>BSBM01000223.1:4097500-5477500 GCA_027924585.1 Larix kaempferi | reverse complement strand
GATTACTAATATTTACAGATTAAAACTTCTTTCCCGAAAGTGATTCCCTTAAAAGTAACTAAATTCAAACTTATAAGCATCAAATATGTTTATGTTGAGTTAAAGATAAAGTTCTAAGGATAATGATGGAAATATTCAAATAGAATTATCAACACAGTCTATTATTGATTTTTCACAAACAAAAATTAATTAATCAAAACATTTGATTTCCAGCAAGCAGAAAACATTTATAAAGATTTCCTTTATAGATAAGATTTCAAGACTGTAAAAGAGTGATAAGCTCTTTTATTATTCTAAAAGTGAAAATCATGAAAAACTCAAAACAAACCAGCAAGAAAAGAAAATGTAAGAATGATAAAATCAAATATATATACAAATGGAACCAAAAGTAAATCAAAATCTCACAACTATATCACTAACTAAAAGAAAAAATTAGTGATAAATTTTTTTCGTTTTTAATAAGTCATGAGATATCAAATTTAATTAGGTCTTAATTGAAAACAAATAAAGAAGCCTAAAATATTAAACTAAATTACAATGTAAAATAATTGTGAAAATAAGCCTTAACAAATTGTCTCGTGCGAACAAAAGAAAAAAATGGTTTGTCGGGTTTGTAGAATCGAAGGAATTTGTTATTGTAAAGAAAGTAACTATATCAATTCATACATGAAAATGTATTGAATCGGTAAATTGAATTGATTATAATAAAACTCTTAAAATAAATTCATTCTCCTTCAGTTGAAGAATTACGATTAGCATTGTTGCTTCGCATAAAATTGTTTAGGACAATAAGGCCTCCTTTATTAAAAATTATGTATAGAAAGAAACTAGACTAAATTATGTTCAATTTGTAACAACAAAATATGTAAAAAACCCCTTTTCAAGTGCATATCCAGGAAAGATCAAAATTCGTGAGTAATGAAGATGTTCTAATTTTGATTACTTTGTCTCATGTCAAAATATCCTTGCTCTTAGATATAGAAAATAATTAATCCAAAACATTTCATGACAAGATTATTATAATTTAAACCTAAATACATAATTCAAACATGAATTCCTTGAACCAAAAATAATAAGCGAGAGCATGATAAATAGAAAGTAAAAGAGGATAAAATACTTCCCTGAATGCATCTGAAGAAGTGTCATTCCCAACTTATACTTGGCTTGTTATCACAAATATTTTATTGAAGAAAACGAAAAGAGTAATCTAATCACTGAAGAAATGATCAAAACTGATATATTCTACACCTACTCTTACACTACTCTAAAAAGCAAACAAAAACTAAGTATAATCAAATTTCCAATGCAACCATGAAAGCATATGAAAACCTGCAAAAAAAAAAGATGTGAATAATCATAAAACATGATATTAATGCTTGAAAATAAAAATGAAAAAAGAATGCATTAAAGAAAATAAAATGAGATTTATGTACAAATAAAGAGAATGGAGTCTTACCATAATGATGAAATTTTGCTGAGAAATATTTCTCAAGCCAATCAACAACCCAATCAACAACCCAATCATGGTATGTACAATGAAAATCAAAATAATGACATAAAGAGGTTGAAAGATTTATGCAATGAAATGGATTATTTGAAAGAAAATCAGCACTAGTATTATATGAATCCAAAACTTCTTCTTGAACAATTTTCTCCTTAGGAATACTTTCTTGAATAAGATCAGCTAAATCAGATCCAATTTATTTTAATTTATTCTTATAATGATCATCATAAATTGGTTGATTTGATTAGAAATTCTTAAAGATATCAAATTGTCTTTGAGTATTTACTTGAGAAGAACTAAAGATAACAGATGTTGTAAGTGTGGAACTAGTATCATTATCATTCTGATCAGAATCTTCTCCATCGAGTAATTGATTGTAAAAAGACAATGTTTTATCATTGAATGATGAATCATAACAGGAAAAATTGTGAAAATTATCATTAGAAATAATATTCATTTCCAACAAAGAAGAATGACAAGAAAACATAGATTGATGATAAAGATAAGAACCTTCTTGATCTTCTTCATGTATTTCATAATTAACTTGTACCTCTTTAATATTTAACAATGGAGAGTTAGAATCTGAAATATATGACCAAATGCCATTGTTATAAAATAGATCAGGATATAAAGAAAAATATGAGGAGGAAATGAGTGCATGAAATTCATCTCTTAAAAGTAGAATATTTTCATATTGAGATTCCTTAAGAGATGTTTTCTCTTCAAAATGGAAATGTATGAAAGGTTTCAAATCAAAATCTGCTTCTTCTTGTAATGTAGTATCATCATTTCGTGAAATATGCTCTCCTATAGAACCACTTAGATCAGAAAATGGTAATTGGGAAAACATATCACAAATTTTATAACAATTAGTTGATTCAAGATCTATCAAAGGTTTAATAGAATAATCAATATCAGAATCTTGAAGCTCTTTAATTATGCCAGAAGAATATTTTTTCGATATTATGATCAGAACTACTCTCTTTTACTTTAGAAGAATCTTTTATAGAAAAATGATCTCCTTCATGATTTGTTAGCCTTTGACTTTCATGTGAAACAGATATGGGCATATTAACATTTAGATCACCAAACTCATCATATTGATTATGATCCATATCTAAGAAAGAGAAAGAATTCATTTCTATAATTTCTAAATCCTTAGATTCTTCATGCAAATCTAAACCAAGATATGGATGATCATTGATGTATAATTTAGATTTATCATCTACTAATTGATCAGATTGATGTGAAATAGAAATGGTGTGTTGAACCCATTCAAGTATCATACGACGATCTATTATAGGGAATCTACAATAGAGAGCAAAAATTCTAATTGCAAAATTTTCTAATGATTCACCCTTTTTTCTAGTGAGTTGTTTTGATTCATTGCATAATCTAACAAAGTCGTAATGTCCAAAAGAAAGTAATAAAATATCTAGAAAATGTTTAAAAGAATGGACAGAGACAAAAGGTAAAGTTACAAACCACTCTTTGACTTGTCCTTCGAATGTGAAGGAAAACAATTTGCACAAAACATCTAGATCCAGAATTTTGTTGTCAAAACAATTATAAGTAAATTGAAGAACATGTTCTTGTGCTAAAATTTCTCCCTCATCATCGAATTTAACTTCTATCAGTTGGTTCAACAATTCTGTTTGAAAATGAAAACTAATTTGTCTAGAAAAACAACTAAATACAGATTCATGAGCAGAAAATGAACTATATACAAATTTTTGGGCTGGAACCATTAGAAAATAATCTGATTAAAATAGCTCAAATGACCTTATATGTTGGATGGCCCTCCTTCTAGCGCCATTTGTTGAGGCCTCGGTTGTGCAGGGTGCGTGCAAGGTGCTGGAATGGGTTCCAAGGCTCTCAAGAGAGTGGGAAAACCCAGACTGAAAGAGTTCAAAAGGTCCTATGCAAGGATAGTTCTATCCCCAGCCTGTTTGGAATAGTAATCTCCCACGGATATTCGTCCTCCACTGACACTCTATGAGTTGGTGAAATTTGATCAATAGATCAAATTTTAATGAAGGAAAACAGGGGAGTGAAATTCTACAAAAAAAATCTACCTAAGAAGGAAATCTAATCTAAGTTAGACCTATTCTAAAAGGTGGCTTATTTATATATGCAGGTCAGCTTGATGTAGAAGTAAATAAGTATTGTTCATCAACTTAACTAAAATGTTAAAAGACTTTATTACTTATTTGCCCAAATTACTATTAATCAATTAAAATTAATCAACAACAAATTGAGGGTTACATGCATTCAAGATCAACCTGTAACTGATATGTTAATTGAAAAATTCACATCAATTAAATTTTACTGTAAACCATTTGCAGAAATATATAATGTTTTAATTAAATAAACTCTCTTAAAACATTATGGACACACAAATCATTAGCAAAGATAAACCAGAACTATAGATCAATGTATTTAATAGGTTGCAAAAGATTTGAACAGTATTTGATAATCAATCTGAAGTAAAATCAACATTCATCAAATAAACTTGATCAATAGACAAAAGAAAATATGGGAATAACTTTACTGTATAATGAAAGTCCGTAAGAAATTACAAGCTTTGTATCAAATAGGGTGTCTCCAGTCTCTCCTGCTGATTTTTCCTCCATTCCCCCCTTTTCTCAAATCACAGAAGGGAGGTATCTATACAAAACAAATGATAGGAGAAGATAAGATCAATTTCCTGAATTATTGAGCTAACTAGCTAAGTTGTTCCATTTAACAAATCCATCCATTAGAAAAAAATCTGGGAAATTCTATTTCGGAAAACCAATCAGATCTCCCAAATGAATAACTTTCTATGGATTTTTCTCTGTTGCAAACTAATTGGGCATATTCTGCACAAAACCCATGTCTCGGATTTTTCAGATTCATCTCCATCGCTCCAGAAATCGCGCTCAAAGATCGATTCTTTCTACTTGGCACATTTTGATCACTCCAAATCTGATATACAAATTTATTCTGTTAGATTCTTCTAAGTCCGAATCCACACCTGTATAATTCAAAAGAGAGATTAAAACAACATTTCAAAGCTAATGAAATAAATCTAAGTTAATAAAAATCCATTTGAGAATCAAAATATAACAAATCTCATGCAAATCCGAAATTGACTTTCAGACAGATTTTCGGGGTGGTTAAGCTATTCATTTGGAAAAAGTAATCTTCTCAAATCATTTATCATCCTTCCAGCTTTCCAACGAGCTATCTTGGGCTTGATTTGGACTTATAAATCTCACGATATTGCTCTTGGAAGTTAAGACTCGACAACCGTTGATTTAATTGTTGGGTGCATCATGGCCATTGATTTAATAATTAAATCCATTATTCCATGTTAATTATTTTGCCAATGAATAAAACGAAACAAAAATCCAAAATCTAATTTTCCGAAAAAATCAGAAATCACATGTCGAGAAGGAAATTTTGAATTTAAAAAAAAAAGATCATTTAAATAAATCAAAATCGGGAAAATTAAAACCAAATTAAAACGCTACGTAAAAAAATGAAATTACCAAAGCGGGTTGCAGGAATACCAAAAATCTAAAAAATAAAACAAAGTTTATGCAATTCCGCAATTGCGAGTTGCGGGTTGCAGAAACATCAAATTTCAAATAAGAAAAACCCTACCTTCCACAATCCGCATTCCGCATTGTGGATTGCGGGTTGTGGGAATAATGTTTAAAAAGATATCATTTAAACCTTCCGCAATCCGCATTTGCGGATTGCGGGAACATTTAAAACTTGAACAATTAAAATCAAAGGTCTCGCATCCACAAAAATGTATGAAAATACTTGGGAAGCTTGGACAATTGCAAATTTTTATTTATTGAACGAAGTAATGAAATAACAATAGATAAAAGTTTAGAAAGAAAATCTAGAAATTATTTATGAAGAAAATCCAATATCTGAAAACCCTAAACCCAGAAGTAAAATTAAAAACCATTTACAATTTAATTCTTAAGAAAATAAATGTTGGAAACAAGTTACGTATATAGGATAAGAATCACTCATATAATATAGGAGAGTTAATGAATTCCATAAATAGGTTTCTAACATAATAATTTTCCAAGAATAGAAAACCAAGAAAATAATAATATTGTTTCCTTCTGCACAATAATAAAGGGAAATCTCTTTAAATTGCAAAAGGTAAAATATAAATTATATTTTCAAAATCAAAATAGCTTATTAAAAATGAAAGACTTATCCATGATCAAACTAATTTTGAACGTTGAACTTTAATCCCACAAATTTCCAAATAATCATAAAACCAAATCTCATAGAAATTAGGGAAATTAGAACTCAAACAAACTAAAACATGTGTTTTTTTAATTTTTCGTAACATCAAATTGTGTATAAATTTAATATATGGATTTAATGAAATATACAAATTAAGTTAATGAAAGTCAAAGCATGACCATAAATATTTAAAAGATTTTAAACAAGCTTAATTTAAACATTAAAAATATTAAACTAGCATAAGCAAACAAACCCAAAGACTTAAGATTATTTACAATATTTACATTATGATTTTAGGCATGCATATGTGAAAATAAAACTCTATCAATCTGAAATATCAAAATAATGCAATATCCAAAATCATGAGAGAAGAAATGATAACATCAATCACAATCCCAGAGTGAAGGTAATAACCAACCATCATCTCGAATAATCAGTTTGTGCAGTGAAGACCAAACGTAGGTGGGAAATGTGAAAGATAACATGGTAAGTTAACCACCAAGATCATAGAACCAACTCAAATGAATAAAAGAGAAAAAATAAGCTAGATATCAGTACAAATGGAAATAGTCCAAATAATACCAAAGATCTAAGATGCGGGAGAAGAGTTGCGGGTGTTTATTTTGCAAATATACACATCCTTTCTGCAATCCTCAATTGCGGTTTGCGGGTTGCGGAAATGCAAGACACAAACTCATTATTCAAACACTTTCCGCAATCCGCAATCCAAAATTATGGGTTGCAGAAATGCAACTTCAAACAAAAACAAACCAAAAGTATCTGTAATTCGCAATCTGCAATTGTGGGCTGTGGGTTGCGGAAACGCAAAGTGCAGAATATTTTGAAAATCCTCTCCGTAATCCGCAATGGTGGGTTGCGGGTTGCGGGGATGGAAAAGCTTCAAACTCAAAAAAACCAAGCTCCCGCAATCCACATTGCAGGTTGCGGGTTGTGGGTTGCGGAAAGACAATTTTTTTTGGGAAAAATTAGTTCTTTCCGCAACTCACAAAAACATACAAAACCAAAGGAATTTTCAAAAGGAAAATCTCTAACTGAATCAAAACATGACAAAGGGATAAAAAGCATGATAATCAGGATAAAAACCTTAAAATGACTAAGGAATTTAAACATCGCCTTTGTATATAAAAATTGGGGCTCCCATGTTTTTTTTAATAAAACATGGGATCTGTTGTGGGTACAACAAAACCCAAGACAGGAAAAACCATGGAAGCGCTTCTTTTATTCACAATTTGTAGCCAAAACTAAGTACTTCATGTTTACAATAACTTATGGACTTTCCTTCTTCTAGTACAATGGATCTACTCACACAGCCTGCAGATCATGCATCTCTCCCTCCACATCAATTAGTAACTTCGACATGCAAAATAGGCAGTTCATAGAATACATACATCTACTAGCTAACTACCTCACGAACAACTTGCTAACCCCAAAAATACAAACCTCTTACATACTTATAGGGCACAAATAGTTTTCCCTGGTCCCACTACTTCGCTACTCAACTACTCAATTCATTAATGTAAGTGGACAAAAACCCTAACCAACTTACTTAACCCCGCTCTTTGAAACATTAAAAATGACCATCTTCTTGGTTTCTCGGCCGCTTCGTTGAAGTTGACCACTTCGTCGAACCTCTTTGCCTTAGTTATGTTCACACCAAAACTACTTTTCCAAAATTGGTACCCAAACATTCCTAGGGCCAACATGCCTCCAACACTCACATGTGGCTCGTATCGAGCCACTTCAAGGTTGTTCCTTTGGTTCCTTCATCTGCGACAAAAAATATTCATATACTTTCTTTGTTTCCTCAACTGAGCACTGAACAACCTCTTTTTTCTATTTGATTTCATCAACAAGTTTAGAAGTGGCATAGTCTTGACTCTACTCGATAGTTCGAGTGACTTCCTTCTCAATATCTACATGCTCTCCCTCGATTATTTCAGTGTCGTGTCCCCGATCCCTTCAGTGCCCTTCAGAAGCGATTGGAGAGAACCTGATACATTTTTTTTCAATAATTCTCTCTGCTCTTACACATAGCTGCAATGATATTTGGTCCACAATCCGTAAGCCATAATGCGAAATTCAAAAAGGTGGAACCACGATAGACAGTTTCAGAAAAGCATGCCTCTGACTTCCGCAATCCACAATCTTCCTTGTGAGATTTGGAAATCCGGAACACCAATTACGCAGTGCCGAAGAAATGTGCCTCCGACCTCCGCAATCTGCAATGCAGAACTCGGAAGTCGGAACGCCAAATTCCACCGCTCTGGAAAAATTCATTTCCAACTTCCGTAATCCACAATCTGCAATGCAGGATTCGGAAGTCGGAACACCCAAAAACTCCATCTCATCGAATCACGCCTCCGAATTCTACAATCCGCAATGCAGAACTCGGAAGTTGAAACCACCAAAATCTCAACTTCGAAGAATTACTTCTCTGACTTCTACAATCTTCAATCCGCATGGGGAAATTGGAAGTCATAAGATCCAATTGTCATCTCATAAAATGTACCCCTTCCTACTTCCACAATCCACAACCTGTGTTCTGGAAAACAGAAATTGAAAACCTCATTTTCGTAGCCCAGGAAAAATTCTCCTTCCAACTTCCGCAATCCGCAATCCACTTTGCGGGTGTGGAAAGTCGGAAGTCCAACACGCAAACCCTGTGGACATATACCTTTTGAATTCCACAATCCGAAATCCGCCTTGCGGATTCGAAAAGTCAAAATTCTAACCACACAAATCCAAAAGGTTGTCCCCGACCTCCGCAATCTACAATCTGCATTGCAGATTCGGAAAGTCGGGACCACATCCCCTTGCACCTACAACTTCCCAGGCTAATAAATTCCTCATCCCTGGACCAAATTGGACAAGTATGGTACCATTGGAAAGCTCTTGGATATCTCTATACATTGGTGTGATTTCCTACCACATCTGGGGAACCTAACTCTTTCATTTTCCAATTGAATCTTTCCAAAACCTCCTCTATGCCCCTTCGGCATTTGCAGGGAGATTTTTCTACCCTCGGCCATGACTTCTCCTTACACCTGAACCACATAGGGGTCTTAAAACACAACAGGGGGTTATTTGCTTCCTTCCCCCAAGTCTAGATGAATCCAAGTGGTCCATCTTAAATGTGAATGCAATGCATAACTAAACACATATTATGAAACTAAAAACTAGTCAATGCATCTACAACCTGCAAGGTTAGCAGTACATTAAACTCATGCAAATTATGAAGCATTCAAGCATGAACTCAAACTCATACTCAAGATTATACATAGTTCTCTATTGATCAATTTCATGTAATCATTCATTCAATAACTTGAACATAACAAGAATAACATAACATAGGGAAAACTAACATCATTTTACACCACAGAAAGCACTTATATTTGGAATGAAGTTGTCCAATCAACTGGCTAAGTGAGAGCAACCATCCACCCAACCATAGGTCTCTGTCTAGCCTATACTCTTTCAACTGAGAGACCACCTCCGAGATGGGTTGTGTATCCACCAAGGAGAGATAAATAGGATCTCTCTCACAGTCAAGGTTCCACCCCTATGTTAATCCAACCTACAGTTGGTTTTATCAAGCATGCAAGGAAACATGGAGGATGATGCTAAGACAGTGATCTCAACCACAAAGATACAGGAATCTCAGACTACTCTGCAGACATGGCACCCAAAATACATACCTCACCCAACACAAGGAAGGCCCCCTTCTCTATTGCACATTCCCTTAGGGCCCCTTTCCTCCAGTGCTCTTCAGGGTGGGCATAGAAAGGTCCAAACTACTGCTTTCATGATACTTTATCTTTCATTGGGTTTATCAAGCAGATCCAACCCTCTATCTAATATTATGTTATGTTATACTAACTAGGATATTCTCAAGGTTGCGCCCTAATCTATGTCTTGCAACTTGGTATTATGCTATCAGATCCAGGTGTTCTCACCAGTTTTCAAAGCTGCTCATGCTCTGGAATTTATCCCATGTTGGGCCTAGACCAGATGGGGCATTTTTTAATAGGAAGAATTTTGAGAACTGCGGAGCTAAGCGCAGTTAAGTTTGAACAATTTTGGGATAAGTTTTGGTATGCTGCGAAGTTGCGCGCAACATAATGGTGAAGGATCTGCGAGGAGTACAATGCCTCGATGTGCCACGTCGACGGAGATCCAGCCAAACAGCGCATGGACAAATGAAGGCAATTAGTTTGGTTCAGTCACAGAAGACCTATTTTTGGCAAAGATCGTCGATAACTACCAAGCAGTGGGTAGGTGTAGATCGAAGGTAGGTGACTGATCACAACAAACAGAAGACTACGACTAATGGATCCAGTCATCTAAGGACGAGAAAGAAGAGCTTGGTAGAAACAACCTGTTGGCGCACATATAATAGAAGATCCGCTACCATATATCAGTAGTCCGGTTTTGGGAAAACAGTGATAGTTTTGTAAACCTAAGGGTTCTACCTTCAAAAATGTAAAGACATGACCTACGAGTCTTGATCTATAAATAAGGAAATTTTGTAAAGGAAAAAGGTTAACTCTTCATTTTGTTGATATTATCGAATATTGTGACATCTGTTAGATTAAAGCATTGTAAAGGCTCTGCAGCTGAGTGTGCAGAGACCTAATTTAGAGAGAGAGAGAGAGAGAAGAGCGTCTGCAGTTGAGTGCGTAGACAAAGAACTGTTGTACCATTTCCAAGATAAATAAACAACAGTTCTTGTGGACGTAGCTTCCCATTTGGGGGGGTGAACCATGTTAAACCATTGTGTTATGTGACTGCTATGTATGATTGTCATTAATTTGTGATTTAATTTACTTACAGTGCATGCATAAAGTTACTGTTATCTGATATGTGTTTACTTTTATCTATATTCACCGCGGAAAGGATGGAATAAGATGTTAGTAGTTCACGTATGGATGAATGTTAGAAGGAAAGAACCTATAATTCCTCGAATGAATGGATTGATGAGTTAACCTCATAGTTAATTGTTAAGGTTGAATCGCGGTATCAAAGCACACAACGCCGCGCATCACACCCGTTAGTATAAATTATGATGTTTATTGATCTAAGTAATGATGAATGATTAAGGATTATCCAGCAAATAGAAACGATTGGATCCCATAAACGACCACGTTGTATTCAACGCAAGGTAGAAGACCTTACGCAGTCACTAAACACAGTTGCACAGCCTGCCACCATGTTGCACATTAATCAATTGAATCACTCGCATCACAAGGTTGTGGAAACCTACTTCTGCAACCACCCTCTCAACTTCACCTTGGGTGAGACCTTAGGCTGCTTGCAGTCTGTTACCGAAAGGGCCAGTGAATAGGGGTTTTGTTGGTATCTTGTACTGCGAAGAACCTGGGTCTACATTGGAAAACTTCTAGAATGGTGCCTGCGACCAACAAATGGTTATGCTGCCACGCTAAGACCAGTGATGCGATAGTGTATTCAGGAAAGTAATGTCCGACAGTTGGCATCCAAAAAATAAAGAGATATGGACTTGGTGTGATAAGATCGAAAGAGATTTCACAAAGAAAGAAAACAGACATCTGCGTCTATCTTATGTTCAGTGGTTGAATAGATACTTGTGGAGGGACATCCACGAAATTTTTTGGGCTTCGTTTCCAAACGAGCTACACGAGTGGATATCGCACCTAGCAGAAAGAAAGAATTGTTCCCAAGGCGGAGTACCTACAGAATAGAGTCCGGAGCTTACTGAACAGCTCAAAGCTATAGACAACCCACTGTCACGAGCAGTTGACTTCTGGGTTGATAGCATACTAGAAGGATTTGTGACCGAATTTGCTGTAGATACGCTGAAGTCCTACAACCAAGCTGAAGCATACTTTTTCGAAGGATTCAAAGGTAAGTTCCTGAAAAACCTCAGTCTATACATTAAAATGCTTTTAACTGAGAAAGGTGTTTTAAGAATGCAACAATAGTTCTAAATCTGTCATGGTAGAGAATACATACATTGATTCTGACGAAAAAAAACCATACTTTGAGAAGTGGAAAGAGAGACAGCCTTACTAATGAGAAGAAACCCACATCATCTGGAAACCGTATAGATATTGAAATTCCACGTGATCTCAATAATACGAACACTCAGTTATTAGCCACAATCCACCGTATTACACCTCAAAATCAATCAGTCCAGAACCCACCCGCTTCAATTGTCGCGCAACCCATCCCACGGATCAGTAATACTAGTAACACCGTAAAAGAGACTACTCACAGTACTATGACTCAGACTATTCCGTAAAATACTATCCCTAGCAAAATCCAGTAGCCTGTGTCTACTTTTATCACAAGGAATCAGTTCCAAAACAGTACACAATCCGGAAGGAGAATGACAGATAACGATATAAAACTTCCGATATTTAAAGGAACGGGTCAGGAAGACCCTGATCAACATTAGTTTGTATGCGAATCCATGTGGAGTGTTAAGCAAGTGATAGATGATGCTATAAAGAGAGCGTAGCTCATAACTACTTTTAGAGATAGAGCACTGCACTGGTTTATGAAGTATTCTCAAGCACAACCAAGAACCTTAGCAGCCATCAAGACCACGATTGCTGCAGAGTTTAAAAATCCCAAATCAGAATCACAGTGCATAACAGAGTTCAAAGAAATCAAGCAGAAACCTACTGAATCGGTATGGGAATTCGACCAAAAATTCAAAACATTGTTGGAACAAGTGAGCTTTGTTATAGCTCTGCAATAGCATCAATAATGGTTCATTGTTGCACTATTTCCCCATATCAGACAACCATTGATGCAACAGAAGGTTGTATCTCAGGCTGAGGCCTTGGAGATCACAATGAAATTGGAAGCCTCACCAATTGGAGAAAGTAGTTATGGGATGATACAGATCCAGAACCAGTTGGCTACCTTGACATTAGAATTACAAGGTATGAAAAATGGAAAAGAACAGAGACATGAACAAAGACATGAAGTTTGGTGTATAGGATGCAAAGGGGAGGGCCACACTAGAGAACATTGCCCCTTATTTCAAGATTATCTTAAAAGTGGTGCACTAAACCCAATAAATATGAATCAGAACTAGGTGCCATGGTGTGAAATTTGTAGAACCAGAGGACATCATCCTAAGGATTGTTACCTCATACAGAAATATGTCAAAACGTCTAAAAACTTGTACTGTAACTTCTGTAAATCAGTTGGACATGATGAGTCCAATTGTTGCACTTATGAATTAATCACTGAAAGAAAGAGAGATATGGAAGCAATGTGAGGTGCTGGAATGTACCGTGTCCAAGAGGAAAATCAACAAAAGCAAGAGAACACCCATTATGATCAGGGAGGATATAGAGGTCGCAATGGTGGATATCGCGGGGGAGGAAGAAATACTTGTCAAAATCAAGGAAGAGGACGAGGCCAGGTCATATTCTATAACTGTGGTTAGCCAAGTCATGTATCAAGAGAATGTACTAATCCATGCATCACATGCAACTAATGGAAATCATTTGATCATGTCATTGAAGATTGCCCAGTGCTTGAAGTAGAAATGTAGAAGCGGAGAAGAACAGAAACATCGAACCCTAACATCCAGTTGATCGCATCAGAGAGTACACCTATAGGTCAGAGCGTCAATGCAGTAACGCGAAGTGGCGCTGATACAGGAAAAGACAAAAGCACAGAAGCCTCGAATTCTGAAACAACTAATCCTAAGAAGAACCTTGGAGAAACATAAAGAATTAGAAAAGCTCCTGGGAAATCACCTCCATTGAGATTACAGAAAAATAAATAAATATTTAACGAAGGGCAGGACATGTTTAAACAACTACCAACTAGTTCACCAAGGATCCCATTGTGTAGTCAAGAACCACAAATACAATATATGCCATTAGCATATGATCAGACACGCGCTACACCAGATACATCTATTTTTGTTGCGCAGTTTTTACAAAGCTGCGTCAAGTTATTAAAAAATAAAGACACTCTTATGGAATTTGAAAAACTGATAAATCAGTATGAATCATGCAATAAGAAAGGAATAGCACATGGCACGGTACATAACACTGGGAGTCCCAAAAGAACCGACAGGGAAATACGGTTCACTGCACAGATAGGAAATTACGAGATCGACAAGATCATTCTTGATCTCGGATCTGAAGTGAATGTCTTGACCAAGCAGACATGGAAAGTGATGGGAAAACCAAAGTTACAGTGGTCACCTATACAGTTAAGAATGGCTAATCAAGGCATAGTTATACCGCTGGGAAGGTTAACCAATACTATTGTCGACATTGATGGAGTGTGAAGTTATGCAAACTTCGAAGTAATTGAAATTGTGGATGATAGCAATCCTTATCTAGCACTGTTGGGCATCGATTGGGAAATGACTAATTCAACCATCATCAATCTGAAGACAATGAAAATCATATTTGAAGGCAATGACATAAGGTTCATTACACCATTGGATCCTTCACAGGGGGAGGGATATGTTGAACCTATTCAAGAAGAGTATAGAGCTCAAGGCCTTGACCATATCTATAAAATGACAACAAATGCTGCAGATTATACTCATCCTACTGCGGATGGAACGCTCAGCTGGAACTGCGATACTTCTTGCATCTTAGACTCTAAGGCATGATTAGAAAACTGCCAACACAGAATGCATGAAGTATCTTCCAGGAGATGCATGACAATTACAAAGTCACTCCACTGGATTGGAAAGTAGGTAAGTCCAATCCCCACTTATGATGGTACAACTAACGCCTATTTGTTTATCAAAGAATACATTGCAGTAGTTGCAGATGAACATCGTGTCTCAACATTAGACATGGCACTCAGAGAAACACTTTCTAGATGGTGGGCTACACATAAAAAGACATTGACAACTTGGGAACAGTGCAGAATAAAACTACAGATTCGATTTGTTGATAAGGTCACACTACCATTTCAGAAATATAATGGTCAGATGGATCCAGGAGATCATATTGCAGCATGTGCAAAAGCGTGGGAAGAAAGGCCACAGACTGAATGGGTACATCTCTTCGTGCATACGTTGGACGATCCTATTCCAAAGAAATGGTACCTAGAGGAGGAGCTATGAAGAGGAACAACGGATTGGTCTGTCCTTACTACGAATTTCCAAAAGGACTTTAGCTTTGAAGACGACCATCCTACTATCCAAGACGTGCTGTAGCTTATCAAGGAAAATATATTTACACCAGATTCCATGGAGGAAAACATAACATCAGAAGAGTTTTTTGAAGCAAACAACGTACTTGCGGGTCTACAACCAGATTGGACAAAACAAGTACAACAAGTCATGGGCTACTATAACTTAGCTGAAAAAGATGAAGATAAGGAATACAACAATGAGGAGGACCCGCATAATATAAAGATCCTTGAATCTGAAGGAATGCGCGAAGTAGAAGGACCTCCATTAGAGATTCCTGATATGAGTGGACCGGTCAAAACAAAGAAAGTGAACATCAGTACTAGTGAAGAGCCAAAGTTCGCAGCAATAGGAGACTACTGGGATGATGATACAGTTGTGGAGATTGCAGCTATATTACAGGAATATCAGGAAGTATTCCTGCCAAAGTTCACAGAGATGAAAGGTATTCTAGGAGACTTAGGAGTGATGAGAATTCCTCTTAAACTTGGAGCGAAACCTATTAAACAAAGACCATATAGATTGAATCCGTGCTACAAAGAACGAGTTAAGGTAGAACTCGACAAGATGCTCGATCAGGAATCATTGAGCCGATTGAAGAATCTGAATGGATAAGCCCAATGGTCGTCCAAGACAAGAAAACAAAGGGTGAAATCAGGATTTATGTTGATCTTAGGAAGCTAAATGATGCATCAATGCATGACCCGTTTCCTACTCCTTTTACCAATGAAGTACTTGATAACGTGGGAGGTAACAAAGCATACTCTTTTATTGATGGGTTTTTTGGATACCATCATATAAGAATTGATCCAGTCGATAGGCACAAAACCACTTTTGCAACAGAATGGGGGTCATTCCAGTATACAGTAATGCCATTTTGTTTAAAGAACACACCAGCCATATTTTCAAGAGTGGTGATCGCAGCATTTAAAGAATTCATCCACAAGTTTTTAGAATTTTACTTTGATGATTGGACCATTTTTGGGTTACTGAAGAACCATGACGCGAACCTCAGAATGATGCTGGAAAAATGTAGACAGCATCAGATTTCATTGAATTTGAAGAAATGTATTTTCTATGTTCCATATGGTATTATGTTGGAACATATCGTGTGTAAGCAAGGGTTGATGGTTGATCCTGTGAAGATAGCAGTTATTGTAAACTTGCCTACACCAAATTCAGTTAAACAATTGCGCACTACACTAGGGCATACCGGATACTATAGGAAATTCATAAAGGGGTATGCACAGATAACCGCAACAATGGAGAAGCTTTTAAAAAAGGATGCACCATTCAAATGGAATGAAGACTGTGAGAAAGGATTTGACACATTGAAAGAAAAAATGGTCACTGCGTCGATCCTAGTTTTTCCAGATTGGGAAAAGCCATTTCACGTACATGTTCATGCTTCATGTATAGCATTGGGTATTGTTCTCGCATAGCTAGAAGAAGGAGGAATTGATCATCCCATTGCATTCTCAAGCAGAAAGCTATCATCTGCTGAGAAAAACTATACCACTACTGAAAGAGAAGGACTTGCAATGGTATATGCACTACAGAAGTTCAGACACTATTTGTTTGGTGCGCACTTCTCAATGTTTACCGACCATTCTGCATTAAAATACCCGGTCAATAAGCTAGTGTTAGGGGGGCGAATATGGAGATGGCTCTTACTCTTCCAAGAGTATGATTTGAAATAATAGTAAAAACAAGCAAAATAAATTTAGGCCCTGATCTTCTATCAAGGATCGAGTCAGGAGAGGAACCTACGAATCTAGAAGACAATCTGCCTGACGCGCAATTGTTTGCTATACAGATTGCCGATGATTATTATCAGGATATCATTGACTTTCTAACTACCAGGTTGACACCTACTGAATTCGCTACGCAACAAAAGAAGCAACTGGTAGTGCGAGCCATAGACTTCACCATTATCGCAGGACAACTCTACAAGTTAGGACCTGATGAAGTGTTGCGAAGATGTGTATTAGAACATGAGAATCCATTTATATTAGCTGATGCGCATTCAGGAGTCGCAGGAGGTCATTATGCAGGAAGGGCTACTGTGCAGAAGATATTGCGTGCAGGGCTATGGTGGCCTACGATTCATAAGGACTCCAAAGAACATTTCCAGAACTGCAATGTCTGTCAGAGGAAAGGGAAACCATCAAGAAGAGATGAAATTCCATTGAACCCTCAGCTGACCTTGCAGGCATTCGAAAAATGAGCAATCGATTTCGTGGGACCTATTAACCCACCAGGAAAAAGAACTGGTGCGAGGTACATTATTACTACAACTGACTACCTCACCAAATGGGCAGAAACAAAACCAGTCAAAGACTGTAGTGCAGCTACATCCGTGCAGTTTATCTTTGAGAACATCCTTACACGATTTGGATGCCCAAAAATTTTGATGAGTGATCAGGGTACTCATTTCCTGAACAGAACTATTGAAGCTTTAACTGAAGAGTTCTCCATCCATCATCAACGCAGTACACCTTATCACCCACAAGCGAATGGAACTGTTGAAGCATTTAATAAAGTACTTGAGAATGCGCTAACCAAGATATGCAACCTAAACCGTGATGATTGGGACCTGCGCATTCCATCTGTATTATGGGCATACAGAACGACATGCAAGAAATTAATGGGACATACACCTTTCATATTGGATTACGGACAGGAAGCAATAATGCCAATGGAGCACATTATCCCCAGCTTGAGAATAGCTACATTTATAGGGATGGCAGATTGCACAGCACTAGAAGAAAGGCTGTTACACTTGGTTGAGTTGGAAGAAGAGTGCTTCATCACGAGATTCCACTAGCAAGTACAGAAAGAACGAGAAAAAGCATGGCACAATTGCCACATCAAGAATAAGTCTTTTCAGGTAGGTGACCTAGTCCTCTTATATGATAGTAAATATATGAAGTTTCTAGGGAAATTTAAAATGCATTGGCTTCGACCATATACTGTAATAGATGTTACTAACGGTGGCGCAGTCCAGTTAGCTACTTTAGCCGGTGATACATTACCCAATTTGATAAATGGAAGAATACTAAAGCTTTACCATGATAGTCCTGCTTCGCAGCATCGAGTATGACCAAAAAGAGGGAAAAGTTTCTAGGTGCCAAGTATGGTTGGAATTGGGCACTAGAAACTGTGGAAAAGTCTGTACATAAACTTGTAGAGATAGATCTATACAGTGCGCAGCGTTGCTAAAAAAAAAAAAGGAAACAATGTGTTGTTGTGACATTAAAAAAGCAACAACTGGAAATAAAAGAAATTATATACCGCGAAATCAATGCATAGAACCAAAGATTGCATGCCACACAGTTCGACGCAAGGATCCATAAAATAGCCGTTACATTGTCGGTTGGGAATATAGCCGTTATATAGTAGTTTCCTACCGATCGCTCGGGCATTTAAAGCACATATAGACATTCTGAGCATAATTTTGAAAGACAAGACAGAAGAAGCAGCTGGATTTTTCCAACGGATACCACCATTAAATGCTTATCTAGTTGTTCAAGGGTGCGAAGGAGGGTCCACTGTGCCTATAAATAACACTGCATATCGTCTCGCGGGTGTATCAAACACTTAGAATTTTTTGCATATACTTATGTTAACACCCAAAAAGTGTTCACTACCTCATCTACCCTATTACATGGCTCATTTGTCCATTTTCCTACCATATTTCCCTTAAAAACCCTTAAAATCCCACTAAAAAGCCTCCAAAAGGCCTAAAATGCCTCCAAAAGGCCACAAAACCATCAAAAAAGCCTCAAAAAGGCTAAAAAACCCCTTTTCCATCCAAAAAATCCAAAATTCCTCTAAAATAGCAAAAACCCTCTGAAAAGGGAATAAAAAATATAAAAAAAGGAGGAAAAAGGAGGAAAAAACCCTATACAGCTGACCTAAATCATATGGTTCCCAAAACCATGGGCCAGCACTCCACCACCAAAAAACTATAAATAGGTGATGGAGACCCCTCATTTCATATCCACAATCATAAGCACCCTTACTCTGCCAAAATAGCTCTTGAAACCCTAGCTCACCCTTGAGCTACTTTCACCTTGAGTGCCCCTTTTGGCCCATTCCCATCACTTGGAGAAAGAGAAGGAGCAAGTTGGAGCTTGGAGCAACCCTCTTGGATCATTGCAAAGAGCTTCATCAACCTTCACATTGGAGGTAAAATTAATACAAAAGCCATTCTTTACATCTTGTTTTTTCTGTTTCATGTACATGTTTAGAGTAGTTTACATTTCTGTTTATCACTTTAAGTTACAATTTACTGAACTGCTACTAAGGAGTCCCTTCTCCTTAGTAGGTGCTCATTCGCACAAGCTAGGGGTAAAACCCTAGCTACAGTTTTGGCGACTCCCCTAGGTTTGAATTTTTGGTTTCAGTTTAAAATTTTTTAGTTTTCTGCAATAATTTCCCGTTTTTCCCTTTCGGCTGCCGTAAATCGCATTTTTTCCCTCTGCAGTTGCGTCCCAACCGCGTCTTTCAGGCCTTTACCTGCGACCCGACTGCGGCTCTCAAACTGTTTCCGGCGCCCTGCCGGCGGATTCAAGTCTGTTACCTGCACTCCGACCGCGGTTAATCAGCCTGTTTGCTGCGGTCTGACTATGCCTGTCGGCCATTTTCCCGCGTCCTGATTGCGGCTTTTAGCCCCTTTGTTGCGACCCGACTGCATCTGTCGTCCCTTTTCCCGCATCCCGACTGCGTATGTATGCACTTTTTCGGCGTCCCGACTGCGTCTGTCAGCCCTTTTCCCGCGACCCGACGACGTCTTTTTACCTGTTTCCAGCGGTTCGACTGCCTCTGTCGGCCAAAAAGCCGCGACCTATCCGCGCCTGTTTCCCTCAAACCCGTGGTCCGACTGCTCAGTTTCGCCACAGACCCGCGGTCTGATTTCTACATTTTTTCCTGTTTTGAACCCAACCCCTTTGCTGCAATATTTTATGCATCTGCATAGCCATCTGTTCTTCCTACAGCCCTACTTCCCTACAGCCTTTTCTGCAATATAATTTCTGTACCATTTACAGAGTCTGTTTAAAAATTTCGGCATTTTAATTCAGAAAATTTTGCATGTTAAAATTCAGTATTGTTAGTTAGAAAGTTGCCCCCCTTGTGGCACTTTGTTTTTTGGGTTCATCACCTCACGAGCACACACTCTGTCACATAATTCAAGTGAGCCCTAACAACTACTTAACTCAACCAATATTCTAACCCTACTTGGGGAACACAAAAGAATTTTTGTAGTTAGGTAGGATCGAGGGGATAGGCTTCCAATAACACCCCTCGGTTATTTACACTTGAGACATAGCTGTTGTCCAATTAGGGAACCAAAATCCCCTAGTACTTTTTGGCACGGTCACAACCAGTTTACCAGAGGGCCTCTCCCCTAGGAGGGTTGAAGTTGCGAGGAAGGTTCCTGAGGCCTGAGTGGAATAACGCACTCCATTCAGTAACCGAAGGCTACCTTCGCAGTTCTCGGGGTATCCCTGTATGGGGATACTGCGGTAAAAGGACCAAACGACAGATTCACCTTTTCTGGACGTTTCATGAACGGGGTATCTTAGTTGCCATTCTTCTAGGATTGACTACTCGGTGTCCCTCCCGGTAAGGGGATATCTTAGCCACTTGGCTTTCCTATCCATATTGTCTGACTTGGATTTCATCACCTTGCAGAGGATATGTCTAGTTGAGTCAGAATACTTTTTAGTTAGGTGTTTGCATGCTCCCTTACCTCCTTTTGGTCTAGTGATTCCACCATTTTTTATTTTTAGGAAACCTGCTGCTTGTTGGTGTTCTAACCATTTCTGTTGATACTCCACTTATTGTAGCACAGCTGTTACAGTAGGTGTTTCGAGTTGGTTGTTGGCCTGAGTGCCCTATTTTTTGAGCTCTCCTTCTGCACACTCGGTTGCATTAGGGTTTCTAAGCTGTTTTTCACTCATCACGACCCCCAGAGATTTGACTCCATCTGTCACCATTGAGTCCCCGAGACATTCTCGGTGCCTCAGGGGCGAGCCCCCACAGCATGGTTCACTTGACACCACCCGTCATAGACACAGATATTCATCACTTGATACCACTTATCATAGATCTCAAGCTTTGTCACTTGACTCCACTCGTCAGCGGCACAGGACTCCGTCACCCGATCTTGACGCCCCTTACTTTACCTCTGATTCTGAGGTAAAATCTGAGAACCCCATTTACACTGCCCCTACTAGCCCCATGGCCGGCGTGACTTCCACTCCTTTCTTGGTAGGGACCATTGGTGGCACATCCACCACTACACCAGTTACCACACCTGCTTTAGGTATGCCCTCAATAGGGCCCCCGTCTACCGTTGCCCTCACTACACCCATTCCTGCAGCTGGAATACCTATTTCCACTCCACCAGTGGCTCACACTACCCTTGGCGGTGTCGGACCGTCTCATACCACTTTCGTTCCTCCACTTGGGGGCACCATCCCTCCACCAGCCCCTACACTTGGGGGCATTGGCCCCCACATGGTCACATCCACTAGTATGTCACATCCTTCTACTAGTTTTCCATTCATGGCTAGCCTCAACCTTCCTGACCTAGCTAGACTGACTAACGATCCTATCAGACACGACCCTACATGGCCTCACATGCCCACCAAGCTTCCCTCCGACATCCCTACGTTTGAAGGAAAGGCAGGTGAGGACCCCCAAAACCATATCATGTCCTTCCATCTATGGTGTTCCTCCAACTCCATCGTGGACGACTCTGTCCGCCTCCGTCTGTTACAGTGCACCTTCACTGGCTCTGCAGCTAAGTGGTACATTGAGCAGCCTCATGGGACCCATGCCACCTTTACCTTCCTTGCCTCCACTTTCCTGCAGTTCTTTCAGTTACCTGTCCGCTACGACACGGGAGTTGAGATCCTGCTGTCTTGCAGACAGAACACGGCCACCCACATCACTAACCACATTCATGAGTGGCGTAGACGCCGCAACCTCTGCAAAATCAAGTTAGACGACCGTATCTTCCTAGATTGGTTCCTAAAATCCCTCCTCCTTGTCATTGCCAAGGATGTGGCATCCGAACGACCCCAATCTGAAGAAGAGGCCATCCTCAAAGCCCAACAATTTGACCTCATATACGCCAAGTAGGGTTACCTCTATACCATTATCCCTGACACCCCACGTAGTGATTCCTCTCAGCACGATGCGCTGGGGGCATCCCACGCCGCAGACGGCATCATTGGCCGTGTTGCCTCGCATCCCCAACCCTTTTCCATAGCACATCCTAGCCCTGGCCCCGACCTTTCACGGGCTACGTCGCACTCTGGAGCAACCAATTTGTATGCTCCTATGACACATCACCCTCATACCCATGGACCCTCATGTCCACCTCAGTGCTTTGGTCATGCACCCCCCGCTTATGCCCCCCCAGTCGCACCTCAGCCGTATTACCATCCACAGGCTGCCCCAGCTCCTGTGACCTCCCAAGCCCAACTAGCTTATTACGCGCCACAGGCCGCCCCTGCGGTAAACCCACAGCCCGCTCCACAGACATATCAGAAACCCCCGTAAGGTTCAGTACCTGCGCAGCCTCCACCTACTTATTATCCACCGCAGCCTGCTCCCGCACCTACACAACCCCAAAATCCACCTGCTGCCCAAGGGCAAGTTTACGCCCAACAGAATCCGCAGCAAAACCAAAACAACCAGCGCCAACAAGGCCAACAGAACCATGGCAAGGACCGTAACCGTGGGAACAATCCTCCTCCAGACCAAGGTGGTCAACCTCCCAATCCCCCAGACAACAATAATGCGGCCCCTGCCAACCAAAACCCCGATCGGCCACCCAAGCAGGCTAAAAACCCTAATTTATGAACAAACCATCCTTGTTCTATTTGTGGGGTCTATGGCCACTACACACATGCTTGCCCACATTTAGAGCGAGCAAGGCAACTCTAGGTTGATGATGCCCATCGCCAAGGGCACGCAGCTCCTCAAGCGCCACCCAACCCCCCACAACCCTGGCAACCACCTTTGGTGCTTCAAAACCCATTACCAAATCAAGGCGTAGTGAACACTCAGCCGTTGACTCCTCCTCAAGGCAATGCACCACCCCAACAACAAATCACTTATGCCGCTCCTGATCAACCCATGTTTGACTTAGGTACCCACCATTTGTTGATGATGTCATCCGCTGATGTCAACCTCCAAACCCGTCGGAACCAATATGGCTCCACCCTTGAAGCCCCTCCCGATGATAAAACCACTAACGCCCATCCCACTGATCAGGAGTTACGTATACCTCCGCCTCCACTAGATGGTGCTTCCAAAGCACCTCGTTTTCCACTTTGTCGTCTCAACAATAACCCCAATGCGTGTGCTACATCAAACTACAACATTGTAGATGACTTAGCCTAGTCTCCCGCAGCCATGTTTGCGTTGGAAGTCTTGAAAAAGTGTCCTTCACAGCGCAAGACTTTACTCTCCTCCATTGGTGCTATTGACCCGAACGATTCACAATTGATGGCATTCGATTTGGACCAATCCGAACCACGCCTACCTTCCACTTTAGCATTCCAAGTTTCTGTTTCCATTCGGAATTTTGTCATCCATCAGTGCATTATCGATGAAGGTGCCTCTACATGTGTTATGTCCACCTTCATCTGGCAGAAGTTGGAATCCCCTCCTCTCCAGCAGTCCACCACTGCGTTGCGAGCCTACGACGGCCGTTCGGCTCAACCACAAGGCCTATTAGCCAATGTCCCCATCCAGTTGGCTGGCAAAACCGTTCTCATTGATATAGAGGTCATCAATGCCCAACTTGATTATAACCTCTTACTTGGCCGCAGCTACATGTATGCTATGAAGGTGGTTTCCTCTTCTGTTTTTCGTACCATGATGTTCCCCCATGATGGACGCATGGTCAAGGTCGACCAACTCACCTACTACGATCCAAATGCCCCTGCTGCACCCAAGAATGTTCTCCCCATGATTGAACAACCTGTTAGTGGTGCCACTACCTCGTTTGTTTCCTCCGTGGGACCTGGAGTTTACTCAGATCCATCGATGACCTCAACATTCCAATCCATTCCTCCCCTGTCATCTACACCCGAAGTATCTGACCTGTGTACCTTGTCCCACAATACGCAAACATCCACCAATCAACCGCCCTTGTTACCTAAACCACCATTGGTACCTAGTCACATTGGTGTTACACCCATCCACACCATTCCTTTCCTAATCCCTCCCTCGGGAGTCGTTAGCGCCCCGGTTATGGCTACCCTTATCCTCATTAGGTTAACCTTGGGATTACCCATGTGCTACCTTTCGCCTCCCGTTCCCCCGCCGACACCAGATGTCGTCCTGCAACCGGTGCAACCCATTGTCACTACTACTCAGCCACCTCCTGGTGTTGCTTCCCCTTCGACCTCCATGAATCCCCCTCCTCTTATCAAGCCCACTGGGGGCAGAGGTCCACAACCATACACTGCTGTACCTCCTCCCAAAACAGTCAAAACCCCCCCTGTGTTTCGTGCTCCTCCCAAATGCTCGTTGTGCGATGAGTTAGGCCATCCGACTCATCAATGTCCACAGTTACTGGCATTACAGGAACATATGCAAATGCTTGACGACGACCCCAATATCCCGGTTGTCAAACTCTATCCAACCCCTAAGCCTCGTGATAAATCACTGCGTACGAATCACCCTTGTGCCATATGCGATGTTTACGACCATTACTCACATCACTGTCCCGATCTCCCATATTACAGAGCAGCTCTCTACGAGATGAATAATCTGGACCTTGAGACGGCACCACCCACCATCGAAGAGATCCACCCCCCAGTCTCTTCCCCTTCAAGAGAGGTTAACACCATTTATATGATCTCTTCAATCACCACTCCCTCATCAACCGATTTGGTGACTCAAACCTTCCATTCTGATGAGGAGATTCTTGAGTCACTCACTGCCCCAGAGTATCCCTGGGATGACATGCACCATCGTTCGTATTTCCTCCCAGAAACATTCTCCTCTAGCACTACTACCCAATTTGTGGTTGAATCCAAAGATTTCCTTCCTACCAAGGTTGACTAGTTTAAGGACCCTATTCCTGCTCCGGATTCCTTTGAGGAAGGAAACATGGCCAATATTTCACCCATCATCCATATTGATATCGCTGCCCCAGGAGGTGCCCCTGAACTCATCACTTTAGGAGCCTCCTGCAGTGAGAAAGAGATTGAGGAATATAAAAAACTCTTCCAAGAATTCTATGATGTCTTTTCCTCGTCCTATACCGAAATGCCTGGTTTGGACCCCACCATTATAGAGCACCACATTGACACATGGCCTGATGTACCTCCCGTTCGTCAGAAACAGTGCCCCATTCACCCCTCAAATCTCCCAGCTGTCAAAGCAGAGATTGAGAAACTTCGCAAGGCAGGATTCATTTATCCTATTGCTTATACCACCTGGGTTTCAAACCCCGTTCCCGTTAACAAAAAACAAGGCACCATTAGAGTATGCACTGACTTTCGAGATTTAAACCGCGCCTGTCCCAAAGACAATTTCCCCACGCCATTTATCGACCAGCTCATCGATGCATGTGCAGGGCATGAAGTCCTGTCTTTCATGGATGGTTTTTCCGGATACAATTAGATTTAGATCCGCAAGGAGGATCAGTACAAAACTGCCTTTACCACCCCATGGGGCACCTTTGCCTATCGCGTCATGCCTTTCGGCCTCAAAAATGCTGGTGCCACCTTCCAGCGGGCCATGACCTATTGCTTTCACGACTTGGTCCATATATTGCTAGTCTACCTTGATGACCTTATAGCTCGTTCCTGGAAACGATCCGACCACCTTAATGACCTTCAGCAAGTTTTTCTGCGTTGTCACAAATATCAAATCCGCTTGAACCCACACAAGTGTGTTTTTTGCATTTCGGCAGGCCCATCGTTGGGTTTCATTGTTTCCCAGAAAGGAATTATTGTTGACCCCCTAAAATTCCAAGCCATCCTCGACCTTCCCTCTCCTTGCACGCTCCGACAGCTCCAAAGTCTGCAAGGGCGATCTAATTTCCTCCGTCGTTTCGTTCCGGATTACACTACTACCGTTCATGGTTTCTTGCGCCTGCTCCGGACCCACATACCCTTTGTCTGGGATGAGCAAGCAGAAGCTGCATTCGGTGC
Organism: Larix kaempferi; assembly: GCA_027924585.1. Taxonomy (NCBI): domain Eukaryota; kingdom Viridiplantae; phylum Streptophyta; class Pinopsida; order Pinales; family Pinaceae; genus Larix; species Larix kaempferi. The sequence continues at coordinate 5,451,369 of BSBM01000223.1, read as the reverse complement.
CCTCAAGAAAGCTCTCATACAAGCCCCCTTGATCTCCCCTCCGGATTTCTCCCAGGACTTCATCCTCTACATCTCGACATCCGAGCATGCCGTGTCCAGAGTCTTGGTTCAAGAAGATGCTTCTCACCAAGAGCACGTCATTTATTACGTCATCCAGAACTTGTCTGGGCCACCTCTACGTTACCCTTACGAGGAGAGACTCACCCTAGCTGTGGTCTTTTCTGTCCAAAAATTGCGCCACTACATTTTACTTAGTCATACCACAGTCGTCGCCGACTCCAAACCCATGGTCTACCTCCTAAACCGACAGCTACTGCAAGGTCGTGTTGCTAAATGGGTCATTATCCTCCAAGAATATGACCTTACCTTCAAAACCCCTAAGAGCACTAAATCCCTTGCACTCGCCCAGCTAATCACCGATCTCCCCTCTCTTCTACCGTCCCCTCCAATCTCCGATGAGTTACCCGACAATCATTTGTTCACCATCTCATCTGATGACCCATGGTACGGTGATATTTTTCTATACCTGCGCACACAGAAGTTCCGACCCAAAGTCACCCACAATGGATGTCGTTGCATCCGTCACCAGGCCTCTCGATATCTCCTCTTAGGCGATGTCCTTTACTGATGGGGGGTTGACACAATTCTTCGTTGTTTCCTTACACACGAGGAAGCTGAACACGTTCTTAACGACTGTCATAGCGGTGCCTGCAGTGGCCATTTCTCTGGGATGGCCACCGCCCAGAAGGTCATCCACGCCAGATATTTCTGGCCCACCCTCTTTGCCGACTGCATCACAGCGGTCAAACATTGCCATAATTGCCAGCTTTTTGCCCCCAAGGCCCGGACACCACCTGCTCCGTTACACCCAGTTGTCACCGTTGGTCCCTTTTGTAAGTGGGCCATTGACTTCATGGAATGTAGGCCCCCATCTGCCAACGGCCATAAGTACATCATTATCGATGTTGATTATGTCACTAAATGGGCTCAAGCCATGCCTACTTTTAACTGTACCGCTGATACCGCTGCCCATTTCTTTTTTAACCATGTTATCACTCGATTCGGGGTACCCAAACAGTTGGTCTCAGACCATGGCTCACACTTCGAAGATTCCGTTTGGCGCGAGTTATCCCCCCTCCTCAAGTTTGAACATCAATATTCCTCTGCTTACTACCCCCAAGGGAACGGCCAAGTAGAGGCCATTAACAAAATACTCAAAACCATCCTTCAACGCACTGTTGATCGGCATAAGTCCAATTGGCACCACATGTTGTTCCCTGCCTTATGGGCTTACCGTACCTCTACCAAGACTGCCACTGGTTTTACCCCGTTTCACTTAGTTCACAGCGTAGAGTCTGTCCTCCCCATCGAGTGTCAGATACCTGCCCTACAAATCGCCGTCGAGCTTCTCCCCGACACCTCCCCACTCGAGCAACGTCTGCTATCCCTCGAACAAGCTGATGAAGACCGTCGTGCCACTCTCCAGAACATTGAAGCCGCCAAGAACCGTTCCAAATCTGGTTACGACAAACATGTACACCCTCGAACTTTCCATGAAGGGGACCTCGTCCTCGCCTATGACCAAGCCCACGACAAAACCGGTAAAGGAAAGTTCGAATCCATGTGGCACGGCCCTTACATCATGCAGACTTGCCTCGGTAAGGGGGCATACATTTTAACTGACTCAGAAGGTCACCCTTTGCGCAACCCCCGTAATGGGTTGTATCTCAAACGTTTTTATCTCTAAATAAACCCGTGGCCCCATTGGTCCGCATTGTATAGTTTGCTTTCTTTTTGTTTTTCACCTTTTTTACCATAATCTTACATTCATATTTTTTGCATGACCACAGATGGACCATCTCCCACCTCGTTACACTGGCTTTGCCGATGGAGCATGCCGCTGGTCTCCCAACCTGGCTTCTGCAGCATGGGTCTTATATTACCCTTCCAACGAGATGATTCACCTTGACGGAATATGTATAGGCACTACTACCAATAACCAGGCGGAGTATGATGCTATGACCGGTCTCTTGACTGCTGCCCTCCAGATGGGCATACGTCACCTTCGTGTATTCCTAGACTCCCAGCTACTTGTCTCCCAGCTCAACAATTGCTACCAGGTGCGTGATCCCTACCTCTTTAGAAAATTCCTGCACACAAAACAACTCAGCCGACAGTTTGAATCCATAACATTCACACATGTCCCAAGAGCCCAAAATAGTGTCGCAGATCACATGGAAAACAACATCCTAGATTGGCACATCAATCACACCATGTAACCCCTCCATCATGCATCATTATCTCATAACATCTCATAAAAATATATATATAAACCCAAAAAGATTGCATCGCATCCACAATTTGCATCCATGTACAAAAAACCATAAAACCACATTTATATCCATAGGGGCATCCACGTGCCTAATCATACATACATCATGTTGCATCACATAAAACACATAAGGGGCATCCACGTGCCCAACATCCTAGACTACTTGCATCCACGTGCCATACACACATATCACAAAGCATAAAGCTCATCCATGTGCATACAACTAAAACATCATCACAAAAAGGTGCATCCACGTGCATATATATATCAAAAATACATGTTCATCAGCTATACATGTCCTGAGTACCCCCGTACTCAGCTATACAAAAAATGTCTCTACATCCCTAAAGCCTCATAAAATACATGCCATAGCTACAAAACTCGGGGGGAGTCCCCTGTACTCCCTAATGAGAGTCATACCCTGCATCACTGCCTGCCTCTGCTACCTCTGAGTCCTCCCCTCGCTCCTCCTCCGGCAAGTCCTCATCCCCTACGGGCTCCTGTGCCCTTGCCCTGTCCACCAAGATAGCCACCCGGATAGCAATGGATCGGAACTCCCGGGGTGCCCTCATGCAATCCTAAACCACGTCCAGATCGACGTCTCGCCACCCCTCGTCGGTCACCCCCACCAGCAAACGGTCTAGTAGTGCCCGTACGGACTCTAGCGTCCCCTCTGCGTCCTGGTGCCGCACCTCCCCCCCGCCCAGGAAGAGCTGGAATGGCCGCAATCCCCCTCTGTGCCACATGCCCTAGTGGAGGCCTCAGGCCCACATCTGCAAATCACCCATTTGTCAGTAATAGCATATCAATAAACTATCATATATAAAACTTGACATCCATAACATGCAAGTAAAACCATACGTACCATCCGGTCCCCATGCCTGTCCTGGCGCCTGTGGCGCCTCTGGATCTCCGGTGTAATCCATATCTCTATATGGATAGTCATCCAGTGTCAAAGGTATCTGTAACCACTGCAGGTACAACTCTTGCGTGAAGTACCTACCAACCTCGCCGCCACCATGGCGGCACATCATCTCGCCCCACCGCACCATCCGCGGCTCCCTCAAACCTCCTGCCCTGATCGGTACCCGTGGCCGCAGTGTAGGTACCCTCTCCATAAAGAATGCACATAAGAAAGAACCATAGCAGAACCCCTTACAAGATTCCTTCGCCGCTGTCAGCTGTCGCTGAACGTAGGTGAGGAACATCTGGCCCCATGCATAGTAAACTCCATCCAGTACGCACTCCACTAGCTGCATCTGGCCCCCAGACACCTTCTCCGGTGACTGGGACCCCAAGACAAGAACCAGGCATGCCGCCATGGCCTGTACTGATGGCTCCTGTAGGTCTATCACCTGGAGTGCATTCCTATGCACTCTCACCTTTGGAACACAGTACCGTTCCAGCATGTCCTCCATATCAATATCCGCGGATACTCGCGGCTGCATATCCGCCACCCTACCCAGACAGGGAAACCCCGTCAGGAAACATACATCTGTCAGGGTGAGATCCACCCTCTCACCCTGCACCCTGAAGGCCTGTTTGTCTGGCTCCCAGAAACTAATCAGCCGGTTCAGCAGCAACGCTGCTGAACGCATCATGGATACCTGTGCGAACTTTAGCAGTCCGCATAATCCCAGCACCGATCGCACATGGCTATCCTCCCGGACGACAGTCACTATCTCATCTGGAATCTCCCACTCTCTCCACAATACTAGCGGCATCCTTTCAATCACGCAAAGTAGACTCATCAAACTCATGTCAAACAAAAGTCATCCCCCACCTGGAAACCTTAAAAGCTCGATCCAAAATCGTGGCTTACAGTCGCGATCCCCAACCGCGCCTGTCAGAGCTAAACCCGCGGTCTTGCACCGCGTGTCCCTCTATGGAACACGCGGTACCCAACCGCGTGATCCACCAAGGAAGCCATGGTCCTTGACCATGGTTCCAACCCTCTAACCCGCGGTCCACCCCACGTGGACCGTACAAATAGTACCTTGGGACCCACTACCCTCCCCCCGAACCCAATGACAATGCAGGTATGAGTTTGACGGAATACCTATATCTCCAGGATCAGAAATCGGCCGGTCGGATCATCCAGAAATGCCACCTCAGCTCTGGTCCACTCTGATCACTAGTCAAAGTCAAATAGTCCAAATGACACTTGTCAAGTTGGGCCCACTCACTATTTATAGTCCATTGACTTTTTCTTGTTTTGGCCGTTCTAAACCCATACGGAGTCCATTTTTCGAACCGTTTCCACCACTGAAATCAGCACGACGAGACCGTCATGATGGTCAACTTGTGCTCTTGTTTTTTCCACATCATTTTTTGAGCATTTTTTAGACGCCACTAGTCGCCTCGGTTTGCGCACCACTTCGGCCGCTCTCCATTTTTAACCTATTTTATGTCATCAGATTCATTTTTTCGAGCTCATGATGATGCTTGAGATCATTTCTCGCTCTCACCCCCAGATTTTTTGGGTATTTTTTCCAAAACGCCCCCCGTCGCCTCGGTTTGCGTGCCACATCGGCTGTTCTCCGTTTTCGACACTTTTGATATCGCCGAATTCATTTTTTCGAGCTCGTGATGATGCTTGAGATCATTTCTCGCTCTCACTTGGTTCAATTTCAACATTATATCCCGATAACTTGCTGCCTCGGTTTGCCGCCATCGGATTGTTCCACATTTTTACATGAGCCATTCACTCCTGTCATACTGCAATTATTTCGTTATTTTGCCACCATTCATTATCCCACAAGGAGGCCCATTAGTGTTTCGCCCCCACCCTCGTTCTTGGTCATCATCAATGTTCCTTGATTGAGCACTTCCTCCTTGCTTGGCCATTCCTTTTGTTCGGTATAATTTTATCCCTTTTTCGGGCCGGACAAGTCCTTTACAAAAAAGGCACTTAGGGAGTTTCTGTTAAGCTCTTTTCTGACTCCTAAAACAATGAAAAGATTGCCGAGCAATCTTTCTTCCTTTAATGCTCATTAAAGTACCTGAAAGGGCATCTATCTGGTATAAGTTTAACCCTTTTCCGGACCTGGTAGACTAATTACGAAAAAGGAATACTCTAGTCACACCGGCTAGAAGAGTTCTTCATTGCATCCTTTTATGCTTCTTTGGGCCTTGGAGACTAACACACGAAAAAGCAACCCCCTGGAGTCTTCTTATCACTTTCAGACTCTCTAAAATTGAAAGCAACCATGAGCATGCACTGTCCTGGGCTCGTACAAATCCACATGACAGTACCGTTCCATTATTTCAGAGTCTTCTTATCACTTTCAGACTCCTTAAAATTGAAAGCAACCACGAGCATGAACTGTCATGGGCTCGTATAAATCCACACGACAGTATCCTTTTACACACACTTCTTCTAGTTCCTTAACCCATGAAGAAGTCCCCCCGTGCCTCCTGGCACTATGATCGAAAATCTCGGCAGCACCCCCAATCCGGTCGCCTTTGTTCAGAGTATTCTGCAATCTCCTGCCATTTTACACCAGCTTGAGTCTCCCTCATCCCAATCACTTCCCTTGACCCAGTACAACTATGATCCCTTTCCCACCAGTCAGTTTCATATGCTGCCCGATCATCCCTGCCATCATACTCTGAACAAAGGAAGTTTGAGTCCACCCACTCTACTTGCCCAGTTATCCCTCCACCGTTTGTCAGTCCTGCCATCAGTACTCTCACACTTCGGTTCTCCACCTCGCGCTCCTGTCAAGGAACCATCATTTCCTTGATAGTTGCAGGTCTCCCTCTGTCGATGACAGCCCCTCTATTCCAGAGGATAGGCCCAGAGGTCCCTATGCCTTGGACTCATCACCATCTGTGGTAAGTGCCTACAGACCATTCTGAGAGGAGTCATCATTGCCTCTCTGAGTGGTTGTTTCTCACATGCTTGACTTCAACATCTTGATCGCATCGTCGAGAATCGCGTAGGGTTATATCCCTTCAGTTTTTAGTCGAAGACCCCGGATTTCCCCTGACTCTAGCACATTGGTGAGTCCCTTCGGAACGCCCAGTTATATGTTCCCGTGGATGTCCGGGTTGCATTGGCGATTGTATTCGGAAGCCATCCAGTTATATGCTTCCTTGAGTACCCATTTCAATGTACCATTGAGGTTATGGCTCCCAGTCACTATGATCTAGCATCTCATCAGTTCCTCTGGTACCCCACTTAGTAGCACTGATGTTCTTCCAGTGCACCAGTTTTTTCAGCTTACACATGGTCAGCCCAGCAGTATGTCCCAGATTTGTGTCCCCTCTGGACCCTTATGATGTACACAGTGGTTCTCTATGTGTCTTTCAGGTCCCTCTTTTCAGGCCGCATAATTCTTTTTATATATCTTGATACGAGCATGGGTATGCCTGCCTCGTCCATATATTGAGATTCTTCCTCATTCATTCATTGAGGCTATGTATATGTCAGGTCCCCATATTTTGGACCCCATTGTTATTTTTATGTTATATCCTGATACGAGCATGGGAATGCCCGCCTCGTCCATATGATCAGATGATTCCTCATCCATTATTGAGGTTATGTACTTTTAGTTCTTGCAGTTTGTTCAGGATCGTTGTTCCGGGCTTCAGTTTGTTTCTTCTCTTCTCCACACCCCAGGCAAACCATACATGACTTATGATGTCCATCGGCCATACGATGAGCTCCTGCCCTCACACATCAGGGGGCAATCTGTTAACACCCAAAAAGTGTTCACTACCTCATCTACCCCATTACATGGCTCATTTGTCCATTTTCCTACCATATTTCCCTTAAAAACCCTGAAAATCCCACTAAAAAGCCTCCAAAAGGCCTAAAATGCCTCCAAAAGGCCACAAAACCATCAAAAAAGCCTCAAAAAGGCTAAAAAACCCCTTTTCCATCTAAAAATATCCAAAATTCCTCTAAAATAGCAAAAACCCTCTAAAAAGGGAATAAAAAATATAAAAAAATGAGGAAAAAGGAGGAAAAAACCCAATACAGCTGACCTAAACCATATGGTTCCCAAAACCATGGGCCAGCACTCCACCACCAAAAAACTATAAATAGGTGATGGAGACCCCTCATTTCATATCCACAATCATAAGCACCCTTACTCTGCCAAAATAGCTCTTGAAACCCTAGCTCACCCTTGAGCTACTTTCACCTTGAGTGCCCTTTTTGGCCCATTCCCATCACTTGGAGAAAGAGAAGGAGCAAGTTGGAGCTTGGAGCAACCCTCTTGGATCATTGCAAAGAGCTTCATCAACCTTCACATTGGAGGTAAAATTAATACAAAAGCCATTCTTTACATCTTGTTTTTTCTGTTTCATGCACATGTTTAGAGTAGTTTACATTTCTGTTTAGCACTTTAAGTTACAATTTACTGAACTGCTACTAAGGAGTCCCTTCTCCTTAGTAGGTGCTCATTCGCACAAGCTAGGGGTAAAACCCTAGCTACAACTTATGTTTGAGCTAGTTTTGTAAGCAATCTACAACCGTTGAGAGTGTTTGCATGTCTAAGAGCTTTTCATTTGAAGAAGATTTCACGGTCGAAGAGACTGTGAGGTTGTTCCAACATGGAGGAATCAACGAGTTAATGAGAACCCCAAATAAGAAAGTCGTCACTGAATCAGAACAAGGTCCAAGAAGATCACCAAGACACGACCCCTCAATGCAGGACAAAGGGAAAAATCCAGTAGCGCCGAGATCAAAACTACCGAAGACAAGTTCGATAGGTCCAAATAAGCCCCTTGCCGATAAAGAGATACCTTTAACTATGACTCCAGACTGTATCTCGCCGCATGCAGTGGATGCACCGGCCATTAGACTGCTAAAGAATCCAAAGTATGAGATACCACTCTCAACAATATCAAAGCATGTCGAGGTGGACAAAAATCTATTGGGAAAGATTCCAAAATGCAAATGGGAGGACTATGATCTGCTAGCAATGTAGAAGGAGAATCCAACCGAGCCAAAGTTCCCACAGTTCCAGCCCGACAAATACATGTCTTGGAAGAAGAATGCAAAGGGAGACCTCACCTTGGTCTCCGAGAGCTGGTTGTCCAGAGTAGCCAAGTCGGGGCAGCTCAACCTGCTCAGGCTCCCACATTTCGACAGATCACCGGAGCTCAACATGGTGGTGCGAACTCTTATGGCTCGAATCCACCAGGGATATTTATGGCTAGACCAGAATATTGACCTGACAATTGAATTAATCCACCGTATAACTGGATTAAGTAAAAGGCGATAAGACCCAAGGAATTTCTTCTAGGGAAAGACAAAGGATAAAGAGGTAGCGGAATTGATGAAGCAAACAAAATATATGGTCAAAGGGAAGCAAGGCTTCCAGACGGATGACATAAAGGACCAAGCAATAAGGTTTGTCATGTAGCTGTTAGCAGGAAAATTTTTAAGAAAGTACAGACCATTAGAAGTAAACACAGGTGCAGTACTACTTGGCGCTGCAGCTGTCGAGGGACATGAATTAATTTGGTGCCAATATCTATTAAATGATTTCCTCGAAGAACTCAATGATATGTAAATCAATGGTGGATACTTCCACTTCACCTGGCTAATCATGTTGATCACCTTCCTAGGCTGGAGGGAACCGAAGCACTATGTCGGAGCTATCACGAACACTTCGGACTGCAGAGGTGCTCAATTTCATAATCTATGGGCAAATTTGAATTCCAAAAGACAGCACGAGACAGCGCTGGTCTTTTACACATATTATGACCAGCTGCGCGGGGCCATCATGCTTACACCTCGCATACCAAAGCAAGTCACAAGAAAATATATCCACATTATCAATTTTTATGCTGCGATGAAATGCATCTCCATTTCAGCCAAAGCACAGAAAAAGAATGTTGATTGGTACCCAGGAAATTACCATATGTACGAGGAAGATATTGAAAATATTATGAAAGAATGGCCAGCTGAATTCTGAGTTGAGGTCATGGATATCCAAAGTGATTCTGGCGAGGATAACCCTATCCCGTGTCCCATAGTAGAAGATAAAGAGTCAGGCAAAAGGAAGGACGTTGGAAGTCCTTCAGGGCACAAGGAAAAAAGGAAGAAGCAGAAAGCAAATAAAGACCAATTAGACACAGTACTTCGTGAAGATGATTACTTAATGATTTCCATGAAGGCCACTGAACAAATGGAGGAACTTTTGACAGACAAAGAGAATAAGGAAAAGGAAATTCAAGACAGCTTAAACCAGAACCTGACTACACTGCAAGGGATATCCCAAAAATTTGATGAAGTAAGCAGCTGAAAAAGGGTCCGCGGGAACTTCGCAGCAGCAAATCACGGTTCCCGCGAGGTCCCGTGTTGTCCATTTGCAGCCACTATCTATAATATTTCCATTACCTGATCAAGCAATGCTAGATACAAAGAATGTAGAGCGCATGGATCTTGATCTGGAAAGTATTCCATTTCCAGCACTACATTACTTACAGACGCAAGTCAGTGAAGAAATGCATGATAGAACCATAGAAGCGTTGAAAGGACAGGCAGAGTTGCACAGGCAACTCGAGGAAGATAGCTCAGGGAGTACTGTGCAATTACAAGATGAAAGAGATCGTTGACTGAGATTGGAGAACATGATCACTGCGGTTGCAGATAATATAGATGAATTTGAAGTACAAATAGAACTAGCAGATACTATTGTCAAGATTGGCAATTTGTTCAATAGCCTTAAGACTAAGAAGGAAGACATGGAGATTCTCCATGAGTCTGAAATTGCTGCCCTGAAAGCATAGATCAATCCACAGACTCCACCAAATTAACAACAGTTAAGACAGGGAGTAGTGAAGACCGCTGCACAGAATATTGCTATCGAAGTGACTAAGCGCCAGAGTCTATTGGAAGCAGCATTGAAGGCATTTAATGCCCTTGAATAAGACCAACAATTAATCGAAGTAAAGAAGGAAGTGAAATAAAAACAAGAAGCACTAAAAAAGATGGGTGAGGAGGTTAAGGCGCTACCAGCAAGAGAGAAACTCCTAAAATACAGAGAAATCAACACCCTAAAGAAGGAAGTTAAAGTTTTGTGTGAGAAGGAGACAGAAATGGGCGATAAGTCACAACCATTATTAGAGGAAGCCGACACGATCTCACAAGATATCGAAGAAAAGTTAAAGGAGCTGAACCAAAATCAAGAGCAGGTGGAAGGCCAGATTGTCCATGAGATAACAATTGATATGGTGAAAACAGTTGGGCAAATTGAACAAGATACGAAGACCGCGGTAGAAAAGTTGATGGGCACATTCAACGAGTTTGCTGCGAAGATCAGGCCACAATCAGCGGAACACCTTCAAGGAGTTGCAGGTGGCTCGGGGGCGAGCCACATGTAAGTGTTAGGGGCCTATTGGGCCTAGCCCAGATGGGGCATTTTTGAACAGGAAGAATTTTGAGAACTACGGAGCTAAGCACAGTTAAGTTTGAACAATTTTGGGATAAGTTTTGGTATGCTGCAAAGTTGCGCGTAGCACAGTGGTGAAGGAGCTACGAGGTCAGTGTTGCGAGGAGTACAACACCTTGATGTGCCACGTTGACAAAGATCCAGCTAGGCAGAGCATGTACGGATGAAGGCAGTTAGTTTGGTTAGGTCACAGAAGACCTATTTTGGGAAAAGATCATCGATAACTACCAAGCAGTGGGTAGGTGCAGATCAAAGGTAGGTGACTGATCACAACATATAGAAGACTACGACTAATGGAACCAGTCATCTAAGGATGAGAAAGAAGAGCTCGGCGGAAACATCCTGTTGGCGTGCATATAACAGAAGATTCGCTGCTAGATATTAGTAGTCCGGTTTTGGGAAAACCGTGATAGTTTTTTAAACCTAAGGGTTATGCCTTCGAAAATGTAAAGACATGACCTACGGGTCTTGATCTATAAATAAGGAAATTTTGTAAAGGAAAAGGGTTAACTCTTCATTTTGTTGATATTATCAAATATTGTGACATCTGTTAGATTGAAGCATTGTAAAGGCTATGCAGCTGAGTGCACAGAGACCTAATTTAGAGAGAGAGAGAGAGAGAGAAGAGCGTCTGCAGCTGAGTGCGCAGACGAAGAACTGTTGTACCCTTTCCAAGATAAATAAACAATAGTTCTTGTGGACGTAGCTTCCCATTCGGGGAGGTGAACCACGTTAAACCATTGTGTTATGTGATTGTTGTGTCTGATTGTCATTAATTTGTGATTTAATTTACTTACAGTGCATGCATAAAGTTACTGTTATCTGATATGTGTTTACTTTTATCTATATTCACCACAGAAAGGATGGAATAAGATGTTAGTAGTTCACGTATGGATGAATGTTAGCAGGCAAGCACATATAAGTCCTCGAATGAATGGATCGATGAGTTAACCACATAGTTAATTGTTAAGTTTGAATCGTGGTATCAAAGCACACAGCGCCACGCATCACACCCGTTAGTATAAATGATGATGTTTATTGATCTAAGTAATGATGAATGATTAAGGATTATCCAACAAATAGAAACGATTGGATCCCATAAACGACCGCATGGTATTCAATGGAGGGTAGAAGACTTTGTGCAGACACTAAATGCAGTTGCGCAGCCTGCCACCACGCTTCACATTAATCAGTTGAATCACTCGCATCACAAGGTTGTGGAAACCTGTTTCTGCAACCACCCCCTCAACTTCACCTCAGGTGAGATCTCAGGTGAGATCTCAGGCTGCTTGCAGTCTGTTGCCGAAAGGGCCAATGAATAGGGGTTTTGTTGGTATCTTGTACCATGAAGAACCTGGGTCTACATTGGAAAATGTCTAGAACAGTTCCTATGACCAACATCCCCAGGGTTTGATCCATGGATATCCCCAATTGATTCACTTCCTACATAGGGTTTCTATGTGCTTTCGGCTCTACAAATTCGTGATTACACAGAATCACGATTTTCTTCTCCTCCCCTTCACTATTGGGCTCTGCGATGCATGATAACTGAGGTTGTTGGTCAACCATGGGATAATGATTAGGATGGAAAAATTCCCAGGGGGTAGAGTGGCTTAAGGTACAAGTAAAATAGATCCATACCCTTCCATACGGATCTCAAGGCTGCTCCATACTCAATTAACCTCATGAACAGTCCTTCTCAACCACCTTCTTACAACAAAATTAAATGTTAGCGTGGGATTCAAATGGGTTCACAAATTGACATGTGGCAGCATGGGTTCCAATCCCACAAACCCCTCACCTCTCCCTAGTGGATACACATGGCCCCTTCTCATTGGTTTCCTCCTTAGCCAATTTTCTTGATATTTTTATTGCAGTATTTAATAATTACACCATTTACAATGTTCCATAGCTTCATAGCACATGGATAACAGAATGTCAAATACTATCCTTTTAAATAAAACATGATCATCCACTAGTGGTGCTTTGGCCTTGAGGTCCACTCTAGGGAAAAAACACATTGCATGTATATAATATTTACATTGAATCCAATGAACCCTAAGGGTTCAAAATAGGGGTATTACAACTCCCTCCCCCTTAGAACAACACCGTCCTCAGTGTCCTCAAAACTGAACAAAAATGGGAATGCCTCTTTCATGGTATCCTCCAGCTCCCATGTAGCCTCTTCGGGACTAAGGTGCTTCCATTACACCTTCACCTATCTGATGGCTTTGTTCCAAAACAATTTGACCTTCCTATCGAGGATGTGCATAGGCTCCACTTGGAACTCTCCCTCGGGTTCCACCTGTATCACATGCCAATCAATTATGTGATTAGGATCATGTACATATTTCTTATGCAAAGAGACATGGAAAACATTATGATCTCTCATGTTAGCAGGAAATGCAATCCTATATGCAATTGGCCCTATCCTATCAAGGACTTCAAATGGCCCATGATATCTTGGTGCCAACTTGGCACAACTCCCCAACTTCATAGAACTTTTCATTGGTTTCACTCTCAAGTAAACATGATCCCCAATCTTAAATTCTTTATGCACTCTTTTCAAATTTCCATAACTCTTCTACCTGTCATGTGTTTCCTTCAAATTTTTCCTTATCTTAACAACTTCATGTTCCATCTCCTTGATCATTTCTGGTCCAAGCACTACCCCTGTTAGCACTTAGATTTTATCCCGGTTGTAAAAGAATAACACCTAAGGTAACTTATTTCAAACCAGACTTTAGGTAGGAAACTTAGCCATTTTTTCCACCAGAGAGGGCTCTCTCACAAGATATATGTAAAGGCTAAAAATATATAAAAACACGCTCAAATTTCTCAAAAATGATTTACTTGGTTGAAAAGGAAACAAGAAACATTGGGCATGGAGTCAATTTTCAAATATTTAACGTGCCGACAAGAGATTTATACCAAATAGATTTTCACCAGGGTAATTTTTAAGGGCGAAATTTCGCCAATTGGCTATTTTTCGGGCTTTTTTTCAAAAAATAAATTCGCTATTTGGTCATTTTTAGTCTCTAATATCGCCTATATTTACATAACATGTGTTTTTTTATCATAATATTCGCCAAAATTTACACATTTTAGTAGTAAATTGTATGTTTCATATTTAATATTCGCCTATCTATCTATATACTTGTTTTTTTCAATCCAAAATAATCGCCTAGGATACTATACTTAAGTATAATATTAGAGTCCTTAAAAAATACCCTGATTTTCACAGAGGCAAGATAGCAACCATATCACAGTCAATTTGATTTTGCAGGTGGTATAGAAAGAAATAATGACAGTCCATCAACAACAGGCATCTAACTAGGATGATTCCATTGTCAACTTTAGAGAAATAATGGATACTTAAATGTGATAAAACAGGGCGTAACCAGTATGAATCCCAATTTATTTCAAACGTTCATTTAAGCATAGAAGAAGAACATAATGGAAAATATAACAAAGAAGGTAGACATGCACATATAGAGATAAGGGAAAAGACAAACTGTAAAAATGATCAACACATGAATCTCTGGTCTCAAAAGATAGGTATTTCCACTGTACGGCCTTTTATTATTCTATCAAAATTTGACTTCAAAACTTATTGTCTCTCAAAGAGTTTCCAACCCTTTACATGTTTTTTACGTATCAATATATAGAAAGACAATCTATACCTAATATCGAATTCGAAATCTAACTGAAACTCTAAAAATAGAAACAGTTACAACTTATTTTTTTATTTCAGGAAGTAAATTTGCTGAAACATAGGTTTCAAATCCCTAGATGTATATCTCATATGGAGATATTTGTGTAAATTTTGAGAGAGGTTTTTGTAAGTGGGAATGTGCTGAAGAAAAGCCTCTTTGGGTTTCTGAAAATTATTCTTCATTTGGCGGAAACAATTCTTGGAAGTTAATGACTAAAACAGTAAACTACAATTCTGGAAAATTGCCCCATGAAGATGACTTCGATTCTCTTAACCTATAACACCTGTGTAAAAACTGAGGGAATTTTTTGAATATTGGTCCGTGCTGAATAAAATATTCTTTCAGTTTCTGGAAATTCTTCTTCATTTGGCGAAAACAGCTCTTTGAAGTTAATGACTAAAACAATCATTTCCAGAAAAAACGTGTTCTACTTGTTCCTTTTGATTTTCTCTATGGGATATATCCCACATTGGTTGAGTGGAAAATAGTCATGGTGTTTATATACCCCACCATGCACAACACTTAGTAACACATAGCGCATGCTATTATACTCCTCTTCCTTGAGTTGGGCGCTTTATACGTTCGGGAATGGTGGTTCCGCATTGGTGGACAATGGTTTATAATACCTCCCTTTCGAATTGTGGATTGCTGTGACACTTACACGTGGATGACAATTTTTAATTCAGCACCGGCCTTTATATTTATCTTCCGAGCACTTTCGCAATGCGGATCGTCGATTTGGCTTCTTTAATCCTGCACCGTTGATCTCACCATAGTGTTGCTGTACGTTTCAATGACCCAATCATGCCACTTTTTATTTTGCTTCTGGGGAATTTATCCCACATGCAAAGCACAAGACTTCTTCTTATTCTTTATATACCCTTTTGCTTCAATACATACCAAGTAACAAATGAAAGGAAGGCTTGCTCTTGGATGGTGGGGGCTATGTTGGTCCTTCTTGGCTTTGTGCTTGGTCCCATGGTGAAGCCCTCAGTGTTGGGCACATGCCTTTTGCTCAAACTTTATTAAACCCTTTGGCCCAAACCAAACGAACCTTAGGCTATAAAACTTAATTAAATTTTTTGCCATACTATTTTTAAAAAAAAACCTTAGTCCCCTTTTTTCATAAAGTTGATATTTGGGCTAAAAGTTTAAAAAAAATCAAAACCTTCATAAAGTTTTGACTTTGGCAAATAAAATATCAAAACCTTTCTTCTTTATAAAACCTCCAATTATGGAAAAATTATGAAAAACCTTTATCCATACTTAGCTTAGGTTTAAAAATCCTCTAGGTCTTTCATAAAAATTCAAAGACTGAGTTCTTGAACATATAGAACCTCTTCTTGAGCTAAGTTTCGAAACCTCCACCATGAAAAAATATTCTATTTTGCATCATCAATGTTGTCAGAAGAAATTTAAGCACAAAATTTATGGAGTGCTAACAACTAGCTCCTACTGGGGATGCTTTCCTCCCAATGAGGCAACAAAGAACACCGTAGACCATGTGCCTGACCATTGGGCAGCTCCCAACCTTGACAACTGCAACCTGTAACCTGTAACCAATCTTTCATCCATTCTCTGAAAACTGAAAGCAACTATGAACTGCAAATCTGAACTTCTAACTGAAACTTAAAACGAAACTGAAAAGAAACTTGAAATTGGTGAAAGAAATGCTCGCTATGTCGAGCTTATTCACATCTACCTATCCTACTTTACCGACCACCAATGCCCAATCAAGTAAAATCTGATTTCCAATGAAGCCAATCAAGTAATTGATCCAATAATTTAGCTTTCTCATCATTCTTAATCAAAATCAAAACATAAGAGAATAATGGCAAAAAATTATGATGATAAATGTGATCTTTTTGGAAATAGCTCAACCAACTACCCCAAT
This sequence comes from Larix kaempferi, assembly GCA_027924585.1. Classification (NCBI taxonomy): domain Eukaryota; kingdom Viridiplantae; phylum Streptophyta; class Pinopsida; order Pinales; family Pinaceae; genus Larix; species Larix kaempferi. The sequence continues at coordinate 5,435,016 of BSBM01000223.1, read as the reverse complement.
TGGAAAATTTATCCATGTATTCAGCCATCCGGTCGTAAAAAGCATGACAACCTTTAGCATACTCTGTCATTTGTTTGTCATGACCAAGCTTCTCAAACTGTACATTCTCTTGCAAATTGTCAAACTAATCTTCAAAAGAATCTTGAAGGGAAAGCTTGTCACAGTTTTCAAATGAAACATCTATCAATTCGTTCAGAATTTCTGAATTTATAACTTCATTCTTTTCAGGTGTTTCAAAAGAAATGTCATTATGTTCTTCAATAAAATCAAGTGAACAAAATTCTTTTTGGCATAAAATTTCTGAATTTGAAAGATATGAAGAAACATTCCATTTATAACCTTGCTCATTTTCTTCGTGATTCAATTTTTCATTGCAAACTGTTTGTTGTTTTATATGTTGGGATGGATTGCATGACTGTTCATCCTTTTCATTACCCATTTCTAAAAATGCCATGACATTATTCATATCCTCAATTTCCTATTTTTTATTAGAGACTTGCAATCTTTGTCTCAAAAATTCAAATGAAGAATAACACAAAGGCAAACAGTCACTTTCAGCATGCTTATTGTCCACCTTATTTTCATACTTTTGGTCATGGATTACAATCATATTTTCTTCACTAATTGTCCCAGAATTTTCAAAATCTTCATCTGGTTTTTTAGGCACAACACCCAAGTAATCCTCCATATACTCATCATATATAGGTTGGCTGAAATCCTTTTTAAAATCACCACTAACAAAATTTGTGACAGGATGATTGCAATCTTCATGAAACAAATCCTTACAACACTCTTCTTGTACATCACTGGACTGATATGTTTCTTGCTCACAAAAAACAGAATTGGAAGGCATGGCAAGTTCTTTTTGTTCATATTACTCAACCAATTCTAATTCTTCTTCAATTCTATTATCTCCATTGTCTTGGTCTGAAATTTTTTTAGACATTTTGATATTGTCTTCAACCTCCAATGAATCGATAAACATTTGTTGTAAAGTGGGAGACCTTCTCTCCAAGAGATGATAAGAGAGGTCTGGATGGAAGGCTTGGGCATACTGCAACTTGGCAAGACCTTCCGGTGGCTTAATCTCTTCAGGCATCTTATAATAGAGACTAACAAATCTCCTATTGAAAATTGAAATAGTTTCACCTTGCATTCTGTTCATAGCATAAAACTCTGAAAGGAATTGATCCCAAGATTTTCTTTTACCCCAAAAACTCAGAAAGATATTAGAAAACTCTTCCCATGTACTGATGGATCCAGACTGTAAATGTTTAAACCATTCTTTAACATCTCCTTGCAAAGATTGGGAAAAAACCCTCATGCAAACATCATCATGTTCTACTTCAAAGAGGTCAAGGAAATGCTCAAAGGATTGTAGATGTTTCTCAGCTGTAAGTTTCTTGGATTCTCCATCAAATCTAGGAAGGTATTTGTAGTGTTTCGTAGGAAAATCATGAAGGACATGAGGTAGGTGAAGTGGCCTATATCGGTTTTGGATATTGGAAGAAACTGAACTATGTGGAGAGGATGTATTATCAACTTTAGTATCATTAGGTTCATAAGGATGATCCTTACTGTCATGCGGTTCAAGTAAAAGATCTTGATCAAAATCATATGTACAGGATGAAGACACATTTTCAGTTTCTAAAGAAGGGTATACAGGAGTAAATCTATGGTCTTTTTTCGAATATAGTAAACAATGAGAAATTCTTTTGCCAAGCTTAGGAAAAGACAGGAACAAATTTACAAGAAAGGATAAGATTTCTTGGAGAAAACTGAAACTTGAGTACCTTGTCTTTTCATCATGCCTTTCCATGTCTTCACAATGAGCTCATTTCGTAGTAGAGTCTGTCGGTTCTCTTTAAAAGCTTGATTTTGGATCATGCCGCCAATGCAGTCACTGAAATTTGGATTCTTGAAGATGGATTCGCTAGGTGAAAGATGCACAACCTTGTTGATGTTTGACCGTTGTTCACCATCAACAATCAAAACTGAAAACTTTGTCGTTCATACCCAGGGAAAATGAAACCCTTGTTCCTCGGCAGCAGCGCCAAAATGTTAGCACTTAGATTTTATCCCGGTTGTAAAAGAATAACACCTAAGGTAACTTATTTCAAACTAGAATTTAGGTAGAAAACTTAGCCATTTTTTCCACCAGAGAGGGCTCTCTAGATATATGTAAAGGCTAAAAATATATAAAAACACGCTCAAATTTCTCAAAAATGATTTACTTGGTTGAAAAGGAAACAAGAAACATTGGGCATGGAGTCAATTTTCAAATATTTAACATGCCGGCAAGAGATTTATACCAAATAGATTTTCATAGAGGCAAGATAGCAACCATATCACAGTCAATTTGATTTTGCAGGTGGTATAAAAATAAATAATGACAGTCCATCAACAACAGGCATCTAACTAGGATGAATCCATTGTCAACTTTAGAGAAATAATGGATACTTAAATGCGATAAAACGAGGCATAACCAGTATGAATCCCAATTTATTTCAAATGTTCATTTAAGCATAGAAGAAGAACATAATGGAAAATATAACAAAGAAGGTAGACATGCACATAGAGATAAGGGAAAAGACAGACTGTAAAAATGATCAACACATGAATCTCTGGTCTCAAAAGATAGGTATTTCCACTATACGGCCTTTTATTATTCTATCAAAATTTGACTTCAAAACTTATTGTCTCTCAAAGAGTTTCCAACCCTTTACATGTTTTTTACATATCAATATATAGAAAGACAACCTATACCTAATATCGAATTCGAAATCTAACTGAAACTCTAAAAATAGAAACAGTTACAACTTATTTTTTTATTTCAGGAAGTAAATTTGCTGAAAAATAGGCTTCAAATCCTTAGCTGTATATCTCATATGGAGATAGTTGTGTAAATTTTGAGAGAGGTTTTTGTAATTGGGAAGGTGATGAATAAAATCCTCTTTCAGTTTCTGAAAATTATTTTTCATTTGGCGGAAACAACTCTTGGAAGTTAATGACTAAAACAGTAAACTGAAATTCTGGAAAATTGCCCCATGAAGATTACTTTGATTCTCTTAACCCATAACACCTATGTAAACCCTGAGGGATTTTTTTGAATATTGGCCCGTATTGAAGAAAAGCCTCTTTCAGTTTCTGGAAATTCTTCTTCATTTGGCAAAAACAGCTCTTTGAAGTTAATGACTAAAACAGTCATTTCCAGAAAAACGTGTTCTACTTGTTCCTTTTGATTTTCTCTATGGGATATATCCCACATTGGTTGAGTGGAAAATAGTCATGGTGTTTATATACCCCACCGCGCACAACACTTAGTAACACATAGCGCATGCTATTATACTCCTCTTCCTTGAGTTGGGCGCTTTATACGTTCGAGAATGGTGGTTCCGCATTGGTGGAAAATGGTTTATAATACCACCCTTTCGAATTGTGGATTGATGTGACACTTACACGTGGATGACAGTTTTTAATTTGGCATCGGCCTTTATCTTTATCTCCCGAGCACTTTCGCAATGCGAACCGTCGATCTGGCTTCTTTAATCCTGCACCATTGATCTCACCATAGTGTTGCTGTACGTTTCAATGACCCAATCATGACACTTTTTATTTTGCTTCTAGGGAATTTATCCCACATGCAAAGCAAAAGACTTCTTCTTATTCTTTATATACCCTTTTGCTTCAATACATACCAAGTAACAAATGAAAGGAAGGCTTGCTCTTGGATGGTGGGGGCTATGTTGGTCCTTCTTGGCTTTGTGCTTGGTCCCATGGTGAAGCCCTCGGTGTTGGGCACATACCTTTTGCTCCAACTTTATTAAACCCGTTGGCCCAAACCAAACGAACCTTAGGCTATAAAACTTAATTAAAGTTTTAGCCATACTATTTTTAAAAAAAAACCTTAGTCCCCTTTTTTCATAAAGTTGATATTTGGGCTAAAAGTTTTAAAAAACTCAAAACCTTCATGAAGTTTTGACTTTGGCAAATAAAATATCAAAACCTTTCTTCTTTATAAAACCTCCAATTATGGAAAAATTATGAAAAAACTTTATCCATACTTAGCTTAGGTTTAAAAATCCTCTAGGTCTTTCATAAAAATTCAAAGACTGAGTTCTTGAACATATAGAACCTCTTCTTCAGCTAAGTTTCGAAACCTCCACCATGAAAAAATCTTCTATTTTGCATCATCAATGTTGTCAGAAGAAATTTAAGCACAAAATTTATGGAGTGCTAACAACCCCGTTCACTGGAATGTCCTAATTCACTGGAGTCCTGCATCCTTTTCCATATAATACCTCAAAAGGACTCATCCTCAATGATTCTTGATGTCTATTATTGTATGCAATTTCTACCAAGTGTAGGTAGTCTTCCCACTTGGATGGTTTATCCATCACATACATCCTCAGCATGTATTCAAGTACCTAGTTCACTCTCTTAGTATGACCATTTGTTTTAGGATGATATGTTGTACTAAAATTCAACCGAGTTCCCAAATCCTAAAATAATCCCTTCCAAAAATTGGAATTGAATTTTGTATCACGATCTGAAATTATTGCCTTGGGAAATCCATGCAATCTGAATATTTCCTTCATGAAGATATTTGCAATGTCACTTGTCTTATGAGTGGACTTGTCTGGAAAAAGTGAGCTACTTTCGATAGCTTGTCCACCACTACCATGATTGAATCATGCTTCCTTACTATCATTGGAAATCCTATTATAAAATCCATAGAAATCACTTCCCACTTCCCACTTCCATTCTAGAATGGAAAAAGGCTGCAACAATCCTGCTGGATGTTGATGTTCTACCTTGACTTGTTGGGACTTTTGAAACCTAACAATATACTCTTCTATGTCCTTCTTCATCCCATGCCAAAAGTAATACTTTCTTGCTGATGTTGTGGTCTTTTGATATCCTGGGTGTCCAAAATATGGCATTTGATGTATATCATCCATCAATAGCTTCTTTAAATATGTACTATTTGGAATATACAGTCTGGTATCTTGATAAATGAGAACATCATCTTCACCAATCTGATATCCTGCACATGTTTCATCCACATTTCCATGCTGCTGTGAAGCACCTGCAACAATTACTTAATAAGAATATGCGAAATAGCAGAAACGACAGAACTCAGAATCACTTTTATATTGATCACAGACCACTTCGAGGGGGAAACCTCCTTTGAGAAAGCTCAATACAAATAACTTCACGGTGCCTTCATAGGCCTCAACACACACTTATATACTAAGTCTAGGCGCCAATACCATGGGTCAATACTATGTGTCAATACAAACCATGGGCTAATTCTAGGCACCAATACTATGAGTCAAAACCATGGGCCAATACAAACTATGGATCAACAAAACTATGGGCGACTTACAAAGCATATGCGCCAACAACAATAACACAAACTATGGATCAACAAATACTATGGGACAACTTACAAAGCATATGCGTCCAAAAACAATATACTAACAAAGTAAAGACATGGGTTCCTAACATCCCCTCTCCCTTAGAAAAAGATTTGTCCTCAAAGCTTTAGATGTGGAAATTGATGCAGAATTTGAAGGAGTGGGTCCCCTGTAGCATCCTCGGGTTGCATTCCGAGCCACTCACGCCTTTGGAGTTTTAGGGAGGATTGCATGGAAGGCTGTAGACGAAGAATAACCATATCAGTGATGTGAAAAGTGCGCTCAGAACGGTGCTGATCGGCTTGTTGTTTTAGTCGAATGCTTGCCATGTGAAGATTGTCCTGCAGAATGAGAAGAAGCTGATCACAGTTTCGAAGAATTGAGTCAATTTCCTGAACTAGGGAGCTGCTGAAGGTGTATGGAAGAAGAACTGGTGGTACCTGTCCAGAGACTGATTCATATGGTGTCCTTTGAGATGTGGTACTATACCACTGGAGCGCTTCTATGAAATCCATAGAAATAGTTGTCCAAATTTGTGGAGGGATGGGCAAGGGTTCGAGCAGTCCCGAAAGGAGGGTCATTTCACCCTTGTTGACCTGGAAAGTATCACAGTCAACCACCATCCGTTGAATTGTCATTTTGAGTCCCTGCCAAAAGAAGTTACATTGTTCCTGGTCATACGTTTTGAGGAGCCCAGAGTGCCCTACTGATGAAGAAGCATGGAGTTCATAGAAGAGATAGCCCCGTTGAACAGATTGCAACCAATTTAGAACAAGCAAAGAAATAGCTGTAAGAGAAACTGGGTCATCAAATGTGCGAGGAGGAGCATCTTCCACCATATTGTCCTTACCCTTCTGGTAAGTGGTCACATAGTCATAACCCATGAGTTGGATAACCCATTTCAAGTGTGCTGGGGAGGAGACCCATTGTTCCAGGAAAGTTTCCAGACTCTGGAGATCAATCTTGATGCAGAAATAATTCCCCAATAGGGATGGCTACCACTTCTGTACTGTATGAAAAATAGCCATCATGTCCTACTAAGATGTAGATGCGGCGAAATGATTACCAGAAAGGTCTCGTGAAGGTGGTAAGCCCACTGGTGCAACAAAGACACATGCATATCTATCCAAGGAAGTAGTGGAGACCATTGGTGGGTGCATCTGAAGGGAATGGAGATGTGCAATGACACCATGCGAATTCTTCTTAAGGATCTTTTCCAGGCGATGTGAACTGATGATGCGGAGAGACCCTGGTGTAAGCCCATAAATTTGTGTTGTGTCCCATTGACTGAAAACTACATCCAAAGTTCAACAAAATCCCATAAGATGGGGCCAAGTGTGCATAACCATTGAACGCCCAAAACCACATCACATCCGCCTAAGGACAAGGAAAACATGTCAGAGCGTAGGTTATAATCTTCCATAGATATACACACATTGTGACACTTCCCCTTGCAAGGTAAGGTGCCCCCATTAGCAACCATGACTTCAAAGTTGGAGAAAGGATGGACAAAACAATCAGCCTGTTTGGCAATCTGAGGGTCAATGAAGTTATGAGTGCTACCAGAATCAATGAGTATGGTAAGAGGGAGCTTCTTGAAGTATCCCCTGACCCACATTGTTTGTGGGGTGGTGACGTCGGTTACAGCATGGAGAGAGATCTCGGGTGGGTCGTCCTAAGATGGGGTGTCAACAGGCAGGTGTTGAATGTCGACCTGATCATCTACTGTATATGTAGCTTCTTCACCAAGTTCTGAGGCAAGCGGAGAATCCACATCCAAGAGATAGAGATTTTATTGAACACATCTATGTCCCCGAGTGAATTTCTCATCATAATTATAACAAAGCCCTTTTTCTCGGCGTGCCTGCATCTCTGTTTCAGACAAATGCTTGATAGGAGTTGGTTGAGGAGCAAGCGTGATGGGAGGTCGTTGGGAACCCATATTTCTGAAGGGAACAAAGGTGGGTTTGGAGCATTGTTGAGCTGCGATCTTGTCGTCTGCCAACTTAGCCAACCCTAGGACTTCCATCATTGTGTTGGCACAGAACATTTTGACCTCTGAGCGGATTTCATCCTTGAGACCACTGATAAAACAACTCCTGTAGAATTCAGCAGACAATCCTTCTGTTTGATTGGCCAGTTTCTCAAATTATGTCTGATACTCTCTCACTGTGCCCATTTGGTGAAGTTTAGTGAGTGCTCCTGTGAAGTCATCAAAAGCACTAAGACCAAATTGTGGCAAAAGGAGTTGGAAAAAATTTGTCTAGTTTGGCTCAGGATGAGCTTTGATGTACCAACAGTACCATTGAAGGGCTTCCTGTTCCAAATGAAAGGATGCAAGTGGAACTTTTTGGACATCAAAAGTATTATGCAGACTGAAATATTGTTCTGCTCGGTATATCCATCCAGTCGGATCAGTACCATTGAAGCGAGGAAAATCAAGCTTCGACCCACGAAAATTGTTGGAAGAAGAAAACCCATTGGTTGCAGAAGATTCTTGCTGTCAATTATTATTCATGGCTAAATGCTAAAGATGGAGGCTGAGAAATTTTTCATCCAAATCTTGGAGTTTGGTTTGGATGGCTGCAAGTGCTTCCTCCATGGTTTTTCTCCTGCGCAGGTAACAACCATAACCAGGAGAATTTTTTTTTTTTGGGGGGGGGGAATGGATAGAAAAACAAAAACAAAAGCTACTTTAGTAAAGGAAAATTTGAATTTGGGAAAAACTTGGAGTGGTAATTGGGGTTTGAGTAGGTTTTAGACACTTTCTGATGAATAGGGAAGCAAAAAAATGGGGATTTCAGAAGCAGGGTGAAAGACTGAGAAAATTTGGCAGAGAGGGACAAAGAAGCAGAATTAGGAAAGGAACTTGGTGGTAAATTTTGAAGGTGATTGGGTGAAATCTGAAAAAGTTATGGCAAACCCTAAAAATAGACAAATGTGAGATTTCGGGCCTTCAGAAGTGGAATTTGGGATAGGGTCTTCAGGAATGAAATATGTAGAATGGGATTGCAAGGATGTCAATGAAGTTTCAGGGAAAACAGATTTGAAACAAGGGAGATATGGCCGAAAAACAGAATTTTATACTTTTGCGAAAGGGATCCGCAATAGATGGATCTGCAACAACGCGAAAGGGATCGAAAAACGGCTGGATCTGAAATGGCGACTGGATCTGGAACGACTTTCAGAATATATCTGAAATGGCTAGATCTGGAGCGGAAGTGATCGGCAACAGTTCAACTAAAAATAGATATGGACCCCAGGTATGTGCGGCTTCCTAACAGTTCATGGGTTTCACTCGGCCACCAATGCTGTCTGACGGCTTGCGTATTGGAGCAGTACCCCTCACTCCATGGCTCAGTTAAAACTGATAACTGCTTTGCCACAAACAACAGCTCTTGGTTTACCTCACGGGTGGGAACTAGTTAATCAGGTAGGGGTCATTGCCCTTTTGCTGGCAGGTCCTCTCAATGGGCCAGCTACTTCGGGGTTCCTGTGGTACTCCTCACAATGAGTTTTAGGGATTATGCCCAAGTACTTCCCATAGTTAAGCAGATAGGGATTATTCCCAAATCCGAACCTGCAACAGATGCGAAAAAACATTTAGCAGAAATTTCACCCAGCGAGCCCAAGAAAGTGCTCTGATACTAGATGTGAAGCACCTGCAACAATTAATTAATAAGAATATGCGAAATAGCAGAAATGACAGAACTCAGAATCACTTTTATATTGATCGCAGGCCACTTCGAGGGGGCAACCTCCTTTGAGCACGCTCAATACAAATAACTTCACGGTGCCTTCATAGGCCTCAACACACACTTATATACTAAGTCTAGGCGCCAATACCATGGGTCAATACTATGTGTCAATACAAACCATGGGCTAATACAACCATGGGCTAAGTCTAGGCGCCAATACTATGAGTCAAAACCATGGGCCAATACAAACTATGGATCAACAAAACTATGGGCGACTTACAAAGCATATGCGCCAACAACAATAACACAAACTATGGATCAACAAATACTACGGGATGACTTACAAAGCATATGCGTCCAGCAACAATATACTAACAAAGTAAAGACATGGGTTCCTAACAGCTGCAACTTATCTTTGATTTGAAGGTAAACTTCATCACTGGTTTGAGCTTCGAGAACCCTTGCCTTCAAATCTGATTTACACATACTTACTATTGCTACATGAAATCTCTTGCTAAGTGCATATGCAACCTTATTCTCCTTACCTTTGACATGCTTAATTTCCAAATCAAATTCACAAATAAATTCCATCCACCTAGTTTTCCTAAAATTCAAATTTGGTTGGTCAAACAAATATTTCAAGCTCATGTGGTTTGTCCTGATCCAAAATCTTCTTCCCAAGAGATAATGTCTCCACCTCTTGAGAGTATGAACTATGGCTTCTAGCTCTAATTCATGTGTGGCATAATTATTTTCATGCTCCTTTAACTTCCTTGACTCATAGAAAATTACAAATCCTTCTTGCATGAGAACTCCACCTAGCCCTTCAATGCAAGCATCTGTGCACACTACAAAATATTTCTTTGGATCTGCAATATTCAAAACAGAAGTGCTAGTAAGAAACCTCTTTAACTGCTGAAATATTTTCTCACACTTTTCAGACCATACAAACTTGATACTCTTCCTCTGCAAGGAAGTGATTAGATGAGCTATCTTGGAGAATCCTTCAATTAACCTTTTGTAATAGCCTGCAAGACCCATAAAATATTTAACATCTGCAACATTCCTTGGAGTAGGCCAATCCATTATGGATTCAATATTCTTTGGATCCACTGCAATACCTTCTTCTGAGATGACATGACCCAAATACTGTACCTTCTTTTGATAGAATTCACACTTGCTCAGCTTGGCATACAGTTGGTGTTCTCTAAGAACTTGCAACACCATCCTTAGATGTTCATCATGCTCTTATTCATTCCTTGAATAAACAAGAATGTCATCCAAGAACACAATCACAAACTTATCCAAATACTTGTTGAAGACACTATTCATGAGACACATGAATGTAGCAGGTGCATTGGTAAGACCAAATGGAACCATTGTGAAATCATAATGGCCATATCTTGTCCTGGAATTTGTCTTGTGAATGTCTTCTTCTTTTATCCTCACTTGATGGTATCTAGATCTTAAGTCAATCTTGGAAAACACCTTAGCTTCCTTCATTTGATCAAACAAGTTATCAATTCTTGGCAATGGGTACTTATTCTTGACTGTCACCTTATTTAGCTGCCTCTAATCAATACACAGCCTCAAAGTCTCATCCTTTTTCTTGACGAATAACATTGGTGATCGCCAATGAGATACACTCGGCCTGATATACTCCTTGTCTGTTAATTCTTGCAATTGCATCTTTAACTCTACCAATTCTGGTGTGCTCATTATGTAAGGAGATTTGAAAATTGGTGTTTCCCCTGGAACAAGATTGATGGAAAAATCAATATCTCTCTTGGGTGGTAGTCCTGGCACTTCATTAGGAAACACATATTGGAACTCTTGCAACAATTGAAATTCCTCTATCCTTGGTCCCTAATCCTCTGTTACACCTAAATCTTGCTACCCTGAGAGTCAGTGTAAACATCCCTAAAGTTTCCTATGACTGAAGGGCTTAATTGACCCATTTTTATAAGTCGTCACAGTTCACCCTTGTGCAACCTGCGACGTCACAGTTTGTCCTAATGCAGCCTGGGACGATGTCAGTTAATTGGATAAAAGAGCATATTCGAGCCCATTCTCAAAGCTAAGTGATGTGGATCCCTATTCCTAGCCTATAGGGGATTTGGAATTTGGTTCTCTATCCCTTTGGTGAGATCCCCTAACTCTCTCCTACCATATCTCAACCTATCCTATCCTCTTAGTCCTATATAAGTGAAGCTCATTCCCATTCCAAAGGGAGGAAGTCTATAGTATCTACATGCTGGTGAAATTAACTTAGGAGAGATCTCTACTCATCCCTTGAGAGATGCACACTTCCTTTGGAGGCTTTTTCATTGGCTTGTTCGGAGAAGGATTGCTACGTTAAGTCTTGGTTGTAATCACTTCCTTATATGTACTTTCCCTTATTATACAGTAATATAAATGCTTTCCACCAAATGTTATTGCTTTGATGATGTTTGTGTAATTTTTCTACTTAACTGCTTACTTAGATCTATTATTGTGTAGGTGCATTTTACTAGTTTTTTTTTTGTGTTGTCTTGACAAGTTTTGTAGATGAGATCTGAAGACCATCAAGCTAGGAGCAAACATTAAGGAGAAAGGATCCATGATCTGAAAGGTAAAGCATATATCTACTCGATCTCTAATTAGATCTAGGAAAGTATTCTATGTTCTGTCTTATTTGTTCTAGTCTTACATTAAGCTAGGGAGATCAGGCCTCAAGTCCGTTCTTGGTAGATTGTCCATCAAACAAATCTGGCGACCATACTGGGGAAGACATTGTTTTAGTTTTCAATTTGAATTCCATTTTCAGTTGATTTCTTTTGCAAGCCATCTAATCTACCTCCTAAGTCTTTTTTCACCATCATATCTTCACTTTGAAGAGTCTGTAGTCCTCCTATGAGTTTGTACTCACAATCCTTAAACCATTTTATTGCTCATTTCTTGGATATTTATTGATCCTTGAGTTTGGATCTCACTCGTCGCACCTGGGAAGTGGAACCAGAGCGTTGATTTGATCTATGTTCTCTATCTTTTGGGTTGTCGTCGCAACCTTCCCACTAGTGTCTTGCGACATCGTCACAATACCTGCACTAGTGACCTACGATGGTCACTCTATGTATGAACACAGACTGCGTCGATATGTTAAAATTGGCACAAGGGCATCCCCCCTCCATTTTTTTATTTGAGTTTTGATTTGGTGTGCAGACCCTCTCTGTGCTGCAAGACCTAGTTAGAGACTTATTTTTTATTTGTGTGTTGAAAGTGTTTGGATTTTGTGTGGATTTGTATTGGGCCCCATTTTAACAAGCTTGAGTTTGGTAGTGGTGGACACTTTGGTTTCACCGCCTTCATCCACTTAAATTTGTTTTCCCTCCTCTCCTCACCTGATCTGATCTTTGCATTGGATGTAATCCCAAACTTCTTTTCTGCACTTGTCATTTAGCTTTGTCTGCATTCAGTTGTTTGATTGGGTGTTTTGAGTGTTCTGAAGTGTTTTCAGTCCATATGAGTGCTTTCCATTTTCTGAGAATTTCTTGAGTGTTTAGAGTGCTGAAAATCAACTTTCTTTTCAGTTTTTGTGCTTAAAAATATAATTGTTATCAAGTTATTATCTTGGCATATCATCGGAAAATTAAAGGTGCGTCATTTTAACTGTTTTCAAGCACATTTGAAAATTATTGTAGAAATTGCTTCATGCATTGGAATTGGTCATTTATTAGTCTTTTGGAAAGTTTGAGAGAAAGAATTAATCATTTGTGCTTTTAGGGAATTATGAATCATTAATCATCCATGTTTGGAGAGATTGCATGCATTCTTGATTTTTTATGCTTTTAAGCCATTATAGTGAATTTGAAAAGTTAGAGTGCTCTAGATAGGAAATTTATCTCTTTTCATCTCTTAAAGTTTTGATTTGAAAAGACAAAAGAAAATGTTTGGATTTGGTTGTTATGCTTGTTGATTTTTTGTTTCGCTTGGAAAACGGAAAAGTGAAAAGAGTTTTTTTTATCAAATTTGATAGATTTGGGATTGTGTTGCATATTGTTTTTTTGGTAAAATGACTTGGAAAGAAATTTCTCCCTCCCATATATAGAGTTCATCAAAAGAAAAGTACATTTTGTGCATATAGTTAGGGCTTGCATTATGTTTGGATTTATGTACTCACCTCATGCATTCACCTAACCATCTAGATAAAATTAACGGTAGAACTAGGGTAAAATCTTTAGTAACTTGTGTGTTAAGTTAGAGACGTGTTCCGACATCATAAAACGTGGCAGTTGTCATTACTTTCTAGCACTGTATTCCGGGGGTATTGTAGTCTTCCACGTACTTATCGGTATATCAAATCTCTTTCACATACCCACCAATTACTTCGCGTACTTGGCATATATCGAAAGGTGTTTCACGTACTTGGTGTATATAGAAAGGTGTTTCACATACTCAGTAGTATATAGGAAGGTCTCGTGCCGTACAGTTGTGCATTAGACAACACCACTACAGATTTGAGCTCCCACGTACCTTGCATATATTGGGAGACATCATTAAGATTCCTGAAACCAACTCAGTTAACCTTTTGGATGTCTTGGCAGAGCAATACACCAAGAACAACACTCGGGGAGATTACTAAGCACGTACTATCCAGGTAGTTGGGTATTCAGGCAAGGGTATGGTCCCAATCCTCCTTGTCGCATTTTACTGTTGGACCCTATGGTATATAGTGATTTGTGAAGCCTTGAAAATCCTGTGAGGTTCTAGACTTTTGAATCCAGTGCTATCACATAAGTTTGCTTGCAGCCTTAGTTTGTGTAGCATTTTTCTGGACTGCCTTTCTTTTGTTTACCTTTCCCTAGGAGAAACTTTTGTTTCAATCACTCTGGCTGACTTTCCTTAGAGAAGGTCTCATAGGATTCAAAACTTACCGCCCGAATATCCCCTTAACTAGGAGGTAATTTTGAAGGTAAGAATGGACCCACAAGCCACAGTCGTGTCACCTGAAGTCGAAAACCCTACTTTGAATGTTGGAGCACATATGTTTCCTCCATATTCACCTGCCTCCAACCCCCCCATAGGGTGAAGAGGTGCAAACTTCCACTTCACAAGACCTACCTTTCATTTTACCGGCAGAGCCTGGATCGGTGGAATGGTTAAATCCACCCCAGGACGACCCTACAGCAAGTGTTGGTCTAGCAACAGCTATTGGAGATCATCTCTAGGCCACCCAGTGGCTCATTTTTCCATTTCATCCCCACCCAGTTCGGCTACTCCTAAGGATATTTTCGGACCCATTCATGATCACTTGGATCGATTATGTACCATGGGTGATGAATTTTGAAGACAAAGTCTTTTACGAAGGGTTGAAGACCCGACATTACCTCCTTATTAACCACTCCCAAGTAATTTTTTATCTTATGATTCACCGGAATAATACACACAACACGTGACCACTTCTTAACCTGGTCAACCATCACTTCCTACACATTCACCCATCAGACAGGAGACCCATTCTACACCTCGAATGACTCAACCTATTGAAGGACAACAGTCCAGCACACCTGTTACTACCATGGTTACATTACCTGCTCCTCCCCCACCCCAAAAATCATGGGGAGGATAGTCTTTACCCCCTACATTCCTTACCAACAATGTTAATACTACAGTAGATAATCAACAACCCGTGTTGGGTCAACCTTTGATTAGTGGTCAGCAAGTTGTTGCTGGGGGGAAAACCCTATCTCTTAACCATAATACTAGAGGAGGAGTTCCCATCGGTCCTTCCGTTCGAAATTCCTTACCTCCCGGACCTTCCACTACGGGATTATCTCATGTTTGGGGACCATCCAATGTAATTCAACCACCATGGATTCAAGCGTATCCAGTTTATCTTAACCCTGTGTCGGGACAACTCAATCCCGGAAATGCACTCTATAGGTTACCCTACCCCGAAAATCCATACACTCTATGGAGGTAGCAAAATTTTTTACAACATGTACCCCCACCTACAGTCCCTCAAGTCCCACCACCCTCGTTTGGTCCACCCCCACCTCCCATTGGAGGCGACGGGACCACACACAACTTCGGAGGAGGAGGAGCTCTACCTTCTAGTGGAGGACCACCTCATTCCAGCTACCAAATCCCACCCCCCTGGCAGCGGAGGTGGAGGCCCTCCCCCATCAGGAGGAGGTAGAGGGATACCCCCTCCAGTGGTGGGAGACCTCCACCTTATGGTGGAGGCCCATCCCATCCTGGTGGTGGTGGCGGAGGACCATCCCATCCTGGTGGTGGTGGAGGACCATTCCACCCTGGTGGTGGTGGCGGAGGACCATCCCATCTTGGTGGTGGTGGAGGACCACCACATATTATTCATGGTGGTGGAGGACTATCCTACCTTGGTGGAGGTGACGGAGGAGGACTTTACCCTTTCAGAGGCAGTGGTGGACTACCACCTCCTCCCGGAGGAGGCGGTGGAGACCCACCCTATCTCGGTGGCAGCAGTGGACCACCACCTCCTCCCAACGAAGGCGGTGGAGGTCCATCCTATCATGGTGGTAGTGGCAGACCCCCACCATTTAGAGGTGGCCCACCCCCTCCCGACGGTGGAGGCAGACCCCCACCTTATGGTAACGAGCCACCTTATTATGGTAATGGACCACCTTTTTATGGTGGAAGACCTACTTACGGTCCAGGCGTCACACCCCCTTATGGTCAGTTCCCCCTACGGACACCTTACAACTAGTTGATTCAAGGTCCTACCGGTCCATACATGCCTTATCAATACTATCAGTACCCACAGTTGAACCAACAACTGCCCTTTTTGGCTACTTTGGACTTACTCGACCTATCTCGTCTGACGAATGATCCCATTTTCCATGGGCATAACTGGCTTCCCATTCCGGTTAAGTTACCGTCAGATATCCCCAAATTTGATGGAAAGTCTGGTGAGGATCCTAAAAATCATGTGATGACATACCATTTATGGTGTTCATCCAACTCCTTGATGGACAACTCGACCCGTCTTAGGTTATTTCAATGGACTCTCACTGTCCTAGCTGCCAAGTGGTACATTGAGCTACCACCCAATTCTTTTCCCGATTTTTGATCTTTGGCTATGTCATTTTTTACCCACTTCCAGTTTCCCATTCACTATGAGACTGGTACGGACTTATTGACCTCCCTGTGCCAGAACACTGCCACTCATATTTCTGATCATATTCATGAATGGAGGCGAAGATGACATCTTATTAAGGCTCATATTCTGGACCAACTCTTAGTTGACTGGTTCACAAAGTCACTTTTACCTCTCGTAGCTCAAAATGTAGCTATGGGAGGAGTCATCACTGAGGAACGGGCTATTTCCCGTGTCCATTACTTAGACTTGGCCTATGCTCAATCCGGTACATTATATGAAATTGTTCCTGATGCACCTCTCCCTACGTACGATCCTACGAAACCACTGAAGGGACCACAAGCTGATGGCATCATTGGTTCCCTTGCCTCCCAACCTTCTATTCAAACTGGTGGCTCGTCGAACCCCCAAGGTTCTTCCCCATCACCACCATAGGATGACAACAGCACTACCGAGTCCACCACTCCTGCCCCCACCGAAGAGGTGAATTATGTGCAATCAACTTCATCTCAGAAATCTGGTGGTAAGAAGAAGAACAAAGGGAAACCTAAGAAATCTTCTAACCAACAGGAGCCCAAACCCACTCAGGAAGACACCAAACAGAAGAGAAAGTTGAAGTATCCTTGTTTTTTGTGCGGTGGAGACCATTTCTGAAAAGAATGTCCCCACCAAGACGAAGTTCAGAATTTTCTTAAGGGAAACTCTACTACTGCAGTTTTCAATGATCCCTTCCCCACTCAAAACCAGCAACTAATCGCACACACCTCTCCTTCCCAAGGAGAAGCATCCCCCACCGTGCATGTTCTCATGATGCGTAGTGAGACCATCAACTTGAACACCCGTTATCATTCGTATTACCCTGTCCCACCGAAGGAACCCATTGGAAGTAATACTGAAAAAGCTTCCACTTTGATTCTCGGTGTTACCGTACCGCACGCTTCTCTCACCATTGAGAAGCCCTCTTTAGAGTCAGTGTTGCGTCCGCCCAAGAGCACGATTCGAAAAGTTGTTTTCAATCCCAATGCTCAGGCCGCTCAGAACTACAATATTGTAGAGGACCTGGCACAAGCTCCTTGTGCTATGTCAATGCTTGAGGTGTTGTAGAACTATCCTAACCAGCGCAAGACTCTCCTCGCTGCCATCGGTGCAGTTGATCCGGACTCTTCGAATACCATCATGTTTCGGCTAGAATACTTTAAACTGAGGCTTTCCCATCAGTTGGAATTTAAAGTTTCCACAAACATTGTTGGGAAGACAATCCTTCATACTGTCTTGGAAGAAGGTGCCTCTACTTCAGTCATGTCGATTTCATGTTGGAGAGCCATTGGCTCTCCCGAGTTGAACCGTTCCCCTACCACCTTGAAAGCATTCAACCTCATGGGTTGTTACAAGCTTTAGTAGTCGATTTGGGGGGAAAGACCGCAACCATTAACGTGGAAGTGGTCACTACCCCGTTAGATTATAATATTATGCTTGGTCGTAATTTGTTTTATGCCATGGCTGCGGTCGCATCACCTGTCTTTCACATAGTACAATTCCCCCACCAAGGATGAATTGTTATTGTCGACCAACTAGATTTATGTCCACCTAACACTGCTACTCATCTGGGCGATAACGTTCCATTACTTGGACAATCTTCGCATCCTTATGAGAGTGTGGGTGTTGGCCTCATTAAGGACTCATCCCTTATGGGCGTTTTTCCAACCTCGGATCCCCCAAATCATGTTTCCACGGTGAACATGATCGCCTCTCATATTTCATCTATCCCCAACTGTACTGATCAATGGCTTGTACCTGATGAATCCACCACACACCTGATTAGCGACACTATGCCTCTTTCACCCGTCGAACTCACGTACGAGGCTATCCAGTCAGCCCCGGAGGACCACATAGATGTGGCCTCCACCTCCTGTTCTCTACAGCAGACATCATCCCTACCCGATCCTTTGCTCCGGACTTTTCATTATCATGAGTCCATTATGGAAATCATGAGTGTGGATGACCCTCCGTGGGAAGAAATCCATCATCGATCGTCTTTCCTTCCTTCATTGGATATTGTGGAGAATAGTATCACCACCATATTTACACTGGATTTCTACCCCTGCTCTTAGTCCTCGATACTCACGTGTCAAACGGACTCTGAAGGAAACTTGGCCAACATTGAGCCTACCATTTCGGTCGACATATCGGTTACCCCTGGTGTAGTGGAACACATTTGTTTAGGCCAGAAGTGTTACCCTGAAGAGATTACAACATTCACGGCCTTGTTCAATTAATTTAGAGACATGTTTGCTTGGACTTACAAGGAGATTCCCGGGATAGACCCCACTATTGTTTCACACACGATTCAAACCTATCCTGATGCTAAACCAATTCGTCAAAAACTGTGGTCGGTACACCCCCGAAAGACTGCGGAAATCAAGGCAGAGATTGAAAAGATCTTGAAAGTTGGTTTTATCTACCCTATCCCATTGACAGAATGGGTCTCAAACGTCGTCCCTATCGCTAAAAAGAAGGGTACCATTTGTGTCTGCGTCAATTATCGAGATCTCAACAAGGCTTGTCCTAAGGACAATTACTCGACTCCCTTTATCGACTAGATCATCGAAAATTTTGTGGGAAGCGTCATCTTTTCATTCATGGACGGCTTTTACGGCTACAACCAGATTGAGATCCACTAGGATGATCAACACAAGACAGCTTTCATCTGTCCTTGAGGTACGTTTTCTTATCGCAAGCTCCCTTTTGGTCTTAAAAATGCTGGTGCCACATTCCAGCGGGCCATGTCGTATACCTTTCATGACGTGAAGGACTTTGTGGAAACTTACTTAGACGATCTACCTGCCCATTCCTCAGCTGCAGGAGATATAACATCCGCTTGAACCCTCACAAGTGTATCTTATGCGTCGAGTATGGACACCTCCTCGGTTTCATAGTCTCGAAAGATGGGATCCGCATTGATCCCCTGAAGGTGGCAGCCATCGTCACTTTCCCACCTCCCACTGACTTCACGAAACTTCAAAGTTTGCAAGGGAAGGAAACTTATCTAAGGCGTTTTGTCTGTAATTTCGTGCAAAAGATGCAAGGTTACATGAGACTGCTCAAGAAAGACGTCTCATTCATTTGGGACGACCAAACTCAACAATCTTTCGATAGTCTCAAGCATGCTATCATGCACGCCCCTGTGCTCCAACCTCCCAATTACTACAAGAATTATATCCTTTATCTTGCTGCTTCTTCCACGACGATCACCATGGTCTTGGTCCAAGAAGACAACAATTCCCAAGAGCATGTGAACTACTACCTCAGTAAGGGTCTCATTGACTCTAAAACCCGTAATTCACATGTCGAGAAGCTCGCTCTCGCGGTAGTCATTTCCATCCAAAAGTTCCGAAATTACATCTTGCTCCGCACCACCACCATCATTGCTGATTCGAACCCCATGTACCACGTTTTGATACGTCAGGTGCTTGGGGGTAAGTATTCATGCTGGATCGTGATACTGCAGGAATTTGATCTCCTATTCGAAAAAGCTAAGTCTAAAAAGTCTTTGGTGTTTGCCGAGCTGATCTGTGATCTTGCCTGGGATGATGTCGATTTTGAGCTAAATGATTCTCTTCCACACGAATCATTGTTCCTCATCAGCACGTATGATACGTGGTATGGAGATGTCACTTTATATCTTCAGACCCAACATTTCAGCCCCCAACTCTCATGGGATGACCGTCGTCAAATCCGCCACCATGCAAAGTATTATCTAATCATCAGTGATACTTTGTACCACCATGGTATTGATTCTATTCTTCGACGTTGTCTCACTCATGAAGAGGCTGAACACGTCTTAAATGACTGTCACACTGGGGCTTGTGGTGGTCATCTCTCTGGGATGGCTATAGCCCAGAAAATACTTCGCGCGGGATGTTATTGGTTGTCTATCTTTAAATATTGTATCGAGGCCGTCAAAAAATGTCCTCCATGCCAGCACTTCCAAACTAAGAAGCGCACCCACCCAGCCCTGTTACACGAAGTTATTTCCGTTGGCCCCTTCGCTAAATGGGGCATTCAATTCATGCGATGTAAGCCTACCTCAGCCGCGGGGCATGGTTACATCATAGTAGCCATGGATTACTTCACAAAGTGGGCCGAGGCTATGCCTACATACATGGATAATGGAAAAACCACTGCACTCTTCATGTTTAATCATGTTATAGCGCGGTTCGGAGTTCCTCAAACTATAGTTAGTGACCATGGTTCTCACTTTATGAACCACATGGTTGATGAATTGAGCACTAGATTCGGTTTCTGCCATGAAAACTCAACACCGTACTACCCACAGTCCAATGGACAAGTAGAGGCCATTAACAAGGTCTTGAAAACCATGATCCAACGCATGGTGAGTATGCACAAGTCCAACTAGCATAATATGCTCTTCTCCGCACTATGGGCTTATCGAAATTCTGTCAAGACCGCCACTGTATTTACACCTTTTCAATTAGTTTACGGATTGGAGGCAGTCCTACCGATTGAGTGCGATATTTTGTCCCTCAAACTCGTAGTTGAACTTCTCCCTAACACTACTACTGAGGAAGAACGCTTCCTCCACCTAGCTAAACTCGACGACACTCGCCGCGATGCCACTCTTGCCAACAAGGCTCATAAGAAATGCATCAAAGCACAGTATGACAAGTCGGTAGAACCTTGCGTCTATAGCGAGGGTGATTTGGTCCTCACATACGACCAAAGACATGATAAGCTGGGGGCAGGAAAGTTTCAGTCCATGTGGCATGGACCGTACATAGTGAAGCACGTTTTAGAGAAGGGATCCTACGAGCTCGAAGACTACGATGGGATATCTTTAGGTGAAACCCGCAATGGGATTTACCTGAAGAGGTACTATGCCTAAGTCTTTCATGCATAAGTACTTTGTATATACTGTACATGGCATGTGTTTTGTGTGGTGTGACGCTTTGATTTTTGTGTGCTTAGGTCTTGTTTGTTTACTTATACAATGTTCTGTCTGCGTGTGTAGATGGAAACTTGCTATGTATTCGTGGATGATGCTAGTTGGAATACCCACAACCTTGGTGCTCTATTCACCTACTGGCGAGCTTATCAGCTCAGGAGGAATGTGTCTAGGTTTCGCAACCAACAATGCTGTGGAATATCAGGCAGTCATTGGAACCCTAACCGAAGCTATTTCTTTGGTATGGACCATGTTGTCATCCATTTGGATTCTCAGCTGGTGGTCTCTCATCTTAACCGAGTTTACGCCATCCGTAACCCTACCCTACTCCGTCTCTACAAACGAGTTCACCTTTTGGAAAGGTCCTTCGAATCCATTCAGTAACTTCACATTCCACGAGACATGGACGCAGTTGTCGATTCCATGGCTAACTTCATCCTAGATTGGTACATTGCACACACATAAACATATTCATGAACTGTAAAAGCAGACATAACATGTAAATAATTTATTACATAAGCAAACACATAAAGAAGATCTCATATTGAACACAGAAGTATAAAGCCGCCAAAATGTTTGTATATATATATAAATCAAGATAAAGTAGTGCTAATACAAAAATCTAAAGCACAATGGATTTCAGTGAGTCTATACAAAATCTAAAGCCTGATAGCTTTCAGTAGTACAAAATCTGAGGCTCACAAGCTCTCAGTACATACATAATAACATAAGGCCTAACGCCTGGCCCTGCACCCCTGGGTCTCGCAGCTCTCGCCTGTTGGCTGTGGAAGCAGTCTACCGCTCTCGCTACCTTGCGGAGCAGCTCACTGAAACGCAAGGTCACGCCAACCGTGTACCTCTGCATGGGCCTCGGTAAGTCATGCACTGTTGCATCTAGAACATCTAATGTCAACCTGGTAAGGTTCTCATATACATCCTCCATCTCTACAATGGCATCATGCATGGTTGGGGATACTGGCGATGCCTCTCCTCTCCTCGCGAGAAGTGAAACTTCGACCAGTTGTGAAGGGACCACATCTACAAACACATGATATTAACTCATCAGCACTACCCAAAAAAATTATAAATACATAAAATGAAAAAGTACAAGGGTCATTGTTCTTACCGATATCTCCCCACTCTGCTCCCTCAGGGAGCACTAGGTCTGGATCTTCCCGAAATTCCATACCACTGTACGGATAGTCCTCAATCATGAGCAGCTAGCCCTCCAGCTAGGTGAAGAATCTGGAACCGTACCCAATGATCAGACCCCCACCACCATGGAGGGCCATCACCTCCATCCATCGAGCCATGTGAGGATCCTTGGGATCCTTTTCATCCAAGGTCACCTACGGGCGTAAGAGAGGGACCCGCTCTAGCAAGAAGGAGATCACTACTGATCCGCACCCAAAATGCTTGATCTCACCACACCGACACTTGGTCAACTGAGCTTGAAGGTTGGTGAGGATTCCCTCACACCAGTTAAACACCTTTGGAGACATACAGTCCTCCGCATATAACATCTGGGACTTGGTATCCAAATGAGCCGCTTGGCTCCCTGCTATCCTCACTATAGTGAAGAGTATAACATGCAATGGACGATCTCACACCTATTTAATGGGAATTTTCCCACTAGAGGCATGGGCATGTGTAGTGCAATGTTGGGAAATCAAGTCATCCATCGTCTGGTCACTCCCTCATTATCCGATGAGAGACACATTATCCCCCCTCCGGGATAGTCCTGTCAAGAAATAGATGTCATCAACATCTATAGTCAGTACATGCTCCTCGATCATGAAGTACTGCTGCGCTACATCCCAACTCTGGATCATGTGCTCCAGTAGTGGAACTTGGGCCCTCATGCCCAGGACCTGGAAGAACTTCAACAGTCCATAGTTCCTCAATGCCTCCACACACAATGGATCATTTGTTGCTTGTACATCCTCCACTTCATGTTCACACTCACACCATTCTAGAACCATGATGACGGCCACAAACCTGCCAAAGGAAGCACTTAAACACTATTAGAACTCACCCAACCCATCAAAATTTTTTCTTGTGGGCTAGGTTTGATTTTGGAGATGGATGTTTCTGCCATCGCACCCCGTATTTAATGACAAGGTGACATCATCACAAGACATCCTGACAGGTTTTGCGACAACCCCAGTTCATCGCAGTTCCTGTAAGGGAGACCTGCGACGACCCGGGTTCATCGCAGTTCCCGTAAGGGAGACCTGCGATGACCCGAGGGCACAAAATCCCCTCACAAATGTTGATGTATATGTAACTTCGGAATGTATTTCACCCATGTATTTTGTACTCCTATAGAGATGGCATTATTCCTCTATACGGAAGTGTCGTCATTTATATTGTAAGTATCGTAACTTATACTTGATGGGTTATTAGAACACCCTATTGCCATGTGGGTCAAAGGGTTATTAGACCACCCTAGTGGGGGTCGGCCCAGTCAACATTATGTTATGTGGTTAAGTTAAGGCCGACCTAGTAAAGGTTATTAGGAAAGTCAAGTCTAGTATAAATAGAGATCGGGAGATCTCTATTTTTCATCATTATATTCACTCACTCACACTTAGGAGAGTGGTGCACTTGTGGAGGAGGAGGCTCTGCTGCTAGGAGAAGACTATCTCTTGTATTCTGGTTGTATCATTGCTCTATCTATCTCTGAGGAAGTTATTGGGGTTTTTCACCTTTATGGTTTTCCCCAAGTAAAATCTGTGTCTCTTGTGTGCTTGCATTATTGTGTCCATGATTGATATGCTGTACATGTTGTTCTCTCAATTAAGATCCTAGATCAAATTGAAGTAAATTCTGAAAATTTAACAACAAATCAACCCAAAAACCTAAAAAATGGACAAAAAATGAAATTGTAAACCACTAGAAAGATGTTGGCTGAGATTTAGGTTTACCTGCTCCTGACGGTATGCGAAATGGTCACTCGTAGATCCGGCAATCGATGAATGAAAATCTGCTCCAAATGGCACTTTCTTCTCCCCAAATTTGGCAAATGACAATGGTAACTATTTTTGGTCATTTTTCCTATTTTATAAACAAAAAGGGAATATTCTTTTTCAAATTTAGATGCTTTATGGGTCTTTTGCTATAGTTTGGATCATTTTACTGCATTTTAATACCTAGTTTTCAAGCATATAGGAGATGTTAAGTGTTTCATTTGCGCCATTCTTGCATCGTAGCGATCATCTCATAAATTTTGTCAAGTATGAACAAGACGTTGAATATTTTTGTTATTTTTACCCGTTAGAATTTGGTTAGTAAATGATGACAAGCTCAGTATTTGTTCTTTCTTGTGCTCGTAAAACCATGAGAATAAGTCACCGAGTTATGATTTATCACTTTTCTGGGCTCGTTAAAATCCTACGGAAAAGGAACCCCCCCAGAGTCTATCTTTAAGCTCTTTTCAGGCTCTCGAAATACGAAAAGATTTCCAAGCAAACTTGTCATGTTCACGCTTGTTAAATTATTTGAACGGTCATCTCCCTGGTGATAGTTTACCCCTTTTTCGGACCAGGGGGCACTACTTACGAAAAAGGAATACTCCAAACAATCATGACTGGAAGAGTCCTCTCTCGCGTTGTTTTACCCTTTTTCGGGCGACGAGGCTAACTTTATGAAAAAGGACCGTTGGAGTCTTCTTTAGTTCTTTTCAGACTCTCTAAACATGAAATGATGACCGAGTTTACCTTCTATGGACTCGTTAAAATTTGACACTAAAGGGCCTGCCATGGGATGAACCCCTCCTCTCCCAGGTTCGGAAAACATTTGGGATTGGACTCAGCTATGAGATGAGCTATACTGAGCATCTGGTTACCCTCATCAAGCTCATAAAAAACACATGAGGCACTCATCAGTCATGATGGGGAAAAAGGAAAGCTTTTATGTTACACTTTTTACCTATGGCAGTACCTAGTCGTTCTTGAACATGGCACTCATTTGCATTTGCATACAACAATTGGATCATTCGTTTTTCCTTGAATTTTGCCCATTTCCTAAGTCTTGTTACTCCTTTGGGTCATCCAAAGAATACTTCCACCATCAGTTGCATTGGGAGTTGGTGTCGTACTCGTCATGTCAATACTACCAAGTCATGCCATGCCCATGTTCAAGAATACTTTCACTATTCATCATTTGCAGTCAGTACACCTTCCATCATGTCGGTCTACTCCAAGTCAGTCATGTATGTTACTGTTCCATCCGATCTACTCCAAACTTATGTTATCGAGTTTTGTGTCGATGATGGGGGATTCATCATGGCCCTCCTTCGATGGATTCATCCTTGTCGACTTCAAATCATCATCTGCGGATTGAATCTAGAAACCAATCGAGTACCTTGGGCCTGCATGCCTCAATGGCAGGTTACCTCGCTTTCGACATGATTTTACATCATTGACTCTTGATTGAAATATTTCGTTAAGCATTCGACTTCAACTCATTTATTCGCGCTTGATGATATGTACTATGATACCTTGGGGATCATTGACATTAATGGTGATTTCCCTCACGCTTGTTAACGGTATACATCAATGACCGGTAATCAAGTGGTTTCTACCATGTTTGACATTTGTAATCACATGGATAGATTCATATCATTGCGGGTTCGGCTTTAAGACCCTGGGGAGTCATGTTTTACCCAGGTTGCGATGGAGATTGTTTTGAGTCATATTACATGGATCCACTTTTGTATTGGCCATGGCTATGTTATCATCTCATCATGGATATACGCTTGTGTCTAGTAACCATGATTGTGTTCAGTCGGTCATTACTACCATGGATATGCATTGTATTGTTCGACAACCATGTTGTGAGTCATATGAGACTGTGTACTCAGAGTCAGTTGTACTACAGTAGCATCCTTCATCTGGCGAGTCCATTTCCATTCCTTCTATCAAATCATTTCACCTGTCAAGTTCCAACAGCTTCATGCTTTGGGGGGCATTATGTTACACCTAAATCTTGCTACCCTGAGACTCGATGTAAACATCCCTAAAGTTTCCTATGACTGGAGGGCTTAACTGACCCATTTTTATAGGTTATCACAGTTCACCCTTGTGCAACCTGCAATGTCACTGGTTCTCCTAATGCAGCTTGCGACGAAGTTAGTTAATTGGATAAAAGAGCATCTTCGAGCCCATTCTCGAAGCTGAGTGATGTGGATCCCTATCCCTATCCTGTAGGGGAGCTGGCATTCGGTTCCCTATCCCTTTGGTGAGATCACCTAACTCTCTCCTACCATATCTCAACCTATCCTATCCTCGTAGTCCTATATAAGTGAAGCTCATTCCCATTCCAAATGGAGGAAGTATATAGTATCTACATGCTGGTGAAATTAACTTAGGAGAGATATCTACTCATCCCTTGAGAGATCCACACTTCCTTTGGAGGCTTTGGCATTGGCTTGGTTGGAGAAGGATTACTACGTTAAGTCTTGGTTGTAATCACTTCCTTCTATGTACTGTCCCTTATTATAAAGTAATGTAAATGCTTTCCACCAAATGTTATTGCTTTGATGATGTTTGTGTACTTTGCATTCTTAACTACTTACTTAAATCTATTATTGTGTAGGTGCATTTCACTACTTCTTTTGTTCTATGTTGTCTTGATATGTTTTGTAGCTGAGATCTAAAGACCATCAAGCTTGGAGCAAAAATCAAGGAGAAAGGATCCACGATCTGAAAGGTAAAGCATCTATCTACTCGATCTCTAATTAGATCCAGGAAATTATTCTATGTTCTGTCTTATTTGTTCTAGTCTTACATTAAGCTAGGGAGATCAGGCCTCGAGTCCGTTCTTAGTAGATTGTCTGTCAAACATCCTTTGAGGAATCTGATATGTGGATTGCATATAATTGTAAACCCTTCCTATAAAACTTTTTCAACTGTAGGGATGAAATTTTCCTTAATGAAACTTTCTTGGGAATCCCTCTTACCAACCTTGGTTTTCCCTCTTCGTCAATGCATTCAAGTACCTTCTCATAGAAATCAATATTGGCCCTATGTCTTTCCAACCAATCCATACCTATTAGGGAATCATAAGATCCTAATGGTAGGACATTCAAATTTACCTTTGTGAGGAGTCCATTCAACTCCATGGGGCACTCCATCACCACTTCACTAACCTTTATCTTGGTCCATGTGGCTAACTGAACTAGCCAAGACTTACTATGCTTCATTTTATTAAGAGAACAACCTTCAACCACCTTAGGAGAAACATAACTATGAGTAGATCCTGGATCAATCAAAACAGAAATAGATTTCTTAGCAATCTTACCTTCCACTTCTACCATTGTTGATTGATGGTCTGCCTAATGATCATCCAATGCTGCATAAATTCGAGGTGCTTCCCTTGCCATATATTCCACTGTAGTTGATTTTTCTAAGTTGAGCAAGATCCAGGGATTCTCGCTCCGATGTGGAAAATCCCTAAGCATGTGGTTTCCTCCACATCCCCAACACTGAAGTGATCCTTTTGATGCTTTTTCTGCTACTACTGTTGGCTTGAATCCACTCCTTGCTTGTTGTCCCTGTGGAAAATTTATGGGTTGATTTCTAAATGGTGTCTTGAATCCACTTTTCCTTTGTTCAAACCTCCCTATTGGTTTTCCTTTCCATGTTGTTTGAACCTATGATTTTCCCTTGCTCTGCTCGTAGCAATGAATTTCCATCCTAATGGATTCGCCAAGACTTGGTGGATTTACAAACTCAATCCTATCTCTAAAATTTTTAGGTAGACTACCAAGGAAACATTTGATCTTTACCCTTTCATCCTTGATGTATTCTACATACCTCAACAACTCCAAAAACTTGTGAACATGTTCTTCCATGGAATTTTGTCGCAACCTGAGTTCATTGAACTCTTTCCTCTTTCTATCATAATACTTAATTGATAGATATTTTTCCTTGAAGTACCTTTTGAACTGCTCCCAACTGATCCTCTTTTCACTAATCCTCTTCACTTACATGAGGTGCTCCCACAAAATTGAAGCTCTTCCATTCATATTGTAAATGGAAACTCTGTCCTTTTAATTTCCTGAATAATCATGCATTCTTAAGTACTTCTTCATTTCAAGAAGTCATGCCTATGCCTCTTGACCTGTCTTACCTTCTCCCTCAAATGTGGGATTCCTTGCCTTCCTAAATTCTCCCTGTGGGATCCCTCTAAATTTCTTTCTTCTCTCCATTTTGTTGGAAGTATGCCTTGGAATTCTTTGAGAATCTTTGGATTCACATGACCTGCTGGAAAGAGATATTCAGGAGGGTGTTTTTTTCTTGTTGCTCATAGAAATATTTCTAGGGCTTGGAGTCATCTTCCTAGAACGACCTCTAGAATGAATTCTTGCATATATTCCTTCTCTACCCACATTTCTTGGGTTGGACCCAAGATTTATCCTTTGATGCATATCAGTGGGGATCTGACAGACCACCCCCAATATGGGTTGTGTATCCACTAAGGAGGGATAAATAGGCTCTCTCTCATAGTCAAGGTTCCACCCCAATGCTAAGCCAACCTACAGTTGGGTTTATCAAGCATGCAAGGGAACATGGAGGATGATGCTAAGCTAGTGAGCTCAACCATAGAGCTACAGGCATCTCAGACTACTCAGCAAACATGGAACCCACAATACCTACCTCACCCAACACAAGGAAGGCCCCTTTATCTGTTGCACAGTCCCTCGGGGCCCCTTCCCTCCAGTGCTCGTCGGGGTGGGCATAAAATGGTCCAAACTGCTACTTTCATGAGACTTTATCCTTCACTAGGTTTATCAAGCAGATCCAACCCTCTGTCTAATCTTCTGATCGGTTATAATAACTAGGATCTTCTCAGGGTTACGGCCTAAGCTCTATCCCGCAACTCAGTTCGTTGCTATCAGATCCAGGTGTTCTCACAAGTTTTCTAAGCTTCTCATGCTCTGTAATTTATCCCCAGGGTCTGATCCATGTATATCCCGCATCGATTCACTTCCTATGTAGGGTTTCTATGTGCTTTCAGTTCTACAAATTTTTCATTACACAGAATCGTGATTTTATTTTCCTCCCCTTCACTGTTGGGCTCTCCGATGCGTGATAACTAAATTTGTTGGTCAAATATGGGATAGTGATTAGGATGGCCAAATTCCCAGGGGATAGATTGGATTAAGGGATAAGTAAAATAGAGCCATACCCTGCCATACGGATCTCAGGTCTGCTCCATACTCAATCAACTTCATGAATAGGCCTTCTCAACCATCTTCTTACTGCAGAATTAAATGTCAGCATGGGATTCAAATGGGTTCACAAATTGACATGTGGCAGTATGGGTTCCAATCCCAGAACCCCCTCACCTCTCCCTAGTGGATACACATGGCCCCTTCTCATTAGTTGCCTCCTCAACCAGTTTTCTTGGTATTTTTATTGCAGTATTTAATAATTACATCATTTACAAGGTTCCATGGCTTCATAGCACATGGATAACAAAATGTCAAATACTTACCTTTTAAATAAAACCTGAGCATCAACGAGTGGGGCCTTGGCCTTGAGCTCCACACTAGGGAAAATACACATTGCGTGTATACAATATTTACATTGAATACAATAAACCCTAAGGGTTCGAAATAGGGGTATTACATTCAGACACTCATTCAGCTTTAGTCTAGAGCGCTTCGACCCTTTTTGTTCGCTTTTTATGTTGAGCCCTTAACTAGTTGAGTTCTTCCTATAACACCTTGTTTTCTAAAGACTTCCTCATCCTTTCCATTAGCAACAGCCTTATACTTATGCTCGTCGCTTCTATGCCACTTCAGGTTTTTCTCTTGGTACTATATTTGCTTCCAAATCTTCCATCGTTTTCCTCAAACCAAAAATGACTCCTCCAAGTCACTCTAACTTCTCCTCAGGTGCCATTTCGTTGACCACCTCTACTTCTAGAATTGATCGATAGGTTATTACGACAGGTGGATACAAATTTTTTTTTCCTATATCAGATGATCATTTTCTTTTTGAATATCCATGGATTGCTCCTTAAGCACATCCTTTTGGTTCCTATAATTTTTCATGATATCATATATGGACTATTCCCATGCTTTGAGCTCCTGCATGATGTTTTCTTGAAGACTATGCAGCATAAATATAGGCAAGGCTAACAGCTTCAACTCAACATAGCCCGACTGAGGTACTTGCTCACTTAATCCTGCATCTTAAAAACTTAATGCTCGCGATAATAGTTTTACTACTCTCTCTACGAGGAATGATGTAGCTACTTGCTCCCGATGCTCTTCCTCTTGCGTAACCTCGACCCATGACATAGTCATTTATTTTGGGGTTGATATATTGATCCTCTTGACTGTTGGAAAGGTGTATCCAATAGGTTTATCACTCCACCAAATAGATCAATAGTATTCTCTTCTGCTAACTTTTTGTTTTCTTCTGCTAATTCACTCATCCAGTCAAACAAGATGTTCACGCCTGAACTGTGGTAGGCTTCTGTGCCTTCTCCTTATTTTTACCTCTTTGTGTGGATTTCGCAACCTTTCGTTTCTCTCCCAGGCTTGGATTAGTTGGTTTCATGCTCGATTCATGTCCATCATCGCCCCCGGCTCCATTATTTTGAGTACTTTGGTTCTGATTGGTATTTTGATGTTTCCCAGATGTACCTACCTGTCGCAGATCCTACTGTGAAGGATTTGGAAAAAAAATTCTACCTCGAAAGGGACCTTCCACTCTGGTGGCCATTCTTGGACAATAGCATCCACTTCCTTTCCCAAAAACATATAGCAAGTTATCATCCATTGCCAATATGGATCCCGCCTCATTTGGATGTACATGTGATGAGCCCATATTTGAACTTTGCAATTTCCCAGAACATGACCACTGTATGTGCTTCGACACGAGGTATCTTTACAACATTACGTTGTAACGCTTCTTTATATACATAAAAACTAGCATTATTGTCTATCTTCTGCCTCTTGGTCTCATTATACCATAATTTTGCATACTACGAGGAAAAACATGGCCCTATTGGTTCCATGCCCTGATATGCCTCTGGTTTCACCCATCCAACAAATGAAACTAAAATTAACAACCAGGAGTAGGAGAAAGTATTACCATTATCCTAAGCTTCGACACAATCACTGAGGAATTCATTGAGGAGAAACTTAGCCTAATTCATTTGTACGCCCTCTACACATTGTTGTGTTGCTGCTATGACCAATTCAGTCACTTGGTTTGGTCGAACCTTCCTCATCACTTTTGTATCCACGCCTTTGTGGCAAAGTGAACATCTTGGTCATTGATTGATGCAATATCAAATCCTCTTTTATTCTTCAACAACTGATATTTATATTTCATTCGAGAAACCAATTCTCTGTATCTTTCTTTTCCCACTAAAAATTGAGCAAGGTCCACCCCGACCTTGGGAAACCCTGTAATTCGTGCAACCATGTCAGTGTCAACTAACACCTTCCTATCGAGCCACAAGCATCTGCCATGGAAACAAAACAGTAACTTATTCACACAAGCATTAGATTTTGCAATCCTACCAAAATGTGGCAGGTGCATTAGTGACAAAATACTAGACCTTTGCAATCACAGAGCCCACTCCATAGGCTTAAGTTCCAACGGTGCACCTTCTCCTGCAGTAACTGTCATCATTTAATTTCTAAATTAAAAATATGGAAACTTGGAAATTTCATGATCCACATATGACAACTTATTGACATTATGCAATATACCCCCCTACACAACAATAATACCCTTTGGAATAGGATTTGTCACGAGCGAATACTTGGCATTCTTGCATAGCTGGACTGGTTTCAAATTGATATTCTGCTATGGTATGTACCCAAGCATGATATTTGTAGACCCATACCCAGAATCCTCAGCATCATGTATACTCTTATTCCTTTCCTTTGGATTCACATTGTGGTTCGATTTTATGGATTTCTTCAGCATATTCACCGAAATATGTGGTAATAGAACCACTGGCTTCTCTATGCTAGCCGGCATAGACCTCTCCATGTAAATTTATTCAACATATACATGTGATTCACTCATGGCAGATAGATCAACCTACATACTGGCGCTTTACTTGGCTAAACTCTCTATGTGCGATTACTTGAGCTCTGGTGTGCTCAATATAGTTCAGCGTTGAGACAACAATGAGTCCCCATCGGTTGGCTAATGTGATTTTAAACTGAACTTTTAGAAACAATTTTTGTGTCATTTCTAATGTTCAAAGAATGGACCAAATCCTTGCAATAATCACGGCTGTAGCAGTAAATCCTGCTCACACACTTGAGTCTTTTCGGCATTTAAGGCATAAAGTCCACTAATGCTACCACTACATCTACCATAAAAGAATGCATTAATGCACATTAAATGGAACCACGATAGATCACCAACCGTGACATATGTTTATCTAATTCGACAAAATAAACTACGGCATACATCTAACCTCGACACAATGACACTTCGACGCTAAAATAATTGGGGTTTCCGAAAACTTGTTGGAATCGATTTAATACTGAGAGGGGGGTGAATCAATATTAGCGCGGTTATTAGCATATTTTACCTTATTTAAACAACTTAGTCCTTAATATTTATCTTCTATTATGCATCAATAAATAAACATTCACACATATAAGGACTGTAAAATCTTAGTCACAGCAGAACCTAGCTACTATGGATTCCTCACTAGTGAAAGATTGCAACACATTTACAGGAATAGGAAAAAATCTGTAAAATGAAGAAAAATGAACAATAACACATGAAATGGAGTAAAATGTCATATATTATTGATAGTCCAATGCTATGAAATAGATTGGTTCATCCTTATATACAAAATAGGAGGAAAAATATCCACTTGGAGTGTCCACACTTAGCTAGCTTAGATTTACACCAATCCCCCCTAGGTTAACCAAAGAGGTTTCCAAAATAACTCAAACAGGTTCAAAATATGCATGTGGACACTGAGTAAGCATGGGAATTCATAATGAGGTTCACACATGTGAGGATAAGGTTTGGTGGAAGTTGGTTAGGCTTAGCCATGCCAAAAATGGCCTAGGGAGTGGGAATTGTCCACATACAGAGCATGAGCGCCCTTGGTCAATGTGCTTCCTTAAAACAAGGAAAGAGGGTGCCTTAGGCATGCTGGGAAAATAAATGCTTGGATAAGAATGCCTAACAGCTAGTTTGACCACCTCTTGGCCCATACTTTAGCTCATATACTGTGAACTTGTTCACACTTATCCAGATAAGTCCAAACCACTTCATAATAACCCGTTTCACACCTAGGGATGTATTATTAACAAGTTTAGCACCTAATAACCATTAATTAATTAATGATTAAGGTACTAAGGTATAATATTGCTCTAACACCCCCCCATAAGCTATACTTAGTGGAATATCAAAATAAGGCCTTGGAAACTAAGGCTCAAGTCACCTTTTACAACATAAATTTATTTGTCCATATAAAACGAGGAAAGAGGCAAAACCACATGGGAAAAAATCCTCCCTCAAGAATGGACATGATACAAAGATGATCAACAGGTCTTGTTCTTCACTTGAATGAGTTGAATGAACAACTTCTTGGTGAAATACTTGGTGAAGATGTTGTAGATGTCATGATCATGCACCAATTCTTCAATGTTCTAGGCAAAAAGCATGTTGGAAGGCTCCTTGAATCTCATCATTTGATGATGGGGGAGCATTATAAGAATGCTTCTTGCTGCATACATACTCTGATATGAATACATAATCAATAATGGAAAAGATATCTCTACAAAATCCTTCCCAAAGAACATCAAAAATCTCGACAAAATTAGCATTTTGAGGAGCTTCCACATGGCAAATCAAACCATGAATCTTCCTTCCGAACTGATGTAGCACCTTCCCAAATCTGTAATAGAGATCATGTGGCTTTGATATATCTGAATAGGAGCCATATGGAGCAGCAAAAAACAGAGGTATAATGTCTCCATGATCGAATGGTTTTACAGTAAGAGAAGAGTGTGTAGCTAGATCACACTGACAGTAGAGCAAACTTGAAGGGTCTGGAGACTTGAGTTTTGAACCATAAGTGGTAAGATCAGGTCCAAACATTTGTGAAAGCAGCCCCATGATGGCCAATGACATGGCTTTCCAACCAAGGAATGAAATGCAAGACATAAATACAACATAGCCAAGTGACACAATTTTGGAAACAGTGAAATTGTCAGATTTTTCAATGTGAGAGCTTGGGGTTGCATGGTCTTTTGGACATCCAGTGGTTGGGAAAATGGTTTGAGATCTGTCATACCCTGTATATCAGCCTACATATTACCTTCCATATCAGAATGGAAAGGATCTAAATGAATTTGGGAAG
Organism: Larix kaempferi; assembly: GCA_027924585.1. NCBI lineage: Eukaryota > Viridiplantae > Streptophyta > Pinopsida > Pinales > Pinaceae > Larix > Larix kaempferi. The sequence continues at coordinate 5,400,450 of BSBM01000223.1, read as the reverse complement.
AGCTTTTAGAAGGCATGTCAAAAACTAGTGAAAAATGACTAGTATTGGGGGAAAGCTTCGGTGAACTGGATGGAGATTCTTTCAGGGAAGAGACTGAATTTTCTGAATCTGATATATCAGAATGTAAATCAGAAACAGAGATATCAGAAAAATATTTGGCTCTTGCACCCAAAGCATAGAGATTTTTACCTTTGCATGTGGCATAGAGGCAATGATCTTGTTCCAAAGAGAGCTTGGCTTCTTCTCTTCTTGCAAAATCTGGAACATCAATGTTATGTTCTTCAAGTAGCTTGGTTAGAATGTCTATCTTATTTCTGAAACATGATTTTTCATTCTGATAACCTCTGCAATAACCACATTTGGGCTTCTCTTTCTTGCTCTTCATCTTCTTGACGTTTGAATCTTCATCACTTGAACTTGAGCTTTCATCACTTGACTGCTTCTTCTCCTTCATCTTCTTCTCTTGTGGTTTAGATTTGGGATTTTGTTTGCCTCTTGCATACTTCAAATCTCCAGCTGCAAGTGCTTGGTCTTTTTTCTTAATGGAACCCATTAAGACCAACTTGTCTTGCTCTTGAGTTAGCATAACCATGAAATCAGCCAAAGATGGCATTTTCCAATTTCTAACTGTGAGCTTTGTGGAGTTGAATGTAGAAACAAAAAATGAGTACTCAGGACCCAGTTTTGAGAGAATGGACAAGATCAACTGTTCTTCCTTCTTGTCAATACCACATTGCTTGATTTGCAAGACCAAGCTCTTGAACTTGGTGAAGAAATCCTGGATGGATTTGAAATTGCTTGGACTCAGTGAGATCAACTCATTCTCAAGTTGATGCCCTCTCATCTCATGAGTATTCCCAAATAGAGACTCAAGCTTGAGCCAAACTTCATTGAGTGTAGCTAGACTTTCCACATGAAACAGGAGGTCTCTCGAAATACTGAGGAAAAGGAGGCCAAATGCCTCATCCATTCTATTAAAAAACTTTGATTTCTCCACAGCAGAGTTGGGTTCAACCTCTATTCCCATTGTGATCCTAAAAAGACCCTTGGATCTCAAAAAAATCACCATTTCAGCCTTCCAATCGAAATAGTTGAAAGGAGTGAGCAAATTTGGATGAGATTGCTCCATCTTCTTCTATTGCTTGCGCACTGGGTGACAATGGTGCTCTTGAAAACCTGCAAAAAACTCTCAATCACTCAGGAGGGATATATACTAAGATATTCGAACCCTGTTTGATAGTGGGTGCATTCGGGAGAGCATCACACCTGAGAAGCGCCACTATATTTCTCCAATGGACTCAATGTAATGGCCTCAGTAATTCTGTGGTTTCTCCACTGCTTCTGGCAAGCCACTAAAACAGTCTTGCTGGTTCGAATGATAGCTCCAAGAGCTCTGATACCATGTAAAATCTTAGTCACAGCAAAACCTAGCTACTATGGATTCCTCACTAGTGAAAGATTGCAACACATTTACAGGAATAGGAAAAAATCTGTAAAATGAAGAACAAATGAACAATAACACATGAAATGGAGTAAAATGTCATATATTATTAACAGTCCAATCCTATGAAATAGATTGGTTCATCCTTATATACAAAATAGGAGGAAAAATATCCACTTGGAGTGTCCACACTTAGATAGCTTAGATTTACCCCAATCCCCCCTAGGTTAACCAAAGAGGTTTCCAAAATAACTCAAACAGGTTCAAAATATGCATGTGAACACTGAGTAAGCATGGGAAGTCATAATGAGGTTCACACATGTGAGGATAAGGTTTGGTGGAAGTTGGTTAGGCTTATCCATGCCAAAAATGGCCTAGGGAGTGGGAATTGTCCACATACAGAGCATGAGTGCCCTTGGTCAATGTGCTTCCTTAAAACAGGGAAAGAGGGCGCCTTAGGCATGCTAGGGCAATAAATGCTTGGATAAGCATGCCTAATAGCTAGTTTGACCACCTCTTGGCCCATACTTTAGCTCATATACTGTGAACTTGTTCACACTTATCCAGATAAGTCCAAACCACTTCATAATAACCAGTTTCACACCTAGGGATGTATTATTACCCATTTTAGCACCTAATAACCATTAATTAATTAATGATTAAGGTACTAAGGTATAATATTGCTCTAACAAGGACCACATCATCAACACATAAGACACAATATTTTTACATGGAAACCCAAACAGGATAAAACCACAAAATGCTTCTTTATAGTGAGAAAGAATACATTCAAGGAAGCACCAACTTCCTATGTTTACTAGCACCAACTGCAAGGAGGCACCAACCCCCAGTGTTTTCTCCATCACCAACTAGAAGGAGGCACCAAACCTCTGTCACTTTATTTAATAGGAACCAACCTACAGGAAGCTAAGACTCCCTACATGAAGGAAGCTCCAACTCCCTTTATCCTTACCCCATCCAACCGCCCTGATGTCCAATATATTTTGATGCCTTGTTGATCTTCAAATCTGTGCACTTCTTTAGGTCTTTTGATAATGATTTTGAGATGCACTACCTTTGTATGCAGACTGTACGCTATCACTGCACTGATACATCACTTGACTTCTCATTCCTCTCAAATCACACTTCTGATGATGACTTGCTTCTTGTATTGTGTGCTCTATTGAATCTATAGTCTATGCTTCTGGTTCAATGATCTGTTCTTCATAACTATGATGATCAACTGATCCTGTGCTTTCAATTGATAGTTTGTTGTTTAGAAATGAAGCACTAGTAATAGAAGGAACTACGCACTTTCTGATGTGTTCGTTATGTTTAAGTGTTGCAGTCACTCAGATAATATGTGACATCCTATGCATCAAATAGTTGGTTCTCTCAGTTTAATGCACTTGTCTCAAATCAACTACATCATTATGCACCTGTCGAGTTCTGTTGTTGTTATGTTGTTGCGCATCAGATGGAATATCCAACTTTGCACACTTTCACTTCTATTCTTATACATTAGCTAGACATATGTGCAATATCTGATAAACATCAATTATGTCTTCGCAATTCTATCTTTATAATATTTGTGATTATCGTTGTGCCGATTGCAATACTGTCCTTTGAGATATCTAGCACTTGTGCATTCTTCAGTATCTCTTCCTTTCAGTGTTTGTGCAATTGTCACAGATTTACAACATCATTTTGTGCACCATCAAAACTTCGTTCTGGTGCATGTGTGCATTTGGCTCTACACTAGATCATCTGTTTTTTCCACGAGCCCCTTGATGCCTCGAAAAACAAATTGAAACTTTCCCACAAAAACACTTGTGTTCTTGCTATCAAGCTTACTTCAAATATTCAACTTGCATCTCTATTTATACAAGTTCTGTATGGATTGTATGTTCGCAAGTTGGTCATGGAATCCCTTCTTCCATACTTCACGGATTGTGCATATTCCATGTGTCATCATCTGCTCTATTTATGTGTCATCTCAGATGTATCAAATGCCCTCAATTTCCACAACTCAGTGGGACTTTACACCTCCATTGTGCTCTTGATGTACCATTTCCTTATGGTGTGTGCACAATCTTGTACTTCGTCTTGGTGTGCCCATGACTTGTGATGTACTAACCCTTGTGAGTAATGCACCCTTGTGATATCAATACTCTGCATAAGCTACCCATTCTCCAGTATTATGACCCATGCTTCATCACTACATTTGGGTGATGCGCCCTTGGTGTATTTATACTTTATAGATTTTGCATATACTCCAACTTTTACTTGGTGGGACTTTGACTTTTTCCTTGTCATAACTTGTGGGACTTGCACACTTGATGTTCATCGGATGTGGAATTTGCTCATATATGATCTTCAACCATTGTACCATTCTAGGGGTTTGTGTGCATTCCATTTATTGAAAGCATATTCTGATTGGATATGCTTGCACACTTTCAGGAATGTCCAACCATCTGTTGTTCCTTTATTCCTACACACTCCCAACCACCAACCAAGAAACGTTGGGGCTTGCTTGCTTACTTGTCCCATTTTTCAACCAACTCCTTGGCAGTTTGAGCACTTGTACCATTTTCCAACCAATTCCTTCAATTTGTTGTCAGGAGAGAGTATGACTTGGTGGACTTGATTTCTACTCAAGGACCACATGATGTAGGATCCATTACTTGCGTTTCTTCTTGAAGTGGATCTACATAAAGTATATTCTTGATCTGCATGATGTATCATCTTGAACCGCCAAATGTATCCTTGATGAAATGCTAGATATACTCCATAGTTTCTTGAGTGTTGTATCCTTGACATACATCTTCAGATAGAATGCACTCTTAGATATACTCCAAAATTACATACATATCGGTCACCTTCACCATTTGCGCATATAATTTTGGTGTTAATGATTTCTTCATCATGCGCATGGGCTACCTCAAGGTGGCTTCTTCATACTTTTGTTGGAATGTTGAATCCACTTTGACTTAGGATGATCTCAATGACTCACACTGAATCAGTTAAAATTCTCTTTGACATTGGAGGATTGTTAAACACTTGGCATCCTCTTCAGTTGACATCATTGACAACCAAAGCTCAACGATCTAGTCAAACACTTGATATCTTCTTTAGTCAAACACTTGACATCAATGATAACCAATGCTCAACAAAACTATATACAGACCTTTTGTTTTATATGTACAAATACCCTTACTGCAAGAAGGCACAACTATCCTTATAAGGCTTCAATAGTCTTCCATTTACTAATTTATTGAGGAGTTTTCCATTTAGATTCTGCACTACACCTCCCTCTGTCACATAATTGATGACATAAGGACCTTGTCACGTCCCCTCTCACCAATCTAGTGCGATGGAGAGAACATGATGCTAAAACTGGGAATCTAGCCCCATGATCACTATCAAAATTTATTGAAAATAAAAAGACATTTGCAGATGTATGAATGTAAGAAACACAACGGAAGTAAATTCAACTACACATCTAGCATGCATTCAACATATTCATGATAGACATCAAATAAAGACATTACATAATTAACACAAGAGAGTACTTATCTTAAAACAAAGTAGTCCCGAGCAACTGGCTATGAAACTGCAACATTCCACCCAACCATAGGCTAGTTGTGCTCGTCAATCTCTCAACACAACTGCCACCCTCGAGATGGGAATGATATCTACAAGGGAAAAGGGAACAAAACACTCTCACATAGCCAAATATACACCAAAATCATCAAAGTCAATCCATAGTTGGGTTTATCAGGCTACTAAAGTAATGGAAGGGAATGAATTTCTAAGCTAGTGAGCTCAACCACAGAGCTATGGATACCTCTGCAAGATCTATCTAGCTTGGTCTCCACAATACCTACATACCCAACACTGAAAGTATTCCCTTCACGGATACACAGTCCCTCAGTCCATACCTTCCATTCTAGTGCTCTTCAAGGTGTGCATAGAAGAGTAGCCATCCCTTTTGATCTTTTTGTGAGGTTACTCTCTTCACTAGGTTTATCAAGCCAACTCTAATCCTCTTCCAATCCTAGTTTCTTACTCACAAGTTTAAACCAAAACATGGATGCACATAATAGCAAAACACAAGTGTTGGGCATGAAGAAAAACGTTTTGACAGTGGGATGCCCAAAATGGGGTTTCCATTAGTTTCATAAATCGTGGGCAGCAAAAATTGAAGTGTTAGATGGGGAATCAACCCTAGGAGAGAAAATTGACTTCAGAAAACATTTGTGGGCATTCAAGGGTCAGAAACGGCCTCTATAAACCCCCAAATCGTGACTCTCCTCCTCCCAACCACTGTGCAACACAAAAACAAATTCCCAACTATGGAAAAATGAAGGAAAATGATGGAAAACGTGAAGGAGAAATCCCCAGCTAGCTCAGATTGCATGAGGAAGCAAAGACCATGGGTGAATAATGGCTTGGGAACAATTTCGTGGGTGTTTTCTTGCCCAATAATCAAAAATACAATTTCCCATATTGATGACTTGCCCATATAAGAAATTGGCTGCCATACCTCCCCATTCCCAAGGCATTAACTACCTCAACCAACTCTTGGAAGAATTAAATGATTGGGTGCATAAGTCAAAATGGGTAGTTGAAGATTTATGGGTTCATTCATTGACATTTTTCCTAACACCATTGGATCAAGGGTTTGAATATTTTCCCTCCCTATTCCTTGTAAAATCATGCCCCCGTCTCTTGATGCATTGCATAGCTAGTTGTGGGTATTTCATTAAAATTCATATTTACATGATGTCCTAATTTCTATTGTGAGTGGCTAGCATGAGAACCATATGCATCGATTTTTAATTGCCGATACATAAAACGCTAAATCGATGGCGGGGCCTTGGCCTTGAGCTCCTCACCATGACTTAATAACGATGTTATTTTGTCACGTCCCCTCCCATCCTATTCAGCTAGATGGAGAGGATCGTGAGGTTAAACCGGGCATCTAGCCCCATACATAGTAAACAAGCATTCAAATTAAAAAAGAGATATACATATGAAAGTGCATGACAGACATGATGCTAAACTGGGCGTCTAGCCCCATGAACTTATTACCCATAAGCATTCACATAATATAACAGAGACATATGGAAATGTATGATTTTAAGAAAATCACAGCGGAATATTAAGAATTTCACATCCATCATACATTTAAGATGCTCATCAAATAAGTAATTTGCAAGTTAATACAGGAGAATACTTATCTCAATAAGGAAGTCCCAAGCAACTGGCTATGCAACTGCAACGTTCCACCCAACCATAGGCCAGTTGTGCTTATCAACCTCTTGATGCAACTGCCACCCCCGAGATGGGCATGATTACTACAAGGAACCAGGGAACAGCAGACTCACACATAGCCATGCATACACCAAGATGAGCCAAGCCAATCTACAATTGGGTTTATCAGGCTGCTAGGACATGGCAGGGGAGAATTGCTAAGCTAGTATGCTCAACCATAGATCTAAGGATACCCCTCCCAGATCTATTCAGCTTGGCACTCACAATGCCTACACACCCAACACAAGGAAGTATTCTCTTCACTGCCACACAGTCCCTCAAGCCATACCTTCCTTTCCAGTGCTCTCAGGGTGTGCATAGAAAAGTAGCCAAAGCCCTCTTGATCTTCTTGAGAGGTTACTCCCTCTACTAGGTTTATCAAGCCAGTTCTGTCCACTACCAATCCAAAACTTCATCTCACAGGTTCAAACCAAAAACGAGATGCACTTAACAACAACCACAATTGCTGGGCATGAGGAAAACGTTTTCCACAGTGGAATGCATGAGATGGGATTTCAACTAACTCAGAAAAACGTGGGAACCCACAAAAACGAAATGGGAAGTTGGGGAACAACCCAGGCAAGCCAAATCCGTTTTTAGAAAAACGTCCTTGGACATTCGGGGGCAAAAACGACCTCCATACAGTCCCCAAATCGTGGCCCTTCTCTCCCAAGCTACTGTATATGCAAAAACGAACTCCCAGGCATGGAAAAATGCAGGATTTGGATGAAAAATGTGTAGGGAAAGACCCAACTAGCTCCCACTACGTGAATGAGTGAAGACTGGCTATTCAGAATGGCTTTGGGCACCATTTCGTGGGTGTTTTCTTGCTCAAGGAGACAAAACACGAATTTCCAGGTTGATGGCTTGCCCATGCACGAAATTGGCTGCCATACTTCTTCATTCCCAAGGCAATAACTGCCCCAACCAATCTTTGGAAGAATTAAATGATTGGGTGCATGAGACAAAATGGGTAGTTGGTGGTTTATGGGTTTCCCCATTGACACATGGATTAATACCATTGGCTCAAGGGTTTGAATAATTTCCCTCCCTATTCCTTGTAGAATCATGCCCCATCTCTTTGTTGCATTGCATAGCTAGTTGTGGGTATTTCCATTAAAATTCGTATTTACATGATGTCTTATTTACATCGTGCCTATCTAGCACAAGAACCATAGGCATCTATTTCTTCACTTGCCGATACATAAAACGCTAAATCAATGGTGGGGCCTTGGCCTTGAGCTCCTCACCATGATTGAATTACAATATTTACATCATTTACGATTTAATGTGAAGGGGGTCAAAATGGGGACGTGACATATTTACAATTTTAATGCAATAGGGTTAAAATCGGGATATTACAGACCTAGCCAATGAATCCTTAGATTATCAGGGTGTTTGAAAAACTTAATATGATAAAGAAGAACTAAGTCTACTTGTTAGAACTGCTTTGTGGTAATGTGGCGATCATGCGATGCATTCTCCCCATCTTTTTGAAATTGCTGGTGAAATCTTGTAATAAACCTGTCTTCTTCTAGTTAAAGAAATAGTGACAATATTTCTTCGACAGCACAAGTATTAGACATACCGGTGAAATCAACAATCCTTAAACTTGGTACAATGTATTCCATGGGAATAACAACATCTTGTCCATACACTAGTCGAAAGGGTGTATGTCCTATCAATTTTTTGCATGTTGTTTTATAATCCCATAAAACTACAGGAACCTTCAAGTCCCATTCATCGTGGTTCACATTACAAACCTTCGTCGAGGAGTGCTACAAAATCTTGTTAAATGCTTTGACAGTCCCATTTTCCTGTGGGTGATACGGGGTTCTCTTTATATGATAGATTTTAAATTCTTCTATGAGTGCTTCTATAGTCTTGTTAACAAAGTGAGCACCCTGATTACTCAGTAAAACTTTAGGGAACCTAAACCTTGTAATTACATTTTAAAAAAGAAACTTTGCAACAGTAGCAGCACTACAATCTCATACTGGTGTAGCGTTATCCCATCTAGTAAGATAGTCAATTGCAGTGATAATGTACCTTTCCCTAGTCCTTTTTCCTGGTGGATTTATCAGGACCACAAAATCAATAGCCCATTTGTTGAAGGCTTGCAACCTAACTTGCGGTACTAAAGACATTTCAGCCCCCGACGTTTTCCCAATTCTCTAGGATAGGTCCTAGGTCTTACAATACTCCTTGGCATCCTTATGGAGAGTAGGCCACCGCATCCCATCCCTTAGTATCTTTTGCACATTAGCTTTACCTATGTATTGGTCTCCCACAACACCGTCATGAGCTTCAGCCAAAATCATTGGTCATTCATGCTCTAGAACACATCGATGCAATACCTCATCTGGTCCTAATTTGTACAATTGACCTGCTATTAATTGATAATATGCATATTTAACAACTAACTTCTTCTTCTGTGCAGTTGTGTAGCCTTCTGGTGTTATTCCTATAGACAAGAAATTCACAATATCTTCAAAGTATTCATCTACCATCCTTACCGAAAAGAGCTACGCATATGGGAGGTTACCCTCCAAACTAGTTGGTTCCTCTCCTATTTCCAACCTTGATAGATGGTTGGGGCCTACATTCATACTTCCTGTCTTGACTACAATATCAAAATCATATTCCTGAAATAATAAGAGCCATCGACAGATTCCCCACCCCAACTGTAATGTCCCCCATCTTGACCACATTAAATTCGAATGTAAATGATGTAATATTGTTGTAAAATCATGGTGAGGAGCTCAAGGCCAAGGCCCCGCCATCGATTTATTGATCCATATGGTTCGTGTGCTAGTCAGGAACGATGGAATTGCAAATATCATGTAAATATGCATTTTAATAAAATTACCCACAATTAGCTATGTAATGCAACAAGAGATGGGGACATGATTTTACAAGGAATTGGGAGGGAAAACATTCAAACCCTTGGATCCAATCAAGTCAAGCCAAGTTTCAATGAGAGAACCCATCAAACCCTCAACTACCCATGTTGAATTTTGTACCCAATCATTGATTTATTTCAAGAGTTGGTTGAGGTAGTTAATGCCTTGGGGAATGAGAGGTATGGCTGTCCAAATTCAAGTATGGGCAAGCCACCCTGCATGGGAAATAACGTTTTGCTTCTTGGGAAATAAAAGAGCCATGAATTGCTCCCCAAGCCATTATCCATGAGCCAGTTTTCCTCCCTCACGAGTTTGGAGCTACCTGGGCATTTTCCTCCATGATTTTGTTGTGTTCTCCTTCATTCTCCTAGCTGGGAAGGGCGTTTTTATGTTGTATACCAGTGGGGAAGAAGGGAAATCGAGTTGGGGCTCCATTGAGACCGTTTGGGTTGTTGAATGCTTAGATAGCTGGAGGAGAATTCGTTTTCCTCCCTGTGATTGCTTTTCCCATCCCACAATCCGTTTTTGGTTGGAAACGATTTGGGGAAAACCTATGGCCATCCTGTTGGTAAATCCATTGTTTTGGCTTGAACTTGAGTGCAAGCATCCAGGGTTCTGATTAGCTTGATAAACCCAGCTATGGACTAGCTTGGCTTGGATGAACTGATTAATTGACTGTGCATGAGATTGAATGTCCCCTTTTCCTTGTAGAAATCATGCCCAACTCAAGGGTGGTCTCTGAGTGCTGAAATAATACAGGATGGGAAGAGACCTACGATTGGGTGGAACATTGCAGCAACATAGCTAGTTGTTTGGGACAAATTGCACAATGAAGATAAGTGTTTTTTTGTCTATGTATTCACTTCTGCAATGCATTAATTTGATGACTGTTTTGATATGATGTATGCATATGATATGTGTGTGGATGAGTTTCAATTCCGCTGTGCATATTTCTTAATTTGTATCTACACACCAATGTTTTATTCATATGATTCTAATGAGTGGGCTGAGTTTTATGAAAATCCCAGAGAATGGCATCATGTTCCCTTCTCAGAATTGGGTCCACAGGTGGGTACATTACATTTGGTATCAGATCTGCTGGTTGCAGCATTTGGGCCTTCATGGGCTACCTATCACAGTTGCAGAGGTAAGTATGTTCCTGCTTAGCACAAACTGTTAAGAAAAGTTTCAAAATTTCAATATTTTTCAAAAAATTTCTAAGTGTTTTTCCTAATTGTTTCGGCGAGTCTCATGGAGTTGAGCTGACGTGTTTCGGTGAACCTCACTGAGTTGCGCCGAAGTTGTCGGCTAAAACTGGTGAGTTTGCACCGAAGTTGGTGGCGAAACTTAGTGAGTTGCTCCACAATGAACCGGCAGAAAATCAATAAGTTCGTCGAAAAAGAAGGAAAATCCTGGCGGAAAATTATGAGTTTTGGGCCGAAACGGATCGGAAGGAAAAGCTGTGTTTTCGACTGGAAGAACTTGGTGAGTTGGTCCGCAACGATGGAAGGACTCAGCAAGTTGGTCCGAAAAAAATTTCTTAAGTGTCTTTCGGCGGCAGAATTCAGCAAGTTGGTCCACAAAAGCAGAAGAACTCAACGAATTAGTCCGCAACGGCGGAAGGACTCAGCGAGTTGGTCCGAAAATTTTCAAAATTTTTCTAAGTGTTTTCGGCGGAAGAACTCGGCAAGTTGGTCCAAAACGGTGGAAGAACTCAGTGAGTTGCTCCACAATAGGTCGACAAAGACAGGTGAGTTCATCGACTGGAAGAACTCGACGAGTTGCTCCGCAACAGGTCGGAAGAGCTCGGTGAGTTGCTCCGAAACAAGGAATTTCAGCTGTTTTCCAGTGAGATTTTTCAGGTGCCTAAAGTTGAAAAATGCCATGGAACTTATGCACCAGATTGCACGAAATCGAAGGATTTACAAAAAAAAATAATAATAAACGCCCCCAAGGGGGCAAGCCCCCTTGACCCCCGTCATCCCCCAGAGACAGTCGTTGAAAGTGTTAAATGCATTCTCTATGCTTGGGATGAGAAGCAGGATATGCATATAAGGTTGTGGAAGCCTTATTAAGAGTAATTGGTTGTAATGTGCATTGTGGAAGAGCAATGGGAGCAGCAAGGCAATGTTGATAAGAGGGAAATTCCTCACCATAAACTATTTATTTTTATAGCATAAGAATTGCATGTTTGGAAAATAGCAAGAATGAATGTCATACACTTATGAATATACCGAATTGCTAATTCATGGGAAGATCATAGCTAATGATTGCTTGTATGCTTGGTAGGGAAGCCAAGAAAGGGATCAGCTATGATGTGGAGGAGGAAATCCATGTCATGATGAGGAATTGGAAAGGGAGAATTCCTTAACTCCTCTCTTGCTATTGTATTTTTATTTCCTGAGTTTTATATACTGGAAATTATGGCATAGGGATACTGGAAATGTAAGAGAATAATGCATATGAATTTGTGGGAATGATTAGAAGAGTTATTTCATAATGCATGTGAATTGCTTATGCATGAGCATGATGTTGCATACTGATAAAGGTAGTGAGGTTACACATGCAATAGCCCATTAATGGTATCCCTCATGATTGATGACTATTAATGTTGTTGATAATGGTTGTGGGAATCAGACCATAGAAGCATGATTGAAAACGCAAGAGATTAGATAGATGAGATGAATATGCACTAGATGGCATATAAATAAACATTGCATGGTGCATGTGAAAATGTTTGTGCATGTATATGATATTGCATATTGGTAAAATAGTGAGGTTTTACATATGTAATGAACCACTTAAGATAATTATTGTGTTTGCTAATAATTATTTGTGTTCGCATTGGTTGTAGGACCAAATACAACCGAAGTATGGCTAAGGATGTGGATGATGTTGTTGCATATGACCAAAAACCTTATGAGGAAAGGATGGTGCAACAAATCTATGATCATGAGGTTGGCAAAAGGACTGTGTAGCATTGGTAACAGGCCAACTGATCAGGTAACATCAAGCGATGTTAATAACAACCATGCAGGTAATGGTTAATTATGCTTAATGGCATGAATGTTGAAAGAGGATTTGGTAAGATCCCTTCAACTATGTTTAAACTATGTTGATTTGGTTTGCATGTCGTGTTGAGTGCCTGAAGGTGAATGCCAACCTACCAAGTATGTTCAGGTGTGGGTAAGTGAAGGAAAGGATCCTTACACCCTATAGTGCATTCATATGACATTATACCATACGTTTGTGTATGTTGGTTGTGAGTTTAGCAACCAAAGCAAGTGATGACTTATTCCTATTGTAGTGTATGCCATATGAGATAGGCATGTTTAGGTCATAATATGTTGAAATGCCTAGTATTCATGGATTAATGCAAGGTTGTATTGAGGGGTTATGAATTAAGTGAATGCACATTAAAAGATTATGTAAATGTTGTGAATGTGCATGCATATGTGTGGGTGCACATGTTGAGATGCATTGTGTGAATGCATGGGTGTGACATATATATGTTTCAATGCAGTTAGATAATAGATGAAATGGTGGACTATTGTTAATCGTGAGACCATTTCATGAGCTGCTATGAATGCAGGAGAAATACTACATGAAGAAGGTAGACATGTGATGGGCTACCAGAGCACTCTATTGGAAGAATAGAGTTGCATGGAATATGAAGTAATGAGTATTTATGGTTTATTTAAATTGCATGGATAGTGTGACTATATCTTGCAATTTTATTGTGATAATGATGCATATATAGAAATGTATATATTTCATTGCATTTCAAATGTTAACAACTGAAGGTGTTTGAATTATTGAGTGTTATAATTCTAAGATCACTTCAGTGACTGTTGTGGCAATGGAAGGATTATATGTATAGATACTCACAACGTGTTTGGCTGATTGAAGTTTTAGATTTCAGGTAGAAAAGTCTTGCGTATGGCAATAAGGATAAGTCCATAGCAAAGACCAGGGTCTACCATGTGCAGAATCCAAAGGTTATGAGAGGGTTCTCATGGTTGTGAATTATGCATGAAACAAATCTGAAAATTTTCTGGTTTAAGTTTATGAGAATAATCTCATGGTTGCAAATCTAATTTCTGTAGGAAAACAGATTTGTAAATTTCAGATTTGAAATTTTGCTAATAATTGCTAATGACTATTTGGCTTATATAAAATTGTGTCAGGAGGACATGTTGTAGGCGGAGGTTCATGTATGGTAGCAAGGGTGAAACCATAATGGACAGAGTCATACCACTTATGAGAGCCAAACAATATTAGGATAGCCTCATTGCTAAGCAAATTAATTTTTGTAGTAGACAGAATTGCAAATGCACATTGAATTTAATTATTAATGACATTGATTGGTTATGGAACAATCACATTTGAAGCTTATTTCTAAATGTTGCTGACTGTTTGGCTATTTGATAAATGTGCCAAGATGACACATTGCAGGAAGACCATGTGTGATGGCCTGCAAAAGCCAAACTAGATGGGAAGGACGCCATGATTTGGAAATGGGTTTCGAGTGAAACACCATTGTAAATGATGATAATGTCTCAACTGAACTGTATGTTGGTAAACCATGTGAGTGAGACAATGAAATTGTGCCAAGAAGGCATGTGTGGTTTATGAAACGTGAAAATATTGGGGTGGCAACCCGAAGTACTGTTGACTCAGAGAAGGGAGCCCCAATTCTTTGCAAATGAAGGAAAGATACATATGAAAAGGGATAAGTATTATGTAACCCTAACTCCGAGTATATATGTCTGGTTATTAGGTTTAATATGCAGAGCATGTTTTATTATTTCATTATTATTCTAGATTGCATGAGTATGATTAGGGCCTACATGACCCCCATCAGAAAGGGATGCATACCTTTCGGGTGTTGGGTTATGTTAGGGTTGTCAATATTGACTACACCCTAAGGGAATGGATGCATTCATGGTGTTTCAATACTTGATAGTGAATGATATGAAATATGTTTACAATTTTAGAGCAGCAATACTGATGAGCTTGCTTATCCTTCTTATGCTATCATCTTGCACAGATGCAATTGGGTGTTGCACACAGATGAAGCAAAATGAAAGGTTGTTATGAAGGGTTGTCGCATGCCTAATAAATCCAGTCAGAACACTGGTTTGGTATTATTTGCTTGGATGTTGTGGGTGTTGTGAAGGTTTTATGAAGGGTTGTTGCATGCCTAATAAACCTAGTCGGTGCACTAGTTTGGAATTATTTACTTGGATGTTGTGTGGTGTGAGTGGGTATCATGGGGCCATGATAGCCTATAGTAAAGAAAGTCACCTAAAGAGTTCCTAAAAGGGAACCGTTGGTTTTACCAGGAGAGGGAATGCCATCCTTGTGTGGATGAAGAATTGTTATGCGCTTGGAGGGTTGTGACACACGTGAAAGGATGATGCAAACCTAAGGAAGAGTGGTAGAGCCTTGACCTATAATGGTCAGTGGCATAGTTTCCTTCCATTGGTTGATGACCCAGACGAATGTGCTGGCTCGGCAATGGAGAGGGCCAACTAGGTATGGGACTGGTTGGGCACCACAAATGCTTGGTAAACCTAGTCGGCGTGAAGGTGTACTAGTTGGGAATTAACTATTTGATGTTGTGTAGCAGCATGTGTGATGGCCAAACATCCAAGTCCATAGGCGATCCCAAGGCTTTCAAAGTGAAGCAGGATCCTGTGGATCAAAAAAGGAAATGTACAATATAGATAAGTATTCAATTTCATTTACTTCTTGTTTGGAATAATGAATATTTCATGTATAAGTCTTCTAATAGCTAAGCTGATACACTATTGTTTCTTTGTTGGAAACCTTGGGCATTGCAGGAAATCAAGGGCCCTGAAATAACTATAAATGCTTGGCAAATCTAGAGAGTAACTGGTTGGGCGCTAAAATTCTTGGTAAACCAGAGAGTAACTGGTTAGGCGCTAAAATTCTTGGTAAATCCAAAGAGTAATTGATGCTCGATAATTTCAGAGAATAGTTTGTGGGAGAATTAACCACTTGATGTTGTGGAGCAGCCGGCATGCTGGCCAAACATTCCTTAATTAATTGATAAAACCCAGTCGGCTTACTAGCCTGGCATTGCCTATTTGAATAGTTGTGGAGTAGACTGCATGCTGTCCCAACATTCATTATTGTATCCACGGGGAATCCAAGGCTTGTAAAGCAAAGAAGGATCCTGTGGGATAAAGTGAAGGCATCCAATACAGATAAGTATTTGGTTATCTTGCAATTTCTTTCTTATTTAATATGAATATATGTGTGTATATGATTTGGTTATGATTTCTTAAACTCTTGTTAGAGATAAACCCTATGAAAATAAACTAAACATGTGAATTGATTCAATGTTTGAGTGAAGGTATTGTTGGAAGCAAGGACTATGAAGGCATCGTAGGGATGCATGTGGACAAGTGATCATCCGAAAGAGAGCTCAGTATGAGCAGTAATGAAAGATGGTGCTAGTGGACATGTGTGGGTCCTAGCAGCCAAAGGTTCTGTAAGCAACAATGGGGAAGGGTTCCCTAGCTGAAAAGCATTGGACAAACCTTAGACACTAAGTGTCATATCCAAGAAAGGGCAAGTCAATCATTCACATTGAAGTGAAAGAGGCTAAGGAGAATAGAACCACAAGTGATGGTGTGGCTCCGGATTGGAACAAGACTAAGAGGGGGAAACTCTTACTCTTCTCTTTCCTTTTTGACTAATGCATCTTAAAAACAAAGGATTGTTGAGTGCATGTCATAGCTGAAAATAGACCGTGTTTAATTGCTTGAAATAAATTGTGAATGTTGAACTAGTTATTTTCCTGTGAAAAGATGAACATGAATGAGCTCATGTGTATGTTGGGAGAGCATGAAATGTGTGGAAGTCTCATGAGTGAAGCATGGACGTTCCAAGTCAATTGGGAAAATAATTGACTAATTTGAATATTGTGTTATGCTTGTCCTAACAGGAATTGCCATAATGAGTCTCACAAGTGAGACATTGAAAGCCATTGATTGCGGCTATTACTAGCCAAGTGTTGCTGGTGAGAAAAGTGAGAGCCAGTCGTGCACCGTGATCATGGCAGCAGACCAAAAGCTATTTGATTTGGCTAAAAATCTTCCTCAAATAGTTTCCAGGACAACAAGGAAGATGGCATCCATGAAGTTCCAGACTTGTAGATCAATTGGAAGGCGAATAAAAGGAAAGGGATTGCCATGGAGCAATGCCCACCTGCAGAGATGGAAGATCAAAGCCAGCAGGAGCAGCTTGAGGAATCCAAAGGACTTGATCCTGAAAGTTCAAATTCAAGAGATGAAATGTAGGATAGAACTGTCACCTGTTGTGAATTTTGAGGCATGTGTAAAGTGGGTATATATTCTGAAGTATTGGAACACCGAAGACAGTGTTATTCCAAGGGGAGGGGAATGTAATGTCCCCCATATTGACCCCATTACATTCGAATGTAAATGATGTAATATTGTTGTAAAATCATGGTGAGGAGCTCAAGGCCAAGGCCCCACCATCGATTTATTGATGCATATGGTTCGTGTGCTAGCCAGGAATAGTGGAATTGTGAATATCATGTAAATATGCATTTTAATAAAATTACCCACAACTAGCTATGTGATGCAACAAGAGATGGGGGCATGATTTTACAAGGAATTGGGAGGGAAAACATTCAAACCCTTGGATCCAATCAAGTCAAGCCAAGTGTCAATGAGAGAACCCATCAAACCCTCAACTACCCATGTTGACTTTTGTATCCAATCATTGATTTCTCCCAAGAGTTGGTTGAGGTAGTTAATGCCTTGGGGAATGAGAGGTATGGTTGTCCAAATTCAGGTATGGGAAAGCCACCCTGCATGGGAAATTGCATTTTGCTTCTTGGGCAAGAAAAGAGCCATGAATTTCTCCCCAAGCCATTATCCATGAGCCAGTTTTCCTCCCTCACGAGTTTGGAGCTACCTAGGCATTTTCCTCCATGATTTTGATGTGTTCTCCTCATTCTCCTAGATGGGAAGGGCGTTTTTGTGTTGTATACCAGTGGGGAAGAAGGGTAATCAAGTTGGGTCTCCATTGAGAGCATTTGGGTTGTTGAATGCTTAGATAGCTGGAGGAGAATTCATTTTCCTCCCTGTGATTGTTTTTCCCATCCCACAATCCATTTTTGGTTGGAAACGATTTGGGGAAAACCTATGGCCATCTTGTTGGTAAATCCATTGTTTTGGCTTGAGCTTGAGTGCAAGCATCTAGGGTTTTGATCAGCCTGATAAACCCAGCAATGGACTGGCTTGGCTTGGATGAGCTGATTAATTGACTGTGCATGAGCTTGAATGTCCCCTTTTCCTTCTAGAAATCATGCCCAGCTCAAGGGTGGTCTCTGAGTGCTGAAATAATACAGGCTGGGCAGAGACCTACGGTTGGGTGGAACATTGCAGCAACATAGCTAGTTGTTTGGGACAAATTGCACAATGAAGATAAGTGTTTTTTTGTCTATGTATTTACTTCTGCAATGCATTAATTTGATGATTGTTTTGATATGATGTATGCATATGATATGTGTGTGGATGAGTTTCAATTCCGCTGTGCATATTTCTTAATTTGTATCTACACACCAGTGTTTTATTCATATGATTCTAATGAGTGGGCTGAGTTTTATGAAAATCCCAGAGAATGGCATCATGTTCCCTTCTTAGAATTCGGTCCACGGGTGGGTACATTACACCAACATTGGCTTGTTGATGAGGTACTTCAAAGTAGAGTGATAATTCCTGAACGTTTGTAGGGAATATACCATAGCTATCCCTTCCCTCTCTAGCATAGTGTAATTCCTTTCTACCGTCGACAATTTTCTACTAGCAAGTGCAATTGGATGATCAATAGATCCTTCGCCCGGTTGAGCAAGAACTGCACCCAGAGAAACTGAATACGCATCAAGATGCACATGGAACTCTTTTTTCCAGTGAGGAAATATCAAAATAGGCATTGTCACCATTTTCTCCTTTAGTGTGTCGAGGCTCTATTGACGCTCTTCATTCCACTGAAAATTCACATCTTTCTTTAGACGTTTTTCGATAGGTGTTGTAATCTGGGCATATCCTTTTATAAACTTCCTATAATATCCCGTATGTCCCAGATTTGTCCTTATCTATCAAACTGAAGAAGGTGGAGATAGATCCACTGTGATTGCAATCTTCATAGGATCCACCAATAATCCTTGCTTACAAACCACATGATCCATCAATATGCCAAATGTGTTAGAAGAACATGATCGCAGAGCAATAACAATAAACAAGATGCAAATATAAAACACATAAACATAATGCAAGAGAGACACCAATATAATGTGGTTCACCCTGGATGGACTACGTCCACACAAAAAATGCCAGTCCTTTTATTATACCATCCAGCAAAATTAAGGGATACAACCTGCAGCACATCCGCTGCAATTTCCTCTTCAATCTCTCATAGTCTCTCTCACACAATCATATAGATCTTTACAATGCTACATTACATAGCCGTATTACAATGCCTTTCTTTTAAAGACGGATTACCATGGGAAAATACAATGGAACATCGAAAACCATGGGCCTGTAAATTACCCATTATTGACCAAGTCATGACTATGAAATTACAACATTTTACAAGGCATTTTTTCTGAAATTTTCGTCACAAGGGCGCTTCCCCCAAACCCCCACCATGGGGGGGCTCCTATAATGTAGTTTCTTCCCCCATGGACCCCCCATGATGACTATTTGGGGGGGGAATCCCCCCAAACCCCCCCCATCATGGTCTAGGATCCAGACATGGCTGAAACACTACCTCTTAATAAGGAAGATCAGTCTCCACAACCAACAATATCCCACATGGAGACTGATCACAACAAATCCACAACCACTACATCTGTTGGACTATGCTCTGAACCTTGGATCGGGAAAATTTCTCATATTCACCTTCATGCTTGAAGGCCAATTGGAACCGAGAAGGAACTCAGTTTCTCTATTGTTGCTACCTTTTTCAACATGTCTACAGGATTCTGGTTAGTGTGTATATTTTCCAGCTTTAACAGTTCATCTTCGAGAACAGACCATATGAAATTGTACTTGAGTTGTATATGTTTAGTCTTAGAATGGAAGGATGAGTTCTTTGCAAGATGAATGGCACTCTATATGTCACTACACAACCATCTAAATACAACGGACCTATCCTGTCTCCTTTTTCTATCATGATTGATCATTTAGTGATCTTCCACCACATTTCTCCAAACATAGATAAATAGCCACCATCTCCCAACTGCCCTATTGAGATCAAATTTATTTTCATAATAGGAATATGCCTTACATATTTTAGCAGTCATTCACCATTATTTAACTTTATCCGTACCTTACCCATTCCAAAAATTTTAGATGGTTCATCATCACCCCATAAAACATGTCCAAAATCACCTAGAACATAATCATGAAAGAATTTCCTACGGGATGCACCATGACATGAAGCCCTTGAATCTACTACCCAGTAATCACTAGTATTATCTAATCCAAATCAAAGCATCTTGTGACACATCATCTGCTACATTTTCTTCCTTAGTAGCCCATCTCCTTTCTTCATAGTCTTTATTCATATGTCCTTTCTTTCCACACTCCCAACACTCTATCTTTCCGAGTTTGGACTTGGATCTGCCCTTCCTGGACATGATGCGATTACCTGGGATTTTCCTCTATCCCTTAGTCTTCCCCTTCTCTCCATGGTCAACGCATTACCTGATGTCTCACCTGTGCTTTTTCTTCGCATTTCCCCGCTAATAATAACACCAACAACATCATAAAATTTCAAAGTGTTCGAACAAGAGACAGAGTTACTTACATCCATGACTAAGACATTCCAGCTTTCTGGCAATGAGCACAAGATTAGAAGATCCCTAAACTGATCATCAAAATTCACATTTACAGAACTTAGCTGATTTGTAATTGTATTAAAATAATTAAATGATCAGCAACAGATCCACCTTCTAACAACTTCATATTAAATAAACGCTTCATTAGAAATACCTTGTTGGAGGCCGAAGGTTTTTCATACAGTTTACCCAATGTGCTCATCACACCCTTCGTTGTATTTTCTTTTGAGATATTGAAATCCATCGACGAAGCCAGGCACAACCCTATTGTTCCCAGTGCCTTTCTGTGAAGAACATCTCATTCTTCATCCTTCATAGTTTCTGGTTGTTTTGCTTTTCCTCCCAACAATAGGAACATATCCTTCTGATACAGATAGTCCTCCATTTTCATCTTCCATAATTGTTAGTTTTGGTCATTAAATTTCTCGACCTTAAAATTTCCTTCTTCTGTCATTGCTCCCACTCGAACCAGGAACCCTTCTTTCCTGTGAGTTTATCTTCCAAATAGACCTTTGGCTATGATAGGAATTGTTAGAAGAACATGATCATAGAGCAATAACAATAAACAAGATACAAATATAAATCACATAAACATAATAAAAGAGTGATACCAATATAATGTGCTTCACCCAAGATGGGATACGTCACACAAAATTTTCGAGTCCTTTTATTATACCATCCAACAAAATAAAGGGACACAACCTGTAGCCCATATGCTGCAATTTCCTCTTCAATCTCTCATAGTCTCTCTCACACAATCATAGAGATCTTTACAATGCTACAACACATAGGCGTATTACAATTCCTTCCTATTAAAGAGGGATTACCATGGTAAAATAATATGGAACACTCAATACCATGGGCCTGTAAATCACCCATTATATACCAAGTCATGACTATGAAATTACAACATTTTACAAGGCATTTTTTCCGAAAGTTGTTGCCCCCCCTAGACCACCCATGGCGAATATATTGGGGGGGAATTCCCCCCAAAAAACCCCCATCATGGGCTGGGATACAAACACTGCTAAAACACAACCTATGAATAAGGAAGATCAGGCTCCATAACCAACAAAATGGAGCACAAAATATACACTTCTTCAAATTTAAAGAGATCTGGTGTTCTAGAGAATTCATCCTACGAATAGTTAAACTCTCTCATGGGATTGGAAAGGTCCCTAGACACCTAACCCAAGACGGAAAGGAAACAAATGGTTATCTACTCTCCTAGATCTAGCATAGTACACAAGCATTCATAAAAGAGAAGAGGAAGAAGAGGGAAATTCCTTACCTCCAATCTATAGGTTTTCCTAGCTCCAGCTCCAAGCTTGATGCCCAAACTTGTAGATTTGGGAAAAAAATAGGAAACCAACCTTCAAAGCATACAAATGTACTTAAGCTAGCTCTAAATACATCATATCATACATCAAATGAAGAACAAGCATAATATGGGAGAATAGGCCAAGTTAGATTAATAGGAAATCCATTAAGGCATGTACATCAAAATGGATTATACCTAAATTTGTTGCAACATGATCATCCTCCAAGCTCTCCTTCAGATACCTTTGAAATTCATAGGATCATAAGTTCCATCTCTTCAAGTGTTTCCCCCCTCTTTGAGCCATAGGTATGAGGTCCATTTTATATGTTAGGGAGGCCAAACCAATTAGGAGATATCTTGGGATCAAGGGAGGATGATTAAGATCAAGTATATTGAGGGTGCTTGTATTAGGAAGAGGCTAGGATTCGAAGGAGGGAGCTACTAAGCCTAAAAAATATCACCCAAAATCAAATCCCAAAAACCAAGGAATTTGGTCAAACTAACATTTTTATTCCCTGAAAGTGGTGTACAGAGCGAAAAAAGGGATATTTTCACCCCCCCACAATCATATAGAGAGCGAAAATAGGGATATTTTCGCTCCCCTAACACTGGAAACTGAGAATTTCCGTGCCCCTAAGGCAGTATAGGGAGTGAAAATATCCTCAAAGGAAAAAAAACGCATGATTTGGGAAGTGGTTTTCAAACCCCTCTTGGTTGGATTTGCTTCCAAAATTGACTAGGGAAGGGACCAACAAGATGATGAATGGTCCTAACACTTCCTATGAGGTATAAGCATCATGTTTCTCATGGTTATATGACATGAATACCACAAACAACACATGGTGTGATGTTTTAAGGTGTAACATATGGTACTGTCTACAACACTCTAACATCATTCTTAAACTTTCAATGTGATTCTTAAGTAGGCCATACACTATCCAATTATCAAAGTAGAATTCAAGAAATTTATGAATAAATTCCTTAAAATATGCAACAACTACTCTAGAGAAAATTACAGGAGCATTCTTTAAACCAAAGGGCATTACCATATATTCGAAGCAACCCCATTATGTCGCAAAAGTTGTCTTATGTCGATATTCCTTGGAAATGTTTATCTAATGGTACTGTTGGTACCATAATTTGATCCCATCAAAATGTCTAGATTCTGGCAGTGCGCATGCAAAGAGGGACTTAAATTTTTGCCACCATAAATTCCATTAGCATCTTTGTCAAAACCTTGAGTTTTTGTCAACTTGGCTTTGTATACTCTTGGGCATGCTAAGGCTAATATGCAATTTTTATAAAAAGTTATTGGGCCTAAAGCCCAATCTCCAAGTCTATGATTCATGCTAAGTTTCCAATTCCAAGAGACAACACAACAACATATAAACCAAATCCAATCAACCAAGCCACCGAAGTGAAAAACCCACAGGGGCCTTGTGCACCATGCATCAAGATCATCCAGATGTTGAAGTAAGGGACTAAGTGTGCAGATGTGTTTAGTTATGCAGAAAAGTGTCAATCCTTTGAAGGAACCTAATATTATTAAGGAAAGAATATGGTGACAAGTCAAAATGAGTTATTGTCGATGGGAGTGTGTTGCCACGGACTATTAGAGTTTTAGAAGAAAACACCAAGGATAAATTCCCAGCATACCCGATGGAAAGTGCCCTACTTTCCTACCAAATCGTATGAATTCCCCATTGTTGAGATGCTGAACATTGAGTGTAAAGGTTATCAATGGAATGAATAGTGGAAATAACCACTTTCACTTTTCGAGTGACCATCATAAGTCACTCTGGTTAGATTGGAAATGGCTATGTTCTTGTTTTGAACTATCACATTTCTCACATTGCTCTCAAAGTTTGGTGAACTCATGAATTAATATATATTTGAAAGCTCACAGGTCGCATCCTACTGATATAGAGTTATGATGGGATTTTTTACAAAATAGCATTCAAGGCAGAGCATATATGTGCTACCATTCTCCAACAATCGACATTTAAAAATACGTTGTCAATTGATCATGTCTTGGACTGCACAAGCACCTGAAATATTGTTAAGCAAGATATGAATCAAAATTCACTAAGTGTAGTCATGTTGTATTAGTTTGTTGATTTGTATGTGGCCATAGCTACAAAAACATTCAGGGTAAGCATTATGAGGAGAGAAATAATTGTTGGCAAGGCATAATTGTTTAAAATGGAATTTATGTTAGCCATGCACGATGCATATCAATGGGAAAATCATTGAATTACCCAAAATAGTGAATTGATCTGCAAGAATAGATCTAGAAATGATAACCTATTGAGTATGAGTTAAGGCTATCAAAAGTGTTTCCTAAAGCGCTGTTGTAGGCACAACAGATCCCATGCTTAGCTAAGCACGGGAGCCCCCCAATTTTAATAAACGCAAAGGTGTTTGGGTGAGTCATCTTGAAAAAAAAATTGGATTTTGATTTTACCTCTAAAATTCTTCACCCATTCTTTTGGTATGCTTGTTTGTAAGGGTTTGATTATTTCTTCCAAAGTGTTTCGGTATGAAAAGTGCCAAAATTTTGAGTATTTTGTCGACTGTTATCATGATCCCGATACCCGATATTTGGAGAATCCAAAAACCGCAACTCTACAGGTGCGGGTTGCGGGACTGTTGTTTTTATGTTTTGGTTTTGCTAATTCCAAAACCCGCAACCTGACGAATGCGGGTTGCGGAATAATTCTTTAATAGGATTGATAAATAATTACCCCAAAACCCGAACCCCGCAAGGGCGGCATTCGGCTTTCGGGATTGTGGTTTTCATTTATTTGGTCTATCCTCCCAAAGCCCGCAACCCGTAGTTTCAGGATGCGGCTTTCGGGATGGTTATTTCGCTTCACAAGTTTAACGTTCCAAAGCCCGCCACCTGGATAGTGGGTTTTCGGCTTTCGGAAATCTTTTCTCCTACTTCCATTTTTGTGAACCCACAAATCCTTACTTTCGGGTTTCGGCTTGCGGGATCTTTGAATAAGAACTTTATGATTCTGCATTCCGCTCTGGTTAATCTCCGTCATCCGTCTGTTATGATCTCACGGTCTTGTTGATTTTGGGCAGTCAGTTAAGTCAGGCCTTCCATTTTGTCTTTTGAAAGCTGGTTCTGCCAAATTATCATTTTTGTGCAATCCATGATAGCAGACACTAATACCAGTCTATCAATTATTTCATGTTGGATGGACGCCATCTTTCCTCCTTAAGTTCACCATGTCTAGACTCGAGTTTTGACATCTTGTTGTTTTTGTTCCACCTCTTAATGATCATATTTTTTACGTGCGAAGAGTTGATATCCTGTGTACTAGAACTTCTAGTCGAGACCTTTTGCACATCAGCTTTGTCACCATAACCTTCGTCTTCGTTATTAATCACCAGTCATAATTATTGATGGGAGATTGCTTGTAACGATGTGATCGTAAAGGCAATTCAAAATCATGTGAGTAGTGATTGAACTCGTACTTCGCACAAGCTTTGATCCAACTGGCACATACCTCGGCTCTTTTCATTACAATTGAAGTAATTACAATGAATTGACTGGATAAGTTTAATCATTGCAGATTGCCCCGCCCGATTATCATCGACCTGTTTGTTGGCCTTTAAATAGCAATTAACATGAAAGTTCCAGTTCACCCATTGCCTTCTGAAATAGGAAACACTCTATTTGGCATTCTTCTTATATCCTTCTATCCAAGACTCATCCAGAATGAGCAATTTTCGTGCAGATGGTGTATTTTCTAATGTTCAGGTTGGAAATGAGGAACTCTACCCCTTGTTGTATCAAGAAACGTTGTCACCACCTTTTGATGCAGGTGTTCCTAATCTTAGCAGTGGTAGCAGTGAAGAAGACTTCGAAACTTTGTCTGCCTACATGCACAATCCTGAAAAGCAAAGGAAGGAAATTCTGGAGGAATCAACTGATCTCGATACTGATGTTGTACAGGAATTTATAATCAATGAAGAACCTGATGTGCCGGCTATTGTTTCTGAAGTAAATCCTCTAATGGATTTCTATGTTTTTTACAGTGGGTTCCCCGACCCCGAATTTCCTACAGTTGATGCTCTGCAAGACACACCACCTGTCGATGCTAGTGAACAATCTGTGATTAAATTTTTATGGTGCCACAAGCCCTTATTAGATTGAAGAACAAGTCTTTATTTTTGTGAAAGGTGGCGGAAAATCTTTTAAGCTTAAAAATAGCAAGAAAGAACAAGTATTTCTTGGATCGATGGTTAGACCCGATTTTGTAATCCCTATTTTGTAGAACTTCTCCTTTTGGAACTCTGATGTAAATTTAGTATATAAGGAGGAATGTTTCTCTTAGCAAGGGGTTGGAATATTTGGAACTGTAATTCGGCAGGAGATAAGACTGAAGGTACTCTGTGGTCAGAGTCATTGTAATTTTGGTACAAGGCATCTTAATACAGTAATGTTATGTAGTGTCCCCTTTCCTACCATACAGCATGATAGAGAAGACGTGGTGCTCAATCCGGGCAATTAGCCCCATATCCATTCATTAAACTCATTGACACAAGACATGTATATGTGCAGGCTATAGAACACAACGGAAATTAAATAAATCCTATTGATATCTAACATACATTCAAACTATTCTGTGACAGCCATTAAATAGAGACCCTTGCAGAATTATACAAGATCATATGGAAATGCATAAAATTTTAAAAACACAGCAGAAGTAAATTCGTTTAATACATCCACATACATTCATAATATTCATCAAATGATAATTGCCAATTTACACAAGAGAATACTTATCTTATACAAAAGTAGTCCCACTCAACTGGCTATGCAACTGCAACGTTCCACCCAACCGTAGGCCAGTGTGCTCCTCAATCTCTCGGCACCACTGCCACCCCCGAGCTGGGCATGATCTCTACAAGGAACCAGGGAACAACAGACTCACACATAGCCAAGCATACACCAAGATGAGCCAAGCCAATCTACAATTGGGTTTATCAGGCTAGTAGGAGATGGAAAGGAAGAGTTGCTAAGCTAGTGAGCTCCAGCATAGATCCAGGGATAACCTTGCAAGATCTATCTAGCTTGGCACCCACAATACCTACACACCCAGCACAAGGAAGTATTCTTTTCACTACTGTGCAGTCCCTCAAGCCATACCTTCCCTATCTAGTGCTCTCAGGGTATGCATAGAAGAGTAACCAAAGCCCTCTTGATCTTCTTGAGAGGTTGTCTCCCCCACTAGGTTTATCAAGCCACTTCTATCCACTACCACTCCAACACTTCAGCTCACAGGCTCAAACCAAGAGCAAGGATGCACTTAACAGCAGAACCCCACTTGCTGGGCATGAGGAAAACGTTTTCCACAGTGGGATGCATGAGATGGGGTTTCAACTAACCCAGAAAAAACGTGGGAACCCACAAAAACGAAATGGGAAGTTGGTGAACAACCCAGGAAGCCAAATCCGTTTTTAGAAAAACATCCTTGGACATTCAGGGGAAAAAACGACCTCCCTACAGTCCCCAAAACGTGGCCCTCCCTCTCCTAACTGTTATATACTGCAAAAACGACTCCCGGGCATGGAAAAATGCAGTATTTAGATGAAAAACGTAAATGGAAAGACCCCAGCTAACTCCCCCTGTGTGAATGATCAAAGGCTGCCTGTTCAGAATGGCTTTGGGCACCATTTCGTGGGTGGTTTCTTGCCCAAGGAGACAAAACACGTTTTTCCAAGTTGATGGCTTGCCCATGCACAAAATTGGCTGCCATACTTCTTCATTCCCAAGGCATTAACTGCCTTAACCAATTTCTTGGAAGAATTAAATGATTGGGTGCATGAGACAAATTGGGTAGTTGGTGGTTTATGGGTTTCCCCATTGACACATGGATTAATACCATTGGCTCAAGGTTTGAATAATTTCCCTCCCTTTTCCTTGTAGAGTCATGCCCCATCTCTTTTGTTGCATTGCATAGCCGGTTGTGGGTTTTTCCATTAAAATTCGTATTTACATGGTGTCTTATTTACATTGTGCCCATCTCGCACAAGAACCATGGGCATCTATTTTTAATTGCCGATACATGAAACGCTAAATCAATGGTGGGGCCTTGGCCTTGAGCTCCTCACCATGATTAAATTACAATATTTACATCATTTACGGTTTAATACAAAGGGGGTCAAAATGGGGACATTACATTCCCCTCCCCTTACATTAGCACTGTCCTTAGTGCTCATCAAAATTGAACAAAAATGGATATGCCACCCTCATGGCATCCTCCAGCTCCCATGTAGCCTCATCGGGACCGTAGTGCTTCCATTGCACCTTTACCTGTCCGATGGCTCAGTTCCGGAGCAATGTTACTTTCTTGTCTAGGATGCACAATGGATCGGTTTGGAATTCTCCCTCGGGTTCCACCTGGATCACATCCCAATTAATCACATGGTTAGGATCATGTACATATTTCTTAAGCAAAGAGACATGAAAAACATTATGAGCTTTAGTGCTAGCAGGCAATGCAAGTCTATATGCAACTGGTCCTATTCTTTCGAGCACTTCAAATGGCCCACAATATCTAGGTGATAGCTTGGCACAGCTCCCAAGCTTCAAGGAACTCTTCCTTGATCTCACTCTAAGATATACGTGATCCCCAACATTGAATTCCCTATGCACTCTATGTTTATCTACATAGCTTTTCTGTCTATCCTGGGCTGCTTTTAAATTTTGCCGGATCCTTGCAATCTCTTGTTCCATTTCCTTAAGCAATTCTGGCCCAAGTACAATTCTGTTCACTGGATTGTCCCAAGTCACTGGTGTCCTACACCTTCTGCCGTACAAAGCCTCATAAGGACTCATTCCCAACGATGCTTGTTTTCCATTGTTATATGCAAATTCCACCAGGTGTAGATAATCCTCCCACTTGGATGGATTGTCCATTACATACATGCGGAGCATGTCTTCAAGCACCCGATTTACTCTTTCGGTTTGCCCGTCTGTTTGAGGATGGTATGCGGTACTAAAGCTTAGCTGTGTACCCAAATCTGCAAAGAGCCCTTTCCAAAAATTGGAAGTGAACTTGGTATCCCTGTCCGAAATTATTACCTTAGGCAACCCATGTAATCTGAAAATTTCCTTCATGAAAATATTTGCAATGGCATCGGCTTTATGTGTGGACTTAATCGGTATAAAATGTGCTGCCTTCGTTAACTTGTCCACCACAACCATGATGGAATCATGTTGTCTCTTAGTCATTGGCAATCCTGTAATAAAATCCATGGATATTACTTCCCATTTCCATTCTAGAATTGGCACTGGAAGCAATAAACCTGCTGGATGTTGGTGTTCACTCTTCACCTGTTGACATTCCATGCACTTAGAAATGTATTCAGCAACATCCTTCTTCATGCCTGGCCAGAAATAATATTTCCTTGCTGTAGCAATTGTTTTCTGATATCCTGGGTGACCAGAGTATGGAGCTTTATGGATTTCATCCATAACAATTCTCCTTAAATCTGCCGCATTTGGAACATAGACTCTATTCTTGTAAGTAAGAAGTCCTCCTTCTTCCAAATGATAGCCCTCATACTTCTTTTCAAGGTTTTGCTGCTGCAATTTTCCCTTTATCTGCTCATACACTTTATCCTCAACCATATGGTTAACAATCTGCTGCCTCAAATCTGGTTGGCAAGTACTAAGCGCTGCCACATGCATTTCACGTACCTTCCTGCTGAGTGCATCAACCACCTTGTTTTCTTTCCCTTTTATGTGCTTGATTTCGAAATCAAATTCACACAAAAATTTCAACCATCTAGCTTGCCTAGCATTTAAAGTTGGCTGATCAAACAAGTATTTCAGACCACAATGGTCTGTCCTTAACTCAAATTTCCTTCCCATTAAATAATGCCTCCACATCTTGAAAGCATGTACTATGGCTGCAAGTTCTATATCATGAGTAGCATAGTTCTTCTCATGCTCCTTCAACTTTCTTGACTCATAGCATATCACGTGGTTGTCTTGCATAAGAACTCCTCCAAGTCCTTGATTGCATGCATCGGTACACACCACAAAATCTTTTTCCGGGTCTGCAATCTTCAAAATAGGTGCACTTGTAAGAAGATTCTTCAACCGTTGAAAACTTTCCTCACATCTTGGTGACCATTCAAACTTTATCCCCTTCTTTTGCAAAGAAGTGATCGGGTTAGCAACCTTGGAGAATCCTTCGATAAACCTCCTGTAGTAACCAGCAAGGCCCATAAAAGATCTCACGTCAGTCACATTCCTTGGAGTTGGCCAATTCATAATGGCTTCAATCTTCTCAGGGTCTACAGATATTCCTTCGTCGGAGATGATGTGACCCAAATAATGAATTCTATCTTTATAGAAGTCACATTTGCTCAACTTTGCATATAGCTTATGCTCCCTTAGTAATTGCATTGTCATTCTCAAATGTTCTTCATGCTCTTCTTCATTCTTAGAATAGATGAGAATGTCATCTAGGAATACCAGAACAAACTTGTCCAAATATTTGCTAAAAACATTATTCATGAGACACATGAATGTAGCTGGTACATTTGTGAGACCGAATGGTACCACTACAAACTCATAGTGTCCATACCTCGTTCTAAAGGCTGTCTTATGAATATCTTCTTCTTTGATTCTTACTTGATGGTAACCAGACCTCAAGTCAATCTTTGAAAATACCTTTGCTCCTCTCATTTGATCAAAAAGGTAATCAATTCGGGGCAATGGGTATTTATTCTTCACTGTGACTTTGTTCAACTGCCTGTAGTCAATGCATAACCTGAGTGTTCCATCTTTCTTTTTCACAAATAGAACAGGTGCTCCCCACGGGGACACACTTGGCCTAATATATTTCTTTTCCAGCAACTCTTGTAATTGCATTTTTAATTCTAGCAATTCCGGGGTACTCATCCTGTACGGTGTCTTAGATACTGGTGCTGCTCCTGGCACAAGTTCAATTGTAAAGTCAATGTCTCTCTTTGGAGGGAGTCCCGGAATCTCATCAGGAAAAACATCCCTGAATTCTTGCAATACCTGATAGTCCTCCAATTTCAGAGTTTCATTCTCTGTTGCCTCTAAAATGTGGGCTGCATACAATTGACATCCCTTCCTACAGAACTTCTTCAGCTGCATGGCCGAAACCTGTCTAACAGAAGTCACCTTTGGAACGCCTTTTACAACCCTCGGGTTTCCTTCTTCGTCCATGCATTCAAATGTCTTATTGTAGCAGTCAAGTTTAACCCTGTGTGCTTCTAACCAATCCATTCCAATGAGAATATCATAGGAACCAAGTGGCAAAATATTCAGATCTGCATAAGTGAATAGCCCATCCATCTCTAATGGACATTTCTCTACTATTTCGCTAACTTTTCTCTTGGTTCCAGTGGCTAGTTGAACTAACCAAGATTTACTATGCTTTAATTTCTTGAAAGCACAAACCTCAACAATTCTAGGAGTGACATAACTGTGAGTAGATCCAGGATCAATCAAAATAGAAACAGATTGCTAAGCAATCTTACCTTCAAATTCAACCACAGTTGACTGATGATCTGCTTGGCGGTCTTCTACTGCTGCATAGATTCTAGGGATTGTCCTCGCCACTTGACCCACAGTTCCAGCTCCTTGGATGTTGTGAACTTGATTTGCATTCCCATTCCTATGTGGACAGTTCCTAAGCATGTGGTCTCCTCCACAACCCCAACATTGAAGTGGTTCTCTTGGCTCCTTTGGATCTCTTGGCTTGTCTCCCATCATCCTAGTTGGCTTAGTCACAACCTGTGATGGCTGCCTTTGCTGATTCCTGAATTGAGGAGGCTTGAACCCCTTCTTCCTTTGATCAAACTTTTCGTTTTTCTTATCCTTCCATGCCTTATGGAATTCCGGTTTGCTCCTGTTTTGATCAAAGCAATACTTGGCCTTTCTTATGGCCTCCTCTAGAGTTCGAGGTTCATCAAACTCAATTCTGTCTTTATATGATTGGGGCAGTCCACTTAGGAAACGCTGAATTTTTACCTTATCATCTCGAATATACTTGACATACCTCAGTAGCTCCAAGAACTTGTTTGCATATTCTTCCATGGTCGATTGTCCCAATCTCAGCTCATGGAACTCTTTGATCTTATCATCATAGTACCTATTAGAGAGGTACTTCTGCTTGAAGTATTTCTTGAACTGTTTCCACACGATCTTCCGTTCATTGATCCTCTTCACTTGCCTGGTGTGTTCCCACCATATAGATGCTCTTCCATTCAAGTTGAAGATGGCTACCCTTGCCTTCATATTCCCGGAGTAGTCCTGGACTTGGAAATACTTTCTCATCCCAAGAAGCCAAGCTTCAGCTTCTTGACCAGACTTCACTTCTCCATCAAATGTAGGAGGTTTTGCCTTCTTAAATTCCCCATGTGACTTGTTCTTGTGGTGCTTATTCCTCTTACTCATGTGAGATGAAGAGATTGAACCCTCAATGGATTCTTCCGAATCAGATGATTCATTAGAAGAGATTTCTGGACTATATGTCCTGTCTGTAGAAACTCTTCTTGGACTACTGGCCCTCTTACGGGAATTTCTTCTAGAGCTACTCCCACCCCTTTCTAGACTTGATATCTGATGCCCAGAGTTTATTTGCCTTTGGATGTCCGTCAGACTCTGTAGCATAGCTGCATTCAACTAATTTTGCTCTTCCTGAGCTTTAATCATCCTTTCATTATCTTCCCTACAGCTTTGCAACTCCACCCTTAGGATTCTCATGGTGGCTGCAACATCTGGAGGGGTCTCTTGATTTCTTCTCCCATTAGATTCTGTTTCAGCATTCTCAATCTGTATGTTCTCCCCCATGGCATCTGTCTCAGGCTCATAGGGATCCTGTGCATCATTCATGATGTTCATTTTCTTGGCCCAACCAAGATCCAAAATTTTCCAACTGTATTAACTAGAGTGTTACCCTGTTGTAACTGTGGCTCTCTGAAATGTGTTCATCAACACAATTGTTAGCTGCATTATATTCTCAGAATTCATAACTTACTTCATGCACGTGGAAAAATGTCATACTGACAATTCGTCAAATCACAACAACGAAATATGAGGGGAAAAAAGAAAAAGGGGGTCAAGGGGGCTTGCCCCCTTGTGGCTTCCCTGCGCCACAGCAGGGAGGGTCGAGGGCAGCGCCCTCGTTTTTTTTTTTTTTTTTTTTTTTTACAAATAATGCCCCTGTCGCGGGGCGGTTCATTGAATCCTGCCGCAATGGGCGGGGCGATAGGCTGAAAGCTTCCGCAACTAGCGGAGCGATAGGCTGAAAATTTTCACAATGGACGGGGCGATAGTTTGGAGGCTTCCGCAACTGCTGGTTCATTGCATGCTCCCGCAACTGCGGGACAGTTGGCTGTAGCCTTCCGCAATTGCGGGGCGCTTCGGCGACGGCTTCCGCAATTGCGGAGCAGTTCGCCGAATGCTTCCGCAATGGCGGGGTGATTTGCCGAACGCTCGCGCAATTGCGGAGCCATTCGGCGAAGGCTTCCGCAGTTGCGGAGCCATTCGGCGAATGCTCCCGCAATTGCGGAGCCATTCGGCGAAGGATTCCGCAGCTTCGGAGCCGTTCGCGGAATGCTTCTGCCATTGCGCGGAATGCTTCCGGGGGTTTCGGGCGGTTTTTCGGAAATGCTTTTGCGGAACGACTTGCGAAATGCTTCCGCAATTGCAGAATGATTCGGCGAAGTCTTCCGCAGTTGCGGAACGACTCGCCGAACTCTTCCACGTTGAGGAATGATTCGCAGAATCCTTCCGAAATTTCGGAAGAGAATTCATTCCGCAATTTCGGAAGAGAATTCCTTCCGAAAAAGTTTCCGTTCGACGCCGAGACTTAGAAAATTTTTCACTTACAAAAATTTTCTCCGCTGTTTCGGAGCGGTTCGCAGAATCCTTCCGCAATTTCGGAAGAGAATTCCTTCCGCAAATTTCGGAAGAGAAATCCTTCCGCAAATTCGGAAGGGAATTCCTTCCGAAAAACTTCCCTTCGCAAATTTTCGGAAAAATTCTCGGAACGCTTCTGAAATTTCGGAACGATTCGCCGAATGCTTCCGCAGTTGCGGAAGTCATTCGGGAATTCTTTCTGAAACAGTCTTAAACCAATTTTTTTTTCAAAAACGGACTTAAACCAAAATTTTTCAAAAACAGACTTTAAAACAAAATTTCCCAAAAACTCATAAGACAACAATTTTCTTGTAATTTCTTATCAGATTTGGCCCATAGAGGCCCAATGCTGCAACGCAGCTCTGATACCATAATGTAGTGTCCCTTTTCCTACCATACAGCATGATAGAGAAGACATGGTGCTCAATCCGGGCAATTAGCCCCATATCCATTCATTAAACTCATTGACACAAGACATGTATATGTGCAGGCTATAGAACACAACGGAAATTAAATAAATCCTATTGATATCTAACATACATTCAAACTATTCTGTGACAGCCATTAAATAGAGACCCTTGCAGAATTATACAAGATCATATGGAAATGCATAAACTTTTAAAAACACAGCAGAAGTAAATTCGTTTAATACATTGACATACATTCATAATATTCATCAAATGATAATTGCCAATTTACACAAGAGAATACTTATCTTATACAAAAGTAGTCCCACGCAACTGGCTATGCAACTGCAACGTTCCACCCAACCGTAGGCCAGTGTGCTCCTCAATCTCTCAGCACCACTGCCACCCCCGAGCTGGGCATGATCTCTACAAGGAACCAGGGAACAGCAGACTCACACATAGCCAAGCATACACCAAGATGAGCCAAGCCAATCTACAATTGGGTTTATCAGGATAGTAGGAGATGGAAAGGAAGAGTTGCTAAGCTAGTGAGCTCCAGCACAGAGCCAGGGATAACCTTGCAAGATCTATCTAGCTTGGAACCCACAATACCTACACACCCAGCACAAGGAAGTATTCTTTTCACTGTTGTGCAGTCCCTCAATCCATACCTTCCCTATCTAGTGCTCTCAGGGTATGCATAGAAGAGTAACCAAAGCCCTCTTGATCTTCTTGAGAGGTTGTCTCCCCCACTAGGTTTATCAAGCCACTTCTATCCACTACCACTCCAACACTTCAACTCACAGGCTCAAACCAAGAGCAAGGATGCACATAATAGCAGAACCCCACTTGCTGGGCATGAGGAAAACGTTTTCCACAGTGGGATGCATGAGATGGGGTTTCAACTAACCCAGAAAAAACGTGGGAACCCACAAAAACGAAATGGGAAGTTGGTGAACAACCCAGGAAGCCAAATCCGTTTTCAGAAAAACGTCCTTGGACATTCAAGGGAAAAAACGACCTCCCTACAGTCCCCAAAACGTGGCCCTCCCTCTCCCAACTGTTATATACTGCAAAAACGACTCCCAGGCATGGAAAAATGCAGTATTTAGATGAAAAACGTAAATGGAAAGACCCCAGCTAACTCCCCCTGCGTGAATGATCAAAGGCTGCCTGTTCAGAATGGCTTTGGGCACCATTTCGTGGGTGGTTTCTTTCCCAAGGAGACAAAACACGTTTTTCCAAGTTGATGGCTTGCCCATGCACGAAATTGGCTGCCATACTTCTTCATTCCCAAGGCATTAACTGCCTTAACCAATTTCTTGGAAGAATTAAATGATTGGGTGCATGAGACAAATTGGGTAGTTGGTGGTTTATGGGTTTCCCCATTGACACATGGATTAATACCATTGGCTCAAGGTTTGAATAATTTCCCTCCCTTTTCCTTGTAGAGTCATGCCCCATCTCTTTTGTTGCATTGCATAGCCGGTTGTGGGTTTTTCCATTAAAATTCGTATTTACATGGTGTCTTATTTACATTGTGCCCATCTCACACAAGAACCATGGGCATCTATTTTTAATTGCCGATACATGAAACGCTAAATCAATGGTGGGGCCTTGGCCTTGAGCTCCTCACCATGATTAAATTACAATATTTACATCATTTACGGTTTAATACAAAGGGGGTCAAAATGGGGACATTACATGTTATCTTCGGATCCATCTTCTGATTATCACTTAAATTTCTTTAAGGATTTCTGACATTATGTTCCAGATTTGTCATCTGTTATGCATATGATCTCTTGTTGAATATATAATGAATACATAGATCTGTTGTATTGGTTTTTCTGTGTAACTGATGTGTGTATGAAAATATTTGATTAAATTTCTTTGATTAAATACTTTCTTTATCGATTTCTGCAATTGATCACATATATATTCTATCTTTGTTGATTTTTCAATCAACAAAAGGATAACAGGTTATATCTTGATGACCTTTAAGCTTGGATTATTTTGTTTAATTTTCATTAAATAAATCATAATTTAAGTCAGCAAATATCTCATCTAAAGGCATTTATGTTACAGGTGACAGATTGTTTGTTCTCTTACACTTCAAGGTTGATCTGCATAAACACTCAGCTTTCCATGTTAGAATAGATTTGACTTAAGATTATGATTCTTTTCTAAATAGGCTTAGTTAGAATGGCTAACTGTTTTTCACACCTTTGTTTCTCTAAACTGGGAAACTGATCTTTTAAGATCAAATCTTTTACTCATAGAGTTCCAGCGGAGGCCAAATATCCGTGGGTGATTACCACACCAAACAGCTCGAGGATAGAATTGCCCTTGCGTAGGGTATTTCAAAGCCTTTCGCTGGGTTTTCATCCCCTGTTGTGTGCCTTGGACCCATTCCAGCACTTTGCACTTACCCTGCACCCCCGAGGCATCTACAAATGGCGCTAGAAGGAGGGCCACTAGTAAAACATGCCTAAGCAAACTACTAATAAACCTCCTCCAGCAAGTACTTCAACGGTTCAAACCCGAAGCCAGACTAGGGCTTCAACATCTGAACAACCAACTAATCCACAACCTATAATTCTCCCTGTCACGTCTACACAACCTGCGGTTATATCCGTTACACCGGTGGTACAATAGGAGAACAGAGGAGAAATCATTTTCACATCACCCACAAGGGGACCCATCTCGCTAGAGAAGATATTGAAAACATCTGCCGATAGGGTTTTAAGAGCAGAACAATGACTTGTCGATCAAAGAAGACGCAGCCTAATAGCTCTAAACTTAGAAGGTATTTTACAAGCTAGCAGTCGGGAAGATCAGCAAGTTCCCACCTCACAGACCAGTGATCCACAGGTTCAGCATACCAATAGTTCTAACACAGAAAATCAACATACAATTGATCAACAACATGAAAACCAAGAATCGATTCATCAACCAGATTCTCCTAAATATAACCATGAGACCACTCACACAGCAACACTAGGTCAGCCAAATCTTGGAGCCAGCGGTCCACCACCGTCCCCCCCTTCATCTTCATCATCTTCCTCAGACGAAGAGAATTCTTCTAGTTCGTCATCTGAAGAAGAAGAACAAGAACCTCCAATGGCTGGAGAAGGTCAAAACAGACCTTGGCTTGACCAAGGTGCAGTTTTCATATTAGGTTATCAACATAGATTACCAAAGAATCCTGAGAAATGGCTACCTAAATACAACCCTGACGACAAGATACCTGCATTGGACCACATAAAAACTTTCATGCAAGAAATCAGGCTTAGAAGCATGGTACATGAGGATGTAGTATGCAGACTCTTTCCCTACACTTTTGAGGGTAGAGTGGCCACTTGGTATTTTGCTTTACCAGCCCAATCTATTACTTCCTGGGATGAATTCGAAAAACATTTTACTCAGAAATTCGGGGATGAAAAAACACCGCAAGATCTTGTCTTAGAGTTATCCTCCATGAAAACCAAAGGAAAAGAAAGGGTAAAAGACTTTAACCAAAGGTTTTCATATCTCAAAAACAGAATTCCTACCAATCTTCTTCCTACTGAAGAATTGTTGGTAGCTTATTATGAAAAGGGTCTGCCTCCCCCTATTGCAATATGGGTCAAAAGGGCACAGAAGGGAACTTTACTGGAAGCATTTGATGAAGCGATCCAAGTTGATAAGGACATCTTTTGTCTAGAAGACAGCCCTGAAACTTCAGAAGGACAACCTTCCACTTCCAGGAAGAAAATTGAGACTGTACCTAAACCCACAGTTCAGAACAATGATTCATTTGATATGATTGACATGAAAAAATTCCTCCAAAAGATGTCAAATGAGATGGTGGATTTGAAAAAGAACACTAATAAAATCAGAATCAGAACAGAGGTTTTGTAAGGCCACCGTTTAGGAGACCTTACTAGCCTCCACAAAATCCACCACCACCAAATCCGGCAGATACACTCACAAACGATGAACTCTTTTCTATTTTTAGAGCATTGGCAGCAGAATCTCAAGTCACCCCTGACACTTCCAACGATCAAACTACCCCGGATCTGCCACTACCTGTAGAAGAAGCAGAAGATGATCCACAGGTCAATGTCGTGGGTTGATTTTCGGAACTTCCTATGTGTGAAGAAGAAGAAGAACTTGAGGCGGTGTTTAACACACAACATCCTTATAATACAAGGTCAAGACCATAGCCACCTCAAGAACCTTCATCTTCTCCCCCGGTTTCCACAAGTAACAAAACTGTCCCACGGAAGGATACAGTCCTCCCTCAAATGGAGTACAACCTGGTTGAAGACTTAAAAAGAGTCAAAGCAAACATCTCTCTGTTTGAGCTACTCAAAATCCCTGCTATGAGGGATTCTTTACCTAAAAACATGATGGTCAAACAGCCTAGAGAGTCACAGAATAATAATCTAGACTCTATCACTAAAACTGATAATCAAAAACCAGCAAGCAAGAGGACTCCTCCTTTCTTGTTCACTTTTGAGATTTTCAATCGGAATGTACACAACTGCATGATATATTTGGGAGCATCATCAAATGTGATGCCCCTCTCTGTTTGCAGAAAATTGAATGCAATGTGGGAACCCTGTCCAACCTAGATTGTGCAACTTGACAGATCCAAAGTCAGAGTGGTTGGAAAATTGAGAAACGTTATGCTCACGCTGTCAGCTGATCCCAGGATCCATCAGACTGTTGACATTGTGATAGTTGACATCCCAGAAGCCTATGGGATGTGGTTAAGCAGGGACTGGTCAGAGAAAATTAAAGGTTACTTTGCAACCGATTGGTCCCACTTATGGCTGCCATACAATGGTCAACCGAATAAAATTAAGATTAGCAGAGAACCTTTTATGAAACAAACAGTTGCTGATCTTAATGATTCAAGTGAACCTGTTGGTTATCTCACCTCTCGTTCAGAGCAATTTACATTCGATACTTTTTTCAGTGAATTCCCAGCTGATGCTTCACCAGAAGAAAGCATTCAAAATGAATCACATATCACTCAGGTTACTTCTGTACCTTTTTCTGGTGAAATTGTGCATAATGTATATAATGTTAATACGAATTTTAAATTAGACCTTGTCTCATGGACCTTATTTTTCGATGACTCCAAATCCAAAGAGGGAGCTGGAGCGGGTTGTGTTCTTATCAATCCTAAAGGAATGAAAAGCATGATTGCTTGCAGGTTAGAATTTGATTGCACTAATAATGTAGCTGAATATGGAGCTCTTGTACAGGGGCTCAAGAAGGCCATTGATTTAGGTGTACAAGCAATAGAATGCTATGGAGACTCCGAAATTATAGTCAAGCAAGTCAGGAATAAAATACACTGCTTATCCCCGCTTTTGGCTAATTATCAAAAGTTGGTAAGGGATCTAACCAACTCATTTTCAGCATTCAATATTAAATCAGTTCCCAGGTCACAAAATTTTGATGCATACCTGTTAGCAAATACAGCGTCTAGACTGATCCCGCTAGAAGGTCTGTCTCAAAAATTTTCTATTGAATTGATGTATAGACCATCCATTTCGGATAATGTGACTAATTGGAAAGTGTTTGATGATGACCGACAGATAATTGACTTCCTCACTACTCAGGATACGTTTCAAGAGATGGCCATCGATGAAGCTGAACATGAAAAGTCTCTCACTAATTCCTCAAACATCATCCCGAAGTCGGTGATCAATCTAGAAAAACTTTACGATTTACAGGACAAATTCAAATCTCAGACTAATTGTAAAACTCAAAGCTCATCCTTGAACTATGAGCGGGTCAACCTAGGCACTGAACGGGAACCTCGTTTCATCAATTTGGGAGTTGATTGTACCCCTGAAGAATGCAGAGCCATTATTGCATTGTGCAAACAGTATAAGGATGTTTTCGCCTGGACTTGAAAACGTTTGACACTAGCGTCATGTTTCATAATATACCCATGAAACCAGAGGTTAAGCCATTTCAACAAAATCTGCGGAAGATGCACCCCAGTTTGGAGCCTTCTGTAAAAAAGGAGCTGGAGAAGCTGCTCACTGCTCGAATTATCTTTCTGGTAAGGCACTCTCAATGGATCGCTAACTTAGTACCATCCATAAGAAAAGCAGGGAAATTCAACTGTGTGTTGATTTCAGAAACCTAAATCGAGCTTCTGAGAAAGACAACTATCCTATTCCACCAATGGAGCAGATTCTTCAAAAGGTAGCCAGGTTAGAGATGTTTTCCCTCCTAGATGGTTTTTCGGGGTATAACCAGGTTATGGTTTCCTCGGACGATCAATTGAAAACAGCTTTCCGGACCCCATGGGGTACTTTTGCCTACAGAAGGATGCCTTTTGGGCTGATCAATGCAGGAGCTACTTTTCAGAGAGCTATGGATATAGCTTTCCAAGGGTTAATGCATAATTATGTCATAGTTTACCTTGACGATATCACTATTTATTCTAAAAAACGACATGAACATGTGTTTGCTTTGAAACAAGTTTTTTATCGTTGCAGAAAATTCAGTATTTCTCTCAACCTGAAGAAATCTATTTTTGCAGTAACATAAGGAAAGCTTCTGGGTTTCATTGTTCCGAAAGAAGGTATGATTATCAATACTGAATGTACTGAGGCTATTTCAATGATTGGTTTACCAGGATCGAGCAAAGCAATGCAATCCTTCTTAGGTAAGATTCATTTTGTACGTAGATTTGTGCCAAATTTTTACCAGATTGTTAAACCATTACAACTCTTGGTCAAGAAAGATGTGCAGTTTACTTGGTCACAAGAACAAAGAGATGTGTTTATCCAAATTCAAAAGGAAATTGCAGAAGCTCCTGCTCTCATGTCCCCAGATTTTAATAAGGATTTCATTCTTTATACTTTTGCCACTGACTTTTCTTACGCAGTTGTCTTAACTCAAAAGCATGACAATGATACTGAAATCCCGATCTCTTTTATGAGCTCAACATTCAAAGGTGTAGAGCTTAAATACTCGCAGATCGATAAGCAAGCCTATGCAGTCTATAAATTCGTCAAACATTACAGACCCTACTTGCTGAAGTCTCGAACCAAAGTCAGTGTTCCATATTCTGCTATCAGAAATGTCCTCATCCATAAATAATTGGGGGAAAAGAGGGCCCATTGGATGAACGCCCTACAAGAATATGATCTTGAGATCAGACCGGCTAAAATTTTCAAAGGACAAGGTCTTTGTCTCCTTACTGCTCAATCCAATGACCCCGTACAGCAGCAGTCCGAATGGGATCACGAGGAATAAATCCCCTCAAGTGTTGTTAACGTTATCGATGCCCCGACATCGGAATGGTATGACGATATCAGATTCTTCTTGAACCATGGGTTTTCTCCTGAAACCCTTGATTTTAAGAAAAGAAGGGCTTTGAGACTGAAATCTGCTCCTTATCAATTCATTGATCAAGTTCTTTTTAGAAAAAATTATGATGGAGTATTTCTTAGATGTTTGGAAAAACATGAAACTGATGACATTTTGTTTCAATTTCATGCAGGTCCTGCTGGAGGCCATTTTTCAGGAGAAACTACAGCACACAAGATTCTTAGGGCCGGATATTATTGGCCCACATTGTTTAAAGATGCTTATGCTTATGTCAGGAAGTGCGAGCCATGCCAGAAATGCACAGGGAAGTTTAGGAAACCTGCATTTCCTTTACAACCGATCACAATTCAGTTTCCATTTCAACAATGGGGATTGGATTTTGTTGGGCCTATAAACCCTCCTTCATCCCTCCAACATAAGTATATCCTCACAGCCATAGACTATTTCACTAGATGGGTGGAGGCACCTCCTCTTAAACAATGTAACGCTGCCCAAGTAATCTCTTTCCTTGATAGCCAGATCGTCACACGCTTTGGTGCCCCAGAGTACTTAGTTTTCGATAATGCATCCTACTTCTCTTCAATTGATATAACTAATATTCCTTTGAGATGGGGATTAAGCTTAAGTTTTCTGCCAATTATTACCCCCAAGGTAATGGTTTGGCTGAGTCATCGAACAAAAACATGATAAACATTCTCAAGAATACTGTAACTTCTCATCACGGATATTGGCACACATAGTATAATGCATTATGGGCAGATCGAATTACCCCCAAAGCAGCAATTACAAATTCTCCCTACTGTTTGGTTTATGGAAAAGAAGCCATCCTTCCCACTAATCTTACCATTCCTTCGCTACAATTGGCCCAGTCTGTCCAAGAAGATGATTCTTCTCCCCTCCAACAAAGAATTGACACCCTCTTGAAGCTAGAGGAGGATAGGGAAATAGCCAAGAACAAGTTGTATCATCATCAGCAGATGGTGAAGAGATGATTTGATGAAAAATCTTCATCTGACAGGGAATTTTCTGTTGGTGACCTGGTTCTAAGGTGGGATAAGCAATGTAAAGATAAGAATTAGTACACCAAGTTTCGGCGCCTTTGGCTAGGACCTTTCATTATTACAGAAAAGATTGGTCCCAGCACTATTCGATTACAGACGCTAGAGGGAGTTGTAGACACCTTCCCGGTGAATGTGTCTC
Organism: Larix kaempferi; assembly: GCA_027924585.1. Taxonomy (NCBI): domain Eukaryota; kingdom Viridiplantae; phylum Streptophyta; class Pinopsida; order Pinales; family Pinaceae; genus Larix; species Larix kaempferi. The sequence goes on along the minus strand of BSBM01000223.1, from coordinate 5,357,689 downwards.
TTCTCAAAAAGTATTTTGTTTAAATAATCTGGTGCACTTGTACATAGGTGTGGTTTTTTTTTTAATCATTTGTTTTATTGCATTGACATTTTGATTGGTTTTCTTGTTTTGTTTTAATTTTCATTAAGAAGGCTTCACACTTGTGGTAATGGCTTATCATCACTTTTCTTCGCAACAATTGTTTCTGAAGTTTCAGCATCATTATCAATCTTACTTTCTGGTTTTTTATTAGAATTTGCTCTGAAGAATAAATAGTCAAATAACTGCAGTGACTTTGGATACTTTTCACTTTGATCATTATCTTTCACCAGGCTTTATTTGTGTAATTGAGGTATGGAGGATGGTCATCATTTATCTATTTGGTGTTGCATGGTTGAACGGCATATCATAATAACCTAACCAGTTCCGATTGCTCATGGATCCTTTTACAATCACTTTGAATATAAATTTTATTTAAAATTATAAGTTACAAGGTGGGTAGTCTTGTTATCAAGCCAGCCCATTAGGTTCATAGGTGTTTAAAGTGGAATGACATCTTCACATCAAGCCACCACACTTGAAAGATGACTTTCAGTTCTCTTAGAAGGTGGAAGATCCTATTACAGGTCGGTCCATTCATGATCCGCAAAGCACTGGTGAGTAACATTATCACTATATGGTCACCAAGCCATGGTAATTCCTTGTAGCCTATGCCAAAATAAATTGTTTCATTCTTCATAAGATTTTGTTGTATACAAGGACAGGGGGGTCTTATCACAAGCCAGCCTTGGTATGATCATGGGTTTGACCTTGGACTGTAATTATCACTATGTGGTTACCAAGCCATGATAATTTCTTTTGGTCTTACAACCGGAAGACAAGGAGTCTCATCATCGATCTAGCTTGACCAGTTTCCGGATCAGGCCTGTGGATGGCGTTGTTTCATCTGATCACCAAGTCAGTACAGTGGTCTTTTATTAACAAGGTTTTATGTATAAAAATATATAAAAAATATATATATAAAAAAAAAGAGAAAGAAAAGACAAAAGAAAAGCTAAAGGAATATATATATAATCCATAGAGGATCACTAATTAATAAACCAAGGTGATATGTAATTAGGATATCCATGAGCATTTCTAAGACTGTGCCTAGGTTCATCACAAGCTGGTTTTCAATGATTACATCATGGTAAATATTTAGTATTACTCTCTAAATCTCCTTATCAGATGAGTGTTATCTTTAAAATGATCGTTGTTGAGATCTATCCATTTTCATGTTCATTGCTTGTTGATTGTTATCTTTTGAGCATCTTCTTTGAATTGAGTTTCAAGAAATCGGTTGATTGACATGTTGTCTTTAGATGGATTTGATTGCAGAGATAACTGGTTCTTCCCAGCCAATCACCATTTGTTGTAGCCACAACAGATCCCATGCTTAGCTAAGCATGGGAGCCCCCCAATTTTAATAAATGCAAAGGTGTTTGGGTGAGTCATCTTGAAAAAAAATTTGGATTTTGATTTTACCTATAAAATTCTTCACCCATGCTTTTGGTCTGCTTGTTTGTAAGGGTTTGATTATTTCTTCCAAAGTGTTTCGGTCTGAAAAGTGCCAAAATTTTGAGTATTTTGTCGACTGTTATCATGATCCCAAAACCCAACATTTGGAGAATCTGAAAACCGCAACCCGACAGGTGCGGGTTGCGGGACTGTTGTTTTTATTTTTTGGTTTTGCTAATTCCGAAACCCGCAACCCAACGGCTGCGGGTTGTGGAATCATTCTTTAATAGGATTGAGAAATAAGTACCCCCAAAACCTGAACCCCGCAAGGGCAGCATTCGTCTTTCGGGATTGTGGTTTTCATTTATTTGGTGTATCCTCCTGAAGCCTGCAACTCGTAGTTTTGGGATGCGGCTTTCGGGATGGTTATTTCGCTTCACAAGTTTAACATTCCGAAGCCCGCCACCCGCATAGTGGGTTTTCGTCTTTCGAAAATCTTTTCTCCTACTTCCATTTTTGTGAACCCACAAATCCATACTTTCGGGTTTCGGCTTGCAGGATCTTTGAATAAGAACTTTATGAATTTTTCTTTGAACTCGATTCCGCATTTCGCTCTGGTTAATCTCCGTTGTCCATCTCTTATGATCTCACAGTCATGTTGATTTTGGGAAGTTATTTCATGTTGGATGGACGCCATCTTTCTGCCTTAATTTCACCATGTCTGGACTCGAGTTTTGACATCTTGTCGTTTTTGTTCCACCTCTTAATGATCAGATTTGTTATGTGCGAAGAGCTGATAGCCTGTGTATTGGAACTCCTCGTCGGGACCTTTTGCACATCAGCTTTGTCACCATAACCTTCGTCTCCGTTATTAATTACCAATCATAATTATTGATGGGAGATTGCTTGTAATGATGTGATCGTAAAGGCAATTCAAAATCATGTGAGTAGTGATTGAACTCGTACTTCACACAAGCTTTGATCCGACTGGCACATACCTCAGCTCTTTTCATTACAATTGAAGTAATTACAATGAATTGACTGGATAAGTTTAATCATTGCATATTGCTCTGCCCGATTATCATCGACCTGCTTGTTGGCCTTTAAATAGCAATTAACATGGAAGTTCCAGTTCATCCATTGCCTTCTAAAACAGGAAATACTCTGTTTTTCATTCTTCTTATATCCTTCTATCCAAGACTCATCCAGAATGAGCAATTTTCATGCAGATGGTGTATTTTCTAATGTTCAGGTTGGAAATGAGGAACTCTACCCCTTGTTGTATCAAGAAACGTTGTCACCACCTTTTGATGCAGGTGTTCCTGATCTTAGCAGCGGTAGCAGTGAAGAAGACTTCGAAACTTTGTCTTCCTACATGCACAATCCCGAAAAGCAAAGGAACGAAGTTCTGGAGAAATCAACTGATCTCGATACTGATGTTATACAAGACTTTATAATCAATGAAGAACCTGACGTGCCGGCTATTGTTTCTAAAGTAATTCATCTAATGGATTTCTCTATTTTTGATAGTGGGTTCCCCGACCCCGAATTTCCTACAGCGGATGCTCTGCAAGACACACCACCTGTCGATGCTAGTGAACAATCTGCGATTAAATTTTTATGGTGCCACAAGACCTTATTAGATTGAAGAACAAGTCTCTCTTTTTGTGAAAGGTGGCAGAAAATCTTTTAACCTTAAAAATAGCAAGATTTCTTGGATCGATGGTTAGACCCGATTTTGTAATCCCTATTTTGTAGAATTTCTCCTTTTGGAACTCTGATGTAAATTTAGTATATAAGGAGGGATGTTTCTCTTAGGAAGGGGTTGGAATATTTGGAACTGTAATTCAGCAGGAGATAAGACTGAAGGTACTCTGTGGTCAGAGTCATTGTAATTTTGGTACAAGGCATCTTAATACAGTAATGTTATCTTCAGATCCATCTTCTGATTATCACTTAAATTTCTTTAAGGATTTCTGACTTTATGTTCTAGCTTTGTCATCCGTTATGCATATGATCTCTTGTTGAATATATAATGAATACATAGATCTGTTGTATTGGTTTTTCTGTATAACTGATGTGTGTATGAAAATATTTGTTTAAATTTCTTTGATTAAATACTTTCTTTCTCGATTTCTGCAATTGATCACATATATATTCTGTCTTTGTTGATTTTTCAATCAACAAAAGGATAACAGGTTATATCTTGATGGCCTTTAAGCTTGGATTATTTTGTTTAATTTTCATTAAATAAATCATAATTTAAGTCAGCAAATATCTCATCTAAAGGCATTTATGTTACAGGTGACAGATTGTTTGTTCTCTTACACTTCAAGGTTGATCTACATAAACACTCAGCTTTCCATGTTAGAATAGATCTGACTTAAGATTAGGATTCTTTTCTAAATAGGCTTAGTTAGAATGGCTAACTGTTTTTCACACCTTTGTTTCTCTAAACTGGGAAACTGATCTTTTAAGATCAAATATTTTACTTATAGAGTGCCAGCGAAGGCCAAATATCCATGGGTGACTACCACACCAAACATCTCAAGGATAGAATTTCCCTTGCGCAGGGTCTTTCGAAGCCTTTGGCTGGGTTTTCATCACCTGTTGTGTGCCTTGGACCCATTGCAGCACTTTGCACTTACCCTGCACCCCCGAGGCATCTACAAGCGCTTTCTATTTGACTAATAGAGATGAAGAAAATGACCATGTTTTCTAATGAAAAGCTATGATAATGTAAAGAGAGGCAGAGTTGGTTGTGTTCATGTTAGTGAATACTATTTTGTTTTTCCAATTCGTATGGCACATGATCATTTACAGGAAACTGTATGACAGATGGAAAAATTCCAAAGCATTTCTAGGATGAAATATCAACGATACAATTAGCAAATATTGGTTCCATATTTTAAAGCAAACAAGTCCACATTTTCAGGTATCCCCCAACAAGCAGTCAAAGTATGTAGGTGACAAAGCGTTTGGAAAGTCAGATCCAAATCCCAGATTTATCTCAGAGGCATTAAAATGAGCATCAATTTCAGATTTAATGGAACAAGAATCAATCCCAGATTTACAGATATTCGATAAGGATGAAAGGCACCTCCAGGATTTTAGAAATTGATGACAGGTGGCAGGGCATTTCCAGGCAGAGGATTTCGAGAAGTTTCATATTCTTTGTGACATTCAAGATTTATTTTATTTTTAGAATAACTATAGACCTAGTTTCCTGAAAAAGTTGGTAACAGTTTGAATGATGTATTTTCTATTAATCTTATGATTTATAATGTAAGGGAGAGGAGTTCCAGCTAAGGGGCTGTGGGAAAATTGTAATGGGATCGAGAGTCTAAAACCTTTCTTCTCTGTAATTTCATTTGGAAGCCTATTATCTTAAGATGTACCTCAATTTTTTAACCAGGTTTTAGCTACCTTAAGCTTGAGTATTCCGTGATTTTTTTTAAATCATCACAGTTATGGATTCCTTCATGCTAATTTTTTCATTGTGAATGCCCATACCTATGATTGAATATTCATGCCATCTCTTTTTAGAATTTTTTTTCTGAATATGGTTATCTGAAATGTTATATGTGAATGAACAGTGTGTTCCACATATTGACAATAAGCTTTTAACCTAGATTATAATTGATATCATTCTTGCTTTAGCCAATTTCCCATGTTATGTGCAGAAGCCTGATGTTTTCAGTTGTTTCACACTTTCTTTGTCTACATATTTTCTTGATTCCTCTACACAATTAATCCAATCAATCAATCAACATTTTCCTTTGAGCATTAATATGTGATATCCATGCCCTATCTGCAGTTGGAGTGCATATCTTAGCACTAACATCTTTTGGCATCGTTGTCGGGGATGGAAGCGAAGATTATCTTCCCTGGGAGAACGACAATGATCAGATCCAACTCTTCATGGTGGACAAGAGCTGGACACTAGCTTGGCTACAATTTTCTACCTACAGACTCCAACTTCATCTCATATAAATCTATTCGCGGCTTCGTTGGTTCGAAATGGACAATATTCTTGCTCAGAGGTATGAATTTTGTGATTTCTCAAAAATATCTAGGTTTCCAAATCTTGTACCTGATAGAGAAGTATGGGAACATTGCCTTCCAAAGTTTAGAGGAAAGAGTATGACCATCCTTGTGGTCACTTGTTGGAATTTCATGAATGTATGCATTGGTTGGGAATCATTCATAAAGATATATTTCTCAATATGTTTTGGCATTCACTAGAAGGGGAGGTTCAAGAATGGTGTAGATCATTGCCCCCCTCCATCTTCTCTTCATTAAAGCAATTCCATGTCACTTTTCATGATTATTGCAAAGAAATTTTTCCTACTGAATTTCTTTATCGTGAATGTTGTCAAGAATTTGAGTTGTTGCATCATTATTCAAACTATGAAGTTCAGGATGATAGCTCTGATCTAATGCTTGTAGAAACAATCCAACAGGATGACAATTTCGCTAAGCAAGTTGTTTCTGCTATTGAAAATAATGAAGATAACTTGTTTCCTTTTGATATTCCTATTAAAGAATATAATGAACAATTTCAAGAGCTTTCTACTGCCCTAGTTTGTAATGGAATGTGTGATATTCAGGCATTATTTCAAAAGGACTCTAGTTTCATTGATGGAACAGAGATTATACATCAACAGCTTGGTATTCTAAATCAGTTGGATTTATGTCATGTTCTACATGATCCGGTATTTTATTGGATGGATACAGTTTCAACAAGGGTCCCAAATGTTATAGCATTTGGCATGCACTCAAATTGCAGCAGTAAGTGTAAGCTACCCATTCACTTTTTGTTGCATATGTTATATCCTTTGTGGGTCTTCTCAAACAGTTGCATACAAGAAGTTTACTTCATCAGTCAAATGATTTTTGGTTGCACTGGAAACATGATTACACATGATTAACTTGTTTTTACTGGTTATTAGTAGAAGTAGGTGGAAGAATAAGCTCGCCATATGAGCATGTAGATTATTTTCAATGTGTTGGTCTGCACCAGTATGTTGTCATTTCAGTGGTGTGTGCTTAGAGTTTGAAAAATATTGTAGAGATTTCATATAGATATGAATTACTCCACTATCCCAATTGATAAGGCGCAGGGTCTACTTGTTCTTGGCAGCTCATAGGGAGCATGTCACCCCCAAATGGAGCCAGATGTTGGTACCAGAATCTACTCCCATCAAAATTTCTAGATCTGGCAGCACGCATGCAAAGAGGGACTTAATTTTTTGCCACCAGAAATTCCATTAGCATCTTTTTCAAAACCTTGAGTTTTTGTCAACTTGGCTTTGTATACTCTCGGGCATGCTAAGGCTAATATGAAATTTTTATAAACAATTATTGGACCTGAAGCCTAATCTCTGAGTCTATGTTTCATGCTAAGTTTCCAAGTCCAAGAGACAACACAACAATATACAAGCCAAAGCCCAGCGACCAAGACATCGAAGTGAGAAACCCATAGGGGCCTTGTGCACCATGCGTCAAGATCATCCAGATTCCAAAGTAAGATACTAAGTACGCAGAGGTGTTTAGTTATGCAGACAAGTGTCAATCCTTTGAAGGAACTTAATATTATTCAGGAATGAATATGGTGACAATTCAAAATGGGTTGTTGTCGATGGGAGTGTGTTGCCAAGGGCTATTAGAGTTTTAGAAGAAAACACCGAGGATAAATGCCCAGGATACAAAATGTAAAGCGCCCTACTTTCCTACCAAATCGTATGAATTCCCCACTGTTGAGATGTTTAACATTGTGTCTAAAGGGTATCAATGGAATGAATAGAGGAAACAACCACTTTCACTTTTAGACTGACCATCATAAGTCACTCTATTTATATTGGAAATGGCTATGTTCTTGTTTTGAACTATCACATTTCTCACATTGCTGTCAAATTTTGGTGAAATCATGAATTAATATATATTTGAAAGCTCACAGGTCGCATCCTACTAATCCAATCATTTTGAGAAATCACAAGTGTTGCTTTTTTGCATTATAATCAACATCTGAGGAACCGTCTTGCAACATTGAAATTAGCACTCAAAATATTTCAACCTTGATATAGAGTTATGATGGGATTTTTTACAAAATAGAATTCAAGGCAGAGCATATATGTGCTACCATTCTCCAACAATCAGCATTTAAAAATACATTGTCAATTGATCAAGTCTTGGACTGCACAGGAACCCAAAATATTGCTAAGCAAGATATGAATCAAAATTCACTAAGTGTAGTCATGTTGTATCAGTTTGTTGATTTGTATGTGGCCATAGCTACAAAAACATTCTTGGTAAGCATTATGAGGAGAGAAATAGTTTTTGGCAAGGCATAATTGTTTAAAATGGAATTTATGTTTTCCATGTACGATGCATATCAGTAGGGAAATCATCGAATTTCTCAAAATAGTGAATTGCTCCACAAGAATAGATCTATAAATGATAACCTATTGATTATGAGTTAAGGCTATCAAAAGTGTTGCCTGAAGAATTTTCTATTTGACTAATAGAGATGAAGAAAATGACCATGCTTTCTAATGAATTACTATGATAATGTAAAGAGAGGAATAGTTGGTTGTGTTCAAGTTAGTGAATACTATTTTTTTTTTCCAATTTGTATGGCACATGATCATTTACAGGAAATTGTATGACAGTTGGAAAAATGGCAAAGCATTTCGAGGATGAAATATTGAGGATACAGTTAGCAAATATTGGTTCCATATTTTAAAGCAAACAACTCCACATTTCCAGGTATCCCTCAACAAGCACTCAAAGCATGTAGGTGACAGAGCATTTGGTACTAGGTGTTGTGCTTGGTACTAGCAGTCAAAGGATGTAGGTGTTTTGCTTGCTACTAGCAGTCAAAGCATGTAGGTGTTGTGCTTGCTACTAGTAGTCAAAGCATGTAGGTGGTGTGCTTGGTAATAGCTTTGCTTCTAAATCTTCCACCATTTTCCTCAAACTATAAATGACTCCTCCAAGTCACTCTAACTTCTCCTCAGGTTCCATTTCCTTGACCACCTCTACTTCTAGAATTGCTCGACAAGTTATTACGACAGCTGCATACAATTTTTTTTCTTCCTATCTTATATGATCATTTTCTTTTTGAATCTCCGCGGATTGCTCCTTAAGCGCATCCTTTTGGTTCCTATTATTTTTCATGAGATCGTATATGGATTGTTCCCATGCTTTGAGCTCCTGTATGATGTTTTCCTAAAGACTATGCAGCTTAAAGATAGGCAAGGATGACAACTTCAACTCAACATAGCCCGACTAAGGTACTTGCTCACTTAATTCTTCCTCTTAAAAACTTAATTCCTGCGATAATAGTTTTACTACTCTATCCATGGGATATGATTTAGCTACTTGATCCCGATGCTCTTCCTCTTGCCTAACCTCGACCCACGGCATAATCACCTATTGTGAGGATGATATATTGATCCTCTTGACTGATTGACAGAGTGTATCTAGCAGGTCTATCACTCCGCCAAATAGATAAACAGTATTCTCTTCTACTAACTTTTTTTTTCTTCCGCCACTTCACTCATCTAGTCAAACAAGATGTTAACACCTAAACTGCAGCAGGCTTCTGTGCCTTCTCCTTCTTTTTACCTCTTTGTGTGTATGTTGCAACCTTTCATTTCTCCCTCAGGCTTGGATCAGTTGGTGTCATGCTCAATTCTTGTCCATCATTATCTGAGTAGGGTGGGTTTCCATCACTAGCCCCGGCTCCATTATTTTGAGTACTCTGGTTCTGATTGGTATTTTGATGTTGCCCAGATGTACCTTCCTGTTGCAAATCCTACTGTGATAGCTTTGGCGAAATTTTTTCTACCCTGAAAGGGACCTTCCACTCTGGTGGCCATTCTTGGAAAATAACATCCACATCCTTTCCCGACAACTTATAGCAAGTTATCATCCATTTCCTATATGGATCCCGCCTCATTTGGATGTACATGTGATGAGGCCCATCTTTTAACTTCGCAATTTCCCAGAACTTGGCCACTGTATGTGCTTCGACACGAGGTATATTTACAACATTACGTTGTAACACTTCTTTATATACATAAAAACTAGAATTACTGTCTATCTGCCGCCTCTTGGTCTCATTATACCATAAGTTTGCATACTGCGAGGCAAAATAGGTGTAGCTAGGGTTTTCACCCTAGCCAGTGCAAATGGGCACCTACTAAGGAGAAGGGACTCCTTAGTAGCAATTCAATAAAATGATAAAAGCAAAACAGTAAATTTAAACTAGCATGTGCATGAAAAGGAAATGACAAGATAATGAAAATTTGTTTTGTATTAAGTTACCTCGAATGTGAGGTTGGTGGAGCCTTTGCAATAGTCCAGGGGCTGCTCCAGTGTTGTTCCTTCTCCTTCTTCCAAGGTGTTTTGGATATGGTCCAAAGAGGTTCTCACGTGGAAAATTAGCTCCAAGTGGAGAGCTAGGGTTTCAAGAGAATTTTCGGCAGCATAAGGATGAGAGAAATTGGGGATCTGAAATGGGGAGCCTCCATCACCTATTTATAGGTTTTTAGTGGTGGAGTGTTGACCCATGGTTTTGGGCACCATATGGTTTAGGTCAGCTGTATACGGTTTTTGCTTCCTTTTTTCCCTCTTTTTCCTCTTTTTTGTATTTTTTATTCCCTTTTTAGATGGTTTTTGCTATTTTTGGAGGAATTTACATTATTTTGGGGGAAAAAGGGGGTTTTTGGCCTTTTGGAGGCTTTTTTAATGGGTTTTGGGTTTTGGAGGCAAATATGGTAGGAAATATGGACAAATGAGTCATGTAATGAGGGAGATGAGGTAGTGAGCACTTTTTGGGTGTTAACAGATTGCCCCCTGATGTGTGAGGGCAGGAGCTCATCGTATGGCCGATAGACATCATAAGTCTTTTATGGTTTTCCTGGGATGTGGAGAGGAGAAGAAACAAACTAAAGCTTGGAACAACGGTCCCAAACAAACTGCAAAAAATGAAAAGACATGACCTCAATAATGAATGAGGGATAATCTCAACATATGGACGAGGTGGGCATTCCCATGCTCGTATCAAGATCTATAATAATAACAATGAGGTCCAAAAAATGGGGACTGGAAAGATACATGGCCTCAAATAATGAATGAGGGAGAATCTCAATATATGGACAAGGCGGGCATACCCATGCTCGTATCAAGATATATAAAAAATAACAGTGAGGCCCAAAAATGGGGGCCTGAAGGATACATGGAGAACCACTGTGTACATCATAAGGGTCTAGAGGGGACACAGAATCTGGGACATACTGCTGGGATGACCATGTCTAAGCTAAAGAACTAATACACTGGAATAATAATAGTTTTACTGAGTGTGGTACCAGAGGAACGGATGAGCTGCTGGATCATGCTGACGGAAAGTCAGACCGTCATTGGTACACTGGACTGGAATTGAAACTGGGTACTCAAGGAATCATATAATTGGATGGATTCCAAATACAATCGCCAACGCAACTCGGACATCCATGGGAACATATAACGGGGTGTTCCGAAGTGACTCACCAATGTGCTAGAGTCGGGGGAAATCTAGGGTCTTCAACCAATAACTAAAGGGATATATACCCTGCGTGATTCTCAACGATGCGATCAAGGTGTTGAAGTCGAGCATGTGAGAAACAACCACTCAGAGAGGCACTGATGACTCCTCTCAAAATGGTCTGTAGGAACTCACCACAGATGGTGATGAGTCCAAGGCACAGGGACCTCTGGGTCTATCCTCTGGAATAGATGGGCTGTCTTCGATAGAGGGACACCTGCAAATAGCAAGGCAATGATGTTTCCTTGATAGGAGCACGAGGTGGAGAACCGAAGTGTGAGAGTATTGATGGTAGGACTGACATACTGTGGGGGTGGGGGATAACTGGGCAAGTAGAGTGGGTGGACTCAAACTTCCTTTGTTCAGAGTATGATGGTGGGTATGATCGGGAAACATATGAAACTGACTGGTGGGAAGGGATCATAACTGTAATGGATCAAGGATAGTGACTGGGATGAGTGATACTCAAGTTGGTGTAAGATGGTAGGAGACTGTAGAATACTCTGAACAAAGGCGACCTTATTGGGGGTGCTACCAAGATGATCGATCATGGTACTAAGAGGCACTGGGGGGACTTCTTCATGGGTTAAGGAACTAGAAGAAGGGTGTTCAAACGATACTGTCATGTGGATTTATACGAGCCCAGGACAGTGCATGATCGTGATTGCTTTCAATTTTAAGGAGTCTGAAAGCAATAAGAAGACTCTAAAATAATGGAATGGTACCATCGTGTCGATTTGTACGAGCCCAAGACGGTGCATGCTCGTGGTTTCTTTCAATTTTAGAGAGTCTAAAAGCAATAAGAAGACTCCAAGGGGGGTGCTTTTTCGTGTGTTAGTCTCCAAGGCCTGAAGAAACATAAAAGGATGCAATGAAGAACTCTTCTAGTCGGTGTGATTAGAGTATTCCTTTTTCGTAATTAGTCTACCAGGTCTGGAAAAGGGTGAAACTTATACCAGATAGACGCCCTTTCAGGTACTTTAACGAGCATGAAAGGAAGCAAGATTGCTTGGCGATCTTTTCATTCTTTTAGGAGTCAGAAAAGAGCTTAACATAAACTCCCTAAGTGCCTTTTTCGTAAAGGACTTGTCCGGCCCAAAAAAGGGATAAGGTTATACCGAACAAAAGGAATGGCCAGGCAAGGAGTAAGTGCTCCATCAAGGAACATCGATGAGAACCAAGAATGAGGATGGGGGGGGAACACTGGTGGGCCTCTTTACGGGATAATGAATGGTGGAAAAATAATGAAATAATTGCAGTATAAATGGAGTGAATGGCTCATGTAAAAAAGTGTAACAATTCGATGGCGGTCGATGTGGTGCGCAAACCAAGGCAGCAAGGTGTTAGGACACAATGTTGAAATTGTACCTAGTGAGAGCGAGAAATGATCTCAAGCATCATCACTAGCTCGGAAAACTGAATCCGGCGATAGAAAAAGTGTCAAAAACGGAGAATGGCCAAGGTGGCATGCAAACCGAGGCAATGGGGGGTGTTTTGGGAAAAATACCCGAAAAATATGGGGGTGAGAGCGAGAAATGATCTCAAGCATCATCACGAGCGCAGAAAAATGAATCCGACAACATAAAGTATATAAAAAACGGGCTACGGCCGATATGGCACGCGAACTGAGGTGACGGGGGGCGTTTTGGAAAAAATACCCGAAAAATCTTGTGAGAGCGAGAAATGATCTCAAGCATCATCACGAGCACAGAAAAATGAATCCGGCAATGCAAATGGTGCGAAAAATGGAGGTCATAAGGACTCCGGAATGATCAAAGGAAATAACTAGGTTAAAAATAAAATAAAAATGGTTGCAAATAAAGGTGAGCCCACCAAGCCAAGGATGCGGTGGTGGGGAGAAATGATGACCCGCGGGGGCAGAATACTAGGTGTATCGAATCAAATCATATATACAAGTGACATGTGATTACAAAAATGGTTGAGATCATGCATGTGAAAAAGTGAGCAGGGTTAATGACCTACCCCCATGCTATGCGCATGGGGTTTATGAGTGTGGATCACATATGTGTTGGTTGGAACAATGGGATCATTGAAACGCTAAGATAGATGTGATGGGGAAGGTTCAAAATGGTTGATCATGCCCCCTATCCCAGGGTCGAGGTAATCTATTATGCCCCCTAACTCAGAGGTGTCAATGTGGTGCTCAATGATAGCAGGGTCAGGACCAGGAATTTCGGTGTAGGACCAAGCAAAGACATCACGGAACTCTTGGAAAAGTTTCATGTACTCTCCGATCTCGTGCTCAGTGCAGGAGGCTCCTAACATAAGGAGTTCATGAGCACCAGCTGGGGAAGAGATATCAATGTGGATTATGGGTGAGATATTGGCCATGTTACCTTCCTCGAAGGCATCAGGAGCGGGAATGGGATCCTTAAACCAGTTGACTTTGGTGGGGAGGAAATCTTTGGACTCAACCGAAAATTGGGTGGTTGTGGTGGAGGAGGACTCTTCCGAAAGGAAATAGGAATGATGGTGCATATCCTCCTAGGGGTAATCAGGTGCAGTAAGAGCCTCGAGAATCTCTTCATCATTGTGGAAACTCTGAGTTGTCAAATCGATTGACGAGGGAGTGGTAGTAGAAGAGATCATATAAATGGTATTAATCTCTCCGGATGACGGGGATACTGGGGGGTGGATCTCCTCAATGGTGGGGGGAGCCGTATCAAGGTCCAAGTTATTCATCTCGTAGAGAGCTGCTCTGTAATCTGGGAGATCAGGACAGTGATGTGAGTAATGGAAATAAATACTGCATATTGCACAAGGGTTGTTGGTATGTAGTGATTTATAACGAGGCTTAGGGGTCGGGTCGAGTTGGACAACCAGGATGTTTGGATCGTCTTCAAACATTTGCATGTGCTCTTGTAATGCGGGTAACTGTGGACATTGATGGGTAGGATGGCCTAACTCATCACACAATGAGCATTTGGGAGGAGCACGAAACACGGGGGGGTTTTTAACTGTTGTGGGCGGGGTTAAAGCAGTGTATAGTTGTGGGCCTCTGCCCCCAGTGTGCTTGATAAGAGGGGATGGATTAGTGGATGAAGAAGGAGTAGTGACACTAGGAGGTGGTTGACTAGTAGTGGTGATGGGTTGCACCGGTTGTAGGACGACATTTGGTGTCGGAGAGGAAACGAGAGGCGTGATGTACCATACAGGTAATCCTAAGGTTAAACCGGAGAGGCTGAGGGTAGCCATAATCGGGGCGCTTACTACTTTCAAAGGGGGGAAGAGGAAGGGGATTGTATGTTTGGGTGTAACACCAACATGACTAGGTACCAATGGTGGTTGGGGTAGCAAGGGCGGCTGATGGTTGGGTGTTGGTGTATTGTGGGAAAGGGTACATAAGTCAGAAATTTCGGTTGCGGGTGACGGGGGTGTAATGGCTTGGAATGTTGAAGTCATCGGCGTATCTGAGTAGACTCCGGGTCCCACTGAGGAAACCAACGAGGGTAGCAGCACCAAAAATAGGTTGTTCAACCATGGGGAGAACATTTTCGGGTGCAGCGGGGTCATTAGGATCGTAATAGGTGAGTTGATCAACCTTGACCACACGTCCGTCATGGGGGAACATCATGGTACGAAAAACAGATGAGGCAACCGCCCGCATGGCATACATGTAACTGCGTCCAAGTAAGAGGTTATAATAAAGTTGGGCGTTGATGACCTCTATGTCAATGAGCATGGTTTTACCAGCCAACTGGATGGGGACATTAGCTAAGAGACCTTGGGGTTGAGCTGAACGGTCGTCGTAGGCTCGCAATGCAGTGGTGGACTGCTGGGGAGTAGGGGATCCAAACTTCTGCCAAACGAATGTGGACATAACGCATGTAGAGGCAATTTCATCGATAATGCACCGATGGATGACAAGATTCTGAACGGATACAGAAACTTGGAACGCTACAGTGGAAGGCAGGCGAGGTTCGGATTGGTCCAAATCGAAGGCCATCATTCGTGAATCATTTGGGTCAATAGCACCAATGGCTGAGAACAAAGTCTTGCATTGTGTAGGATAGTTTTTTAAGACCTCTAACGCAGACATGGCTGCGGGGGACTGGGCTAAGTCATCTACAATGTTTTAATTAGATGTAGCGCGAGCATTGGGGTTATTGTTGATCCGGTGAAGTGGGAAGCGAGGGGCTTTAGAGGCGCCATCTAGTGGAGTCGAAGGTACTCGTAACAACTGATCGGTGGGAAGAGCGTTGGTGTTTTTGTCGGCGGGAGGGGTTTCACGGGTGGAGCCATAGTGGTTCCGACGGGTTTGAAGGTTGACATCGGTGGATGACATCATGAACAAGTGATGGGTACTTGATTCTATCATAGGTTGATCAGGAGCGGCATAAGTGATTTGCTATTGTGATGGCACGTTTCCTTGAGGGGGAGCCAACGGTTGAGCATTCACCATGCCTTGGGTGGGAAAAGGGTTTTGTAATACCAAGGGTTGATTCTGGGGTAGTGGGAGGTTGGGCGGCGCCTGAGGAGCCGCGTGACCTTGGCGGTGGAAATCATCATTCCAGAGTTGGCAAGCCCACTCCAAATGTGGGAAAGCGTGTGTTTAATGGCCATAGACCCCGCAAATAGAACAAGGGTGGTTTGTTCACAAATTAGGATTTTTGGCTTGCTTGGGCGGTCGTTCGGGGTTTTAATTAGTAGGTGCTGCGTTATTATTGTTTGGGGGATTGGGAGGTTGACCGCCTTGGTCTGGAGGGGGGTTGTTCCCACGGTTACGGCCTTTGCTGCAGTTTTGTTGGCCTTGTTGGCGTTGGTTATTTTGGTTTTGTTGCGGATTTTGTTGGGCATACACTTGCCCTTGGGCAGCAAGTGGGTTCTGGGGTTGTGCATGTGCGGGAGCAGGCTGCGGTGGATAATAAGTAGGTGGAGGCGGTGCAGGTGTTGAACCTTGTGGGGGTTGTTGATACATCTATGTGACGAGTTGAGGGTTTGCCACAGGTGCTTCCTGTGGCGGATAATAAGCAGGGGGGGCTTGAGAGGATACAGGAGTTTGTGCAGCCTGCGGGTGGTAATATGGATGATGTGCGACCGAGGGGGCGTAAGCGGGGGATGCATGACCAAAGCACTGAGGTGGACATGAGGGTCCATGGGAATGTTGATGATGTGCCATAGGAGCATACGAATTGGTTGCTCCAAAATGGGATGTATCCTATGAAAGGTCGGGGCCAGGGCTAGGACGTGCTATGGAAAAGGGTTGGTTATGCGAGGCAATGCGGCCAATGATGCCATCTACGGCATGGGATGCCCCTGGCGCATCATGTCGGAAGGAATCGCAGTGGGGGACGTCAGGGATGATGGAATATAGGTAACCAGACTAGGCGTAAATAAGGTCAAATTGTTGGGCTTTAAGGATGGCCTCTTCTTTGGACTAGGGTCACTCGGATGCCACATCCTTAGCAATGATAGGAAGGAAAGATTTTAGAAACCAATCTAAGAAGATATGGTCATCTAACTTGATTTTGCAGAGGCTTCGGCGTTGACGCCACTCACGAATGTGGTCAGTGATGTGGGTGGCTGTATTCTGTCTGCAAGATAGTAGGATCTCAACTCACGCGTCATAGTGCATAGGTAACTGAAAGAACTGTAGGAAGGTTGAGGCAATGGAAGTAAAGGTGGCATGGGTCCCATGGGGCTGCTCAATGTACCACTTAGCTGCAGAGCCAGTGAGGGTGCGCTGTAATAGATGGAGTCAGACGGAATCGTCTACTATGGAGTTGGAGGAACACCATAGATGGAAGGACATAATATGGTTCTGGGGGTCTTCACCTACCTTGCCTTCAAACTTAGGGATGTTTGATGGGATCTTGGTGGGCATGTGAGGCCACGCACGGTCGTGTCTGATGGGATCGTTAGTCAGTCTGGCCAGGTCAGGAAGGTTGAGACTAGCCATGAATGGAAAACTAGTAGAAGGATGTGACATACTAGTGGTTGTGATTACGTTGGGGCTAATGCCCCCAAGTGGAGGGATTGGGTTTGGGTTGGGGATGTTGCCCCCAGGTAGAGGAACAAAGGTGGTATGGGAAGGTCCTGCACTGCCAAGGGTAGTGTGAGTCACTAGTGGAGTGTGGATGGGTATGCTAGCCACTGGAATAGGTACAGTGATCAGAATGGTGGATGTGGGCCCCATCGAGGGCATACCCAAAGCGGGTGTGGTAGATGGGGTGGTGGTGGATGCTCCACCAGTGGTTCCTACAAAGAAAGGGTTTGAATTCATGCCAGCCATGGGGCTGGTTGGTGCCGTGTAAGTGGGGTTCTCAGACTCTTCCTCAAAATCAAAGGTAAAATAAGGGGCGTCAGTGCCGGGGGACAGAGCTCTGCGTCATCGACGAGTGGAATCGAGTGATGAATCTCTACATCTATGATGGGTGATGTCAAGTGAACTATGTTGCGGGGGCTCGCCCCGAAGGCACCGAGAATGTCTCGGGGAATCAATGGTGACAGATGGTGTCAAGTATCTAGGGGTTGTGTCGAGTGAAAAACAGTTAAAAAACCCTAATGTAGCCGAGTGTGCAGAAGGAGAGAGAAAAAAATATGGCACTCAGGCCAACAACCGACTCAAAACACTCACTGTAACAGCTGTTAAGATTTAATATGCTAATACAGAAAATAGCAGCATTACATTCCATTTCACAATAATAGCATATACAGGATCACTGAAGAAACAACAAGCATAGCATAAACACAAGAGACAGAGATTTATCCTGGGAAACCCTCATGGGGTAGAAAACCCAGCAAAGCTTCCTCAATATAGATGACCAGCAATATACAAAGATGAAACCTTGAGACATGATCTCCTCCTCCACAATAGCAGACCTCTCCTCCACAAGTGTGTTATCCTCAAGTGAGTGTGTCAAATGAGGAACACACCTCCTCTATTTATACACTACACTGACATATATTTTACATAGGTACATGTAGGCTCGTATTTAACCATTAGGTTAAATACCCTATTATAACTGACTGGGCCGACCCCCACATGGTGGGTCTAATAATCCTAGTTACCACAATTTCTTAGAGGAATAAACATCTCCGGATTCATAGTATAATCACATAGGAGGTATGGAACATCTCCGGAATAAATAATATACAAATATAATATTCTTTGAAGTTACAATATTTCAACACTCCCCCTTAACGAGAAGGATATTATAACAGTATCTGCACAAGCAAGGAGTCATCAACATCATACATGATACATCTATAGATCATTGGAATATTTCTCAACATCATCAGTAACTCAAGCAGTTACTGGAACATCTTCAATACTGGAACATCAACATCTTCAGTACTGAATCTTTATCTTCTGTAGCACTCGAACAACTACAGCAACATCAACGTCTGAATCCTCACGATCATCAACATCGTCATCTAGACCATCTCGATCAACATCATCGTCATCATACAATCATCAGCATCGTCATCACACGATCATCAGTATTGTCATCTCACGATCATCAGCATCGTCATCTCACGATCATCAACATCATCATTACACGATCATCAGCATCGTCATTACACGATCATCAACATCGTCATCACATGATCATCAACATCATCACATGATCATCAGCATCATCATCACATGATCATCAGCATCGTCATCACACGATCATCAGCATCGTCACACGATCATCAGCATCGTCATCACACGATCATCATCATCGTCATCTCACGATCGTCAGCATCATCATCAATACAAGTATCCATAACAATACAAGTATCCACATCATTAGTACAAGTATTCATGACAATACAAGTATACATATCATCAATACAAGTATCCATACTGATACAAGTAACCATGTCATCAATACATGTATCCTATCGATACAAGTAACCACATCATCAATACAAGTATCCTACAGATACAAGTAACCACATCATCAATACAAGTATCCTACCGATACAAGTAACCACATCATCAATACAAGTATCCTACCGATACAAGTAACCACATCAACATAAAAAAAAAATCACTTTCTCGGAGACCATTCGTCTATGGATCAATTCAGGGACAAAAGTCCGGGGATGATACAATCCCCACTTCTCGGAGACCACACGTCTACGGATCAATTCAGGGACCAAAGTCCAGGGATCATACAATCCCCACTTCTCGAAGACCACACGTCTACGGATCAATTCAGGGACCAAAGTCTGCGGATGATACAATCCCCACTTCTCGGAGACCACACGTCTACGGATCAATTCAGGGACCGAAGTCCAGGGATGATACAATCCCCACTTCTCGGAGACCACACGTCTACGGATCAATTCAGGGACCGAAGTCCAGGGATGATACAATCCCCACTTCTCGGAGACCACACGTCTACGGATCAATTCAGGGACCGAAGTTTGGGGATGATACAATCCCCACTTCTCGGAGACCACACGTCTATAGATCAATTCAGGGACCGAAGTCCGGGGATGATACAATCCCCACTTCTCGGAGACCACATGTCTACGGATCAATTCAGGGACCGAAGTCCGGGGATGATACAATCCCCACTTCTCGGAGACCATATGTCTACGGCTCTCTTTAGGACTGAAAGTCCAGGGATGATCCAATCCCCTCAATTGTCCACTAAGGACTTCATTCTCGAAGACCTCACGTCTACGGCTCTCTTTAGGACTGAAAGTCCAGGGATGATCCAATCCCCTCAACTGTCCACTAAGGAGTTCATTCTCGGAGACCTCACGTCTACGGCTCTCTTTAGGATTGAAAGTCCAGGGATGATCCAATCCCCTCAACTATCCACTAAGGACTTCATTCTCGGAGACCTCACGTCTATGGCTCTCTTTAGGACTGAAAGTCTAGGGATGATACAATCCCCTCAACTATCCACTAAGGACTTCATTCTCGGAGACCTCACATCTACGGTTCTCTTTAGGATTGAAAGTCCAGGGATGATCCAATCCCCTCAACTGTGCACTAAGGACTTCATTTTCGGAGACCATACGTCTACGGATCAATTCAGGGACCAAGGTCTAGGGATGATACAATCCCTATCTGTCCACTAAGAACTTCATTTTCGGAGACCATACGTCTACGGATCAATTCAGGGACCAAGGTCCAGGGATGATACAATCCCTATCTGTCCACTAAGGACTTCATTTTCGGAGACCATATGTCTACGGATCAATTCAGGGACCGAAGTCCAGGGATGATACAATCCCTCTTCTTTCTCGAAGACACCTGTCTACGACTCACTTTAGAACATGTGTTCAAGGATGATACAATCCCTTTTCTTTCTCGGAGACCCCTGTCTATGGCTCACTTTAGAACAAGTGTTCAAGGATGATGCAATCCTCACATGTATTCTCATCAATACATCTCATCATCAAAAGCATGTATTCTCATCAATACATCTATCATTAAAAGCATGTATTCTTACTAATACATCCAACATCAAAAGCATGTATAAGTAAAACTAAGTATTCTAAGTATAAGAGTCCTAAATCTAAATATTTCTAAGTATCTAGGTGTAGAGAACAGGTTACCTCATCATTGACCTTGTTGTTCGATGAGACAATCTCATCAACAGTGACTATACTACTCCCCCTTTCGAGGAGGGTCCTTTTGAACTACACCAAGCTTGTCTCGGAAGTATTCAAATTTCACTCGAGACAGAGGTTTGGTTGGTAACTTCTTCACTTGAGGTAGAGGTTTGGTTAGTACAATGGTAACCTATTACAAATTCAAACTTTATAGTTCCTTTCTACGTCATATCTTGTTAGTTCCCTATGTTCTTTGACTTATCATGGAACACTAGATTCTATGTCATCTTGATACAACTCTATTTATCACATAGGATCACAGTTGGTTCTATCTCTAAGTCAAACAATCCTGAAGCCAAACTTCTTCACAACAAGCAGAGCAAGCAGCCATATATTCTTCTTGCGCTGAGAGCCACACTAGACTACTTCCAGCTAAACCACAATATCATGGCTAATCCCAGACAATAACATCCTCTCAATGTGTTCTTCCTGTCTGATACACTTTCCTCCCAATCAGCATCTGAGTAACCATCTGAATTCATGATCTCCAAGATAGCATAGATCAAAGTCTATCGTATCCTTTATGTGCCTCATCACATGCTTTGCAACTATCAGGTGAACACATCTAGTTTCCACTAGATACTGACTCATGGTGTTCACAACAAAGCATATATCTAACCTAGTATTCATTAGACACATCAATGACTCAATAATTTGTCTGTACAAAGTTATATCCACTAATTCTAATGAGTCATCTGCTAAGAACTTCAAGTTGGAATTCATGACAGTGACCATTCCAACACATCAAGTCCTTTTAATATTTCTCAGCATACTTTCCCTGTTTGAGAAAGATTCCTTCTGAGCCTTGCCATACTTCCAGACCTAGGAAGTAATGCATCAATATGAGATCTTTCATTTTTTCATTTCTGCAGCCATCTTCTTCTTTCTTTTCATGATCTGATTCTCATTCCCTATCAGAAAGATATCATCTACATACAATAATAGTATGATCCATAACCTTATGGTAAAGGTTAGGAACAACTTTACTTTTGGTAAAGCCCAAGCTTATCAAGAAACTGTTAATTCTCCCTTTGTGACTGAACATCATTCACACTCTGCATTGAATGATCTTCTGCATATCTATCTGTGCCATCTCTCATTAGATGGGTCTACTGATATGGGCCTCAATATCATTCAAACTCTGTGGTGAGTTCCTTCTTGCATCCATGCCATCTGTGTCTAGAAACTATATTCAACCTTGTAGCAAAGGTTGAGATCCACATTACCCATGGTGATCATTAAGCTTATCAATTGATTATCGATCCTGGGTACCCATACAGAGCCTGATTCACACTTCTTCTTTAATTACACCATTAAGAGAATGGTATTATCTATCCACTTGGAGCAAACATCTTATCATGATTCTCTTCCTCTTTCTAAGAGAATCTTCTAGCCATGAACCTTCTATATTTTGTTTGATTTGTAAATATTCTTGTTGAACATCCATCACTTGTTCGGTGTTCATCATTCTTCATGATCTTTCCTACAAATCAAAATTAAGTACATGATTAGTAATACTTCATAATCATGGAATCATGTTGACATGATAACCTATTATGCATACACATATCATTTACATAGTTATGCAACTATTTTGACCAATACTTTGGCACAACACTTTCCCATATCCTGTATGCATACAGTGGCTATCTAGATGCCTTCCATCTCTACCAGAACATACTATCGAGAGTGTGCACAGCTCTCAGCATGTCAGCAAAGAGGTTTCATTCTAGACAAGCAACAATGGAATGTTTGTCCAACTTACCAATCATATGCATATTAGTACTATACTGTTCAATGCTTTATGAATGCTTACACTCAACATGATATATTCTAGGAATACAAATATGCATACAAACAATATCATTTACTATTTCTAATAACAACTCAAATACTTATCTTTTATGTTTGTGTGGTTGCCTCCCGCTTGATCTTCTGTATGTCTACTGAACTTCTATTCATTCTATACCACTATGCATGCTCAAGTGTGCAGTAGTGTTATCCTCATGATCTCATACACAAACATACATTCATTAGTATATTATAAACATGATCAAAACATCTAAATAATCTTGAATATGTATAGTCACGATCATAAACAATAAACATTAGTATTCAAGATTTCAGGGAAGACTTCTTTTACTCATGCGTATCATCAATCAAGATAAAAGACATAATATGCATAATCCCTTGATTACTAACTTTATGAATAAGCATATCTAATCATGCCAAGTATACTTATATAAGGGATCCCAATACAAGGTAAGATTCTAACATGACATAGGAAAACATACCTGGATTAGTATACCTGCTTAGTTATGTACAACATACCTAAACCATCTCTTCAATGATTTAGAGATCCTGAGCTAGAACCTGCATGTCTCATAGGTTAAGCATAATATAACAAAGTCATACATACCTCGTAAGTAGAACAAAGATTATGTATGAGTCTTTGTCTTCATGATGTCATGGTCATGGAACTTGATTTGTCTTTTGCGATGTACCTGTATCTTGTTAGTAGACAACATCAACCTCACACAACACCATAATGCATTAGTACAATCATATAGCCCTAATCAATGAATGTCTTCGATCATTCACATGCATTCATACTGTTACTAGGGTGATAAGACAATTCTAACATTAATCAAGATTGTACTAATAAATAATATGAAGACAAACACATCATGAATTTAATCAAGAATCAGATTTCAAGACATACCTGAACCTCCTTAAGTCATACCTGTCGAGACTTCTTGTAGTCTTCTTATGAAAGGCCTTAGCCTCAACTCCCCCTGAAACTTGATCTGGAGCTTGATTAGGGTTTGCTAGAGAAATCCTAAAAATTCAAACTTTGACTTTCACACTTCTGAATGGATGGAAGAGTGTGTCTTGCTAAGCTGATCAAACTAGCATTCTTCAATTTTGAAATCTCCAAAATTTTACCCCTCAAAATTGCCTTCGAAACTTCTGGATCTTCTGGACAGGAACCCGAACTAGGGTTTGATGAAGCCCACCCTTCTGTCCAATCAAAAGGTTCAATCCAAGGCTCTAAAATCTTATTTTTCTGAGGAGCTTCCAGCCGTGGATTCCGATTACAAAAATTCTAACTTTCTCCGAAACCCTAAATTCCGGAAGCCATGAATAAAGATGCTCCAAAAATAATTCTGTTTTGACATAAATATGTACCTGATTGTTTCTACTATAACTCCAAAATTTTTGCTCCACAGGGTCTGAAAACTTTTTTTGCAGTATCCTGACCAGTCATCTTTCCATCCTGATAGGTCTGACCTCAATTGGATTTTCTGAGAGTTATGCCAAGTGTCGCAACGTGACCTGTTTATGGGATAAAACAGGAGAGCGAACTTGTACGGCGTGCCACGTGTCACTGTTTGAACTTCGGCCTCTAAAAAATTTTCTTGAGATATCTCGCCCTGTTATCTTTCCATCCTGACAGATCTGACCTCAATTGGACTCTCTGAGAGAGAGTTATGCCAAGTGTCGCAACATGACCTGTTTATGGGATAAACTAGGAGAGTGAACTTGTACGGCGTGCCACGTGTCACTGGTTCACCTTCGGCCTCTGAAAAAGTTTTCTGAGATATTACAGTCTGTGTAATACCTCTCATTTTTTACGAAATCTCATTTGGAGCTTCCTAGCCCAAGTTATGACCTTTTTTCCAAGGTCACCTGATTTTGACTGAGATCTGGAAGAGGCAGAAACCCTAACTTGTACTGATCATAACTGATCAATTAATTCGAATCTGAGGGTGCCCTTTGGAGACAATGTACCTGGGGATGTTATCTTCGACCTGTAAAATTTTCAGACCCTGAACCTTCGCAGAAATGGATTTATAGCAAAAGTTCCACGATGACGTGTTTTTTCTATGTAAAACCCTAACCTTCAAAATGTCGTAAGTAAAGCAAGTGTCGTAAGTGCCATACCTTGTCTTCCTTCAGGTTAGCTCTGATACCATGTTAAGATTTAATATTCTAATACAGAAAATAGCAGCATTACATTCCATTTCAAAATAATAGCATATACAGGATCACTGAAGAAACAACAAGCATAGCATAAACACAAGAGACAGAGATTTATCCTAGGAAACCCTCATGGGGTAGAAAACCCGGCAAAGCTTCCTCAATATAGATGACCAACAATATACAAAGATGAAACCCTGAGACATGATCTCCTCCTCCACAATAGCAGACCTCTCCTCCACAAGTGCGTTATCCTCAAGTGAGTGTGTCAAATGAGGAACACACCTCCTCTATTTATACACTACACTGACATATATTTGACATAGGTACATGTAGGCTCGTATTTAACCATTAGGTTAAATACCCTATTATAACTGACTGGGCCGACCCCCACATGGTGGGTCTAATAACCCTAGTTACCACAACTTCTCAGAGGAATAAAAATCTCCGGATTCATAGTATAATCACATTGGAGGTATGGAACATCTCTGAAATAAATAATATACAAATATAATATTCTTTGAAGTTACAATATTTCAACAACAGCTATGCTACAATAAGTGGAGCGTCAACAATAATGGTTAGAATACCAACAAGCAGCAGGTTTCCTAAAAAATAAAAATAGTGGACTCGCTAGACCAAAGGGAGGTAAGGGAGCATGCAAACACCTAGCTAAATAGTATTCTGACTCAACCAGACATATCCTTTGCAAGGTGATGAAATCCAAGTCAGACAATATGGATAGTAGAGCCAAGTGGCTAAAGATATCCCCCTACCAGGAGGGACACCAGATAGACAATCCTAGAAGAAAGGAAACTAAGATACCCCGTTCATGACACGTCTAGAAAAGGTGAATCTGCAGTTTGGTTCTGTCGTTGTTGTACCCCCATACGGGTGGTACACCGAGAACTACGAAAGGCATCCTTCGGTTACTGAATGGATTGTGGTATTCCACTCAGGCCTCCAGAACCAGTCTGGCTACTTCAACCCTCCTAGGGGAGAGGTCCTCTGATAAACTAGTTGTGACCGTGCCAAAAAATACTAGGGGATTTTAGTTCCCTAATGGACAACAACTATGTCTCAAGTGTAAGCGACCGAGGGGTGTTATTTGGATGCCTATCCCCCTGACCCTACCTAACTACAGTATTCTTATGTGTTCCCCAAGTGGGGTTAGAATGTTGGTTGTGTTAAGTAGTATTTTAGGGCTCACTTGAATTCGGTGATAGAGTGTGTGCGTGTGAGATAATGAACCCAAGTAAAAGTGCCACGCGGTGGGAAACTTTCTAACTAATAATAACAATGCAGAAATTAAACTTTGAAATGCAAAATTTTCTCTTTTTCAATTGAAATGCTTAAACTTTAAAAAATTATGTAAATGGAACAGAAAGCAAACTGCAGAAAAAAGGCTGTAGGTAAGTATGGCTGCAGATAGGACAGGTGGTTGTGCAGGTGTAGAAAATATTGTAGCAAAGTGCTGGGTTCAAACAGGGAAAAAGTGCATAAAATAGATCGCGGGTCTGCGGCGAAACTGCATGGTTGGATTGCAGGAAACAGGATGACAGCCGCTGGCGGATCGCAGGAAAAATACTAAATGCCGTGGGTGGATCGCAGGAAAATGGCTGAATTCCACAGGTGGATCGCAGGAAAATGGCTAATGGCTGCAGGCGGATTGCAGGAAAATGGCTGAAAGCCACAGGCAGATCGAAGGGAATAGGTTAATGGCCACGGGCGGATCACAGGGAACAGGTTAATAGCAGTGGGTAGATTGCAGGAAACAGTCTGAGAGCTGCGGTCAGATCGCAGGTAACAGTTTGCAAGCTGCGATCGGATCGTAACTGTGGGGAAGAAAGACGTGATTTACGGAAGCAAACCCAACTGCTGAAAGGGGAAAACAGAAAAATATTGCAGAAAACTAAAAACTTCTAAAAACTATAACTAGAAATTCAAAGGAACACTAGTCGAGTCGCCAAAACTGTAGCTATGGTTTTCACCCTAGCTTGTGTAAATGGGCACCTACTAAGGAGAAGGGACTCCTTAGTAGCAGTTCAATAAAATGATAAAAGCAAAACAGTAAATAAAAATAGTAAATTTAAATTAGCATGTGCATGAAAAGGAAATGACAAGATAATGAAAATTTGTTTTGTATTAAGTTACCTCAAATGTGAGGTTGGTGGAGCCTTTGCAATAGTCCAGGGGCTACTCCAGTGCTCCAGTGTTGTTCCTTCTCCTTCTTCCAAGGTGCTTTGGATATGGGCCAAAGAGGTTCTCACATGGGAAATTAGATCCAAGTGGAGAGCTAGGGTTTTAAGAGAATTTTTGGAAACATAAGGATGGGAGACATTGGGGATCTGAAATGGGGAGCCTCCATCACCTATTTATAGGTTTTTAGTGGTGGAGTGTTGACCCATGGTTTTGGGCACCATATGGTTTAGGTCAGCTGTATAGGGTTTTTGCTTCCTTTTTTCCCTCTTTTTCCTCTTTTTGTATTTTTTATTTCCTTTTTAGAGGGTTTTTGCTATTTTTGGAGGAATTTACATTATTTTGGGGGAAAAATGGGGTTTTTGGCCTTTTGGAGGCTTTTTTAATAGGTTTTGGGTTTTGGAGGAAAATATGGTAAGAAATATGGACAAATGAGTCATGTAATGAAGGAGATGAGGTAGTGAGCACTTTTTGGGTGTTAACAATAGGGCCCTATTGGTTCCATACCCTGATATGCCTCCGGTTTCACCCATCCAACAAATGAAACTAAAATTAACAACTAGGAGTAGGAGAAAGGAGTACCATTATCTTGGGATTTGAACCAATCACTGAGGAATTCATTGAGGAGAAACTTAGCCCAATTCATTTGTACGCCAACTACACATTGTTTTGTTGTTGCTATGACCAATTCAGTCACTTGGTTTGGTCGAACCTTCCTCATCACTTTTGTAGCCACGCCTTTGTGGCGAAGTGAACATCCTGGTAATTGATTGATGCAATATCAAATCCTCTTTTGTTCTTCAACAATTGATATTTATATTTCATTCGAGCAGCCAATTCTCTGTATCTTTCTTTTCCCATGAAAAAACTGAGCAGGGTCCACCCCGACCTTGGGAAACCTTGTAATTCGCGCAACCATGTCAGTGTCAACTGACACCTTCTTGTCGAGCCACAAGCATTCGCCATGGAAACACAACTGTAACTTCTTCACAAAAGTATTAGCTTTTGCATTCCTACCAAAATGTGGCAAGTGCATCAGTGACAAAATACTATACCTTTGCAATCCCAAATCCCACTCCATATGATTAAGTTCAAATGGTGCACCTTCTCCTACAGTAATTGTCGTCATTTAATTTCTAACTTGAAACTATGGAAACTTGGAAATATCATGATCCACATATGACAACTTATTGACATTACGCAATATACCCCCCTGCAGAACAATAATACCCTTCGGAATAGGAGTTGTCACGAGCGAATACTCGGCATTCTTACGCAGATGGACTGGT
This sequence comes from Larix kaempferi, assembly GCA_027924585.1. Classification (NCBI taxonomy): domain Eukaryota; kingdom Viridiplantae; phylum Streptophyta; class Pinopsida; order Pinales; family Pinaceae; genus Larix; species Larix kaempferi. The sequence goes on along the minus strand of BSBM01000223.1, from coordinate 5,329,570 downwards.
TTCACATTGATATCTTGCTATGGTATGTACCCAATCCTGATATTTGTAGACCCATACTGAGAAGCCTCAGCATCATGTATACTCTTATTCCTTTCCTTTGGATTCACATTGCGGTGTGATTTTATCAATTTCTTCGGCATATTAACTAGATTTTTTGGTGATAGACCCTCTAGCTTCTCTGTGCTAGCCGGCATATACCCATGCATGTCAATTTATTTAGCATATACATGTGCTTCACTCATGGCAGATAGATCAACCTACATACTGGCGCTTTACTTGGCTAAACTCTCTATGTGTGATTACTTAAGCTCTGGTGTGCTCAATATAGATTAGCGTTGAGACAACAATGAGTACCCATCGGTTGGCTAATGTGATTTTAAGCTTAAATTTTGGACATGATTTTTTTGTCATTCCCGATGTTCAATGAATGGACCAAATCCTTACAATCATCATGGCTGTAGCGGTAAATCCTGCTCACACACTTTAGTCGTTTCGGCATTTAAGGCATAAAGTCCACTAATGTTGCCACTACATATACCATAAAAGCAGCCATTAATGCACATTAAATGGAACCATGATAGATTACCAACCATGACAGATGTTTATCTACTTTGATAAAAGAAACTATGACATACATCTAACCTCGACATAATGACACTTCGACGCTAAAATAAATTGGGGTTTCCAAAAACTTGTTGGAATCGATTTAATACTAAGAGGGGGGTGAATCAATATTAGCGTAGTTATTATCATATTTTACCTTCCTTAAACAGCTTAGTCCTTACTTAATATTTATCTTCTATTATGCATCAACAAATAAACATTCACACATATAAGGACCACATCATCAACACATAAGACACAATATTTTTACGTGGAAACCAAAACGGGATAAAACCACATAATGCTTCTTTATAGTGAGAAAGAATACATTCAAGGAAGCACCAACTTCCTGTGTTTACTAGCACCAACTGGAAGGAGGAACCAACCCCCCTTGTTTTACCAAGCACCAGCTGGAAGGAGGCACCGACACCCTGTCACTTTATTTAATAGGCACCAACCTATAGGAAGCTAAGACTCCCTATCCCCTTGTTGTTTTATAGGTACCAACCTCAAGGAAGCTCCAACTCGCTATCTCCTTACCCCATCCGATCACCCTGATGTCCAATATATTTTACTGCCTTGTTGATCTTCAACTCTGTGCACTTATTTAGGTCTTCTGATAATGATTCTAACATGCGTTATCTTTGTATGCAGAATGTACTCTATCACTGCACTTTATACATCACTTGACTTCTCATTCCTCTCAAATCACACATCTGATGATGACTTGCTTCTTGTATTGTGTGCTATGTTGAATCTGTATTCTGCGCTTTTGGTTCAACGATCTGTTCTTCATAACTATGATGATCAATTGATCCTATGCTTTCAATTGATAGTTTGTTGTTTAGAAATGAAGCACTAGTAACAAAAGGAAGTACGCACTTTCTGATGTGTATGTTTTTTTTAAGTGTTGTAGTCACTCATATAATATGCAACATCCTGTGCATCAAATAGTTGGTGCGCTTAGTTTGATGCACTTGTCTCAGATCATATGTACCGTGATGTGCATGTCGAGTTCTGTTGTTGTTGTGCATCAGATGGAATCTCCAAATTTGCACACTTTCACTTCTATTCTTATACATCAGCTAGACATCTATGCAATATCTGATAAACATCGATTTTGTCTTTGCAATACTTTCTTTACAATATATGTGATTATCGTCATGCTGATTGAAATACTGTCCTTTGAGATATCTAGCACTTGTCCATTCTTCAGTATCTCTTCCTTTTGGTGTTTGCGCAATTTTCATAGATTCACATCATCATTTTGTGCACCATCAAAACTTCATTCTGTTGCATGTGTGCATTTGGCTCTTCACTGGAACATTTTTTTTGTCCACGAGCCCCTTGATGCCCTGAAAATCAAACTGAAACTTTCCCACAAAAACACTTGTGTTCTTGCTATCAAGCTTACTTCAAATATTCAACTTGCATCTCTATTTATACATGTCATGTACGGATTGTATGTTCGCAATTTAGTCATGGAATAACTTCTTCCATACTTCACGGATTGTGCATATGCCACATGTCATCATCTACGCTATTGATGTGTCATCTCAGATGTATCAAATTCCCTCAAGGCCCACAACTCAGTGGGACTTTACACCTTCATTATGCTCTTGATGTACCATTGCCTTATGGTGTGTGCACAATATTGTACTTCGTCTTGGTGTGTCCATGACTTGTTATGTACCGACCCTTGTGAGTAATGCACCCTTGTGATATCAATACTTTGCATAAGCTGCACATTCTCCAATATTATGACCCGTGCTTCATCATTGCATTTGGGTGATGCGCCCTTGGTGTATTTATACTTTATAGATTATGCGCATACTCCAACTTTTACTTGGTGGGACTTTGACTTATGCCTTGTCATTACTTGTGGGACTTGCGCACTTGATGTTCGTTGGATGTGGAATTTGCTAATATATGATCTTCAACCATGGTACCATTCTAGGGATTTGTGCACGTTCTATTTACTGAAAGCATCTTCTGATTGGCTATGCTTGCGCGCTTTCAATATTGTCCAACCATCTATTGTTCCTTTCTTCTTGCACACTCCCAACCATCAACCAAGCAATGTTTAGGCTTGCTTGCTTACTTGTCCAATTTTTTCAACCAAATCCTTGGCAGTTTGAGCACTTGTACCATTTTCCAACCAATTCCTTCTATTTGTTGTCATGAGAGAGTATGACTTGGTGGACTTGATTTATGTGCAAGGACAACATGATGTAGGATCCATTACTTGTGTTTCTTCTTGAACTAGATCTACATCAAGTATCTTCTTGATATGCATAATGTATCATCTTGACCCACCAAATGTATCCTTGATGCACTGTTAGATATACTCCAATTTTTCTTGAGTGTTGCATCCTTGACATACATCTTCAGAAAGAATGCACTCTTAGATATACTCCAAAGCTACATATGTATCGGTCACCTTCATAATTTTCTCATATACTTCTAGTGTTCATGCTTTCTTCATCATGCGCATGGACTACCTCAAGGTGGCTTTTTCATACTTATGTTGGAATGTTGCATCCACTTTGACTTAGGCTGATCTCAATGACTCACACTGAATCAGTTGACATTCTCTTTGACATTGGATGAGTGTTAAACACTTGGAATCCTCTTCAGTTGACATCATTGACAACCAAAGCTCATCAATCTGGTCAAACACTTGATATATTCTTCAGTCAAACACTTCACATCAATGACAACCAAGGCTCAACAAAACTATATACAAACCTTTTTTTATATGTACAAATACCTTTACTACAAGAAGGCACAACTATCCTTATAAGGATTCAATAGGATTCCATTTACCAATTTATTGAGGATTTTTCCATTTAGATTATGCACTACGCCTCCCTCTGTCACATAATTGATGACATAAGGACCTAGCCAATGAATCCTTAGATTGCCAAGGTGTTTGAAAAACTTAATATGATAAAGAAGAACTAAGTCTACTTGTTGGAACTGCTTTGTGGTAATGTGGAGATCATGCGATTCATTCTCCCCATACTTTTGAACTTGTTGGTGAAATCCTGCAATAAACCTACCTTCTTCTAGTTAAAGAAATAGTGACAATCTTTCTTTGACGGAACTAGTATTAGACATACCGGTGAAAGAAACAATCCTTAAACCTTGTACAATGTATTCCATGGGAATAAAAACATCATGTCCATACACTAATCAGAAGGGTGTATGGCCTATCAATTTTTTGCATGTTTTTCTGTAAGCCCATAAAACTAAAGGAACCTTCAAGTCCCAGTCGTCCCGGTTCACATTACAAATCTTCGTCGATGCGTGCTACAGAATCTTGTTAAATTCTTCAACAGTCCCATTTTCCTGTGGGTTATACGAGATGCTCTTTCTATGATATATTTGGAATTCTTCTGTGAGTGCTTCTATAGTCTTGTTAACAAAGTGAGCACACTTATTACTCAGTAAAACTTGAGGGAAGCCAAACCTTGTAACTACGTTTTCAAAATGAAACTTCGCAACAGTAGCAGCACTACAATCTCATATTGGTGCAGCTTTATCCCATCTAGTAATATAGTCAGTACCAATGATAATGTACCTTGATCCAGTCCTTTTTTTCGGTGGGTTTATCGGTCCCACAAAATCAATAGCCCATTTGTTGAAGGCCTATAACCTAACTTGCAGTACTAAAGGCATTTCATCCCCTGATGGTTTCCCAATTCTATGGAATAGGTCCCAAGTATTACAATACTCCTTGGCATCCTTATGGAGAGTAGGCCACCACATCCTAGCCCTTAGTATCTTCTGTGCATTAACTTTACCTTTGTAGTGGTTTCCTGAAACACCATCATTAGCTTCATCCAAAATAATTGGTCATTCATGCTCTAGAACACATCGATGCAATACCTCATTTGGTCCTAATTTGTACAATTGACCTGCTATTAATTGATAATATACATATTTAACAACTAACATCTTCTTTTGTGTAGTTGTGTAGCCTTCTGGGTCTATTCCTATAGACAAGAAATTCACAATATATTCAAAGTATTCATCTACCATCCTTACCGAAAAGAGCTACACATATGGGAGGTTATCCTCCGAACTGGTTTGTTCCTCTCCTGTTTCCAACCTTGATAGATGGTCGGTGACTACATTCATACTTCTTGGATTGACTACAATCTCAAAATCATATTCCTGAAACAATAAGATCCATCGACAGATTCCCCACCCCAACATTGGCTTGTTGATGAGGTACTTCAAAGTAGAGCGATAATGCCTGAACTTTTGTAGGGCATATACCATTGCTAGCCCTTCCCTCTCTGTCATAGTGTAATTCCTTTCTACCATCGACAATTTTCTACTAGCAAATGCAATTGGATGATCAATAGATCCTTCACCCGGTTGAGCGAGAACTGTACCGAGAGCAACTGAAGATGCATCAATATGCACATGGAACTCTTTTCGCCAGTTAGGAAATATAAAAATAGGCATTGTCACCATTTTCTCTTTTAGTGTGTCAAGGCTTTGTTGACACTCTCCATTCCATTGAAACTTCACATCTTTCTTTAGCAGTTTTTCGATAGGTGTTGTAATCTAAGCATATCTTTTTATAAACTTCCTATAATAGCCCATATGTCCCAGATTTGTCCTTAGCTGTCAAACTTAAGTAGGTGGAGGTAGATCCACTATGATTGCAATCTTCATAGGATCCACCAATAATCCTTGCTTACAGACCACATGATCCAGCAATATGCCAACTGTGTTAGAAGAACATGATCGCAGAGAAATAACAATAAACAATATGCAAATATAAAACACATAAACATAATACAAGAGAGACACCAATATAACGTGGTTCACCCAATATGGGCTATGCCCACACAAAAACTTCTAGTCCTTTTATTATACCATCCAGCAAAATGAAGGGATACAGCCTACAACACATCCACTGCAATTTCCTCTTCAATCTCTCACAGTCTCTCTCACACAATCATATAGATATTTACAATGCTACAATATACATCCGTATTACAATGCCTTTATTTTAAAGAGGGATTACCATGGTAAAATACTATGGAACACCGAATACCATGGGCCTGTAAATCACCCATTATTGATCAATTCATGACTATGAAATTACAACATTGTACAAGGCATTTTTTTTGAAATTTTAACTACAGGGGCGCTGCCCCCGAACCCCCTCCAGGGGGGATCCTATAATGTAGTTGCTTCCCCACTGGACCCCCCATGGACACTATATTGGGGGGGAATCCCCCCAAACCCCCCCATCATGGTTCAAGATCCATCCACGGCTCAAACATAACCTCTGAATAAGGAATATCAATCTCCACAGCCAACAATCTCCCACTTGGATACTGATCACAACAACTCCACCACTACTGCATATGTTGGACTATGCTTTGAACCTTGGACAGGAAAATTTCTCATATTCACCTCTATGCTTCAAGGCCAACTGAACCGAGTAGGAAATCAATTTCTCTCTGGTTACTACCTTTGTCAACATGTCTAAAGGATTCTGGTTAGTGTGTATATTTTCCAGCTTTAACTGTTCATCTTCAAGAACAGACCGTATGGAATGGTACTTGAGCTGTATATGTTTAGTCTTAGAATGGAAGGCTGAGTTCTTTGCAATATTAATGGAACTCTGGCTGTCACTATAAAACTTGCTTAATACAACGTACCTATACTGTCTACTTTTGCTATCACCATTGATCATTTAGTGATCTTCCACCACGTTTCTCCAAACGTAGATAAATAGCCGCCATCTCCCAAATTTCCTATTGAGATCAAATTTCTTTTCATAATAGGAATATTCCTTACATATTTTAGCAGTCAGTCACAATTCTTTAACTTTATTCGTACCTTACTGATTCCAACAATTTTACATGGTTCATCATCACCTAATAAAATATGTCCAAAATCACCTAGAACATAATCATGAAATAATTTCCTATGGGGTGTAGCATGACATGAAGCCCTTGAATATACTACCCAATAATCATTATTATTATCTAATGCAATAATCAAATCATCTTGTAACACATCACCTGCTACATTTGCTTCCTTAGTATTCTCTTGTTGTCCATATCCTTTCTTCTTTAGAGATCTGTAGTCTTTCTTCAGATGTCCTTTCTTTCCACACTTCCAACACTCTATCTTTCCCAGTCTAGACTTGGATCTGCGCTTCCTAGAATTTCTGCGATTGCCTGGGCTCTTTCATCTCTCCCTTTGTCTTCCCCTTCTCTCCATGGTCAATGCATTACCTGATGTCTCACATGTTCTTTTCCTTCTCATTTCCTCGCTAAGAATAACACCAACAACATCATCAAATTTCAAAGTGTTTGAACCAGAGACAGAGTTACTTACATCCATGACCAAGACATTCCATCTTTCTGGAAATGAGAACAATATTAGAAGAGCCCTAACCTGATATCAAAGTTCACATTTACAGAACCTCTATGATTTGTAATTGTATTAAATTCATTTAAATGATCAACAACAGATCCACCATCTGACATCTTCATCTTAAATAAACGCTTCATTAGAAATACCTTGTTGGAGGCCGAAGGTTTTTCATATAGTTTACCCAATGCACTCATCAGACCCTTCGTTGTATTTTCTTTTGAGATATTTAAAGCCACCGACGAATCTAGGAACAACCGTATTATTCCCAGTTCCTTTATGTAAAGAACATCCCATTCTTCATCCTTCATAGTTGCTAGTTGTTTTGCTTTTCCTCCCAACGGTAGGAACAGATCCTTCTGGTACAGATAGTCCTCCATTTGCATCATCCATAATTGGTAGTTTTTGTCATTAAATTTCTTGGCCTTAAACTTTCCTTCTTCCGCCATTGCTCCCACTCGAACCAGGAACCCTTCTTTCCTGTGATTTTATCTTCCAAATAGACCTCTGGCTATGATAACAATTGTTAGAAGAACATGATCGTAGAGCAATAACAATAAAAAAGATACAAATATAAATCACATAAACATAATACAAGAGTGATACCATTATAATGTGCTTCACCCAAGATGGGCTACGTCCACACAAAATTTTCCAGTCCTTTTATTATACCATCCAAGAAAATAAAGGGATACAACCTGTAGCCCATCGGCTTCACTTTCCTCTTCAATCTCTCACAATCTCTCTCACACAATCATAGAGATATTTACAATGCTACAATACACAGGCATATTACAATGCCTTCCTTTTAAAGAGGGATTACCATGGGAAAATACTACGGAACACTCAGTACCATGGGCCTGTAAATCACCCATTATTGACCAAGTCATGACTATGAAATTACAACATTTTACAAGGCATTTTTTCCGAAAGTTGTCGCCACCCCTAGACCGCCCATGGCGACTATATTGGCCCGGGAAATCCCCCCCAAACCCCACCATAATGGGCTGGGATCCAAACACGGTTGAAACACAACCTCTGAATAAGGAATATCAAGCTCCATAACCAACAAAATGGAGCACAAAATATACACTTCTTCAAATTTAAAGAGATCTAGTGTTCTAGAGAATTCATCCTATGGATAGTTAAACTCTCTCATGGGATTGGAAAGGTCCCTAGACAGCTAACCCAAGACAGAAAGGAAACAAATGGTTATCTACTCTCCTAGATCTAGCATAGTACACAAGCATTCATAAAAGAAAAGAGGAAGAAGAGGGAAATGCCTTACCTCCAATCTGTTGGTTGTCCTAGCTCTAGCTCCAAGCTTGATTCCCAAACTTGTAGATCTGCGAAAAACATAGGAAACCAACCTTCCAAGGATACAAATGTACTTAATATAGCTCTAAATACAACATATCATACAACAAATGAAGAACAAGCATAATATGGGAGAATAGGCCAAGCTAGATTAATAGGAAAGCCATGAAGACATTTACATCAAAATGGATTATACCTGAATTTGTTGCAGCATGATCATCCTCCAAGCTATCCTTCAGATACCTTTGAAATTCATAGGATCATAAGTTCCATCTCTTCAAGTGTTCCCCTCCTCTTTGAGCCATAGGTATTAGGTCCATTTTATAGGTTAGGGAGGCCAAACCAATTAGGAGATATCTTGGGATCAAGGGAGGATGATTAGGATCAAGTATATTGAGGGTACTTATATTAGGAAGAGGCTAGGATTCTAAGGAGGGAGCTAAGCCTCAAAAATATCACACAAAATCTAATCCCAAAAACCAAGGAATTTGGTCAAACTAACATTTTCGCTCCCCTAAAGTGGTGTACAGGGCGAAAAAGGGAGATTTTCACCCCCCCACAAGCATATAGAGAGCGAAAATAGGGAGATTTTCGCTCCCCTAACACTGGCAACTGAGAATTGTTGCACCCCTAAGGAAGTATAGGGAGCGAAAATATCCTCAAAGGATCAAAAAGCATGATTTGGGAAGTCGTTTTCAAACCCCTCTTGGTTGGATTTGCTTCCAAACTTGACTAGGGAAAGGACCAACAATATGATGAATGGTACTAACACTTCCTAGGAGGTATAAGCATCTTGTTCGTAATGGTGATATGACATGAATACTGCAAACAACACATGGTGTGATATTTTAAGGTGTAACATATGGTACTATCTACAACACTCTAACATCAATCTTAAACTTTCAATGTGATTCTTAAGTAGGCCATACACTGTCCAATTATCAAAGTAGACTTCAAGAAATTTATGAATAAATTCCTTAAAATATGCAACAACTACTCTAGAGAAAATTACAGGAGCATTCTTTAAACCAAAGGGCATTACCGTATATTGGAAGCAACCCCATTCTGTCGCAAAAGTTGTATTATGTTGATATTCCTTGGCAATTTTTATCTAATAGTACTGTTGGTACCAGAATGTGCTCCCATCAAAATGTCTAGATTCTGGCAGCGCGCATGCAAAGAGGGACTTAAATTTTCGCCACCAGAAATAAAATTAGCATCTTTGTCAAAACCTTGAGTTTTTTTCAACTTGGCTTTGTATACTCTCGGGCATGCTAAGGCTAATATGGAATTTTTATAAAATGTTATTGGGCCTGAAGCCCAATCTCTGAGTCTATGTTTCATGCTAAGTTTCCAAGTCCAAGAGACAACACAACAACATAAAATCCAAATCCCAACGACCAAGCCACCGAAATGAGAAACCCACAGGGGGCTTGTGCACCATGCATCAAGATCATCCAGATGCCAAAGTAAGATACTAAGTGCACATAGGTGTTTAGTTATGCAGACAAGTGTCAATCCTTTGAAGGAACCTAAGATTATTCAGGAACGAATATGGTGAATATGGTGACAAGTCAAGATGAGTTGTTGTCGATGGGAGTGTGTTGCCACAAACTATCATATTTTTAGAAGAAAACACCGAGGATAAATTCGCAGCATACACAATGGAAAGCACCCTACTTTCCTACCAAATCGTATGAATTGCCCATTGTTGAGATGTTGAACATTGAATGTAAAGGGTATCAATGGAATGAATAGAGGAAACAACCACTTTCACTTTTCGAGTGACCATTATAAGTCACTGGTTAGATTGGAAATGGATATGTTCTTGTTTTGAACTATCACATTTCTCACATTGTTGTCAAAGTTTGGTGAAATCATGAATTAATATATATTTGAAAGCTCACAGGTCGCATCCTACTGATCCAATCATTTTGAGAAATCGCAAGTGCTTCTCTTTGGCGTTATAATTAACATGTGAGGAACTGTCTTGCAACATTGAAATTAGCATTCAAAATATTTGAACCTTGATATAGAGTTATGATGGTATTTTTTACAAAATAGTATTCAAGGCAGAGCATATATGTGCTACCATTCTCCAACAATCGGAATTTAAAAAGACGTTGTGAATTGATCAAGTCTTGGATTGCACAGGCACCCAAAATATTGCTAAGCGAGATATGAATCAAAATTCACTAAGTGTAGTCATGTTGTATCAGTTTGTTGATTTGTATGTAGCCATAGATACAAAAACATTCCGAGTAAGAATTATGAGGAGATAAATAATAGGTGGCAAGGCATAATTTTTTAAAAGGGATTTTTGTTTGCCATGTATGATGCATATCAGTGGGAAAATCATTGAATTCCCCAAAATAGTGAATTGCTCTGCAAGAATAGATCTAGAAATGATAACCTACTGAGTATGAGTTAAGGCTATCAAAAGTGATGCCTGGAGTGTTTTCTATTTGAATAAGAGAGATGAATAAAATGACCACGCTTTCTAATGAAAAGCTATGATAATGTAAAGAGAGGCAGAGTTGGCCCTGTGTTCAAGTTAGTGAATACTATTTTTTTTCCAATTCGTATGGCACATGATCATTTACAGGAAACTGTATGACAGATGGAAAAATAAAAAAGAATTTCTAGGATGAAATATCGAGGATACAATTAGAAAATATTGGTTCCATATTTTAAAGCAAACAACTCCACATTTTCAGGTAGCCCCCAACAAGCAGTCAAAGCATGTAGGTGACGGATCGTTTGGAAAGTCAGCTCCAAATCCCAGATTTATCTTAGAGGCATTAAAATGAGCATCAATTTCAAATTTAATGGAACAAGAATCAATCCCAGATTTCCAGATATTCAAGAAGGATAAAAGGCACCTCCAAGATTTTAGAAATTGATGACAAGTGGCAGGGAATTTCCAGGCAGAGGATTTCGAGCAGTTCCAGATTCTTTGTGACATTCAAGATTTATTTTATTTTTAGAATAATGATATACCTAGTTTCCTAAAAAAGCTGGTAACAGTTTTAATGATGTATTTTCTATTAATCTTATGTTTTAGAATGTAAGGGAGAGGAGTTCCAGCCGAGGGGCTGTAGGAAAATTGTAATGGGATCGAGAGTCTAAAACCTTTTTTCTCTGTAATTTCATTTGGAAGCCTATTATTTGAAGATGTACATCCATTTTTGAACCAAGTTTTAGCTACCTTGAGCTTGAGTATTCAGTGATTTTGTTTAAATCATCACAGTTATGGATTCCTTCATGTTGATGTTTTCATTGTGAATGCCCATACCTGTGATTGAATATTCATGCCATCTCTTTTTAGAATGTTTTTCTGAATATGGTGATCTGAAATGTTATAGGTGAATAAACAGTGTGATCCACATATTTCCAATAAGCTCTTAACCTAGATTATAATTGATATCATTTCTTCCTTTAGTCAGCTTCCCATGTTATGTGCAGAAGCCTGATGTTTTTAGTTGTTTCACACTTTCTTTTTCTGCATATTTTCTTGATTCCTCTACACAATTAATCCAATCAATCAATCAACATTTTCCTTTGAGAATTAAGATGTGATAGCCATGCCCTCTCTGCATTTGGAGTGCATCTTTTAGCAATAACATATTTTGGAGGCTTTTCCAGGGACGGAAGCGAATATTATCTTTCCTGGGAGAAGGACAACAATCAGATCCATCTCTTGATGGTGGACAGGAGCAGGACACTAGCTTGGCTGCAATTTTCTACCTGGCGACTCCCTCTTCATCTCATATAAATCTATTGTCGGCTTCACTGGTTCGAAATGGACAAGATTCTTGCTCAGAGGTATGAATTTTGTGATTTCTCAAAAATATCTAGTTTTCCAAATCTTGTACCTGATAGAGAAGTATGGGAACATTTCCTTCCAAAGTTTAGAGGAAAAGAGTATGATCATCCTAGTGAGCACTTGTTGGACTTTCATGAATGTATGCATCGGTTGGGCATCATTCATGAAGATACCTTGCTCAAGATGTTTTGGTATTCACTAGAAGGGGAAGTTCAAGAATGGTGTAGATCATTGCCCCCCTCCAGCATCTCTTCATTAAAGCAATTCCATGTCGCTTTTCATGATTATTGCAAAGAAATTTTTCCTACTAAATTTATTTATCCTGAATGTTGACAAGAATTTGAGTTGTTTCATCATTATTCAAACTATGAAGTTCAGGATGATATCTCTGATCTAATGCTTGTAGAAACAATCCAACAGGATGACAATTTCGTTAAGCAAGTTGTTTCTGCTGTTGAAAATAATGAAGATAACTTGCTGCTTTTTGATATTCCTATTAAAGAATATAATGAACAATTTCAAGAGCTTTATACTGGCCCAGTTTGTAACGGAATGTGTGATATTCGAGCATTATTTCAAGAGGATTCTAGTTTCATTGATGGAACAGAGATTATACATCAGCAGCTTGGTATTCTAAATCAGCTGGAGTTATGTCATGTTCTACATGATCTGGTAGTTGATTGGATGGATTCAATTTCAACAGGGGTCCCAAATCTTGTAGCATTTGGAATGCAATCAAATTTCAGCAATAAGTGTAATCTATCCATTCACTTTTGGTTGCATATGTTATATCCTTTGTGGGTCTTCTCAAACAGTTGCATACAAGAAGTTTACTTCATCAGTCAAATGACTTTTTGGTTGCACTGGAAACATGATTACACATGATTAGCTTGTTTTTACTGGTTAGAAGTAGGAGTAAGCGGAATAATAAGCTCGCCATATGAGCATATAGATTCTTTCTAGTGTGTTGGTCTGCAGCAGTATTTTGTCATTTCAGTGGTGTGTGTTTAGAGTTTGAAAAAAGTTGCAAAGATTTGCTAGAGATATGAATGACTCCACTAGCCCAATGGATAAGGCACACGGTTTGCTTGTTCTTGGCAGCTCGCAGGGAGCATGTCACCCCCAGACAGAGCCAGATGTTGGTACCAGAATGTGCTCCCATCAAAATGTCTAGATTCTGGCAGCGCGCATGTAAAGAGGGACTTAAATTTTTCGCCACCATAAATTCCATTAGCATCTTTGTCAAAACCTTGAGTTTTTTTCAACTTGGATTTGTATACTCTCGGGCATGCTAAGGCTAAAGTGTAATTTTTATAAAAGGTTATTGGGCCCGAATCCCAATCTCTGAGTCTATGTTTCATGCTAAGTTTCCACGTCCAAGAGACAACACAACAACATAGAAGCCAAATCCCAGCGACCAAGCCACCGAAGTGAGAAACCCATAGGGGCCTTTTGCACCTTGTGACAAGATCATCCAGATGCTAAAGTAAGATAATAAGTGCATAGAGGTGTTTAGTTATGCAGACAAGTGTCAAGCCTTTCAAGGAACTTAATATTATTCAGGAACGAATATGGTGACAAGTCAAAATGATTTGTTGTCGATGGGAGTGTGTTGCCACGAACTATCAGAGTTTTAGAAGAAAACATCGAGGATAAATGCCCAGCATACATGATGGAAAGATCCCTACTTCCCTACCAAATCGTATGAATTCCCCACTGTTGATATGCTGAACATTGAGTGTAAAGGGTATCAATGGAATGAATAGAGGAAACAACCACTTTCACTTTTCGAGTGACCATCATAAGTCACTTTGGTTAGATTGGAAATGGCTATGTTCTTATTTTGAACTATCACATTTCTCACATTGTTGTCAAAGTTTGGTGAAATCGTGAATTAATATATATTTGAAATCTCACAGGTCGCATCCTACTGATCCAGTCATTTTGAGAAATCGCAAGTGTTTCTTTTTGGCATTATAATCAACATCCCAGGAACCGTCTTGCAACATTGAAATTAGCACTCAAAATATTTGAACCTTGATATAGAGTTATGATGGGATTTTTTACAAAATAGCATTAAAGGCAGAGCATATATGTGCTACCATTATCCAAAAATTGGCATTTAAAAAGACAATGTCAATTGATCAAGTTTTGGACTGCAGGCACCCAAAATATTGCAAAGCGAGATATGAATCAAAATTCACTAAGTGTAGTCATGTTGTATCAGTTTGTTGATTTGTATGTGGCCATAGCTACAAAAAAATTCAGGGTAATCATTATGAGGAGAGAAATAATTGTTGGCAAAGCATAATTATTTAAAATGGAATTTTTGTTTGCCATGCACGATGCATATCAGTGGGAAAATCATTGAATTCCCTAAAATAGTGAATTGCTCTGCAAGAATAGATCTAGAAATGATAACCTACTGAATATGAGTTAAGGCTATCAAAAGTGTTGCCTGAAGTGTTTTCTATTTGACTAATAGAGATGAAGAAAATGACCATGCTTTCTAATGAAAATCTATGATAATCTAAAGAGAGGCAGAGTTGGTTGTGTTCAAGTTAGTGAATACTATTTTATTTTTCCAATTCATATGGCACATGAATTTATAGGCAACTGTATGGAAGATGGGAAAATGGAAAAGTATTTTCGGGATGAAATATCGAGGATATAGTTAGCAAATATTGGTTCCATATTTTTAAGCAAACAAATCCACATTTTCAGGTATCGCCCAACAAGCAGTCAAAGCATGTAGGTGACAGAGCATTTGGCAAATCAGCTCCAAATCCCAGATTTATCTCAGAGGCATTAAAATGAGCATCAATTTCAGATTTAATGGAATGAGAATCAATCCCAGATTTCTAGATATTCGAGAAAGACGAAAGGAACCTCCAGGATTTTAGAAATTGATGACAGGTGGCAAGGAATTTACAGGCAGAGGATTTCGAGCAGTTCCAGATTATTTGTGACATTCAAGATTTATTAGATTTTTAGAATAATGATAGACCTATTTTCCTAAAAACGCTGGTAACAGTTTGAATGATGTATTTTATATTAGTCTTATGATTTAGAATGTAAGGGAGAGGAGTTCCAGCCGAGGGGCTGTGGGGAAATTGTAATGGGATCGAGAGTCTAAAACCTTTTTGATATGTAATTTCATTTGGAAGCCTATTATCTAAATATGTACATCCATTCTTTAACCAGGTTTTAGCTACCTTAAGCTTGAGTATTCCGTGATTTTGTTTAAATCATCACAGTTATGGATTCCTTCATGTTGATGTTTTCATTGTGAATGCCATCTCTTTTTAGAATTTTTTTCTGAATATGGTGATCTGAAATTTTATATGTGAATGAACAATGTGTCCACATATTTCCAATAAGCTCTTAATATGGATTATAATTGATATCATTCTTTCTTTAGCCAGCTTCCCATTTTATGTGCAAAATCCTGATGTTTTTAGTTTTTTCACATTTTCTTTGTCTGCATATTTTATTGATTCCTCTACACAATTAATCCAATCAATCAATCAACATTTTCCTTTGATAATTAAGATGTGCTAGCCATGCCCTCTCTGTAGTCGTTGTGCATCTTTTATCACTAACAAGTACCCATAAAATCCATCAGTAAATTAGTATTCTTCTTAACCTCCAACATTTTCTAGCACTTCATCTGTGAATGGCATAGGGAAGGGATCATGTAGACATGCATCATTTAGCTTCCTTAAATAAACAAAAATTTGAATTTCAACGGTCTTTTTATCTTGTACTATCATGGGACTAATCCACTCCATCTTTTAAACAGGCTCAACAATGCCTGCATCCAACATTCTATCAAGCTCGGATCTAACTTTTTATTTGTACCAAGGATTTATTCTATAAGTTCTTTTCTTAACTGGCTTAGCACCTGGTTTCAGTAGGATCTTCATCTCTCCACCTTAGTATTATTTCCCTTTTCCTAGTATTGGATGATGTTGTTGACCCCCTAGTGGTGTTCAGTTGTCATATAGGCCTCATTAACCACCTAATGCACCCTCCATGCATGAATTTAGGCCATGCAGAGTCAGTTCCCTACATTTTAGGAGATAACTCAATGATCTAGTTCAGCCCAGCTAAGTTCATGACTATAGTGGGGGGTTTGAGCTCCGATTTCCACTGATTTTCAACTAATACACCCTATCTAGCCTAATTTGCATGATAAACCCACCGATGCGCCCTTCATGATCAATTAACTAACAATAGTTTCAGTTCACTGACATTCAGTTGAGTTTGGCACCATCATAGCACTGTAGTGGGGACAATTCCTATTCTAGATTGACATGGATTCGAATTCCTCCTGGATAATTGAATTCTCTAGTGGGGACACCAATTTTGATTCACATCTGATTTTATTTGCATGTTTGATTTTACTGCTCAATTTTTGCTAGATTTCACTGTAATTCTTCTTCCTTGCTAATTCTTTCACTGTGATATTTTCCTAGGCTCAATGATATGTTATGTTTCGGAATTTCACATGGTATCAGAGCTCAACGAATCTGGTTTATCTTTGTTTTGAGATTTTTCTGTAGGATTTTGAGAATTTTTCAATGCAGCAGTAGTAGCAGTAGCAGTTTTCATTCGCTCCAGTAGATACAGATGGAGAATTCGAATGCTCCTTTGACACCAAGAATCCTGACACTCTAGATTGCAGGGAAGATATGCAGATAGTCTTGCACAACAAGAGTCTGCACAAGGTCACAATGGCAAGGAGGCCAAACCTTAGGCAATTGTTGAGAAAGAAAAGTACCTGAACAAGTTAGATGAGGCTTTTGGTTTTATGTGTATTCACATCTCTAGAGACTTACTCTTCCATCTTAATAGATTGAAAACCCCAAGGGAGGTCTGGCTGAAGCTTGAAACTCTCTTTGGTAATAAATATGAGTTGAGATGTCATGTTTTGGAGAATGAATTAATTGCTCTTCAACCCAGTAGTTTCGAAACCATACAGCAGTTCTTTTCAAATTTCAAGTCCTTGGATATGCAGTGCAAGCAATGTGGAATTGACAATAAGGATGAGCAATTGGTGCTATCCATCCTAAGCAAGCTTGGCCCTGAATTTTCAATATTTATGTCTACCTTCCACTCTGGGATATTTTCAATCCCCAATTGGAAAATTCCTTCTTTAGATGTATTCACAGAATCCCTAATCCAAGAATAAGACAAACTAATTCAAATGGGATCCATGAAAGCCTCCAAGAATCAGGATTTTATTGTTGGGGAGTCTAAAAGTGGGAATGATAAAGGGAAGCCGAAGGGAAAGGAAAAGAAACAATCTAAATCCAAGCCAAAGGAGAATCATAATCCATCAGAAGGAGCCTCCATCTCAAGAAGGATAAGCAAAAATAGGTTTGAGAAGACCAAGTGTACATGTTGCAAGAAAGGAAACCATACAAAGAGTTCTTGAATGAATAAGAAGATAGATCAAATGACCAAAATTCTTGAACAGCACAACATTTCCCTCCCAGAAGGCGCAAGGAAGACTGATTCTAGAAGTGAGACAGATGATCATGAGAGATTCCATGCACTAAAGTTTGGATTCTCACAATCACAATTCTTCCTCATATATTTTGGATCCTCCAACCACATGGTTGCCTCAAGAGATTTTGTTTCCTCTCTAGATATCACTGATGGTCCTAGTATTCACATGGGAGATGATTCAAAAATCTCTACTGAAGGGAAGGGAACAATACAACTAGAGCATGGAAAGTTTAGTAATGTTTTGTATGTGCCTTCTTTGGCAGCAAAATTGTTATCTATTTATCAGATGACACACATGTTCACCGAAGAAAGTTGTTTTTGGACCTGACACAGTTGAGATTTCATGTATCTCATCTAGGAAGCTAATAGCTAAAGGTGTTGCAAACCATGCCTCAAAATTCATATGATTTCTCCCAATTTTTTCCATATTCACATCAAAGTTCCCTCTTGACCCATTCCAATGAGACTAGTAGACTCTGGCATGAGAGATTCGGATATCTCAATTTCAAGTACTTGCAGCAGTTGCACATGGAACATAATGGTTGAAAGATTGCCCGACATAAAGTTCTCTCAAGGAATCTGCAAAGGATGCTTGGTAGGGAAGCATCCAGAGAAAAAACTTGATGTTTGGAAGGCAAAGAGAGATTCCTCCACACTTGATTTGATACACAGTGATGTCTCGGGACAGATGACCACAGCTTCTATGAATGGATCCAGATACCTTCTGACCTTCATAGATGATTACTCTAGGTTCTATTGGATCTATTTTATTTTCTTAAGTAGAAATATAAGGTATTTGATATTTTCAAAGTTTTCAAGGCCTTGGTTGAGAACACTGCTAGGAATAATATCAAAGCACTCAGATATGAAAATGGAGGGGAGTACATCAAGAATAAGTTGCAAGATTTTTGTGCTTCTGAGGGCATCCAAATGCATCATTTTGTCCCATACACACCACAGCAAAATGGTCTAGCTGAGAGGAAGAATAAGTCATTGAAATAAATGGCTACCTATTTGATTGAAGCAAGGAATATTCCACCATCTCTTCAGGAAGAAGCAGTGAATTGTGCTTCATACATTCAGAATAGGGTACCCCACAAGTCAGTGGATGGGGTCACTCCATTCGAATCACTGAAGGGACACAAGCCATATGTCTCACACCTGAGGATTTTTGGATCCAAGGCATGGGACAAAATCCCATCTGACAAAAGAAAATCTCTTCAACCCCAAAGTAGCGAATGCATTCTATTGGTATATGCAGAAGATGTAAAAGCATACAAACTTATGGATATTGCAACCAGAATATGCTTCATTGAAAGAAGTGTCCAGTTCAATGAATATCCATTGCAATATCTTTCGTCAGTTGAAGAAAAAGGTAGATCTAGTATTCCTAATCCATTTGCACCTGATGAAGATCAGAATGATGTCTCTTCTAATGAGGACGTTGAATCAGATATTGATGTTGAGTATGAAGATCCCGCATATCTAGATCCAGATCCAACACCTGTTCCCAATCCATGAGGACAATGGTTATTGGCAGGTGGTTTGATGGGGCAATGTTACGGTACCACTGACGCTGCGACACACCAGAGGAGGGCGCAAAAGGATTATTTTGTGCTAAATAATACCGCAGTTGGCGGGTTTTGGGTCACTTGGACCACATATTGTGTAATAGTGAGTCAGTTGTACCGCGGTATGCGATTTTTTGGGGTCGTTTGGACCGAGTGAGTTAGATAGTGGGTCAATTGTCCATGAGTGTCGGTTAGGAAGTCATTTGTAAGTGGAAAAATATTGTAATGGAAGAAGCCTATAAATAGATGAGAGTTGTAGGTGCTAAGAAGGGAGTTGAAGTGGGAGTAAGCAAGAGATGCATGTATGCAGAGATCTATGTTTTGTTTTCTGGTTTACTACTGCGGCCGTAATATAAGGATGATGTTTTGGTATAATCTTTGTGTAATGTTGCGATATTGGAATGTTGTTATATTTTCTTAATGCAATGTCTATTTACTGTTGTCGAGATGATAAATGTTGTGATTAAATATGCTCTGTGTTGAACGTAATGGTAAATGCTGCAATTATAGCTCCCTGCCGAATGTTTAAAGTTTCTGGTTAAATAATGCAATAGAGTTAGTCTGTGTAGCCACAACTTTCCTCATCCTCCCTCGGCGGAAACATGGTTCCATCTGCTCTTCCTGGATGCCTCGGGTGAGACCTCATCCGCTCTACAGGTGTTGTTGGGTGGCCTCAAGCCTGATCAGGCCGGTCCCCAGGGAGACTGCGGTATGTTTTGACAGTGAGGTGAACCCCTGTCGACTGAGGTCGTGTTGGTTTTGGTCAACAAATGGTTCTGTTGCCGGGACTGTGTGTAGAGTAGAAGGAGGTCATGTTGTGGCACCCGACAAAGCCGGAGATACAAAAATTGTTCAATCAGAAGTTGCAGGAATTTGCTGAAGAATAAAGTTGGAACACGCGGCTGATGGTAGATCACTAGTTGGGAAGATATATTCACGACGGTCCGCACGAAAGGTTTTTCTGTGAATTCCCGATTATTCTGTATGAATGGTTGTCGAAGCTGACCTTCCAGAAGAGGAATTTCCAAGGTGGTGAACCAACGGCTCGGACCCCGGAGTTGATTCAGGAGCTACAGGAAGTCGATAATAAGGCATCGCGGGCTGTCGAAGTTTGGCTCGATAGCATCTTGGAAGGATATATCACTGAATTTGTGGTCGACACGAAGAAATCCTATAGTGAAGCTGAAAGATACTTCTTCCGAGGACCAAGGGGAAGGTTTATGCTATCGCTCCAACTGTCGATTAAGATGCTAATCTACGAAAAGGGTATATTGAATATGCACCTTGATCAGTAGACAGCCTAGTGGGCGGAGGCCATGGGTACTGCGACTACTGGGGAACGACACATGGAATGGTAAGGGGTATATGGGTGCAGACCATGAGGAGACTATGAGCGAAACCGAGGAAGAAAGTGGTCTTATGAGGGGAGGAGCAAGGTTTTGACAGGAGAAGAGGCAGAGGATGGGAGAAGGTCATGTTGCGATCAGACCGCAAAATGGTGAAGGAATACCACACAGGATGAAGCGACCTCATAGTCATGATAGGGACGACAAGGATATGCCCAGGATAGAGGCAGGACCAAACCCCTGCACAAACATAGCCACACCTCCGCTCACTGACTCTCAACCAGCAAGAAATACTACTTCGACACCGCCGAGTTCGTCAATACCACGGAAGTTAATTGGTAGTAGCCCAACGACAGGAGGAAGGAAGCCCGAGATGGAGTGTGACGATGCTAAGTTATCGTTGTTCCATGGAAGTGCGACAGACAACCCGGAGCAGTATTGGTTTTTATGTGAAGCAGTCTGGACCATGAAGCAGATCACTAATGGTGATGTTAAGAAAGGACAGTTAGCCACGACTCTATGGGGTCGTGCGTTAGATTGGTTCATGAAGTTTATTCTAGTCCCTACGGGGGCCCCAGAAAAGTCACTATATGAGATCCGGGATGGGTTGATTGCTGAGTTTAGAAGGCCTAAGTCAAAGGCTCAATACATTAAGGAATTGAAGGAAATTAAGCAGTATCCCAATGAGACTGTATGGGATTTTGACCAGCGATTCAAGACACTGATGGAAAAGGTTAGTTTTGATATGAGTGTCATCCAACATAAAGAATGGTTCATTGCCACACTGCTACCCCACATTCGGCTGCCGCTGATGCAGCAAATTATATCGACACCTAGCGAAGCTCTAGAGATTGCAATGCGGTTGGAAGCATCACCAATTGGAGATAATGCAGCTGGGATGTCGCAGATACAGACACAGCTCGCTAACCTGACTATACAATTGCAAGATTTGAAGAAGAACAAGGAACAACATGATGAAGTATGGTGTACGCGATGCCAAGGAGAAGGGCATACGAAGGATAATTGCCCGGATTTCTGTAATTATTTGGTGTCAGGTGCGCCAAATCCGCTGAATGGCGACAGTATGTCATGGTGTCACGTTTGTCATGTATTTGGACATAGTCACGATAATTTCCCATATATGCAGAAAATGGTAACAACCCCGCGGAATCTTTATTGCACATTCTGCAAGTCGGTGGGTCATGATGACAAAGATTTCCGTGCATATGGGTTGCTGCAGGAGAGGATGTGCGATGCATTCTATGTCAAGGACGATTAGCGCATGGTGCAACAACCACAAATGCAACCACAGGTAGCCCAACCACTGCCGCAGCCGCAGATGCAGTTTGCACCACAGCAACAACAACTACAGCAGTTCATGCCACAATACACCCCGATGCAGACAACTCCCCCACAGCCACAATATATACAGCAACCGCAGTATGCACCACAAGGGAAAGGTATGCAGCAGACTCCCATGTAGCCACAGTACCAACAGCAGGGCAGATTCTGAGGAGGATACCGGGGCAGACGCGATGGAGGATTTGGTAATGGAGGAGGAGGCCGAGGTGGTCGTGGACCTGTTTAGTGTTACCACTGTACGATATGGGGGCATTATCAGCGCGACTGCCCACTGCTACAGAATCAGTGTACATTTTGTTTTGGTAATGATCATATGGTTGAGAATTGTTCGCAGTTGATTGCACGATGGCAGGGTTGGAATGCTCCACAGCTACAGAACCCAGCCACAACAACCAATACAGAACCCGTTACAGCAACCAGTACAGAACCAGTCCC
This sequence comes from Larix kaempferi, assembly GCA_027924585.1. Lineage (NCBI taxonomy): Eukaryota > Viridiplantae > Streptophyta > Pinopsida > Pinales > Pinaceae > Larix > Larix kaempferi. Next base: position 5,307,188 of record BSBM01000223.1, on the reverse strand, counting down.
CGCGACCACCGTCGAACGCCAATCAAAATGTTAATCAACTAGGGAATCTACAGTAGAACCAGATGCAGGGTGCAAATATTGCGACTATTTATGCAGAACCACAACCGCAAGATGCTTCGGTGGCTGTTGTGACTCATGGAGGAAAAAAAACTGGGGAAGATAGCTTGCGACCAATGATTCGATTGGCAGGACAGAAGACGGTATCATTTGACATCGATGGGGAACGGGAGGCATTCCTCCAGGCGCGTCGCGCCCTGGAGGAATACCGCGGGAAGGTTGTTGTTTGTGATATGCCACCTGTCTTTGATACTACATCAGAAGGCAGTCCGTTGACACCATCGGGAACATTGCAAAGGTTTCTTAAAAACTGTCTGTTATTAGCCCGAGACCCGGCTTCCTTGGTTGAGATTGAGGGATTGTTGAAGCGGCCTCCAAAAGGACGGAAGGAGTCGACAGTAAACTCTCTACAACGACAGAAGACTGGCAAGGAGATGTGAATGAATATTCAGATTGGTGAATATGATGTTGACTCTGTGATTCTTGATCTTGGTTTGGATGTTAACATCTTAACCAAGCAGGCGTGGAAGAAGATGGGGAGTCCCCCATTGAGCTAGTCCCCTGTGCAACTCTGGTTAGCTAACCATGCAAAGGTAACACCCATTGGACGAGTTTCATGGCTCATGATCGATATTGAGGGTATGAAGACTTACGCTGACTTCGATGTTATTGAAGTAGTTTAGGGAGGAAGCTCCTATCCTGCTCTATTGGGGATTGGATGGGCTAATGATAGTGGAGCTATAATCAACTTCAAGAAGCACATGATGACCTTTGAGAACCGCGATTTCAGAGTCATTGCCCCATTAGATCCGGATGAAGGATGTCGATATGTTGAGCCTGTGAAAGATGATGATCCTGCTAGATGGGACCATGCGTTCAATATTTATGAAGATTATATTCATCCTACCGCCTACGGTGAGTTGGAGTGGCGCAGTGAGAGTTCTGTGTCTTCCAACTCTGACGATGCATTAGAACATTGGCAGAAAAGAATGCATGAAGTACCATTCCGGAAATGTGGGTTAGTTACGCAATCCTTATGTCGTGTTGCGACGGAAACGATCACATTGCCTACCTATGAGGGGTTGCCTAGCATAAACACCTTTTTAGCATAATTTGAAGACCGCGTTCCAGAACCACAGCGATTGCTGGCCTTGGAGGAAGCACTAAAGGCTGCTCCAGCACAATGGTGGGCGACACATAAGAAATTCATTAAAGGGTGGTCCCAGTGTCGACGGTTGATGATGGTTCGGTTCCGTGATACTGAGGTTTATCACACTGGCAAGTACGACGGTCAAACTGATCCCAGTGATCATGTAATGGAGTGCCAACGCTTATGGGTAGCGCGACCCAAAGATGAGTGGGTCCATGCTTTTGTCCACACTTTAGATGAGATACCGCACTAGTGGTACACTGCAACCAAGTTGCGTCGAGACATTACGACATGGGGGGAGTTGACGATCTGTTTTCCTCATACGTTCACTTTTGTGGATGCCAACCCTGATGTCCACAACGCCCTGCAGCTTATCCACGATGTGATATTTCAGGTTGTTCCAATGGCCTACCCTATCGACCCGCACACACACTGTCAGATGCAGCCTCTCATGGAGTGCTTCAACATCAGTGACGGTCTAGAGGACGAGGATGATCCCCGGAATGTTAACATTCCCGAATCTGAAGGAATGTCGCGATGTGGTCCCACCTGCTGCGCCAAGTAATCCGTTCATTCAACCATTGCAGGTTCACAAGATGAATATCAGCATCGAGGCTACTCCAAATTTTGCTAATGTTGGGGATTATTGGGACGATGAAATGATGAGTAAGGTTACTGAGTTACTTCATGAGTTTCAAGATGTGTTTCCCACGAATTTTTTCGAGATGAAGGGAATCCCAGGTGATTTAGGAGAAATGAGGATTCCATTGAAACCAGACGCTAAGCCAGTCCGACAGCAACCTTATCGGTTGAACCCGCGACATAAAGAAAAGTTCAAGGCGGAACTTGATCTCATGTTGGATGCTAGCATTATCGATTGGATACTGGCATTATCGAACCTGTGGAGGACTCCAAATGGATCAGTCCTATGGTAGTGCAAGACAAGAAAACCGGTGAAGTGCACATTTGTGTCGATTTGTGAAAGTTGAATGATGCCTGCTTGCATGACCCTTTTCCGACCACGTTTACTGATGAAGTACTTGAAGGAGTGGGTGGCCAGGAGATGTACTCTTTCACTGGTGGATTCTCTGGCTACCATCAGATTCGCATTGCTAAGGAAGATCACCATAAGACAACTTTCGTTACTGAATGGGGTTGCTTTCAGTACATGGTAATGCCATTCGGTTTGAAGAATGCACCTGCGATATTCTCCCGAGTCGTTGTTTCTGCATTCAAAGATTTTATTTAGAAATTTTTGCAGGTATATATGGATGATTGGACAGTTTATGGGTTGATTCGCAATCATCTGTCCAATCTGCGGTTAATTCTTGAGCGATGCCGACAGCACCAGATATCGCTGAACTTGAAGAAATGTATTTTCTCCGCGCCGTTTGGGATATTGCTGGGTCATATTGTGTGTAAGCAAGGATTGCTGGTTGATCCATCCAAAATTGCGCTTATTTTGGGGTTGAAACTGCTGACCACCATTAAGTAGTTGCGAACGACCTTGGGCCACACGGGATATTATCGTAAGTTCATCAAGGGGTATGCTGCGATTACTGCCCCTATGGAAAATTTGTTGAAGAAGGATGTGGCATTCCAGTGGAACTCGGAATGTCAGGATAGTTTTGAAATGCTCAAAGCGAAGATGGCGTCCGCCCCAATCTTGGTCGTTCCAGACTGGAGTAAGGAATTCCATGTCCATGTTGATGCTTCATCGGTTGCACTAGGGGTTGTATTGGCTCAACCAGGAGAAGGCGACATTGATCATCCCATTGCTTTTTCCAGTTGGAAGTTGTCTTCTGCAGAATGCAATTACACTACCACCGAACGTGAAGGTCTGGACATGGTTTATGTGCTACAGAAATTCAGGCATTATTTGTTGGGTGGCCACTTTAAAATGTTCACTGATCATTCTGCATTGAAATACTTGGTCAATAAGCATGTGTTGGGGGGGAAGATCTTCGGATGGCTACTTTTATTTCAGGAGTTTGATTTCGAAGTCATTGTGAAACCGGGGCGGTTGAATGCTGCATCAGATCATTTGTCACGGATTAATACAGGGGAGGAACTGACTAATATCGAAGATGGTTTTCCGAATGCCCAACTGTTTCACCTTGCCGCTGCTGACCAATATTTTGATGACATCCTTCACTTTCTGGCGACCGGCACTACGCCCGATGACTTTACCACTACTCAGAAGAAGCAATTGGTCGTCAAGGCTGCTGACTTTCAACTAATCGCAGGAGAGTTGTATAAATTGGGTGCTGATGAGATATTGCGCAGATGTGTCTTGCCGCATGAGCAAGTGCAGATATTGGCTGAAGCACATGGAGGAGTAGAAGGAGGACACTATGGTGGTTGGGCGACTACTAGGAAGGTACTGCATGCCGGGCTTTAGTGGCCCACATTACATAATGATGCAACGGACTATGTGCGGTCTTGCGATGTTTGTCAATGAACTGGCAAGCTGTCTAGACGCGCTGAGATGCCACTGCTACCTCAAGTGACATTGCAACCGTTCGAAAAATGAGCTGTGGATTTTGTCGAACCGATCAATCCCCCAGGGAAACGCACAGGTGCATAGTACATCATCATGGCGACAGAGTATTTGACCCGATGGGCTGAGGCAGCACCTGTAGCTGATTGTTCTGCCGCCACAGCTGCTCGATTTTTGTTTGATCACATTATCACTCGCTTTGGCTGCCCCAAGATATTGTTGAGTGATCAAGGCAGCCACTTTCTTAATCACACCATCAATGCATTGACGAAGGAGTTGCAGATACAGCATAAGAAGAGTACACCCTATCACCCACAGGCGAATGGCACGGTGGAGGCATTGAACAAGGTATTGGAGCATGCATTGACAAAGGTGTGCAATGCGAACCGCGATGACTGGGATCTGAAAATCCTAGCAGTGTTTTGGGCCTATCGCACCACATGTAAAAGATTGACTGGTCAGACACCTTTCAAGCTGGTATATGGAAAGGAAGCAATTATGCCAATAGAGTATATTGTTCCAAGTCTACGAATTGCGGCTGTTATAAGCATGGATGATGTTGCAGCATTAGATGAGCGTCTAGTGCAATTGGTGCAGCTGGAAGAGGATTGATTTATCGCTGGCTTTCACCAAGGAGTGGAGAAGGATCGCCAGAAAGCATGGCATGATCACCACATCAAAAGTAAACAGTTTCAGCAAGGAGACTTAGTGTTATTATACGATAGCAAGTTTATGAAACATCCGGGGAAATTGCAGATGCATTGGCTGGGTCCATATCGCATCCATAGTATTACATCAGGAGGAGCGGTTCAGTTGCAGCAGTTGGATGGGGTGATACTCCCCAATTTGGTAAATGGCCACAAATTGAAGCCATATCGATCGGGCTTGGAACAGTGCGATGCCTGAGTTGCATCGAAAAAAGAAAAAAGAAAAAAAGAGAAAGTATGTGTTGTAGGTTGATTGGTGGCCAATGACGCACCAACGGAAGAAGGTATGCGGAAGTGGGAAGGCTTGTAGTAGCATTGCGATCAGGACCGACAGCAGATTTTATGGATTTTTGTGATGATTACAGAAGGATTGGGGGATACGGGGCAGTGTTGTCATCACTAAACACCATCCCTATACATGATTACACTTAACAGATTCGGCCGGATTACCATAAGACCAAGGCCTGTTTTGCACATGGCACACTGGGCCAGTACGATCAGAACGAGCTGAGGATATTGCTCACATGTTGGCACGTAGGATCTTCGATGACAGGATGGTCACCCCCCCCTCCCCCCGATTGTGTCAAGTGATGGGTTCACACATGTAGATGAGAGGTAGTGGAACATCATTCCCACCATCGTGACCCGGGAACGATCTAGCTATAAGTAGTCGAGGTAGCTGGTAGTTTGCTACAAAGAAGTTGTTCTGAAATAGAGTGGTTATGTTGGTTGATAATTTTTCGAGTTAAGTTGTGAGGAATTCCAAGGAGGATGTGGAAATGATTCACTTCATTTCCTGTGGCAGCACCCCAGGGGCCCTGCGAGCCGAAACGATGAGGGTCCCTGAGCACCTTAATATGGAAGGTGCACTTACACTGTGCTCTGCCCGAGCCAAGGGCCGGTCCAGCATGGTTAAGTATGCAGTCGTTGTTCGAAGGATTGTGCTCTTCTCGACCCCTGAGTGGGTTTAGGTTGTAGCTCCCCGCCCATAATAGGAACCAGTGGCCGGTGCGAAACAGATGTGCCAGAGTCATCTGCTAATTTCGCACCTTGGTACTGTTCATCCTCTTTTTCTTCCCATCACTACCATTCCAAGATACTGGAGGATGAGTTTGAGAAGTACAGGACAGCAAGTCAGGCGATGACCATTTTGGGTTACCAGTACATGGAAATCAGTCGATGATCAGTATAGCCAAAGAAGTAGGACAACACCACGTGATCCAAATAGCAAGAATAGTTACCGGAACAATCCAGCAGTTGACGTGGCTCAAGGGCAAGCCACAAGATTGTGTTGGGGGCCTGTTGGCAGGTGGTTTTATGGGGAAATGTTGCGGTACCGCCAACGCTGCGACACACCAGAGGAGGGTGCGAAAGGAGTATTTTTTGCTAAAGAATACCACAGTTGACGGGTTTTGGGTCACTTGGACCACATATTGTGTAATAGTGAGTCAGTTGTACCGCGGTATGCGGGTTTTTGGGGTGGTTTGGACCGATTCAGTTAGATAGTGGGTCAATTGTCCATAAGTGTCGGTTAGGAAGTCATTTGTAAGTGGACAAATATTGTAATGGCAGAAGCCTATAAATAGATGAGAGTTGTAGGTGCTAAGAAGGGAGTTGAAGTGGGAGTAAGCAAGAGATGCATGTATGCGGAGATCTATGTTTTGTTTTCTATTTTATTACTACGGCCGTAATATAATGATGATGTTCTGGTATAATCTTTGTGCAATGTTGCGATATTGGAATGTTGTTATACTTTCTTAATGCAATGTCTTTTTACTGTTTCCAAGATGATAAATGTTGTGATTAAATATGCTCTATGTTGAACGTAATGGTAAATGTTGCGATTATAGCTCCCTGCCGAATGTTTAAAGTTTCTAGTTAGATACTGCAATAGAGTTAGTCTTTGTAGCCACAACTTTCCTCCTCCTCCCTCGGCGGAAACATGGTTCTATCTTCCCTTCCTAGACGCCTCGGGTGAGACCTCATCTTCTCTACGGGTGTTGCTGGGTGGGCTCAAGCTTGCCCGGGCAGGTGCCTAGGGAGACTGCAGTATGTGTCGACAGTGAGGCGAACCCCTGTCGACTGAGGTCGTGTTGGTTTTGGTCAACAATGGCCAAGGCCAAAATGGGCTCAACAAGTCCTTGCATGTCATGATCCAAATTTTGTCAGCACCATGAAGAAGCCAATGAATCATCAAACCCCCGTGGATCATAGTGAAAATGAGTGAATTAATTAATAAGAGGGGGATAACATTGTTTAATTTCCTAGGCAATTAAATTCACTAGGAATAATTTAGCCTATAGTTGTTTTAATAAATTAAATTAGAGGTGAAGTAATTATTGTTTTGATATTTGATTATTATTAGATGATTTAATGAGTTGGATGAGGGCGCATAAGGAGATAAGGATATATCAAGGAGTTTTCAACCAAAGAGGAAGATGAAAGAAAAGCAGAGCAAACCAAAAAAGAAGGAAAAGATGGCACAAGGAAAAAAAGTATTAAAGCTCAAGAAAAGCAGAATAAAGAAGAAAAGCATATAAAATTAAAAAGAAAGATAAGGTATAAAAGAAGGAAAAATAAAGATAAGGCATAAAAGAAGGAAAAAGCAGTCAAAATAAAAAATGCAGGATAGAAAAGCAAAAGTAGGATAAAGAAAAGGTCGAAAGCAAAGAAAAAAGAAAAGCTTGAAAGCAAGCTATCCTTATCCACTCCATGAGGGTGCATTATCCTAGATGACTTGCTCAACAAGTCACCTCAAGTCTATAAAAGAAGGATTTTGCACCATTTTCCCATATTTTGACAGTTTGATAATTGAATTGAGAGCTATTTTTCCTCTTTGACTTGGAAGATGTGCCCTTAGTCCAAGTTGGGAGATGTGCCCCTGCTTCTTTTGAGAGAATGATGAAATCCAATCTTCATCACTAAGTTTAATTCAGGTATTGAATTTTGATACAATGAATTTCGAACTTTTTTGCAGAGATTGGGAAGCCTCCCATTCGAAATCCTAATGATTTATGGTCTGTCTATTATGAATATTTTTGTCTGTTATGTATTTGTTTCCTGAGAATTCTATGATATGTATATTAGATTCTAATGGATGTCATTAATGTAATGTTGAACCTATTAATTCCATTCTACAGATTGAATAAAGAGTGTATTGGAGAAAACTCACTATGGCTTGGGGTAGACCACAACAGACAGATGACTACCAGAAATCAACTCAATTCTTAGAACTATGCTATATAAATGACAATGCTAAGATAATGAAGAATATAACCAACCTCGATCCAAATGTTTGATGTAGATCCCCGTTGGAGCTTTCCAATCCGTGCACTTGAATTTGCAAATTATTCTTGACAGCCAATATAGAACAAGTACATATAATATATGAACGGCATTAACATCATCAATAGAAATGGTCCATGATATAACAAGTAAATGCAACCCATTGTAAGATAAACAACATTTACAACATTAATGGATGAGAATATGAGTATTTCTATTAATAAACAAGAAGAAGTACAATGTGATACGACCTCTTGCCGGCAACCAATCTGAACCAAGATCTGGATCAATCCACTTGTGCCTCCACCACTTCAATCCTCCATGAATGGAAAACTCAAACTAGATAGGAGTTTGGAAGGTGAACATAAAGGTTTCACAACTACAGGGATCAATGAGTGTAGACTCAAGATAGGGGAAAAATCCACTAGAGTTCCCTTGCTCTTCTTTCTCCTCCCGTCCATAAGCCATATGTGCTCAATATATAGTCCTCTCAAAGGTAAGTGAAAGGACACATCGATGCGTTTCTTGGACAGATGGAGAGTCAAAGGTCACCCAATGACCGCTTTTTGGGAGTAAAAAGTAATGAACTAGTGATTTTTACCATTTTACATGCTACCCGCGGGCTATAGTGATTCAACTCGCAGGTACGCTGGCTATAGTGATGCAGCTAGCGTATAAGGGAAGAAATAGGGAAAAATAGTGTCTGAAGGATATAAAATGGTTCTGACTCAGTGAAATGGATCCTCTAGTCCAAAGAGTGCTAATTCTCACAAGGTGGAAGATTATGTTGTAACAGATGCCCCCTAATGTGTGAGGTTAGATACTGATGCTACGATGGCCGAAATACATTATAAATCTCAGAAGTGGAGTGATGGAGACACAAGTGGAAAGAGCAGCTCACTCGTCATAATACAATAGTATCCTTAAATGCATGTCGGTAGTACAACAATCTGATACAATGGCCATGAATAGGAAGTACATAGTGAATACATGTCATAAGTGATCATAGCCATGATCCCTCTACAGTAAGATATGGTCTCCTGCTGAAAAGGAAACAACCGGTGCAACCTGGAGGTACAAACTGCTAATATCTGAGAGGTGATATCTCAGATGTAAAGTCAAAGTCATAAGTAGCATATTGAATGCCACTATCGCCTGGGGTCTTCTACACAAGTCTTCGATGGTGAAAGTCCCATCAAGTGAATAAAGGAGTTGGGGTCGAACCTAATGTGACATCGTCTGATTACCGGTCAATGATGTATACCATTAACAGACACGAGATAACCCACCAATAATGAAAATGGGCATCACACAGAGCACAATCATCGAAGTGTGAATAGATGGGTTGAAGTCGAACACTAGGATGAATCCATTCGATCAGGGGACATTGATGTATTCCCAAAACTGTCGATGGTGAGAGAACCTACCAATAATGACTGCAAGCCTCAAGGTACTCAACTGAACTCTAAGCCTCAAGTTCCGGAATAAATGGGTTGAAGTCAACAAAATGAGACTCATTGGAAGGAGGGCATTAAGGCATCCCCCATCAACCAGCTACACTGAAATATTTGGAAGAACTCAGGTGAAATGGACTGACTCAATAAGGATGGCCGACATGCAATAGTCAAGAGATCTGGGGAGTGGCCAACTCTGGGTTCAGGACTTCCTTTGAACAAGAGCATGAGCAGATGGATAGAATCAGGCAGCATAGACTTGACATAAACTGTGCAATGCAGGAGGCATTACAAAGGGCTCCATAATGACTGGAAGCTTAACCAATCGGTGGAGAAAACTGAGAAACAAGTACAGCTCCTAAGGTCCAACTATAGTCCCAACTCATAATGTACGGAGTGGAATGAATGCTCTGTTCAAAGGCAACACAATAGCTTCCAACAAGAAGTAGTAACCATAATCTCGTCCGGCTTTTTGGAATATTTGATTTTTTTGGTCTTTTTCATATTTGGGGAAAGCTTGAAAAAGAATAAAACTCCTATAGTACAACAAGTGAGGGAACGAGTGTCAAATAGCGAGCAGACTAGTCCCAAGCAGTGGAACATACCTATGATCAATGCAAGGAAGTGCATGCAGGATGTGGACACTTGGGGGGCTGTTCCCTCAGGATCAAAAGGTCATCAAATTGTGAAGGGAAAATATAAGCTCTGCAGGGCTCAACAGGGAAAAGTGCTCAGGCACCAGGCTAACAACTGAGTAAGCGGGAGCCAACACAAGGCTCAAGCGGCAAGTAGGATGATGCAATGCAATCACAACATGATATAACTGAGGGGAGTCCTTAAGGGAGATGGCCAGCATAAGACAAAGTAGAGTATGAGTCTTTATCGCAACGTCATGGCGTAACTACAAAGGACTCCCAATCCTAAGGACAAACAATGGCATGGGCACCAGAATGCACAAAGGGGTTCTAACAAGGGTACCCATATTCGGAAAAGCCCTACCGCCACATAACGACACTTCTATAAGAATGTGAAGGTTCCGCGTCGGTTAAGAAGCAGGGTCGCACCTAGGGTTTATGAAAGTGGTCAAAATCTCAAATGCATAATGCATGTGGAAATGGCATCTAACCTATATGCCAGGTGTGAAACGTACCTGTCGTAGGTGTGAAATGGTCCAAAACAGCTTTCGCCGAAGAAATCTGATTAAAAAATTCTACTCCATGACATTATATTAGTCCATAACGGCATCAAACGGTAAAAACTATAGACAAGTGGGTCCTAAAAATTATAAATAGTAATAAAAAATTACAATTTACAATTCATTTTTACTATTCACCCATTTGGAGCTTTGGGGTTAGTTTTCACCTGAAAGTTCAGTTGTCGATTCTAGGAGCTACAAGCGTCCGTTCATTGAACCATCCGGAGCAGGTTAGTAGTCTCATCCATACCTTTAATTTCAATGCATTCATTTTAGTTTTCAGCAGTGGGATTTTTTGTTTGGACAAGCCCTAATTGGCTTCGGCACTACCCGCAGGCTATATCTATGCGGGTCGCGGGTAGGGCACGATACTCGCAGTCAATGCACAGACTGACAGCGGGTACCCACCCCTATATATAAATTAACCCACAGGTATGGCCGTGAAGTTGAAATTGCAAAAGAAATTGACTAAAATATTTGTTTTTCTTCACTCCAGGATGGTTCTAAAGTGGATGGAGAGGGAGCATGACCAAGTTGATGAGGTCGTGCGGAACGATGTGCAAGCACAGCAGGAATTGCAAGCATGTGGGTTGTACAAATTCTGGAGTATAGGGGGTTTGAGGGCCCAAAACCTACTACTCCATCGCATAATCGATTATTGGGATGTTGATGCACAGAACTTCAATCTCAATGGGCAAATCCTCACACTGGAAGTGGACGAAATCTACTTCATTACTGGTTTGTCCCGTCAAGGTGAGGAGGCTAGTCTTCGGTCTCGTACTGTGGGTGGTGGGATCACCATCCTTGACTACATAGCGCGGTATTGTCCTGCAAACACACGCATGGTGGGAAGTCAGGTGCCCATCAATGCCATAGTAGATCTGAGCATGAATATCATTGTGGCTACCTTAGTGCGGATAACGAGCTCCAAAGCTCTACACTAGGCATCTAGGCTAGTGATGTTCTATGCATCAAAATGCATGCAGCCTATAGTATTTGATTGGTGTACCACACTACTAGGGTCTATGAAGACCCAACTGACAGAATGCAAAGAAGGGAAGGCCAAAAACTTCAAGTATGGGAGTATCTTGTGCAGCTTCTTCTTTGAGAGAGTTATAGGGCTTAGTCCAAGGGTGGATGTCCCTCCTCATAGTCTCCACGATCCAGCCCTGACCCGGTGGGCTGAGATCTTGACACGACAAGGTGGTGGCCGTCTAGCATCACCATATACTGAGGAGTTCTTCCGCTGGTGGGACCGACAGGTCATTTCATAGAGGACTATCCCTATGTAGGGATAGACTTCTACCAGGATAGGGACATGCCACTCCCACCAGACGCAGCATTCGGAGACATTGGTGAGTACTCTTTTTAGGTTTTTTGTGTATTAAATTTTTATGGATTTTTTATTATAGATGTAAATGCAAAAATATTTTTGGTGGTAGTATCATATGCTAATGTTTGACTGTTTTCTCACAGACAAGGGCCCAGTGAGACCTGATGGCTTCCCAAGACATGGTCATTGGGGAAGGGGTGATGAGGCAGTTGATGCTGCAGGAGGGCACACTCTACAGACCTTGCGGTGCAACCTATCATGGATGATTTCTAGGGTTCCACAGATAGAGATGGCGTAACTACCTGAGGCCATGCAGCACCAAGTAATGGGGGTTCCGGGTGACTGGGTGCGATTACTGCAGTGGGTAGCCAATGTAGTTCAGTATTTCTACGAGACACATCCTGTCAGGGTGGCAGCTAGGCCTCCTCGTAGGGAGTAGATATCCCAGGATCTCATTTTGTATCGATATGTATATTTTTTAGGGCTACGGGCTCCAGTTTTGTATGAGACTACCATTTTTGGACATACTTATAAAAAACTTTGGTTCTCCGGTTCTACTATATGTGTGTATGTACAAATGTATGAATGTCTTCTTTTATTTGTGTGCTTCATGGTGAATGTGACAAATTCCAATCTAATACATAATTAGCATATGCATTAGATATATGATTAACACTTCTCGGAACATGTATGTATGTAATTGAAACAAAATTTCGTTCCAAGAGTCTTACCCTTAGGAATTTTCGTAGTAGCGTAGGATTTCGCACACAGTACTACCCATTCAGCTAAGACACAACTAGTTGTGAATCCAGGTGGACTTCTAAAGACTAGATGCCATGGGAAATAGCATCCCGAAGTAGTTCAATGACAGCACTATACTCAGCCACATTGCTAGATGTACGACTGAGACAAGCACCTCCTGAGGACACAACTAGGTGGTCAGGTGAGAAAATAACCCAGGTAGCAAAAGCAAGCTGCTGCCTATGACTGCTAGCACCATCCGCGAACCCTAAGAACGTAGGAAACTCTGCTGACATCTGTAAATCAAACGGAAGCTAATCAACATACCCGAAAACCAAAAGAAATCTAAACTATGTACAGAAGCAACTATACAATAGTATACAAAAGTATCAGCCTGAACCAAAGGTTAAAGCATAATACCGCTTGAGGTAGAGCCCATTTCTAGGATCCTTCAAGATAGTCCCCCCATAGTCTTTTAATTCATATGCTCCTATTTCCAGGACACACCTCACGATGTAAGGACCATGCCACATGGGGTTGAACTTGCTTGCCCCCAGGGTTTCTTTAGCTTGGTCATATAAGAGGACCAAGTCACCTTCAGCATACTACCGGGGATGGACAGACCTATCATACTAAACCTTAATACGATGTTTGTTGGCATCTATAGACACAACGGCATCTCGACGTTGCTTGTCAAGTTGCTCAAGGTGGATTAAACGTTGCTCAAGACCCGGTGTATCAGGGAGGAGCTCTATGGACAGTTTAAGCGAAGGGATCTCGCATTCAATCGGTAAAAGTGACTCCAAATTGTGAACTAGATGAAATGGTGAGAACCTGGTGGCAGTCTTGACTGCGGTTCGATACGCCCACAAAGAAAGATATAACATGATGTGCCAGTTGGTCTTGCTTTGTTGGATGGTACATTGGAGAATGGTATTCAAAGACTTATTGACTGCTTCTACTTGACCATTCGCTTGGGGATAATAAGAAGATGAGTGTTCTTGACGAAACCCAAGCTTGAGAGAAAAATCCTCCATCATCTTGTTCTGAAAGTGACTGCCATGGTCAGTGACAATCTCTTTCAGAATACCGAACCGAGTTATAATTTGGTTGAACACGAATTAATGGGTTGTTTTAGCACCATCGGCTTTAACGGTAGGCATGGCCTCAACCCATTTGGAAAAATAGTCCACGGCCACTATGATATGGTGATGCCCCCCAGCTGAAGCTGGTTTGCAATCCATGAAATCCACCCCCCACTTGGTGAAGGGACCGACGGTGACAATTGGATGAAGGGGCGCTGGATGCGAGCGTATGTTCCGAGAAAACACCTGGCAAGGGTGACATCTCTTCATAGCATTAACACAGTCCTTAAAGATGGAAGGCCAAAAATAACCACCTTGCATAATACGTTGGGCTGTAGCAAGCCCAGATAAGTGACCGCCACATGCCCTAGCATGGAAATCATTAAGCACCCGCTCCGCTTCTTCGTGAATTAAACAACGATGGAGGATAGAATCCTTTAATCGTTGATACAAAGTGTCACCGATGATAGTATAATATTTAGCATGATGTTTTGCACGTCGTCGCTCATCTCGTGAATATTGTGGAGGAAACTTCAAATTTTGGAGATATACAATGACATCCCCATATCAAGGGTCCTCCGATGAGATAAGAAATAAGTTCTCGTCCACAAAGGAATCTTCATGAATGACATCCTCATCAAGTCTCGGAAGGTCCTACATAAGCTCAGCAAACACCAACGATTTCACCGATTTCGCCGAAGCAAATTCGAGATCGAACTCCTGAAGGATAAAAATGCATTTATTGTACTTCCCCCCAATAACCCGGCATGATAGCACGAATTGAAACGGATTGATATGCACGACAACTGTGGTTGTTCTAAGAAAAATTTAATGTCATAACCGTTGGACTGAATGAACAGTCGCAAGTGCCAGCTTCTCCACATGAGTATATCTTAGCTCAGTGTCTACTATATTTCGACTAAGGTAATAGATGACATGCTCGACAAGCGCATCATCAACCTGAACCAAGACCATGCCAATCGTCTCTTGAGATGCGGCCACATAAAGGATAAAATCTCATGCGAAGTCTGGTGGACTAAGCACAGGGGCCGATACCAAATCTTTTTTAAGGGCGTCGAAAGACTTCTGGGATCACTCATCCCAGATAAAGGGTGTGTCTTTATTCAATAGGCGCATGAAACCTTTGGTAAGATTAGCATAATTGACTACAAAACGGCGTAGAAAAGTGGCTCTCCCTTGGAGGCTCTGAAGTTGTAACAAATTGCGCAGAGGAGGCAATTGAAGTATTGCCTCAACTTTGAGAGGATCGACTCTAATACCCTCTTTTGAAACTATGAAGCCCAGAAGGCGACCTGTCCTTACAACAAAGATGCATTTGTTAGGATTCAATCAAATTTTGTATCGTATACATCATTCAAGAATCATGCGGAAGTGCTTGGGGTGGTCCATCCTCTTGCGAGAATGGCCGGCAAGGTCATCCAAGAAAACCTCCATAATTGTTTTAAGATCGTGAAAGGCGTAGTTCATGGCACACTTAAATGTAGCTCCCTTGTTTTTAAGGCCGAAGGGAATTTTCCGATATGAGAATGTTCCCCAAGGACAAATAAAATTTGTCTTATGTTGGTCCTCGGGTTTGATTTGAATCTGGTTATATCCATAAAATTTGTCCTTGAAGGAAAAAATCTCACTTCCAATGCAAGCATCCAAGATTTGATCTATGAATGGTGTGGGGAAGTTGTCTTTCGGACATGCACAGTTCAAATCTCTAAAATCAGTGCATACACGGATCGTTCCCTGCTTCTTATCCACATGAACGGAGTTTGACACCCATTCGATAAGGGGAATGGGGTAGATGAAATCAGCTTTGAGCAGTTTCTCCACCTCTACCTTGATAGCGGTTGCTTTCCTAGGGTTCACAGCACGTAAGCGTTGTCAAACCGGTTTAGCGTTGGGATACGTTCTAATATCATGTTCAACAATGCGGGGGTCTATTCCTGGAATCTCCTCATATGACTAGGTGAAAGCTTCCCGGAGTTCTGTAAACAATTCAGTGTAAATAGCAATCTCCCTAGGAGTGCAATCGTCACTAATGTAGACATTCTCAACCTTTCCAGGAGTACGAGAGATATTGATCAACGTAGTTGGGGAAATGTTAGCCATGTTCCCTTCTGCAAAAACATCATGCGACTCCAAAAGAGCCATAGGGTGACCAACCATCTCTGCTAGAGTCATCCTAAACTCTTCTCATTTGGTGAGCTCGAGTTTGGGAAGGAAATAAGAGCAATGGTGCATATCATCCTAAGGTTTCTCACTACCACACATGGCCTCCATAATAGCTTCATCAGAAGGAAAAGTATCATCGAGGCAATCGTGGGAACAAGACGAGTTGGCTGCCCAAACCGGCAGTGTAATGGGATCTTCCTCGACTGTCTGGGAAGAAGAGAAATCTGGCTTTGCAGTGGCTTGTTGAATATTATAGTAAGAAAGCTCAGCTACAGACAGTGGCATAGACATCCCGACATGCATAATGTTTCCAGATGTGGAACTCGTGGACAATAAAGTCCACAGATCATCAAAATAGGAAGTCCGGAATGACATATTATGCGAAGGAGGAGATGCATCGTCGGTAATGGTTCCAATAAAATTCACAGGTGCAGCAAAATCATAAGTTCCCATCAATGAAGGGTACATACCAACACCCATGTTCCCAATTGTCGGCTGAGAATGAGTAACTTGCGGGGCTATGGATCTTGTGGATGCTGTGGAAGAAGAGTTAATGTAATCCAGCTGATCGATGGTCACAATCTTGCCTTCGTGAGGAAAGCAGATAAATCTGAATATAGTGGACGTGACAGCTTTCATGGCATACATCCAATTTCATCCCTGTAAAAGGTTGTAGTCGATGGGCGCATCAACCACCTCGACTTCAATAGGCACAGACTTTCCTCCCAAGGAGACAACAAGGGAAGGGATAATTCCATGCGGCTTAAATGATCGACCGTCGAATGCACTGAGTGTGGTTCTAGACGCGAGTAGGGGAGGAGAGCCAAGAGCTTTCCAACAAGTTAACGACATTACTGACGCAGAGGCACCTTCGTCAACCATAGTACGTTTGACAAAACTCTGAAGGCACACCACCTAGATTTGAAAAGCCACATGGTAGGGCAAGTGAGGTTGGACATTAGTAGTATCAAACTTGTTAATAGTGGGGCTTCCCCCGTCCTGAACTCCTAATGCACTCAAAAGGGCATGCTTCTGAGAAGGACAGGCTTGCAAAACTTCAAGAGCCGACATGGCACACGGAGTTTGGCCCAAATATTCCACAATAGAGTAGTTATGGGTGGCTCGAGCATTAGGATTATGCGTAGAGCGCTTAAGAACACCTTTTGGTATCCGCAGAATATTAGAATGCTTCTCGATATGCAAGGAATTGTCAGGAGGAGAGGGAGGCTCACTCCCCAAATTGGGTTGTGGTGCATCATAATCGTGTTGACGAGTGGCAACACTAACCTCTAACTGAACCATGTTCACACATCCATAACCACCAGTATTGGAACAAGACATTGTCGTCTTAGTAGGTCCATAACCAGTGGTGGGAGCATGCAAAGCCATGTTTTGGTGATGAGGTAGGGGATCCTTCAACACAGCTGGGCTCTGTGCCAAGTGCTTCGATGCTTCTTCAATTCGGGGACATAAGTGAGTAAGATGGTCTTCCCCACAGAGATTGTAAGGAAACTTCACCTTACGCCTAGGTTTACAGTCCTCACCAGCATTTCCGCCTTCCCGAGGAGGGTTGTCATTATCCTTATGGGGGTATTACGATTGCTATTGTTATTCCCATTGTTTCCATCCTTATGATTATTTCTCCCCTTTTTCTTACCACCAGGTTGCTGGTTACCTGATTGGTTCATCGTTTGCACACTGTGTACATCGGACGACGGGGTGGAAGTGGACAAGGTGTGAACCTATCCGGGAGTAGATTGGTTTAGCGACAAATTTTTCATTTGATTAGCTACCAAATATATGGGGTGAGTGCTTGCAGATACTACGATGCCATTGGCATGCGGTCCAGGAACTGACGTGGGCTCATGACGTGTGCGCGGTGCGTCAGGAATGATGTCATACAAAATGCCAGACTAAGAGTATAACAAGTCTAACTGCTGGACTTTCAAGATGGCTTGTTCCTCAGTCACAATGCTATACATCAAAACATCCTTAGCAATGTATGGCAATAGAGACTTGAGGAACCATTCCAACAGCAACTCTGGAGGAATGTTGGATTTCACTAACCTCTTCCGCCAACGCCACTCTTGAACGTGGTCAAAAATATGTGTGGCCTTGTTCTGACGGAAGGTAGATAAAATTTCAGTGCTAGTATCATAGCGAACCGGCAACTGGAAATGATCTAAGAAAACCAAAGTGATCTCGTTAAAACCCCTATAAGTGTTTCCAGGAAACTCGACATACCAATTTGCGGCTGCCCCCGTGAGGGTGCATTGAAATAGTCGCAATCTAATGGAATCGTGATTCAATGAGTTGGAGGAGCACCAAAGGTGAAATGTTGTGACATGATCTCCCAGGTCCTCACCACCTTTCCCCTCAAACTTAGGAATGCCCGAAGGGAGCTTGGTAGGGACCGGGGGCCAAGTAGGGTCCTAACACACCGGATCATTCATGAGCTTCAAAATATCTAGAAGATTCAAGCGTGCAAGGAATGGGAGCTGAGGCTGGAAAGCTTGATTATAAGCCCCCATAAAAGGTTGGTTAAACGGAACCAAATTATAAGATGGACCAAAAGCTTGACCATGAGTATTAAACTGCTAATAATAAGGACCTAATGGACCATAAGCTTGCCCATGGCCATATGATTGATAACCTCCTCCTGCCTGGCCCATTTGAGAGTAAGCATGTATGTGCGTGTTTTGGGCACCATATTGGGGTGGTGGGTTGTACTGGTGGCCAGCACCGACTGTGTTGTAGTAAGGGTTTCCCCCATGAGTATGGGGCATATACATACTATTCGTAGCGGTAAATGTGTTGTAATGACCATAATGGTATGGTATGTTCCCACCCCCATCATTAGGATTAGCTTGAGCAGTCGTGTGGTGACCAGAAGAATGAGATGTATTCCTAGCCCCAACATTGGTGTTACTAGTAGCAGGGATGGTGGCGTTATGTCCATGTGGATAGGATATATTCCCACCCCCTACATTGGCATTACTAGTGGTGGCAGTGGACGCAAAAGTATGCGGTATATGTCCACCCCCGTGGTTAGGAGGAGCATTAATATTCGCAAAAGTAGTCCTGGGTTGACGAGTAGCGGCATGTGTATTAGGTGGTGGATGGCAAGTCACGTTTCGAGCAACGTTCCTATTAGGTTGGGAAATCCTAGGAGGTGGTCTTCTTCCAACATTAGCATTGTTATGAGTAACATGACCAATCCCCATACTATGTGTGTGAGTGGACAACGTAGTGCCCCCAGTGAGGGTAGTGCCCCCAGTGGGTATAGTATGGCTAACACCATGACTAGTGCCAGCATGACTACCGAACGTAGTGGAAGGTTCAACTATACTATAATTAGGCATACCAAAAGAGAGTGCGGTTGGGTTGACCATAGGACCAGTGTCATCATGTAACTCTGGCATCCCGTTTTTAGCTCTCCAGGAGTCCTTCTAGGCTGTAATTCAAAGGAGCCTGGTAACTTAACCTTTTTATCAATAATGGGTGTATAATTGGATCAAGATGAATAACTCACTCACTGATTTCATACTCAAGATAGTCTTAAATACATTCAAATGATACAAGGCCTTCGAAATCCATTAATCAGATAGTTTTCGCTAAATTAGATGGGTGGAGAAAAACTAACTATATTAACCAGAACATACATATATAACAGTACATATGATGGGTCAATAGAACTAGCAATAGTTACTTGTGATCCTAGTTTACTGATATGAAAGTGAGATGAAAATCACTAGCTTTAAAGTAAACATAGACAAGAGAACCTCTACTCATAAGTATAGAAAGAAGGAGATAACAGTCTGAAAACAACAATGAAAGAAGCTTGTATTACTGAATATATTAAAAAAAGGTCTTTTCTACAAAAAGAGTGTATTAGAGTCTTCAAAATCCAACCCTTTCTTGCTCTCAAGTTCTAGGATTTATAGCCTTTACAACATCTTCCCTAGATCCTAATAAGCTGGGTCGAAATCACTAAAAACAGAAAATCAAAACCTTTTTGAATAAACCAGGAAAAAAATCCTCTTTAATTTGGCCAAATTGCTGAAACATGGGACTCAGAGATGGATTCGATTCTCCCAATCCGTGACACCTGTAGTAAAAATGAGAGAGGTTATTGTTCTATGACATGTTATGCACAAAAACCTCCGTCTGTTTTGAATAATGATTCTCCATTCGCTCAGAATCATCATTTTAAAATGATGACTCTGCACAGTAAAAACGTCATTTTTGCTGAAACTGCTGAAAAAGAGGCTCAGAGATGGGTTCAGTTCTCTAGATATGTGACACCTGTGTATAAAATGAAATATTTTATTGTACATTTATTTGTTGTGATCAAAAACCTCTCTCAGATATTTGAAATTCGTTTTCATTTGACCGAGATCTGCATTTCAAAAACATATGTCAAACAGGCAGATTCTGGGATCCAAAAATTGGAGCTCAATGACGGATTCAATTCTCCCAATATGTGACACCTGTAGGAAAACTGAGAGAGTTTATTTTTCTCTGACATGTTATGAGAAAAAACCTCTGAGCATTTTAAAAAATGATTCTCCAGTCGCTCATAATCATCATTTGAAAATGATGACCTTTCACAGTAAAAACGCCATTAAATTTCAGTAAATATCCTTGCCTCCATCTTGCTGGCACCTTTAAATCTAGAACAGAACCTTGATCATGATGCCTTTAATTATTATATAACATTATAAACTTCCCTTGAGGTGTTTGGATTAGTAAAAATCAGATCTGTGCAAAAATGGTAACATTCTGTCCAGTTTTTTAGCTTTCGGTAGCTAGGAAAGCCAAAGTCTAAATCTGTAAGCTACCGAAAGCTCTATTTTCGGTAGCTAATGAACCATCACCTTGTCCACCTAAGCCACCAAAACTGTTCCACGACACCTAACATGTGCCTTTCCTTTCGATAGTTGAATAGTTTTGTCTTCCATTTTGTAAGCTGCCGAAAGTTGGGTTTTTGGTAGCTAATGAACCATCGCTTGGTCCGCCTAAGCTACCGAAACAAATCTAATTTTTTGTAGTTTTCTAAGAGTCATTTGGTCTATTTGTTGTTTTAATACTTCTCTTGCAGTAGTCTATTTGCTTGAAATACCCATGGCATTTTCCGAAAACCAAGTTGTAAATAGAGAAAAAAAAACTCCTTTCTAAATCATCTCAGCATGTGGCAGAAAATTCCTTTGCTCCTAATAATGTGTGTTTTTGGAATGCAAGACATAAACGGAGGGAAGGTCCTCTTTTCTTTGTTATAGTGGTAGCTTCTGCAAATTTACTATCTCTAGAAAATTCTTCATTTTCCTGATTGAAACTGCTGCAATTCTTCATGTACAGAGTAGTCATTTTCTGCTATTGTATTTACAGTCACATGGTGCCACTGTATTTACTCTTGTGCATAGCTAGGAAAACTTGAGTCGACAATTGTATGATAGATTTCACTTGCGGATCCTCCCCAAGGCAATCAAAATCTTAACCTTTGTTTTTTAAAAAAATGCAAATGGCACAGGTATCTTCTTATCTGATCTGCTTTCATTTTAAAATTTCTTTTCACTTTCGGTAGCTAGGAGAGTCCTGAAAATTTCGTTTAAGCTGCCGAAAGCAGAGCTTTCAGTAGCTTAGGAACTGTTTTAAATAAGCGCTTAGCTACCGAAACCTATCTTTTGAAATTTTTGAAACGAGAACCCAATCAAATGTTTTTCAAACTTTATTACATGCATAAAGCTATCAACAATGAGCCTTAAGAAATTTACAAATGAATTTTTCAATGACACCCTATCATCTAAAATTGATCAACTCGACAAATTTATTTGGGGAGATAACACCCGTGTCTATAACTGCGTGGAAACGAAGGAATGAACGTGTTGTTCTATTCTTCATCCTCGGGTAAGGTTGGCATCCCGTGAAGATAATTATCCAGATTCGAAGGATCGAACGGATCTTGTTCAAGTGGATTCGCCCAAATCGAACGAGGTTGAGTCTCAGGTGGATCACCTCCCCATGCCTCATGAGGAGTAGGGGAATCGGAAGTGCGTTCAACTCTACCCGATGGAGTCGAAGGTATTTCCTCAGTATCAGAATGTGCAGCATTCATGACGTCTTGGACATATGTCTCGTAAGAATCCGAAGACTCAGAGGGAGCCCACCGGCGTCCCCTAGCAACACAGTGTGAAAGCTAGGTAGGCTCTAAACCATCCAACCGACGAGATCGGCGGAGAGTAGGGATCCACACCACGATATCTCCAGAGAGAATATATAATCAAAACATTCCCTAAAGGCCAACTATCGATCAAAAATAGTAAATCAAAAGCACACACTTAGAGAAACTACAGCCAAGAGCATACAAACAGAGTGGCTAAATGAACTCCCGACACTAGAGCCGGTATGTCTCGCCTAGGAGAGGATTGAGACTCCCAAACTATAGCCGGAGGTAACAGAATCAGTTATAACAGCCCCCAGACTTCACTGCGTGCACAGGGTCAAGTCCCTATACAACGGAAACTGTGTTGTCCGACCCCTATCTGACTCAAGACACAAACAGCATAACCACTACAAGTACCCTATGCGATACCTAGGTAAGGCAACTATGGTCACCGCAATATAGCCAATGCTCAGGGGGACAGTCGCAGGTGGGATCCGTCATATGGGAAGGGTAGCTAAGCCTGAAGCACAAGAGGATGAACCTCCAGTACCCCCAGATATGAACAAACCCTGGAAATATCTCCCACGTTCAGCTGGTATCAGAGGGATATCTCTTCAACGAACCTCCCGTGACCTCGTGCTTAACTCTGGCTTGAGTAGAGCTTCCTGAGAACACCGATATATACCATGGATTCCTCCACTCACTGGTCAGACACCTAATGTTTCGTGTAGTAGTCTTGGATTTTTAACTCACAATGATCGATTCCAAGATTCTAAACCTATGCTAGTTGGTGTACCCTATAAATAAAATCGGTCTAATCAATTTTAAGATTAAGCATTAATTTTAATGGTTGTGATTACTCAAGGGATATGATCGTGAAACTAGTGATGTGTAAGACTCAATAGTATGCAAAATCATCAAATCCTAGACTCATCTATCCAATGAAAACAATGCCACTAACATGCACAATCAAACCAACGATTTCGAAATAAATATGCAATCCTTTTATATTTTTCAATGCACAATCAGAATCTAAATGAAGGGAGAAAGCACTCAATGCAAGATGCAATACATAAAAGCAATTTTTTTTTTTGTATTTTCTCTTATAAACAAAAGGAAAATGCAAAACTATGTGTATATTTTTGTATTTTTCAATATATGGAAATGAAAAATGCAAGCAAAATCCTATTATCGAGTCACTGATATGCCAAGGAGATCACTAAGACAACCAGGAAGATACCAAATAGTAAGACTCAGCCAAAGGAATGAGCTCAAAAGGAAAAAACCAACAAGGCTAACCCAAAGATGGGTAAAAAACCAACAAGGCTCAACCAAGAGAAAAGAAGAGTTCTGGTCACAACCAAGGCATGGAACAGTAAAGAAACAGACCAACAAAGACTCAGGATCAACCAAAACCAACCCAGCAACAGCCAAAGGTCGTAAATCAACCAAAGCCGGAGTTGCACGCTACTTTAGAAGGAATACATGCAGGTACCCGCGAGCAGCAGAGTAAACAAAGGCGGGTATACGTGGGCAGAGCTAAGCTAGCCCGCGGGTGAGGAAAGGCAAATGGGAAATCAGAGAGTCCAATGGCTAAAAAAAAAGCAAGTTTTCTATAGTGCATCTCAACGGCAGATAAGTGACATAGAGCTTCGACAAACATCAACTCTAATTATGGACTAATGCTCAAAAAATCCCCAAAATGGATGTTTTCCCCAGCGGAGTCGCCATTTCTGTGTTGGAGAAAACTCACTATGGCTTCGGGTAGACCACAATAGACAGATGACTACCAGAAATCAACTCAATTCTCAAAACTATGCTATATAAATGACAATGCTAAAATAATGAAGAATATAACCAACCTCGATCCAAACGTTTGATGTAGATCCCCGTTGGAGATTTCCAATCCGTGCACTTGAATCTGCAAATTATTCTTGACAACCAATATACAACAAGTACATATAATATATGAACGGCATTAACATCATCAATAGCAATGGTCCATGATATAACAAGTAAATGCAACCCAATGTAAGATAAACAACATTTACAACATTAATGGACGAGAATATGAGTATTTCTATTAATAAACAAGAAGAAGTACAATGTGATACGACCTCTTGCCGGCAACCAATCTGAACCAAGATTTGGATCGATCCACTTGTGCCTCCACCACTTCAATCCTCCATGAATGGAAAAATCAAACTAGATAGGAGTTTGGAAGGTGAACATAAAGGGTTCACAACTACAAGGATCAATGAGTGTAGACTCAAGATAGGGAAAAAATCCACTAGATTTCCCTTGCTCTTCTTTCTCCTCCCGTCCATAAGCCATATGTGCTCAATATATAGTCCTCTCAAAGGTAAGTGAAAGGACACATCGAGGCGTTTCTTGGGTAGATGGAGAGTCAAAGGTCACCCAATGACCGCTTTTTGGGAGTAAAAGTAATAAACTAGTGATTTTTATCATTTTACATGCTACCAGCGGGCTGTAGTGATTCAACTCGCGGGTACGCTGGCTATAGTGATGTAGCTAGCATATAAGGGAAAAAATAGGGAAAAATAGTGTCTGAAGGATATAAAATGGTTCTGAGTCAGTGAAATGGATCCTCTAGGCCAAAGGGTGTTGATTCTCACAAGGTGGAAGATTACGTTGTAACAAAGAGAATTCTGAGTTTCATATCAATTTCTTGCACCTAGTCTATATTGCCATGGAAATCAGTTAGTTTTGAGTGTTTGATCAATAAATGAACTTATACAAATCCAATTTGATTTATTTAAGTTTCTTATATCATTTAACATGTCAAAAAACTCATTCCATGTATGAAACCAAGAATTCGAAGACTTCTCCCACTGTTTGGGAAATCTTGAAGTTGAACTAGTTATGTAGTCTCGGTAGACAATTTTGCTTGCTTTCTTTTGAAACCTCATCAAAAATTCCTCAAACTTTATGGTGTGAAATCAAACTCATATTTGACAGTCAATAAATTTTTTTAATCCTTCCTACAACCAGTCAAGTCACTAGTTTCACTATTTTTCCTTAAGTATTGTACAAGAGAGTCAGTTAATGTACAATCACAGATGACTGGTACATTACAGTGGTATCAGACCAATTTCCTATATTCCTGTGGAAATTAATCTCTCAATTTGAATAATTTGCATCCATTATACTAGCACCTACTTGGTTTAATTTTTGCAACAAGGCCAAGCTTCTTTGATTTATTGAAGAAATCACCATCATGGCTTTCCTTGATTTTTTTGATGGGAAGAATACATATGAGATGATAAAATCTATGAAAAGGTTAAGTGACTACATGGATTTGAGTTTTGATTGCGGAAATATTTTTTCCTTCATAGAGTACTATGTTTAGCAACACAATCTTGAATCAAGAAGGTCTACTCAAAATTTGAATTCTCTCAAGAAGAACAAACCATCTATCTATGGGAGTTTCATGAGACAATTTACAACCAAGGGTACCAAAAACTCTGGTAAAGAAGATGTTTCAAGGAAGAGGGAAACTAAAATCATATAACATTCTTCAAATCAACCTACTCATAATGCAAATCCTCATACTACACAAGATGGAGAAGCTTCAAGCTACATGATGGAGGATAGAGAGAAAGCATATTCACTTGAGCATGAAGAAGGCTCTAATAAGTCATCGTATGCCCAAGAAGAATCCATACCACTAGATTCGCTCCTATTTGATCTCCAACCAAATAAGGCCGAATGCACACAGGATGAGGATAAATAACCTCATATGATGATGGGGTATGAAGAGGACAAAGATGAAGGAGATTTTGAAGAGGAAGATTGGATGACCTATGGATCATATTTGGAGGAGGAAGGTCATCTTAATGAGGTGTTGAGCATGTCACATTTTCCATCTTGCATGGATCATGAGCATGAACACATGATCGAATGCATTCCTGAAGAGAAGGAGGATATTCTTGAGTTGATGGAGCATGAAGATATGCATGTGCATGAAGGATATTAAGATTTTCTTGTGTATGAGGAGGAGGATGACATGGAGGATGTAGACCAATCATTTTCCTTAATTACAAAGGATGACATACCTTTCATATCTACAAGAAAAAGGCACTTGTTTGTACAAGAATTGGATATATAAGTACATAGCGGAGATGGAGATCCAAGGGTGCACTAGACTTGCATACTTTGGAAGAAGACAAATTGGCATGTCTCTCAAAGAGCCACCTAGTGAACAAGAAAATCCACGTGTATGGCATATGTATGAGGAGCTTTTAGATCTAAAAATGAATAGGGTATATGCATGCATGATCATTGGATCAGCCAACAATGAAGTATTTCCATTTACCATTTTGGTGGGTGTATCTTGTAGGAAGTTTTGAGTTCAATGGATGCTATCTATTAAGGAGCCTACTTTGCACTACCAAGTTTCTAACTTGAGATATTTTATGAGGTATGAGTACATTTAAAGGGATGCAAAGTGTCTCATGACCATTCAAGACACAGCCATGAACAGGTCTTATCATTTTGGAGGAATTGGAGGTTTCTTACAAATGCATGAGAAGGGATTGGAAGGTCTCCCATCGGGTAGACCACCTGACAAGGTGAAGAAGCATAAGGCTTAATTGAGGATGGATGTGCAATCCATCAATATATTTCATTACAAGCATTTGAAAAGGTTTGAGGAGGGAAAGTAAAGGTACATCAAGTGTTCCTTTTTCTGAGGACACATCAAACCAAGTCCTCTTGCATTTCTTATGGGCCTAGTGAAGATGAAGATCAGAATGAGGTGCATGTGCATAAGGAACAAATTCCTTAACAGGGAGATCAAGGAGGCCTTACACATTCTCCATGACACACATGTTTCAGTATCATAGTCTTGTTGGAGAGTTACTTCATTGGAAGATTCATCTTTCCTTGAAGCCATGGAGAATATCTAGAGAGGAATGTCTACAATCCAAGGTAATTCTTCACACATGATTTCTAACAAAGATTATTTGTATGATATTTTTCATATGTTGGAGGGATCATCCTTGAAGGATGATGAGGATATTTTCAATCTCAATGATGAGTTGATGGCCACCCAATATTCTTTGAGGATTACTCAAACTACCCTCTTGGAATCTAAGATGGAGATAGAGTAGCTTCACTGGGACTTGCAGAGATCACATACTCCCTCCTACCTCCCAGTCAACCATTCTCTTTTGATTGTTGAAATTTAGAATTATGTGGAGGAACCTCATGAGATGGTGGTTCATAAGGTGCATATGGCATGCATGTGCTTCAGTATTTTTTGAATTCCAATGATGAGTTCCAAGCACATATTATCTTCCAAAGCAAAACCTAGCTTCTTCTTGGAGTGATTCATTTCTCCACTTAGGATTCAGAAGAGATCTTGTGTGATGGACCAGAATTTGATGGAGTTGATGCATCCATTAGCTTGAAGGATGAGGTTTGCAGTGATGAGATTCTGGTCCATGATACTACATCAGTTCCTTCTACTTTTTCCATGTCAATTGAGGCGGAAGTTTGGTTCAATAATTTCTTCTTGATGGTGCCTGAAGAGGAGCATAAGGATACTACATTTGCTCCAGTTGATTCAAAGATTGCACCACCTCCCTCCTAGTAGTTGCAGAGGAATCCCATGCCTACCTTTGATTAATTCACACATAAAGGTGCATATGGTTCCAACTTGATTTCATATAGCATGACACATTCTGATTGCATGCACCTTTTGACCAATGGAAGAGAGTTGATCCATTGGGAGTATTCACATAGGGAAGCACTTTGCTTTCCAATTGGAGCATTGGTTTGGAGTGTCTCTTATTTTCCTATTTGGTAGAAAAAACACATGAGTGATATTCCTGCTTGCATACTTCTTAGATACATTTTACACTTCTTATGAACCCTATGAATACTTCTTAGATACATTTTACACTTCTTGTGAGCAGCATGGGCATCCATTGAATTTTGATGATGCCTACCATTTTTCGTAATTTGACATGGGACTTTCACCCTTTTCATTTAAACAACAGTGTTTTTATCTATTGTACTTGTGTGCATTGGGAACACGAGGTGCATTCTGATTTGCATGTGCTTGGGGAATTTGAGGTCAATCAAAATGAAGAACAAGCACATGTTCATTGCTTGAGATATTATGAGTTTCCTCTAGGTGGTAGTTGTACAGTTTTGGAGGAGGCACATGTTCTCACTTCGGTTGAGCCAACCATGATGGATGACTATTATAGAGAGTTGGTTCACCATTCTCCATCCCACACACATATATAATCCAACACACATAGGGATGAATATTGGGTAAAGGGATTCTTTCCTTTGGTGCCAAATGAGGAGAAGGGGGCTCCTACACACTTTACTGATGGTTTGATGGCTAGACCTTGGAGTTTGAAAAGAACACATGTCCATTACCAGTTTGATGAGAAGCAGTAGAGGCATCTACCTAATGTCTCCATCATGCATATCAGTGCAGGGGAGTTCCACTTGAGACAGTTAGGTGGAACAAGTAGCAGGGTAAAGAGTTGTTGCACCATATCGAATATGGTACATGGGGAAGCTACAATATTTCCATCCAAATCACTAATATAGAGTATGCATTCATCCACTAATTGGGTGGATAGATACATGAGGGAGTTGAGTACCCCAAGAGGTAATTTTTTTGCTTGCATCGGTGGAAATTTTATGGACATAACATTCATCTTTTGTGAGTAGTTGTATAGGAATTTGTGGCTGCTATGTGATGTTTACAATATACTTGGATGGACATGGGATTGTCACCTATGTCTTATGGATGGAAAATTCAAAGTTGGTTTGTACAAAGCTTATGAGGAGACTCAATCTTCCTTTGGAAGTGATGAACTTCCAGTTTGGTGGAGTGATCTAGACATCCTCCATGATGATATATTCTTTATGTTGATACTGATGTTTGGGAGGATGTAGTTAAGACAATAGGACCCTGGAATTCTTTGGAATTATATTTTTCCACAAGCAACCATGATATTGGGAGACATGCAACAGATACAGTGGGATCTAGGAATACTTGGTATCATGGATTTCTTGGAATGGAATTGTCATCTAGAGGAATAAAGCAGAAAAAGTGGGATCCTGGCATTTAGTTGTTGCATCTAGGGGTTGGATAGCTGCATAGGAGACAATGTTACTTTTTGAGAAAAGGGTAATAAAAAGAGTGGTACAACATAAACATGGTGGAATTTTGGTTGTCTTGGAGTTGAGGATTCCAATTCTAGATAGCCATCAGCATATTTTGAGGAGTGAAGTCATTGGTTGGCTTCATAGATGGTTGGAGTTGGTTTATTGATTGAGGACAAGCAATTTGGGGAGGGGTGGATTGTCATGTTCCAAACATTTTCAGCACCATGAAGAATCCAATGACTCATAAAACCCCCATGGATCCTAGTGAAAATGAGTGAATTAATTAATAAGAGGGGGATAACATTGTTTAATTACCTAGGCAATTAAATTCACTAGGAATAATTTAGCCTATAGTTGTTTTAATAAATTAAATTAGAGGTGAAGTAATTATTGTTTTGATATTTAATTATTATTAAATGAGTTAACGAGTTGGATGAGGGTGCATAAGGAAATAAGGACAACTCAAGGAGTTTTCAACCAAAGAGGAAGGTGAAATAAAAGCAGAGCAAAGCGAAAAACAAGGAAACGGGAAAAAGAAAGGAAAAGCTGGCACAAGGCAGAAAAAAAGTAAAGGTCGAGAAAACAATAATAAAGTAGAAAATTAGATAAAAGCATAAATCAGGATAAGGCAAAATAGTAGGATAAGGAAGAAAAGCAAGAAAAAGCAAAAAAGCGGGATAGAAAGGCAAAAGCAAGATAAAGCAAAGGTAGAAAGCAAAGCAAAAAGAAAAGTTTGAAAGCAAGTTATCCTTATCCAATCCATGAGGGATAATTAGCCTATATAACTTGCTCAAAATTTCAACTCAAGTATATAAAATAAGGAGTGCGCACCACTTTCCCATATTTTGGTAGTTTGAGAATTGAATTGAGGGCTATTTTTCCTATTTGACTTGGGAGATGTTCCCCTAGTCCAAGCTGGGATATGTGCCCCTGATTCTTCTGAGAGGATGATTACATCCAGTCTTCATAATTGATTTTATTTTAGGTCGTTAAGTCTGATCCAGTTAATTTCGAACTTGTTTGCATAGATTGGGAAGCCTCCCATTCGAAATCTTGATGATTTCTAGTCTTTCTATGATGAAGAGTTTTGTCTCCTATGTATTTATTTCCTCAGACTTATATGAGATGTATTTTAGATTCTAATGGATTTCATTAATTTAATTTTGAACCTTTGAAGTCCATTCTTCATATTGAATAAAGAGAAGTCTGATTTTCATATCAATTTCTTGCACCTAGTCTAGATTGCCATGGAAAATAGCTAGTTTTCAGTGTTTGATCAATAAATGAACCTCTACAACTCCAATTTGATTTATTTCAGTTGATTATATCATTTAACATGTCAAAACACTCATTCCATTTCTGAAACCAATAATTTGAATCCTTCTCCCCCTGTTTGGGAAATCCTGAAGTTGAACTAGTTGTGTAGTACTGGGAAACAATTTTGCTTGCTTTATTTTGAAACCTCATCAAAACTTCCTCAAAATTTCTGGTGTGAACCCAAACTAATATTTGAATGTAAATTAATGGTTTCAATCCTTCCTACATCCATTCAAGTCACTAGTTTCACTGTTTTTCCTTAAGTCTTGTAGGAGAGTCAATTAATGTACAATCGAAGTTGATTGGTACATTACATTGAAGATGCTAGGAACATAGATGGGGATCCATATGACCGTAGAAGAACCATATATCAGTATAAATTTGTAAACCTTGCACTATGTCATACAAATCCACTTCTCCCAGAGAGGTGCTACATGATGGTGGGGTCTGATCCACAATCCTTCAAAGAGGATTGCCATGATCCAAGATGGTAGACTGAGGTTCATATTCACTACATCAGGTAACTAGTGCACAACAGGACCAATGCACTGCATTATTGTCCTACAGAGAAGCATATTGCAGACATTTTTTCAAAGTCTTTCACTTAGAAGATATTTTCCTATCTCATACCCATGCTTGGTGTGAAGGCTATTTGAGTTCCCTAGTGTTCATTTTTTTTTTGGGGGGGGGGGGATTTCCCATGAGGTTTTCTCCATTTCCTTAGTTTCATGAACAGATATTTTTTATTGTTTGGGTGACCTTTTTCCTCAGATACCAGGGCCCAGGTTGTCTAAGTTTGGATTAAGGGGAGGTGTTAGGATAATTAATACTCCAACCTTTGTCCACCTTTGTATTATTTCCCTTTTCCTAGTATTGGATGATGTTGTTGACCCCCTAGTAGTGTTTAGTTGTCATCTAGGCCTCATTTTCCACTTGATGTGCCCTCCATGCATGTATTTAGGCCATGCAGATTCAGTTCCCTACATTTTAGGAGCTAACTCAGTGATCTAGTTCAGTCCACCTGAGTTCATGACTATAGTGGGGGGTTTGAGCTTCGATTGCCACTGATTGTCAACTAATGCACCCTATCTAGACTGATTTGCATGATAAACTAACTGATGCACCCTTCATGATCAATTAACTAACAGTAGGTTCAATTCACTGACATCCAATTGAGTTTGGCACCATCGGAGCACTGTAGTGGGGACAATTCCTATGCTAGACTGAAATGGATTTGAATTCCTTCTGGATAATCAAATTCTATCCATTGTAACATATTCTTTGACTATACAGATTAATGGAATATCACACTTGTTTTGATGCACATCTGAGTTTCTTTGCATGTTTGATTTTACACCTCAATTCTTGCTAGATTTCACTGCAATTCTTCTTCCTTGCTAATTCTTTCACCGTGATATTTTCCTACGCCCAATGATCTACTTTGTTACATAATTTCACACATCATCCTCTGGTCCTTCCATGATATTATAGCATTCCATCATTTCTTCAACTGTTTCATTCCACTGGGGAAAATTAGACACTAGTCCAGGTATTTCATCAAAGATTTTTGCTTTAATGATTTGTAGAGCTACATCTTGTCATTTCCCCAAATTTTTCATTGGGTCACAATGGCCTAAGCCACTTGGCCATATCCACGATATCTTGTCAAATTGATGCTAAGGGTCAAATAATTGCCAAGCATGATGTCCAAGTTAGTACTAATGTAAAATTAGATCTAAATGGACAAGGTGGGTCACATTAAGAGAAAATTCTCAATTCAAAGTTTGTAATATCCCCATCCAAATGAACTATCATGGAGGAAAATTACTAGTTCCCTAGGTTGGGGGTGGAAGCATTGAAAGTTGGAATAAAGGAGCTACAAGACCCA
Source organism: Larix kaempferi (assembly GCA_027924585.1). Taxonomy (NCBI): domain Eukaryota; kingdom Viridiplantae; phylum Streptophyta; class Pinopsida; order Pinales; family Pinaceae; genus Larix; species Larix kaempferi. Next base: position 5,274,974 of record BSBM01000223.1, on the reverse strand, counting down.
AAATGACCTTAGACTTTCAAATTCACATCAAATGAGCCAAATACATAATAATAAAAATAAAATAAGGTGGCATTGGACAATGAGGGCACATAAGAGGTTGTGGGACCCACTTGTGGCAAGATTCCCCACTACACTTGGCATCATTCTCTCACAAATTCGAGTTCAATATGAAGGGTAACATACTTGGGGGAGTTGAAGAGGTATTATTCATGGTATGAATCACGTAAGTTCAAATTAGAGTGGAAGAGTAACTTCGATGGAAGAGGAAGAGGCATCTTAGAAAAATTGTGACACTTGGAGCTAGATTCCCTAACTCCTTTGAAAACAATGGTGAAGATTCTATGAAACTTATGACAAAGTTCAGAACTGATTGCTGACATCTAACATATATGACATGTAAGGGTCTAAAAATAGCCTCCAAGACGGCACACAAGGGGGGTTATGGCAGCCAATATTCCCCCATTCGAATTGATGGAAGAGGAGAGCTAGGAAAAGTTGGACAAGTGGTATTCATGGGAATATCTCCCTAATTCAAGTTGGTATGAGTCTCTTGGAGGGAATTAGAGATAAGGAGGCCTTGGGAGGTTAATAAAAGACAAGAATAAAGAAGGAGACTGGATTTTGATCATTTCTCATCTGGAAAAAATTGGAGAGCTTAGCTTGTCCTTGCAAGGTGGATGCTTATCCTTCTTTCCTTAGAACAAATTTCGAGGGTGCAAGAGTCCCATCCTAGTTGGCTGATGGAGAGGCCATTCAGACCTATCAACAGAGCTTCATGGATTTTTTTATGCAGGTTCAAACCCCAACTGAGTTTTAGTTCATCTTCTCTCATTCATTAGAGGAAATTTGAGGTCTAAAATGGGCCTTATAAGAAAACGAGCCAACCATAATTTCTTGATGAGTTGGAATTCAAGAACCAATAGAAATAAAATGAGTCAACCATAATGGTTGACTTGAGATATTTGTCATAAAAAAATTACTTTTTTTGTTCGTATTTTCAACATATATCTCTATTTTTTTACTCAAATTTCGAACAGGATTACTCGTTGGATGCGGAATTTAATTCTGCATCCAACGAGTACCCATGCTTCATACTTTTGACGGACCCCACTGCCCCAAAAATAAGAAATACCTGAAAAATGTCATGATCACATCATCATGACATTTTTGCATGTATTTCTCGTTTTGGGGGTAGCGGGGTCCGTCAAAAGTATGCAGCATGGGTACTCGTTGGATACGGAATTAAATTTTTCATCCAACATGTAATGTTCCTTTTTATGAATTTAATAAAATGGCAAATTTTTCATTTTTTTCCCTAGTTCGACCTTTGACTAGTTTTGAGCTCTAGATCTCCAATTTGCTCCAAATGCTCCCAAATATTCTGAGAAGGTGTATGAATGATATTAAGACTTGATTATGATTTTTAGGGATGATTTAGACCCATCAAAAGAATCATGAAAACCCCTTTGGAAATCTGGTCATTGCATGGATTTTTACTAGTAAATTCTGGTCCAAATCCCCTAGGGGTAGATGATGAAAATGACTTTCCCAATGCACTCAATCCAAGTCGAATTTATGAATGGAAAAAGGGGAAATATAAAGGACATAAACATGGACTCATATGCATCACCATTCAAATTTTAATTTATGCTATAACTCCCTTAAATCAGATGCAAAAATACTAGTTTCAACCTTAGGGGAAATGATAGGCAATCTTCTCCAAATGTTATGAAACTCAAAAACATGACTCCAAATGCTTATGTACTGAACATTAAACTCATATAATACATCAATAACATTCCATTCATCAATAAACCATCAATATTTTACTTATCCATTCAAATCCATCAACATTACATTGGTTCACAACAAGGTAGTGGGGAAATGGCACCGTTTTTTCATTAATGAGCAATTTAACATAGTTTTTCTTGGAATCTAGACTTGTGTATCTTATGATATGGTTATTACATATATATATAGCATATGACATGTACATGAATTCGAAATGGCATTACTTCACTAACTATATGCAACCACAAGAGCGTTATGCAAGAGCTATGGGGAAAATGCCACCATTTCTTCATTAAAAATCAGATTTATACATTTCCACTTGGAATTTCAACCTGAAACTTTCTGGAGATGAATAACAGAGTATTTAATTCAAATTATAAAATAAATGGGGCATTATAAGCTCCCCCAAAGAGTACAATAGCTCACCAAAAACGCCCTCTCTCAAGGATCAAGAATATGCACTGAAAACTGGAAATGGTTGAAGGAATGAGCTACGCTAAAAGAAACCATGATCTTCCTTGTAGCTTACACCTACAACAAATGACTCCATTAAATCTCCAAATGAAAGTTTTGAATGGCCTTTCCAATTACCAACTTGGATGGGAATCTTTCACCCTCGAAATTGGTTAAGGCAAGAAACTAGTCATCCACTAGCTCTCCCTCTTCACAAATGCAATTGTAAATTATAAAAATGATAAAAATCTGCCTTCATTCTTTGTTCTTGACATTTATAAAGTTTCCAAGCTCTCTATGGGTCTAATTCCTTCCAAGAAATGCATTCCAACTCAAGTTGGGAAGAAATTCCAAAGGATGTCACTTGTACAACAATTCCTAGTCTCCCACTTCCACCAAATCACATGTGGAAGCATCTTAGCTTCCCTAACTCCCTTGAGAGCACTCTTGGAGGATATTTTTAGCCCTGACATGTCATATATGTCAGATCTCATCCTTTAGGTTTTATTTTTGTCATATGTGTCATAGCATTTTCATCATTGTTGTCATAGAGTTAGGGAATCTAGTCCAAGTGTCTCACTAGCTCCAAAATGCCTCTTCCTCTTCCATGGGAGTTACTCTTCCACTCCAATTCGAACTTAATTGATTAATTCCAAGTATATTGACCTTCCAACTCATCCCAAGACCCTTGGGCTTCTTATGGATTCGAAATGACAAGAGGAGGATGCCATGTGGCATAGAAAATCTAGCTTGTGTGGGTCCTACTTCCTCCATGTGTCTTCATGGTCAAATGCCACTTTGATTTTACCTTTTATATATTTATTTATCTACTTTATTAAATATTTATTCTATTCTAATGTCCACACATCATTTATTATCCTTCTTATTTCAAATCCCAATGCTTCCACCCACAACCTAGGAAACTAGTAATTTTCCTCCTTGGCAGTTATTTGACCCTTCACATTTAATTTGACAAACTCTCATGAATATGGCCAATGGGCTTAGGTCATTGTGACCCAATGCAAAATTTGGGACATGAAAAATCCTCCCTTCCCAATATTTCTTGTCCTCAATCAATTTCAAACATGGGTGTTGAAGAACCTGTTTTTTGTATAATTCTTTGAAGTTGCCACTAAGTTGCCCAACTTGGAGTCTTCCAGCTTCCATGAAGATTTTAGAGAGGAACCACCATGCTTGCTGCTGCACTACTCTGATTAAAATCACTTTATTAAGTGGGTAATGCATCCCCCATACTACTTGCTTCCCCAAAAAAATGAAACCAATGAGACTAAGAATTATCCCAGGGTCCCATTGCTTGTATTGCACTCCAATAATTAGAAGTGCTCTCCAATTCATAGTTACTGGATCCCATTTTCTTGTATGCATTCTTCCAAACATCATGAGTACAAAATATATATCATAAAAGTACATAACAGCATAATGAAAATGAACATCAAGAAGATGCTTCATCAAAGAATCATGAAAGTGCTTATACCTTCAAGCAAGTAGACCACCATTTTCCAAGTGCATACAAGCATCAAGTAACCAATCAAATCTGCTCCAATGACATAGGTGAGGATCCCATGTCCTATCATGATTCTCCAAAAGGATGTGATATGCATCCAAATATTCATCCATGTATTCTTTCATCCAAGAAGTGAATGAAGAATCTCCACTAAAATCTGAACCGAATAATGGGCAAGAAAAACAAGGAGACTTCAAATGACTCAAAGAAGTCTCACCCATACATACATGAATGTGAGAATCATAAATATATAACAAAGTATGTGGCTGCCAATAAATTTTTTCTCCAATCATAAATCTATTCACCCCAGTGTTGGATGAAGTTCCTCCAACATCAAATGAACCAAGTGTTGAGCAAGAAAAACCATGAGTCTTCAAGTGACTCAAATGCATATCATAGTTGCATCCATGTAGATGTGCATCATCATAAAGTAACAAAGGATGCTGCTGCAAATGTGGATAAGAATGTGCTCCAACCATGTCATCATAAAAGGTAAATCTAGGAGTTCCATACTCCTCATGTGGCACCATCAAAAAGAACCCTTTCACCATACTTCATTGAGGCTAATGCTGCAAAACATGGAATTGTAGGATGTAGGAGAATGAAATAACTCACCCAAATGATCAAAAAGTGCAGAATTTTCATCATGGGAAGGATCCATATGGATAGTATCATGCAGCTCCTTCGAAAGTGTGAAACCTTTGTCATAGATTGGTTCCAATGTAGAGGAATCATGTTCTTCTTTAAAAATTGCATAACCTTCATCAAGATACAATTCAAGTTCCTCTTCCACCACATCAAGTGTTTGGATCTCTTCAAGTTCATCTTCAAACACATCAAGCACATTCAAATTTCCATGTTTCTCATGATCTTCCATGTCATGAGAATCCTCCATGCAATCCACCATCTAAAAATTTGAAACATAGGAGGAAAAACAAGTATCTTGCAACTTTTCAAGAATTTGCTCATTTTGAATTGTGAGCTTATGATTATCCTCATCATTCTTCAAGTATGCATCATGTAACAATTCATTAAACTCAACCAAATTATTTCTATCAAAAGGAAAAGATATGAAATTACCTTTGATGTTGCACATTGCTCTTTGTTTCCTTTCCAAGGTATAATGTGTCTCGAAATGATCTTCAATACTTTCAATAGAACCTTCTTCATGCTCATGTGATGTCTCTTCATCTTTTTCAGAGTCACTTGGGAGTGACTTTCGATCCTCTTCATGTACTACTTCTTCTACTTCACCTATTTCAGAACTAGGTGGTTCATGGGTCTCCTATTTTTTCTCCTTCAAGCAAGTTGATTCATCTTTCCCCTTGGTTTCCTTAAGATCAATATATTTGGAATCTCTATTTTGAAATGGATTCTTATTACCTTCCTTCATCTTGAGCTTGTTTGAGACAATGAGGTATTGATCAAATGGTAGAATGTTTCTACAATCTTCACTCAAATTTTTCCATTCGATTAGATTTCCTTTCACATCATTGGACTCAAGAAATTTTGGTGCATTAGGAATTGGTGTTCTCTGAAATTCATTTTTTCTATTATAGGTTCCTGTGCTTGAAAAGATATTCTCACCATGTGTCTTCTTTTCTTCTGATTGTGTACTACTATTGCCTCCTACTACTCCTTTAAGGCCTGCTAGTTGACTTGCCATTAATTCGAATCCCTTCATCATAATTTTGTTCATATCTTCAGAGAAAGGCTTAATGGGTTTCCTAATCTCCTCAATCTCCTTTGAGGTTCCCTTTTTATCCCTATTCATAGTTTCCTCAAAAACAATTGCTCTTATTTTCCTACTTTTTCCTTTTCAACAAAAGCACTTTTGGTTTCAATATCTAATAGTGTTCCATGAATTATTTTCATCATTAATATTAGACCAAATCAGGTGCCAAGATCATGCTCTGATACCACTGTAATGTACATTTTTATGAATTTAATAAAATGGAAAAAATTTCACTTGTTTTCCCTAGTTCGACCTTTGACTAGTTTTGAGCTCTAGGTCTCCAATTTGCTCCAAATGATCCCAAATATTATGAGAAGGTGTATGAATGATATTAGGACTTGATTATGATTTTCATGGATTATTTAGACCCATCAAAAGACTTATGCAAACCCCTTTGGCAATCTGTTCATTGTATGGATTTTTACTAGTAAATTATGGTTCAAATCCCCTAGGGGTAGATGATGAAAATGACTTTCCAAATGCACTCAATCCAACTCAAATTTATGAATGGAATCAGGGTACATATAAATTACATAAAAATGGACTCATATGAATCACCATTAAACTTTTAATTTCTTCTATAACTCACTTAAATCAGATGCAAAAAGACTAGTTTCAGCCTTGGGGGAAATGATAGGCAATCTTCTCCAAATGTTATGAAACTCAACAAAATGACTCCAAATGCTTATGTACTGAAAATTAAACTCATATAATACATAAATAATAGTCCATTCATCAATAAACCATCATTATTTTACTTATCCATTCAAATCCATCAACATTACATTGGTTCACAACAAGGTAGTGGGGAAATGGCACTGTTTTTCCATTAATGAGCAATTTAGCATAGTTTTTCTTGGAATCTCGACTTGTGGATATTATAATATGGTTATTACAGATATATATAACATATGACATGTACATGAAGTCGAAATGGCATTCCTTCACTAACTATATGCAACCACAAGAGCGATATGCAAGAGCTATGGGGAAAATGGCACCATTTCTTCATTAAAAAACCGATTTATACATTTCCACTTGGAATTTCGGCCTGAAAATTTCTGGAGATGAATAAAAAAGTATTTAATTCATGTTATAAAATAAATGGGTCATTATAATCTCCCCCAAATAGTACAATATCTCACCAAAAACGCCCTCCCTCAAGGATCAAGAATCTGCAATGAAAACTGGAAATGGTTGAAGGAATGAACTGCACTAGAAGAAACCATGATCTGCCATGTAGCTTACACCTACAAAAAATGACTCCATTAAATCTCCAAATGAAAGTTTTGAATGGCCTTTCCAATTACCAACTTGGATGGGAATCTTTCACCCTCGAAATTGGCTAAGGCAAGAAACTAGTCATCCACTAGCTCTCCCTCTTCACAAATGCAATTGCAAATTCTAAAAATGATAAAAATATGCCTTCATTCATTGTTCTTGAAATTTATAAAGTTTACAAGCTCTCTATGGGTCTAATTCCTTCCAAGAAATGCATTCCAACTCAATTTGGGAAGAGATTCCAAAGGATGCCACTTGTACAACAATTCCTAGTCTCCCACTTCCAGCAAATCACATGTGGAAGCATCTTAGCTTCCCTAACTCCCTTGAGATCCCTCTTGGAGTCTATTTTTATCCCTAACATGTCATATATGTCAGATTCCAGCCTTAAGGTCTGATTTGTGTCATGGGTGTCATAGCATCTTCATCATTGTTGTCATAGAGTTAGGGAATCTAGTCCAAGTGTCTCACTAGCTCCAAAATGCCTCTTCCTCTTCCATGGGAGTTACTCTTCCACTCCAATTTGACATTAATTTATTCATTCCAAGTATATTGACCTTCCAACTCATCCCAAGACCCTTGGGATTCTTATGGATTCGATATGACAAGAGGAGGATGCCATGTGACATAGAAAATCTAGCTTGTGTGGGTCCCACTTCCTCCATGTGTCTTCATGGTCAAATGCCACTTTGGTTTTCCCTTGTATATATTTATTTAGCTCCTTTATTAAATATTTATGCTATTCTAATGTCCACACATCATTTATTATCCTTCTTATTTCAAATCCCAATGCTTCCACCCACAACCTAGGAAACTTGTAATTTTTCTCCTTGGAAATTATTTGACCCTTAACATTTAATTTGACAAAATCTCATGATATGGCCAATGGGATTAGGTCATTGTGACCCAATGCAAAATTTGGGACATGACACAATGAGTGCTACCGCTCAAAATTTGAGTAAAAAGACAAGGAGATATGTTGAAAATATGAACAAAAAAATAGTTTTTTCTTTCTTCCTCCAAAATTAATAAATATTATTTTATTATTTTAACTATTATTTCATTATTGTAACTATTATTTTATTATTTTCCTTAGAAGGCCCATTTTAGACCTCAAATTTCCTTTAATGCTTCTCTATGCCTATTCTATTATCTTTCTCTCAATGTCATGTCAATGTACAAGGGCGCACTTGTTTTTGCATATAGTTAGTGAAGGACTGTTATTTAGAATTCATGGAAATGTTAGATTCTATATATATATATATATCTATAATAATCATATCATGAGATCTAGAACTCGAAACATTATGTATTTCGAGTGATATTTACATTCAAGGAGGAGATTTGAGACATTTTCCCCATAGCTTTTGCATAGTGCACTTGTTGTTGCATATAGTTATTGAAGGAATGTTATTTCGACTTCATGGACATATTATCTATTATATATATCTGTAATAAACATATCATGAGAGCCACAGATTGAAACATTATGTATTTCAAGTGATATTTGCATTCAAGGAAGAGATTTGAGCCATTTTCCCCATAGCATTTGCATAATGATTTTGGAATGATATTGTACCTGTTTTATATCAGATTTTGTTGAGTTATTTATCATGTTATTATCTACATATGAATTTATCTTCATTTCCCAAATGATGTGTGCATACCTATTAATTTTTACTATTGTTTATGAAGAAAATCGAGACTCCTTGCAAACCAATTTCACCTCAAAAACTAGACTCTAGAAGCTGTTGTTCATTAGGATGCCTATTCGACCCTAAAAAAATATAATGTTGCACATATATTGTTCCTAATGTCCTCTAACATATCCAAGTCTCAGACCAAGAATTAGTGAAGACCGTATAGTTTTTGGAAGAACATCTAATGGCATACCTAGGGGGGATCTCCACTTCTCAAATTAACTAGTCTCGTTCTGAAACTTCTTCCCATGCAATTTGCAGACCATGGATGGGTATATGATTTTTTTGGATGTATGATGATTTTTTAATGTGTCCTATATCCTCCTAATTCCATCCATACATAATTAGAAACCATTTGGGATCATTTGGGACAGTTTGGGGTTTCACTAGTCCAAGATTCAAAAATTGGCCAAATTGTGTAAAATTTCAAATTAGGGATATTACAGTGGTATCAGATCATGGTCCTTGCACCTGTGAATTAATATCATACATTGAAGAATAATTTGAAGCCATGTATTACTATTATGGTGATTCCTATGAGTACAATTCTTATGAGTATTATGAAGATGATTGTGAGCAATATGAAGAAGAATGTGAATGGTATGAGGAAGAGGTGCCATGATGCAGCACTTCTTACAATTTCATAAGGAATGAATGTTTTTCTTATGACACTACGTGTGATGAATATGTATGTGTTGAACCACCAAAGGATAATTCTATGAATGAATTATAAATATTGAGAGCAACATGTAAAACCTTGCCCCAACAATATCAGGCATATCTTGATCTGTATAAGGGAGATACACAAAATGCCATTCCTTTTGAAGACTTTGTTGATTGGGTGTTTGAAAATGGGCCCAAAAATGAATATGTGGAGGTAGTGAATAAAGGTCTATGCCCTTCTTTCAAAATACCTTGGAGATAAACTCATATATGTTTGAGTGAAAATGAGGAGACCCATGAGCCACCTAGTTCTAAAGGTGGTGAAGTAGAAGAAGAATTACATGAAGAGGATCGAAAGTCACTCCCAAGTGACTCTGAAAAATATGAATAAACATCACATGAGCATGAATAATATTCCATTGAAAATACTAAATATAATTCTAAGGCACACTCTACCTTGGACATGAATCAAAGAGAATCTACTAATGAATGTTCGAACTATGAAGGAGTACCTATTGATGGGTGCTCACACCTCTATGTTGGTGACATAGAGATCACTTTTGAAAGTGTTGCTACAATCCAAAGTTCCATTAAGAATGAAAATGAAGGCCTTGTATCAATTGAAGAAGAAACAAGATCAACTTCTCCATCACCACTTGAGCTTAATGAAGTTGGTCCAAGCATAATGTACAAAGAAGAGGAGGTCCCTCTACAAGAGCCTCTTTTTCTTGAAGGGTCATAAAATATGAATGAAAAGAAGATCCAAGAGACCCTTAGCACACTCCATGACACTCAAGCATTGGTGTCAAATTCTTGTTGGAGAGTTTCTTCATTGAAGGATCCATCCTTCCTTGAAGACATGGAGAAGATTCAAAGAGCAATGTGCAACATCAAAGGTAATGTCATGTCTTTGATTTTTTATAGAAACAATTTGGTTGAGATTAATGAATGGCTACATGGAGAATACTTAAAGAATAATGAGGATATTCATAAGCTCAAAATGCAAAATGAGCAACTTCTTGATAGGTTTCAAGATACTTGTTCTTCCTCCTATGTTTTAGATTGTCAATTAGTAGATTGCTTGGAGGGTTCTCATGACATGATGGTCATGAAAAAATGGTAACTTGCAGGTGATTGATGTGTTTGAAGACAAGCTTGATGAGAAACAAGCACTTGTTTTGGTGGAAGAGGAACTTGAGTTGCCTCTTGGAAATGGTTACATAGTTTTTGAAGAAGTGTAAGATTCCACTACCTTGGAACCAACCTATGAGGAAAGTTTTGCACTTTTGAGGGAGGTGCATGATCCTACCCTTATGGAGCCTTCACATGATGACAATTTTTCATTTTCTGATAATTTGGGTGAGTTGTTTCATTTTCCTACATCCTACACTTCCATATTTTGCAACATTCATCCTAATGAAGTATGGGTGAAAGGTTTCTTTTTGAAGGTGACACATGAGGAGTATAAAAATCCTATCTCCCCTTTTGAGGATGACATTGTTGGAGCATTTTCTAACCACATCATTTATTTGAGCCTTACAGCTTAATTATACCCTTATCCTACGTATTTTGACTCTATCATGTGATTACATCATTAGTTTCAGTCAACTGGGCCTCCTCCTACATTCTAGGAGCCAACTAGGCCATCATCTGAGCCTCCTCCTACATTCTAGGAGCCAACTGGGACACCTATTGATCCTCCTCCACCTTTTAGGGGGTGATTTGCATGCCTCATGCGCATTATTGAGCCAATTGGTGATACTAGGGCGCCTTACTACACTATTTGACCTTGTTTGGTGTGATTCTCACCTAACACTCAATTACACTGCAGACATATGGCACCCTCCCCTATTTTTGGGAATTCAGTTGAGTTCTGCATTGAGTTAGACTCAGTTAGTCAGTTTCAGAGTCAGTTAGATTCAATTATTGATTATTCAAGTGGTTAACTGATGTGTCGAATGGTGTTAACTGCATTGTAAGCCACTCTCATGCATCAATTCGAATGACCACCTTTGGAATTTGAATTGCTTGGCTTATTGTAGCCATTGTTACACATAGTAAACTATCTTCTGAGTATATGAGATTATTTTACTGTTGCAAACCTTTTGAATAGTTTTTCCATACATTTATTGCATGCATCTCTAGTAACTGTTGCGTTTGTTCCATAGATCTGTTGTGCTTGATATTTCACATGGTATCAGAGCTCATGGCAAGGACAAGCCAACTTTTATGCACTGCATGCATTTTTTGCACTGGTGATTTTGCACTAGTGATTCTACACTAGTGATTCTGCACTAGTGATTCTGCACTGCATGCATATTCTACACCTACAACTATTTTCCAACTCTGCACCAGAAGCCGATAGTTTCCACATAATTCATGGATATTGATTCTTGACTCTTCAAACTTGCTTGATAATCTATGCCAGGTGTGATGCAACTTGAAAAGTGCAGGTTGTCGACCTAAATGGTTCTTGTTTGTTTGTGATTGCAGGTTTTACACTCCCTCCATTTGCATTCACTATTGTAAGAATGGAATCAAAATATTCTCACTCCTTTCAACTACCATCAGTGAAAGAGTGATATTGAGATTTTCATGCGCTCAAAGGGATTATATACAGTCACGAGTGATATTGAGATTTTCATGCGCTCAAAGGGATTCTATACAGTCACCATGGGCCTAGAACCGGAGCCAAATTCTGCAGTAGAGAAGTCCAAATAGTTCAACAAGCTTGATGAATCTTATGGTTTTCTCTGTCTCAATATTTCGAAGGATCTTCTTTTCCATCTCAATGGATTGACTAATCTGAAACAAGAGTGGGAACAAATTCCCAATCTCTTTGGTAAGTAGGATGATTTGAGGGCCTATCAGCTAGAGAATGAGTTGATTTCCCTAAATCCTGAAAATTTTGAAACCATCAATGAGTTTTTCACTAAGTTTAAGCATTTGGTACTATTATTGAATCAATGTGATGTTGAGAAGGAAGATAAATAGTTAATTCTTTCTATTCTCATGAAGCTTGGAAGAGATTATTTTGTGTTTGTCTATACTTTCAATTCAGGAAAAATCACCATTCTGAATTGGAAGATGCCTACCTTGAATGCATTCATTGAGTACTTAAGAAAAGAGCATGATAAGCTTGTTCAAATGGGTCCCATTCACTCCAAAGATAAATCCCTTTTTGTTGGAGGATCCAAAGCTATGAATGGAAGAGGAAAGCAAAAGAAAGAGAAGGCCAAGATTGATCATCTGAAGCAAAAGGAGAAGACCAAGTAGTCAGATGAGCCATCAAGCTCAAGAAAAGACAAACAAAAGGGCAAAGAGAAGACAAAGTGTTCTTATTGTTGTAGGGGATTTCATCCTGAAATATCATGCATGAAGAAAACTATAGATCAGATGGCCCTTCTCTTGGATAAAAACAACATTACTCTTCCAGATGGCGCAAGGAAGAAGGCCAACAATGATCATATAGAAAGAGGTCATGCACTCATGGATAGTGTTTCGAATTCCACCACTCTTCTCATAGATTCAGGAGCTTCGAATCACATGGCTGCAAACAAAGATTATTTTTCAGCATTGGATTCCAACAGCACCATCTCCATCCACATGGGAGATGACTCACAAATTTCTTCGAAAGGAAAAGGTACTATTCATTTAGAACATGGCAGTTTTCAAAATTTTCTTTATGTCCCTTCTCTAGCTACGAACCTACTTTCTGTGTATCAAATGACACACTGGTTTACCAAATAAGGTTGTATTCAGCCCCAATAATGTTGAAATTTCTGATATTTCCACCGGAAATCTCATTGCAGTAGGAAAGGCAAATCATGCTGCAAAAACATATGAGTTTTCTCACTTTTTACCACATTCAAATCCAAGTGCCCTTCTGACTCATGGAAATGAGGTTAGTAGGCTATGTAATGAGAGGTTTGGACACCTAAATTATAAATATTTGTAGCTGCTACAAAATAATTCCATGGTTGATGGCCTTCCAAAAATCAAATCCTCGAAAGGGATATGCAAGGGTTGCATCATTGGGAAGCACCCCGAGCACAAGTTTGACCGAGGGATGTTAGTTTTTCATCATTTAATTCAATCTGATCTAGGATCTTAACTGAGAGAACAACATGTATAGCATATCAAACAGAAGAGACAAGAGACACAAATCATTTCACCGGGAAAACCAAGAAGGTGAAAAACCCCACAACTTCCTCAGAGATAGAATGAGCATCAATATAAAGATCACATAGATCAAACCCCACAACAAGAGATATTCTCCTAGCAGTTTCTCCTCCTCCACTTGTGCATACTCCTCCTCTCTCTCACTAATGAGAAGTGAGTGAGTGTGTGAAGGAATAAATGAGAGAGTCACACTCTCTATTTATACTTTACTTCACTTGACTTTGAACTCTAACTAGGTCGGCCCCAACTTAACCACTAAACATAATGCTAACTGGGCCGACCCCACTTGGGTGGTCTAATAACCCTTTGATCCACACAACTTATATAGGGCCGAACCCACCAAGGTGGTATAATAACCCATCAAGTATAAGTTGTGACACTTACAATAATACTTGCGACACTTGCAAATACAAATGACGACACTTCCAATCAGAGGAATAATACATCTCCGTTGGGGATACAATAAAGTACAAATACAATATACAAGTGAATATCTTCTGAATTTACAAATACATCAACACTCCCTCTTAAATAGGAAGGTATTCTCTTGACACAAGTAATCAATACATATAGACACAAGTCTTCAATTCTAGAGCTGGATCATCGTCACTGGATCACGGAGCATCATTGTCACTGTTGTTGTACTCATCATCTTGATCACTGGTGCTATCTCTCAATTCTTCTCGTCATAGGAAGTTCTATAGAGCCAACCCTTTTTCATGCTGGTTGTAGGCCTAGCCTCCTGCTTCATCATCTCTGTGAGCGGCCATCTGGTGGAATCTCAGGACTGATTACGTGCGTCAACAAAACCTAGCAAGATAATCCCAGGATTGATTACGTGTCCAGCACAACCTGTAAGATCTCCCAGGGAGCTATTACTTGTGACCTCGCAAAACCTAGCAAGAGCATCCCATGACTGATTACGTGCCCCGCACAACCTACAAGATCTCCCAGGGAGCTATTATATGCGACCAGGCAAGCAAAACCTAGCAAGAGAATCCCAGGACTGATTACGTGCCCAGCACAACCTGCAAGACCTCCCAGGGAGCTATTATATGCTGCCGAGCAAAACCTAGCAAGAGTATCCCAGGACTTATTACGTGCCCAACACAACCTGCAGGATCTCCTAGGGTGAAATTACATGCCACGGACAAAAACCCGAAAGAGCATTTTCCAGATCTCCCAGGGAGCTATTATATGCCATAGGCAAGACCTAGCAAGAGTATTTGCAAACCTCCCAAGGTGCTATTATATGTCCCTCTAAGAAAAACCTAGCAAGATCATTTTCCATATCTCCCAGGGAGCTATTATATGCCATAGGAAAAACCTAGCAAGAGTATCTGCAAATATCCCAGGGAGCTATTATATGCCATAGGCAAAACCTAGCAAGAGTATCTGCAAATCTCCCAGGGCGATATTATATGCTTATCCACACAACCTATCCATGGCCACGGAGTATCATCCTGATACTCATGATCCACCTGATCATCCTCGCACGAAGCATCATCCTGATGCTCATGATCATACTGATCATCATCATACAATACATCATCCTGATGAACATCATCATCGCATGATCATCCTGATCATCGTCAGAGAATCGTCATGATGCATATCATCATCGCATGATCATCCTGACCATCGTCCTAATGCATATCATCATCGCATGATCATCCTGATCATCGTCATAGCATTGTCCTGATGCATACCATCATCGCATGATCATCCTGATCATCATCACAACATCGTCCTCTTCAGATCATCTCATCTTCCACAGAGCACAGCCCAGATGCACATCATACATCACTTACACCACCGACATGGGAGAAAAAATCTACCACCATTCGAGGAAGGCTTCAACCCTTACTTTTTCACCATGGGAGAACACATCTACCACCATGTGAAAAATGGCTTCAGCCCTTACATCTACACCATGGGAGAACACATATGCCACCATGTGAGAATGGCTCCAGCCCTTACATCTGCACCATGGGAGAACACATCTACCACCATGTGAGAATGGCTCAACAATTACATCATGACCATGGGAGAACACATCTACAACCATGTCAGAAAATCCCATGTGCATCTGCGTCTTCCAGACTCATCACTTCCCCTTGGAAGGAACCTCGATCTGAAGTACACCAAGCCTCTTTCTGAAGTACTTGAACTTCACTTTGGCTAGTGGTTTGGTCAACACATCTGCAATCTTCTCATCTATCGCAACATGCAGGAGCGTCACTGCTCCTCTCTACACCATATCCCTGATATAGTGATATTTGATCTCGATATGCTTCGACTTGTCATGGAACACCGGGTTCTCTGACAACTTCACACAACTCTGGTTGTCACAATAGATACAAGTAGCATTCAACTGTAGATAAAATAAATCAAATAGTAGCTTCCTTATCCATACTACCTCACAACTAACTGAACAAGCTGCGACATACTCTGCTTCGGCTGTACTCAGTGCTACGCAGGATTGCTTCCTGCTAAACCAAGAGATCACACCTGATCCCATACTAAAGTAGCACCCTGAAGTGCTCTTCCTATCTGCAGCACTTCCTACCCAATCTGAATCAACATAACCCTCCAAGTTAAACTTTTGATTCGCATCATACTTGAGCCCACAATCAATTGTACCCTTCAGGTACCTCAAAATATGCTTTACAGCAATCAAGTGAACATGTCTAGGATCTGTCAGAAACTGGCTCAAGGTGTTCACCGCAAAGGTCTCGTGTTCGTCAGGTACATCAAGGACCCAATCATCTGACGATACACCGTGGCATCAACCGACTCTGATGAAGCATCACTCAATAGATTTATTTCCGATGCCATAGGTGTGGCCATGGCCTTGCAGTCCATCATCCCGAACCGCTTCAGGATCTCTACTGCATACTTCCCTTGTCCAAGGAAGATTCCATCTGCACTTTGCCACACCTCCATACCTAGAAATTAATGCATCATACCCAATTCCTTTATCTCAAACTTGGCAACAAGCTTCCTCTTCATGTCGGCAATCAATCTATCCTTTCTTTCTGGGAGAAGCCACGAGCCACAAACCTTGCCTTGTATTCTTCTATGCTACCATCTGCAGCATGATTGATCTTGTAGATCCACTTGGAAGTAACAACAGACTTCCCTTCTAGTCTTGGGACCACATCCCAAACATCATTATTCATGATCGACTGTTATTCCTCGATCATGGCATTCTTCCATTACTGCATCTCGGATCCTGGGAACTTTAGATTCTTCAATATCTTCAATAGATAGTTTTCTTTGAACTTCGTTGCTGGAACAAATGTTGTAGTCCTTCTTTTGTAGGTGATTGTACATGATTTTTCCTACAATTCAAATTCAATTGCATGATTAGAAACTTCTCATAGTTTATAGAACAAAGTCTTACACATAAAGGCATATGTCATACATTCATGCAATTATCTTAGCCAATGCTTCAATACAACATTCATCCATATCCCGTATTCATACGGTAACTTTCTAGATGCCTTCCATCTCTACCAGAACATTGTTAAGAGTGTGCACTACTCCCAACATGTCAACAAAGAGGTTTCATTCTAGATAAGTAGCAATGGAATGTTTTACAGTACCATAGGCCACTTACCCATTACTATATTAGTAGTATCTTGTTCATTAATGCAACTTTTCTAAAATGCATAATATACATCCTAAATCTAGGAACATAAGTACAACATCATTTAAGTAATAAGACATGACAATTCAAATACTTATCTTTGTTTGCTTGTTGGGTGGACTCCCTCTCAATCTTTGCTTCCTTACAGGAATTACTGGAGTGTGCTCCCTCTTGATCTTTGCTTCCTTGCAGGAACAAATGGAGTGTGCTCCCTCTTGATCTTTGCTTCCTTTATGATATCATCATGATTATATGTCTTTGAACTTATATCTATCATGGACCACTATGCATGCTTAAGTGTGCACTAGTGTCATCATTGTATCATCCTCAATATCTCATACATAATCATACATGCATTAGTATAATCTCAATACTTATCAAAACATTATGATTCTAAATCATCTTAATCATGTATGGTCATGATCATTTCATACACAAGCGTTAGTATTCAAGGTTTCAGGGAGGACTTCTTTTACTCATGCATATTTTTATTTCACCATAGGACTCTTCTAGTTTGTCACGTCATTAATCAAACTAAGAAGCATAATATGCATAAACCCATGATTTCCCAAACTTATAACTTCATGAATTATCAATCATACCAAGTATACTTATATAAGATCCTAACACAAGGTAGGATTCTAACTTGATATAGGAAAGCATACCTAGATTATCATGCTTGTCTAACATACCCAAAAAAGAGTCTTCTTTGTTCTCTTAGATACCTTGTGCTAGCAACCTGCATATCTCATAAGTTAATAATTGTAGAACCAAGTTATAAATACCTCGTAAGTAGACCTTCTATGTGATTCAGGACTATGGATGAGTCTTTGTGTTCATGTCACCATGGTCATATGTTCTTGATCTAAAACTTGATTTGTCTTTCTTGATGTACCCTTCATGTTAGTGGACAACATCATCCTCATACAACACCACAGTGCATTAGTACAATCATAAGTGTCATAACCCTAATCAATGAATGTCTTCTATCATTCATATGCATTCATACTTTTACTAAGGTGATAAGAGAAGTCTAAAAATTAATCAAGATTGTACTAACCTCAATAATATGAAGACAAACATATCATGAACTTAATCATGAACAGATTTCAAAACATACCTGTATCTTCTCAAGTCATACCTGCTTGTAGTCTTCTTATGTAAGGCCTTAGCCTCGTCTCCCTCTGGAACTAGAACTTCCGCAGGTGTCCAAATGATTCTCTTCTAGGACTAACCCAATCCACTTGATTTGTTGAATCTGGATCTGGAGCTGGCTAGGGTTTGACAAGGAAACCCTAAAAATCAAAACTTTGAATTTCAAACTTCTGATTGGACGAAAAGATGCGCCTTGCTGAGCTGATCAAGCTGGAATACTTCAATTTTGAAATCTCCAAAATTTGGCCCCTCAAAATTGCCTTTGAAACTTTCGGATCTTCTTGTCAAAATCCCAAACTAGGGTTTGATCATGCTCGGGGTTCTGCCATCCAAAAAGTTCGATCTTGTGCTCTAAACTTCGATTTTTCTAAGGAGCAGTCAGCCATGGTCACATATTCCAAAAATTTCAACTTTTGCAGAAACCCTAATTTTTTGCCTTTTTGATCAAAATCCAGAACTAGGGTTTGATGATGCACGGGGATCTGCCCAACCAAAAAATTTGATCTTGGTCTCTAAAATTTGATTTTCTTGAGGATCATCCAGTTGTGGTCTTGGATTCCAAAAATTCCAACTTTCTTCGAAACCCTAATTTCTTGCATCAGTGACAAACCAAAAATGAAAGTGCTCAGAATCCAATTTTGTTTGGACAGAAATATATGCCATATTGTTTTTGATGTATCTCTGAAATTTTGGATCCTCGAGGTCTGAAACTTCGGCCTATGGTAGAATGAACTATCATCTTTCCAACCCAAGATATCAGAGCTCAAATGGATTCTCTGAGAGAGAGATATGCCAAGTGTCACAATGTGACATTTTTATAGGATGAAACAGAATAGCGAACTTGTACGGCGTGCCACGTGTCACTGTTTCAACTTCGGCCTCTGAAACCTAGACCTGTGAAAATATAGTTCGTGCCCTAACTGTCAATTTTTACAGAATTCCATTTGGATCTTCCTAGCCCAAGATATGACCTTTTTTCCTAGGTCACCTGTTTAGGACTGCATTCTGGAAGAGGCAAAAACCCTAACTTGTACAGATAATATCTCACAAAGTACAACGAATATGAGGTTGTCCTTTGGACACAAGGTGTATGGATATTTCATCTTCTACCTGTAGAATTTTCAGATCTTGAACCTTCTCCAAAATGGATTTATAGTGAAAGTTCCACGATGACTATGTTTTAGTAAACCAAGCCCTAGCTTCCAATTTGTCGCAAGTGCAACAAGTGTCATAAATGCCATACCATGCCTTCCTTCAGGCTAGCTCTGGTACCATGTTAGTTTTTCATCATTTAATTCAATCTGATCTAGGATCTTAATTGAGAGAACAACATGTACAATATAACAAACACAAGAGACAAGAGACGCAAAGCATTTCACCGGGGAAAACTAAGAAGGTGAAAAACCCCACAACTTCCTCAGAGATAGAATGAGCATCAATACAAAGATCACAAAGATCAAACCCCACAACAAGATATATTCTCTTAGCAGCTGCTCCTCCTCCACTTGTGCACACTCCTCCTCTCTCTCACTAATGCAAAGTGAGTGAGTGTGTGAATGAATAAATGAGAGAGTCACACTCTCTATTTATACTTTACTTCACTTGACTTTTAAATCTAACTAGGTCGACCCCAACTTAACCACTTAACATAATGCTAATTGGGCCGACCCCACTAGGGTAGTCTAATATCCCTTTGAGACACACAACTTATAGAGGGATGACCCCACCAAGGTGGTCTAATAACCCATCAAGTATAAGTTGTGACACTTACAATAATACTTGCGACACTTCCAATCAGAGGAATAATACATCTTCGTTGGGGATACAATAAAGTACAAATACAATATTCAAGTGAATATCTTCCGAAGTTACAAATACATAAACAAGGGAAATCTAGCAGAGCTTCTTTTATTTTGGGGATGATTCACAGTGATATATGTGGTCCACTACCACATACCTCCATGAATGGCTCAAGTTATGTTCTGGAATTGATTGATGACTTATCCAGATTCACATGGGTCTACTTTCTAAAGAACAAGTCGGAAGTGCTAGAAAAATTCAAGATTTTCAAGGCTTATGTTGAGACTGCTACTGAGAGAAATATCAAAGCTCTTAGATCTTATAATGGTGGAGAATTTATAAAATCGGAGCTGCTGCAACCTTTTCCAGAAAATAGAATTCAAATCCAGCACACAGTCCCCTACACACCTCAGCAGAATGGTGTAGCGGAGAGGAAAAACCGAGCATTGAAAGAGAGGGCTACTTGTATGCTTGAGTCGAAAGGTTTGGCTCCAAATATTTGGGATGAGGCCATGAATGTTGTTGCATACATTCAAAACAAAGTTCCACACTCATCCATTAAAGGTACTACTCCCTTCGAATCCTACACCGGTCACAAGCCTAATGTGTCCAATCTCAGGGTTTTTGGCTCCACTGCATGGGATAGAATTCCAACTGAGAAGAGAAGATCTTTAGAACCATAGAGTACTGAGTGCATCCTAATTGTATTTGATAAAGAATAAAAAGGCTACAAACTCATGGATATCATATCCAAAAATATATTCATCGAGCGAAGTGTCAAATTTGAAGAACCGCTTCAAGATCTAAAACTAGTAGAGGAAGAAACTGTTGAATTGCCACCTCTACAAGAAGAAGATTCGGAGGAAGATGATGAAAGTATGTGTTCTGATATTTCTGATATTTTATCAAACATTAATGAACATGAAATATTAGGTTCAGATTCAGATCCAAATGATCCTCCTCAGTTACCAAAATGGTCAAAAAAGACTCTCAATTCTGTTGGTTCTCACATTGGAAATCCTGTCGATCCAAGGAGAACTTGAGCAGGAATTTCAAAGAGCAAGTATGGCTCTTTCATATTCTGATCCTTTACTGTTTGAAAAATGTTTTTTGATGATAGTTTCATATCCTAAATCATACTATCATGCCCACCGAGATCCAAGATGGAAAATCGCCATGGATGGAGAGTACAATTCTCTTCAGAAAAATGCTACATGGGAGCTAGTTTCTCTTCCACCTGGGAGGAAATTAGTTCAATGCAAATAGGTATACCGAACTAAGTTTGCTGCAAATGGCTCAAACTACAAATAAAAATCTATGTTGGTGGCAAAAGGATTCTCACAAGTTCATGGTGTGGACTACATAGAAACCTTTGCACCAGTTGTAAACATGGATTCTATCCGCCTAGTTTTGGCAATTTCCGAATCTAAGCACTGGGAAGTGCATCATATGGATGTGAAGAGTTCATTTATTCATGGATATATGAAAGAAGAGATTTACATGAATCATCTTGAAGGTTACATATTGTGAAGCACCTGCAACAATTAATTAGTAAGAATATGCGAAATAGCAGAAATGACAGAACTCATAATCACTTTTATATTGATCACAGGACACTTCGAGGGGGCAACCTCCTTTGAGCAAGCTCAATACAAATAACTTCATGGTGCCTTCAATGACCTCAACACACACTTATATACTAAGTCTATGCCCAATACTATGGGTCAAAACCATGGGACATATAATACTACGGGACGACTTACAAAGCATATGCGTCCAATACTATGGGTCAATACTATGGGCTAATATAAACTATGGATCAACAAATACTACGAGACGAATTACAAAGCATATGCGTCCAACAACAATATACTAACATAGTAAAGAGAAGGGTTGACACAAGTTCCTAACATCCCCTCTCCCTTAGAAAACGCTTTGTCCTCAAAGCTTTGGTTGGAGAAATTGCTACAAAATCTGAAGGAGTGGTTCCCCGGTAGCATCCTCGGGTTGCATTTCGGGCCACTGATGCCTTTAGAGTGTCAGGGAGGATTGCTTGGAAGGATGTAGACGAAGAAGAACCCTATCAGCTGCGTGGAAAATGCGCTTAGAATGGTGTTGATCGGCTTGTTGTTTTAGGCGAATTCTGGCCATGTGAAGATTGTCCTACAGAATGAGAAGAATCTGATCGCGGTTGCGAAGAACTGAGTCAATTTCCTGAACTGGGGAGTTGCTAAGGCTGTATGGAAGAATAACTAGTGGTGTCTTTCCATAGACTGCTTCATATGGTGTCCTTTGAGATGTGGTATTGTACCACCAGAGCACTGCTAGTAAATCCATAGAAATAGTTGGCCAAAGTTGTGTAGGGATGGGCAAGGGTTTGAGCAATCCCAAAAGGAGTGTCGTTTCACCCTTGTTGACTTGGAAAGTATCACAGTCAGCCACCATCTGTTGAATTGTCATTTTTAGTCCCTGCCAAAATAAGTTACATTGTTCCCGGTCATACATTTTGAAGAACCCAGAGTGCCCTGCTGATGAAGAAGCATAGATTTCATAGAAGAGATAGCCCTGTTGAACATATTGAAACCAATTTGTAACAAGCAGAGAAAGAGCTGTAAGAGAAACTGGGTCATCAATTATGTGAGAAGGAGCATCTTCCACCATATTGTCCTTACCCTTCTTGTAAGTGATCGCATAGGGATAACCCATGAGTTGGATAACCCATTTCAAGTGTGTTGGGTAGAAGACCCATTGTTCCAGAAAATTTTCCAAACTCTGGAGATCAATCTTGATGCAGAAATAATTCCCTAATAGGTATGGTTGCCACTTCTGTACTGCATGCAAAATAGCCATCAGTTCTTGCTGAGAGGTAGATGCAACTAAATTCTTACCGGAAAGGTCTCTTGAAGGCGGCAAGCTCATTGGTTCAGCAAAGACACCTGCATATCTATCCAAGGAAGTAGTGGAGACCGTTGATGGGTGCATCTAAATGGAATGGATCTGAGCGATGACACCATGTGAATTCTTCTTAAGGATTTTTTCCAGGCGATGTGAACTGATGATGCGAAGAGACCCTGGTTGTACGCCCATTAATTTGTGTTGTGCCCCATTGACTAAAAACTGCATCCAAAGTTCCACAAAATCCCATAAGATGGGGCCAAGTGTGCGTAACCATTGAACAGCCAAAATCACATCACATCCGCCTAAGGACAAGGAAAACATGTCAGAGCGCAGGTTATAATATTCCATAGAGATACGCACAATGTGGCACTTCCCCTTGCAAGGTAAGGTGCCCCCATTGGCAACCATGACTTCAAAGTTGGAGCAAGGATGGACAAAACAATCAGCCTGTTTGGCAATCCGAGGGTCAATGAAGTTATGAGTGCTACCAGAATCAATGAGTATGGTAAGAGGGAGCTTCTTGAAGTATCCCCTGACTCACATTGTTTGTGGGGTGGTGACGCTGATTACAGCATGGAGAGAGATCTCGGGTGGGTCGTCCTGAGATGGGGTGTCAACAAGCGGGTGTTGAATGTCGACCTGATCATCTACTGTATCTGGAGCTTCTTCATCAAGTTCTGAGGCAGGCGGAGAATCCACATCCAAGAGATAGATATTTTGTTGAACACATCTATGTACCCTAGTGAATTTCTCATCACAATTATAAGAAATCCCTTTTTCTCGGCGTGCCTGCATCTCTGTTTTAGACAAATGCTTGATAGGAGTTGGTTGAGGAGCAGGCGTGATGGGAGGTCGTTGGGAACCAATATTTCTGAAGGGAACAAAGGTGGTTTTGGAGCGTTGTTGAGCTGCGATCTTGTCCTCTTCCAACTTAGACAACCCTAGGAATTCCATCATTGTGTTGGGACAGAACATTTTGACCTCCACGCGGATTTCATCCTTGAGACCATTGATAAAACAACTCCTGTAGAATTCATCAGACAATCCTTCTGTGTGATTGGCCAGTTTCTCAAATTCTGTCTGATACTCTCTCACTATGCCAATTTGGTGAAGTTTAGTGAGTGCTCCTGTGAAGTCATCAAAAGCACTAGGACCAAATCGTGGCAAAAGGAGTTGGAAAAAATCTGTCCAGTTTGGTTCAGGATGAGCTTTGATGTACCAATGATACCATTGAAGGGCTTCTTGTTCCAAATGAAAGGATGCAAGTGGAACTTTCTGGACATCAAAAGTATTATGCAGATTGAAATATTGTTCTGCTCGGTATATCCATCCAGTCGGATCAGTACCATTGAAGCGAGGAAAATCAAGCTTCGGCCCACAAAAATTGTTGGAAGAAGAGAACCTGGTGGCTGCAAAAGATTCTGGCTGTCGGTTATTGTTCATGGCTGAATGCTGAAGATGGAGGCTGAGAAATTTTTCATCCAGATCTTGGAGTTTGGTTTGGATGGCTGCAAGTGCTTCCTCCATGGTGTTTGGTCCTGCGCGGGTGACAACCATAACTAGGAGTTTTTTTTTTTTTTGGTTGACTGCGTAGAAAAACAAAAACAGAAACTACTTCAGTAAAGGAAAATATGGATTTGGGAAAAAATCTGAAGGGTAATTGGGGTTTGACTAGGTTTTGGACACTGTCAAATAGACAGGGAAGCAAAAAATGAGGATTTCAGAAGCGGGGTGAAAGAATGGGAAAATTTGGTAGAGAGGGACAAAGAAGCAGAATTCAGAAATGAACTCTGTGGTAAAATTTGAAGGTGATTGGGGATAGGGTCCTCAGGAATGAAATATGCAGAATGGGATGACAGTGGTTCCTCGAAAATTTCAAGGGAAACAGAGTGGAAACAAGGGAGATATGGAGAAAAACTATGGGCTAATATATACTATGGATCAACAAATACTACGGGACGACTTACAAAGCATATGCGTCCAACAACAATATACTAACATAGTAAAGAGAAGGGTTGACACAGGTTCCTAACACATATCATATCCGACATTAGTGTGCAGACTGAAGAAATCATTGTATGGTTTAAAACAGGCCCCAAGAGCTTGGTATGCAAAGATGGATTCCTTCCTTCTGTCACAAAATTTTGCAAGATGCAAATCAGATCCAAATGTGTACCTATAGAAACATGAAGGTAATTTGATGATCATTTTCCTTTATTTTGATGACCTTTTGATTACAGGAATAACTCTTGCTTCGATCGGCGCTATAAAAACCGCACTACATCTAGCATTCGACATGAGTGATTTAGGCTTGCTAAAACAATTTCTTGGCTTATAAATCACTCAAAATTTTGATGGGATCACCATATATCAGTCAAAATATGCTTCAAACCTGCTAAAAAAATTTAATATAGAAGATTGTAAAGTGGCACCATTCCCATTCCTCTCAGGAATCAGCCTTGAGGATGGTGATTCTACACCGTTGGTGGATTCTACACTATACAGATAGTTGATTGGTAGTATTTTATACTTGACACACTCTAGGCCTGATATTTATTATGTCATGAGTGTTGTGTCAAGGTATATGCAGCATCCCCATGAGCTTCATTGGAAGGCATCCAAAAGAATCTTGCACTATGTGCAGGGAACTAGACATTTTGGCATACACTATGCTATGGATTCCGATCTAGATTTGGTTGGATTCATTGATTCATATTGGGTGAGTGATAGCATTGATCAGAAGTCCACTTACGGATATGTTTTCATGATTGGAACAGGACCTATTTGTTGGTCAAGCAAAAAGCAGGAAGCCATTTCCTTATCTTCTGTAGAGGCAGAGTATCGAGGAGCAGTTAATGCTTGCATTCAGGCAGTTTGGTTGCAGGGTATTCTAGCAGAGTTTGATATTGGTAGCACCACTTCAACTGTCATATTTGGTGATAATCAAAGTGCTATCAATATATAGACAGATTCGGTTCAAAGACAAAGGACCAAGCATATCGAGATCCACATGCACTACATCCAAGAGCTTGTGCATGACAGAACCATTGTACTGCAATATTGCCCTACGGAAGAGCAAATTGCAGACATCTTCACCAAGAGCTTCACTGAGAAGAAGTTATCTTACCTTCATTCACTGCTGGGGTGAGTTCTACAATGGTGAGGACAAATTAGATCCTTCAGTGTTCAGTTTGAGGGGGGGTTTCTTTCCCACTGGGTTTTTCCCTCTTTCCTCACTTAGAGTTTTTCTAGCATTTTTGGATTATTTTTGTACTGGGTGACCTATGGCCTTTGTTGCTAGGGACCTTTTATTATTTTTTATACCTCCATGATATTAGCTTAAGGGGGGGGGGGGTTGGATCATTTTCCAACCACACATCATTTATTTGATCCTTACAGCTTAATTATCCACTTATCCTAAGTATTTTGACTCTATCGTGTGCTTACATCATCAGTTTCAGTCAACTAGGCCTCCTCCTACATTACAGGAGCCAACTGGGCCATCATTTGAGACTCCTACTACATTATAGGAGCCAACTGGGCCACCTACTAAGCCTCCTCCACCTTTCAGGGGGTGATTTGCATGCCTCATGCGCATTATTGAGCCAACTGGTGATACTAGGGCACCTTACTACACCGTTTGACCTTGTTTGGTGTGACTATCACCTAACACTCAGTTACACTGCATACATATGGTGCCCTACCCTATTTTTTGGCATTCAGTTGAGTTCTGCATTGATTTAGACTCAGTTAGTTAGTTTCAGAGTCAGTTAAAGTCAATTATTGATTAGTCAAGTGGTTAACCGATGTGTCGAGTGGTGTTAACTGCATTGTAAGCCACTCTCATGCATTAATTCGAATGACCACCTTTGGAATTCAAATTTCTTGGCTTATTGTAGCCATTTTTACACATTGTAAACTATCTTCTGAGTATATGAGATTATTTTACTGTTGCAAACCTTCTGAACAGTTTTTCCATACATTTTATTGCATGCATCTCTAGTAACTGTTGTGTTTGTTCCATAGATCTGTTGTGCTTGAGATTTCACAGACATGGCTAGAGCACTTTGTTTTTTTCATTTTCAGTACATCCTTTGTTACTTTATGATGGTGTGCATATACATGGATTCACTTATGATGTTCACTTGAGTCACTTGAAGACTCATGATTTTCCTTGCTCCTTGCTTAGTTCAATTGATGTTGGAGTAACTTCATCCAATACTTGGGTGAAAAGATATATGATTGGAGAAAATTCTTATTGGAAGCAACATCCTTTGTTATTTCTTGATGATACACATATTCATGGATGCACAAATGGTACTTCTGTGAGCCCTTTGAAGGCTCATTGTATTCTTTTCTCCCTACTTGGCTCAGATTTTAGTGGAGATTCTTCATTCACTTCTTGGATGAAAGAATACATGGCTGATTATTTTGATGCATCTTACATCCTTTTGGAGCAACATATAGGACATTGGATCCATTGTAGAAGATTTGATTGGTCACTTGATGCTTGTATGCACTTGGAAAATGGTGGTCTACTTACTTGGAGGTATAAGCACTTCATGATTCTTTGATGAGGCACCTCATTGATGTACATTTTTACTATGTTGTTATGTACTTTGATGATCTATCTTTTGTACTTATGATGTTAGGGATAATTCATACAAGGAAATGCGATCTAGGAATTCTCTTTCCTGATGGTATGGGTTGGAGAACACTCCTAATTGTTGGAGTGCAATACAAGCAATGGGACCTTGGGATAAATTGTAGTCTCATTGGTTTCAATTTTTTGGGGAAACAAGTAGTATGGGAGATTGGGTCCCCACTTAATAAGGTGATTATAATCAGATTAGTGCAGCAGCAAGCATGGTGGTTCCTCTCTCAAATTTTCATGCAATCTTGAAGACTCAAAGTTGGAAAACTCAGTGGAAACTTCAAATAATTATACAGTGGTATCAGAAAGGGTTTCCAAAAAATGAAAGAGGTAAAGAGTAATTGTGAAAATTTTGTTTGGATGGATTTAATTAATATTTCATTGTTTAGTGGTGATGTCACAAGGGATATCAATATGAAAAAGAAAACCCACATCTCCTTGCTTTTGGAAACACACAATTGTAGTACATGAGTGCCACTACTCAGATTTTTAGAAGGAAAGTTTTGGAAGCAAAGTTTTGGAAAGAAAGTAGGTTCTTGAACATCCATGTTTTAAATTGCTTGAGGACAAGCAATATTGGGAGGGGAGGATTTTTCATGTCCCAAAAATTTTCATTGCGTCACAATGGCCTAAGCCACTTGGCCATATCCATGATAGCTTGTCAAATTGATGTTAAGGGACAAATAATTGCCAAGCATGATGTCCAAGTTAGTAATAATGTAAAATTAGATCCAAATGGACAAGGTGGGTCACATTAAGAGAAAATTCCCAATTCAAAGTTTGTAATATCCCCATCCAAATGAACTATCATGGGGGGAAATTACTAGTTACCTAGGTTGGGGGTGGAAGCATTGAAAGTTGGAATAAATGAGCTACAAGACCCAAAATGACCTTAGACTTACAAATTCACATCAAATGGGTCAAATAAATAATAATAAAAAGAAAATAAGGTGGCATTGGACCATGAGGACACATAAGAGGTTGTGGGGCCCACTTGTGGCAAGATTCCCCACTACACTTGGCATCATTCTCTCACCAATTCAAGTTCAAGATGAAGGGTAACATACTTGGGGGAGTTGAAGAGGTATTATTCATGGTATGAATCATGTAAGGTCTAATTGGAGTGGAAGAGTAACTCCCATGGAAGAGGAAGAGGCATCTTAGAAGAATTGTGACACTTGGAGCTAGATTCCCTAACTCTTATGACAACAATGATGAAGATTCTATGACACTTATGAAAAATTTCAGACCTGATGGCTAGAATATGACATATATTACATGTCACGACTAAAAATATCCTCCAATAGGGCATACAAGGGGATTTATGGCAGCCAATATTCCCCCATTCGAATTGATGGAAGAGGAGAGCTAGGAAAAGTTGGACAAGTGGCATTCATGGGAATCTCTCCCTAATTCAAGTTGGGATGAGTCTCTTGGAGGAAATTCAAGCTAAGGAGGCCTTGGGAGGTTAATAAAATACAATAATAATGAAGGATACTGGATTTTGATCATTTCTCATTTGGAAAAAATTGGAGAGCTTAGCTTGTCCTTGCAAGGTGGATGCTTATCCTTCTTGCCTTAGAACCAATTTCGAGGTTGAAAGAGACCAATAATTAGTGAATTTCGTACAGTTTTTGGAAGAGCATCTAATGGAATACCTAGGGGGGATCTCCACTTCTCAAATTAACTAGTCTCGTTCCGAAAATTCTTCCCATGCAATTTCCAGACCATGGATGGTTATATCAGTTGTTTGGATGTATTATAGATGTTTTAATGTGTCTTATATCTTCCTAAGTCCCACCATACAGAATTCAAAACCATTTGGGATCATTTGGGACAGTTTGGGGTTTCACTAGTCCAAGATTCGAAAATTGGCCAAATTGTGTAAAATTTCAAATTAGGGATATTACACATCTATTGTCAAACTTTCATCTTCATAGTTAATTTTTTGTTTAAAACTCATAGCCATATAATCCCAATATGTAGTTCCTTGTTGAAACTCCAGCGACGTGTACCAATTCCTTGGTATGGTATCCAATGTGTGTATGAACATGTGAACCCATTCTTGCTTAGGTATGTTCCACCAGGTTTCACTACAGGCGGTCATATGATCAACAAGGCTAGTTAAACCATTATATTTTTCTCTAACATATGGGACTCCCTTGCCAAATCGGATTTCCAATAATCGTCTACACTGCAACCAACCCTTTATAGATTGCTTGTGAATATCCCACCATCTTGTTGGTGTTGCTTTCAAAGCCACATCTAATGCCAATAGTATTTGTTGTTATAGAACCTAACTTCAAATTCAAAAATAAATTTATCTAAATTAGGAAATCCTTCATAGGTGGGAAGATCACATACCTTTTTACCAACCTAGTTCAGTGACTTCGTAACCCAAGCACACCTTCACATTGAGACCTCATGCAACCTATTCTTCCAATTCTCCATGGCTTCACCAGAGTCTGATGAGCATGAGATAACACTCCACCAACTCAATGTACCATCCACTGTGGGGTTGATATAAACGTTTATCCTTGAAGATACATTGTAAATATTTTCCAAGTCTCGAGCATCATATTCATCCTTTATTGGTTTGACATACCTTTGTCCCTCTAGCGGATATAGAGGCGCAACAACTCTTGTTTCATAATTTTCAAACGTTAGCATCCTCTTCTTGAATTTAATAATAGTTCAGTTCTAAATTTCCTAGTCTATTCCCAGAAGTACAGGATATGGGTTGGTATCATCAGCAATTTATATGACTTCAAAATATGCAAAAGTGCGCAATCCCTCCACTTCAATGGGGACTCCTACCATCCTTCCAAGGGGTATAACCTTATGTTGATTTGCAAATATTAGTTGAATAGGTGACCACACTAATTTAGGATTTTCCATATTTTCCCAACTCTTCTTAGTGATAATGTTCACATCAGAGCCCAGATCTAGAATAAAAAAATCCATATCATAATCTCCAATTTGTGCATTAAGTCATAGCTCCCATCTAGTTTTTACCTTCTTTTGAACATGGTTCACAAATATTTATTACCGCAATTCTCCCTCAGACTCACCAGTTAAATTTTGCAGTTCCCATAATGTAGCTTCATCTATAATTAGAGCCATACAACTTTTAAAAAAGCTATTCAGAGCACTTACCTTCCCTGGAAGTTTCCTTGACACAGACCGGTTGAAGTGAAGTGGCATGCCGTATAAAGGGCCTTCATCCAATACTGGTTCTAGAGAGAATGTCGATGCTTCCTTCTGGTTCCCCATAAATTCATCATGGGATTCAAAGAAAACTCCCTTCTCTTTTTTACGTCAAATTGTGGCGGTCGTTGGACTACTAGTCTCACTCTCGGATCCCACTAGTTATTGTAACTTCCCTTGTCATCGCCCGTTGTAGCCCCTCCTTTGGTGACCACAGTGACAATAGGATTCTTATGTCTTGGTTTAGCTAAAATATTGTGAACATTCTAGTTATAATTTTGGTTATTTTTTCACTTTCCATTTTACTATAATATGGGGACAATCTTTAAAAGTATGGTCTAATTCCCTCCAATATGAGCATGTCAAAGTGGGATTCGGGCATTCTCTTGCATAATGTCTTGTTTGGACACAATTATAGCAAATCACCTAGCCTCTTCCCAGACCAAATCCTCCTCGTCCGCGTCCTCGGAATCCACCCCATGGTTGATTAAACTGCACATTGATTCTTTTAGCTTGTTCTTCTCCTTTCATGAGAAAGGTATCTGCTATGCATTTTATGAGCAATTGATATGCTCGACAGTCCTTCTCATCATGGCCTACTAATCGACAGAAATTACAGAACAAGTTTTGTAGGGTACTTACCATTTTATGTAGAAAATAACATTCTTCTAGTTAATTTCCTCTAGTTTGACAGATTCTACACCATATTCTCGTTCCAGGGTTCAATGGATTAGGATATCCAACAAAAATATAGTCATGGAAAGCCATGCATTGATATTTAGAATGCCCCCCCTCCTTACATATTGTACACCAAACATATTCTCTTTTTTCCTTTCCCTTCTTGATGTCTTGGATCTGAATTGACAAGTTCACCAGCTGCGATTGGATTTGAGCCATACCAACTCCAATATCTTTGATGAGTGATGCTTCCAGCTTCATATCCAACTCAAGGGCCTCCGTTTGTGATGCAAACTTCTAATGCATCAAAGGAACTTTGATATGAGGTAATAAGGTGGCTATAAACCGTTCCTTATGTTGGACATCGGTCATTTGAAAACCTACACCAGCCATAAATGTCTTGAATCTCTGGTCAAAGTCTTAGACAATCTAATTTGTCAATTGTTTGATTTATTTGAGTTCAGTAATGCACTGTGACTCATATTTTGGATTTTTAAATTCAATTTTTAACCCATCTCTAACCTCTGCCAAAGTATTTTTTGGTTGTCCACTAGCTACTTCTGAGAACTTCATGAACCAATCCAAAGTGTGACCCCTAAAGGTCGTAATTAGCTGCACCAGTTTGACATTATTATCTTGTACTTGCTTAATAGTACAGACTGTATTACATAGAAACCAATGCTGCTACGGGTCCTCTGACCCATTCCCATTAAATATTGGTAGTTTCATATCATCCCCAACCATTATGTTCCTTGGAGAGATTGGTTGACTTGGTATTAAAGGACCACTAATCAGAATATTACTACTTGGTGAAGTGTTACTCTGACTATTACCACTACTTTGACTTGCTTGGAAAAACTGCAATGAATTACTATGTCTTACCTCATTTTCTTGAGATGTATGCGGGGTCATGGGTATGTCTCAACCTCGGGTCTGATACAGATCTACAGGTTCTTCTTCTTCTTAAATGATCTATTATTATTCTTCTTAATAGAGTTAGTCCGTGCAGCCACAACTCTCCTCCTCCCTCGGCGAAAACATGGTTCTGTCTGCTCTTCCTAGATGCCTCGGGTGAGACCTCGTCCGCTCTGCGGGTGTTGCTGGGTGGGCTCAAACCTGCCCGGGTCGGTGCCCAGGGAGACTGCGGTATGTGTTGACAGTTGGTGGACCCCTGTCGACTGTGAGGTCACGACTTGGTCAACAAATGCTCCCGTTGTTGGGACCATTTGTTGACCAAGTCACGACCTCACAGTCGACAGGGGTCCACCAACTGTCAACACATACCACAGTCTCCCTGGGCACCGGCCCGGGCAGGTTTGAGCCCACCCAGTAACACCCGCAAAGCGGATGAGGTCTCACCTGAGGCGTCCAGGAAGAGCAAACGGAACCATGTTTCTGCCGAGGGAGGAGGCGAGTTGCGGCAGTATGATACTAACAACAATTCTAAATATAGATCATGAAGTTATAGCACATCACTTTAATCGCAGCATTTAACATTACAGTAGACAGAAGTCACACATTACTTTAATCGCAACATTACAGTAGACAAATATCTATAACATATTATTGCGGCATAGCGACAGAAACAGATAATGGCATTAAGAAAAGGCAATAACATAAGTATCGAGCAACATTACACATAGATTGCACTGAACCATCATCTTATATTACTATGGCAAACCAAAAGCAGTACATAAATCTCTGCACAACTCCCGCATTATATTCGCATACAGCTCTAACTTCCCTCTATCATTTCTCCTCTATTCAACACTTACAGTTCTCATCTATTTATAGGCTTCCGCCCATTCCAATACTTGTCCACTTTCCTAACTGACACTTATGGACAATCGACTAACTGACTTGGTCTAATGACCCAAAAACCCGCATACCACAGTACAATTGACTCGATATTACAAAATACATGACCCAAAACCCTCCAAATGTGGTATACTTGACTCAATATTACAAAATACATGGTCCAAGTGACCCAAAACCCGCCAACTGCGGTATCCTTTGGTAATACTCCTTTCGTGCCTTTATCCAACGTGTCGCAACATCGATGGTACCATGATCTTTCCTCATCAAACCGCCTGCCAACAGAGATGTAGTACTGGTTCGTAGTTATTTCTCTCAATCGTATTGCAAACTTCTCTCCTCGTTATAGTTATCCTCCTCTTGTTCGACTGAAATCTCTTCCCTCTTCATAGAAACCCACACTCTTTGTCTATCTCACTCTCTTCTCGCCTTATCATTTCAACTCATTCCAAACATTCACCCATACCTTCCTCTATCCGACACCCATGACCACCACCTACAGATTCTTTACTCATCGGATTCCATTCTCATTACCCCCTTTTCAGAGAGCAACATTTTAATCCATCGATTTAAAGATCTCAGATACTTACCGCATAGTCCTTAAAAGAATTCTCATTCTACTGAACTATATGACTTAATAGTGTCAACAACAAATTCGGTAATGTACCCTTCTAATATACCATCCAGCTAGTAATACACAACACATTAAATCTTATTACTCACACTTTTCAATCCCTGCATTAACTCAGGTGTCCAAATTTTGGGTTCACCTCCTTGAAAGTTCATATTTTTCTCAGTTAACCTCGCCAAACACTCAATTAATATAACAAGAACATCCCCAAAGAAAACCTCGTGAATATCCGAGAAAACATAATCACCTAGCCATGCCTCATCATCCAATAGGAGGTGTTTGTTCTGATCTT
Source organism: Larix kaempferi (assembly GCA_027924585.1). Taxonomy (NCBI): domain Eukaryota; kingdom Viridiplantae; phylum Streptophyta; class Pinopsida; order Pinales; family Pinaceae; genus Larix; species Larix kaempferi. Next base: position 5,240,862 of record BSBM01000223.1, on the reverse strand, counting down.
TAGCAAACTCTCTCAGCTTCTAATCTACCCAATCCTGGATCTCAGGATTAGTAGGATGCCACATCTGCCACATTCCCCTTCGACATAGATCCTAATCCCAGAAATAGAACCATTCGTTGGTGCACTTCTATCTCGACCCAGGCTCACGCAAAACCATACCAACCAAATCCCGAAATACCACCCGAAAGGGGTTTGGCCCTTTCGGCAACACCTACAAAGAAGATGAAGTCTCACCCGAAGTATATATGGGGAATGTAGGAACTAGGTTTCTACATTGAGGAAGGGGAATAGTTCAATAAACAAATCACACTTCGACAGATCAGGATCTAGAACAAGCCATGCACATCGACCATGAACTAACTATGAATTTTAGGACATATTGTTAATTTTTTGATAATTTCATTCAAACATTATCTAGGATCCTACTAAGAGAATAACATGCATAGAATAACAATTATAAACACAAGAGACACAGAGTTTCCTTGGGGAAACCAAGAAGGTGAAAAACCCTGCAACTTCCTCAGAGATAGAATAAGCCCCAAGACAAAGATCACAAAGATCAATCCCCAAAATATAGATGACTCCAGCAACTACTCCTCCTCCACTTGTGCGCACTCCTCTCTCTCAAATATGCAAGTTGGATGAGTGAGTGAATGAATAGAATGAGAAACACTCACTCTCTATTTATACACAACTTAACCTGCCTTTAATTCTAACTGGGCTGACTTCCTAAGGAATCCTAATAACCCATCCACATGACACATGCAGGGGCGACCCCACCAAGCTGGTCTAATAACCCATAAAATATTACTTGCGACACTTACAAATACAAATGACGACACTTCTGATTGGAGGAATAATACATCTCCATGAGGAATATAATAAAGTACAAGTGTAATACATAGAATAATATCTTCCGAAGTTACAAATACATCAACACTCCCTCTTAACTAGGAAGGTATTCTCCAGACACGGGTCATCAATTCATATCGGCACAAGTCTTCAATTCTAGAGCTGGATCATCGTCACTGGATCACGGAGCATCATCGTCACTGCTATTGTACTCATCATCTCGATCACTGGGCTATCTCTCAATTCTTATCGTCATAGGAAGTTCTACAGAGCCAGCCCTTTTTCATGTTGTTTGTAGGCCTAGCCTCCTGTAGGTCTTCATCATCTTTGCGAGCTGTCCATCCTATGGAATCCTCAAGACTAATTACGTGCATCAACAAAACCTCAAAAGAGCATCTCAGGAATTTTACGAGCACACGGATAAACCTATCGGATCTCCCAGGAGCTTTTACATGTGACCTTCACAAAACCTTAAAAGAGTTTCTTTCCCGGCAAGATCTCTAAAGAGCATCCGAGGACTTTTACATGCCTAGCACAACCTGTCTGGATCTCCAAGACTGATTACATGTGATCTCCACAAAACCTTAAAAGAGTGTCTTTCCCAGCAAGATCTCTAAAGAGCATCCAAGGAATTTTACATGCCTAGCACAACCTATCCGGATCTCCAGGACTTATTACATGTGGTCCCCACAAAACCTTAAAAGAGTGTCTTTCCCAGCAAGATATCTAAAGAGCATCTGAGGACTTTTACGTGCCTAGCACAACCTATCCGAATCTCCAAGAATTATTACATGTGGTCTAGCAAAACCTTAAAAGAGTGTCTTGCTCATCAATATATCTAAGGAGAATCCGAGGAATTTTACATGCCTAGCACAACCTGTCTGAATCTCCAGGACTTATTACATGCTACCCTTGCACAACCTGTCCACGGCCATAGAGTATCATCCTAATACTCAAGATCAACCTGATCATCCTCGCATGAAGCATCATCCTGATGCTCATGATCATATTGATCATCACCATACAGTACATCATCCTGATGCACATCATCATTGCATGATCATCCTTATCATCATCACAACATTGTCCTGATGCATATCATCATCACATGATCATCCTGATCATTGTCACAGCATCATTCTGATGCATATCATCATCGCATGATCATCCTGATCATCATCACAGCATCATCCTGATGCATATCATCACATATGATCACCCTGATCATCATCATGTAGAACATCATCTGGAGCATCGTCCTGATGCTCATCACACAGCACTTACAACCAAATCCATGGGAAGGATCCTCCTACCACCATGCTTGGAATGGCTCCTGCAAATGTGTCCCATCACTTCCTCCTCGAAGTATCTTCTATCTGAAGAACACCAAGCCTCTCCCTGAAGTACTCGAACTTCACTTTGGCTAGTGGTTTGGTCAACACATCTGCAATCTGCTCATCTGTCGCAACATACTGGAGCTTCACTGCTCCTCTCTGCACCATATCCCTGATATAGTGATATTTGATCTCAATGTGATTCGACCTATCATGAAACATCAGGTTCTCTGACAACTTCACACAACTCTGGTTGTCATAATAGATACAGGTAGCATCCAACTATAGATCAAATAAATCAGACAGTAGCTTCCTTAGCCATACTGCCTCACAACTAGTTGAACAAGCTGCAATATACTCTGCTTCGGCTATACTCAGTGCTACGCAAGATTGCTTCCTGCTAAACCAAGAGATCACACCTGATCCCATACTGAAGCAGCACCCCGAAGTGTTCTTCCTATCTGCAGCACTGCCTTCCCAATCTGAATCAACATAACCCTCCAAGTTAAACTTTTGATCCACATCATACTTGAGCCCATAATCAATCATACCCTTCAGGTACCTCAGAATATGCTTTACAGCAATCAGGTAAACATGTCTAGGATCTATTAGAAACTAGCTCAAGGTGTTCACCGCAAAGCAAATATTTGGTCTCGTGTTTGTCAGGTACATCAAGGACCCAATCATCGGATGATACACCGTGACATCAACCAACTCTGATGAAGCATCACTCAATAGATTTAGGTTCGATGCCATATGTGTGGCCATGGCCTTGTAGTCCATCATCCCGAACCGCTTCAGGATCTCTATTGCATACTTCCCTTGTTCAAGGAAGATTCCATCTGCACTCTGCCACACCTCCATACCTAGAAAGTAATGCATCATGCCCAAGTCCTTCATATCGAACTCGGTAGCAATATTCATCTTCATGTCAGAAATCAATCTATCCTCACCTGTAACAAAAAGGTCATCCACATATAATAGAAGTATCGCTGGATTTCCCTCCTCAACCGTAGTAAAGGTTGGAATCTGCTTTACTCTTGGTAAAGCCTAAACTGGACAGGAAGTTGTATATCCTATTGCACCATGTCCTAGGTGCTTGCTTTAATCCATACAAGGCTTTCTTCAATCTGCACACATATGACTCCTTGTCATATGTCTCAAAACCGAGTGGTTGCTCCACATACACTTCCTCTTCGCCTACACCATTCAAGAAAGCTGTCTTGACATCCATCTAGTGTATCTTCCACTTCATCACTGCAGCCAAGGAAATTATTGTTCTGATGGAAGTGTATCTGGCTACAGGTGCAAAAGTTTCTTCACAATCTATCCCCTTTTTGGGAGAAGCCACGAACTACAAATCTTGCCTTGTATTTCTCTATGATACCATCTACAGCATGCTTGATCTTATAGATCCACTTGGAAGTCACAACAGACTTCCCTTCTGGTCTTGGGACCACATCCCAAACATCATTCTTCATGATCAACTGGTATTCCTCGACCATGGAATCCTTCCATTCTTTCTTTTCCACTACTTCTTCATAACTGGAAGGTTCTTTGTTCATAATGTCACAGAGTAAGGCAACATAGCCGGTGTGTGATCTTGTCCTTTTTCTTTCTCTGTGTTCCTCCTCTAGAATACCATACCTTTATGCATCTTGGATGAGCTCTCTAGCCCATGCAGGTTTCCTCTTGTGAGAGTTCTTCTCATGGGGTGGATCTATAGGTTCTTGTGGATCTTCTATTTCTCGATCCACTTCTGGCATTGCTTCATTCATAGTGGTGTCTTGTGTTCTGGGTATCCTTGGTTCTTCATAGTCTTCAACAGGTGTCTTCCTTCAATTGATGTATGTTGAGTTTTCATCAAAAGTCACATCCCTATTGATGTCAATCTTCTTGAATCCTGGAAAGTAGATTCTGTATGCCTTCAAGCTTTCACTGTACCCCACAAATATACCCTTATTTCCGGAAGGATCTAACTTTGTCCTATTTTCTTTTGGAACATGTGTATATACTGGACAGCCAAATATTCTGAGATGGATAACTTCTGGTCTCTTACCAGAGAAAACTTCTTCTGGCGTCTTGTTTTCAAGTATCTTGTGTTGTGTTATGTTTTGTACAAATACCGTTTTTCTTGCTGCTTCTGCCCATAGGTGCATGGGTAGATCTTGGTCATGAAGCATTGCCCGTGATGCTTCCATGATTGTTCTGTTCTTCCTTTCTGCAACCTTATTTTGTTGTGGATTGTAAGGAGTGGTCAACTCCCTCTTAATCCCTAAATCACCGCATAACTTCTTGAAGTCCCCTTGCCCTGAAGTGAATTCGCCGCCATTATCGGATCTAAAGATCTTGATCTTCTTATTAGTTTGATTTTATATTAAGGCCTTGAATTCCTTGAACTTATCAAACACTTCATCTTTGTTCTTCAAGAAATAAACCCAATTCTTCCTAGAGAAATCATTAATGAAAGAAACATAATATACATACCCACTGAGAGAACTGGATGACATTGGTCTGCATACATCGGAGTGGACAATCTCCAAGATTCCTTTTGCTTTGCTTTCACTGCTTGGAAATGCATTCTTTGTGTTATTTCCTTTTGCACATCCTTTGCAAACACCTTCATGCTTTGACTGGATTTCAGGAAGACCTTCTATTGCTTTGTTGGAAATTGGTAGTGCTCTATAATGCACATGAGCAAGCCTTCTATGCCAAAGTTCACTTGGTTCCATGGATTCATGTACCATGGCATGTTCAGGTTGTCCCTTCAATTTGTACAATCCTCCCTCTTACTCTCCAATCATTACTGCATCATCTATGGTCTTACCTTTTCGCCACATAAGTACTTGGCCATCCACAAATGCAACTCTCATCCCTTTCGCATCCAAAGATGATATGGAGAGAAGATTTTTTTTTAGTCCAGGTACATATAGAACATCTTGCATCTTTAAAGACTTTCCAGAGTCTAACTTGTAGGAGGATTCACCACTTCCTTTTATAGGGTATTGATAGTCATCCCCAAGTTTCACCTTATGAGGTGACTCATGTTTAGATAGGTCCATAAGAGATTCTTTGAATCCCGTCATATGTTTAGAAGCCCCACTATCAATAAGCAAATCATTACACCCATGTGTAACACTACCTATGAGAGCGGACATTAGAACATATTCATCGTCACTTGAAGAGTCTTCACTTTCTACCTTAGTATTCTTCATGGGAGGTTCATCATCCTCAGTAGCATGAGCATGATATCTCTTCCTGTTGTTCTTCTTCTTCTTGTTTTTGAAGCCCTTTTTGTTCTTGGGACAATCTGTGGCAAAGTGTCCCTTCTCATTACATGTGAAGCATCTCAGATCTTTCTTATCACTTTGATGGTGGTGAAAATATTTCTTGTGATGAGGTTGCTCCCTCTTGGGCTTACTTCTCTTGTTGTGAGTTGTGAGATATTGGTCTTCACTTCCCATATTTTCTTCTTGAGCTACAAGCCTAGCTTCTTCTTGTGAACATTCCTCCCATAGTCTACTGAAGGAGATCAACTTCTTTCTTGCACAGATACCTTGGATGAAGGAGTACCATGACCTAGGTAGGCCATTTAATGTGGTCATGACAATTTCTCCATTCTCCACTACTTCATCCACAGCTTTAAGTTGTCCTTTGATTTGAGAGACCTTAGTAAAGTAGGATTGGATGGTCTCTCCATTCTGGAACTTAAGCCCTTTCAATTGATTCCGTAGAGTCATCTTCTGATTTATATTCTTTCCTTCAAACAACTTGGTCAAGGAATCAAACATCTCCTTAGGTGTCTTTAGAGAAGACACATGGGGAATGAGATGGTATTTTATAGAATCAGCAATGATTCTCTTGGCTTTTACCAAGTTCTTCTTGTGCAGGGCCTTAACCTCATCTCCCTCTGGAACTGGAACCTCTTCCTTTATGTAGTTGTCCAATTTATTCTCTTCTAGGATTAACCCAATCCTATACTTCCATGCTCTGAAGTTGTCAGCTCCGTCAAGCTTATCCTCAAGCTTGGTGTGGTGAGACATCTTAAGGAGAAACTCAAATGGAAATAAAAGATTTAGGTCTTACCACTTGATTTGCTAAAAACTGGATCTGGAGCTGGATTAGGGTTTGACAGAGAAACCCTAAAAATTCAAACTTTGAATTCCAAACTTCTAAATGGATGGAAAGGTGTGCCTTGCTCAGCTGATCAAGCTGGTATACTTCAATTTTGAAATCTGCAAAATTTGACCCCTCAAAATTGCCTTTGAAACTTTCAGACCTGCAAATTCTGGTTTTTTGGTTTTCTGGTCAAAATCCTGAACTAGGGTTTGATAATTCTCCGGGTTTTTCCCAGCCAAAAAGTTCAATCTTGTGCTATAAACTTCGATTTTTCTGAGGAGCATCCAGCCGTGGTCTCAAATTCCAAAAATTCCAACTTTTGCATAAACCCTAATTTTCCACCTTTCCGATCAAAATCTTGAACTAGGGTTTGATGATGCCCGAGGTTCTTCCCAACCAAAAAAATTGATCTTGGTCTCTAAACTTCAATTTTCTTGAGGAGCATCCAGCCGTGGTATTGGATTCCAAAAATTCCAACTTTCTCCGAAACCCTAATTTCCCGTAGTAGTGACGAGCCAAAAACTGAAAGTGCTCAGAATTGAATTTTGTCTCGATAGAAAGATGCACCCTTGCAAGGAGAGTCATCCTATCCTCCTTCCTTTTATGATCTGAGGAGAGAAACCCAAATATTAAGAAGCCCTAGCTTCTGCAGTTGCATAGTGTCTTCTTCTTAGCCTGGCTCTGATACCATGTTAATTTTTCAATAATTTCATTCAAACATTATCTAGGATCCTACTAAGAGAATAACATGCATAGAATAACAATTATAAACACAAGAGACATAGAGTTTCCTCAGGAAAAACCAAGAAGGTGAAAAACTCCGCAACTTCCTCAGATATAGAATAAGCCCCAATACAAAGATCACAAAGATCAATCCCCAAAAGATAGATGACTCCAGCAGCTACTCCTCCTCCACTTGTGCACACTCCTCTCTCTCAACTATGCAATTTGGATGAGTGAGTGAATGAATAGAATGAGAGACACTCACTCTCTATTTATACACAACTTAACCTGCCTTTAATTCTAACTGGGTCGACTTCCTAAGGACTCCAAATAACCCATCCACATGACACATGTAGGGCCGACCCCACCAAGGTGGTCTAATAACCCATCAAATAATACTTGCGACACTTACAATAATACTTGCAACACTTGTGACACTTACAATAATACTTGTGACAATTACCAATACAAATGATGACACTTATGATTGGAGTAATAATACATCTCCATCGGGAATATAATAAAGTACAAGTGTAATACATAGAAGAATATCTTCCGAAGTTACAAATACATCAACACATATTACATAATTCGCATTCATACATTCCTTCATTACAAGCACATTCATTCACCAACTTATGCAATTAGTAAGCAACATAAACATCACATAACACATCACAACACATTTGACACCATGATTTTAATGTGGAAACCCAAGTTGGGAAAAACCATAGAAGCGCCTCTTTTATTCACGAGTTGCGGCAAAAACTAAGCACTTCATGTTTACAATAACTTATGGAATTTCCTTTAAACCTAATCCACTCTTGGCATTCTTTTACATTCTTGTCCTTAATAGCTGCCATATTCCCCAATGGCATATTTCCACCATCTCACCTGCATTACATACAATCATGCAGTTCACATGAGATGTCATCATAATAATTTCAATTAGAATTTCTCAAATATGTTTTGTACAGAAACTAGATTTCCAAAACATGAGTTCCTTCTTATGATGTTTAGCTCTAGGAGGCCATAACACATGGTATTCCTGCAATGTGTCCTTCTGACATAATTCACAAACAATCAACCAATCAATGACATTAATAATCAGATTCAAATCTGGATTTACAATTCTGTCTCCTACAAAAATTAGATTTATTTAACCATGAGTCCATCCTCATATTGTTTGGCTCATGTAAGTGGTATAACTCAGCCCCTTATGTATTTACACTTTCTTCCATATCCTATACATTCACCCATGACGTGTTCTCTTGACCCAATTCTAGATCATCCAAACAATCATTAGTAATTATTAGCAAAATTTCAAATTTTCAATTTGCAATATGTTCCCCACATAAATTTAACTTCACGACCATGAGATCCTTCTCATAATTTTTTTGTATTTTGCACATGGTAGATTCCAGTCTTTATTATGGACTTACCCACATTGCCATATCCAAGACAATCCTACCTGTAATCTAAAATTTTCAATCAGTCAAACACTTTGTGAGTATCCGTGCATATAATATTTTCATTGTTACAACAGTCATTGAAGTGATATCAGAATTATAATATTCAATAATTCAAACACTATCAGTTGTTATTATCTCAAAGACAAGGAAATACATTTATTGCATATGCATCGTTATCACCATAAGTAACAACCACATTAACTATGCAATGAAGTAAAACTTTCAATGTACATGATTACGCCATCATATCCATTCATGCAACTCTATCCTCCCAATAGAGTATTCTGGTAGCCAATCAAACGTGACTACCTTCTTCATGCAATCATTTTCCTGCATGCATAGCATCTCATGAAATGATCTCATAATTGCCAATAATTATATCATTTCAGTTATTAATGAATTTTAATGAAATGTATATCACAACCATGCATTCACACAATGTTTCACAACATATGTACCCACACATATGCATAAACAATCACAAATTTTGCATAGTTTTCTAATATGTATCCACTCAATGTCTCCTTCCATTGATTCATGAATACCATAACGCCATGTCGTGCATTCCACCATGATGTTTTGGAATATCTAGCTAATTCCTTGACACATCACCCAACCAACTCCCTAATCACTTGGTTAACTATTTGGGTTCCTTCCTTCTCCACCCGAACAACACATCAGGAGTTTACTCACTCCTTGGTTGTTGGCAAAGAGGATTTATCCCAAATTAACACCAATAGGGATTTCATGGGATACTTGTGTAGAACTATAGAATTACCATTCCAACCACATTATGGACTTAACCATGACTATCTCATATGGCATGCACTACCAAAAAATGACCATAAGTCCCTACTTGATTTGGTTATTAAACTCATAACCAACATATACACATGGCGTGATATATTTGCATATGGATGCATTCAAAATTCTAAACAGTTACATAGTATAAGGCTCCTTATCCTTACTACCCTATACCTCACCATATTCAATGGAATATAAATCACATAGATGCATTCAATATCACATACATACCAATTTATGATTATTAAATATGGCTCAAGGGATTCTTACTTAATCCCCCTATTTGTACTTATGCAATCAGCATAAATAAACCATTACCTATATGGCTTCCATCAACATCTTTGATGTTACCTGATCGGTTGGTCTCCTACAAAGATTACACCATCCTTCCACCAACCTCTTGATCATAGATTCGTTGCCCCAACCTTTCTTCATAAGGTTGTTGGTCGCATGCAACAACATCATCAACATCTTTAGCCATTCTTCGGTTGTCTTTGGTCCTACAACCAATGCAAACACCACTAATTATTAACAACCACAATAATTATCTAAAGTGGCTCATTGCATATGTAAAACTTCGCTAGCTTTACCAGCATGCAACATCATATACATGTAATATCTAGCAATATGCCCACTAGTGCGTATTCATTTCATCTACCTAATCTCTTTCATTTTCAGCATTTTTTGACCATAAATTTATGTAAAATATAATTTCAATAGTAAGAGAGGAGTTAAGTAATTATCCCTTTCCATCCCTCATCATAGCATGGAATTTCCACTTCCACATCATAGCTTATCCAATTTCATGGCCTCTCTACCAAGCACACAAGAAATTATTAGCTATGATCTTCTTACCAAGTATCAATTCAATATATATACACGTGTATAACGTTCATACTTGCTACTTTCCAAGCATGCAATTCTTATGTTATAAACATAAATAGTTTAAGGTGAGAAATTCCCCTCTTTATCAGCATTGCCTTATTGTTGCAATTGCTTTCAGAAATTATGGTCAAGTTCAACTTGACCTATATTGGACTTCCTATAACTTAATAGCACTACAATTGATTCAATTTCAGCTCCATAAGGATTCTTTCAAGGTCCATTGTATGCCCTTGCACCTCATTCAACTATGATACTTTCTTTCCTTTCTCATAGAAATATTTTCCAAAATTCTAAACCACATACTTGATTCACATGGGAATGCCTCATTCCTTAATTGATAGCTTTTGCATGGCCACCATGTCACTATCATGAGCCACATTCCAACTCCACATACTAGGATTTATTATTCCTATGAGTGACAACTTTTGGGATAATGGAATTTCCTTACCCATTCCCATTACTTACTCATATCTTGCAACTTCCCTGATCATGCATGTACTTGCCCACAAGGATGATTCACCCATCATATTTACAAGTTACATGTCCCTTACCTGCAAGTATATTCCATACTTTTCTCATCATTCTCTTATGGAATACAATATCCATATCCAATAATCAAGATCCCCCATGTCTCTTGCTTGCGATTCAAATTGCATATATTACTAACAATAGTACATTGGATGCGTTCTTATCCAAGGCACCAATGTCCATTATTGGTCCCTTTCATCCTCCAATGATTAGGCATGGCTATCACTCCTCCATAATTCATATTACAACCAATTACTCTTAATAAGGATTCCACGACCCCTCTATGCAATTCATATTGCACATTCTAAGCATAGATAATGCATTTCATACATTCTGGCTAAGGAACATCACTTCCCTTTAGTTCCCTTTTTCCATCCCGTGCTTATAAAATACAATATGCAAGAGTGTAATTTTCCCACGTTGAGTCACTTTCACCTCAAGTACTCTTGCAGCATCATATTGTTAAATTTTCAGAATTTACTTCAATCTGATCTAGGATCTTAACTGAGAGAACAACATGTACAACAAATCTACGGCATATCAATCATGCACACAATAATGCAAGCACACAAGATATCCCAGGGCACAAATTACATGCCATTGGAAAAACCTCGAAAGACTATCTGCAGATCTCCCAGGGCACAAATTATATGTCCTCCCAAGCAAAACCTCGAAAGAGCATTTGCCAAATATCCCAGGGTACAAATTACATGCCATAGGCAAAACCTCGAAAGACTATCTGCAAATCTCCCAGGGCACAAATTACATGCTTATCTACACAACCTGTTCCACGGCCACAAAGTATCAACCTGATACTCACCATACATCATCCTGATGTACACATGATCATCCTGATCATCATCACCACATCATCCTGAAGCTCATCATCCACGATCTCCTGATCATATCATGCATCTACTTGATGCATACCAAGTATCTACCTGATACATATCATCACACATGATCCACCTGATCATACAATGTATCCACCTGATACAAATACAAATACATGATCCACCTAATCATACATGATATATATAAACATACATCATCTACCTGATCATACAATGTATCCACCTGATACATATACAGATACATGGTCCAAGCATCCAACATGATGCATATACAAAATACATACAAATGATCCAACTGATCATATCCAGCATTCAACATGATGCGTACATACATAAATCATCCAACTGATCATATCCAACATCCAACATGATGCATATACAGAGCAGTAACTGGAGCATCGTCCTGATGCTCATCATCTAGCGCTTACATCCACAACCATGTGAAGGATCCTCCTTCCAACATACTTGGAATGGCTTCTGCAAATGTCTCCATCACTTCTTCCTCGAAGTGTCATCAATCTAAAGAACACCAAGCCTCTCCCTGAAGTACTCGAACTTCACCCTGGCTAGTGGCTTTGTCAACACATTTGCAATCTACTCATATGTCGCAATGTATAGGAGCTTCACAGCTCCTCTCTGCACCATATCCCTGATATAGTGATATTTGATCTCTATGTGTTTCGACCGGTCATGAAACACTGGGTTCTCGGACAACTTCACACAACTCTGGTTATCAAAAAAGATACCAGTAGCATCCAATGGGAGATCAAATAACTCAGACAGTAGCTCCCATAGCCATACTGCCTCACAACTAGTTGAACAGGCTGCAACATACTCTGCCTCAGCTGTACTTAGTGCTACGCAGGACTGCTTCCTGCTAAACCAAGAGATCACACCTGATCCCATACTGAAGCAACATCCAGATGTGCTCTTCCTATCTGTAGCACTGCCAACCCAATCTGAATCAACATAACCCTGCAGGTTAAACTTTTGATTCACCTCATACTTGAGCCCATAATCCACTGTACCTTTCAGGTACCTCAAAACATGCTTTACAGCAACCAGATGAACACTCCTCGGATCTGTCAGGAACTGACTCAATGTGTTCACCACAAAGCAAATATCTGGTCTCGTGTTCGTTAGGTACATCAAGGACCCAATCATCTGACGATACATAGAGACATCAACTGGCTCCGATGAAGCATCACAAAGAAGCTTCAGGTTCGATGCCATAGCCTCGAAGTCCATCATCCCGAACCTCTTCAAGATCTCTACTGCATACTTCCCTTGTCCAAGGAAGATTCCATTTGCACTCTGCCACACCTCCATACCAAAAACAAATAGTGCATCATCCCCAATTTCTTCATCTCGAACTCGGTAGAAAGCTTCCGCTGCGTGTTGGCAATCAATCTATCTTCACCTGTAACAAACAGGTTATCCGCATACAAAATTAGTATCACTGGATTGCTTTCCTCAACCTTGTACTAAAGGTTGGAATCCGCTTTACTCTTGATAAAGCCCAAAATGGATAGAAATTTGTCTATCCTACCATACCAAGTTCTGCACATATATGACTCCCTGTCATGTGTCTCAAAACCAAGTGGCTTCTCCACATACACTTCTTCTTCAACTACACCATTCAAGAAGGATGTCTTGAAATCCATCTGGTGTATCTTCTATTTCATCACTTTTATATTTCTCTATGCTGCCATCTGCAGCATGCTTGTGTTGGTTGTGGAGCCAAATCTTCTAGTCTCATAGATGATATTGTATCAGTCGTGTTTGTACCCTAGTTCTATATGATATGTAGGTGGACTATACACTCACCCCAGAGGGGGGGCATCGCCCCCACACGAGGTTCCAGGGGGGCCCATCTCCCCTGGCTGGGGGGTTCGAGGGCAGCGCCCCCAAGAAATGGGGGTTCGGGGGCAGCGCCCCCGAGAAATGGGGGTTCGGGGGCAACGCCCCCGAAGAAAATTTTTGGGGCTGTTTTCGCCAGCTGTTTTGCGTGCCCATGGTTTTGGGTATCCCGTGGTATTTTCCCATTGTATTTCCCTTATAAAAGAAAGACATTGTAATACGGCTAGGGTTGTTGATGTATTAGGTTTTATGCATTGTAAAGATCTTTGAGATCAGGAGAGAGACTTTGAAACAGAGAAGAGGAAGTGCAGTAGTTGTGCTGCAGGTTGTATCCCTTCGACTTGCTGGACGGAAATAATAATAAGGACTGGCAAATTCAGTGTGGACGTAGCCCAAGTTGGGTGAACCACGATATATCTGTGTCTCTCTTGTAATGTGTATGTCTGATTATATTTGCATTTATGTTTATTGTTATTGCTCTGCGATCCTATTTTTCTAACAGCTTGATCTTGATAGATCCATATAGAAGTCATAACAAACTTCCCATCAGGTCTTGGGACTACATCCCAAACATCATTCTTCATGATCGACGGATCATGGCATTCTTCCCATATCCTGGGAAACTTCAATATCTTCAATAGATAATTTTGTTGTTGAACAAATGTTGTAGTTCTTCTTTTGTAGGTGATGGCATACAATCTTTCCTACACGACATGTTAAATTGCATGATTAGAAAACATCTCATAGTTTTCAGAACAAATTCTTACACATAAAGAAATATGTCATACAGTCATGCAATTATCTTAGCCAATGCTTCAATACAACATTTATCCATATTCCGTAACTTTCTAGATGCCTTCCAATCTCTACCAGAACATTGTTAAGAGTGTGCACAACTCCTAGCATGTCAGCAAAGAGGTTTCATTCTAGATAAGTAGCAATGGAATGTTGTACAGTGCCATAGGCCACTTACCCATGCATATTAGTAGTATACTGTTCATCAATGCAACTATTCTAATATGCATAATACACAACCTAATTCTAGGAACATCAGTATATACATTATTGAACAGTATTATTTAAACAATAAAATATGCAAGTAATGACAATTCAAATACTTATATTTGTTTGTTTGTTGGGTGGACTCCCTCTGAGTCTTCGCTTCCATGCAAGAGCTGCTGGAGTCCTAATCTGAAGTAGCTTCTTCTACACCTTTCTGTTGTGGAATGTAGAGAGATGGTCAACTCCCTCTGAATATCTGTATCCTTGCATAAACCACTGGAGTGTACTCCCTCTTGATCTTTGCTTCCTGGATTACTTGTCCTTGAACTTATATTCATTCTCGATCCCTATGCATGCTTGTTAGTATCATCATTGTGTTATCCTCTAGGTCTCATACATAATCAAACATTCATTAGTATAATCTTAATATCATCAAAACACAATAATCTCAAGCATGTATAGTCAGGATCAATTCAAACACAGATAATAAACATTAGTATTCAAGGTTTCAAGGAAGTCTTCTTTTATTCATACTTATTCTTATTTGATCATAGGACTCTTCTGGTTAGTTAAATCATCAATCAAGATAAGAGATATAATATGCATAGAACCCGTGATTACTCAAACCTATACCTTCATGATTCTTCTGGTTAGTCATATCATCAATTATGGTAAGAAACATAATATGCATACAACCATGACTATTCAAACCTATGACTTCATGAATAATCATTATCAACAACACAAAAGTATAAGATCCTAACACAAGGTAGGATTCTAGCTTGATATAGGAAAACATACTTGGAT
Organism: Larix kaempferi; assembly: GCA_027924585.1. NCBI lineage: Eukaryota > Viridiplantae > Streptophyta > Pinopsida > Pinales > Pinaceae > Larix > Larix kaempferi. The sequence goes on along the minus strand of BSBM01000223.1, from coordinate 5,225,622 downwards.
TAGCATGCTAGCTAGTTATGTCTAACATACCCGCATAATGTTTTCTGGTTCTCTTCAGTGACTTGTGCTAGTAACCTGCATATCTCATAGGTTAACCATTGTAGAACCAAGTTATACATACCTCGAAAGTAGATCTTCTATGTGATCCATGACAATGGATGAATCTTTGTCTTCATGTCACCATGAGCATATGTTCTTGAAGTAGAACATGATTTGACTTTCTTGGTGTACCTTTTGTGTTAGCAAACAACATAAACCTCATACAACATCACAATGCATTAGTACAATCATAAATGTCAACACCCTAATGAATGCATTCATAATTTTGTTAAGGTGATACGACAAGTCTAAAATAAAGATTGTTTTAACCGTAATAACATGAAGACAAACATATCATAAACTTAATCATGCACAAATCTTGAGACATACCTGGATGAGTCATACCTGTAGAGATTGCTTGAAATCTTCTTATGTAAGGCCTTAGCCTCATCTCCCTCTGAAACAGGAACTTCTTCACTTATGCAGGTGACCAATCCATCCTCTTCTACGATTAAACCAATCCACTTGATTTGCAGGAACTGGATCTGGAGCTGTAGTAGGGTTTGTCAAAGAAACCCCAAAAATTCAAACTTTGAATTTCAAACTTTCGAAAGGATAGAAATATGCGCCTTGATGAGTTGATCAAGTTGGTATATTCAGAATTTGAAAACTGCAAAGTTCACCCCTCGAAATTGCCTTTTAGATTTCTGGATTCACTGAGGAGGACCTTGGATTAGGGTTTGAGTTTCCCGGAGCTTCACCCAACCAAAAGATTTGATTCAAATCTTAAGCTTCGATTTTTTTGAGGAGCTTCCAGCCGTGGTCACAGATTTCAAAAATTCCCATTTTTGCAGAAGCCCTAATTTTCCACTTTTCTGATCAAAGTCCCGAACTAGGGTCTGATCAAACCCGGCCTTTTTCCCAACCAAAAATTCTGATCTTGGTCTCTAAATTTCTATTTTGATGAGTAGCATCCAGCCGTGGTCTCTGATTACAAAAATTCCAAATTTCTCCGAAGCCCTAAATTCTGGAAGCCATGAATGAAGGTACTCAAAAATAATTATGTTTTGACAGAAATATGTACCTGATTGTTTCTAGTGTAACTCCGAACCTTTTGATCCACAGGGTTTGAAAAAATTTCCTAAGATATCCCGACCTGTTATATTTCCATCTCGACAAGTCTTACCTCAATTGGATTCTCTGAGAGAGAGTTATGCCAAGTGTCGCAACGTGACCTTTTTATGGGATAATACAGGAAAGCGAACTTGTACGGCATGCCACGTGTCACTGGTTCAACTTCGGCCTCTGAAAACGTTTTTGAAGATAGTACAATCTGTGTACTACCTGCCACGTTTTACAAAATTTTATTTGGAGCTTCCTAGCCCAAGTTATGACCTTTTTCCCAAGGTCACCTAATTTTGACTCAGATCTGGAAGAGGCAGAAACCCTATATTGTACAAATCATAAATCACAAATTAAAACGAATTAGAGGTTTTCCTTTGGACACAAGGTACATGGGGATCTGATATTCGACGTGTAAAATTTTCAGATCCGAAACCGTCGCCAAAATGGATTTATAGCGAAAGTGCTACGATGACTAGTTTTTGCTACATCAAGCCCTAGCATCGTAAGTGCAACAAGTGTCATACATGCCATATCATGCCTTCTTTCAGGCTAGCTCTGATACCATGTTAAATTTTCAGAATTTACTTCAATATGATCTAGGATCTTAACTGAGAGAACAACATGTACAGCAAATCTACGGCATATCAATCATGCACACAATAATGCAAGCACACAAGAGACACGGAGTTTACTTGGGGAAAACCATAAAGGTGAAAAACCCCAATAACTTCCTCAGAGATAGATAGAGCAATGATACAACCAGAATACAAGAGATAGTCTTCTCCTAGCAGCAGATCCTCCTCCTCCACAAGTGCGCCACTCTCCACAGTGTGAGTGAGAGAATAGAATGTGTAAAATGAGAGAGACACACTCTCTATTTATACACTAACTTGACTTGACCTTTACTCAACTAGGTCGGCCTCAACTTAACCACTTAACATAATACTGACTAGGCCGACCCCCACTAGGGTGGTCTAATAACCCTTTGACCCACATGGCCGACCCCCAATAGGATGGTCTAATAACCCTTTGACCCACATGACGTATACAAGGCCGACCCCAACAAGGTGGTCTAATAACCCATCAAATATAAGTTACGACACTTACAATATAAATGACGACACTTCCGTATAGAGGAATAATAACATCTCTATAGGAATACAACATACATATATGTGAAATACATTCCGAAGTTACATATACATCAACACATATAAGGTCTTTCCAAAATTTTGATTGCTTTGGAGGTCACCCACAATGAGAATTTCTTGCTCAATCAGGCCTAGAGGCTTTGCTCTACTTGCTATTTGAAACAACTGGAAACATGTTTCAAAATTAGAATCCTTCTGTTGATTCTTCTGCATTTTAGCCTCATTACATTCTTAAAAATACCAAAATAATTTCCATGCATTATGGGGACTACCCAAATTAACAATTCCTGTCAAGTTGCAGAAATATCTTAATCACCCCATTCAGAATCTAGTTGTGCACAATTGTTCCCTCGACTGATATCAAGGTGAAAAATTTCCATGAGTCCTTTCATCACCATAGAATTTTCTCATAATTAACGATGTCTCAAGGGGGGACAATGGGGGTCAAGGTGGTTTTCCCCCTTGTGGCTTCGTAGGGCAAGTTGAGGGAAGCGCCCTCGTTTTTTTTTTTTGTAAATGTTTTGATTTCGTGCAATCTGACGCATAAGTTCAATGACATTTTTCAATTTCTGACACCTGAAAATATCCCTGGAAAAACTACTTAATTTCCCTATTTCGGTGGAATTTTCCATTTTTCCTCGACCTGTTTCGGCGGACTTATCCTTTTGTCTTCGATTGGTGCACTTTCCAATTTGACGCCAAACTATTTCGAAGCAAAATTCATTTTTCTGTCGATCAGAGCATTTTTCGTTTTCTCGCCGATCTGTTTTGGCGCAAATTCCATTTTTCCGCCGATCAACGCAATTTATGTTTTGTCATCAACCTGTTTCGGCGCAAAATTTATGTTTCCTCCAATCGGTGCAAATTTTGTTTTCGTCAACCTGTTTTGATGCAAAATTTATTTTTCCACGGATCGGCGAAATTTTCATTTTTGCGTCAAAACGCCTTTTTCTGCAACTTTTTGATTTCACGTCAAAACGTACCTGTGGATTTTCCGATTTCTCGCTAATATTTTTGGTGCTCCTTTCAGTTTTGCGCCGACACGTACTTAGGGAGAAAACTCAAAAACTTAGAAAAAAATTAGAAAAATTAGAAATTTTTCTTTCTTCTATGATGATCAATGCTCAACAAGAAGTGATCTTACCTCTGGAAACTGCTAGATGTATCCCATGCCGGCCCAATGTTGCAACCTATGCTCTGATACCATATTGTCATGTCCCCTCTCATGGATCCAACTCAAGGAAGAGAACAAGACTACAATTCTGGTATTTTACAAAACTCAGACCCATTCATCAAATTCATACAAATAAAAACACATGTGCAGGTGCATAATTCAAAAAAACACAGCAGAAGCAAGATCCACTACATGCATATCTAACATGCATTGTTTTTCATAATCATAACATCCTTCAATTAAAACATTGCAGAATTAAAACACATAGAGAATACTTATCTCGAGATGATGCCTTCCCGAGCAACTAGTTATGCAGCTGCAACGTTCCACCCAGCCACAGGTCAGTTTTGTTTGTTAATATCTCAACACAACTGCCACCCCCAAATGGGTATGATTTCTACAAGGAATGGGAACACTCGAGATCAATCCCAAACTCAAACCCCAACATTCTCTTCCACACACAACAAGCACATATATTGGGCATAGAAAAACGTTTTCAATTGTGGGATGCACAAAACAAAATGTCCATGGATTTTCCCCAAATTGTGGCACCCAAATCAAGTTATGAGAGGGGGAAATCGACCACAAGGAGCAAAACTAATTTCTACCATAGGTATATACGAATTTAAATTGAAAAAAACGGCCTCCCAGGACCCCCAAATCGGATTCCTCTTCGTCCCCATTGTTCTATATCACAAAAACGCCCTTCTCCCAACTGGAAATCAAGGAAAACCAAAAAAACGTGGAGGGAAAACAGCCAAGTAGCTCCGAACTCGTGAGAGATAAAAACTCATGCATGAATAATGGCTTGAGGAGAAATTTCGTGGCTCTTTTCTTGTCCAAGAATCCAAACACGTCTTTCCCAAAAATGGTGGCTTTCCCATACCTGAATTTGGACAGCCATACCTCCCCATTTCCCCAAATAATAACTATTTCAACAAACTCTTGGGAGAAATAAATGATTGGATACAAAATTCAACATGGGTAGTTGAAGGCTCATGGGTTCTCTCATTGACACTTGGCTTGACTCTATTGGCTCGAAGTATTTGAATATTTCCCTCCCAATTCCTTGTAAAAATCATGCCCCCATACTCTTGTTGCATTGCATAGCTAGGTGTGGGTATTTTTATTAAAATGCATATTTACATGTATTTACGATTTCTATTGCACCTGGCTAGCACACAAACCATATGCATCTATTTTAACACTAAATCGATGGTGGGGCCTTGGCCTTGATCTCCTCACCACGATTTCATAACGATATTACATCATTTACATGTTAAATGAAATGGGGTCAAAATCAGGATATTACAAGCAAGGTCTTTCAGTAAGACATGATTGATTCCTGCGAGCCATAGGAGGAAGAATCATTTTCCATGAAATAAATATATTAAACTATAACAGTGAAAAATATATCAATGCAACAAAATGATATATTCAATGGGCCTCCTAAGGAAAATAATAATAAAAAAATGCCATGTCACACTACAAGTATGCCATGTCACACCAAGTTAAAGGTGTTATCTAGTGAAGGTCAACCTATAGTATCTCATTAATGGTAGTTGGAAAGTATGATGGGTTAGTGTAGAATTAATAGATGAGGGTTGGAAATATTAATGAAAGGTTTAGATTCTTGTGCACACACAATAAATGATATAGTGGTAAAAAATTTAAATTTATATTATAATTTTTTTATAAATGTACCACTGCTTCTTTTTATATATTTAATAAAATATAAAACTTAAAAAAAACTAAAATTATAATGAAGAAATATAATTACAATATGTTAAATTTTGAGCATTAATTCACAATACTCTAGGATCTTCACTGAGAGAATAACATATACACTATATCAATGCATAACAATCACAATAAGCATGACAAGCATCACAAGAATCAAAAGCATGAGAGACAAGAGACACAGAGTTTCCGTGGGGAAAACCCTAAGGTGAAAAACCCCACAACTTCCTTAGAGATAGAGAGAGCAATGGCTCAACCAAAGTACAACCAAAAATACACTGAGATAGTCTCCTAGTAGCAGATGATCCTCCTCCTCACTAGTGTGCCACTTTCTGAGTGAGAGAAGTGTGAGTTTTCGAGTGATCAAAATAGAGATCTCCCGATATCTATTTATACTAACCTGTTTTCCCAGTTACACTATGGGGCCAACTTGTCTAGCTAGGTACATCCACAATATAATATATATTTCAGGGCCAACCCCACACATGGTGGTCTAATAACCCATCGCCAAGTACACACACTTGCGACACTTGTCAATACACATGATGACACTTCCTTATAGAGGAATAACACATCTCTTATAAGGGTACAATAAATATATATGAAATACATAGATGAAATACATTCCGAAGTTACATATACATCAACACTCCCTCTTAACTAGGAAGGTATTTCTCGACACAATTCTGCTAGACAAGTCTTCTTCTCGGGATCATCGTCATCATCATCGTCACTGCTTCTACTATCTCAACCAATATCTGACTCTACTCATCATAGGAAGTTCTACAGAGCCAGTCCTTTTTCATAATGGATGTAGGCCCACCACCTGTAGGTCTTCATCATCACTGGCCATACTGTGGAATCCTCAGGACTAATTACGTGAGTCAACAAAACCTCGAAAGAGCATCCCAGGACTGATTACGAGCACACAGCTCAACCTATCGGATCTCCCAGGATCTTTTACATGTTACTGCACAACCTGTCCACGGCCACAGAGTATCACGAAGCACAACCCAGATGCACACACACAGCACTTACACTCAACGGCATGGGAGGACCAACCTACCACCATCCGTGAAGGGCTCACAGCACTTACATCAATGACCATGGGAGAACACATCTGCCACCATGTCGGAAAGGCCCTGCACTTACATCAACACACATGGGAGAACACATCTACCACCATGTCGGAAAGGCTCTGCACTTACATCAACGCACATGGGAGAACGCATCTACCACCATGTCAGAAAGGCTCTGCACTTACATCAACGCACATGGGAGAACTCATCTACCACCATGTCGAAAAGGCTCTGCACTTACATCAACGCACATGGGAGAACGCATCTACCACCATGTCGGAAAGGCACTGCACTTACATCAACGCAGATGGGAGAACGCATCCACCACCATGTCGGAAAGGCACTCTGCATCTGTGTCTTCAGAACTCATCACACATAATCCAACTGATTATGTACTGTATCCACCTTATACATATGATCATACTAATCATCATCATTGTACCGTCCTGGTACATATCATCTGGAGCAACATCCTGAAGCTCATTATCATGATCATCCTAATCATACAATGCATCTCCCTGATGCATACCAAGTATCTACCTGATACATATCATCATACATGATCCACCTGATCATACAGTGTATCCACCTGATACAAATACAAATGCATGATACATATCACCATACATGATCCACCTGATCATACAATGTATCCACCTGATACATATACAGATACATGGTCCAAGCATCCAACATGATGCATATACAAAAATATATACAAATGATCCAACTGACCATATCCAGCATCCAACATGATGCGTACATACATATAAAAATGATCCAACTGATCATACAAAGCAGAAACCAAAACATCATCCTGATGCTCATCATCCAGCGCTTACATCCACAGTCATGTGAAGGATCCTCCTTCCAACATGCTTGGAATGGCTTCAGCAAATGTGTCCATCACTTCTTCCTTGAAGTGTCCTCGATCTAAAGAACACCAAGCCTCTCTCTGAAGTACTCGAACTTCACTCTGGCTAATGGCTTCATCAATACATCTGCAATCTGCTCGTCCATCGCAACATACAGGAGCTTCACTGCTCCTCTCTGCACCATATCCCTAATATAGTGATATTTGATCTCTATGTGTTTCGACCTGTCGTGAAACACTGGGTTCTCAGACAGCTTCACACAACTCTAGTTATCACAGAAGATACCAATAGCATCTAGTGGGAGATCAAATAACTCATACAGTAGCTTCCAAAGCCATACTGCCTCACAGCTAGATGAACAGGCTGCAACATACTCTGCCTCATCTGTACTCAGTGCTACGCAGGACTGCTTCCTGCTAAACCAAGAGATCACACCTGATCCCATACTGAAGCAGCACCCAGATGTGCTCTTCCTATCTACAGCACTTCCTGCCCAATCTGAATCAACATAACCCTACAGGTTAAACTTTTGATTCGCTTCATACTTGAGCCCATAATCCACTGTACTCTTCAGGTACCTCAGAACATTCTTTACAGCAACCAGGTGAACACTCCTCGGATCCGTCAGGAACTGGCTCAATGTGTTCACCGCAAAGAAAATATCTGGTCTCGTGTTCGTCGGGTACATCAAGGACCCAATCATCTGACGATACATACAGACATCAACCGGCTCAGATGAAGCATCACAAAGAAGCTTCAAGTTCGATGCCATAGGTGTGGCCATGGCCTTGCAATCCATCATCCCGAACCTCTTCAGGATATCTACTGCATACTTCCCTTGTCCAAGGAAGATCCCATCTGCACTCTGCCACACCTCAATACCTAGTAAATAATGCATCATCCCTAAGTCCTTCATATCGAACTCAGCAGCAAGCTTCCTCTTTGTATCTGCAATCAATCTATCTTCTCCTGTTACAAATAAGTCATCCACATACAGGAGCAGAATCATAGGATTCCATTCCTCAACTTTGTAGTAAAGGTTGGAACCTGCTTTACTCTTGGTAAAGCTCAAATTGGATAGAAAGCTGTCTATCCTACCAAGTTCTGCACATATATGACTCCCTATCATGTGCCTAAGAACCAAGTGGCTGCTCCACATATACTTCTTCTTCAACTACACCATTCAAGAAAGTTGTCTTGAAATCCATCTGGTGTATCTTCCATTTCATCACTTTTATACTTCTCTATGCTGCCATCTACAACATGCTTGATCTGATAGATCCATATGGAAGTCATAACAAACTTCCCTTCAGGTCTTGGGACTACATCCCAAACATCATTCTTCATGATCGACGGATCATGGCATTCTTCTATTTCTTCATCCCAGATCCTGGGAACTTCAATATCTTCAATAGATATCTTTGTTGATGGAACAAATGTTGTAGTCCTTCTTTTGTAGGTGAAGGAATGCAGTCTTTCCTACAAAACAAGTTAAATTGCATGATTAGAAACATCTCATAATTTTCAAAGCAAATTCTTACACATAAGGAAATATGTCATACAGTCATGCAATTATCTTAGCCAATGCTTCAATACAACATTTATCCATATCCCGTAACTTTCTAGATGCCTTCCAATCTCTACCAGAACATTGTTAAGAGTGTGCACAACTCCCAACATGTCAACAAAGAGGTTTCATTCTAGATAAGTAGCAATGGAATGTTGTACATTGCCATAGGCCACTTACCCATGTATATTAGTAGTATATTGTTCATTAATGCAACTATTCTAATATGCATAATACACAACCTAATTCTAGGAACATCAGTATATACATTATTGAACAATTTTATTTAAACAAACAAATGTGCAAGAAATGACAATTAAAATACTTATCTTTGTTTGTTTGTTGGGTGGACTCCCTCTGAGTCTTTGCTTCCTTGCAGGAGCTGCTGGAGTCCTAATCTGAAGTAGCTTCTTCTACACTTTTCTGTTGTGGAATGTAGAGAGATGGTCAACTCCATCTGAATATCTGCATCCTTGCAGAAACCACTGGAGTGTGCTCCCTCTAGATCTTTGCTTCCTGGATTACCTGTTCTTGAACTTATATTCATTCTCGATCCCTATGCATGCTTGTTAGTATCATCATAGTGTTATCCTCGAGGCCTCATACATAATCAAACATTCATTAGTATAATCTTAATATTATCAAAACACAATAATCTCAAGCATGTATAGTCAGGATCATTTCAAACATAAATAATAAGCATTCTTATGGTTAGTCATAAACATAATATACCTAAACTCGTGATTACTCAAACCTATGACTCTTCTGGTTAGTCATATCATCAATTAAGGTAAGAAACATAATATGCATAAGTCCTATATTACTTAAACTTGTAACTTCAAGAGTAATCATTATCAATCATACAAAAGTATACAATATAAATAACAAAACATACCTGGTCATCATATTTGCTAGTTATGTCTAGCAATGTGTTCTTGTTCTCTTCAATGACCTGCATAACTCATTAGTTAACTTTTGCAAAAACAAATTATACATACCTCTATGTGATCCATGATTATAGATGAATCTTTGTCTTCATAGCATGTTCAGGTTGTCCCTTTAATTTGTACAATCCTCCCTCTTGCTCTCCAATCACTACTGCATCATCGATTGTTTTACCCTTTGGCCACATTAGGACTTGGCCATCCACAAATGAAACCCTCATACCTTTTGCATCCAATGTAAAGATGGAGAGTAGGTTCTTCTTGAGCCCAGGTACATAAAGGACTTCTTTCATCTTCAAAGATTTTCCAGAATCTAGGTTGTAGGAGGCTTCACCACTTCCTTTGATTGGGTATTGATAATCATCCCCAAGTTTCACCTTATGGGGTGATTCATGTTAAGATAGGTTTACAAAAGATTCCTTAAACCTGGTCATGTGTTTGGAAGCCCCACTGTCAATTAACCAATCATTACAACCATGGGAGATAGTACCTGTGAGAGCAGAGATTAGAGCATACTCTTCTTCACTTGATAGTCATCATCACTATCATCACTTTCTACACTAGCCTTCTTCTTGGGTGGTTCATCATCTTCAGCAGCATGAGCATGATATCTTTTCCTACTGCCCTTCTTCTTCTTGATGTTGTTGTTCCTTTTGTTCTTGGGACATTCTGAAGCAAAATGAACTTTCTCATTACATGTGAAGCATCTGAGATCTTTCTTATCTTTATGTTGATGATAGTGTGAAGATTTCTTGACATGAGAGTGCTCTCTCTTTGACCTTCCTTTCTTGGTGTGTACTGTGAGAGCTTGATCTTCACTTCCCATATTTTCTTCTCGGGCCATAAGCCTTGCTTCTTCTTGAGAACATTCTTCCCACAATCTGTTGAAGGAGATCAACTTCTTCCTTGCACAAATTCCTTGAACAAAGGAATCCCATGACCTGGGTAGGACATTTAGAGTGGTCATGACAACTTCACCATTCTCCACCATTTCATCTACCGCTTCGAGTTGTTCCTTAATCTGGGAGACCTAAGAAAAATAAGATTGAATGGTTTCTCCATTCTGAAACTTTACTCCTTTCAATTGGTTCTGTAGGGTCATCTTCCGATTTATGTTCTTCCCTTCAAATAGCTTGGTCAAAGAGTCAAACATCTCCTTGGGTGTCTTTAGAGAAGACACATGGGGTATGAGATGGTCTTTGATAGAATCAGCAATGATTCTCTTTTCCTTGACCAAGTTCTTCTTATGCAATACTTTAGCATCTTCATCCTCTGGGATAGGGATGTCTTCTTTTATATATGAGTCCAACTCATTCTCTTCCAGGATTAACCCAATCCTATACTTCCAAGCTCGGAAGTTATCATCCCCTTCAAGCTTTTCCTCAGGCTTGGTGTGGTGAGACATCTTAAAGAGTACTTCAAATGGAAATAGAAAAGATTTAGGTCTTACCACTTGAAATTTTGAAAACTGGATCTGGTCCCAGATTAGGGTTTGTCGAAAAAACCCTAAAAATTCAAAATGTGAATTTCAACTTTCTAAAAGGATAGAAAGATGCGCCTTGATGAGCTGATCATCCTGGTGTATTCAGAATTTGAGATCAGCAAAGCTTTACCCTTCATAATTGCCTTTTTTTCCTCCCGGGTTCACTAGGGAGAGCCCTGAATTAGGGTTTGAGTTTCCCAGAGGTCTACCCAGCCAAAAATCTCGATCCAAAGCTCTAAACTTCAATTTTTGCAAGCATTAGAGAGATTTTGAGGTCAAAAAAGGGCCTCCTAAGAGATGTACTACAAAAATATGAGATATATTAAAATATTATGAATTGGGGGTTTTATGGGGTAGGTATATATGACAAGTCACCTCCCACACTATTTTCTATGCACAATATAAATAACCATGGTTGAGTTACTTTTCAAAATTCACTAGAAATAAAATTAATAAAATAAGTCTACATTGATGTGACTAAGATTCATTGTAAATTCCCAAAAATGTATTGTCCTTTAACATTTATTTGTCTTGAACTTGCAAATGAAATTAAATAATAAAAAACATTTTTAGGAGTTTTTTTTTTAATTTTATGTTGACTTTTTATATTTAGTACTTTTCTCATGAATTTAATAATGTAATTTAATTGAGAATTTATTTATATGTAAAATGTCAATAATATTATTATAATCCACATTGCATTATTATTATTATTATTATTATTTATTAAATCTATTATTATTCTTTATTAGTTTGACATTATGTTATTAAATAGAATGGAGTGAATATATAATTTAAAATTAAAAACATAAAAATGATAATATATTATTTTATAAAAAAATGTGAAAGGACTTTCTCTATGAATTAAGAGTACTTCACTTGAAAATGACAATAATATTATTCTATGTGAAAGTGTGAAAAGACATTCATTATGAGTACTTTACTTGAAAATGACAATAATATTATTTTATGAAAAGACTATCATTATGAGTACTTTACTTTATGACTTAAAAGTACTTACATCACTACCTTGGTTAACTATGTGTTTTCATCCACCATAGAAAATTTGACAAATAAGCATTCTTAACTCATGCAATGCCACCTCACCAAGGGGGATGATGTCATCTACTAAAATGTGATTGGTTGTATTTTATAGTACATTTTCTTTGTTTTGAGGCCCTTTTTTGACCTCAAAATTTCTCTAATGGAGCTTCCAGCTATGTCTTCAGATTTCAGAAATTCCTATTTTTGTGGAAACCCTAATTTTTAGGGCCAAATCTGAAAATGCTCAGAATTGAATTCTGATTTGACAGATAGATTCTCCTTGATGAGTAGAGTCAATCTACTATACTGCTTTTCCAAAAACTATGGAGAGAAACCCAATAAATAAGAAACTCAAGTTTTTGTTACTGCAAAATGTCTTCTTCTCAGGTTAGCTCTGATACCATGTTAAATTTTGAGCATTAATTCACAATACTCTAGGATCTTCACTAAGAGAATAACATATACAGTATATCAATGCATAGAAATCACAATAAGCATCACAAGAATCAATAACATGAGAGACAAGAGACAGAGAGTTTCCGTGGGGAAAACCCTATGGTGAAAAACCCCACAACTTCCTCAGAGATAGAGAGAGCAATGGCTCAACCAAAGTACAACCAAAAATACACTGAGATAGTCTCCTAGTAGCAAATGATCCTCCTCCTCACTAGTGCGCCACTTTCTGAGTGAGAGAAGTGTGAGTTTTCGAGTGATCAAAATAGAGATCTCCCGATCTCTATTTATACTAACCTGTTTGCCCAGTTACACTATGGGGCCGACTTGTCTAGCTAGGTGCATCCACAATATAATATATATTTCAGGGCCGACCCCACACATGGTGTTCTAATAACCCGTCGCCAAGTACACACACTTGCGACACTTGTCAATACACATGGCGACACTTCCTTATAGAGGAATAACACATCTCTTATAAGGGTACAATAAATATATATGAAATACATAGATGAAATACATTCTAAAGTTACATATACATCAACACAATAATGTTGGAATCGGTTTAATACTGAGAGGGGGGTGAATCAGTATTAGCACAGCTATCAATAGTTTTTACCTTCGTTAACATATTAGTCTTTAACTTAATCTTGATCTTTAATTATGCATCAAACGTAAATAAAACATTCATCCACATATGCACAAAGAACACAGAACACAGAGGATTTTGATGTGGAACAATGGGAGAAAACCACAGAATGATCTTTTGTAATGAAAAGAATACATTCACAGAAGCACCAACTTCTTGTGTTTACCAGCACCAACTAGAAGGAGGCACCAACCCCCTGGTTTTATAGGAACCAACCTGAAGGAATCACCAAATCCATGTTTTCTCCATCACCAACTGGAAGGATGCTACAAAATCCTACTCCTTGCCTTGTCCTGTCACCCAAATATCAAAAATAATATTTTGTCTTATTGATCTTTCAACTCGTGCACACTTGTGATATTCTGCAGTTCGTTCTATTATGCGCCACCTTTGTATGCAAACAATTCACTGTCACTATGCTACATACATCACTTGACTTCTCATTCCACTCAATTCTTCACATTTGTTGATGACTTGTTTCATGTACTGCATGATTATGATCATGCAGTCTTCGCCAACGTTCACTCTGTCTTTTCACTACTGCACAACTGCGCTTACCAACTAATATTGTGCTTTCAATTGATAGTTTGATGTTCTGAGATTATGTATCAGTATCAGATGGAACTGCGCACTTACTTGGATGTGTCCATTTTGTTTAACTGCCAGAGTCTTTTAGAAAATCTGAGACATGCTATGCATTTTATGATTCATCCTTTCGGTTTAAGGAACTTGCCTCAGATCATCCTCATCATGACATGCCTACAATATTTTGCTGATGTTCTGTCATTACGCATCCGATGTACTTCTTTACTTTGCACACTTCACTTCACTCATTCATGCATCATCCAAAATTTTACGCATATTCTAATATACTTCGGTTCTATCTCTACGCTTCTCTCTTACATCATCTATGACTATCTACGTGCTACCAGCCATATTGTCATTCGGTACTCATGCACTTGCACATACTTCTATGATTCTGCCTTTCAGTATTTGTGTATCCATCACAGATCTACGACATCATTCTGCACAACATCAGTAAATCATCTTGTTGCATGTGCGCACTCGACTCCTCACTAGATCATGTTGTTTTTCCTCGAGCCCTTGATGCCCTGAATATAAATCTGTATCTTCCACTTGAAGCTCTATATCCTTACCATAAATCTTACTTCAAATCTCCAACTTGCATCTCTATTTATACATGTCCTGCATGGATTGTATGTCCACAAGTTGGTTGTGCCAATCCTTCTTCCTTCCTTCATGGATTATGCCTATGCCACATGTCATGTGTTGTGTTGCTGATGTTTCATCCTTTGTGGATATTGTGCATCCATGGTCCAAGACTTGTGGAACTTTCACCTCAACGTTGTAGTCTTGTGCTCTTGATGTACCATGTTTTGTAGAACTTGTGCAACCATGGTCCTCGACTTGGTGGGACTTTGGCCTCATCTTGCCATCTTTTTTCACGCCATCTCTTCTACAACGTGTGCATACTCGATCCTTGACTTAGTGGGACTTTAACCCTTGCGGTATCATCACTTGTGGGACTTGCGCACTTGTTGATTCTTTAGTTGTGGAATTTTCTCATATGCTAACTTCAACAGCTACACCCTTCTTGGAACTTGTGCGTCCTTCAATAACTGAAAGCATCTTCTGATTGGTGACACTTGTGTGATTTTAGGGTTGTTCAACCATAATCCATTACTTGTTTCTTGCGCACTCAATCTTTGACCATACAATGTTTAGGCTTGCTTGAGCATTCTAGAATATTCTCTCGACATGCCTGCACACTTGAACCTTTGCTTGGTCAACTCCTTGGTTGCTTGTGCACATGTACCTTTGTCCATCCAATTATTTGGTTGCTACCTTGAGAGAGTATGACTTGGTAGACTTGATATATTCACAGGTACCACATGTAGTAGGATACATTACTTATGTACTTCTTTAAACTATACCTACATGATGTACCTTCCTAATGTGCTTCTTCATACTAGATATGCATGAAGTATATTCCTTATGTGCTTCTTTATACTAGTCATGCATGATGTATGTTCTTCTTTAGACTAGTCATGCATGATGTATCATTGGACACACATCTTAAGACTAGATGAAACTTCTATATATACTTCTTCAGACTAGAATCCATATCCTTCATCTATATTGCACATCTACTTCTTCAAAGTGGATTCCATATACTTGTTTAAGCTGGCATAAGAATGTTGTATCCACTTTGACCTTAATTGACATCATCGGACTCAAACTGAATCAATTGACATCCTCTTTGACATTAGTTGACATCAATGACAACCAAATCTCAACAATCTCCCCCTTTGGCATTGATTTCGACACCTTATGAAGCTATGTATAATCTTCTTGAATTGTGTGCTTCATATCTACTTGTCACAGTGCTCCCCTTGTGTATATGCTCCCCCTGAGTTCTTTGGGATTCTGACTTCTGTGCACACTGTTGTCAGTACTTCTTTTGGTTTCTATTACTTCTACACATATGGTTGATCTACTTCACACTCTTTCACGTCTGTTGCATCTGCATGTTGCATTGTATTAATCTACTTCACACTCATTCACATCTAATCATGCATCTTTTCTCCTCGGCTACTTTAGTTCTTCTCATCTTCATGCCTCAACATCATGCATCTTCTCCCCTTTGACATCAATGGCAAGGAGGTTCCATTACTTGTGCAATTACTGGTTCATCTTTTTTTTTTTTTGCGTAGGCCTCTACCTCAACTGTTCAGGGATAAATCTCCTTATCTTCATGCCTAATTTATTTGTTGTAATTTTGCATTGATATCCTGCAATTTTCATATTGATTTCATAATTATATTTGATTTCTTTTCTTGTATGGGTGTTATCTTCCTTTTGTATCTTGACCTATTGTTTCTATCACAACACTTCATCATCCTTTGTGCACTGGTTTAAGTATGCCTCATTTCGTGCTAACTTCACAGTGCCAAAAATCAATCGTTTTGCACAATCCTTTCCACTGACTTTACTGTTTCATCTGTTGCATTCACTGCACTATGTCCTTGCCTCGTTGCATTTATTATTGTAGCATCCTTTTCCATGACAACCACATATTTGGCACGTTCATCCACCAGTCTAGCATTAAAGCAGATATGATACTCAATTCGTGTGGGAACAATTACGTGTCATCATTGTACTCACGCTTTTGGGGAAACATCATTCTGTTGCATGAAGCAATAGATTGGATTTATGATTTCCTTACACCTTTTTCAAATCTTATTAAATCCAACATTCAATTTTGGCGACTTCAACACCTTCTTCAACTTGCGTGATATTGAATGCATATCTCATCAAATTAATTTCATGCATGTGAACGTCTTTCATTCAATTCTATAAGAGTTCCATGAACAATGCCCGGTTCATCACCTTTTCCACTTTTTCATTTCCATGTCGCATTGTTATATGGTTATTCTTCTTTCCTCCAATGGCCTTATTCTACCAAAGAATTAATACCTCCCTTGAGAATGTATGACTTCCAGTTCAGACACAGCAGTCTGAATTCTCACACCTGAGGGTTGACATGGGCATCTGGCAGCGACAAATGGAGGAAACTATTCAGATATCCACATCATCTTTTTCAGGATCTTGCATGCAATTAGGGTTTGCATGCAAATTCTAGGGTTTGCATGCATCCCAGTCACCAGGTTGATGCCTCCAGCACCTTAGCCACCTTATTCTAGCACCTGGGAGCCACTTACTTCAGAGTTTTAGCCCTCCTAGCCTGAAAGGCGCCCACTTCTCACCTACTGCCAGAGAAGGGCGCACTTGTTCACCTACCACTGCAGTTCCACTCAGTTACACTCAGTTAGCTCCGATTCTCCCTGATTTGAGGCTAGTTTCACTCCCGACTGACTGTTTCACTTCCGTTGGACCTCCAGATTGACTAGATGACTTGTTCTAACTTCAGCTAGCCTCCCATGCACCCCCCACTGAGCCTCCTTCCCTTAATCAGTGCTACACACTTCAGTTACACTTAGTTAGACTCAGATTGACACCTGGATGACTGGTTCTTGTGCATTGATGACCACTACTGATTGATGATGAGGACTCCTAGTTGGAGTCAAGCTACTCCATTCAGTGATTCGAATGACCTCCTTAGGAAATTCGAACTGCTCAGTCATTGTGACATTTTGTATTGTAATTCATTCACCCTTTCTGGGATATTGAGCACTGCTGCATGTTTTGCACAGTTTTGCACCATATTTTCTATGTTCATCTATTGTGATTGATTTACTTGTTCATTAGATCTGTTGTGACTAATTTTACATGGTATCAGAGCCATTGCAGGGACAAGATCTCTTTTCTACATGTGTTTTTACAAGAAGATTTGACTGAATTTCTCAAAATTGCAAAAAAATTTGGCATGAGATATCTCAAGGGTATTCGCTCCTGTGCATGCAAAGCTTGAAAATACATCCAATACCACTCCAGAAGCTTGAGTTACCACATAATTCCTGGATCTGATACATTGGACCCATTCAACATTGTTTGATCTCCAATCCCAGGTGTGATGCAACTCTAAAAGGGTGGATTGTTCGACCTCATTGTTCTTGGTTTTATTGTGATTTGCAGGTTATTGTCTCCATCTTTTGCATTCGCTACACTGTGCATGCAAGCTCCTCTACATCATTGTGACTCGCTCCTTGCAATGGAATACTCTTCTTCAAAGCCTATCCTCACCCCATTCAATTATTTTGATTGGAAAGATGATATGGAGATCATATTACGTTCAAAAGGTTACTACCGAGTCACTCTTGGTCTTGAATTGGAGCCAAGCAATCTGTCAGATTGAACCAAACACTACAACAAGCTTGATGAAGCTTATGGTCTTCTTTGTCTCTCCATCTCCAAAGATATTCACTTCCATCTCAGCGGATTGAAGACTCCAAAATCCATATGGGATCAACTTGAAACACTATTTGGTAAGCAGGACGAGCTTAGGGTTTTTCAATTAGAGAATGAATTGATTGCCCTTAGTCCTGAGAATTTCGAGACCATTAATGAATTCTTCAAAAAATTCAAGAACTTGAACTTGCAGTTGAAGAACAGTGGAGTTATCAAAGAGGATAAACAATTGATCCTATCCATTCTCAGCAAGCTTGGGAAATATTATTCAGTATTTGTCTCTACTTTCAATTCCTATCGGCTAACTACCCCGAATTGGAAGATGCCTACCTTGAATGCCTTCATTGAGTCCGTCACAAAAGAGCATGACAAGTTGATTCAAATGGGGTCCATAAGCTCCAAAGATTCAGCCCTATATGTTCAAGGACCCAAGATCTCGAATGGTAAAGGAAAGCAAAAGAAGGAGAAGCCCAAATTCGAGCCTCACAAGCAAAAAGACAAGGGCAAACAAACGGATGCACCATCCAGTTCGAAGTTCAAGCAAAAGGGCAAAGAAGGTAACCAAAAATCTAAATGTACTTATTGAAACCGTGGCTTTCATCCCAAAAGTTCATGTATGAAGAATACTATAGATCAAATGGCCCTCCTTTTGGAAAAGAACAACATAACTCTTCCCGACGGTGCAAGGAAGAAGGATAGGAATGATGATCACGAAAGAGGACAAGCACTCATGGCAACGGTTTCGAAGCCCACTACTCTCTTGATAGATTCGGGTGCATCAAATCATATGGCTGCAAATATTGATTCTTTTTCTTCATTCGATCCAAACAGCTCCATCCCCATCCATTTGGGAGATGACTCAAAAATTTCTTCAAAGGGCAAAGGTACGATTCATGTAGATCATGGAAGCTTTCAGAATGTTCTCTATGTGCCTTCATTGGCTTCAAATCTTCTTTCTGTGTATCAAATGACACACACTGGTGAACTGAAGCAAGTTACATTCAGCCCTAATACAGTTGAAATTTCTGATATCAAAAGTGGAAGACTAGTTGCAGTCGGAAAGGAAAACCACACTGCAAAATGCTATGAGTTTTCACACTTTATTCCACTTCCAAAGCCCACTGCTCTTCGCACACATGGTAATGAGGTGAGTAGGATTTGGCATGAAATATTTGGACATCTTAATTATAAGTATTTGCTGCTATTATCAAACAAATCCATGGTAGATGGTCTTCCACAACTCCATTCCTCGAAGGGAATATGCACTGGTTGCATCATTGGGAAGCACCCCGAGCACAGATTCGACCGCGGAAAAGCTAGCAGAGCTTCTACAGTTTTGGGGTTGATCCATTTTGATATCAGTGGTCCACTACCCCATATGTCATTAAATGGTTCAAGGTATGTTTTGACATTTATTGATGATTTTTCCCGCTTTACATGGGTATTCTTCCTCAAAAACAAGTCAGAAGTGCTTGGAAAATTCAAGGATTTTAAGGCTTCTGTTGAGACCGCCACTGAGAGCAAGATCAAAGCTCTTAGATCTGATAATGGTGGAGAATATATTAAATCCAAGTTGCTGCAACTTTGTTCCCAAAGCGGAATTCAGATCCAACATACAGTTCCCTACACACCCCAGCAGAACGATGTAGCGGAAAGGAAAAATCGATCACTGAAAGAGATGGCTACATGCATGATTGAATCAAAAGGTTTGGCTGCAAATATTTGGGTTGAAGCAATCAATGTTGCTGCATATATACAGAACCTTGTTCCACATTCATCCGTGAAAGGTATGACTCCTTTCGAAGCATTCTTTGGTGACAAACCGGATGTGTCAAATTTGAGAGTTTTTGGCTCTACTGCATGGGCTAGAATTCCTTCCGAGAAGAGACGAGCTTTGGATCCACAAAGTAAAAAGTGCATATTGATAGGATATGGAGAAGAATCAAAAGCATATAAACTCATGGATATCAGATCTAAAAATATATTCATAGAGCGCAGTGTGAAATTTGAAGAACCACTTCAAGAATTGCAACTAGTCGAGGAAAAGACTATCGATTCACCGCCTTCACCAGAAGAAGATTCGTGCAACGATAATGAAGGTATGAGTTCTGATATTTCTGATATTGTAGCAGCATCTGATGATCATGACATATCAGGTTCATAATCCGACCATTATGATCCTCCTCGGTTACCAAAGTGGGCCCAAAACACTCTTCAATCTACTGGTTCGAACCTTGGGAAATCCTGCTGATCCGAGACGAACAAGAGCAGACTTTCAAAGAGAAGGTATGTGCTCTTTCTATTGATGATCCATTTCTTCCTGAGATTTGTTATTTGATGGCTGGTTCAGATCCTACATCATACTATTCTGCTCACCGAGATCCGAGATGGAAAAGTGCCATGGATTAAGAGTATCAGTTCTCTTCAAAAGAACAACACATGGGAGCTAGTTTCTCTTCCACCTGGAAGAAAATTAGTGAAGTGTAAATGGGGTCTATCGTACTAAATTTGCTGCTGATGGCACTATCAGAAAATACAAAGCAAGGTTGGTGGCAAAAGGTTTCTCCCAAGTCCAAGGAGTGGACTACACTGAGACTTTTGCACCGGTTGCAAAGATGGATTCCATCCGCCTTGTTTTTAGCTATTTCCACATCCAAGCACTGGGAAGTGCACCACATGGATGTGAAGAGGTGCATTTTTACATGGAGACCTTGATGAAGAGGTATATATGCAGCAGCCAGAGGGTTATACATCAGATCCATCATTGGTTTGCAGATTGAAGAAATCTTTGTACGGGTTAAAACAGGCCCCAAGAGCTTGGTACGCAAAGATGGACTCCTTCCTTCTTTCTCAGAGTTTCCAAAGATGCAAATCTGATCCGAATGTGTATCTTCAGTGAGTTAAAGGTAATTTGTTGGTTATTGTACTTTATGTTGATGATCTTCTCATTACTGGTAGCACTCTTACTTCAATAAACAAGCTAAAAACTGCCTTAAATATAGCTTTTGACATGAGCGATTTGGGCTTGCTGAGTCACTTTTTGGGCTTGGAGATAGCTCAAAATTTTTATGGGATCACTATATCTCAGCAAAAATATGCTTCCGACCTATTATTGAAGTTTAATATGGCTGAATGTATGGCAACCCCATTCCCATTCCTCTCAGGAATCAGTCTTGAGGAGGGAGATTCTACAACCGCTTGCAGATTGCAGTATGTATCGACAGTTGATTGGTTCACTACTTTATTTGACACACTCAAGGCCTGATATCTCATATGCCGTGAGTGTTGTGTCAAAGATATATGCAGCAGCCACATGAGCTTCATTGGCGAGTATCCAAGCGGATCTTGCAGTATGTGCAAGGTACGAGACAGTTTGGCATACATTATGCTGCAGATTCTGAGCTTGATTTCATTGGTTTTAACTGATTCAGATTGGGAAGGTGATAGCATTGATCGGAAGTCCACTTCTGGTTATGTTTTCATGATTGGTCATGGTGCTATTTTCTGGTCCAGCAAAAAAACAAGCAGCCATTGCACTTTCTTCAGCAGAGGCAGAGTATCGAGGGGGCAGTCAATGCCTGCATTCAGGCAGTTTGGTTGCAGGGTATTCTTTCCAAGTTTGGCTTTGGTGGCACTACTTCGACTGTCCTATTTTTGTGACAATCAAAGTGCTATCAAGATCTCCACAGATCCAGTTCAGCGACAGAGGACCAAACACATTGAGATTCATATGCATTACATTCGACAGTTGGTGCATGACTGCACCATCATTCTGCAATATTGCCCTACTGATGAGCAAATTGCAAACATCTTCACCAAGAGCTTCACTGAGAAGAAGTTCTCTTACCTCCGTTCACTGTTGGGGGTGAGTTCCATCATGGTGGAGACAGATTGATTCATTATTATGCTTTAGCTTCAGGGGGGGCTTTCTTCCCACTCTGGGTTTTCCCTCTTTCCTCACTTAGTTTATTTTCAGCATTTTTTGGATTATTGTATTGGGGTGACCTTTGGTCTTAGTTACCAGGGCCCCAACATTATTTTTTGCACATCATAGTCTATCTTGAGGGGGGGTGTTCAGAATATCCACATCATATTTTTCAGGATCTTGCATGAAATTAGGGGTTTGCATGCAAATTCTAGGGGTTTGCATGCATCCCAGTCACCAGGTTGATGCCTCCAGCACCTTAGCCACTCTTATTCTAGCACCCGGGAGCCACTTACTTCGGATTTTTATCCCTCCTAGCCTGAAAAGGCACCCACTTCTCACCTACTACCAGAGAAGGGCGCACTTGTTCACCTACCACTGCAGTTCCACTTCAGTTACACTCAGTTAGCTCCGATTCTCTCTGATTTGGAGGCTAGTTTTCACTCCCGACTGACTATTTCACTTCCCGTTGGACCTCCAGATTGACTAGATGACTTGTTCTGACTTCAGTTAGCCTCCCATGCACCCCCCACTGAGCCTCCCTTCCCTTAATCAGTGCTACACACTTCAGTTACACTTGTTACACTCAGTTAGACTCAGATTGACACCTGGATGACTGGTTCTTGTGCATTGATGACCACTATTGATTGATGATGAGGACTCCTAGTTGGAGTCAAGCTACTCCATTCAGTGATTCAAATGACCTCCTTAGGCAATTCGAATTGCTCAGTCATTGTGACAGTTTGTATTGTAATTCATTCACCCTTTCTGGGATATTGAGCACTGTTGCATGTTTTGCACAGTTTTGCACCATATTTTTAATGTTCATTCTGTTGTGATTGATTTACTTGTTCATTAGATTTGCTTGTGACTAATTTTTACAGAAACAAAGTTCCATTTTCAATACGCTCAGTCGCAGGTGTATCTCAAGCATTCCCGAACAGTTAACTCCTCCGACTCGTCGGGTTGAAAATATAGAGCGCCAATAGCAACAGATTTTGAGTGAACTGACCTTGCTTTGGCCTCAACATACTACACCATCATCGTCCTGCAATTCTGCAACTCCTTCATGTGCATCCTTCTTCAGAGTGTACAACACTTGTGCCAGTGAATTTGGAGCTTCATCTTGCAAAGAAATCAAACACAGACATTAACTCTTTCCATGTGGCGCGCTTCCTCTTCTGCGCGAACGGGTTCTATATATCTTGGTCCTTGAATAGGATCAAGAGGTGCGATGACCCTGATCTGGTCATCCTCAAAGGTCATCTGTCTTTTCTTCAGGTTAATGACAGCCAAATTATCAAATGCCCAGTCTATTCCTAACAGCGCTGGGTATGGTCTACTATCATCCATAATTTTGATTACTTCAAAATCTGCAGAGCTTCTTACCTCCTTCAATATCAAATAGGTACATTGGGTAATCTGCCCAATGGAGAGACTCGTTGCTGATTTGCGAGTCTTAGCTGGATAGGGGATCTTGTAAGCTGAGGGCTTCCCATCTGTTCCCATGTCTGCATAGTGAGGAACATTGGCTTCTGAGCCCAAATCTAACATGACTTCGTCCATTTCAAATGCTCCAATCTGCGCTGTGAGCCTCATCTCTTTTCCAGTTCTAATGTGACTCCTGATCTGGTGAACAGCACACTGCGGTGTGTTCGTCGAAGCAGAGTGTTGGCACTGATCCAACAGGTGTTGGAGTTCTAGAGTTGCCTTTTCATTGCGCAACAATTTTAAACATTGTCGCAGGAACGCATGAACACTGCCTAGTGCATGCTCCTCATCGTCATCAGGTCTTCCAGCTGTAGTGGCTTGTTCTTGTACCCAGGTTGTCTTGTCTTAGCACTTGCGATCTACTAATGGTCTGCGGAATTGCGGCAGAACTTGAAGCTCTCGGATCTGAGAAATACTCCTTGAGCTTGCTTAAATGCTTCTTTTTGCTTCTGCAGGTTAAGTGGGGCTGGTTTAATGTTAGCGCGGCGCACCCATTGCGTCGCTTGCTTTCCCCGTTCCCATCTCTTGCGTACCAGTGGTTGCTCCACTGCGTGTCACTATATTAACTGTAGGGGCTGGTTCTCTTTTTTCTGCTCCAATCAACTGGATATTCTGGTTGACCTGTGGTGTCTTTGCTTGCATCTTAGCCTGTAACTGAGGGCATTCTTCAATGATATGGTCAGAAGATTTACAATACCTGCAGAGGGTTGTAGGATTTTGGCAATCCCTAGCAAAATGACCTTGTGTTCCGCAATTATAACAAGTGATCTGTCCTCTTCCGCGACCAAAATTTGTTGTGCGTCCGCGTCCTCTGTAATTTGCTGCTCGGGCGTCCCGAGTTTGGTCGTAAGGTGGACCTGCTGTGGGTCCTTGTGTCCTCTGCTTGTACCCTATAAACATCATGCTTTCTTTCTATCATAAGATCATATGCTCTACAATTGTTCTCATCATGACCTACCTGATTTACAGAAATTACAATATAGGTTCTTTGGGGTTTGCACATATTTCTGGAGTAAGTGACATTTCTTGTGGTCTATGACCTCTAGTTCTACAGATTTCACACCAAGGCCCTTGTGCCTGTGGTAAAGGATTAGGTGCTCCAGTTGCAATATAGTCTATGAAAACAGGACAATGGTCCTTTGAATGACCTTGGGCTTTACATTTTGTACACCAAATTTCTTCCTTAATCTCCTTGCCTTTCTTAATATCATGCACTTGCAAGGTTAATGTTGGAGAGAACTTCCGCAGCATTTAGGAAGCTGCTAATTTTGGGAAGGATAACTAATTTTGGAGAGAAAGTACCAATTTTGGCGGTAAGACAAAGATATCGCCGTAGCACAAATTCCGGCGGGAATCACGGCGATAGGTACAGAAAAGTCAAGCATGTGGTACAAAGAAGAGGCCGAAGGGAGAGCTCAACCACCGCAATAAAGGCGCCGGAGATGAAGAGAGGGTTCAGCTACCCTCATTAAAGAAGAAGGACCACAGTCAGCGTTGCTTGAACCAAGAAGAAGCGACGGGCCGATGCATTAAAGACTAAGGACTGCAGGAAGCGGCGACGAGACAGAAGGCGGCCATGGAAGTACAGCCAGTTGACTGTAAGTGGTTAGGGTTGAGTCACTGTTGGGATAAGGCCCACAGTTTTGTAACTGCGATGAGACCTTCGGGCCATCTATATATAGTAGTCTTTTTATAGGATAAGGGGTTGGCCACATAGCGATAGAGACATCAGGTAGATGCTAGTCAAGTCTTTTGTTGTTGCAAGCCTGAACATCCCTGAGACGACAAGGGCCGACCTGTTGAGAGAGTGCAATCCGCAGGGATTGCGAGAGGAAGAGAGTGCACTGTAGAGGCAAGAAGAGAAAAGAGGTCTATAGAGAAGGGCTCCCACTGAGGTGGAGTTTCCCAGAAGACCCCTGTTGTAAAGAGTGGAACGGAGCTGTGTTTATTCCCCGAGTTGTAAGCAAGAACCGCAGTTCCCCTGGGCGTAGTCTCTGCCCTGGGAGTATCAAGGTGCTTATCTAAGTAGCACTATTGTAATTGTGTATCCATTGATCTCATTCAAGTGTTTGTGCTATATATATGAATGCTTCAAATCTGTTATAAGTAATGTACATGGTCGTCAGTTAGCTTCTGAATGATGTATAACAATTGCGATAATCATAGCTAACCTCTTTGCGAACTAGATAAGTGTTAAACAGAGGTTAATGTGCGAGTAAGAACTGAATATGAGGCATGAATGGTTTATTTAGACATTGCGCAAAGTAATGTTCTACCTAGTTACGTGTTGCGAGATATCAAGGGTCGAGTTCATTAGCGAGGGCTAGGCTTGTAGGCTGAATGTTGTTGCTAACTGCAGTACCAGGATAAGGGTAGCTAAGACCACCTATTAACCCAGGAAGCGGTCAAAGTTCGCTTGCCGCAGGAACTAGAAGGGGAAGATATCGCACCTACGATATCTTGGGTATCGCTAGACGGTTTCACATAGGGAAAGACTTATCGCATTCCCTGCATACCGCGATAAGACAGAGGCGTAGCCGGAGTAATGGAATGAGATAGACAGCTTCTGTGAAAGGGGTTAAGGAGGGTTTAACCACCCTGGATGCCTCGGAACTTGGCTGAGGACACTTGAGTCTTCTGCCTCCCATTAGAATCACTTCGGGTGAGACTTCAGGTTGCTTCTGCGACCTGTTGCCGAAAGGGCCAGTGAGCTAAGGGTTCTGTTGGTCTAAAAGAGTACCGCCAGCCCGGGTCTGTCCAGAGAGAAAGAACTTAAAGATCAACAGTTAAGTTTGCTAATTGGTTCTGTAAATGCGCAACATCATTGCTTGTTCCTGCAATTGGTGAAGCTTCTAGTTTCATAGCCATTTCTAGAGCTTGTTCCTGAGTATTGAGATTCTGTTGCATAAGAGGAAGTCTAATGTGTGGGAGCAGCGCAGCAATGAACCATTCTTTATGTTGCTGTGGTGCAAACTCGAAGCTTACTTGATCTATCAAGGCTTTGAACTTCTGGTCAAAGTCCCATACTGATTCTGTAGGTAACTGTTTGATGTCTTTGAGCTCTGTTATACACTGTGATTCTGATTTAGGTTTCTTAAATTCCCGAATCATAGCATTTCTTACCTCAGCAAGCGTCCTATTCTGTGCTGCTGAGTATTTCATGAACCAAGTCAAGGCTCTTTCTCTTAGTGTGGTTGCTAACTGAACCAGTTTAACAGCATCGTCATTAATTTGCTTAATTGTCCAAATGGCTTCACATAAGAACCAGTGCTGCTCAGGGTCTTCTATCCCTGTTCCTCTAAAAATTGGTAGCTTCATGTCGTCACCCATCCTTCTTGCACGGGTTTGAGGTGGAGGTACTGTAGCAGTGCCTCCGGGATGGTTAAACAAAGGTGGTACAGAGGTACTAGAAGTACCGTGTGGGCTACTAGAAGGTGTTACTGTAGGATTATACTGAGCTCCGTCTGGTTTTTGCGGTGTAAAGGGGTAATAAGGGATATGAGCACTCCCTTGTCGTTCTATATGGCTTGCTCTAGGGACTTGGCTATCGTCTGGGCTAGACTCAAAAGAATATTGGTCAAGACCTACTTTATATCGTTTTCCACTACGAGTGCAACCAATAACTTCAGGATCACTATCAGAATCTACGGACATTACTTGTCTATGATATTCATCAGAAGCAATACATAGCTTTCCTTTTTCATACAGAAGCATTTTAATCCATAAGTTCAGAGAATTTAAGAACTTACCTCTGTGTACTTGGAAGAAACTCCTCTCAGCTTCACTGAAACTCTTTCTTGTATCAACTGCAAATTCGGTAATGAAACCTTCCAGTAGACTATTCAACCAAAAGTCTACTGCGCGGGAAACAGAATTGTCGATCCGCTTCACAATACTGACTAGCTCGGGCGTCCACGTGACGGGTCGATCAACATGCAGCGTAGGTGTAGAATCTGCTAACTTGGCTATCCAAGCGTGTAACTCCAATGCAAACGTAACAAAGAAAATTTCGTAGAGGTCAGCATAAATATACTTCTGTAACCAGTCTTCTGTTTGAAATGTAAGGCTTCTATTTTCTTGTTCAGCAAACTCTTTAGCCTTTAAATCAAACCAATCTCCAATTTCTTGAGCTGTAGGATTCCAGTATCACATTTGTTAACTGAGCAAGTCTCAGTGTAACAGAACCTTATGTCGTCTTCAGCAACAATCTCAGATGTCGCGTCAGTCTTACAGCAACAAATCGCAAGGCAACGGAATCATTTATTGGCTTGCTCTATCTCGCGCATCGCCAAAATAACAAGTCTCACAACAACAAGTCGCAAGGCAACGGAACCATTTGTTGGCTCAATCAACAGGGTTCAAAGCCATGGAAGTAATGTGATCAAAAAGTCATAAGGCAACGGAACCATTTGTTGGCTCCTCTATCTCGCGCGTCACTGGAATAAGAAGTCTCGCTCACGCGGCAACGGAACCATTTGTTGGCTCCTCTATCTCGCGCGTCACTGGAATAAGAAGTCTCGCTCACGCGGCAACGGAACCATTTGTTGGCTGCTCTATCTCGCGCGTCACTGGAATAAGAAGTCTCGCTCACGCGGCAACGGAACCATTTGTTGGCTCCTCTATCTCGCGCGTCACTGGAATAAGAAGTCTCGCTCACGCGGCAACGGAACCATTTGTTGGCTGCTTTACTGGGCAGACCCGGGTTTTAATGAAGCGCAGCAACAAAACCCCTTGGCGCACTGGCCCTCTCGGCAACGAGCTGCGCGGCAGCTCGAGGTCTCACCCGAAGTGGCTATGGGGGGGTTAAGGAATCAGGTTTCCTTAACCTGGGTGACGCGGAGATAGCTCTTCCTTGAATGGTTCCTGCGAAATCGGCGGTCGGACCTTCCCGCAGGCCGCTCGGCGCAGCTGCGTGGATTCCTCCCTTGGCAGGCCTACTGCGCAGTTTCTCCTCTCTAACGCAGTAGGCAACTATCCCTTGCGTCGACGCGCTAAATACTTCCTCACCCTTCACATCCAGCGCAGTAACGCAGTCTGCTCTCGCAGCAGCGACCGCGCGTTACTACCTCTTTAGTACTTAAAACACTTATAGTTATCAAGGGATCTTTCCACTCGCTCAAACAGTCACAAAGATAAGACAGAAGTCTTGCATACACAAATAATGAACTCTAAATAGTTATCATTCATGCAAACATTATAACAGAAGATATAAGTGAGCTCATCTCCTCGAGGAAAACCACATCCACGGGAGTGTTATATTAACCAGACGATGATAGAGTTATACAATATGCTGCGCACACAGCTGCAGCCTTAGATCTTTCCAGGAAACTCCACGCACACAGCTGGGAGCCCTTCTCTCAATCTAGTCTCCTCTCTATGGAGATTACAAAGGCGCAGACGTCACACAGACTGTCTGGCAACTCAGGGATTAGCTCCTCGGCTATCCGATTTCCTCTCTAGTTCTACACTCTGGGTAGAACAATACAGAAGGATAATCAACACATGATCTATCCTTTAGACTAGCTATCTAACAGTCTAACATCTAGCTCTCTCTAACTCTCTAACCCAACATCTATCCATTACAATTATTCATATATATAGGTGGCCATGACGGTCACACCTTTACAAAACTGTGGGCCTTTCCCAACAGTGATTCCCAAAAACCCTAACCACGCACATGGCTAGGTGTACTGTAGGCGCCGCTTGCAGTCACGTCGTCGCTTCCTGCAGGCTCCATGAATTCCGGCGCAGATTGTGGGTATGGGCGATCGTCCTTCGCCTTCAATGCTCTGGTCCGTTGCTCCTCCTTGATCCGAGCAACCATAACTTCTGTACTTGAGCCTTTAAATGAGGGTAGCTGAGCCCTCTACTCCATCGCCTTATTTATTATGGTAGCTGAGCCACCTTCATTCTTCGATGACGTGCGTGCGAGCTCCGCAATTTCCGGTCCGTGATCTGCGCTGAGATCATCCATCTGGCACCGTACTGCGCACCGTCTCCTTCTTACCCAAAACTTAGTGCTTGTCCCAAAATTAGCACTTTCCTTCCATACTCGTGCTTTTTCCCAAAATTCGCAGCTTTTACTATAGCTGCGACCTTGGTCCCAACAGGCCCCCAACACTCACTTGTGGCTCGCCCTCGAGCCACTCGCACTAGCGCGTGGTCGTTTGATTTGCGCATCTGCTTTTGCTTGAATCTCCGCGAATGTTTTCTGCCACTTTGCAATAGCGGAGTCCAATTCCTCAATACACTGATCAGCTGTTTGCACTGTTTCTGCGGTCGCTTCGCCTTTAGTGAGTGTATCAATGATCTCCTGAGACTCGGCAACCTCTTTGATTTTTGTCTCAACCTGGCCAACGATTTCAGCATACTCGTCCATGAATGGCTGAATGCTGTTGGTGAGCTTCTCATCTTCAGTTCTGAGCTTGTGCAGTTGCTGCTGCATTTTGCGCACTTCGCCCATCTTCTTCATTTTTGGTAGGCCTGTTAGGGCCTTAGCTTCTTCATTGAGAACAGTGAGAGACTGTTCTGCAGCGTGCACCTGTTCTGACAGTCCCATTTTAAAAGGGAGGTTCACAAGCTCTGACCATGCTTCCATAGCCTGGTCCATCAGGTTCTTAGCTTCCTGTACTCGATCTTTCATCCGTGTGGAAGCTCTGCTCAGTGCTTCAAATTGTACCTGCGCATCATCCGTAAGATGCGCAGCAACGCGAGCTTCTAGCTCAGCAATCTGGGTTCTATGGCCTTCTGCCATAGCAGCTATTTCTTGCTCCAGGGTTTTCGCCCTTTCGCCAATAATTTGAACTTTTGCAACCAGAGGGAGGTCTGGTTGAATCTCGCAAGCCGGCAGATCCTGGGCAATCTCTTCTATTGCGTTTCTGATGCCGGTGTCTTGCGCCTCATAGAGTGCAAGCTTCGCAGAGATATTCTTATTACTTTCTTTCAGCTCTATCTCCTGCGATTGCAGTCGTTGGTTTGCCTGGAAAGTAGAGAGCTCTCTAGCTCTCAACTCAAGAGAAACTTTTTCCTGTACAAGCTGTAAAGTCTCTATAGGAATTATAGACAAATTAATTTCTACAGGTCCAACTGTGCTTACCTGTAGTTCAGCTAGAGGATCTGGAAGTGTCATGCTGGTAGGCGGAATATGCACGACAGTGTGCCTTTCTGTGAGTTCTTCAACTCGCTCCTCATTTGGAATTTCTTGTGGCGCCTGCGAAGTAGATGCTGGCGCATGGGTCTGCGCAATCCTTCCTGCGAGACCTTTCAATTCCACAAACTGTAAGTCTAGAGCACTTCGGATGTGAGCCTGCGTGTTCCTCATCTCACGAAATTGCTCTTTCCAGTATTTGTCGATCTCCGAGGGAATGGCCTCAGTGGGATGCGACACTTTCTGCTTCTTGGTGGCTGGTTCGGTTGAGCCTTCATCGCTTCTTTGCTCAGGGGCTTCCTTGCCCTTATTCTTCTCTTTCGCAGCGGCGGGTGGCATCGCAGATGCGATGTCGGCTGCTGCTCTCCATTCGTCCGACCATGACTTAATGGTTTCTTCGACATCTTCTGTGGTCATTCTGTAAAGACCTAGCGCCCAGTCGCCTGGAATGTCGCAAGGCCGAAGGTAAAGTTGATGGATGTCGGCAGTAAAAGCCAACTTGCCTTCATACAATGTGGCTGTCTCCTCGCTCAGCCTTGGCATATCTTGTATGGTATCTCGGAGGAGATAGTAGTACTCGCAAAAGACAGCGCGATTCATCTTGCGCTTTGCGGGATTAGGGGAATCCCAGAGGTTGATGTAGCGCATGCCGGCAACCTCTCCTGCGCGGCGCGGAAGGAACTGAGTATTCGGGGGCTCCTTCCACCCGACGAGAGCGCATAAAATTAAAAGCCACGAAAAATAGAATGATTGGGCTGCATTGTCCTGCACATTCAGGCAATCAGCCAAAAAAGAATTCAGCAGGAAGAGAGACCAGTTGTACTGTTCTCCCTCCGCAGCTGCGATAGCGAGCTCCATGACAGCTCCAGTTACTTCTTTTGGTCGGCACTTGGTGAGAAGTCTGCCTGCAAGCAGACTTCCTGTGAAGCGAAGTGCCTCATCTTCGACTGTCGTGAGGTCATAAGCCCGACCTCCTCTTGTCAAGTTATATTTCTGGACCAGCTTTGCAGCCAATTTTCGGTCCTTTTCCTTTCCCACAAAATGGATATTGGGATCCTTACCAACCTTAGATAGACCGGTGATACGGTGTATCAAATCAACATTTAGATCAATTGGCCTCCCGAGCCAAAGGTACCCTCCATGAACGCAGGATAGCAGTGTTTTAACGACTGCGTTCACTTCATTGCTACGCCCAAAGTGCGGTAGCTTCAACAAATTCAAGAGTCCAGGGCGCTCAAGATTTGCTGCAAATCCCTTCGGGATAAACTCGTCAACTTTTCTGGTGGGATTATGGACGATATCCAGATATCGGTCCAACTGGAACTGAGGATATGTCTTATAGTCTCCAAGGTTAAAATCAGAGAATTTAACCAATGGAATGTTTCCCAATAGTTGGCCTTCTACCCGCACACTAGCCGGTAGTGGCGGTAGCGGAATTGGATACTTTGCATTCTTCGGAATCTGTACATCCGGCGCATCATCTGGACGCGGCGGAATATAGTTCACCATAGACGCGAGCGGCTCTGGAACAGGTTCTTCCGGCTGCTGCTGAGATGCTCTTGTGCCTGGAGATGTTCTGGGATCAGTAGCACCGGGGTGTACGTAGGTCGAAGGCGTCACCGGAGTGGCCATGCCGAAATCTAAGCCTCGGCGCAGAAATTGACGAACAACTTCTTCAGTTGATAGATTCTCCATCGTGAACCAATGTAAATAACAAAACTCTGGATAGCAAATGGCGGACCTGCGTAGGGTATGGATGCTGAAAACCAGGGGAAATACTCTGCACACTCGGCTCTGAAAATAATTTGGATCTTCAAACACCACTATGCAACTCGAGGCAGTAACCCGAAAATGATACAAGTGTGAGGTATTTATAGCCAGCGGGGATAGTAAATGCGACCAAGTGGGGTAACGTAGCTATAGGCGGCTACAGATGAGTTGACAACACGCTATCCTCCTTGCCGTAGCGGTGCATTTAGTGTGATTGACGGGTTCTGACAGCCTTCCGGGAGAAGCTAATGCTTTCGGCGCCTGAATTAAATGCAAATCTTTCGGAGATTAAGCCGAATCCGTCAGAACGGCTAGACTTAAATAGCGGCCTTATCCTTCATTTATTCAAACGCGGCTACATAACTGCTGTAATTCAAAATTTCCGGCGGGTCATTTCAGCTTAGGAAACTGTGCCTCTATGGGTCCACAACAAAACTTTTTCAAGCGGCAAATTATCAAATGGAACTCCGCAAGAGCGATAGTTCGACGGTCCAAAAACAAAAGTTCGCCAGAGCGCACCGATAAGCGCTGTTTTAGCAATTTTTATTCAGGATGCGCGGATATTTCAAGGAACTGCGCAGGAAGCTGGAAACTGAGGGTGTGTCGCAGCTTCCGTGTAGACTGGATGCGATGTCTCTTTCAACTACACCGGACATCTGCACTCTTGAGCAATATATTATGTCGACAGGGCGGAGTGGTCGTCGCAATAAAGCTTAAGCCGACTCCCGTTTATCATTGTAGGTAGGAATTCTCCATCCAGCTTCGCAAGCTGAACTGCACCTCCGTCTGTTATTTTTATTACCTGAAAAGGGCCTAACCAATGCACGCGAAACTTGCCTGGAAACTTGATGAATTTACTATCATAAAGGAGTACCAAGTCTCCTTCTTCAAAGTGCTTATGCTTAATGTGCCTGTCGTGCCAAGCTTTCTGTCTTGCCTTCTGTACCTGTTGATGAAATCCGGCCAAAAGTCGGTCTTCTTCTAAGGCAAGCAGTTGCGAAAGTCTCTCATTCATAGTATCAGGATCTGCCATTTCTGTAATTTGCGCAATTCGGAGACTGGGAACAATGTATTCCATGGGCATAACTGCTTCTTGTCCATACACCAAGCTGAAAGGTGTGTGACCTGTTAGTTTCTTGCAAGTGGTTCTGTAAGCCCATAATACAGCTGTGACTCTAAGGTCCCAATCATCTCTTTGTTGATTACAGATTTTCGTCAGGGCATTCTCAAGAATCTTATTGAATGCTTCCACCGTACCATTAGCTTGAGGATGGTAGGGTGTAGTCTTATGATGATTAATTTGAAATTCTTCAGTAAGGGCCTCTATAGTCTTATTGAGGAAATGTGTACCTTGATCACTCATGAGGATCACTGGGCATCCAAACCTAGTGATAATGTTCTCGAAAATGAACTGCGCGGCAGTAGCAGCGTCGCAGTTCTTAACTGGCTTCGCCTCAGCCCATCTGGTGAGGTATTCAGTAGCTGTAATGATATATCTTGCGCCAGTTCTTTTTCCTGGTGGGTTAATAGGTCCTACAAAGTCAATGGCCCATTTATCAAAAGCACGCAGTGTGATCTGGGGTCTTAGCGGCATTTCATCTCTCCTTGAGGGTTTTCCTGTGCGCTAGCACACATCGCAACATTTACAGAATTCCTTAGTGTCCTTGTGCAATGTCGGCCACCAAAGACCTGCGGCTAATATCTTTTGCGCAGTCGGCTTTCCTGCGAAATGGCCTCCTGCGGTACCTGAATGCGCTTCTGCGATGATAGAGCTCTTTTCATGTGGTAAGATACATCTGCGCAAAATTTCGTCAGGGCCCAACTTATAAAGATGGCCTGCTATCAAAGTGAAGTCTGCGGCTCTAACAACAAGTTGCTTCTTTTGCTGGATTGTAAACTCAGCCGGCGCTTGTCCGGTAGTGAGAAACTCAAGAATATCAGAATAATATTCATCTACTGCTTGGATAGAAAACAACTGTGCGTCAGGCAGATTGTCCTCCAGACTCGTAGGTTCCTCTCCTGACTCTATTCTGGATAGATGGTCAGGCCCTGCATTCAGTCTGCCTGGCTTTACAATAACCTCAAAATCATACTCTTGAAAGAGCAGTAGCCATCTGCAAATTCTTCCTCCTAAAACTGGTTTATTGACCAAATATTTTAAGGCAGAATGGTCAGTATACATTTTAAAGTGAGCTCCTAACAGGTAGTGTCTGAATTTCTGTAGGGCATACACCATAGCTAATCCTTCCCTTTCTGTAGTGGTGTAATTCTTCTCAGCTGTAGATAGCTTTCTGCTGGAGTAAGCAATTGGGTGGTCAATACTTCCTTCTCCAGACTGTGTAAGCACGATTCCTAGTGCTATGGAAGAAGCATCAACATGAACATGAAAAGGTTTTCTCCAGTCCGGGAAAACTAGAATAGGCGCTGTGATCATCTTTTCTTTAAGTGTGTCCAAGCTCTGTTGGCATTCTTCTGTCCAGTGGAACTTCGAATCCTTCTTCAGCAATCTTTCCATAGGTGCTGTGATCCTTGCATATCCTTTGATGAATTTTCTGTAGTATCCTGTATGTCCTAATGTAGTGCGCAATTGCTTAACTGAGTTGGGCGCAGGTAAGTTAGCAATGATGGCAACCTTCGCAGGATCCATCAGAAGTCCTTGTCTGCATACAATATGTCCCAACAAAATACCAAAGGGCGCACAAAATATACATTTTTTCAAGTTAAGGGAAATCTGATGCTGTCTACATTTTTCTAGCATCATGCGCAGATTCGCAATATGGTTCTTTAGTAAACCAAATACAGTCCAGTCATCAAAATAGACTTCTAAAAACTTGTGGATAAATTCTTTAAAAACAGCAACAACAACTCTAGAGAAGATAGCAGGTGCGTTTTTAAGACCAAAGGGCATTACCGTATACTGGAATGAGCCCCATTCAGTTGCAAAAGTAGTCTTGTGGCGGTCGTCCGGATGGATTCTGATCTGATGATATCCCGAGAAACCATCAGTGAAAGAGTAAGCCTCTTGTCCTCCAACATTATCAAGTACTTCATCTGTGAAAGGAGTGGGAAATGGATCGTGCGCTGATGCATCATTGAGTTTGCGCAAGTCGACGCAAATTCTTATTTCACCTTTCGTTTTCTTTTCTTGGACCACCATAGGACTAATCCAGTCGCTTTCCTCTACTGGCTCAATAATTCCTGCTGCAAGCATCTTATCAATTTCTTCTTTGACTTTTTCTTTGTAGCGCGGGTTCAACCTGTATGGGCGCTGCTTTACTGGCTTGGCATCTGGTTTCAGAGGTATGCGCATCACTCCTAAGTCTCCTAGGATGCCTTTCATTTCTGTGAACTTGGTAGGAAAGATATCCTGGTAGTCACGTAATAAATCTGAAACATGCGCAACAGTTTCATCATCCCAATAATCTCCTATAGAAGCAAACTTTGGGTCAGCTTCTGTGCCAATGTTAACTTTCTTGAGCTTGACGTGTTCTGTGATGGCAGGGATATCAAGCTCAGGACCTTCAATATTGCGCGTCCCTTCTGATTCTGGGATATTGATGTTGCGAGGATCGTCCTCCTCATCTTCAGCGGTGAAGTTATAACATTCCAGGGCATGTTCTATCTGGACAGCCCAATCTGGTTGGGAATACTCTGTTACTGGATAGTGTTCAAATACCTTCTTTCTAATACACTTCAAAGCCTGATCAATGCTTGGATGTTCTGACTCAAAACTGAAGGTAAGTTGAAAGCTTTCTATCATAAGAGCCCAAGTAAGAGTGCCTTTGCGCAATTCTGTTTCAGTATACCAATTCCTTGGAATTGTATCCAATGTGTGAATGAATTGGTGAACCCATTCATCTTCCGGAATATCTGACCATTGCTGGATACATGCTTCAATGTGTGACCTGGGGTCACTTTGTCCTTCATATTTGCGTAGTGCTTCGGCTGTGGTGTCCTGAAATCTGCGCAGTATCAATCTGCGACAGTCTTTCCATGTATGAATATTCTCCTTGTGCGCAATCCACCATCTTGCGGGTGTAGCGCGCAATGCTATATCCAGTGCCTGTATGCGCTGCGGTTCTGGAAGCTTTTGTTCATATTCCTGTATGAATTTAGTTACTTCGGTTAGACCATCAAAAGTTGGAGTGTCAGTTAATTCTGTGCCAATCCATCGAATGGATTTAGTTATCATGGCGCAACGTCTTGCAGAAACCTCATGTAGACGATTCTGCCAGTTTTCCAATCCTGCATCTGAATCTGATGTGCACGAGCTATCACATCGCCAGCTGATATGGCCGTCTGCTGTGGGGTTGACATAGTCACTGTGGTTAGTGGTCATCTGGTACAAGCTTTCCATGTGGCGCGCTTCCTCTTCTGCGCGAATGGGTTCTATATATCTTGGTCCTTGAATAGGATCAAGAGGTGCGATGACCCTGATCTGGTCATCCTCAAAGGTCATCTGTCTTTTCTTCAGGTTAATGACAGCCAAATTATCAAATGCCCAGTCTATTCCTAACAGCGCTGGGTATGGTCTACTATCATCCATAATTTTGATTACTTCAAAATCTGCAGAGCTTCTTACTCCTTCAATATCAATAGGTACATTGGGTAATCTGCCCAATGGAGAGACTCGTTGCTGATTTGCGAGTCTTAGCTGGATAGGGGATCTTGTAAGCTGAGGGCTTCCCATCTGTTCCCATGTCTGCATAGTGAGAACATTGGCTTCTGAGCCCAAATCTAACATGACTTCGTCCATTTCAAATGCTCCAATCTGCGCTGTGAGCCTCATCTCTTTTCCAGTTCTAATGTGACTCCTGATCTGGTGAACAGCACACTGCGGTGTGTTCGTCGAAGCAGAGTGTTGGCACTGATCCAACAGGTGTTGGAGTTCTAGAGTTGCCTTTTCATTGCGCAACAATTTTAAACATTGTCGCAGGAACGCATGAACACTGCCTAGTGCATGCTCCTCATCGTCATCAGGTCTTCCAGCTGTAGTGGCTTGTTCTTGTACCAGGTTGTCTTGTCTTAGCACTTGCGATCTACTAATGGTCTGCGGAATTGTGGCAGAACTTGAAGCTCTCGGATCTGAGAAATACTCTTGAGCTTGCTTAAATGCTTCTTTTTGCTTCTGCAGGTTAAGTGGGGCTGGTTTAATGTTAGCGCGGCGCACCCATTGCGTCGCTTGCTTTCCCGTTCCCATCTCTTGCGTACCAGTGGTTGCTCCACTGCGTGTCACTATATTAACTGTAGGGGCTGGTTCTCTTTTTTCTGCTCCAATCAACTGGATATTCTGGTTGACCTGTGGTGTCTTTGCTTGCATCTTAGCCTGTAACTGAGGGCATTCTTCAATGATATGGTCAGAAGATTTACAATACCTGCAGAGGGTTGTAGGATTTTGGCAATCCCTAGCAAAATGACCTTGTGTTCCGCAATTATAACAAGTGATCTGTCCTCTTCCGCGACCAAAATTTGTTGTGCGTCCGCGTCCTCTGTAATTTGCTGCTCGGGCGTCCCGAGTTTGGTCGTAAGGTGGACCTGCTGTGGGTCCTTGTGTCTCTGCTTGTACCCTATAAACATCATGCTTTCTTTCTATCATAAGATCATATGCTCTACAATTGTTCTCATCATGACCTACTGATTTACAGAAATTACAATATAGGTTCTTTGGGGTTTGCACATATTTCTGGAGTAAGTGACATTCTTGTGGTCTATGACCTCTAGTTCTACAGATTTCACACCAAGGCCCTTGTGCCTGTGGTAAAGGATTAGGTGCTCCAGTTGCAATATAGTCTATGAAAACAGGACAATGGTCCTTTGAATGACCTTGGGCTTTACATTTTGTACACCAAATTTCTTCCTTAATCTCCTTGCCTTTCTTAATATCATGCACTTGCAAGGTTAAGTTTGCTAATTGGTTCTGTAAATGCGCAACATCATTGCTTGTTCCTGCAATTGGTGAAGCTTCTAGTTTCATAGCCATTTCTAGAGCTTGTTCCTGAGTATTGAGATTCTGTTGCATAAGAGGAAGTCTAATGTGTGGGAGCAGCGCAGCAATGAACCATTCTTTATGTTGCTGTGGTGCAAACTCGAAGCTTACTTGATCTATCAAGGCTTTGAACTTCTGGTCAAAGTCCCATACTGATTCTGTAGGTAACTGTTTGATGTCTTTGAGCTCTGTTATACACTGTGATTCTGATTTAGGTTTCTTAAATTCCCGAATCATAGCATTTCTTACCTCAGCAAGCGTCCTATTCTGTGCTGCTGAGTATTTCATGAACCAAGTCAAGGCTCTTTCTCTTAGTGTGGTTGCTAACTGAACCAGTTTAACAGCATCGTCATTAATTTGCTTAATTGTCCAAATGGCTTCACATAAGAACCAGTGCTGCTCAGGGTCTTCTATCCCTGTTCCTCTAAAAATTGGTAGCTTCATGTCGTCACCCATCCTTCTTGCACGGGTTTGAGGTGGAGGTACTGTAGCAGTGCCTCCGGGATGGTTAAACAAAGGTGGTACAGAGGTACTAGAAGTACCGTGTGGGCTACTAGAAGGTGTTACTGTAGGATTATACTGAGCTCCGTCTGGTTTTTGCAGTGTAAAGGGGTAATAAGGGATATGAGCACTCCCTTGTCGTTCTATATGGCTTGCTCTAGGGACTTGGCTATCGTCTGGGCTAGACTCAAAAGAATATTGGTCAAGACCTACTTTATATCGTTTTCCACTACGAGTGCAACCAATAACTTCAGGATCACTATCAGAATCTACGGACATTACTTGTCTATGCTATTCATCAGAAGCAATACATAGCTTTCCTTTTTCATACAGAAGCATTTTAATCCATAAGTTCAGAGAATTTAAGAACTTACCTCTGTGTACTTGGAAGAAACTCCTCTCAGCTTCACTGAAACTCTTTCTTGTATCAACTGCAAATTCGGTAATGAAACCTTCCAGTAGACTATTCAACCAAAAGTCTACTGCGCGGGAAACAGAATTGTCGATCCGCTTCACAATACTGACTAGCTCGGGCGTCCACGTGACGGGTCGATCAACATGCAGCGTAGGTGTAGAATCTGCTAACTTGGCTATCCAAGCGTGTAACTCCAATGCAAACGTAACAAAGAAAATTTCGTAGAGGTCAGCATAAATATACTTCTGTAACCAGTCTTCTGTTTGAAACGTAAGGCTTCTATTTTCTTGTTCAGCAAACTCTTTAGCCTTTAAATCAAACCAATCTCCAATTTCTTGAGCTGTAGGATTCCAGTAGCACATTTTTTAACTGAGCAAGTCTCAGTGTAACAGAACCTTATGTCGTCTTCAGCAACAATCTCAGATGTCGCGTCAGTCTTACAGCAACAAATCGCAAGGCAACGGAATCATTTATTGGCTTGCTATATCTCGCGCGTCACCAAAATAACAAGTCTCACAACAACAAGTCGCAAGGCAACGGAACCATTTGTTGGCTCAATCAACAGGGTTCAAAGCCATGGAAGTAATGTGATCAAAAATTCATAAGGCAACGGAACCATTTGTTGGCTCCTCTATCTCGCGCGTCACTGGAATAAGAAGTCTCGCTCACGCGGCAACGGAACCATTTGTTGGCTCCTCTATCTCGCGCGTCACTGGAATAAGAAGTCTCGCTCACGCGGCAACGGAACCATTTGTTGGCTGCTCTATCTCGCGCGTCACTGGAATAAGAAGTCTCGCTCACGCGGCAACGGAACCATTTTTTGGCTCCTCTATCTCGCGCGTCACTGGAATAAGAAGTCTCGCTCACGCGGCAACGGAACCATTTGTTGGCTGCTTTACTGGGCAGACCCGGGTTTTAATGAAGCGCAGCAACAAAACCCCTTGGCGCACTGGCCCTCTCGGCAACGAGCTGCGCGGCAGCTCGAGGTCTCACCCGAAGTGGCTATGGGGGGGTTAAGGAATCAGGTTTCCTTAACCTGGGTGACGCGGAGATAGCTCTTCCTTGAATGGTTCCTGCGAAATCGGCGGTCGGACCTTCCCGCAGGCCGCTCGGCGCAGCTGCGTGGATTCCTCCCTTGGCAGGCCTACTGCGCAGTTTCTCCTCTCTAACGCAGCAGGCAACTATCCCTTGCGTCGACGCGCTAAATACTTCCTCACCCTTCACATCCAGCGCAGTAATGCAGTCTGCTCTCGCAGCAGCGACCGCGCGTTACTACCTCTTTAGTACTTAAAACACTTATAGTTATCAAGGGATCTTTCCACTCGCTCAAACAGTCACAAAGATAAGACAGAAGTCTTGCATACACAAATAATGAACTCTAAATAGTTATCATTCACGCAAACATTATAACAGAAGATATAAGTGAGCTCATCTCCTCGAGGAAAACCACATCCACGGGAGTGTTATATTAACCAGACGATGATAGAGTTATACAATATGCTGCGCACACAGCTGCAGCCTTAGATCTTTCCAGGAAACTCCACGCACACAGCTGGGAGCCCTTCTCTCAATCTAGTCTCCTCTCTATGGAGATTACAAAGGTGCAGACGTCACATAGACTGTCTGGCAACTCAGGGATTAGCTCCTCGGCTATCCGATTTCCTCTCTAGTTCTACACTCTGGGTAGAACAATACAGAAGGATAATCAACACATGATCTATCCTTTAGACTGGCTATCTAACAGTCTAACATCTAGCTCTCTCTAACTCTCTAACCCAACATCTATCCATTACAATTATTCATATATATAGGTGGCCATGACGGTCACACCTTTACAAAACTATGGGCCTTTCCCAACAGTGATTCCCAAAAACCCTAACCACGCACATGGCTAGGTGTACTGTAGGCGCCGCTTGCAGTCACGTCGCCGCTTCCTGCAGGCTCCATGAATTCCGGCGCAGATTGTGGGTATGGGCGATCGTCCTTCGCCTTCAATGCTCTGGTCCGTTGCTCCTCCTTGATCTGAGCAACCATAACTTCTGTACTTGAGCCTTTAAATGAGGGTAGCTGAGCCCTCTACTCCATCGCCTTATTTATTATGGTAGCTGAGCCACCTTCATTCTTCGATGATGTGCATGCGAGCTCCGCAATTTCCGGTCCGTGATCTGCGCTGAGATCATCCATCTGGCACCGTACTGCGCACCGTCTCCTTCTTACCCAAAACTTAGTGCTTGTCCCAAAATTAGCACTTTCCTTCCATACTCGTGCTTTTTCCCAAAATTCGCAGCTTTTACTATAGCTGCGACCTTGGTCCCAACAACATCATCGGACTCAAACTGAATCAATTGACATCCTCTTTGACATTAGTTGACATCAATGACAACCAAATCTCAACAATCTCCCCCTTTGGCATTGATTTCGACACCTTATGAAGCTATGTATAATCTTCTTGAATTGTGTGCTTCATATCTACTTGTCACAGTGCTCCCCTTGTGTATATGCTCCCCCTGAGTTCTTTGGGATTCTGACTTCTGTGCACACTGTTGTCAGTACTTCTTTTGGTTTCTATTACTTCTACACATATGGTTGATCTACTTCACACTCTTTCACGTCTGTTGCATCTGCATGTTGCATTGTATTAATCTACTTCACACTCATTCACATCTAATCATGCATCTTTTCTCCTCGGCTACTTTAGTTCTTCTCATCTTCATGCCTCAACATCATGCATCTTCTCCCCTTTGACATCAATGGCAAGGAGGTTCCATTACTTGTGCAATTACTGGTTCATCTTTTTTTTTTTTTGCGTAGGCCTCTACCTCAACTGTTCAGGGATAAATCTCCTTATCTTCATGCCTAATTTATTTGTTGTAATTTTGCATTGATATCCTGCAATTTTCATATTGATTTCATAATTATATTTGATTTCTTTTCTTGTATGGGTGTTATCTTCCTTTTGTATCTTGACCTATTGTTTCTATCACAACACTTCATCATCCTTTGTGCACTGGTTTAAGTATGCCTCATTTCGTGCTAACTTCACAGTGCCAAAAATCAATCGTTTTGCACAATCCTTTC
The DNA here is from genome assembly GCA_027924585.1 of Larix kaempferi. NCBI lineage: Eukaryota > Viridiplantae > Streptophyta > Pinopsida > Pinales > Pinaceae > Larix > Larix kaempferi. The sequence continues at coordinate 5,183,096 of BSBM01000223.1, read as the reverse complement.
CACTGACTTTACTGTTTCATCTGTTGCATTCACTGCACTATGTCCTTGCCTCGTTGCATTTATTATTGTAGCATTCTTTTCCATGACAACCACATATTTGGCACGTTCATCCACCAGTCTAGCATTAAAGCAGATATGATACTCAATTCGTGTGGGAACAATTACGTGTCATCATTGTACTCACGCTTTTGGGGAAACATCATTCTGTTGCATGAAGCAATAGATTGGATTTATGATTTCCTTACACCTTTTTCAAATCTTATTAAATCCAACATTCAATTTTGGCGACTTCAACACCTTCTTCGACTTGCGTGATATTGAATGCATATCTCATCAAATTAATTTCATGCATGTGAACGTCTTTCCTTCAATTCTATAAGAGTTCCATGAACAATGCCCGGTTCATCACCTTTTCCACTTTTTCATTTCCATGTCGCATTGTTATATGGTTATTCTTCTTTCCTCCAATGGCCTTATTCTACCAAAGAATTAATACCTCCCTTGAGAATGTATGACTTCCAGTTCAGACACAGCAGTCTGAATTCTCACACCTGAGGGTTGACATGGGCATCTGGCAGCGACAAATGGAGGAAACTATTCAGATATCCACATCATCTTTTTCAGGATCTTGCATGCAATTAGGGTTTGCATGCAAATTCTAGGGTTTGCATGCATCCCAGTCACCAGGTTGATGCCTCCAGCACCTTAGCCACCTTATTCTAGCACCTGGGAGCCACTTACTTCAGAGTTTTAGCCCTCCTAGCCTGAAAGGCGCCCACTTCTCACCTACTTCCAGAGAAGGGCGCACTTGTTCACCTACCACTGCAGTTCCACTTCAGTTACACTCAGTTAGCTCCGATTCTCCCTGATTTGAGGCTAGTTTCACTCCCGACTGACTGTTTCACTTCCGTTGGACCTCCAGATTGACTAGATGACTTGTTCTAACTTCAGCTAGCCTCCCATGCACCCCCCACTGAGCCTCCTTCCCTTAATCAGTGCTACACACTTCAGTTACACTTAGTTAGACTCAGATTGACACCTGGATGACTGGTTCTTGTGCATTGATGACCACTACTGATTGATGATGAGGACTCCTAGTTGGAGTCAAGCTACTCCATTCAGTGATTCGAATGACCTCCTTAGGAAATTCGAACTGCTCAGTCATTGTGACATTTTGTATTGTAATTCATTCACCCTTTCTGGGATATTGAGCACTGCTGCATGTTTTGCACAGTTTTGCACCATATTTTCTATGTTCATCTATTGTGATTGATTTACTTGTTCATTAGATTTGTTGTGACTAATTTTACATGGTATCAGAGCCATTGCAGGGACAAGATCTCTTTTCTACATGTGTTTTTACAAGAAGATTTGACTGAATTGCTCAAAATTGCAAAAAAAATTGGCATGAGATATCTCAAGGGTATTCGCTCCTGTGCATGCAAAGCTTGAAAATACATCCAATACCACTCCAGAAGCTTGAGTTACCACATAATTCCTGGATCTGATACATTGGACCCATTCAACATTGTTTGATCTCCAATCCCAGGTGTGATGCAACTCTAAAAGGGTGGATTGTTCGACCTCATTGTTCTTGGTTTTATTGTGATTTGCAGGTTATTGTCTCCATCTTTTGCATTCGCTACACTGTGCATGCAAGCTCCTCTACATCATTGTGACTCGCTCCTTGCAATGGAATACTCTTCTTCAAAGCCTATCCTCACCCCATTCAATTATTTTGATTGGAAAGATGATATGGAGATCATATTACGTTCAAAAGGTTACTACCGAGTCACTCTTGGTCTTGAATTGGAGCCAAGCAATCTGTCAGATTGAACCAAACACTACAACAAGCTTGATGAAGCTTATGGTCTTCTTTGTCTCTCCATCTCCAAAGATATTCACTTCCATCTCAGCGGATTGAAGACTCCAAAAGCCATATGGGAGCAACTTGAAACACTATTTGGTAAGCAGGACGAGCTTAGGGTTTTTCAATTAGAGAATGAATTGATTGCCCTTAGTCCTGAGAATTTCGAGACCATTAATGAATTCTTCAAAAAATTCAAGAACTTGAACTTGCAGTTGAAGAACAGTGGAGTTATCAAAGAGGATAAACAATTGATCCTATCCATTCTCAGCAAGCTTGGGAAATATTATTCAGTATTTGTCTCTACTTTCAATTCCTATCGGCTAACTACCCCGAATTGGAAGATGCCTACCTTGAATGCCTTCATTGAGTCCGTCACAAAAGAGCATGACAAGTTGATTCAAATGGGGTCCATAAGCTCCAAAGATTCAGCCCTATATGTTCAAAGACCCAAGATCTCGAATGGTAAAGGAAAGCAAAAGAAGGAGAAGCCCAAATTCAAGCCTCACAAGCAAAAAGACAAGGGCAAACAAACGGATGCACCATCCAGTTCGAAGTTCAAGCAAAAGGGCAAAGAAGGTAACCAAAAATCTAAATGTACTTATTGAAACCGTGGCTTTCATCCCAAAAGTTCATGTATGAATAATACTATAGATCAAATGGCCCTCCTTTTGGAAAAGAACAACATAACTCTTCCCGACGGTGCAAGGAAGAAGGATAGGAATGATGATCACGAAAGAGGACAAGCACTCATGGCAACGGTTTCGAAGCCCACTACTCTCTTGATAGATTCGGGTGCATCAAATCATATGGCTGCAAATATTGATTCTTTTTCTTCATTCGATCCAAACAGCTCCATCCCCATCCATTTGGGAGATGACTCAAAAATTTCTTCAAAGGGCAAAGGTACGATTCATGTAGATCATGGAAGCTTTCAGAATGTTCTCTATGTGCCTTCATTGGCTTCAAATCTTCTTTCTGTGTATCAAATGACACACACTGGTGAACTGAAGCAAGTTACATTCAGCCCTAATACAGTTGAAATTTCTGATATCAAAAGTGGAAGACTAGTTGCAGTCGGAAAGGAAAACCACACTGCAAAATGCTATGAGTTTTCACACTTTACTCCGCTTCCAAAGCCCACTGCTCTTCGCACACATGGTAATGAGGTGAGTAGGATTTGGCATGAAATATTTGGACATCTTAATTATAAGTATTTGCTGCTATTATCAAACAAATCCATGGTAGATGGTCTTCCACAACTCCATTCCTCGAAGGGAATATGCACTGGTTGCATCATTGGGAAGCACCCCGAGCACAGATTCGACCGCGGAAAAGCTAGCAGAGCTTCTACAGTTTTGGGGTTGATCCATTTTGATATCAGTGGTCCACTACCCCATATGTCATTAAATGGTTCAAGGTATGTTTTGACATTTATTGATGATTTTTCCCGCTTTACATGGGTATTCTTCCTCAAAAACAAGTCAGAAGTGCTTGGAAAATTCAAGGATTTTAAGGCTTCTGTTGAGACCGCCACTGAGAGCAAGATCAAAGCTCTTAGATATGATAATGGTGGAGAATATATTAAATCCAAGTTGCTGCAACTTTGTTCCCAAAGCGGAATTCAGATCCAACATACAGTTCCCTACACACCCCAGCAGAACGATGTAGCGGAAAGGAAAAATCGATCACTGAAAGAGATGGCTACATGCATGATTGAATCAAAAGGTTTGGCTGCAAATATTTGGGTTGAAGCAATCAATGTTGCTGCATATATACAGAACCTTGTTCCACATTCATCCGTGAAAGGTATGACTCCTTTCGAAGCATTCTTTGGTGACAAACCGGATGTGTCAAATTTGAGAGTTTTTGGCTCTACTGCATGGGCTAGAATTCCTTCCGAGAAGAGACGAGCTTTGGATCCACAAAGTACAAAGTGCATATTGATAGGATATGGAGAAGAATCAAAAGCATATAAACTCATGGATATCAGATCTAAAAATATATTCATAGAGCGCAGTGTGAAATTTGAAGAGCCACTTCAAGAATTGCAACTAGTCGAGGAAAAGACTATCGATTCACCGCCTTCACCAGAAGAAGATTCGTGCAACGATAATGAAGGTATGAGTTCTGATATTTCTGATATTGTAGCAGCATCTGATGATCATGACATATCAGGTTCATAATCCGACCATTATGATCCTCCTCGGTTACCAAAGTGGGCCCAAAACACTCTTCAATCTGCTGGTTCGAACCTTGGAAATCCTGCTGATCCGAGACGAACAAGAGCAGACTTTCAAAGAGAAGGTATGGCTCTTTCTATTGATGATCCATTTCTTCCTGAGATTTGTTATTTGATGGCTGGTTCAGATCCTACATCATACTATTCTGCTCACCGAGATCCGAGATGGAAAAGTGCCATGGATGAAGAGTACAGTTCTCTTCAAAAGAACAACACATGGGAGCTAGTTTCTCTTCCACCTGGAAGAAAATTAGTGAAGTGTAAATGGGTCTATCGTACTAAATTTGCTGCTGATGGCACTATCAGAAAATACAAAGCAAGGTTGGTGGCAAAAGGTTTCTCCCAAGTCCAAGGAGTGGACTACACTGAGACTTTTGCACCGGTTGCAAAGATGGATTCCATCCGCCTTGTTTTAGCTATTTCCACATCCAAGCACTGGGAAGTGCACCACATGGATGTGAAGAGTGCATTTTTACATGGAGACCTTGATGAAGAGGTATATATGGAGCAGCCAGAGGGTTATACATCAGATCCATCATTGGTTTGCAGATTGAAGAAATCTTTGTACGGGTTAAAACAGGCCCCAAGAGCTTGGTACGCAAAGATGGACTCCTTCCTTCTTTCTCAGAGTTTCCAAAGATGCAAATCTGATCCGAATGTGTATATTCAGTGAGTTAAAGGTAATTTGTTGGTTATTGTACTTTATTTTGATGATCTTCTCATTACTGGTAGCACTCTTACTTCAATAAACAAGCTAAAAACTGCCTTAAATATAGCTTTTGACATGAGCGATTTGGGCTTGCTGAGTCACTTTTTGGGCTTGGAGATAGCTCAAAATTTTTATGGGATCACTATATCTCAGCAAAAATATGCTTCCGACCTATTATTGAAGTTTAATATGGCTGAATGTATGGCAGCCCCAATCCCATTCCTCTCAGGAATCAGTCTTGAGGAGGGAGATTCTACACCGCTTGCAGATTGCAGTATGTATCGACAGTTGATTGGTTCACTACTTTATTTGACACACTCAAGGCCTGATATCTCATATGCCGTGAGTGTTGTGTCAAGATATATGCAGCAGCCACATGAGCTTCATTGGCGAGTATCCAAGCGGATCTTGCAGTATGTGCAAGGTACGAGACAGTTTGGCATACATTATGCTGCAGATTCTGAGCTTGATTTCATTGGTTTTACTGATTCAGATTGGGCAGGTGATAGCATTGATCGGAAGTCCACTTCTGGTTATGTTTTCATGATTGGTCATGGTGCTATTTTCTGGTCCAGCAAAAAACAAGCAGCCATTGCACTTTCTTCAGCAGAGGCAGAGTATCGAGGGGCAGTCAATGCCTGCATTCAGGCAGTTTGGTTGCAGGGTATTCTTTCCAAGTTTGGCTTTGGTGGCACTACTTCGACTGTCCTATTTTGTGACAATCAAAGTGCTATCAAGATCTCCACAGATCCAGTTCAGCGACAGAGGACCAAACACATTGAGATTCATATGCATTACATTCGACAGTTGGTGCATGACTGCACCATCATTCTGCAATATTGCCCTACTGATGAGCAAATTGCAAACATCTTCACCAAGAGCTTCACTGAGAAGAAGTTCTCTTACCTCCGTTCACTGTTGGGGGTGAGTTCCATCATGGTGGAGACAGATTGATTCATTATTATGCTTTAGCTTCAGGGGGGGCTTTCTTCCCACTGGGTTTTCCCTCTTTCCTCACTTAGTTTATTTTCAGCATTTTTTGGATTATTGTATTGGGGTGACCTTTGGTCTTAGTTACCAGGGCCCAACATTATTTTTTGCACATCATAGTCTATCTTGAGGGGGGGTGTTCAGATATCCACATCATCTTTTTCAGGATCTTGCATGCAATTAGGGTTTGCATGCAAATTCTAGGGTTTGCATGCACTTTGCATGCATCCCAGTCACCAGGTTGATGCCTCCAGCACCTTAGCCACCTTATTCTAGCACCCGGGAGCCACTTACTTCAGATTTTTATCCCTCCTAGCCTGAAAGGCACCCACTTCTCACCTACTACCAGAGAAGGGCGCACTTGTTCACCTACCACTGCAGTTCCACTTCAGTTACACTCAGTTAGCTCCGATTCTCTCTGATTTGAGGCTAGTTTCACTCCCGACTGACTATTTCACTTCCGTTGGACCTCCAGATTGACTAGATGACTTGTTCTGACTTCAGTTAGCCTCCCATGCACCCCCCATTGAGCCTCCTTCCCTTAATCAGTGCTACACACTTCAGTTACACTTGTTACACTCAGTTAGACTCAGATTGACACCTGGATGACTGGTTCTTGTGCATTGATGACCACTATTGATTGATGATGAGGACTCCTAGTTGGAGTCAAGCTACTCCATTCAGTGATTCAAATGACCTCCTTAGGCAATTCGAATTGCTCAGTCATTGTGACAGTTTGTATTGTAATTCATTCACCCTTTCTGGGATATTGAGCACTGTTGCATGTTTTGCACAGTTTTGCACCATATTTTCTATGTTCATCTGTTGTGATTGATTTACTTGTTCATTAGATTTGCTGTGACTAATTTTACAGAAACAAAGTTCCATTTTCAATACGCTCAGTCGCAGGTGTATCTCAAGCATTCCGAACAGCTAACTCCTCCGACTCGTCGGGTTGAAAATATAGAGCGCCAATAGCAACAGATTTTGAGTGAACTGACCTTGCTTTGGCCTCAACATACTACACCATCATCGTCTGCAATTCTGCAACTCCTTCATGTGCATCCTTCTTCAGAGTGTACAACACTTGTGCCAGTGAATTTGGAGCTTCATCTTGCAAAGAAATCAAACACAGACATTAACCCTGAACTCCGGCTGTAGCAACTCAATTTTTTCAGTTTTGTTTGTATACTCCTTTTGGCCTCGGAATGGAGTCCTGACTCATGCAATTTTGTAAACATATTGATTTTGAATATAATAAAAGTTATATTTTTCATTGATTCATATCTATCTTTCAGCAATTTTTGCACCATCATTCATATATATGCAAGAAATATTCGTCTATGTCATAACACTTAGTTCAGCAATTAATTTGTTCTGCACTCTATCATATGCAAGATAAATTAGCAACAAATAAATGTGTGCATGCATCTGAACTTCCTTTTCTTTGACATTTCCAACTGAATACATAATTATGATGAATACTATGATAGACACTTTCTTAACCACACACCTAACTAGCATACACCTTGAATTCCTAAGATGCATCATGTTGAACTCAAGGGTATTACTCAATCCTTTTGAGATTTAGTGAGGGTAGCAATTACTTGTTGCATTAGATGCACCTGGATTGTCTGCATCTTTAACGCACTTCTGAGGAGATTTCCTTACTTAATATTTATTGTGCGCACTTTTGTCTTGATTCTGCATCAAATAGTTTTCATTGTAGTCCCTTTGAATGTGGTTTCCTTTGCATAATAATTCTTCATCTGGATAGTTCACTTCTCTTCAACGGTACATAGCCTTATTTCCAAAACCATCACATGCATAACATCTCACAGTTTGACAATATTTTGCAATATGACCAAAATGATTGCATCTTGTGCACTTCTTCCTATTGATCCTTCTTTGGTTATCATATTGAACAGTGTTGTATTTGTTGAAGAAACCATCATACCTAAAATACTTAACAAGATTGGGGAAATTTTCTTTATCGCGGACCTTCTTTGATGCGTTTTCATAACCAAGTCCTGTTTTGTCTTTTGGTGATCTCTGATTGTCCAGGATTTTGTTCAAGATTGATGTGTTGTCTTTGAACTTTTCTTTTACCTCATCATCAATACTAGCCTTATTGTTTTCTTGACGTGGGAAAATCAATGTCATATCTTCGACTTGTTTCTTACCCTTCATCTCAACCAATTTGTCTTCTAGATGAGATATCTCTTAGTCCTTCTCCTTAAGTTGAATTGTTAGTATCCTGATTTTCTGCTCAAATTATTCTAAAGAATATTTCAATGTATATTTCTCTTCCTCAATCACTTTGACCTTGTCTTGTGCGCAAATAAGTTACATCTCATAGTTGGTTACCTTTTCATGAACTTCTACATCAAGAGATTCTTGAAATGGATTGTCTTGTTCCTCATACTTCGACAACTGTTCCTGCAATAATTTATTCTTCTTTATTGACTTCTTCAATTCATCTAGGGACCTAATCAATTCTCCTTCCCAGTCAATATCTGCAGCATTTTCTTCTTCTTCATATTGACTATCAGCCTTGACCTCTGCAACAGGATTTGGAGGTGTAACTGTATTTGGAGTTGTTTTGAACGATCCATTAAAGAAGTATTTGTCTAGTGATCCTGTTTTACTTTGCACAACATGAGTATTCATTGAACTGCTCTTCTTCTTCCCATCTCTGCTTTCTTTCTCCACATGAGCCATGAAAACAACTACTTTTGGTTCTTCGTCGCAATCACTTCCTTCAGATACATTGTTATCTTCTTCAGTGTACAGACTCTTCTTCTGCTTTGGAATCCTCCTTTTATTTTTAGGTCTATGTTGAGTGCACGCATTTCTATGATAACTGGATTCTTCCTCATTGTCACTACCTTCATTTTTTCTATAAGGACCCTTAGAGGCATAATGACCTAATCCTCGACATTTGAAACATTTGAATGGAATCTTGTTCTTGTACTTACCTCTTCCTCTTTTCAAATTTCTAACAAAGTTTTCTTCCTCATCATCTAACTCATCGCAACAGTATTTGTTGTGATCATGCTCGTCCTTACCATTGGCTTTAAAAGCGGCTTCTTTTCTGATGGGAGTCTCTTTCTCAGTTCTCATCTTATATGCAATCAAAATCCCTTGAATCTTGTTCTTTGTTAGATCTTCAATATTTTCTTTGTCTTCTAATATAGACACCTTTGCATCAAACTTTGAGGGAATAGTTCTTAGTATCTCCTATACAACGGATTCTTCTTCCAATGTGACCCCGAGACTCTTGATAGCATTAACTATTTCATCAACTCTTAAAAAATAAGAGGTAATTTTCTCTTCATCTTTCATTTTCAAAGATTCAAATAAACCAAAGTAGTTCTCCAACTTTGCTTTCTTTACCTTCTCGTCACCTTCATAGAAGCCTCTGAGTTTGTCCCAAACCTCCTTGGATAATGCACAGTGCATAATCTTGACGAACTCTGTGAGGAACCTGCAACAATTAATTGATAAAATGCACAATATATGAGATCACATAATATTTTATTAATCGCAGGCCACTTTGAGGGGGCAACCTCCTTTGAGCAATCTCAATACAAATAAATTCACGGTACCTTCATTGGCCTCAACACACACTTATATACTAAGTCTATGCCCAATACTATGGGTCAATACCATGGGACATATAATACTACGGGATGACTTACAAAGAATATGCGTCCAATTCTATGGGTCAATACCATGGGCTAATATAAACTATGGATCAACAAATACTACGGGATGACTTACAAATCATATGCGTTCAACAACAATATACTAACAAAGTAAAGAGAAGGGTTGACACAGGTTCCTAACATCCCCTCTCCCTTAGAAAAAGCTTTGTCCTCAAAGCTTTAGATGTGGAAATTGATGTTGGATCTAAAGGAGTGGTTCCCCTGTAGCATCCTCGAGTTGCAGTCCATGCCACTGAATTAATACCTCTGTGATAGATTGAGAGAGAAGCTGACTCCTTTTGATTTTTAGGGAGGATTGCTTGGAAGGATGTAGATGAAAAACAACCATATCAGCTACGTGAAAAGTGCGCTCAAAATGGTGTTGATCGGCTTATTGTTTCAGTCGAATTCTTGCCATGTGAAAATTGTCCTACATAATGAGAAGAATCCGATCGCGGTTTCGAAGAACTGAGTCAATTTCCTGAACTGGGGAACTGTTGAGGGTGTATGGAAGAAGAACTTGCGGTGCATGTCCATAGACTGCTTCATATGGTGTCATTTTAGATGTGGTATTGTACCACCGGAGCGCTTCAAGTAAATCCATAGAAATAGTTGTCCAAATATGTGGAGGGATGGGCAAGGGTTAGAGAAGTCCCGAAAGGAGTGTCATTTCACCCTTGTTGACTTGGAAAGTATCACAATTAGACACCATCTGTTGAATTGTCATTTTCAGTCCCTGCCAAAATAAGTTACATTATTCCAGGTCATACATTTTGAGGAACCCAAAGTGCCCTGTCGATGGAGAAGCATGGAGTTCATAGAAGAGATAGCACTTTTGAACAGATTGCAACAATTTGGAACAAGCAGAGAAATGGCTGTAAGAGAAACTAGGTCATCAAATGTGCAAGAAGGATCATCTGCCACCAGATTTTCCTTACCCTTCTTGTAAGTGATCGCATCGGCATAACCCATGAGTTGGATAACCCATTTCAAGTGTATTGGGGAGGAGACCCATTGTTCTAGGAAATGTTCCAGACTCTGGAGATCGGTCTTGATGTAGAAATAATTCCCTAATAGGTATGGCTGCCACTTCTGTACTACATGCAAAATAGCCATCATTTCCTCCTGATATGTAGATACGGCTAAATTCTTACCAGAAAGGTCTCTTGAAGGAGGCAAGCCCACTGGTTCAGCAAAGACACCTGCATATCTATCCAAGGAAGTAGTGGAGATCGTTGATGGGTGCATCTGAATAGAATGGAGTTGAGCGATGACACCATGTGAATTCTTCTTAAGGATCTTTTCCAGGCGATGTGAACTGATGATGCGGAGAGACCCTAGTTGTAAGCCTGTAAATTTGTGTTGTTTCCCATTGACTCAAAACTGCATCCAAAGTTTAGCAAAATCCCATAAGATGGGGCCAAGAGTGCGTAACCATTGAATGCCCAAAACCACATCACATCCACCTAAGGTCAAGGAAAACATGTCAGAGCGCGGGTTATAATATTCCAAAGAGATACGCACATTGTGACACTTCCCCTTGTAAGGTAAGGTACCCCCATTGGCAATCATGACTTCAAAGTTGGAGCAAGGATGGATAAAACAATCAGCCTGTTTGGCAATCTGATGGTCAATGAAATTATGAGTGCTACCATAATCAATGAGTATTGTAAGAGGGATCTTCTTGAAGTAACCCCTGACCCGCATTGTTTGGGGGGTGGTGATTCCGGCTAAAGAATGGAGAGATATCTCTGGTTGGTCATCCTGAGACGGAGGGTCAATAGGCGGCTCCTGAAGGTCGACCTGATCATCTATTGTATCTGGAGCTTCTTCACCAATTTCAGAGGCAGGCGGAGAATCCACATCCAAGAGATAGAGCTTTTTCTCAACACATATATGTCCCCGAGTGAATTTCTCATCACAATTATAACAAATCATTTTTTCTCTGCATGCCCGCAACTCTGTTTCAAACAAATGCTTGATAGGAGTTGGTCGAGGAGATGGCGGGATGGGAGGTCGTTTAGAACCCATATTTCTGAAGTGAACAAAAGTGGGTTTGGAGCGTTGTTGGGCTGCAATCTTGTCTTTTTCTAACTTAGTCAACCCAAGGGCTTCCATCATTGTGTTGGGACATAACATTTTGACCTCTAAGCGGATTTCATCCTTAAGACCACTGATAAAACAACTCCTGTAAAATTCATCAGACAATCCTTCTGTTTGATTAGCTAGTTTCTCAAATTCTGTCTAATACTCTCTCACAGTGCCAAACTGGCGAAGTTTAGTGAGTGCTCCTATGAAGTCATCAAAAGCATTAGGACCAAATCCTTGCAAAAGGAGTTGGCAAAAATATGTCCATTTTGGCTCATCATGAGCCTTGATGTACCAACGGTACCATTGAAGAGCTTCATGTTCCAAATGAAAGGATGCAAGTGGAACTTTGTTGACATCAAAAGAATTATGCAAACTAAAATATTGTTCTTCCCGATAGATCCATCCATTCAGATCAGTACCATTGAAGCGAGGAAAATCAAGCTTCGGACCACGGAAATTGCTGGAAGAAGAGAACACATTGTCTGAAGAAGACTCTGACTGTCGTTTATTGTTCATGGTTGAATGCTCAAGATGGAGGCCAAGGAAATTTTCATCCAGATACTGGATTTTGGTTTTGAGGGCTGCAAGTACTTCCTCCATGGTTGAATGCTCAAGATGGAGGCCGAGGAAATTTTCATCCAGATCCTGGAGTTTGGTTTTGAGGGCTACAAGTTCTTCCTCCATGATTTTTGCTCCTGCGCGGGTGACAACCATAAACAGGAGTTTTTTTTTTTTTAGGGGGGTAGATAAACAAAAACACAAACTGTTTTAGTAAAGGAAAATCTGGATTTGGGAAAAAAATTGATGGGTAATTTGGGTTTGACTAGGTTTTGGACACTTTCAAAGGGACAAGGAAGCAGAAAAAGGGGATTTCAGAAGTGGGGTGAAAGAATGAGAAAATTTGGAAGAGATGGACAAAGAAGCAGAAATATGAAATGAACACTATGGTAAAATTTGAAGGCGATTGGGTGGAAATCAAAGAAATTATGGCAAACCCTAAAAATAGACAAATGTGGAATTTCTGGCGTTGGGAAGTGGAATTTGGGATAGGGTCCTCAAGAATGAAATATGCAGAATGGGATTGCAGAGGTGTCAGGGAAGTTTCAAGGGAAATGGAGTTAAAATGGATTTATGAGTGGGTGGATTTGCAACGGCGCGGAAGGGATCGACAACAGATGGATCTACAATGGCACGGAAGTGATTAGAAACAGTTCTTGGCAGAGGAAATCTTTGCTTTATCAACTGAAAATAGATATGGACCCCAGGTATGCTCGGATTCCTAACGGTTCATGGGATTCACTCGGCCACCAATGCTTTCTGACGGCTTGCGTATTGGGGCAGTACCCCTCACTCCACGTCTCAGGTAAAACTGATAACCGCTTTGCCACAAACGAAATCTCTTGGTTTACCTCACAGGTGGGAACTAGTCAATCAGGTAGGGGTCGTTTCCCTTTTCGCTGGAAGGTCCTCTCGATGGGCTAGCTACTTTGAGGTTCCTGTGGTACTCCTCACAATGAGTTTTAGGGCTTATTCCCAAGTACTTCCCACAGTTAAGCGGATAGGGATTATTCCTAGATCCGAACCTGCAACATATGCAAAAAAAAATTGGCAGAAATTTCACCCAACGAGCCCAAGAAAATGCTCGAATACCAGACGTGAGGAACTTGCAACAATTAATTGATAAAATGCACAATATATGAGATCACAAAATATTTTATTGATCGCAGGCCACTTCGAGGGGTCAACCTCCTTTGAGCAAGCTCAATAAAAATAACTTCACGGTACCTTCATTGGCCTCAACACACACTTATATACTAAGTCTATGCCCAATACGGTGGGTCAATACCATGGGACATATAATACTATGGGATGACTTACAAAGCATATGCATCCAATACTATGGGTCAATACCATGGGCTAATACAAACTATGGATCAACAAATACTACGCGATGACTTACAAAGCATATGCGTCCAACAACAATATACTAACAAAGTAAAGAGAAGGGTTGACACGGGTTCCTAACAAACTCATTACCAGTCAAACCACAAAGCAATGCGTTTCTAGCTCTTGCATTGTATTCATAGATTATCCTCTGTACTAGATTAACTAGCGCTACTGATGGGACATTGTAACCATCAATAACGGACTGCCAGAATTCGCGCAAGCATGGTCCTCGACTTGGTGGGACTTTGACCTCATCTTGTGCTTTTTTCATGCCATCTCTTTTAGAACTTATGCATACTCAGTCCTTGACTTAGTGGGACTGTAACCATTATGGATCCTAGATATCGAGGATATTTTCATGGGATGAGGTCCCCCTTCGAATCCTATCTCACATTCCCTCCTTGGCATGATTGGGATCCTTGATCCACATCTTCCTCACTTAGATACATAATATCCTCTTAGTGGTTGGCCTCCCAAATCCTATAAGAAGAAGGCCATCCATGAGCTAAGGGGGGTGATCTTGGAAGCACCATACTTATTATCCTAAGAGTCTTGCAAGGGTGATGTTGGAGAGCTTGGAAAGAGATGCTATCATCTTGGAAATCAAGGTATAACATTGTAATAAGCTTCTTTGGATTTCTTAATGATAACTTGGCCTATTCTCCCATGTCTTGTTTCTTGTTATATCGATGCTTGATATGTTGTAGATTAGATCTAGATCAATACATCTACTTGCTTGGAATTTTTGGTCCTTTGTCTTGTTTAACATGTTTGAGCCTTGAAGATCAAGCTTGGAGATGGAGCTAGGACAACCTACAGGTTGGAGGTAAGTTTTACTTCTTCCTTTCTTCTTCCATGTTCAATATTTCATGTAATTGCTTGATCTAAGAGAGTAGATCACCACTTGTTTTGTTTCTGTCATGGATTAAGTATCTAGGGGCTTATTTATGTCCATGAGAGAGTTTAACTATCCGTAGGACGAATTCTCCACCATAATGTATCTTCCCTATGTGCTTCTTTATACTGGTCATGCATGATGTATGTGCTTCTTTAGACTAGTCATGCATGATGTATCCTTGGACACATCTTTAGACTGGATGCAACTTCTAGATATACTTATTCATACTCGTATCCATATCCTTCATCTATCTTGCGCATATATTTCTTCAAAGTGGCTTCCATATAATTCTTTAAGATGGCATAATAATGTTGTATCCACTTTGACCTCAGTTGACATCAATGACTCAGACTGAATCAATTGACATCCTCTTTGACATTAGTTGACATCAATGACAACCAAAGCTCAACAAATAATACTAAAAATGAACAATCATTATTTTATTTTATTTTATATTATAAATACTTCCAAGTCCTTAAAATATAAATCTTGCTTTAATTAAAATGATAGTGAGTAATTTCTAAATAATAAAAGAAGTTATATAATTAATCTTTTAAAAATAAAAATAAATAATATTTAAAAATATATCCTAAATAAAAAATAGGAGAGAGAAAAAAAGAACCTTTTTCTATTTTTACGATATATCTCTCTCTCAATCTCAGAATTGGGCACTCTTAGTACCATTGGAAATCCCTCGATGAGCACTACAACTTTCATGTTTTGAGTTTTTCGAGATTATACACTGATTTTCTGAGGCGGTCATTTCAGTACCAAGTACTAAAATGACTTCCTCTGAAAATCACTCTGGAATCTCAGAAAACTCAAAACATGAAAGTTGTAGCACTCATCGATGATTTTTCAATGGTACCAAGAGAACCCAATTTTGAGTTTGTGAGAGAAATTTATAGTAAAAAAAGAAAATCTCTCTCATATTTTCTTATTTAGGATACTTTTTTAAATGTTATTTATTTTTATTTTTAAAAGATTAATTATATAATTGTTTTTATTATTTCAAAATTACTCCACTATCATTTAATAAATGCAAGATATATATTTTAAAGGACTTGGAAGCAGCGATATTATAATCTATTCTATATTTATTATTTCAAGTATATTTATCGTATTTCGAGATGAAATTTTCAAGATCTTAACCAAAGTGAGATTTATATGGAGTTAGCTACTTTAAAATAAAAATAAGACACATAAGAATCATTGACTTATTAGGTCCAACTCAACCATAATGGTTGACAAAAATATTGAAATTCTATTGGTTTGAGAAATCTGACTCATCACACACTCATCCATGGCAAAACTTTTATGAGGCCCATTTTAGAATCCAAATTTGCTATAATGGCATCATTGTGAAGTCAAGATCAAAATACCTTGCATAGGTGACTTTTGCAGCTACATGGGAGGGTTTGATGTCTATAGGGATATTATTGTATAATTTTTTAAACATTTTGATGAAATCCCCAATTGCCTCTACATTTATCTTCTTTAGGGAGGAAAAGTCAGTCAAGTAATAGAGATGGTCTCTTCCCCCACCCCATTGTCACATGAAAGTATTTTCAAGGACTAGCCAAGAAATAATGGATGTTGCACGCAAGGCTCTAAACCACTTCCTGAAATCACCCTCGAGATTCTAAAGAGACATCCTCATAAAGACGTCATCTTGTTGAGGTATTGTAACTTCAAAGAATATTATATTTGTACTTTATTATTCCGGAGATGTTTCATTCCTCTGTGAAGATCTTATTGTATATCCGGAGATGTTTATTCCTCCGTCGGAATGTGGTAACTCGGGTTATTAGACTTCCCTAGTGGGGGTCGGCCCTGTATGTGTTATGTGGGTCAAAGGGTTATTAGAGCACCCTAGAGGGGTCGTCCCAGTCAGTTGTAGTGGGGTATTTAACCCATTGGTTAAATACGAACCTACGTGTTCTTGTTTAAAAGACAAGTCGGAGTAGTGTATAAATAGAGGAGGTGTATTCCTCATTTGATACACTCACTCACTTGAGAGAGGCGCACTTGTGGAGGAGAGGTCTGCTATGGTGGAGGAGGAGATCATGTCTTTGGTTTGCATCTTTGTATATTTTTGGTCATCTATATTGAGGAAGCTTTGCTGGGTTTTCTACCCCATGAGGGTTTCCCAGGATAAATCTGTGTCTCTTGTGTTTATGCTATGCTTGTTGTTTCTTCAGTGATACTGCATATGCTATTATTGTGAAATGGAATGTAATGCTGCTATTTTCTGTCTTAGCATATTAAATTTTAACATGGTATTAGAGCTAAACTGAAGGAAGGCAAGGTATGGCACTTACGACACTTGCTTTACTTACGACAATTTGAAGGTTAGGGTTTTATATAGCAAAAATCAGTCATCGTGGAACTTTCGCTATAAATTATTTTTGGAGAAGGTTCGGGATCTGAAACCTTTACAGGTTGTATATAACATCTCCAGGTATCTTGTGTCCAAAGGGCACCCTCATATTCGTTGTACTTTGTAAGTTATGATCAGTACAGGTTAGGGTTTCTGCCTCTTCCAGATCTCAGTCAAAATCAGGTGACCTAGGAAAAAAGGTAATAACTTGGGCTAGGAAGATCAAAATGAAATTTCTTAAAAAGTGAAAGGTAGTACACAGACTGCACTATCCTAGGAAATGTTTTTAGAGGCCGAAGCTGAACTAGTGACACGTGGCACGCCGTACAAGTTCGCTCTCCTGTTTTATCCCATAAACAGGTCACGTTACGACACTTGGCATAACTCTCTCTCAGAGAGTCCAATTGAGGTCATACCTGTCAGGATGTAAATATAACAGAGCGATCTATCTCAGGAAAAATTTTCAGAGGCCGAAGTTCAAACAGTGACATGTGGCACGCCGTACAAGTTCGCTCTCCTGTATTATCCCATAAACAGATCACGTTGCGACATTTGGCATAACTCTCTCTAAGAAAATCCAATTGAGGTCAGATTTATCAGGATGGAAAGATGACAGGTCAAGCTACTGCAGAAAACGTTTTCAGACCCTGTGGAGCTAAAATTTCAGAGTTATAGCAGAAACAATTAGGTACATATTTTTGTCAAAACAGAGTTATTTTTGGAGCACCTTTATTCATGGCTTCCGGAATTTAGGGTTTCGGAGAAAGTTAGAATTTTTGGAATTGGAGTCCACGGCTGAATGCTACTCAGGAAAATCAAAATTTAGAGACCAAGATCGAATTTTTTGGTTGGGTAGAAGACCGGGCTTGATAAAACCCTAGTTCGGGATTTTGATCAGAAAGATGGAAAATTAGGGCTTCAGCAAAAGTTGGAATTTTTGAAGTCTGTAACCACGGCTGGAAGCTCCTCAAAAAAATAAGAGTTTAGAGCCTTGGATCGAACCTTTTGATTGGACAGAAGGGTGGGCTTCATCAAACCCTAATTTGGGTTCCTGTCCAGAAGATCCAGAAGTTTCGAAGGCAATTTTGAGGGGTCAAATTTTGGAGATTTCAAAATTGAAGAATACTAGTTTGATCAGCTTAGCAAGACACATTCTTCCATCCATTCAGAAGTGTGAAAGTCAAAGATTGAATTTTTAGGGTTTCTCTAGCAAACCCTAATCAAGCTCCAGATCAAGTTTCAGGGGGAGTTGAGGCTAAGGCCTTACACAAGAAGACTACAAAAAGTCTCGACAGGTATGACTTAAGGAGGTTCAGGTATGTCTTGAAATGTGATTCTTAATTAAGTTCATAATGTGTTTGTCTTCATGTTATTTATTAGTACAATCTTGATTAATGTTATTAATCGTCTTATCACCCTAGTAACAATATGAATGCATGTGAATGATCGAAGACATTCATTGATTAGGGCTATATGATTGTACTTATGCATTATGGTGTTGTGTGAGGTTGATGATGTCTGCTAACAAGATACAGGTACATCACAAAAGACAAATCAAGTTCCATGACCATGACAACATGAAGACAAAGACTCACGGGGTATGTATGACTTTGTTATATTATGTTTAACCTATGAGACAAGCAGGTTCTAGCTCAGGATCTCTAAATCATTGAAGAGATTGTTTAGGTATGTTGTACATAACTAAGCAGGTATACTAATCTAGGTATGTTTGCCTGTGTCAAGTTAGAATCTTACCGTGTGTTAGGATCCCTTATATAAGTATACTTGGTATGATTGGTTATGCTTATTCATAAAGTTAGTAATCAAGGGTTTATGCATATTATGTCTCTTATCTTGATTAACCAGAGGAGTACTATGATCAAACAAGAATATGCATGAGTAAAAGAAGACTTCCTTGAAACCCTGAATACTAATGATCATGACTATACATATTCAAGATTATTTAGAATTAGAATGTTTTGATAATATTGAGAATATACTAATGAATGTATGTTTGTGTATGAGATCATGAGGATGACACTAGTGCACACTTGAGCATGCACAGTGGTACAGAATGAATAGAAGTTCAAAAGACACATAGAAGATCAAGCGGGAGGCAACCACACAAACATAAAAGATAAGTATTTGAGTTGTTATTTGAAATAGTAAATGATATTGCTTGTATGCATATTTGTATTCCTAGAATGCTGAGTGTAAACATTCATAGAGCATTGAACAGTATACTACTAATATGCATATGATTGGTAAGTTGGACAAACATTCCATTGTTGCTTGTCTAGAATGAAACTTCTTTGCTGACATGCTGAGAGTTGTGCACACTCTCGATAGTATGTTCTGGTAGAGATGGAAGGCAACTAGATAGCCACTGTATGCATACAGAATATGGAAAAGTGTTGTGCCAAAGTATTGGTCAAAATAGTTGCATAACTATGTAAATAATATCTGTATGCATAATAGGTTATCATGACAATATGATTTGATGATTATGAAGTATTACTAATCATGTACTTAATTTTGATTTGTAGGAAAGATCATGATGAATGATGAACACTGAACAAGCGATGGATGTTCAACAAAAGATTTACAAATCAAACACACTATAGAAGGCTTGTGGCTAGAAGATTCTCCTAGAAAGAGGAAGAGAATCATGATGAAATGTTTGCTCCAAGTGGCTAGATAAGACCATTCTCTTAATGGTGTAATTAAAGAAGAAATGTGAATCAGGTTTTGTATGGGTTCCCAGGATCGATAATCAATTGATGAGCTTAATGATCACCATGGGTGATGTGGATCTCAACCTTTGCTACAAGGTTGAATATGGTTTCTATACACAGATGACATGGATGCAAGAAGGAACTCACCACAGAGTTTGAATTATATTGAGGCTCATATCAGTAGACCCATCTAACGAGAGATGGCACAGATAGATATGCAGAAGATCATTCAATGCAGAAATGAAAATGAAAGATCTCAAATTGATGCATTACTTCCTAGGTCTGGAAGTATGGCAAGGCTCATAAGGAATCTTTCTCAACCAAGGAAAGTATGCTGAGAAATATTGAAAGGACTTGATGTGTTGGGATGGCCACTCTTGAAGTTGTTATCAGATGACTCATCAGAGTTAGTGGATAGAACTCTGTACAGACAAATTATTGAGTCATTGATGTGTCTAACGAATACTAGGTCAGATATATGCTTTGCTGTGAACACCTTGAGTCAGTTTCTAGTGGAAACTAGATGTGTTCACCTGTTAGTTGCAAAGCATGTGATGAGGTACCTAAAGGATACAATAGACTTTGATCTATGGAGATCATGAATTCAAATGGCTACACAGATACTGATTGAGCAGAAAGTGTATTAGACAGGAAGAGCACGTCGTGAAGATGTTATTGTCTGGGATCAGCCATGATCTTGTGGTTTAGCAGGAAGCAGTCTAGCACAAGCGGAATATATGGCTGCTTGCTCTGCTAATTGTGAAACGGCATGGCTTCAAAATTGTTTGACTTAGAGATGGACCCAACTGTGATCCTATGTGACAAACAGAGTTGTACCAAAATGGAAAAGAATCCAGTGTTCCATGATAAGTCAAAAGCACATAGAGATCTGGCATTTCTATATACGAGATATGGTGCAGATAGGAATTAAAGTTCGAATTTGTAACAAGTTACCAATGTACTAACCAAACCTCTACTGATCCGATGTACTAACCAAACCTCTACCTCAAGTAAAGTTTTCTGAGACAAACTTAATATAGTTCAGAAGGACCCTCCTCGAAAGGGGGAGTGATGTGATCACTTATGATGAGATTGCCTGCATCGACAGTGAGGTCGATGATGTGAATACCTATATTGGTGATGCTGACAGAGAGGTTGGTGGATGGTCCTTAGACAGGGTCTAAGGTGACAAGGGGATTGCATCATCCTTGAACACATGTTCTAAAAGGAGCCGTAGACGTATGTCTTCGAGAATGAAGTCCTTGGTGGACTTGAGGGGATTGGATCATCCCTGGACTTCAGTCCTAAAGAGAGCCGTAGACGTATGTCTTCGACAATGAAGTCCTTGGTGGACATATAGGATTGCATCATCCTCAAGAGAGCCGTAGACGTATGTCTTCGAGAATGAAGTCCTTGGTGGACTTGAGGGGATTGGATCATCCCTGGACTTCAGTCCTAAAGAGAGCCGTAGACGTATGTCTTCGAGAATGAAGTCCTTGGTGGAATTGAGGGGATTGGATCATCCCTGGAATTCAGTCCTAAAGAGAGCCGTAGACATATGTCTTCGAGAATGAAGTCCTTGGTGGACTTGAGGGGATTGGATCATCCCTGGACTTCAGTCCTAAAGAGAGCCGTAGATGTATGTCTTCGAGAATGAATTCCTTGGTGGACTTGAGGGGATTGGATCATCCCTGGACTTCAGTCCTAAAGAGAGCCGTAGACATATGTCTCCGAGAACAAAATCCTGAATGAACAGGTAAGGGGATTGGATCGTCCTCGGACTTTAGTCCTTTGAATTGAGCCGTAGACATGATGTCTCCGAGAACAAAATCCTGAATGAACAGGTAAGGGGATTGGATTGTCCTCGGACTTTAGTCCTTTGAATTGAGCCGTAGACATGATGTCTTCGAGAACAAAATCCTGAATGAACAGGTAAGGGGATTGGATCGTCCTCGGACTTTAGTCCTTTGAATTGAGCCGTAGACATGATGTCTCCGAGAACAAAATCCTGAATGAACAGGTAAGGGGATTGGATCGTCCTCGAACTTTAGTCCTTTGAATTGAGTCGTAGACATGATGTCTCTGAGAACAAAATCCTGAATGAACAGGTAAGGGGATTGGATCGTCCTCGGACTTTAGTCCTTTGAATTGAGCCGTAGACATGATGTCTCCGAGAACAAAATCCTGAATGAACAGGTAAGGGGATTGGATCATCCTCGGACTTTGGTCCTATGAATTGAGCCGTAGACATGAGGTCTCCGAGAATTGAATGATAGGACTGGATCATCCCTGAGCTTCGGTTCAAAAGGTACATGATAGGACTGGATCGTCCCTGGACTTCGGTTCAAAAGGTACATGATAGGACTGGATCCTCCCTGGACTTTGATTCAAAAGGTACATGATAGGACTGGATCGTCCCTGGACTTCGGTTCAAAAGGTACATGATAGGACTGGATCGTCCTTGGACCTCGGTTCAAAAGGTACATGACAGGATTGCATCATCCATGGACCTATGTCCTAAAGAGAGCAGGATTGATCATCCTGTAATATGATCGTGTGTGATGATGTGGTTACTTGTATCGGTAGGATACTTGTATTGATGATGTGGTTACTTGTATCGGTAGGATACTTGTATTGATAATGTGGTTACTTGTATCGGTAGGATACTTGTATTGATGATATGGATACTTATATTGAAGATGAGGATACTTGTATTGGTATGGATACTTGTATTATGACGATGCTGATGATCATGTGCTGACGATGCTGATGATCGTGTGATGATGATGCTAATGATCGTGTGATAACGATGCTAATGATCGTGTGATAACGATGTTGATGATCGTATGATGACAATGTTGATGATCGTGTGATGACGATGTTGATGATCGTGTGATGACGATGCTAATGGTCATGTGATGACGATGCTGACGATGCTGATGATCGTGTGATGACGATGCTGATGATCGTGTGATGATGATGCTGATGATCGTGAGATGACAATACTGATGATCGTGAGGATCTAGATGTTGATGTTACTGTAGCTGTTCGAGTGCTGTAGAAGATAAAGACTCAGTACTGAAGATGTTGATGTTCCAGTATTGAAGATGTTCCAGTAACTGGTTGAGTTACTGATGATGTTGAGAAAGCTTCCAATGATTTATAGATGTATCATGTATGATGTTTATGACTCCTTGCTCGTACAAATGCTGTTATAATATCCTTCTCGTTAAGGGGGAGTGTTGAGATATTGTAACTTCAAAGAATATTATATTTGTACTTTATTATTCCGGAGATGTTTCATTCCTCTGTGAAGATCTTATTGTATATCTGGAGATGTTTATTCCTCCGTCGGAATGTGGTAACTCAGGTTATTAGACTTCCCTAGTGGGGGTCGGCCCTGTATGTGTTATGTGGGTCAAAGGGTTATTAGACCACCCTAGAGGGGTCGGCCCAGTCAGTTGTAGTGGGGTATTTAACCCATTGGTTAAATATGAGCCTACGTGTTCTTGTGTAAAAGACAAGTCGGAGTAGTGTATAAATAGAGGAGGTGTATTCCTCATTTGATACACTCACTCACTTGAGAGAGGCGCACTTGTGGAGGAGAGGTCTGCTATGGTGGAGGAGGAGATCATGTCTTTGGTTTGCATCTTTGTATATTGCTGGTCATCTATATTGAGGAAGCTTTGCTGGGTTTTCTACCCCATGAGGGTTTCCCAGGATAAATCTCTGTCTCTTGTGTTTATGCTATGCTTGTTGTTTCTTCAGTGATCCTGTATATGCTATTATTGTGAAATGGAATATAATGCTGCTATTTTCTATCTTAGCATATTAAATTTTAACACATCTTACTCACTAAACAAATTATCAATGAAGTCTTGAAAGGTAGAAATATGCTCATCAAATGTGGTGGCCTTTTCCCCATCAATTTGGGCAGAATTTTAAGGTAAATTTCAGTTAAATCATGGAGGATTTGATGGATATTCAAAGGCCCATACCTAGAATTCACCCATGGATTTAATAGTGATGGGGGGGGTGGATTAACACTTCCTTCTCCTTCTCCTACCATTAGGTGTTGGAGAATTTGATTCTTGTCATCAAGAATTATATAAATCTTTGGATTTGTGAGGACAAGCTATAAGGAATATTTGTTTCTTTGGGAACAATTTAGAGGTGAATCTTGTAGATCAATAAGGGTGTACTCGAAATAGACAGTGGAGGATAGGTGCCTTATGGAGCATTGAAAATGTAAGACGGTTCTTCTAGATCTAGATCTAGATCTAAAGGAGAAGAAGGATTTTTTTGAGGATTACCTAATATTGGGGAAATTTGTCTCTCACACATGTTCCTCTAAGTAACTAGCTTTTCAGGATCTTGAAGAATACAAAATTATGCAGATGTGGGATTAGCTATGATATACCACCTTCCAAATGTCATATTTTCCATAGTAGAGTCGCCAAGTGAACTTTGAACAGCCTAGTGTCTAACACTCATTCACTTGCAAGAATCAGATCTTTAATTGTTTTCCATGCCCAATGAAAAAAATCTTTAATTTCTCCATTCCCAGCAATGGCACCATTTTTCATGTTAATCCCTGAGATGTTGCAAGTTGTGTGGAACCATGCCAGAGCATGATGTAGCTCAATTTGTATAGATTTAGAGCTCGATATTTATTGAGACATATTCCAATTATTATACTTTGAAATTTGCAAATACACGGGACTTAAGACTGATTGATTACCATGGATTATGATTTAGATGCATTTTCCAAGTCTATGTTCAATAATCAATGCAATGTAGGGTGAATGTAGAAGATTATGGAACAAATGAATTGTGTGAGTTATCATTGAGATAAATATTACACATTCAAAATGATAGAAAACATACTGAGAATTTAGGAATTCAATAGTTCAACAAAATGTAAATGAGATCTTGGTGAAATGCATTAACAATGGAAACTAAGACATTCATATGTAGAACAGTAGATAAACCTTCACATACCATTCAACAAAACAAACATTAGTGAGGAAAACAAGGCATACATATGAAATATTTATCCCACATCTAATACTCAAACACATTCATGCCATGAATTTGGTGAAAGAGCAGGATTCTCAAAGATTTGTTATATCTATAAATATTTATGGAGGCAGAAGAGGATTTGGAATTATAGAAGAAGAGTACAATCACAAAAAGAACTGTTACAGGCGGATATATACGTTGGCTCTAAATCTCATGATATTTCCTTCCTGTTACAACCCATCAAGTCTTGAATATCAAGATGATCCTGCAGTTTCTCAAGAGTCCCTCTAAAAAATTACATGATGAAACTTGTTGGAATCAAAATTCATCCTTTATAGATGTTGGTTGATTCTTGATACTTTCCTAGTTTTCTCAAAACTATTTTACTACTTCTTGATTTTATTTCCTCCTATATGTTGTTCTTAAAACTGCCTTTCCCTCACGCTAGCTACCTCAAAATGCTTTCTTCCAATTATGTTTCTTCCACAACTAACTAACTACTTTTCCCTTTCAACCTTGGTGTGTGGATTGTTGTGGAGAAATTTTCCTTGAAGCTTGTCCTGATATGGATGATTTCCCTTGGGCTAGCAAAATTACTTTAAGATATTTAGCAATGTAATGTCAATTCTTTCCTATGGGATATCTATGGGCACTCATGGCATTTATTACCATCACAACATTTTTTAGGCTTTCATATGTCATACAGGTGGCAGGATTTTAAAGGTGATATTTAGACTATCTAACAACTCAAACTCATCAACAAGTAATTGAATTATGGTTGTTCTGTTTAGGATTTCCTCAAGACCCTCAAATTTCTCACCATTGTTCCTTTTAGCATTCAATATCTCTTGATATGTTCCTTGATTATAGAGGTATTTATTTCCATCCCAGAAGAGGGGGAATCCTCTTTCTAGTGCTTCCAGATGGATATAGGTAGACACCCACCTATTCCAATGGTTCAAAACAATTTTCCATTTTGGCAATTTTCTAGTAATTTTTCTATGTCTTTTCGGGTCCTAAACTATTGGGGTCGTTTTGAGTCCCTAATGATGTTTTTTGGGTCCAAGGTGGCCCATAATATTTCCATAGGCTCTTTTCTAGGCCAAATCCACTATTTTAATCCTCAGATAGATCTTTCCAATGGTCTATCGAGCGCCCCAAACGGAGATCGTATGCAAACATTATGACCCCGAGAAGTTGACTGCTTAACTAACCACCTTTAGGCTGCAAACTTTATGAAGGTTCATCCCCTAGATTTAGGTTTTTGGATGTTTAGGGTTCTTTCCCTCATTCTTATGATAAATAGTCCCTTTATTCATCTTTTTATAATCATCTTGTAACGAATGAGTGTAGCTTCCACATCTCTTCTCAGAGATATAGCTAGCACCACTCTAGCTTCTTTTATTTTATAGTCTGTTATGTTTCATTCTTTTTAATAGAATATGAGTTTACTTTATCACTTTTTTTCTTGCAATATATATGTGCATGTGAATATATATATATTATTTTTCATTTCATTCTCACATAAACCCGAGTCAATTGCATCCTTAAACATGCCTTTGAAGAAGGCAACTTATGTGATGAGAACACCCACTTTTCTTTGACCTATGTTCATCATAGTCCTCTTTGATATGAGATTATTTGAATATGTTATCAATTGTGTCATGTTGTTGATCGTCAAGTCCTACAATTGGCTCTTATTTATGTTGTTTAGGAATTTGATCACATTGGTTGCAATGTCAGGCTTTGCTTCTAGCTCATTCTGTGTTATTTTTAATTCTATTGTTGCAAATGTTGCTAGCTCTAATTCATCTTGGATGAGATCCAAATGGTCCCCGTGTTGGATGAATACTTCTGAAATTTGATACCATGGTGTCCTCTTATCCCCTTTGAGTAGAGATTTCACTACTAGCCTGCCTTTTAGTGATTCTACCTCATATTTGAGTGCATCTTTGTCTTCTTCTAGGTGGTCTATGAGCTCTTCCTTTTCTTGCACATCAATCTTTAGCTCTACAATATTTGTTTCTCTTTCTCCAATTCTCTTTTTGATGGTGTCCACCTCTATCTGGCTCATGGTTAGATCCATTAATAGATTCCCTGCCCCTTAAGTGGGATGAAGGGTGTCCTGAGTAGTTATGGTGGTGTTTTCTAGTTCCATTCTTGATATTTGGAGCTCAAGCTCATATACCTTATCTCAGTACTCCTCCATTGAGTATTTGAAGTATAACATCTATTAATGTGCCTTGTTCTTTTCCTCCTATAGTAATATTAGTTGAAGGGTCTAAACATGATCTACATCATGCACTTTTAGCCTCTTTTTTAGTACTGATATTTCATTTTCTTTTTGTTGTACCAAGGACTGCATGGGTGTGGGATTAGTAGGGTTAGATCCCAATGTATGAACATGTTGTTCCAACTGTTTAATCCTTATTTGCTTAGCCTTGGTGGCCACCTTCTCAATCTTGAGTTGGTTTTCTATCATCTATACCATCAACTTCATTTTCTTGACATTTGCAAAAGATTGGAGCACATCTTTGCAGATAAATTCTCCATATTGCTTGCAAAATTCCACTCTATCTACAGAATTGAATTCATTAAATTTGAATTTGAATTATGTTTCCTTGTAATCATCATATGTTTTTACCACTGGGACTTTTGAACTCCATGGTTTCCATTTTAAAAGTTCATTCTTCGTGGTCTATTGGCGTCAACACTTTGTTCTCGGTCATTTCTGCCAACTGCTTAGGATATGTATCCCTCACGATGTCAAGGTTTTTTCTTTTAATGTCCATGTACTTTGAGAACAAAGTGGACTATGTTGAATCAGTCCCTACAGATGAAGAATTGGAACGTGCCTCAGAAGTAGCCATAAGTGTTGAAGGAAAATGTTATATTGACACCATTGGCAGTTTTTCCAATGCTTTAGATTGATCAAAAGCTAAATCGGATTCATTGTTGGACTATCCAACCTACGTAACTTCTACCATTCCCTTTTGAGAATCAACCTATCCTCCTATTTTGGCCTTTTTGATTGCTTGTTATGCTTCAGGTTCATCTATGTCCATATATGTATGTGTCTCTAAATCTATTCTTCCAGTCCCTACTTCCTGCTTATGTGGTCTATGGACCATTGTTTCCTGGTTGTCTACTAGGCCGTATTTTCCTTGAGTGTACTTTTCGGTATCATTCCATAATATTGCATTCAATTGTTACCATGTGCCCAAATTCACTATGGCCTCCCATTCTAGGTGTGTCTTATGGTTATAAGCAGAATTTTTGTTTTCTATCATTTTCTTAGAGATGGGGCCTAATGAGGATTATAGGTCCATTTTTTACCCTTGTCTAGACCGAATTGTTTCAACATCTCTTCTGCTTTCCCTAGAGAACTCCTATTTTTAACTAAGAATGGGCCCACTTACTTAGGAAGCTTGAAAGTTATAGGTTGCTTGAGTTTACAAAAATGTATTTGATCTAATAAAAATCTTTGTTTGAGATATTTAAGTGCAAATGATCTTAGGGTCATGATTGCAGGAAGGGGATAGGGCTCATCTTCAAAAACATAGATTCTTATAATTGTGTGGCCTTCATATAAGAACCAATCTCCAATTTTGGTGTCTTCACTTAATTGCAACAGCTCCTTGTATTGGAGGAATATTCTAGGTGTAGTATTATTATGCAAGAGGAAGCAAATTATAAGCATAAATCTATATACAAAGGCTTGAAATCATTGATTTCCAGGATTCTTGAGAGTTAAGCTGGTCCATTCATAAAATAGAAATTGTATTGCTTTAGCATCTTTTGTCTACAGTTCAAGGGATCCAAAATATGGAACACTGTGATATAGGTTATGTATAGCGGGTAGGATGGGTATCTAAAACATTTTAAGGTATGGAAGTTTTCTAGCTGGACATTTATGCTATTGGATAAGAATTGGAAAAGGTAAAATTTGGTAAGAAAATGACCTGTAGAGGGGGTTAAGGTTTCCAAAAATACTAGCATGGTATCATCCATGGCCTTGTCATTATCATAACCTAATATTAGACAAATTAGAGTTAGAGATATTCTTGAATTCTTAGAAAAAATGGAGGATTTGTAACGAGGAGGGTTTAGTGGAACTTGTGTATCCTTGTTCAAATGGATGGTTAGAAACTCCCCCTTTTCTGTTTGGGAATGGGCTTGGTATCTTGGTGCGAGGGCATCATTGTCAATGGATGGAGGCTTGGGTGATCAGGAAAACATATCATATGAGGTATGGCCTCCTTCGTGATGATACAGATGGACCTTGTGCCATCTAAAGACATTATGGACCTCCTTTCAGGGGAATAATTTGTTGCACACTAGGTCACAAATTCTGGGAAGTGAAAGGTTTGTGGGAAAACTACTTGGGTCTGGTTTGATTCCCCCACACATAACAAAATTCGTTCCCATTGGCATGATTAGCTTCGGATTCTCTCATGAAGCAATGGAGGTTGGATATGGAGATGACTGGGCCAAATAATTCAGATTCTCGGTCTACAAGATGGTATTCCTTTGCATTAGGTTTGTTCTAAGCTAGAGGAGGGGTTATTTCGACTAAGGAGGCCATTACAACCTTCAATTCCCTATAAAAATTAAATTAGTGAAAATGAGGTAGAACTGCAGTTGAAAATACCTAGTCAATATGTAGCTTTAGGAATTTGACTAGTGAGTAACATGGCTTAGTTTTTGGCGGAGCATACCAGTGATGTTCTTCTTCAATGGGAGAAAAATCAAGATTTTCAAGTTGTTTTCCCCTTTTCAAAATTTCAAATTTGAAATAGATAAGTGGCACCTTTTAATTTTTTAAAATTTTGATTGACGTCACCATGACATTATAAGGGCCCAAGTGGCCATGTGTCACCTTTGGGTTGGCACATGTGGTACCTATCTATCCTAGGTGTTTCCACAAGGTAAGGATCTTAAGCAGATCAATCATATCGATCTCGGGCATTGGTGGGCCCTGTTGGAATCCATTGGTCGGCCAAGTGTCGGCATCATGGATACTTGTGTGGTTTCCATCCTTCTTTGGGTGAGTTGTAACACCTCATCAAAGAGAAGTTTCGGAAAGGATCTTTTAGGATTTGTTACCAATGGAAAGAGGCCACATGGAACCATGGTTTCCTACCAACGTCTCAATCGCTCTCTGTTAACCAACGCGCAGCTCATGGAGGCATTTCTCATCTGGGTTGTTGATCTAGTGATCGGGTGGTAGATGTGATCGATGATCTCCTTTGGCACCCTTTTCATTGGTGCTCGGTCATGGGCCATTTCTCCTCTGACTCCTCGAGTTTAGCGCTACGGCACTTATTTTTCTAGACCCTCGGTTTTAGCCTCTATTCCTTTGGCCTTCGCTAGGTGCTCACTCTATTGGCTTCTAGTCTCTTGGCTACAATAGGAATAGGAACCTAGATGCTTATTTTTCTCTTTTTTATCACTATTGGTTTAGTATTTAACACAATCACCCTTTCTTCAATGTTGAGCTCAAATATAAGCAGAGTGTTACTATTAGATCTAGCTCTTCATGAAGGATTTTGAACCTCTATATCCAAAATTTTACCCTTGTACTAACATGGACATGACAAATGTAAGGGTGTAACCAGAATCTTACCCTTGTAACTGGGATTTCTAGTGTTTCTATTGAAATGGTTTTGCATCTTCTCTAGGTGGAATTTGATGTTCAAAAATGTCTAGATAACATGTTTGCAGGTCCTCATACTTCCATGCAAAAACATCTTCAAACTACAAGATCAACAATTTTGTGTATGGCTCTTTATCCTCAGGGGAAAGGGTCTTAAACAATTTGATGATATTTGGATTTGAGGGAGCTCCCAGATTGTACTCTTTGACTCATATTATCCAGGATTTATAGTTGGTTTAGATGGTACCTCATTTGATTCAAAAATTATTTCTAGTGGGACCAATCCCTTAAATATGTGCAAGTTAAATGGAGGCATCCCTCATCAAACATGGGGGAAGGTGTGTCTACAATTCCTCCTCTTATGGGAGGGAGGTCTTGAAGCCTCAAGGAAATCCAAGAAGGCGGTAGTTCCACTATGGTGCTAAATGTGATGGAAGAATGTGCAAAAACTAGCAATCAACTAGAAATTGACAAATGCAACAATATTATGGTCACGGATAACATATTCAAAATATGTGTAATGGTGTTTATTGATTGAGCATATATGTGTATTTTTAACGTGTATGTTTATTGATTACATAGGTTTCTTTGTAATTTGGAGAAACAATAATGTGATCATACCTTGACTTATCATCCTTCCTCTAAAAAATAGTAATTGGGCCTTCCAATAGTTCTCTTATCAAATGGTTATGAACCCACTGAAGATGGTTACTGAATGTACAAATGAATTAGTTATAATGATGGGTATTGGGGTTATGTTATAGAAGGACTATAAAAATTTCCAATGGCCAACAAAATCCGATTCGGATGCAAATGCATCCCACAAATTCCACCTAGTGAAAATCCTAGTTTATTCTACTAAGATATTGTGTTAAGTGTGGATAAGAGGTTCAGCCTCGAACGGTCAAGTGTCACCTCCACAAAGATTTGGATGGATCAATGTAGCAAACAAAAACAAATCAACCTCAGCTTTAGAATCCTTGGGTACCACGCTTTCTTATCTTGGTTTCATCACACTTACTTATAGTAGTATTTTAAAAAGTTCCCTAAAAGTCAACAACCACTACTATTTCATATGAAAAATATTAAGGGACATTATCTAGATGCCTATCCCAACAATCCTAACTTGAACTATAAATTGTTGTGTGACCCATTGGTACAGGAATTTATGTTGGTTCAAGCCATGAGTCGATTTTAAAGGGTCAAATTTGATTTAGGTGTGATAATGGAAGTATTTCAAACTTATCAATGTTTCTCATTCAGCGAGACTACTTTATGAGTGCAAGATGAAGAGAATATTTCAAGGAGAAGAGATTTTAGGTTCCCTTAGTGTGTGATTGAAGTGAACAAACACACATGTGATTTATAATGCTTGAAGTAAAGAATACTTTACAAATAACTTTATGAGAAAAATAAGTTAGGAGAGACTAACATATGTGATTTAGTTACTCCCTCTTTTAAAAGGTTTCTTTGTAAAGTGTAATTGTTTTTGCAAAATGAAACTAAACACAAGCAAAGTGAAAAGGGAGGTATTTCACTCTTTTGGTATTTTTTGATTTGCCAAGATCACTTTATGGGCGCAAGGCAAAGAGCATACTAGGATTGCAAGAGTTTTTAGGTCCCTTATTTGTTTGAAGAGTGGATTTTATCTAAATTGCTTTAAACAAGAATGAAATACGCAAAGAGTATAAACTATTGGAAGCTAACTCATGTGCCTAGACTAATAATTTTTTATAACTTGAAATCAATTGTGATAATATACTCTAGTGTAAGCTAGCAGGTTGTTGGGGAACTCCAAACCCAATTCCTAGGGAAAAAAAATTTGCAGAAGATGATTTTGACCCTTATTTCAAATAGGTGAATTTAATGCCTAAGGAAGTAAATAAAGCAATTTGTGGTTGATTTTAATACTTAAACAATGTGAATGTCCATGTGGACTTCATTTGTGAATCAGAGGAAGCTAAAAAACTGAAATTTTGAAAACCGCACAGGTTTTGAGCTATTAGTCGCATGGTAACGTGCTTACTAGCTAAACCAATCTTGCGAAAAAAATGTGTGGAAAATTAGACTCTTGGCCCATGCATCAATGTGGGTAGGAGGTTGCAATACCTGCTCGGAATGTCTTTGTGGGTGTGAAAACAGAGGATTCATGCGGCAACATAACTATCGAAGAAAACTCCGTGCAATTTTGTGTGGAACAAATGATGGGATCCATGTAGTTGAGAAAAACGTAAAAA
The DNA here is from genome assembly GCA_027924585.1 of Larix kaempferi. NCBI lineage: Eukaryota > Viridiplantae > Streptophyta > Pinopsida > Pinales > Pinaceae > Larix > Larix kaempferi. The sequence continues at coordinate 5,150,615 of BSBM01000223.1, read as the reverse complement.
CTAGGACCTCAACCTACAAAATTCACTGGTTAAGGGTAAAAAATAGCAAGGTAATGATCTTATAATACCCCAAATGAGTTAATAAACAAAAATACAACCTAAAGACGTGAAAATTTGAAATAAAACACGTGGAGTTTCCAATACTATTGTTGGAAAAATGGCCCGAGTCTGGGTAGTCCTCCCTTCCCTTGCAAGTTGCAGGAAAGGAAATAGTGTGATTTGATGGTTAGTATATCCAATAAACAATGTTGAAGCTATTAAAGGAATAACACATATAATGATAACATGGAAGATAAAACTTGCATAATGAGATAAAAACACAACAAAGAGATGAGCTTCAACTAAATGTTTATGTCCAATGGAAAAGCTTGAATACAATGGTATCACCTAGGAGAATGTTTCTTGCAAATGGTAGCCAACACTCCCATTGGTAGGGTCCTTTGATCTCTCTCTAATTTCTTGCTAACTAACTTGGGATGACAAAGGAAAAGTATTGCTTTTTGAGGAAGAAGCTAAGTGAGATTTCGAATGCCAATTATGATAAGAATGCGGTTGAAAGATGATTCTCTAAGGATTATCTTGCAGCATAACTTTTCTCTTGATTTCTTCTTATGAAACGCATGCTCATGGATTTCTTTTGTAGGCGAAATGGACATCTTCAAACAACGGATTATTCATGTGAATGCTCCCTCTCATAAAGTGGTTTCAAGGTACAAGTATGGGGGCTATTGAATGCTCCAGCATGTGAAAGAATCCAATTCGAATTCCTTGGAGCCAAAATGTGGTTGTAAAGGCTTGAATGTGCCACATAATTTAATGGTTCGCATGCTAATACATTCATGTGAATTTCAAAGGATTTTATGTGCAAGTTGTGTTTGACAAACCCACATGCCGCATGCTTTTCCTTTGACAAACATTGTGCAGTTGTACAGAATTATGATTCAATTACTTCACTAATTTGTTTCATATCTTGATTTTGCTAATGAATAATCCCTGTGAGTTGCATATTGTATGTCGAAGGTGTTCCTCTACAATAATTTCCAAAATGTTGCATGTGTGTGAATGTATGTGAAATTAAGGTGATAACAGATACATATTGAAGGATAGCTCTAGACCATCTCTTAGCTTTTGGATAAAGCATATGGTCTTTGAGTCACTAGTGTTTGCACCTTGTTTTGTAACCCACAGTGGATTGTTGTTTAAAATTTAGAATCTAGTATCATAAATCCTTCTCAATTTGTACTAGTCATCATCATTTTTCTCTTTTGAGTATGACAAGAAAATCCTCTCTAGAACATTATGATTCTTGGCAGAAATGGGCAATGGCAGCTTTTATTCAAAATATTAGTTTTTTATGTAAGTTCCCAAAGGAGGTCATGGTTCTAGTTACTGTGATTTTGCTACTAATGGTTTGATTCTGTATTGCCATTTTCATGAAATATGAACTATTTGAAATTTCCCCATAATTAGTGCTTTGACATAATGTATGCAACTATTTTTTATTTCAATTGTCTTTATGGATGAGGTTTCAGTAGAAGAATTTACTTTATATTTTATCAATTTAGTTTGTTTACCATTTGGATCGGCATTATGTCTTTGTCCTTGGTGCATATAGTACTTTTCCTTCGTTATCATTATCTTTGAATTAAAGGAAAAATACCATGAAGTAGATGTTCATGTTATCTCTTATATAACATATATACCTTAAATTGGAGTTGCAAATAAACTGCTATTTGTGTGGAGTTGTCATATGGGTTTATGTGATGAAAACTATGGTTTTGTATGATATTGTTTCTTGTCCAAATGAATATGATTTTTCTTTGGTATCATTATTAATAGTTAGGAGGTTGGATATGTACGTGAAGTTACAATTTGTAAGGAACTGATTGCCATGGTTGCAATCCCACTAAAGCAAGTTGTTATTTGGTAGAATCAAATTTGATCACTGATATAAACATATAACCTCCAAAGGGAATAGTCTAGAATTCCAACAGCCTTGTCCTTTTTTTCCTTTTGTAGTATTGGATACTCTAAAGTTATGAAAGTCATATTATTAAGTTAAAAAAATAGTGCTCATACTTAACCTTTTTTGTTACAAATTTTACAAATCCATTTATCCAATGGTGATTTGGAGTATTCCAACTTATCAACTTCAAAGAAATGAGTATTGGTCTTTATTTTAGCAATTTTTATTTTTCTCTTTAGGACCAAAATGTTAGAAAAATATTTTTGACAAACAAAGTGAGGATCTATAAAATCTATGTAATATTTCAAATTCTTCTTGTTAATGATTTTATTCCAAATCTTGTATTTGAACTTCGTAGAAATACAAGATTTAATATAACTAAATTAATTAATAGAATAATGTCAACATAGATTAGAATTGTCACATACCTAGTGACCTCACCATGCTTTTGGGGCCATGGGGTACTCAAATAACTTACCAAATTTACCATTTATATCCAAAAAAAAAAATCATAATTTAATTATTAAATTTATAGCCGAAATTAAATGTATGGTCGCCCAAATTAAACATATGCATATAGTAAAAAATACAGACAAACTCTAGCATGAATGCACTCATACCATGCCATGAAATCCATGCAATTAGATCAATACATAAGAACAAATTAAAAAAAATACATAACAGAGATATTACATGGTATTTCATACATAATTATAAACATCTCTTAAAATGTCCTCCAAATAACTACAAACTAAGGGCGTTCATCCCAGTTGTAGGCAATTTGTTATTAAGTCAATTCTATCTATCCAACCCCGAGTTGGGGCTATCAATCCACAAGAAGGAAAACTTATCTTAATACCCAGCAAGCTCACAGGTGTCAAACCCCCTCCACAGTTGTCCCAATATGCTAGCACTCCTCCCCCATTATCCTGCACAACCCAAGAGATGGGGTCCCTTCTCTGAGTTAACAGTCCCTTAGGAAATTCCTAGTTCCCTTCCATGGCTTCAGTACAGACCATCTAAGGAATATCCATTTTGGGACTCCATGGAACTCAGCTATAGGACAGGCTCTCTCACAAGGAAACTCAATTTATCGGCACCAATATCCCATGGTAAAAATATTTACAGCTCTATAATTATCATTTCTCTCAGGTACATTTCTAAGTTATGGTATGGAATGATGGCTCAATCATTGATAGAATAATGATGATTTGAATGAATGATTGGATGATGATTGAATGAACTAGTTTCTCAATAATTGTATACATGTTGAGAACAAGCCAAATGGAATGCATGGGTGATGAGAACTAAACAAATGAAATACATGCACTATGGAATTATGACCCAAAATCCGACGAGAAAATCCAACGAAAAAGACTGTGTCATCAGATTTCACCTTCAAAATTATGAAATTTAATGAATGTTTTTTAAATTGATAGAAGGGTTGGTCAGATATCCGACGTCCCTTGGATATCCAACGACGTCTTTCAGATAGTCGATGCACTTGTCAGATATCCAACACTATATTATGGCCGCAGATGTCGGATATCCGACACTATATTATGCACATGCATGTCGGTTATCCAACAATATATTATGGCCGCGTTTTTTGAATATCCAACACTATATTATGCCCGCGGTTGTCGCATATCCGACATGTATGTTAAAACGGTAACTATGCTTAATTCGTCAGATATCCGACGAACGTTTATATTTTAAAATCTATAAATTTTGAAACATTCTGACATGTTTACTATACAAGCGACGGTTTGCGGAAATGTTTTTATTCGCCGGACTGTTTTCCGTAAAAGAATACATCATTATTTGTATTGGTTTTGTGATTAAAAATAACGAAGTGTGGAGCTTTATTTTCTAAGATCAATAATATTCATTCAAGCTCTTTATGAGAAAATGTCAAATAGCAATATTCCTAATCGAGACGAACAAAATCGACAATTGCTTGCTAGATTGTGGGATGGACTGAAAAGAAAGGGTGATGGAAAATGTTATTGTCCATGTAGTCAATGCAGGGGCTTTAGGAGGAGAAGAATAAAGATCACAACATCCAGAAAACATTATAGGGAACATGGACATGCTGAGGGGGGACATGAATATCGTCCATTTGTAATTTTTGCATTATAAGTGTTTTTATATTGATTGCTTTTGTAAATGTATGTATTATTTGAATATTTCTTATATTAACTTTTATCTATTGATGGTTTCATATAATTATAAAGTAAAGAGATCCTACGGCATATCGTCTGGAGGAATTGCTTTCAAAACAAGTACCGGAGAAACATGGAGCTATGAATAATGGAGAAAAAGTTAATGATCATATTGAAGAAGATGATCATACTGATAACATGGTTAAAGATGATGGTACAAATACTCTGATACATGATTCCTTTAATGTTAGAATGGATGATGATGATGATCATGAAAATGATGATCATTTTAATGATATTCATGATTTACCTCTTCTTGAGAAGGCATACGAACCCCTTTATGAGGGCTCCAACACAAATCTTCTCTCTGCTATATTGTTGATAATGAACTTGAAAGTTATGAATGGTCTTTCAAACATATCGGTCACATGGATGTTAAGGTATGTAATATATTCCATCACATAATATATATGATCGCACTAAAGGTTATCACTGTTCGTCTAATAATTTTATTATTAATTCATAAGTCAAATTAATACAGATGAAATGTGTTTCATTAATATTATTTATATATTATATTAACTAGATTTTTATTTGTATTTGTTGTAGCATGATAGCTGAATTTTTGTTACCACCGTCAAATATTTTACCTCGCACATATCGAGATTTATCTGCCATCATGAAAGAAAATGGAATGCAGTATGAAGCAATTCATGCATGCCCCGATGACCATGTTATATATTATAAGCAGCATGAATTTGCAACAGAATGTCCGAAATGTCATATCAGTAGATATCGAACAGATCAAGTAACAAAAAAGGTGCCTCGCAAGGTTCTTCATTATATTCCCATTATTCCACATTTGCAATGATTGTTCAGGTGCAAAAACATAGCACAAATTATGGATTACCATGCACGGAACAGAAGTCAAGATGACATTATTCGAATGCCTTCAAATGGGTTTGCATTTAGGGATATGAAGGAAAAATGGCCTCACTTTAAAGAAGAACCTCGTAATCTTAGGATTTCTTTGGCAGCAGATGCTGTCAATCCATTTGCAGAGATGAGATCCATCTACTCGGTGTGGCCTATTTTTTTTATCAACAATAACATTCTTCCATGGCTATCAATAAAGAGGGAGCACATAATGATGTTGATGGTTGTTCCAGGTATATTGTGTCTACAGCTTTTTTTTTAATGTAGTGGCATCTCATTTGTCGTATTTTGTTGCATAATGTCATATATATATATTTTATTTTTCTCTTGTACAATATGGTTTATATATCTAAATGGTACGTGTTGATGTATATGTAAATTCGGAATGTATTTCATCTATGTTTGACTCTTTGACCAAGCTAATTGAAGGGAAGAACATAAATCGGAAGATGACCCTGTGGAACCAATTGAAAGGAGTAAAGTTTCAGAATGGAGAAACCATTCAATCTTATTTTTCAAGGGTCTCCCAGATCAAGGAACAACTAGAAGCAGTGGATGAAATGGTGGAGAATGGTGAAGTGGTGATGACCACTCTAAATGGCCTACCCAGGTCATGGGATTCCTTTATTCAAGGAATTTGTGCAAGGAAGAAGTTGATCTCCTTCAACAGATTGTGGGAAGAATGCTCTCAAGAAGAAGCTAGGCTTGTGGCCCGAGAAGAAAAGATGGGAAATGAAGATCAAGCTCTCACAGCACATGCCATGAAAGGCAAGTCCAAGAAGGATTCATCTCATAACAGAATAATCTCACACCACCATTATCATAAAGATAAGAAAGATCTCAGATGCTTCAATTGCAATGAGAAGGGACACTTTGGTTCAGATTGTCCCAAGAAGAAGAAAGACAACAACAACAACTTCAATAAGAAGAAGAAGAATAACAAAATAAGATATCATGCTCATGCTGCCGAAGATGATGAACCCCCAAAGAAGAAGGCTAGGGCAGAAAGTGATAATGATGATGACTCATCAAGTGAAGAAGAATATGTTCTAATGTATGCTCTCACAGGTACTATCTCCCATGGTTGTAATGATTGGTTGATTGACAGTGGGGCTTCCAAACACATGACTGGGTTTAAGGAATCTTTTGTGAATCTATCTGAACATGAATCACCTCAAAAGGTGAAACTTGGGGATGATTATCAATACCCAATCAAAGGAAGTGGTGAAGCCTCCTACAACCTAGATTCTGGAAAATCTTTGAAGATGAAAGAAGTCTTGTATGTACCTAGGCTCAAGAAAAACTTACTCTCCATCTTTGCATTGGATGCAAAAGGTATGAGGGTTGCATTTGTGGATGGCCAAGTCCTAATGTGGCCAAAGGGAAAGAACATAGATGATGCAGTAGTGATTGGAGAGCAAGAGGGAGGTTTGTATAAATTGAAGAGACAACCTGAACATGCCATGGTCCATGATTCCATGGAGCCAAGTGAACTTTGGCATAGAAGACTTGCTCATATGCACTATAGGGCACTTCCAATTGCAAGCAAAGCTGTAGAGGGTCTTCCTGAAATCAATACCAAACATGAAGGTGTTTGCAAAGGATGTGCAAAAGGTAAGAACATTAAGAAGGCTTTCCCAAGCAGTGAAAGCAAGGCAAAAGACATCCTGAAAATCATCCACTCAGATGTATGTGGTCCTATGTCATCTAGTTCTCTAAGTGGGTATGTTTACTATGTCTCATTTATTGATGACTTCTCCAGGAAGACTTGGGTATACTTCTTGAAGAGCAAAGATGAGGTGTTTGATAAATTCAAGGAATTCAAAACCTTGATGGAGAATCAAACTGACAAGAAGATCAAAATATTCAGATCCGACAATGGTGGAGAATTCACCTCAGGTGACTTCAAGAAGCTTTGTAGTGATTCAGGGATTAAGAGGGAGTTGACTGCTCCTTATAATACTCAACAGAATGGAGTTGCAGAAAGGAAGAACAGAACTATCATGGAAGTAGCAAGGGAAATGTTGCATGACCAGGATCTACCTATGCATTTATGGGCAGAAGCAGCTAGAACAGCTGTATATGTGCAGAACAGAACACCCCACAATATATTGGACAACAAGACACCGGAAGAGGTCTTTTCTGGTAAGAAACCTGAAGTCAGTCATCTCAGAATATTTCGCTGTCCAGTATACACTCATGTTCCAAAGGAAAAGAGGACTAAACTAGATCCTTCAGGAAAGAAGGGCATCTTTGTGGGTTACAGTGAAAGCTAGAAGGCTTACAAAATATACTTTCCAGGGTTCAAGAAGATTGATGTCAGCAGGGATGTAACATTTGATGAAAACTCAGCATTCATCAAATCAAGGAAGGCACCTATCGAAATTTATGAAGAACCTAAGGAAACTAGATTTCAAGACACTACCATGACTGAAGCAGTTCCAAAAATTGTTCGTGAGTTTGAAGATCCGCAAGAACCTGTAGATCCACCCTGTGAGGATAACTCTCACAAGAGGAAACCTGCATGGGCTAGAGAGCTCATTCAAGATGCAGAAAGATTTGGCATTCCAGAAGAAGAACACAGAGCAAAGAAGAGAACCAGATCACATACCAGCTATGTTGCTTTACTCTATGAAATTATGAACAAAGAGCCCTCCAGCTATGAAGAAGTAGCAGAAAAGAAAGAATGGAAGGATTCCATGGTTGAGGAATACCAATCAATAATGAAGAATGATGTTTGGGATGTTGTCCCAAGACCTAAAGAGAAGTCTATTGTGACTTCCAAATGGATCTACAAAATCAAGCATGCTACAGATGGCAGTGTAGAGAAATACAAGGCAAGATTCGCAGCTCGTGGCTTCTCTCAGAAAGAGGGAATAGATTATGAAGAAACTTTTGCACCTGTAGCCAGGTATACTTCCATCAGTACTTGCCCTGGCTGCAGCGATGAAATGGAAAATACACCAGATCGATGTCAAGACTTCTTTCTTGAATGGTGTAGTTGAAGAAGAAGTATATGTGGAGCAGCCACTCGGTTTCGAAATACATGACAGGGAGTCATATGTGTGCAGATTGAAGAAAGCCTTGTATGGCTTGAAGCAAGCTCCCAGAACTTGGTATGGTAGGATGGATAGTTTCCTATCTAGTTTGGGCTTTACCAAGAGTAAAGCGGATTCCAACCTTTATTACAAGGTTGAGGAAGGGAATCCTGTGATTCTACTCCTGTATGTGGATGACTTATTTGTAACAGGATATGACAGACTGATTGCAAATACAAAGAGGAAGCTTGCTGCTGAGTTCGATATGAAATATTTGGGAATGATGCATTACTTCCTAGGTATGGAGGTGTGGCAGAGTGCAGGTGGGATCTTCCTTGGTCAAGGGAAGTACACAATAGATATCCTGAAGAGATTCGGGATGATGGATTGCAAGGCCATGGCCACACCTATGGCATCGAATCTGAAGCTTCTATGTGATGCTTCATCTGAGCCGGTTGATGTCTCTATGTATCGTCAGATGATTGGGTCATTGATGTACCTGACGAACACGAGACCAGATATTTGCTTTGGAGTGAACACATTGAGTCAGTTCCTGACAGATCCGAGGAGTGTTCATCTGGTTGCTGTAAAGCATGTTCTGAGGTACCTAAAGGATACAGTGGATTATGGGCTCAAGTATGAGGCGAATCGAAAGTTTAACCTGTAGGGTTATGTTGATTCAGATTGGGCTGGCAGTGCTGCAGATAGGAAGAGCACATCTGAGTGTTGCTTCAGTATGGGATCAGGTGTGATTTCTTGGTTTAGCAGGAAGCAGTCCTGCGTAGCACTGAGTACAGCTGAGGCAGAATATGTTGCAGCGTGTTCAGCTAGTTGTGAGGCAGTATGGCTACGGAAGCTACTGTCTGAGTTATTTTATCTCTCATTGGATGCTACTCGTATTTTCTGTGATAACCAGAGTTGTGTGAAACTGTCCTAGAACCCAGTGTTTCATGACAGGTCGAAACACATAGAGATCAAATATCACTATATCAGGGATATGGTGCAGAGAGGAGCTGTGAAGCTCCTGTATGTCGCGACGGATGAGCAAATTGCAAATGTGCTGACGAAGCCACTAGCCACGGTGAAGTTCGAGTACTTCAGAGAGAGGCTTGGCGTTCTTCAGATCGAGGACACTTCGAGGAAGAAGTGATGGACACATTTGCTGAAGCCATTCCAAGCATGTTGGAAGGAGGATCCTTCACATGGCTGTGGATGTAAGTGCTGGATGATGAGCATCAGGATGATGTTCTGGTTTCTGCTTTGTATGATCAGTTGGATCATTTTTATGTATGTATCTATGCATCATGTTAGATGCTGGATATGATCAGTTGGATCATTTATATGTATGTATGCATCATGTTGGATGTTGGATATGATCGGTTGGATCATTTGTATGTATTTTGTATAAGCATCATGTTGGATGCTTGGACCATGTATCTGTATATGTATCAGGTGGATACATTGTATGATCAGGTAGATCATGTATGGTGATATGTATCATGTATTTGTATTTGTATCAGGTGGATACACTGTATGATTAGGTGGATCATGTATGATGATATGTATCAGGTAGATACTTGGTATGCATCAGGTAGATGCATTGTATGATCAGGATGATCATGGATGACAAGCTTCAGGATGTTGCTCCAGATGACATGCAGCAGGGTGTTGCAGTGATGATGATCAGGATGATCATGTGTACATCAGGATGATGTATGGTGAGTATCAGGTTGATACTCTGTGGCCGTGGAACAGGTTGTGCAGATAAGCATGTAATTTGTGCCCTAGGAGATTTGCAGATAGTCTTTCGAGGTTCTGCCTACGGCATGTAATTTGTACCCTGGGATATCTGGCAAATGCTCTTTTGAGGTTTTCCTTGGGAGGACATATAATTTTTTCCCTGGGAGATCTGCAGATAGTCTTTCAAGGTTTTTCCTATGGTATGTAATTTGTGCCCTAGGATATCTGGCAGATGCTCTTTCGAGGTTTTGTCCTATGGCATGTAATTTGTACCCTGGGAAATCTGATAGGTTGAGCCGTGTGCTCGTAATCAGTCCTGGGATGCTCTTTCAAGATTTTTCCATGACCACATGTAATTTGTGCCCTGGGAGATCCGATAGGTTGAGCCTTGTGCTCGTAATCAGTCTTGGGATGCTCTTTTGAGGTTTTGTGGTGACCACGTGTAATTTGTGCCCTGGGAGATCCGATAGGTTGAGCCTTGTGCTCGTAATCAGTCCTGGGATTCTCTTTCGAGGTTTTGTGGTGGGGTCACATGTAATAAGTCCTAGAGATCTGGATAGGATGAAAAAGGCCTCAGATGCTCTTTAGGGTTCTTTCTAGTCAAGAGACTCTTTTAAGGTTTTGTGACGCACGTAATAAGTCCTGAGATTTCCACAGTATGGCTAGTGATGATGAAGACCTGCAGGTGGTGGGCCTACATCTAGTATGAAAAAGGACTGGCTCTGTAGAACTTCCTATGACGAGTAGAGTCAGATATTGGTTGAGATAGCAGCAGCAGTGATGATGATGATGACGATGATCTTGAGAAGAAGACTTGTCTAGCATATCTGTGTCGAGAAATACCTTCCTAGTTAAGAGGGAGTGTTGATGTATATGTAACTTCGGAATGTATTTCATCTATGTATTTTATATATTTTATTGTACCCTTATTAGAGATGCGTTGTTCCTCTATAAGGAAGTGTCTTCATGTGGATTGACAAGTGTCACAAGTGTGTGTACTTGCCGATGGGTTATTAGACCACCATGTGTGGGGTCCGGCCCTGAAATATATATATTATAATGTGGATGTACCTAGCTAGACAAGTCGGACCCATAAGGTCATTGGGAAAACAGATTAGTATAAATAGAGATCAGGTGATCTCTATTTAGATCATTCGGAAAAGTATCTCACTCTCACTCAGAAAGTGGCGCACTAGTGAGGAGGAGGATCATCTGCTACTAGGAGACAATCTCAGTGTATTTTGGTTGTAATTTGGTTGAGCCATTGCTCTCTCTATCTCTGAGGAAGTTGTGGGGTTTTTCACCTTAGGGTTTTCCCCACGGAAACTCTGTGTCTCTTGTCTCTTATGCTTTTGATTCTTGTGATGCTTGTCATGCTTATTGTGATTGTCATGCATTGATATACTGTATATGTTATTCTCTCAGTAAAGATCCTAGAGTATTGTAAATTGATGCTCAAAATTTAACAGTACATCTCATAATTATATTTTTTATATGTTCAAATCAATCAGGTAAGTACCAAGTCAAAGATATGAATGTATATATCGAACCTCTTATTGACGAGCTACTAAATTTATCGAATGGCATCACTATGTATGACATATCTAGACCAATACGACAAAGGAAATTTCAATTCCATGCAATGCTTGTATGGACAATACATGATGCCCCAAGGTCAACCCATTTTTGTGGTTTGTAATTATAAGTTCCACTTTATTTGCATTTAATTTTATGAACTAGTTAATATACTACGCACGCATGTTTTTCTAAATAATCCATTCATTTTGTATATAATTATAATTGACATAGACATTCCATATCTTTATGTAGGTCTTCAGACAAAGGGAAAATTTGCATGTCCAGTTTGTGGTCCGCAGGTCAAATCTTGTCATTCAAAAAGCTTAGGAAATGAGGTGTTTGATGAGTATAGGCACTTCCTCTCTAAGAATCATAGGTATCGAACTACCAAAAAACATATGTTCAATGGAAAGCAAGAGACTGCATTAAAACCAGAGAGAATGACACCTCACCTATGGAAGTTGCAATATAATAGAAATCGTCAAGGTACATATGAATCATTGTATATCAAATGTTATGTATTGTTTTTTATTGTGTGTTGTTTACTTTAATTGACATTGATTTCTGTAATTTCTTTATAAACTACGATTCATGATGGTTGTTCATATGATCATGAAGACATTAATGGGATTCCACGAGGAATGAAAAGTTATCCTAGACAATTTAGTAGGTTGCCCTACTATGAGTACCTACAAATTGCTCATCTGTTTGATACAATGCATATCGGAAAGAATGTGACTGAAACATTATGGCGAATATTGGATGGAAGGAGTGAGAAAGAAAAAATTGTCAAAATTTGCAAAGACGATCAAGAAGGCAACCATGCAATGAAAGACATCATTCAATTTCATAGCAACGGAGAGAAAATTAATATAAACTCACTTCCATGGATGTTAACGGACCAGCAAAGTAATGTTGTAAAAGAATTCAAGCAAAAAATTAAATTTCCCACCGGATTTTGTGCGAACATGAAGAATATCATAATAAATAAAGGTGATTTTGCGGGGCTGAAAATGCATGATTGTCATGAATTCATGAAGGTAATTATTATGGTATGCATTTAATTATTGACTTTTTTCTATTCCAGTGAATATTGTTGGTATTTTTTTTGTCTACTCTTTGTTTAAAAAATGAAACGATTTGTATATTGTTACAGTATGTTCTACCTCTGTCTCTCCCGGACAACTCCGACAACAATGTCAAACAAGTAATATATAATCTCGGGAAATACATGAGGTAAGTAGCAATTTTTTGCATGTGCTTAGTGTTTGTTTAATTCATCGTAGAACTTATATTTGATTTTTGTGCTCTAATTCATGTTATGTAATATAATTTTTTTTGTTAAATCTCTTGATTGGGTTGCGTCACTTGTAGATGGTTGTCATCTAAATAATTCCATAAAGAAGATATAAAGTATTGGAGGAGAGAAATTCCGCGTCCCATGTTTGAAATGCAAAAGAATCTACCTTCGGCATTTTTCAATGCACAGGAACACTACCTCATACACCAAGTTGAGGAGATTGAATTGTGTGGACTTGTGCACTCAAGGTCCATGTGGATGGTTGAGAGGAACTTGGAATTTATGAAGGGTTTGGTTAGACAACAAGCACATGCTGAGGGTTCTATGATGGAGGGATATATGGTATACCAAAACATGTTGTATATTAATGAATATCTTCCTAAATTAGCGTCAAAGCTCAATTTACGTCACATTTGTGATCCAGACTCCAATAAAAATTTTGAAGGGGAGTACCCAAAGGGGAAAGGTAGATCGAGGAAGGTGAAAGGTAATATAACACATTTGACTATTGATTTTTATGTATATATATCATACATATTCTATTTTTATATTCAATATATTGCATCAATTTAGAGTGTAATATACTTTGTTAAGTGAATATACATTTGTATTGAATTTTAATTTTATTGTCATCAAACAGTTGGTCGAGAGTGGGATGCAATTCATTTATACATCGCAAACAATCTTGACTGGATGAAGGTATGGATTGAACAATGTGAACAATCTGGTCATGGAATATCATGGGAAGGTGTGGCTTCATTGGTTAAAGTGGCACATCGCAATGGAGATACCAATCTAACACAAAGGGAATTCGATTTATCATATGGTTTAAAAGATAAGCAAGCAAGCATATTAATCAACCACACTATTTATTTATTTTGCAAACATATTGTCGATGTACGCGCTGATTTTTTTCCCTGTATGGCATTATAAACATGCACTTAATCATAAATAGTGGATCATTATGTAATATTTTCTTGTATGGCTTGTTGTAGGTAAAACACCATAAGGCTATGTGGTGCAATGGATGTAGATATCGCATCAAAAATTTGGATGAAACGAATAAAACATCAGATCGTGGGATATCTGCAGTCTTTGAGGTGACCAATGTTTCCTCTAGAAGTGACAGACATCCAGAACTCTCTGAAAATTGATACTATGGGTATCTGGAAGAAATTATTCAGTGTGACTTTAACTCCTTCAAGGTATTTTTGTTCATTGTCAAATGGTATAGGTGTAGATTGAATCAACATGATCTTGATAAAACAATTATTGAACATGATAATGGATTTACCATGGTAAATACAAGGTTGTTTGAGCCAAGAACGGAGCACTATGTTCTTCCAACCCAATGTGAACAGGTATTTTACTCTGAGGTTCCAGGTAGAGTGGGTTGGTCATTTTTTGTGAGACACGATCCAAGGGGAAGGCTGTTAAAGTATAACGTAGATGAAGGTAATGAAGAGGTTCTCAAAGAAGAAGAAGATGTTGAAGATCATGATCAACATGAGTTAGATGATCATGTTCCAGAAGAATATGTCGAAGAATTAGTAGAATCAGATGATGTAGCAGACAATGTCCATGAAGATGATATTAACGATGACATGATGATCGTAACTGACATCGATGACGATGATGATATGGCCAATCCTTACAATGTTTACTCTGGATCGGATGATACAGATGATGACTTGGATGAAGAATATGATGAAGTCCATTGAAGTGTACGAGGTATGCAGTAATATATCTACTCTATTTATTTTGATTTAATATTGCGATAGAAATATTGAATTTTATTGGTACATATAAATTAACTGTGTCTTAGTGCTTTTTCCATTTTCCTGTATGTTATAATTAGAAACATTTCTTGTTATAAAGTATGACAAAAACCACATTTAATTTTGTAGTACATAGATATTTTGTCGGGTTATGTGGAATTGAGAGTGATGTGAGGGGGGGGAGGGGCCATAAGAGCTTCCACCTTCACGGGGTTGGCCTTGTTTAGTAGAGAATATTAAATTATTCTCGAAAAAAAGAGAAGCTCGGTAAGGAAATGCACAATTATCGTGCTAACCCAAATGGCATGCTTGATCATGTATTGCACGGGTCCAACATTGAAATTTTTTAAATTTGTGTTGGCTTGGACTAAAATTTGGCATGGTTAGACTAGACACATGCATTGACAGTGTGGGAGGGTTTCCATACTCAAACATGACTAGAACTAACCATTGGAGCATCAAAAACCATACCTATAGATTTAATTAATCTACTACATGGGGCCAATGTTGAATTTTTTTAAATATGTGTTGGCTTGGACTGAAATTTGGCATGGTTAGACTAGATGCATGCATTGATGGTGTGGGAGGGTTTCGAGACTCAAACATTACTGACATTAAAAATTCGAGCATCAAAAACCATACCTATAGATTAATTAATGTGCTACATGGGGCCAACATTGAAATTTTTTAAATATGTGTTGGCTTGGACTAAAATTTGGCATGGCTAGACTAGACGCATGCATTGACGGTGTGGGAGGGTTTACAGAATCAGACATCATCATCATCATTGTCGTCATCACCCTCTTCCTCATCAACATCATCATCATCATCATCTTTTTCATATTCATCATCTTCATCATCTTCATCATTATCATCTTCATCATCATCATCATCATCATCATCATCGTCGTCGTCGTCGTCGTCGTCATCATCTTCGTCATCATCATCATTGTCGTCGTCATTGTCATCACCACCATCATCATCATCATTTTCATTAGCATCGACATCATAATCATCATCATCGTCGTGAGCTTCATCATCATCATCATCATTATCATCATCGTCATCATCATCGTCGTCGTCATCATCATCATCATCTTCATCATCATCTTCATCATCATCATCATCATCATTATCATCATCGTCATCATCATCGTCGTCGTCATCATCATCATCATCTTCATCATCATCTTCATCATCATCATCATCATCATCATCGTCGCCACCATCTTCATCATCATCATCATCAGCATCAGCATCAGCATCATCATCATCATCATCTTCATCATCACCACCACCATCATCGTCATCATCATCTTCATCATCGTCATCTTCATCATTATCATCTTCATCATCATCATCATTGTATGATATCCGACGCAGATACCTAGAAATACCAATGGCGTTTGTCGTCCGTGGTTTAGCGAGCTCGTCGGATTCTTTTGAAGTCAGAAGTCTGATATCCGATGCCTCTTGCCGTCGATGGTATGGGGAGGTCGTCGGATATCAAACACCCAATTGCTTGATGGTGTGGGAGGGTTTCCAGACTCAAACATGATTGACACTAACCATTGGAGCATCAAAAACCATACCTATAGATTAATTAATGTGCTACATGGGGCCAACGTTGAAATTTTTTAAATATGTGCTGGCTTGGACTAAAATTTGGCATGGTTAGACTAGACGCATGCATTGATGGTGTGGGAGGGTTTCCAGACTAAAATATCATCATCATCATCGTCGTCATCACCCTCTTCCTCATCAACATATTCATCATATTCAACATCTTCATCATCATAATCATCATCATCACATCATCATCATCATCGTCGTCGTCGTTGTCATCGTACAATATCATCATCATCGTCATCATCATCGTCGTCGTCGTCGTCGTCGTCATCGTCGTCGTCATCATCATCATCGTCATCATCATCGCCATCTTCATCAATGTCATCATCATCATCATCATCACCATCTTCATCATCATCATCATCATCATCATCATCATCATCATCATCAGCAACAGCACCATCTTCATCATCATCATCATCATCATCAGCATCAACATCTTCATCATGATCATCACCACCACCATGATGATGATGATGATGATGAATTTGGCATGGTTAGACTAGACGCATGCATTGATAGTGTGGGAGGGTTTCCAGACTCAAACATCATCATCGTCATCGTCATCGCCCTCTTCTCATCAACATCTTCAGCATCATCATCTTCTTCATCTTCTTGATCTTCATTATCTTCATCATCATCATCGTCATTGTCGTCGTCGTCGTCGTCACCCTCTTCCTCATCAACATCTTCATCATCATCTTCTCCATCTTCATCATCTTCATCATCATCATCTTCATCATCATCATCATCATCAACAGCAGCAGCGACAGCAACATCATCAGCATCATCATCTTTATCATCATCATCACCACCACCACCACCATCATCATCGTCATCTTCATCATCATCATTGTTGTATGATATCCGATGCAGATACCTAGAAATACCAACAGTGTTTGTCGTCGGTGGTTTAGCGAGCTCGTTGTATTCTTTTGAAGTCAGAAGTCTGATATCCGACACCTCTTGTTGTCGGTGGTATGGGGAGGTCATCGGATATCAAACACCCAATTGCTTGATGGTGTGGGAGGGTTTCCAGACTCAAACATGACTGACACTAACCATTGGAGCATCAAAAACCATACCTATAGATTAATTAATGTGCTACATGGGGCCAACGTTGAATTTTTTTAAATATGTGTTGTCTTGGACTGAAATTTGGCATGGTTAGACTAGACGCATGCATTGACGGTGTGGGAGGGTTTCTAGACTCAAAAATCATCATCATCATCATCATCGTCGTCGTCATCACCCTCTTCCTCATCAACATCTTCATCATCATCTTCATCATCTTCATCATCATCATCATCATCATCATCATAATCATCATCATCATCATCATCATTATCATCATCATCGTCGTCATCATACAATATCATCATCATCGTCATCATCATCATCATCATCGTCATCGTACAATATTTTTATTTTAATCTAGCTAACTATATTATTAATATTGTAGAAAAATATACATTATTCACTAGTGAAAAATTCCACTAGGAAAACCAAGTCCATAGTGGATCAAAATTACCATTATTGCTCATAAAACCAAAACATATGCCATTATGTTCATGTAGAATTTCCACACATTGTGCTATGTCTATTCCTAGAGCTCAAAATTATCAAATGTTAGAGTAGAAAATACAAAAAAAAAATATCATAAATTATAGCCTATACTATTATGTGAAATGGTGATAGTTTTAATATTTCCCTTGTAGTGACTCTAATCTTCCTCAAATTTTCATATAAGAAAAAAAAAAGTAAAAAGGGGACAACACCTAGTCATTTCTATTGTATTTTGAATCCATGTGTGTAACTAGGGTTTTATCATCATAGCTTTTATCCTTATCCATTACTTACATGTAGAAGAGTTTCTTGACTAAAGATTCATACTTTTCATCAAAAATTTCTAGTTTTCCAATATCGATTTTCTATGGATGCCCCACACTTCAACAATTTCAACCATTACGCTCTAGTTTTATAGTAAGATAATTTTATCTAAAATACATGGTGCCCTAGCTTCTAGAGAAACCAATATTAGGTCTTTGGTGTTTTAGCTTCACAACAATTTCCTCTAAAGGAATTGTGTCCCATTCCACCAAAATATTATTCTTGACTCTTTCATATGAACATATTTAATTTTGTTTGGAAACCTACTCCAATAATTACTTATTGCAATGATAACCTACATTTCAACATTGGTGGGATTCATGTAAATGTTAACCTTGTTAGTTTGATTACATTGCGATGGCTTGCCTCACTTGGCCCGGATTGGAAAAAAATTCATCAACCATCTTCTATTTCCACTTGTTAGGTTTCTTATCCATGTTAGTATATTGATGGTGCTCCCTCTAGGGATTACTTATCGAAAACATTGAAAACTAGGGATAGCTTACAATCCCACTATACCCAAATTAGGTTAATCCAACAAACAAAGAAGTATAATACTGGTGTTCTTAAAGAAATAGGAAGTTACTCTACTTAAACCATAAAGAAACATTCCTTTGTTTTCTATAATACATGATGTCGCGGATGGGTGTGGATATATTAACAATCCTAAACCTATAGACACAAACTGGAGTTGGTCATGTTCATGTGTGAATCCTTGACCATAAAGAAATTACTTGAAAAAAAATTAAATGTGATTAAATTTTTCTTAACTTAAGGATTAAGGGTTAGGACAATGTTACCCACCTCATCCCTTTTTTATGATGCTTCCACTCGTAGAACCATTAATTGAAGGGATATTCACTACTCCAAAACCCTCAAAAATTTCAGTGTACACAAGCAGAACTTGGATATGGTTTCAACACTCCCGTGATAGAAAACCAGCGTAACACTACACCCATGAGTTGGAGCCATTTTCATTGCACACTATGCCCACAAGTTGCCACCTTAAACCCCCACACCGTGGATCAAACCCATAGAGGAGGACCGCATGTAGATAAACCCCACACCTAGAGGATACCACGCTCCCATTGCAAAGGAGAGGATACTTTTGTTCCTAGAGGAGATCGAGGCCACGCGCCCATTCTTCTATTCCTGGATGAGGTCGAGACCGCACGCCCTTTGCAGAGCAGAATTTTGTTCCTGGAGGAGACCAAGACCATTGTAGAGGAGGTCAAGATGTCTTTGGTAAGTATGAACTTCAACCCAAACACCTAACCCAAAAAAAATTCCTTCTCTCCAGAGCACATTGATCATGGTTTGGAAATCTGCCACACATTCATCAATGGGATTTTGGAACCTTAATGCTTCACCCAACTGCAAGTCTCGTTCCTAAGTAAGAATAGTGTAAAACAGGTTTCTTATTTGGAACCTTTCAGCTCAAGAGCTCAACCTTCTGAGGACAGACAACCCAAAATTTGAGTAGTCCAGCAGTCGAATTGGGATCCAAGCTGAGTAGTCCAGCATTTGGATTCTTTGGCCTACCCTATTTCACTTATCTTTCACATTTATTAGGACCTGTAATCACTACTAGAAACTAGGAGTTAAATATAATGACAAGACTGGGAAAAATGGCCCTCTAGACAGGTGGGGAAACCACAACCAAACAAAAAACCACAGGAGTACACCAACATCAACTTGAAAAGACCCCAGAAAGTCCCTGTAATGTCCCCAGTTTGGCCCCATGGCATTAACATTATAAATGATGTAATATTTGTTATGAAATCATGGTGAAGAGCTCAAGGCCAAGGCCCCGCCATCGATTTAGTGATGCATATGGGTTGCGTGCTAGCAATGCACATTGGAAATTCAAATATCATGTAATATGCATTTTAATAAAAATACCCACAACTAGCTATGCAATGCAACAAAGAGATGGGGGCATGATTTCACAAGGAATTGGGAGGGAAAACATTCAAACCCTTGAGCCAATAGAGTCAAGCCAAGTGTCAATGAGGGAACCCATCAAACCCTCAACTACCCATGTTGACTTTTGTACCAAACCATTGATTTCTCCCAAGAGTTGGTTGGGGTAGTTAATGCCTTGGGAAGGGAGAGGTATGGCTGTCCAAATTCGGGTATGGGCAAGCCACCCTTCATGGAAAATCATGTTGGTCTCCTTGGGCAAGAAGAGAGCCACGAAATTGCTCTCCAAGCGATAATCCATGACCATTCTTCCTCCCTCACGAGTTTAGAACTACCTGGGCGTTTTCCAGGCATGGGGAAAAACGTTTTCTTCATTTCCCCAGCAGAGAAGGGCGTTTTTCTGTGTTGTATACCAGTGGGGAAGAGGGGAAAATGAATGGGGGTTCAATAAAGAACGTTTTGGGCTGCTGAAGGCTGAGATATTGGGGAAGAAATCGTTTTTCCTCCCGAGGGTTGTTTGCCCCATCCCACAATCCGTTTTTGTTGGGAACGTTCTTGGGAAGACCCATGGCCATCTTATTTGTAATTCCCATTGTCTAAAATGGGTATCCCTGCCCCTGTTTGTGCTTACTGTGTGAATGAAGAGTGTGTTGGGTATGGGTATCCATGGCTTGAGCTTGAGTGCAAGCCTCCAGGGTTCAATTATAGCCTGATAAACCCAGTTGGACTGGCTTGGCTAAAATGAATCGGTTAATGGACTGTGTGTGAGCGTGAATCTCCCCTTTTTCCTTGTGAGAATCATGCCCAGCTTGGGGGTGGCCTTCGGATGGACTCAGTATAAGCCGTCGAAGAGCCTATGGCTGGGTGGAACGTTGCAGCGACATAGCTAGTTTCTTGGGACAATTGCAATGAAGATAAGTGTTTATGTCTATGTATTTACTCCTGCAATGTTTAATTAATGACTGATTATTGATATGCTGAATGCATATGAAGAGTGTGTGAATGTTGTTTTAATTCCGTTGTGCATAATTTTCTTGTGTTACATCTGCACATTCATATTTTATTCCTTTCAATCAAATGAGTGGGCTGAATTTTGATTAAAAGCCCCATCGATTGGTAGTATGTTCCTTGCCTTGCAGTGGTAAGCAGGTGGGTACATTACAGTCCCCCAAAAATATAAATAACCCCCGCCAAGCACCATCTCAGAAAACAAAATATCCCCAAGACGTATAATTCGGCCCACAGGTAGATACTGTTGCTAGAAAAAACTACTTATGGTTCGCTTGGAATAATCAAAATGCTTCTGCCTGGAATCTTTAAACATAATTTTTCAGTGATGCCCTTGGAGACTATAATATTCTATTTTCCTTTCACCAAATGGAACTTGACTTTATAGGTCCCATTTCCCTACCTTGTTCTATTGGTACCATATTCATTCTTATTGCTATTTTTTGTTTGACTAGGTGGCCGAAATATGTCCCATCAAATAATGTTAAGGCAAAGTAGATGATTTCCTTTCTACAAGAGCATATATTTTTTGCTTTAATCTTCCCCAACATATGCACTTGAGGAAGACTGGAAAGGAGTAGAGGAGAATCATGCATGTACATGTACAATATAAGGAAGATGCAATAGATTTTAGGCCCATAAAATTGCAGATGAGTGATTCAAGGGAAGAGGGTTCCAAAGAAGATGAATTTGAAAATATTCCAACATAAACAATGACAAGGCTAAAGTTTCCATACAATAAAGGAAGAGAATATGTCCCAAAATATAAAATAATATTACAAATGTGACAATGGTTGAAGGTTATGAGTGTAGTGCCCCTAGACTACTGCAGACCTTGAGAGCACCTGTTGAGTGACCCGACTGATTGAAACATTAATAAAATGACCCTTTGATTTTATTTTGAGTGTGTTCATGATTAGGATTGATTGTGAATCAATAAATAATGATATATGTGTATCTGGATAGTTGATGTAAATGAATGATTACATGTTGTTTAACGATTAACTTTGATTATGGAAAATGTACATGTGAATGATGCTTAATGACTAGCTGTATGAGTGATTATGTGATGAGAAAGAAGAAAGTAAATATTGACGAGATGCATTTATGATTAGATGAATGAGTAATGTTATGAGTAAAATATAAATGCTTAACGAAGTAGCAGATTGATGAATCAAATTATGATAATTGAGGACAGTACTACTAATACATGTTTGTGAGAAATGTGTGTAGTGACAGGTGAAACGGTTCACCAATGGACACACAAAGGAATTGAAGGGTCGTAGAATATGGATAAATCACACACGGGGAGAGCAACGATGATGTCGACTTCCGACGGAATACCATGCATGAGCAGATAAGCACTGATCCGCTTGCTCAAGAGGAAAGCGTGAGAGTGTACGAGGTGGGCCATGACGGAGCTTGTCACGTACGAGTTGGGGGGCGCACAGTGAGAACAGACTCACTCATCAACGCCATTAGTCCCTAATAGCGTGTAGATGGAGGATAGAAGGTAACGGCTCCTGAAATCCCTACATGAAGTTCCCGCAAGTCAAAACGAAAGGATGGCGGCAAAAGGGCCCGACGATGCGATACCCTACCGAGAACGGAAAGAGTGGACGCAAGGACCCGATGACGTGGTACCTTGCCGAGAAATGGAAACAATTGATGATGGACCCAACGGAGTGGTGCCATGTCGGAGAATTGAATTAAGGAACGGGGAGGCCCAAAGGCGTGGCACCGGGATCCTAGTAAAAACGATTGTTAACTTAACGGCCTAAAAACGTATAAATTGCACCTAGAGCATTTTCTTAGGAAAATGCATTTTTAGTACTTTTAACATTAGAAATTGTTATTTATGCATTTGCACATACAAGAATATTTTGGCATTTAAAATATTAGAAATGGTTATTTATGCATTTGCACATAAAAGAATATTTTGACATTTAAAATATTAGAGATGGTTATTTATGCATTTGCACATGAAAGAATATTTTTTGAGTATTTAAAAATATTACAAATATTTATTTAGGAGCAAAATGGAATCCTAGGCATGGACACCTAGTCAACTCCACCTACACCAAAAATCTAGGAGTTAAGTGAAATATCTTGGGGACAAACATGAGCAAACTTAGGAATGTTGGTGCATCTTCTAGAGAAACTGACACATGGATGGGTGAGTATTATTAAATTAGAAATTTAATAAAATACATATTTATGTATGAAGCGACATGTGTCGCATGGAATTTTCCTTTAAAATGAAGGCATTGGGAATGGGTAAAGGACCCATATCTTGGATGGCTATCGTAATCTTGGATTAGTTTATGATTTGCTGCTGTTGAGGGTTTGGCTGGAAATTTTGGTGGGGGGGAATCCCAAGCTGAGTTTCTTGATTATTGTATGTGAGCTCTACGACCCAAAGCTCAGGGGAGGCCATGCGATTGAAAGCATGAGCCTATGGTTGGGTGGCGAAGCTAACGGTTGCTTCGCCTATGGTTTAAACGAGCTTTGATGGAGGGATCCTACGGAAGATGCAGCAATGGACAAGCTGGAATGGATTGACGGCGACTTCTCCTTCGACAACGGACACAACGTAATGGTTGACAGGTTATGTTTTCATTGTATTTGCTAAGTTATTTAGTTAAATTATTTCATTTCTCTATGTATGATGGTATCTAATCTGTTTTATCTTAAGTGTTAAGTTTCAGATTCAGTTCATGAGGACCCTACAGGAGGGGTCCCTACAATGAGCATAGTGATGCTGAAAATGGAAATACCAATGGAACCAAGTGTTTCTAACACACTAAATATGATGAAGACGAGGATGATCTCCAAGTTATCCAACATAACATGAATTGAATTCCTTTGATTGCAAATAAAATACAGAGGATGCTACTTTTAAAATAGTCAATCAAATTATGAATATATTAAAGTGGAAATTCCATGTTAATGTGGTAGATTAGAGTGTGGATTTAGCCTAGTGGGATATCTTTAGTGGTTTAGTGCCTTGATCATCATGCAGAAATTTTTAGGGTCCTTACCCTAGGATGGTTTTTTTTGTTGCATACTTCACTTGATGTCCCTACCCAATTTTTGCATTGAGGTTTCTACCCTAGTAGAAGACATGGAAAGTGGAGAAAACAACTTTCATGATTTTGGAGCCTTGTTCTTTTGGGATGTAAGGCTAGGGAAAGATCATGGATTTCTTATATTCTTGATGATACATGGTGTTCTTGGTTCTTGTGATGATGCAGGAATAGAAGAAATGGGGTTGGAGGATTCACCTATGATGACCATGTAGAGTTGGATGCTAGCACTAGAGTTGTCTTGCCATGTGCTTGTGTGATATAACATGGCCATGGTTTGCAAGCCCTAAGAAAGACATTTACGGTAGTGTGGGGATCTTGAGTGATACCAGCTTGTTGAATCCAAGGAGAACTTGCCGATTTTGATGCTTACTTGATGGATATTTTTTTGTTGGTTAGTATTTTCATGGTTTCCCTAGCTAGGGTTTCACAAAGCTTGAAGAATCTACCAGCTTTGTGTTAAAGTTTTGGTTTTTGGTTTATGGTTTATGGTAACATGAACTCGCAAGTAAAACATAAAGCCAATTTGTGCCAAGTAGGAGGAACCTTTTCAGGCTGCCCACATGTGCTAGAACTAGAGTAGCCACCTGTTTCCTTGGAATGCATGCTATAGTGCGGCTTGTCATAAATTTACAGCAATAGTTTCCACCCTTTTTCTGCCTTGAAAAATGTGCTAGTGACTATTATTTGAGAATTGGTTAAGTTTACCTGAGTGATGTTTTATATATCCCTTATATTTAATGTTGTGTACCATATTTTCATCTCAAGAATACATCAATCACTATTATATGAGTGGGTGGGATCTTATAAATAACCAACAAGCTATTCAAAACTTGAAATTTGAGCTACTCATGGGCTAGTCACCTAACCAAGTTTGTGCTTCACCATTATGTTGAAATATTAGATACCCCTCAAAATATTTTAATCAAATAGTTTTGTGAAGCAGTGCCTTAAATAGCTTACAATATTATGTTGTATGTTTTCCTTTCTATTCAGGTATTTTATCCCACTTCAGGAACAGGTCTACCACCTGAAAGTATTTGTCACGTACATATGTTTTATCAAACCATATTTTCACAATTTGTTGGTGAATTGCAAACTTTTTCTTGGTCATATCCCTTTATTTTATAACTTTAATAAGGTATTGATTTGACTTTGAATGGTTGGGAAAGCTTATCCATGTAAATACTGAGACAAATGGAGAGAGGGTAAGCAAATATTAGGAGGAAGGATAACTTCTTTACTGTACAGTAGAAAATACAGGGATGTTCATAAAACATCTGTAGGGGCCACTCTATCATCCCATTGGGTGTTTGATAAGGCATTGTGCCAATTTCTTTGATGGTTAGTTATAGTCTTCTTGATGATGCAAATAATATTTTTGTTGGTAGACTCATCTACACTATTTATTTGAGGTTAATAGTTGGATGAGTGTCATCAAATAATCTTTCTATCTAAAGAAAACTTTATTAACTTCAAAGAAGAAAATTAAGCAGCATTATAAAAATGAGTGTTGATGGAACATACAAATTTGTAATCAAATGTTGCTCTAGAAATTGGATGATTGTCACTTCATTGATATTAATCAAAGGAAAAATCTCAGTTTATCATGTGAATCAGTATGTAGCATTCAATGTGTACATGTGTTGCTTGGCTGAGTTAGGATTTATTCACCCTATAATGTTCAAACCACATTGCTTGAATGATTCCTCAATTGTAACAAGTTGTAGTGGGATGGATGGTTTATGTTTGCATCTAAGACACTTATCCAAACATGTGTGTGTGTGTGTCTCTGAAAATGGTCAGCCAATAGTATCCAACCTTCATGATCTTATGTGTTGTAATAATATCACCAGTGAAACCTTCGACAAGTCTAGCATGAAATTATGTAAGGACTTTATCAACATTCTATTTTTCAAGACACCCTAGGAGTACTCCATCGTAATTCCTACATAACAAGATTCCATTTGTTAATTGATTCTATGAGGAATTGTGCCTCAATGCTCATTTTTTGTTTCAAATTTAGAAAATTGGGAGTGATGTTGTGTTGCAAATACTGCTCAATCTAATTATAATAGGAATCTATGTTTATAGGTACATATAAGGCTCCCTAGAATAATAAAGGGATATTTTATTCTCCCATACTTATTTACTATTAATGATGAAGGAAAAACAGAGTTGCAAACACATGCTACAACAATCTCTAATTTGTTGTTTTATAATGCAAAATATTCCTGGGAGGTTTGGGATTCCCAAGGTGCACCTCTTAAAACTTGCATTGAGGGTATGCCTTGCAATGGAATATAAAAACTACAAGAACTCTAACTAAGATGAAGCCTACAAAATTTAACACATTCAAAAATAAAACAACAAAGTAACATAAGAGGGGAAGACCCACACTTAGTCCCTTCTAATGGAGTAGAATTAGGTGTTACAAACTTACAATTATCCCTTCAAGCAATTTTGCAAGCAATTAACAACATCAACATTCAATAATTTTAGATGAAAACATAAGCCACACATTAGCAAGAAAGGACCCTTGAATTTCCAAGCCTTCAAAAAATATTCAACAACTGCTCTAAAGTCGTTTTACTCAAACTTTCAACAATGATTACAATCTGAGGGAGCTTCTCTTATTTAGAATTTAATCCCACATCCCTCAGACATAAATAAGAATATCCAAGTTCTAGAAACATGATCTCTTCTAGGGAAACATAAAATATGATATCTCCTAACAACTTCCTAAAGACAAGTAAAAAATGGATAGTAAAATAAAGGGACAAATGAGTGGATGTGCCACTTGTCCTCTCTCAAGCAAGGTATCTCCTTGTACTTGGATTGTTTGACCATGCAAATTCATCCATGATACCTTGTGTAACCTCTACTTATGGAGTGCTCATCCAAAATACCTCAAGAAAGTGCAAAGAATCCATGCTTATGGGATCACCCCCCTATATTAATTTGTGACTCAATGCTTTTGGAAGACCAAAACATGCCTAGAATAGTACAATGAGTTAGGATGTTTTCTATAAGAAGACAACAAACTTGTCCAAAACAAACATGACTATAATAGTACAATGAGTTAGGGAATTTTCTCCAAGAATCCAACAAATAAGGTACTCTTAGTTGTTATAACAACCGCCATGGATGAAGGAGACCTCCAACAATGTGCATAAATCCATGTGCATAAGCACAAAAACAACTCTTAAATTCACAAAATAAGGTAAGCATTCTAGAGAAATGTGCATGCAGGTTAGTTATACCTTAATAAATGTGCCAAAGAGTAATGATAAAGGGATTTTTCCACCAAATGGAGGAGTCAACTACCTCAGCAAGCCAACCCCATGCGAAAAATATAAAAATCGACTAGGGCACTCATCCATCAAGGAAAAGATCACATGGAAGCTCAATAAATGTAGCAATTGGAAGGATAGATCATCTAGGAATGTGTGTAATGAGGACTTCTCTAATGTATATGCCATGAATCACGATGAAGAATCCATAAAAAAATACATGGCAGAAAATCCAAGATGAAGTGTTGTAAGGATCAACACAAAAGTGAACATGCATAATAGTGAACCATACTTACTAAAACACCTCAACACCCACAAAGTGTTTAGTAGATACAACTCTCAAAAGGGTGGCATCCGAGGATAGTGTACACAAGTGTTATGCCCCTTACTAAGTTAAGTGCTCCATCAAACCAACCTGTATGCCTCTAACATGTGATGAAAATGACAAATAAATTATGGCCATGATGTATATACATCCAAATAGAAATACAATGCCTTCATACCCAATATACTCCAAACATAACCTGCTTGGGCAGGGTCTTCAAACTAGTACAACTACAAGGCCTTATTCAATATGAGTGGTAATAGCTCAAGGGACAATTTTGGAAGTTGAAGCCATAAGTCTTTTCACACTAGCTTCCTCTTCATTCTAAATCTCCTAAATAACTATGAAATCATTAATAAATTAATACTATATAGTACATAGATGTCATGTATACCCGAATTTCATAAAAATTTAAAATCTTTCCAAAGGTCTATTCACTCATAACTACTTCACAGAAGTAAAAAATTTTGGCATTATTAAAAATAAAAACATCATTTAAACATATCGCAATTATTTAATTGCCTAGATAATTACAAAAAGAAAGTATCGTAATACTTAGATTTGCGATCCTCAAACCATACATGTCGTAATGACTTGTAACGACATAACTCTATATTGGATGATGTATCTTTACCTATTTGTGCAACCCCTTTCTCACCTTTAAAACATTTATAAAATAAGAATTTATTTATTTTCTTGACAAAG
The DNA here is from genome assembly GCA_027924585.1 of Larix kaempferi. Classification (NCBI taxonomy): domain Eukaryota; kingdom Viridiplantae; phylum Streptophyta; class Pinopsida; order Pinales; family Pinaceae; genus Larix; species Larix kaempferi. Next base: position 5,122,255 of record BSBM01000223.1, on the reverse strand, counting down.
TATGTCTACATAACCAAACAATTCGTTTACATCATACGATATTTTAGCTGAAAAACATGTACTTAAGTACTTTGCACGATCAAGAGAAAAATAACTTTGATTTATACTTTAACTGAACCATTTTCCATATTTAGATGTAACTATAAAGTTTTCGTCATCATTAATTCTATAAAGCAATTAATGAGCCATAAATAAGAGTACCTAAGAAACTATCAATTGCTAAAACATTCGCTTGTATAGAGAAAGTCATCGTAGACAGAATAGATGAAATGCTCATGTACATCTTGTATCAGTTAATCGAACCAGGAGAACATCATAAATGATAACAACATTAACATAATCATAAAGCGAACATATTGGCATTATTCATCAAGGTAATCATTAACGCTTTAAGAAAGAATTAAGTACTCATACGTATAGACACATTGAGGAACACCATAGGAGACCAAGGATAACGTGGTTCCCCGTACACGGGCTAGTCCACAAAGGTGTGTGCATCATTTATTACTAGAGAAAAAGTAGTAGGATTACAAAGAGCAACTTAGTTGCTGCAACAAGACTCATTCTCTTTCCAACAAGCCTCTGCCACATAGAGCTTTTCATGAATCAACTATATAAAATGTAATGAACTAGCATATAGATATATATTACACTTGTCATCTTGATGTTTCCAAAAGTACATACATCTATTCTTTTAACTAAAAACCACATAGGTGAACCTCCTATTATTAAACTCTACATGGAGAGATTCAAAGATTTTTAATACCTAAGCTATAGGTATAAATGTACCTAAACTCCAACATCCCAAGATATGACAATTATATTTTATTTATTTAATATATTGACTAAAATCTTCGTCATCCCTAAAAGCATAAACTAAGATTGATGAATTCCAATGATCTATATAAAAATAAGGTCACCCCTATGTAAAATCTACCTTTTACATATATAAAATCTTTATTTTGTAAAAGAACCAAAGTAACGTAACCATTGCATTATTATTTCTTTGTCACATAAAATCCTTATATAGTAACATAACCTTTTCATTATCATATTATAATACGTGGTCATCGTACTTATATTCATTAAGGTGACAATCTAGCTTTTTTCTACCTTAACAAAGTAATAATTAGAATTTATAATATGTATATAAGATATTTTTGAGGGAATTAAATACCAAGCATAATATTCTCATCACCATAAACATATATATATAATATATGTTTTCTGCATAATATTCTCATCACCATAAACATATATAATATATATATGTTTTCTTCATAATCTTTGTATTTTATGTGCCATCAACGTAAGCATATATATATATATATATATATAACAACATAAGTTCCTCATACAACCCCTTTCCATAATGTCCAACTAAAAGAAAATAGCCGTAGTATTTCGATATTTATGTGTACTAAAGAAAACATAATTTCAAAAGCTCCTAATATATAGCTATTATTGTTGATACGAAAGTATATATGGGTATATATACTATCTTAAAGCAAGTTGATATAAAAAAATGAGTTTCTGGCTTACGTTGGAAGGAATGTAAAATCCATCATTAAATGCCATGTAGAGGTGAAGATAAATGAACCTGTCGGCATCCTTTTATTCTATAAGAGGTGTATAAAAAAAATAATTAGTGGTTAACAGAATTCACATAATTAAAACTGCAGCTTTGGATTACCTCTTTCCAAACGCCCGTGCACAGCGTTTAAGATCTAAGTGACATATTTTAATATCCACGGGGATTATATAAAATGTAGATACAAGATCCAGAGACAAATTTCACTCAACAATCACGCTCTAACAGAGAAGTAGTGTGATACTTTAATAATATGAAATAAGGATCAAAACTAAAATTTAAGACAAACTATATGAATCAATACTAAGGCGATAACGGGCCTACACGCACCAACATAAGAGATGGCCTCAAAAATCTGAGCTCAATAACTTAGAGGATAAGAGGGTCAATCTCGGTGAATACCAATCGGTGAAGAAAAACCACACTCAAGATTAATAAGCGGTAAAACAAAATCGCACTAATACTCTGCATAATTTTCGGGATTAGCTAGAGTAAAGTTTTCCTATCTTAAAGACTGCGTAGAGATTTAGAGTGCCCTGTTATTCTCTTGAAAAGTTTTGAGTTTCTACAATAATGTATACAACCTCGGGCCCATTAATAATGTTAAAGCGTGATTCATTTATTTTACCAGAACTTCGACCAAAAGAAAAAGGAACAAAAACTGGGGTTTCAGATCAATATTCTAACCAGGATATTGTAGAGATACCTGATCCATCAACATATAAATCATATAATATTTTAAGACTACCTTTAAACTCTGATGCCGTCGTTTTTCTCCAGGACTCAGATCAGGAATTCAACCATGATCTGGAGAGATGCTAACTATTTCTAAGCGACGAAATTCATACAGCGCTTATCTTAAACCACAATCCATTTAGAAGCGTTGCAATAAAGGAAAAGAGAAACATCGTTGCCTCCGTCATGGACCGACTCAATCCAGGAATTTCAGATGCAACATCAAAATGCAAAGATTTATGTAGAGGACGTGTTTTTCCTCAGTACTCCCTCCGAGATCCAAAGTAGAGAGAGTTCTCTTTCTCCCAAAGACCCCCTTCTCCCTCCTCACGCAGCAACGCTCTATCATTCCATATCTTGCTTTCGTGCCACCCCTTACTGTCATCTCAATGGGAATTATATAATCTCTTCTTTACTGGCATCGCCTACTTCCTCCTTTTCCCTATCCAGGAGGGCTCTCCCTTTATTATATACACAAGTGGTATATACATATATATAATTATTTATCTTTGTTTAACCTTCTAACATACTAGATACTATAATTATGAGGTTTTAGCTAGCACTTATAGGTATTGTACCAATAGCATCTTAGTGATGTATTATCTAACACTCTTCAAAATAAGAACATTTTTACTCTTTTGATTTAGTATAAGTGTCTACTAATATATAATTATTTATATATACAAAAGTGGTATATACACAAGTGGATTATATATACAAAGTGGTATATACACAAGTGGATTATATATACAAAAGTGGTATATACACATATATAATTATTTATCTTTATTTAACCTTCTAAGGTACTAGATACCATAATTATGAGGTTTTAGCGAGCACTTATAGGTATTGTACCAATAGCATCTTAGTGATGTATTATCTAACACTCTTCAAAATAAAAGCATTTTTACTCTTTTGATTTAGTATAAGTGTCTACTAACACTTAGAAAACCAAAGGTGTTTATTGGTATAACATCGTTGTTCTAATCCAAATAAAAAGTATATCTTTGTCTCAAGTCACATAATTGTTTAAACTATAATAGTCGCTAGATAATGCTCTTTAGGATAGTATGTTAATGCATAGATTTATACTAATAGGTCGTCAGAGTTTAATAATATTATGTGGCTAATTTCCGCATCCTCAACCTACGAAGATGACTTTTACTCTTTAAGATAACTAATATAAGTCATTATACTATTTCTTAACTACTCGTAGAAATTAGGATGACTATCTGTCAATATTCGTCTTCCCCTTAGTGTATTCATGCCTTGTCGTTTTTAGTTGTATGACGACCTTTGGTCTCCCAAATTATTAATAACATTTTCAACCTAGGAAGAATCAAATTCAATACACTCAAGGTCCTCTAGTGGGGCCTTGGCCTTGAGCTCCTCACCAGGGCCTTTTACACAAATACATTTATTTTTACAAAAATAAGAATAATTAGGGTCAAATTTTGAGGGTTGTTACAATAGATCAATGCACAAATCAAAGTCCAATGTCCAATGAGTGACCTGATGTATACATGCAACGTGCTTTAGCATAAGAGGGCCCCAGTTTAACAAATTGTTTTATCGCAAATAGAGGCATTTTTGTCTAAGTTGGGATTCATACCTATGTTATGTTAATCACCCTATATATACATATAAACGGATAGCTCTCATAGTAAGACTTAGGCTTCTTTTCATACTCATAATTTTTTACGTGCTCTCCTATTTATTTCATGTGAATACACATTGTGTTTACTTATTTCATGTGAATACACATTGTGTTTACTGTTTTCATGTGAATACACATTGTGTTTACTGTTTCATTTATCATTAAACTCATACCACAAGGAAAATCCATGCTCAACAAATTATCATATTCATACAATTGGCTTAGAAATTTTTTTCAAACCCTATCCTCTCCTTCGTTTAAAATTCACAAGTTTCATTGCAAATAGAAGCCATATTTCCATTTACTTGTCATGCATTTTACACATTATAAGTAGAAGAAATTTATTGTTGAATTCATTTAATTTGAAAGAGTAGTTCTAGTTTGGTATAAAAGGAAAAAATACAAAAATGTGTAGTTTTTCTCTTTGAAAAGTTTGTGCTTGTGTTTATTTTGCTTTTTGGATCAAAGAACTCTCTCATTCTTGTAGCTAGTTTTTCATCGAAAAGAAAAGTGCATTTATTCATTCACTTATGCATAGTTTGAGTCGAGTCATAAGACCATTGAGTTGCACTTCCGCTACCCGATTGAGTAAGACAACAAACCATTAAAATTTATCTCCCTAACTCAACACATTTTAACCTCACTTGAGGATACAAAATAAGATGTTAGTTAGGTAGGACACCGAGAATAGGAACCCAAATAATTCCCCCTTGTCGCTTTTCATTTGAGACATAGTTGTTGTCCTTTAGGGTACTAAAATCCTCTTGTATTTGTTAACAAGGTCGTCGACCAGTTTGTTGAGAGGGACCCCCATTCCACAGGAGCAAGCAGCGAGGACTGGTTTCGGATGGACTTTGTGGAATGTCGCACTCCACTTAGCGCCTAAGGACACCTCTCGATTGTTTTCTGTGTATTTTTCGTATAGGTGATACAAGGGCTCAAAGGCAGAAGCTCTAGTTAACCTTCTCGAATGTGTCATGAACGAGGTAGCTTAGTGGCTTTTCTTCTAGGATTATTTTACCCAGGATCCCTTTCGGTAGAGGGATATCCTTCCACTTTTGGTCTCTCACTTTGTATTGTTCGACTTGGATTTCATCACCTTGCGAAGGATACGATTTGTTGAGGTCTCCAGACCTTAGTTAGGAAGATTGCTTGCTATCATACCTTTTAGATGGTCTTTTATTTTATAGTGATGCTTATTGGCATTTTGTCATTTTTGTTGTAGCTCGCTTGCTGTGACATCGGTCTCGATATAGTTTTATAGCTTTCTTTTGGCCTGCACACCTCTTCTTTTTCTGGCTCCCCTTCTGCACGCTCGGTTGCTTTAGGGTTTTTGAGTTCTTACACGGTCAGTTACCAATATGATGATGTGTGATGTCCTCTTCTCCTAGGTCTTCGAGATGGTTGAGTTAGATGGTCTTCTCAAGGGACTGGACACCCCTTGATGGAGCCACTAACGCTTGACCTTAGGAGTAGTCTAGAGGACCACATGATCACATCATTTGTGTGGACTTTTCATTTTACAGTGATGATGGACTTTCAGGTTATATGGAACACTGGTACATTTGAGAGAGAGATGATTGGTTGTACCCCACCTTGGTTGATTGACTTTTGGTTCTTTCATTTTGTTGATAATATTTTTGTGGTACCTTGCCTTTTACCTTTTGGGTCTTTTACTCATCTTGAGTTATCTTTTGATTTGTACCACCTTTTATGTTTTTGGTCTTATGGATACTATGGTAGTTTTTCCACATTTGAGGTACACCCCCTTAGTCCAAATGGTTATGAGTCTTTATACCCACTTTTTTATTTTTGACTTGTACCTTACTGGTTGGTCTTTATTCCCTCACCTATTTAATTGTGTAACCCTGGTACCCACCTAAGACATTCTACTTTAATTTTTTTTATTTTTTTATTTGTATTTTATTTTTATCTTTTATTTTCCAGATATGTTTTTGAAGTTTGAAGGTTATTGAGATTCGATTGGTAACCTTTCTGCCTACTGTGTTTTTCGATCTGCTCTCCTTCTACCTGTTGGGGAGGTTGTGACACTCAGAATCAGCCATGAGCCCTAGTTTTTCTTTGCTGGTTGTTTTAGTAAGGATCGTGAGGTCCTAAGGGCTTGCTTTACCCTTTCGTGTACTCATATTTGGAGGTCGTGAATCTCTTTGGCCTCAGTCTGGTGGTTGTCATCTCTTCTACAAGGGCCAAAATTTTGTATGGGCAGTTTGGACTGAGTTTTAAATTTATTTTGTTTTTTTTACTGACCTTTATTTTATATGCTCTGATTTTGTGTGTAGTTCTTGATCTGTGGTTATATATATTTGTTGAGTTTTATTTGTGATGATGAGACTTATTAAAGGCTAATATTTATTGTGATTGTACTAATCCTTTTGACTGTCATTGACTTTCTTTGATTGAATGTACCATAGCCCAGTCATCTCTCTCTCTCTGGTTTGTACTAACCCTCTAATAGGGTCACTTGGTTCCTAGATTTGACTATCCTCTAAGAGGCACAGACATTTCTAAAAGTAACTCTTCTGAGTATATTACAGGAAACGTCTACACCCAGGTAAGTATCTTCATGTATTTATTTTCTTGTAAATTAAAAAATTCTATTATTACATGTTATTGAAGATTACTTTAACACAGTGACCATCTGGTAGTGTTAAAGGTGAGAAGTTGAATTTTATTTTTATTTTTATTTTTTGTATTAAGTAGTTAAGGCTTGTCCTGTCAGACAAAATTGTTAGTGATCAAATATGTGTTTTTTTGTTAAGATTTTATTTGCATTAAGACTTTTGTTGTAATCATTCTTTGTGCTTTACTTTGTATATTTTGCAAGTCCTATTGCAACCTTTTAAAATGAAATCGTTTACCATTTGTGCCAATAGTTTTGCAGATTTGGTTGTCAAAATCAAGTATTCTCTAGTGTCAAATAGTGACTTAAAAATTGCATCATAACTTCATTTTCTGATATACCTAATCATTTTTTTCATATTGTGAAATGCATAGTCCCCACACACTATCATGCAAGATTTTAATTCTACTACTTTGTATTGGAAAGCACTCATACATTGTAGTTACAAGAGGTAGTTACAGGGAGCTATTGTTAATTTTTTGATAATTTCATTCAAGCATTATCTAGGATCCTACTAAGAGAATAACATGCACAGCATAACAAACATAAACACAAGAGACACAGAGTTTCCTCGGGGAAAACCAAGAAGGTGAAAAACCCCGCAACTTCCTCAGAGATAGAATAAACCCCAATACAAAGATCACAAAGATCAATCCGCAAAAGATAGATGACTTCAGCAGCTACTCCTCCACTTGCGCGCACTCCTCTCTCTCAACTATGCGAGTTGGATGAGTGAGTGAATGAATAGAATGAGAGACACTCACTTTCTATTTATACACAACTTAACCTTCCTTTAACCCTAACAGGGTCTACTTCCTAAGGAAGCCTAATAACCCATCCACATGACTCATACAGGGCCGACCCCACACTGGTGGTCTAATAACCCATCAAATATAAGTTGCGACAGTTGAAATAATACTTGTGACACTTACAAATACAAATGATGACACTTCTGATTTGAGGAATAATACATCTCCATCAAGAATATAATAAATTACAAGTGTACTACATAGAAGAATATCTTTCGAAGTTACAAATACATCAACACTCCCTCTTAGCTAGGAAGGTATTCTCTTTACACAGGTCATCAATACATATCGGCACAAGTCTTCAATTCTGGAGTTGGATCATCGTCACTAGATCACGGAGCATCATTGTCACTGTTCTTGTACTCGTCATCTCGATCACTGGTCTATCTCTCAATTCTTCTCGTCATAGGAAGTTCTACAGAGCCAGCCCTTTTTCATGTTGGATGTAGGCCTAGCCTCTTGTAGTTCTTCATCATATATGCGAGCTAGCCATCCTGTGGAATCCTCAGGACTGATTACGTGCATCAACAAAACCTCAAAAGAGCATCCCAGGACTGATTACGAGCTTACTGCTCAACCTATCGAATCTCCCAGGGAGCTATTACATGTGACCACCACAAAACCTTAAAAGAGTGTCCCGGGAACGTTCATGTGCATAGCACGACCGGAAAGAACTCTAAAGAGAATCCCAGGACTTTTACGTGCCTAACACAACCTATGGGATCTCCGGGACTGATTACATGTGGTCTGGAAAAACCTCGAAAGGACATCCCAGGATTGATTACGAGCTTACTGCTCAACTTATCGGATCTCCTAGGGAAATATTATATGCCAAAGACAAAACCTAGAAAGAGCATTTTCCAGATATCCCAAGGAGCTATTATATGCCATAGGAAAACCCTCGCAAGAGTATCTGCAAATCTCCCAGGGAAAGATTATATGTCCTCCCAAGCAAAACCTCGAAAGAGCATTTGCCAGATCTCCCAGGGAGCTATTATCTGCCATAGGAAAAACCTCGCAAGAGTATCTGCAAATATCCCAGGGAAAGATTATATGCTTATCGCACAACCTGTCCATAGCCACGGAGTATCATCCTGATACTCATGATCAACCTGATCATCCTCGCACAAAGCATCATCACGATGCTCATGATCATACTGATCATCATCATACAGTACATCATCTTGATGCACATCATCATCAAATGATCATCATGATCATCATCATATCATCATCCTAATGCATATCATCATTGCATGATCATCCTGATCATCATCATGTAGAACATCATCCGGAGCATCGTCCTGATGCTCATCACACAGCACTTACATCCACATCCATGGGAAGGATCCTCCTACCACCATGCTTGGAATGGCTCCTGCAAATGTGTCCCATCAATTCCTCCTCAAAGTATCTTCTATCTGAAGAACACCAAGCCTCTCTCTGAAGTATTCGAACTTCACTCTGGCTAGTGGTTTGGTCAACACATCTGCAATATGCTCATCCGTCGCAACATACTGGAGCTTCACTGCTCCTATCTACACCATATCCCTGATATAGTGATATTTGATCTCAATGTGCTTCGACCTGTCATGGAACACCGGGTTCTCTGACAACTTCACACAACTCTGGTTGTCACAATAGATACAAGTAGCATCCAATTGGAGATCAAATAAATCAGACAGTAGCTTTCTTATCCATACTGCCTCACAACTAGCCGAACAAGATGCAACATACTCTGCTTCAGCTGTACTCAGTGCTACGCATGATTGCTTCTTGCTAAACCAAGAGATCACATTGTTAATATTTAATATGCTAAGACAGAAAATAGCAGCATTACATTCCATTTCACAATAATAGCATATACAGGATCACTGAAGAAACAACAAGCACAGCATAAACACAAGAGACACAAATTTATCCTAGGAAACCCTCATGGGGTAGAAAACCCAACAAAGCTTCCTCAATATAGATGACCAGCAATATACAAGATGCAAACCAAAGACATGATCTCCTCCTCCACCATAGCCGACCTCTCCTACACAAGTGCGCTACATTCTGAGTGAGGGAAGTGTGTCAAATGAGGAGCTCACCTCCTCTATTTATACACATCTCCGACTTGTACAATATATTAACTAGGTCGGCCCCAACTTTACCATTGGGTTAAACACCCCACTACAATTGACTGGGTTGACCCCTCTAGGGTGGTCTAACAACCCTTTGACCCACATAACACATATAGGGCCGACCCCCACTAGGGAAGTCTAATAACCCAAGTTACAACATTCCGATGGAGGAATAAACATCTCCGGATATACAATAAGATCTCCATGGAGGAATGAAACATCTCCGGAATAATAAAGTACAAATATAATATTCTTTGAAGTTACAATATTTCAACACTCCCCCTTAACGAGAAGGATATTATAATAGCATATGCATGAGCAAGGAGTCATCAACATCATACATGATACATCTATAAATCATTGGAAGCTTTCTCAACATCATCAGTAACTCAAGCAGTTACTAGAACATCTTCAATACTAGAACATCAACATCTTCAGTACTGAGTCTTTATCTTCTACAGCACTCGAACAGCTACAGCAACATCAATGTATGGATCCTCACGATCATCAACATCATCATCTAGACCATCACGATCAGCAACATCGTCATCATACGATCATCAGCATCGTCATCACACGATCATCAGCATCGTCATCTAGACCATCACGATCAGCAGCATCGTCATCACACGATCATCAGCATTGTCATCACATGATCATCAGCATCGTCATCACACGATCATCAGCGTCATCATCTAGACCATCACAATCAGCAAGATCGTCATCTAGATCATTAGTACAAGTATCCACACCAATACAAGTATACATCATCAATACAAGTATCCACACCAATACAAGTATCCTCATCATCAATACAAGTATAAATATCATCAATACAAGTATCCACACCAATACAAGTATACACATCATCAATACAAGTATAAACATCATCAATACAAGTATCCTCATCAATATAAGTATACATATCATCAATACAAGTATCCTCATCAATACAAGTGTACATATCATCAATACAAGTATCCTCATCAATACAAGTATACACAATAGCAGAATACCCTGCAACACACATGATCCAATTACGGGATGATCAATCCCTCTCACTTTAGGACATAGGTCCAAGGATGATACAATCCTGATCCGCTTACGGGATGATCAGTCCCTCTCAGTTTAAGACATCTCTCATGTCTATGGATGATGCAATCCAGATCAACTTACAGGATGATCAATCCGTATCACTTTAAAACACCTCACCATGTTTTAGGGACGATGCAATCCCAAATCAACTTACAGGATGATTAGTCCTTATCACTTTAAGACACCTCACCATGTCTAGGGATGATGCAATCCCGAATCAACTTATAGGATGATCAGTCCTTATCACTTTAAGACACCTCACCATGTCTAGGGATGATGCAATCCCGAATCAACTTACAGGATGATTAGTCCTTATCACTTTAAGACACCTCACCATGTCTAGGGATGATGCAATCCCAATCTACTTATAGGATGATCAATCCTTATCACTTTAGGACATAAGTCCAAGGACGATGCAATCCTGATCCACTTACGGGATGATCAATCCCTATCGCTTTAGGACATAAGTCCAAGGATGATGCAATCCTGATCCACTTACGGGATGATCAATCCCTATCACTTTAGGACATAAGTCCAAGGATGATGCAATCCTATCACGTACATTTTGAACCAAACGCTCAAGGACGATGCAGTCCTATCACATCCACTAGGGACCACTTTCTCGGAGACATATGTCTACGGATCTCTTTTAGGACATGTGTCCATGGATGATACAATCCCCTCGTCCACTAGGGACCACATTCTCAGAGACATCTGTCTATGGATCACTTTATAACTGAAGTCCAGGGATGATACAATCCTCTCGTCCACTAGGGACCACATTCTCGGAGACATCTGTCTACGGATCACTTTAGAACTGAAGTCCAGGGATGATACAATCCTCTCGTCCACTAGGGACCACATTCACGGAGACATCTGTCTATGGATCAATTTATAATTGAATTCCAGGGATGATACAATCCTCTCGTCCACTAGGGACCACATTCACGAAGACATCTATCTACAGATCACTTTAGAACTGAAGTCTAGGGATGATACAATCCTCTCGTCCACTAGGGACCACATTCTCGGAGACATCTATCTACGGATCACTTTAGAACTAAAGTCCAGGGATGATACAATCCTCTCGTTCACTAGGGACCACATTCACGGAGACATCTGTCTATGGATCAATTTAGAACTGAAGTCCAGGGATGATACAATCCTCTCATCCACTAGGGACCACATTCATGGAGACAGCTGTCTATAGATCAATTTAGAACATGTGTTCAAGTATGATGCAATCCCTCTTCTTTCTCGGAGACATATGTCTATGGATCCTTTTAGAACATGTGTTCAAGGATGATGCAATCCCTCTTCTTTCTCGGAGACATATGTCTACGGATCCTTTTAGAACATGTGTTCAAGGATGATGCAATCCCCTCGTCAACTTAGACCTTGTCTAAGGACCATCCACCAACCTCTCTGTCAGCATCACCAATATAGGTATCCACATCATCGACCTCACTGTCGATGCAGGAAATCTCGTCATAAGTGACCGCATCACTCCCCCTCTCGAGGAGGGTCCTACCAAGCTTGTCTCAGAAAATACTCAAACTTTTCTTGAGGTAGAGGTTTGGTTAGTACATCGGTAACTTGTTCACTTGAGGTAGAGGTTTGGTTAGTACATCGAAAACTTGTTACAAATTTGAACTTTATAGTTCCTTTCTGCACCATATCATGGAACACTGGATTCTCTACCATCTTGATACAACTCTGTTTGTCACATAGGATCACAGTTGTGTCTATCTCTAAGTCAAACAATCCAGAATCCATACTGCTTCACAACTAGCAGAGCAACCAGCCATATATTCCGCTTGTGCTGAGAGCCACACTAGACTGCTTCCAGCTAAACCACTAGATCATGGCTGATCCCAGACAATAACATCCTCTCGATGTGTTCTTCCTGTCTGATACACTTTCTGCCCAATCAACATATGTGTATCCATTTGAAGTCATGATCTCCAAGATAGCATAGATCAAAGTCTATCGTATCCTTAGGTGCCTCATCACATCCTTTGCAACTATCAGGTGAACGCATCTAGTTTCCACTAGATACTGACTCAAGGTGTTCACAGCAAAGCATATATCTGACCTAGTATTTGTTAGATACATCAATGACCCAATAATTTGTATGTACAGAGTTATATACACTAACTCTGATGAGTCATTCGCTAACAGCTTCAAGTTGGAATCCATGCGAGTGGCCATTCCAACATATCAAGTCCTTTTAATATTTCTCGGCATATTTTCCCTGGTTGAGAAAGATTCCTTCTAAGCCTTGCCATGCTTCCAGACCTAGGAAGTAATGCATCAATCTGAGATCTTTCATTTTCATGATTTGTTTCTCATTCCTTGTCAGAAAGAGATCATCCTCATACAATAATGATATGATAGTTTCATCATCCACAACCTTAAGGTAAAGGTTAGGATCATCTTTAATTCTATTAAATCCCAAGCTTTGTCAAGAAGCTGTCAATTCTCCATCATTCACACTCTGCATTGAGTGATCTTATGCATATCTATCTGTGCCATCTCTCATTAGATGGGTCTACTAATATGAGCCTCAATATCATTCGAACTCTATGGTGAGTTCCTTCTTGCATCCATGTCATCTATGTATAGAATCCATATTCAACCTTGTAGCAAAGGTTGAGATCCACATCACCCATGATGATCATTAAGCTCATCAATTGACTACCAATCCTGGGTACCCATACAGAATCTAATTCACACTTCTTCTTTAATTACACCATTAAGAGAATGGTCTTATCTATCCACTTGGAGCAAACATCTTGTCACGATTCTCTTCCTCTTTCTAAGAGAATCTTCTAGCCATGAGCCTTCTATATTTTGTTTGATTTGTAAATCTTCTTGTTGAACATCCATCACTTGTTCGGTGTTCATCATTCTTCATGATCTTTCCTACATATCAAAATTAAGTACATGATTAGTAATACTTCATAATCATGAAATCATGTTGACCTGATAACCTATTATGCATACAGATATCATTTACATAGTTATGCAACTATCTTGACCAATACTTTGGCACAACACTTTTCCATATCCTGTATGCATACAGTGGCTATCTAGATGCCTTCCATCTCTACCAGAACATACTATCGAGAGTGTGCACAGCTCTCAGCATGTTAGCAAAGAGGTTTCATTCTAGACAAGCAACAATGGAATGTTTGTCCAACTTACCAATCATATGCATATTAGTAGTATATTGTTCAATGCTCTATGAATGTTTACACTCAGCATGATATATTCTAGGAATACAAATATGCATACAAGCAATATCATTTACTATTTCAAATAACAACTCAAATACTTATCTTTTATGTTTGAGTGGTTGCCTCCCGCTTGATCTTATATATGTCTTTTGAACTTCTATTCATTCTATACCACTGTGCATGCTCAAGTGTGCACTAGTGTCATCCTCATGATCTCATACACAAACATACATTCATTAGTATATTCTCAATATTATCAAAACATTATAATTCTAAATAATCTTGAATATGTATAGTCATGATCATTAGTATTCAGGGTTTCAAGGAAGTCTTCTTTTACTCATGCATATTCTTGTTTTATCATAGTACTCTTCTAGTTAATTAAATCATCAAGATAAGAGACATAATATGCATAAACCCTTGATTACTAACTTTATGAATAAGCATAACCAATCATACCAAGTATACTTATAAGGGATCCTAACACAAGGTAAGATTCTAACTTGACATAGGAAAACATACCCGGATTAGTATACCTGCTTAGTTATGTCTAACATACCTAAACAATATCTTCTTTGTTCTCTTCAATGATTTAGAGATCCTGTGCTAGAACCTGCATATCTCATAGGTTAAGCATAATATAACAAAGTCATACATACCTCGTAAGTAGAACAAAGATTATGGACTAGTCTTTGTCTTCATGTTGTCATGGTCATGGAACTTGATTTGTCTTTCGTGATGTACCTGTATCTTGTTAGCAGACAACATCAACCTCATACAACACCATAATGCATTAATACAATCATATAGCCCTAATCAATGAATGTCTTCGATCATTCACATGCATTCATACTGTTACTAGGGTGATAAGACAATTCTAACATTAATCAAGATTGTACTAATAAATAATATGAAGACAAACACATTATGAACTTAATCAGGAATCATATTTCAAGACATACCTGAACCTCCTTAAGTCATACCAGTCGAGACTTCTTGTAGTCTTCTTATGTAAGGCCTTAGCCTCAACTCCCCCTGAAACTTGATCTGGAGCTTGATTAGGGTTTTCTAGAGAAACCCTAAAAATTAAATCTTTGACTTTCACACTTCTGAATGGATGGAAGGATGTGTCTTGCTGAGCTGATCAAACTAGCATACTTCAATTTTTGAAATCTCCAAAACTTGACTCCTCAAAATTGCCTTCGAAACTTCTGGATCTTCTAGACAGGATCCCAAACTAGGGTTTGATTAAGCCCACCCTTATTCTCAATCAAAAGGTTCGATCCAAGGCTCTAAACTCTTATTTTTCTAAGGAGCTTCCAGCCATGGTCACAAACTTCAAAAATTCCAACTTTTGCTTAAGCCCTAATTTTCCATCTTTCCGATCAAAATCCCGAACTGGGGTTTGATCAAGCCCGATCTTATACCCAACCAAAAAATTTGATCTTGGTCTCTAAATTTCGATTTTCCTGAGTAGCATTCATCCGTGGAATCCAATTCCAAAAAATTCTAACTTTCTCCAAAACCCTAAATTCCGGAAGCCATGAATGAAGGTGCTCCAAAAATAATTTTGTTTTGACAGAAATATGTACCTGATTGTTTCTGCTGTAACTCTAAACTTTTCGACCCACAGGGTATGAAAACTTTTTTTGTGGTATCCTGACCTGTTATCTTTCCATCTCGACAGTTCTGACCCCAATTGGATTTTATAAGATATATTTATGCCAAGTGTCGCAACGTGACCTGTTTATGGGATAAAACAGGAGAGCGAACTTATACGGAATTCCACATGTCACTGGTTCAACTTCGGCCTCTGAAGAAGTTTTATGAGATAGTAAATTCTATGTACTACCTGTCACTTTTTACGAAATTTCATTTGGAGCTTCCTAGCCCAAGTTATGACCTTTTTTCCTAGGTCACCTGATTTTGACTGAGATCTGGAAGAGGCAGAAACCCTAACTTGTACTGATCATAACTCACAAAGTACAATGAATCTGAGGGTTCCCTTTCGACACAAGGTACCTTGGGATGTTATCTACGACCTGTAAAGGTTTCAAATCCTGAACCTTTGCAAAAATGTATTTATAGCGGAAGTTCCACGATGACAGGTTTTTTCTATACAAAACCCAAACCTTGAAATTGTCGCAAGTGAAGCAAGTGTCGTAAGTGCCATACATTGGCTTCCTTCAGGTTATCTCTAATACCATGTTAAGATTTAATATGTTAAGATAGAAAATAGCAGCATTACATTCCATTTCACAATAATAGCATATACAGGATCACTGAAGAAACAACAAGCACAGCATAAACACAAGAGACACAGATTTATCCTGGGAAACCCTCATGGGGTAGAAAACCCAGCAAAGCTTCCTCAATATAGATGACCAGCAATATACAAAGATGCAAACCAAAGACATGATCTCCTCCTCCACCATAGCAGACCTCTCCTACACAAGTGCGCTACATTCTGAGTGAGTGAAGTGTGTCAAATGAGGAGCTCACCTCCTCTATTTATACACATCTCCAACTTGTACAATATATTAACTAGGTCGGCCCCATGTTAGGAACCCATGTCTTTACTTTGTTAGTATGTTGTTATTGGACGCATATGCTTTGTAAGTCGTCCCGTAGTATTTGCTGATCAATAGTTTGTGTTATTGTTATTGGCGCATATGCTTTGTAAGTCACCCGTAGTATTGTTGATCCATAGTTTGTAGCGGCCCATGGTTTTGACCCATAGTATTGGCGCCTAGACTTAGTATATAAGTGTGTGTTGAGACCTATGAAGGCACCGTGAAGTTATTTGTATTGAGCTTTCTCATAGGAGGTTGCCCCCTCGAAGTGGCCTCTGATCAATATAAAAGTGATTATGAGTTCTGCCATTTCTGCTATTTCGCATATTCGTATTAATTAATTGTTGCAGGTGCATCACATCTGGTATCAGAGCACTTTCTTGGGCTCGCTGGGTGAAATTTCTGCCAATTTTTTTTCGCATCTGTTGCAGGTTTGGATTTGGGAATAATCCCTATCTGCTTAACTGTAGGAAGTACTTGGTCATAAGCCCTAAAACTCATTGTGAGGAGTACCACAGGAACCCCGAAGTAGCTGGCCCATTGAGAGGACATGCCAGCGAAAAGGGCAACGACCCCTACCTGATTGACAAGTTCCCACCCGTGAGGTAAACCAAGAGCTGTCGTTTGTGGCAAAGCGGTTATCAGTTTTACCTAAGCTGTGGAGTGAGGGGTACTGCCCCAATACGCAAACCTTCAGACAACATTGGTGGCTGAGTGAAACCCCTGAACTGTTAGGAAGCCGCACATACCTGGGGTCCATATCTACTTGCAGCTGAACTATTGTCGATCACTAATGCGTCGTTTCATATCCATTTTGCAAGCCGTTCCAGATCCATCCATTTTCAATCCATTCGGCGTTGTTCCAGATCCCTTCCAAGCCGTAGTTGCTCTAGTCAGGAAAAATAAATAAATAAATAAATAAAAATAAAAAACCAGTTTTTTGTCCATATCTCCCTTGTTTTCACTTTGTTTCCCTTGAAATTTTCGGGGAACCCCTATCATCCCATTCTACATATTTCATTCCTGAGGACCCTATCCCCAATTCCCCTTCCCAAAGCCAAAAAAAGAAACCAGTTTTTTGTCCATATCTCCCTTGTTTTCACTCTGTTTCCCTTGAAATTTTCGGGGAACCCCTGTCATCCCATTCTACATATTTCATTCCTGAGGACCCTATCCCCAATTCCCCTTCCCAAAGCCCGAAATCCCACATTTGTCTATTTTTAGGGTTTGCCATAAGTTCCTCAGATTTAACCCAATCACCTTCAAATTTTACCACAGAGTTCCTTTCTGAATTCTACTTCTTTGTCACCCTCTGCCAAATTTTCCCATTCTTTCACCACGCTTCTGAAATCCTCATTTTTGGCTTCCCTGTCTAGTCAACAGTGTCCAACACCTAGTCAAACCCCAATTACCCTTCAGATTTTTTCTCAAGTCTAGATTTTCCCTTACTGAAGCAGTTTCTGTTTTTGTTTTCCTACCAAGTCAAAAAAAAAAAAACTCCCGGTTATGGTTGTCACCCGTGCAGGAGCAAAAACCATGGAAGAAGCACTTGCAGCCATCCAAGCCAAACTCCAGGATCTGGATGAAAAATTTCTCGGCCTCCATCTTGAACATTCAGCTATGAACAACAAACGGTAGTCCGAGTCTTCATCATACAATGGGTTCTCTTCTTCCATCAATTTCCATGGTCCGAAGCTTGATTTTCCTCGCTTCAATGGTACTGATCCAACTGGATGGATCTATCATGCAGAACAGTATTTCAGTCTGCATAATACTTTTGATGTCAACAAAGTTCCACTGGCATCATTTCACTTGGAATAGGAAGCTCTTCAATGGTACCGTTGGTACATCAAGGCTCATCAGGAGCCCAAATGGTCAGACTTTTTCCAGCTCCTTTTGCAACGATTTGGTCCTAGTGCTTTTGATGACTTCACCGGAGTCCTCACTAAACTTCGCCAAAT
Source organism: Larix kaempferi (assembly GCA_027924585.1). NCBI lineage: Eukaryota > Viridiplantae > Streptophyta > Pinopsida > Pinales > Pinaceae > Larix > Larix kaempferi. The sequence goes on along the minus strand of BSBM01000223.1, from coordinate 5,103,828 downwards.
TGGCACTGTGAGAGAGTATCAAACCGAATTTGAGAACCTAGCCAACCACACCGAAGGATTGTCTGATGACTTTTACCGGAGTTGTTTTATCAATGGTCTAAAGGATGCCATCCGCTCTGAGGTCAAAATGTTCTATCCCACCACAATGATGGAAGCCCTAGGGTTGGCTAAGTTGGCAGAAGACAAGATTGCATCCCAATAACGCTCCAAGCCCACTTTTGTTCCCTTCCGAAATATGGGTTCTCAGCGACCACCTATACCGCAGGCTCCTCGACCGACTCCTATCAAGCGTTTGTCTGAAACAGAGATGCAAGTACGCAGAGAAAAGGGGCTTTACTATAATTGTGATGAGAAATTCACTCGGGGACATAGATGTGTTCAGCAAAATCTCTATCTCTTGGATGTGGAGTCTCCGCCTACCTCTGAAATTGGTGACAAAGATCCAGAAACACTGGATGCTCCGGTCGACATTCAAGAACCGCCTATTCACCCTCCGTCTCAGGATGACCATCCAGAGATATCTCTCCATGCTTTAGCTGGAATCACCACCCCCCAAACAATGCGGCTCAGGGGTTACTTCAAGAAGCTTCCTCTTACAATACTCATTGATTCTGGTAACACTCATAATTTCATTGACCCTTGGATCGCCAAACAAGCTGATTGTTTTATCCATCCTTGCTCCAACTTTGAAGTCATGGTTTCCAATGGGGGCACCTTACCTTGCAAAGGGAAGTGTCGAAATGTGCGTATCTCTATGGGAGATTATACCTTGCGCTCTGACATGTTTGCCTTGCCCTTAAGTGGATGTGATGTGGTTTTGGGCGCTCAATGGCTACGCACACTTGGCCCTATCTTACGGGATTTTGCTGAACTTTGGATGCAGTTTTCCCTCAATGGACAAAAACACACATTGACAGGATTACAACCAGGTTCTCTCAGCATCATCAGTTCACATCGCATGGAAAAACTCCTCAAGAAGAATTCACATGGTGTCATCGCTCAGATCCATTCCATTCAGATGCAACCATCAGCGGTCTCCACTACTCCTTTGGATCTACAACAAATTCTGGATCGATATACAGGTGTCTTTGCTGAACCAGTGGATTGCCACCTTCCAGGCTAGAAGACCATCGTATCCAGCTCCTTCCTTGCAGAGTTCCTCCCAACATCAGGCCCTATCGCTACCGATTTCACCAAAAAATGGAGATTGAAATGCTCGTTCGGGACTTATTGAAGCAAGGTATTATTCGCCCAAGCACTAGTTCCTTTTCTTCTCGAGTTATTCTTGTCCGCAAAAAATATGGGTCATGGCGCCTCTGCATTGACTTTCGAGCACTTAATCACCTCACCATCAAGGATAAGTTTTCAATTCCTGTTGTTGATGAGCTTCATGGGGCTCACTTTTTCTCCAAGTTGGATCTTCGTTCTGGGTATCATCAAATTCGGGTTCATGAGGATGATATCCCTAAAACAGCTTTCCGCACACATGATGGCCATTATGAGTTTTTGGTCATGCCCTTTGGCCTCACTAATGCTCCTTCCACATTCCAGGCCTTAATGAATAAAATATTTCGACCCTACTTGCGGAAATTCATTCTGGTATTCTTTGATGATATCCTCATCTACAGTAAAACATGGGATGAACATCTCCAGCATCTGGATCTTGTCATGCAACTTTTCTCTGACCATCATCTCCATGCCAAGCAGTATAAATGTGTTTTTGGACAGAAGGAAGTTGAGTATCTCGGGCACATTATCTCAGCACAAGGGGTTCGCGTGGATCCTGCCAAAATCGATGCCATGAACAATTGGCCGCATCCTCAGACACTCAAGAGCCTTCGTGGTTTTTTGGGGTTGACTGGCTACTACCGCAAGTTTGTCAAGGATTATGGGAAGATTGCAGCTCCATTAACTGCTCTATTGAAAAAGGATGCTTTTACATGGACACCTGCTTCTCAGTGTTCATTTGACAAACTTAAACAAACTATGTGTACTACACCTGTGCTAGCCATGCCCGATTTTTCCAAGCCCTTCACTATTGAGAGTAATGCTTGCGGCAATGGACTTGGTGTTGTTCTCCTTCAATATGAACACCCCATTGCGTTCACCAGCAAAGCCCTTTCAGGTAAGAATTTAGCTGCCTCTACCTATGAGAAGGAAATGATGGCTATTTTGCATGCAGTACAGAAGTGGCGCCCATACCTATTAGGGAATCATTTCTGCATCAAGACTAATCACCAGAGTCTGAAATATTTCTTGGACCAACGTGTCTCCTCCCTGGCACAACAGAAATGGGTTAGAAAACTCATGGGTTATGACTATGAGATCACTTACAAGAAGGGTAAAGACAATAATGTGGCAGATGCTCTTTCTCGCACATTTGATGCCCAAGGTTCTCTTTCAGCTATTTCTATGCATGTTCCAAATTGGTTGCAATCTGTTCAACAGGGTTATGTCAATGGCTCTTCCTTATCTCAAATCATCCAACGCTTGACCAACAACCCTTCTACTGTACCACATTACTCTTGGGATGGTGCTTCTCTGCGATACAAGGGTCGTCTGGTGCTTTCCCAGAGCACAAATCTTCAACAGGCTGTCTTCTATGAACTCCATGCTTCTCCATCGGCAGGGCACTCCGAGTTCCTCAAAACGTATGAACAAGCACGGCGTAACTTCTTTTGGCAGGGCATGAAAAGGACAATTCAACAGATGGTGGCCGAATGTGATACCTGCCAGCTCAATAAGGGTGAAACAACACTCCTTCCAGGATTGCTTGAACCCTTGCCCATACCTACACCAATTTGGACAGATATTTCTATGGATTTCATTGAAGGGATCCCTAAATATGGCGGGAAGACAGTGATTCTCATTGTGGTTGATCACCTCTCCAAATATAGCCATTTTTGTGCTCTCATCCATCCCTATACAGCCTCCTCCGTTGCTCAAATTTTCCTGGACCAGATCTTTCGTCTTCATGGCATCCCTTCTTCCATTGTCTCGAATCGTGATGCGACTTTCACCAGTCATTTTTGGACAGAACTATTTCACCACACTGCCACCAAACTGAAGATGAGTTCAGGGTATCACCCACAAACAGACGGTCAAACTGAAATTATCAATAAATGCTTGGAAACTTATCTTCGTTGCTTCACCTTAGAACAACAACATCAGTGGGAAAAGTGGCTCCCTCTCACTGAATGGTGGTACAATACCTCTTACCACACTGCCTCTAAAATGACCCCATATGAAGCAGTCTATGGTCAGGCACCTCCAGCTCTTCTTCCATACACCCCCACCAATTCACCAGTTCAAGAAGTTGACACGGTCCTTCAAAACCGCGATCAGATTCTTCGCATTTTGCGGGACAATCTTCACATGGCAAGAAATCACATGAAGAAACAAGCTGATCAGCACCGTTCTGAGCGCACTTTTCAAGTCGGCGATATGGTTTTTCTTAGTCTCCAGCTGTACAAATAATCCTCCTTGAAACTTAAAGGGCATCATAAGCTCGCTCCAAAGTTCTATGGGCCATATCGGATTCTTCAGAAGATTGGGTCCGTTGCTTATAAATTGGAACTTCCTCCTTCTTCCCACATTCATCCAGTCTTTCATGTCTCTTGCCTGAAGAAAGTTCTTGGCACCAACATCAGTGGACAAACGATTTTACCCGAACTGGATAATGAAGGATCCATCCTTTTGGAGCCAGAGGCCATCCTCAATCGGCGCACGCATCAGCTTCGCTCTCGCTCTATCACAGAGGTCTTAATTCAGTGGCACGGCATGCAACCAGAGGATGCTACATGGGAACCACTCCTTCAGATTCAACAACAATTTCCACATCTAAAGCTTTGAGGACAAAGCTTTTTTTAAGGGGGAGGGGATGTTAGGAACCCATGTCTTTACTTTTTTATTATGTTTTTATTGGATGCATATGCTTTGTAAGTCGTCCCGTAGTATTTGTTGATCAATAGTTTGTGTTATTGTTGTTAGCGCATATGCTTTGTAAGTTGCTCGTAGTATTGTTGATCCATAGTTTGTAGCTATTAACACCCAAAAAGTGTTCACTACCTCATCTACCTCATTACATGACTCATTTGTCCATTTTCCTACCATATTTCCCTTAAAAAACCTAAAAATACCATTAAAAAGCCTCCAAAAGGCCACAAAACCATCAAAAAAGCCTCAAAAAGGCTAAAAAAACCCCTTTTCCCTCCAAAAATATCCAAAATTCCTCCAAAATAGCAAAAACCCTCTAAAGAGGGAATAAAAAATATAAAATAATGAGGAAAATGGAGGAAAAAACCCTATACAGCTGACCTAAACCATATGGTTCCCAAAACCATGGGCCAACACTCCACCACCAAAAACTATAAATAGGTGATGGAGACCCCTTATTTCATATCCACAATCATAAGCACCCTTACTCTGTCAAAATGGCTCTTGAAACCCTAGCTCACCCTTGAGCTACTTTCACCTTGAGAGGCCCTTTTGGCCCATTCCCACCATTGGAGAAAGAGAAGGAGCAAGTTGGAGCTTGGAGCAACCCTCTTGGGCCATTGCAAGAGCTTCACCAACCTTCACAATGGAGGTAAAATTAATACAAAAACCATTCTTTATATTTTGTTTTTCTATTTCATGCATATGTTTAGAGTAATTTACATTTCTGTTTTAGCATTTTAATTTACAATTTACTAAACTGCTACTAAGGAGTCCCTTCTCCTTAGTAGGTGCTCATTTGCATAAGCTAGGGGTAAAACCCTAGCTACAGTTTTGGCGACTCCCCTAGGTTTGAATTTCTGGTTACAATTTTTAAATATTTTTTCTGTTCGGTTGTCCCTTTCGGCCGCCGTAAACCGCATCTTTTCCCCCTACAGTCGCATTCCGACCGCGTCTTTCAAGAACTTACCTGCGATCCAACCACGGCTCTCAGACTGTTTCCGGTGACCTGCCGGCCATTTTCAGTCTGTTACCTGCGATCCGACCACGGCTATTAGCCTGTTTGGGACAGTTTGACTGCGACTATTAACCTTTTTCCTACGTCCCGCCTGCAGCTTTCGGCCATTTTCCCGCAACCCGCCGATGCCTTTCGGCGTTTTTCCTGCGTCCCGCCTGCGGCTTTCGGCCAGTTTCCCACAACCCGTCGGCGCCTTTCGGCATTTTTCCTGCGTCTCGCCTGCGGCTTTCGGCCAGTTTCCCGCAACCCGCCGGCGCTTTTCGGCATTTTTCCTGCGTCCCGCCTGCGGCTTTTGCCCATTTTCCCGCGACCCCGCCTGCTACTTTCCATGTTTTTCCTGCTTCCCGACTGTGTTTTTCAGCCTCAAACCCGCAACCTGACTGCGACTGTTCAGCTGTTAACCCATGGTCCGACTGCTCAATTTCGCCACAAACCCGCGGTCTGATTTCTGCAATTTTTCCCTGTTTTGAACCTTGCCCCTTTGCTGCAATATTTTTTGCATCTGCACAGCCATCTATCCTACCTGCAGCCCTACTTCCCTATAGCCTTTTCTGCAACATAATTTTTGTACCATTTACAGAATCTTTTTAAAATTTCAACATTTTAATTCAGAAAATTTTGCATGTTAAAGTTTCAAATTCATTATTATTCTTAGTTAGAAAGTTGCCCCCCTTGTGGCACTTTTATTTTGGGTTCATCACCTCACGAGCACACACTCTATCACATAATTCAAGTGAGCCTTAAAAACTACTTAACTCAACCAATATTCTAACCCCACTTGGGGAACACAAAAGAATTTTTGTAGTTAGGTAGGATCGGGGGGATAGGCTTCCAATAACACCCCTCGGTTACTTACACTTGAGACATAGTTGTTGTCCAATTAGGGAACCAAAATCCCTTGTATTTTTTGGCACGGTCACAACCAGTTTATCAGAGGGCCTCTCCCCTAGGAGGGTTGAAGTCGCCAGACTGGTTCCGGAGGCCTGAGTGGAATACCGCAATCCATTCAGTAACCGAAGGGCTACCTTTCACAGTTCTCGAGATATCCCTGTATGGGGGTATTGCGGTTAAAAGGACCAAATGGCAGATTCACCTTTCTGGGCGTGTCATGAATGGGGTATCTTAGTTTCCATTCTTCTAGGATTGACTACCCGGTGTCCCTCCCAGTAGGGAGATATCTTAGCCACTTGGCTCTCCTATCCATATTGTCTAACTTGGATTTCATCAGCTTGCAGAGGATATGTCTAGTTGAGTCAGAATACTATCTAGTTAGGTGTTTGCTTGCTCCCTTACCTCCTTTTGGTCTAGTGAGTCCACCATTTTTTATTTTTAGGAAACCTGCTGCTTGTTGGTATTCTGACCATTTCTGTTGATACTCCACTTATTGTAGCACAGCTATTACAGTGGGTGTTTTGAGTTGGTTGTTGGCCTGAGTGCCCTATTTTTTTGAGCTCTCCTTCTGCACACTCGGTTGCATTAGGGTTTTTGAGCTATTTTTTACTCACCTCAACCCCCATATATTTGACACCATCTGTCACCATTGAGTCCCCGAGACATTCTCAGCGCCTTAGGGGTGAGCCCCCACAGCACAGTTCACTTGACACCACCCGTCATAGACACAGATCTTCATCACTTGATACCACTTATCATAGATCTCGAGCCTTGTCACTTGACTCCACTCGTCAGCGCATAGGACTCCGTCACCCGATCTTGACGCCCCTTACTTTACCTCTGATTCTAAGGAAGAGTCTGAGAACCCCATTTACATTGCCCCTACTAGCCCCATGGCTAGCGCAACTTCCACCCATTTCCTTGTAGGGACCATTGGTGGCACATCCACTACTACACCAGTTACCACACCTGCTTTGGGTATACCCTCGATGGGGGCCAAGACCACCATTCCGGTTACCATACCCATTCCCATAGTTGGCATACCTACCACCACTCCACCAGTGCCTCACACTACCCATGGTGGTGCAGGACCATCCTATACTACCTTTGTTCCCCCACTTGGGGGCAACATCCCAAACCCTGCCCCTCCACTTGGGGGCATTGGCCCCAACTTGGTCCAACCCACTACTGTGTCACATCCTTCTTCTAGTTTGCCATTCATGGCTAGACTCAACCTGCCTGACCTAGCCATATTGACTAACGATCCCATCCAACACGACCCTGCATGGCCTCGCATGCCCACCAAGCTCCCCTCTGACATCCCTAAGTTTGAGGGCAAGGCAGGTGAGGATCCTCAAAATCATATTATGTCCTTCCATCTGTGGTGTTCCTCCAACTCCATAGTGGATGACTCTGTTCGCCTCCGTCTGTTACAGCGCACCTTCACTGGCTCTGCATCCAAGTGGTACATTGAGCAACCCCATGGGACCCATGCCACCTTTACTTCCCTTGCCTCGACTTTCCTGCAATTTTTCCAGTTACCAGTCCGCTATGACGTGGGAGTTGAGATTCTCCTGTCTTGCAGACAAAACACGGCTACCCACATCACGGACCACATTCATGAGTGGCGTCGACGCTGCAGCCTCTGCAAGATCAAACTAGACGACCGTATCTTCTTAGATTGGTTCCTCAAATCCCTTCTTCCTGTCATTGCTAAGGATGTGGCATCCGAAAGACCCCAGTCTGAAGAAGAGGCCATCCTTAAGGCCCAGCAATTCGACCTCATTTACGCCTAGTCGGGTTATCTTTATACCATTATACCGGATGCCCCTCACAGCGATTCCTCCCAGCACGATGCGCTAGGGGCATCCCATGCTGCAGACAGCATCATCGGTCGTGTTTCTTCACATCCCCAACCCTTTTCCATATCACGTCCTAACCCTAGCCCCGACCTTTCGTGGGCTACCTCACAGTATGGAGCAACCAACTCGTATGCTCCTATGACACATCATCACCATTCTCACAGACCCTCGTGTCCACCTCAGTGCTTTGGACACGTACCCCCCGCTTATGCTCCCCCAGCCGCACCTCAGTCGTATTACCACCAGCAGGCTGCACCAACTCCTGCACCTTCCCAAGCCCAACCCGTTTATTACCCACCACAGGCAGCCCCTGCGGCAAACACACAACCTGCTCCACAGACATATCAGCAACCCCCTCAAGGTGCCGCACCTGCGTAGCCTCCACCTACATATCATCCACCGCAGCCTGCTCCCGCACCTGCACAACCACAAAACCCACCTGCTGCTCAAGGGAAAGTTTACGCCCAACACAACCCGCAGCAAAACCAAAACAACCAACGCAACCAGGGCCAACAAAACTGCGATAAGGGCCGTAATCATGGAAACAACCCGCCTCCTGACCAAGGTGGTCAACCGCCTAATCCCCCAGACAACAATAATGCAGCCCCCGCTAACCAAAACCTTGATCGCCCACCCAAGCAGGCTAAAAACCCTAATTTACGAACAAACCATCCTTGTTCTATTTGCAGGGTCTATGGCCACTACACACATGCTTGCACACATTTAGAGAGAGCCAGGAAAATTTGGGTTGATGATGCCTATCGCCAAGGGCATGCGGCTCCCCAAGCACCTCCCAACCCACCACAACCTCAGCAGCCACCTTTGGTGCTGCAAAACCCCTTACCAAACCAAGGCGTAGTAAACACTCAGCCGTTGGCTCCCCCTCAAGCTAACATGCCACCGCAACAACAGATCACTTACGTCGCTCCTGATCAACCCATGTTTGACTCAGGTACCCACCACTTATTGATGATGTCATCCGCTGATGTCAACCTCCAAACTCGTCGGAACCAATATGTCTCCACCTCCGAAACCCCTCCCACTGATAAAACCACTAACGCTCATAGGCGTTAACAACATCCTATATTGGCACATCAATCACACCATGTAAAAACCTCCATCATGCATTATCATCTCATAGCATCTCATAAAAATATATAAAAACCCAAAAAGATTGCAAGGGGCATCCACGTGCCTATCATCACATAAACATTTGCATCCATGTGCAATAAAAAATACAAACACATTCATATACAGGGGCATCCACGTGCCTAGTCCTACATACATAGTGTTGCATCCATATGCAATACATCACATAACATACACAAGGGGCATCCATGTGCCCAACATCCTATACTAATTGCATCCACGTGCAGTACAAACATACAACACACCATAAGCGCATCCACGTGCATACAACTAAAACATCATCGCTAAAAGGTGCATCCACATGCATATATATATATCAAAAAATATGTGTTCATCAGCTATACATGTCCTGAGTACCCCCGTACTCCCCTATACACAAAAAATATCTATACATCTCATAAGATACATGTCGGAGCTACAAAACTCGGGGGGAGTCCCCTGTACTCCCTAATGAGAATCATACCCTGCATCACTACCTGTATCTGCTGCCTCTGATTCGTCCCCTCGCTCCTCCTCCGGCAAATCCTCATCCCCTGCGGGCTCCTATGCCCGAGCCCTGTCTGCCAAGATCGCCACCCGGATCGCAATCGACCGGAACTCCCAGGGTGCCCTCATACAATCCTGAACTACATCGGGATCCATGTCCCACCATCCCTCGTCGGTTACTCCAACTAGTAACTGATCCAGCAACACTCGTACGGACTCCAAAGTCCCCTCTGCGTCCCGCCGATGCACCTCGCCTCGGCCGGGCAGGGCTGGTACCGCCACATGTCCCATACGCGCCACGTGCCCTGGCGGTGGTCTCGGACCCACATCTGTAGATCACACATTAGTCCGTAATAGTATATATCATAACACACATCATCCATAAATCTTGACATCCCTAACATGCAAGGAAATCAATACGTACCGTCTGGTCTCCATGCCTGTCCTGGTGCCCGTGGTGCCTCTGGGTCTCCCGTGTAGTCCATATCCCTATACGGATAGTCATCCAGTGGCAGTGGCATTTGTAGCCACTGCAGGTATAACTCCTGGGTAAAGTACTTACCCACCTCACCGCCACCCCGGCGGCGCATCATCTCCCCCCACCGCACCATCCGCGGCTCCCTCAAACCTCCTGCCCTGATCGGTACCCACGGCCGCAGGGAAGGTACCCTCTCCATGAAGAACGCACATAGGAAGGAACCATAGCAAAACCCCTTGCCAGATTCCTTCGCCGTTGTCAGCTGTCGCTGAACACAGGTAAGGAACATCTGGCCCCACGCATAATAAACCCCATCCAATACGTGCTCCACTAGCTGCATCTGGCCCCCCGACACCTTCTCCGGTGACTGAGACCCCAACACACGAACTACACATGCTGCAATCGCCTGTATCGTCGGCTCCTGCAGGTCTATCACCCGGAGTGCATTCCTATGCACCCTAGCCTCTGGAGCACAGTACCGCTCCAGCATGTCCTCCATATCCACATCGGCGGATACTCGCGGCTGCATATCCGCCACCCTACCCAGACAGGGCAACCCCATCAGGAAATATACATCTGTCAAGGTGAGGTCCACCCTCTCACCCTGCACCCTGAAATCCTGTATGCCTGGCTCCCAGAAACTCACTAGTCGGTTCAGCAGCAACCCTGCCGAACGCATCATAGGTACCTGCGCGAACATCAGCAGTCCGCACAATCCCAACACCGCCCGCACATGACCATCGTCCCGGATGTAAGACACTATCTCATCTGGGATCTCCTGCTCTCTCCATAGTACCAGCGGCATCCTGTCAAACACGCAAGGAAAACTCATCAGACTCATGTCAAAGAAATAAACCTTGCCCCCCCCCCCCCCCCCCGGGGGAAGTCCTAACAGCTCGCTCCCAAACGCGGCTTTAGGCCCCCTTGCTGTGTTTTCCGACCACGGTTGTTTGGCCCACAGTCGTGGTCCAAAACCGCGACTGTCAGTCTCGAACACGCGGTACCAAACCGCATTTTCAGCCTCGAAACACGCGGTCCCAGACCATGTGTTCCAGTTCGAACCCCGCGATCTCCACGCATGTCATCCGCCGTGGAACCCGCGGTCTCCGACCGTGGCTCCCTCCTGAAAACCCGCGGTCCACCCCACGTGGACTGTACAAATAACCCCTGGGACCCACTACCCACCCCCCGAACCCAAAAAACATGCAGGTATGAGTTTGACAGAATACCTGTATCTCCCGGATCTGAAATCAGCCGATCGGATCATCCAGAAATGCCACCTCACCTCTGGTCCACTCTGATTACTAGTCAAAGTCAAATAGTACAAATGACACTTGTCATATTGGACCCACTCACTATTTATAGTCCATTGACTTTTTCTTGTTTTGGCCATTCTGAACCCATACGGAGTCCGTTTTTCGAACCATTTCCACCACTGGAATCAACACGAAGAGACCGTCATGATGGTTCACTCGTTGCGTGACTTTTTCCATGTCATTTTTTGCACATTCTTTAGACACCACTAGTTGCCTCGGTTTGCGTGCCATTTCGGTTGCTCTCCGTTTTTCGCATATTTTATATCATCGAATTCATTTTTCTGAGCCGGGTGATGATGCTTGAGATCATTTCTCGCTCTCACCCTCATATTTTTTGGGTATTTTTTTCCAAAACACCCCCTGTCGCCTCGGTTTGCGTGCCACATCGATCGTTCTCCATTTTTGACACTCTTTATATCGCCGGATTCATTTTTCCGATCTCATGATGATGCTTGAGATCATTTCTCGCTCTCACTTGGTACAATTTCAACATTGTGTCCCGACACCTTGCTTCCTCGGTTTGCGCACCACATCGACCACCATCGGATTGTTCCACATTTTACATGAGCCATTCACTCCTGTCATACTGCAATTGTTTCGTTATTCTTCCACCACTCATTACCCCGCAAGGAGGCCCATCGGTGTTCCCCCCCACCCTCGTTCTCGGTCATCATAAATGATCCTTGATTGAGCACTTCCTCCTTTCCTGGCCATTCCTTTTGTTCGGTATAATTTTATCCCTTTTTTAGGCTGGACAAGTCCTTTACGAAAAAGGCACTTAGGGAGTTTCTGTTAAGCTCTTTTCTGACTCCTAAAACAATGAAAAGATCGTCGAGCAATCTTGCTTCCTTTCATGCTCTTTAAAGTACCTGAAAGGATGTCTATCTGGTATAAATTTAACCATTTTCCAGACCTGGTAGACTAATTACGAAAAAGGAATACTCTAGTCACACCGGCTAGAAGAGTTCTTCATTGCATCCTTTTATGCTTCTTTGGGCCTTGGAGACTAACACACGAAAAAGCAACCCCATGGAGTCTTCTTATCGCTTTCAGACTCTAAAATTGAAAGCAACCACGAGCATGAACTGTCCTGGGCTCGTAAAATCCACCCGACAGTACCATTCCATCATTTCAGAGTCTTCTTATCGCTTTCAGACTCCTTAAAATTGAAAGCACTCACGAGCATGAACTGTCCTGGGCTCGTTTAAATCCACACGATAGTACCATTTTATACATACTTCTTCTAGTTCCCTAACCCATGAAGAAGTCCCCCCGTGCCTCCTGGCACTCTTATCGATCATCTCGGCAGCACCCCAAATCAGGTCGCCTTTGTTCAGAGTATTCTGCAGTCTCCTGCCATTTTATACCAGCTTGAGTCTCCCTCAACCCAGTCACCATCCTTGATCCATTACAGCTATGATCCCTTTCCCACCAGTCAGTTTCATATGTTGCCCGATCATCCCCGTTATCATACTCTGAACAAAGGAATTTTGAGTCCACCCACCCTACTTGCCCAGTTATCCCCCACAGTTTGTCAGTCCTACCATCAGTACTATCACATTTCGGTTCTCCACCTCGCGCTCCTATCAAGGAAACATCATTGCCTTGATAGTTGCAGGTCTCCCTCTGTCGACGACAGCCCCTCTATTCCAGAGGATAGACCCAGAGGTCCCTGCGCCTTGGACCCATCACCATCTGTGGTGAGTGCCTACGGACCATTTTGAGAGGAGTCATCATTGCCTCTCCGAGTGGTTGTTTCTCACATGCTCGACTTCAGCACCTTGATCGCATCGTTGAGAATCGCGCAGGGTTTTATCCCTTCCATTATTGTGTCGAAGACCCTGGATTTCCCCCGACTCTAGCACATTGGTGAGTCACTTCGGAACAACCAGTTATATGTTCCCGTGGATGTCCGGGCTGCGTTGGCGATTGCATTCGGAAGCCATCCAGTTATATGCTTCCTTGAGTACCCAGTTTCGTCCCAGTTCAATGTACCATTGAGAGTATGACCCATTGTCACTATGATCCAGCAGCTCATCAGTTCCTCTGGTACCACACTCAGTAGCACTGTTGACATTCCAGTGTATCAGTTCCTCAGCTCCGACATGGTCAGCCCAGCAGTATGTCCCAGATTTGTGTCCTCTCTGGACCCTTATGATGTACACAGTGGTTCTCTATGTATCCTACAGGTCCCCCTTTTTTCGGGCCTTACAGTTATTTTATGTATCTTGATACGAGCATGGGTATGCCCGCCTCATCCATATATTGAGATTCTTCCTCATTCAGTATTTGAGGTCATGTATATGTCAGGTCCCCCTCTTTTGGACCACATTGTTATTATTGTTTTATATCTTGATACGAGCATGGGAATGCCCACCTCGTCCATATGATCAGATTATTCCTCATCCATTATTGAGGCTATGTACTTTTAGCTTTTGCAGTTGTTCGGGATCGTTGTTCCGGGCTTCAGTTTGTTTCTTCTCTTCTCCACACCCCAGGAAAACCATACAGGACTTATGATGTCTATCGGCTATACGATGAGCTCCTGCCCTCACACATCAGGGGGCAATCTGTTAACACCCAAAAAGTGTTCACTACCTCATCTACCTCATTACATGACTCATTTGTCCGTTTTCCTACCATATTTCCCTTAAAAACCCTAAAAATCCCATTAAAAAGCCTCCAAAAGGCCACAAAACCATAAAATAAAAGCCTCAAAAAGGCTAAAAAAACCCCTTTTCCCTCCAAAAATATCCAAAATTCCTCCAAAATAGCAAAAACCCTCTAAAGAGGGAATAAAAAATATAAAATAATGAGGAAAATGGAGGAAAAAAACCCTATACAGCTGACCTAAACCATATGGTTCCCAAAACCATGGGCCAACACTCCACCACCAAAAAACTATAAATAGGTGATGGAGACCCCTTATTTCATATCCACAATCATAAGCACCCTTACTCTGCCAAAACAGCTCTTGAAACCCTAGCTCACCCTTGAGCTACTTTCACCTTGAGAGCCCCTTTTGGCCCATTCCCACCATTGGAGAAAGAGAAGGAGCAAGTTGGAGCTTGGAGCAACCCTCTTGGGCCATTGCAAGAGCTTCACCAACCTTCACATTGGAGGTAAAATTTATACAAAAACCATTCTTTATATTTTGTTTTTCTGTTTCATGCATATGTTTAGAGTAATTTACATTTCTGTTTTAGCATTTTAATTTACAATTTACTGAACTGCTACTAAGGAGTCCCTTCTCCTTAGTAGGTGCTCATTTGCACAAGCTAGGAGTAAAACCCTAGCTACAGTAGCGGCCCATGGTTTTGACCCATAGTATTGGCGCCTAGACTTAGTATATAAGTGTGTGTTGAGACTTATGAAGGCACCGTGAATTTATTTGTATTGAGCTTGCTCATAGGAGGTTGCCCCCTCGAAGTGGCCTGTGATCAATATAAAAGTGATTCTGAGTTCTGTCATTTCTTCTATTTCGCATATTCGTATTAATTAATTGTTGCAGGTGCATCACACCCCAACTTTACCATTGGGTTAAAAACCCCACTGCAATTGACTGGGCCGACCCCTCTAGGGTGGTCTAACAACCCTTTGACCCACATAACACATACAGGGCCGACCCCCAATAGGGAAGTCTAATAACCCAAGTTACCACATTCCGACGGAGGAATAAACATCTCCGGATATACAATAAGATCTCCACGGAGGTATGAAACATCTCCGGAATAATAAAGTACAAATATAATATTCTTTGAAGTTACAATATTTGAACACACACCTGATCCCATACTGAAGTAGCACCCTGAAATGCTCTTCCTATCTGCAGCACTGCCTGCCCAATCTGAATCAATATAACCCTCCAGGTTAAACTTTTGATTCGCATCATACTTGAGCCCATAATCAATTGTACCCTTCAGGTACCTCAGAATATGTTTTACAGCAATCAGGTGAACATGTCTAGGATCTGTCAGAAACTGGCTCAAGGTGTTCATCTCAAATCAAATATTTGGTCTCGTGTTCGTCAGGTGCATCAAGGACCCAATCATCTTACGATACACCGTGGCATCAACCGACTTTGATGAAGCATCACTCAATAGCTTCAGGTTTGATACCATAGGTGTGTCCATGGCCTTGCAGTCCATCATCCCGAACTACTTCAGGATCTCTACTGCATACTTCCCTTGTCCAAGGAAGATTCCATCTACACTCTAACACACCTACCTCCATACCTAGAAAGTAATGCATCATACCTAAGTCCTTCATCTCGAACTCAGCAGCAAGCTTCCTCTTTGTTTCAACAATCAACCTATCCTCTCCTGTCACAAACAGGTCATCCACATACAACAGGAGTATCACTGGATTGCCTTCCTCAACCTTGTAGTAAAGTTCGGAATCTGCTTTACTCTTGGTAAAGCCCAAACTGGATAGGAATCCGTCTATCCTGTTGTACCATGTCCTAGGTGCTTGCTTCAAGCCATACAAGGCTTTCTTCAATCTGCACACATATGACTCCCTATCATGTGTCTCAAAACTGAGTGGCTGCTCCACATACACTTCCTCTTCGACTACACCATTTAAGAAATCTGTCTTGACATCCATCTAGTGTATCTTCCACTTCATCACTGCAACCAGTGTAAGTATTGTTCTGATGGAAGTGTATCTGGCTACAGGTGTAAAAGTCTCTTCATAATCTATCCCCTCCTTTTGGGAAAAGCCACAAGCTACAAACCTTGCCTTGTATTTCTCTATGCTACCATTTGCAGCATGCTTGATCTTGTAGATCCACTTGGAAGTCACAACAGACTTCCCTTCTGGTCTTGGGACCATATCTCAAACATCATTCTTCATGATCGACTGGTATTCCTCGATCATGGAATTCTTCCATTACTGTATCCCGGATCCTTGGAACTTCATATTCTTCAATATATTCAATAGATAGTTTGCTTTGAACTTCGTTACTGGAAAAAATGTTGTAGTCCTTATTTTGTAGGTGATTGTACACGATCTTTCTACAAGTCAAATTCAATTGCATGATTAGACTCTTCTAATAGTTTATAGAACAAAGTCTTACACATAAAGGCATATGTCATACAGTCATGCAATTATTTTAGCCAGTGCTTCAATGCAACATTCATCCATATGATGTATTCATATGGTAACTTTCTAGATGCCTTCCATCTCCACCAGAACATTGTTAAGAGTTTGCACTATTCCCAACATGTCAACAAAAAGGTTTCATTCTAGATAAATAGCAATGGAATGTTGTATAGTGCCATAGGACACTTACCCATCACATGCATATTAGTAGTATATTTTTCATTAATGCAATTATTCTAGTATGCATAATACACAACCTAAGTCTAGGAACATAAGTATATACATCATTAAACAATATTATTTAAACAATCAGATATACAAGAAATGACAATTCAAATACTTATCTTTATTTGTTTGTTGGGTGGACTCCCTCTCAATCTTTGCTTCCTTGCAAGAGCTACTGGAGTCTTTGATAGTGTGAACCTTAACCAATGTTGAAAGTGGATGAGAGGTTCTTCCTTTCTACAACTCCATTCTGTTGTGGATTGTAAGGAGTGGTCAACTCCCTCTTAATCCCTGAATCACTGCATAACTTCTTGAAGTCTTCTGAAGTGAATTCTCCACCATTGTCGGATCTAAAAGTCTTGATATTTTTTCCAGTGTGGTTTTCTATCAAGGCTTTGAGTTCCTTGAATTTGCTGAATACTTCATCTTTTGTTCTTCAAGAAACAAATCCAAGTCTTCGTAGATAAATCATTAATGAAAGAAACATAATATACATACCCAATCAGAGAAATGGATGACATCAGACTGCATACATCGGAGTGGATAGTTTCCAATATTCATTATGCCTTGCTTTCACTGCTTGGAAATTTCTTCTTTGTGTTCATTCCTTTTGCACATCCTTTTCAAACACCTTCATTCTTTGATTGGATTTCAGGAAGACCTTCTACTGCTTTGCTTGCAATTGGTAGTTCCCTATAGTGCACATGAGCAAACCTTCTATGCCAAAGTTCACTTGGTTCCATGGATTCATGTACCATGGACTGTTCAGGTTTTCCCTTCAATTTGTACAATCCTCCATCTTGCTCTCCAATCACTACTACATCATCTATGGTCTTACCTTTTGGCCACATAAGTACTTGGCCATCCACAAATGCAACTCTCATCCCTTTTGCATCCAAATATGATATAGAGAGAAGATTCTTCTTGAGTCCAAGTACATATAGAACATCTTGCATCTTTAAAGACTTCCCAGAGTCTAGCTTGTAGGAGGCTTCACCACTTCCTTTTATAGGGTATTGATAGTCATCCCCCAAGTTTCACCTTATGAGGTGACTCATGTTCAGATAGGTCCATAAGAGATTCTTTGAATCCCGTCATATGTTTAGAAGCCCCACTATCAATAAGCCAATCATTACACCCATGTGTAACGATATCTGTGAGAGCAGAGATTAGAACATATTCATCGTCACTTGAAGAGTCTTCACTTTCTACCTTAGTCTTCTTCCTGGGAGGTTCATCATCCTCAGCAGCATGAGCATGATATCTCTTCTTGTTGCTCTTCTTCTTCTTCTTCTTCTTCTTCTTCTTCTTGGAGTTCCTTTTGTTCTTGGGACATTCTGAGGCAAAGTGTCCCTTCTCATTACAAGTGAAGCATCTCAGGTATTTCTTCTCTCTTTGATGATGGTGGTGTGAAGATGTCTTATGAAAAGATTGTTCCCTCTTGGGCTTACTTTTCTTGGTGTGTGCTATGAGAGCTTGATTTTCATTTCCCATCTTTTCTTCTCGGGCCACAAGCCTAGCTTCTTCTTGTGAACATTCCTCCCATAGTCTACTGAAGGAGATCAACTTCTTTCTTGCACAAATGCCTTGGATGGAGGAGTCCCATGACCTAGGTAGGCCATTCAATGTGGTCATGACAATGTCTCCATTATCCACTACTTCATCTACAACTTCAAGTTGTTCTTTGATTTGAGAGACCTTAGTAAAGTAGGATTGGATGGTCTCTTCATTCTGGAACTTAACCCCTTTCAATTGATTCTGCAGAGTCATCTTCCCATTTATATTCTTTCCTTCAAATAACTTGGTCAAGGAGTCAAACATCTCCTTAGGTGTCTTTAGAGAAGACACATGGGGTATGAGATGGTCTTTTATAGAATCAGCAAGGATTCTCTTGGCTTTGACCAAGTTCTTCTTGTGTAAGGTCTTAGCCCCATCTCCCTCTGGAACTAGAACCTCTTGACTTATGTAGGTGTCCAACTCATTCTCTTTTAGGATTAACCCAATCCTATACTTTCATGCTCGGAATTTGTCAGCTCCTTCAAGCTTATCCTCAAGCTTGGTGTGGTGAGATATCTTAATGAGAAACTCAAATGGAAAGAAAATATTTAGGTCTTAACACTTGATTTGTTGAAACTGGATATGGAGCTGGATTAGGGTTTGTCAGAGAAACCCTAAAAATTCAAACTTTGAATTCCAAACTTCTGAATGGATGGAAAGATGTGCCTTGCTGAGCTGATCAAGCTGGTATACTTCAATTTTGAAATCTGCAAAATTTGACCCCTCAAAATTGCCTTTGAAACTTTCGGATCTGCAATTTTGGGTATTCTGGTTTTTTGGTCAAAATCCCGAACTAGGGTTTGATAATGCCCTAGGTTCTGCCCAGCCAAAAATTTCGATCTTGGTCTCTAAACTTCGATTTTTCTAAGGTGCATCCAACCGTAGTCTCAGATTTCAAAAATTCCAACTTTTGCAGAAACCCTAATTTCCACCTTTCCGATCAACTATCCTAAACTAGGGTTTGATGGAGCCCAGGGTTCTGCTCAACCAAAAGGTTCGATCTCGGTCTCTAAATTTTGATTTTCTTGAGGAGCATCCAATCGTGGTCTCAGATTCCAAAAATTCCAACTTTCTCCGAAACCCTAATTTCCTATAACAGTGACTGACCAAAAACTGAAAGTGCTCAGAATTGAATTATGTCTCGACGAAAAGATGTGCCCTTGCAAGGAGAGTCAGCCTAGCCTCCTGCCTTTGATGATCTGAGGAGAGAAACCAAAAGATTAAGAAGCCCTAGCTTCCGCAGCTGCATAGTGTCTTCTTCTTAGCACCGCTCTGATAACATGTTAATTTTTCGATAATTTCATTCAAGCATTATCTATGATCCTATTAAGAGAATAACATGCACAGCATAACAATCATAAACAAAAGAGACACAGAGTTTCCTCGGGGAAAACCAAGAAGGTGAAAAACCTCGCAACTTCCTCAGAGATAGAATAAGCCCCAATACAAAGATCACAAAGATCAATCCCCAAAAGATAGATGACTTCAGCAGCTACCCTTCCTCCACTTGTACACACTCCTCTCTCTCAACTATGCGAGTTGGATGAGTGAGTGAATGAATAGAATGAGAGACACTCACTCTCTATTTATACACAACTTAACCTACCTTTAACCCTAATAGGGCCGACTTCCTAAGGAAACCTAATAACCCATCCACATAACTCATACAAGGCCAACCCCACACTGGTGGTCTAATAACCCATCAAATATAAGTTGCGACACTTACAATAATACTTGCGACACTTACAAATACAAATGACAACACTTCTGATTGGAGGAATAATACATCTCCATCAGGAATATAATAAAGTACAAGTGTAATACATAGAAGAATATATTCCGAAGTTACAAATACATCAACAGCTATTGCATATAAGAGGTAGTTACAAGGAGCTATTGCATATATTTGACATTATTTGACCTTCTATCTCTTCTGCATGTCAAATAACAGGTAGTTACAAGGAGCTATTGCATACGAGAGGTAGTTAAAAGGAGCTATTGCAATATATATTTGACCTTATTTGTACCTTCCCCACAATGGTTGATTTGCTTTTGGTCCTTACACCCTGTTGTTTATTGGAAAGCACGCATACATTGTAGTTACAAGAGGTAGTTACAAGGAGTTATTTCAAATAAGAGGTAGTTACAAGGAGCTATTGCATATATTTGACATTATTTGACCTTCTGTCTCTTTGGCATGTCAAATAACAGGTAGTTGCAAGGAGCTATTGCATACAAGAGGTAGTTACAAGGAGCAATTGCAATATAATATATTTGACCTTATTTGTACCTTCCCCACAATGGTTGATTTACTTTTGGTCCTTGCACCCTATTGTTTATTGGTCTTGTGGTACCTTGTCCTTGGCGTGTGGTTGATAGGGTCATTTCTCCCATCTTGAGTTGTTCGTACCACCCTTTATTTTTTTGGTCCTTTGGGTACTATGGTTGTTTGTCCCCTAAATGACCCTAGTACCCCACTTATGATTTATGTGTTTTTATGTTAAGATTTCACTTGCACTAAGACTTTTGTTGTAATCAGTATTTGTGCTTTATTTAACGTTTATTACGAATGTAACTGTCTTTGTCTTATAACTATTGTTGCATATGACCTCTCTCTCTCTCTCTCTCTCTCTCTCTCTCTCTCTGGTTTGTACTTACCCTTTAGTAGAGTCAGTGGGTTCCTAGTGTTGGCTGACCTCTGAGAGGTATAGTTTTCACTGAAAGTAATAATTATGAGTATCTAACAAGAAGGTTCCACATTACAGTGTAAGTACCCTAAAGTAACTATCTTCTTTACTCATGTTAATGTTGATTAAATATTGTTAGAAATTAGATGTTACTGGAGATTACTTTAACACAATGAGCTAACTCGTAGTGTTAATGTGGAAAATTCGAAAGAGATGAAAATTATGTTTTGTTACTGTTGTTTTATTTAGTTTCAGTGGTACTTGTTTATTAGATGTAATAAAAGAAAGGAGTTTATATTTGGTGGAGGCATGCTAACTACGTATGATGATAGTGGAAAATGCATGCCTTAATGCTTTGCAATTTTCTAATATGAACTATGCATATGCCTTGTAGTTCCTTTTGTAAGAGGCGTGAAGCGACTCCGGATCCGTACTATTATCAGTTGCAGAAGGTTGTAAGACCAACCTATTCCTGATCTGCTCTTTTCACCCACAGCAACAGAAACAGAAAACGAGACTAAAAATGAAATTGAAACTGAAACTGAAACAAAAAATGAAAATGAGACTAAAAATGAAACTGAAACTGTAACTGAAAAATGAAACTGAAACTGTAACTGAAAAATGAACCTGAAACTAATATTCATTGCCAAAAATTGCAGCTAAAATCCCAGGACCCGAGGCTGAACAAATAGCCCATAAACTTAACGCGCGGCCCTTAACCGACACCTGCATCTAGGCGCTACAAGTCACCTTATAAAAGGCGCTACACCTCACCTTTTAAAATGCATTATGCCTT
Source organism: Larix kaempferi (assembly GCA_027924585.1). Classification (NCBI taxonomy): domain Eukaryota; kingdom Viridiplantae; phylum Streptophyta; class Pinopsida; order Pinales; family Pinaceae; genus Larix; species Larix kaempferi. The sequence continues at coordinate 5,082,324 of BSBM01000223.1, read as the reverse complement.
GAGGTCCTATATAAACTTTTTTCCCATGGTGCAGGTAGAACCAAACAAGCATTTGTCAGAACTGTCTTCCTCGAGTGAGGGGAGTTTAGGAAGGCTAGAGGAAAGTGAGACATCCAATAGGTCTACAAGAGTTTTATCAACTAGATTTCAAAGTATCAGAAGAAAATTCCATAAAATAATGGAATTTTTTCTCGCTAAAAGGGGGTCATGTTCCTATGATGATGAGACAATAGGCGACATCGAGGTGCCCTTGAGGTACAGACATATAGTGAAAGAATGGGTACCCAAGGATCTTCCTCAACTAAACACAGATTTTTGTGTGAACGAGAGGATATATCGAATTGCACCGTCGTCATTACATGGTTTGGGGTTGTTTTGCATGGATGGCATAAAAGTCGGTTACTGCAGATGTACAGGATTGATGGAGTATGTTGGACCCTATTACAACTACAAAAATTGGATACGCTTGGTCCAATATACATGAAGTATGCGTAGATATGGATTGTCAGCAAACTATTTACAGTTCAAAGACAAAGATCAAAATAAAGGAGCAACGCCGTACATTGACGGAAGGCCAAATGCCACAGGGAATATTGCGGGGTTTATAAACAGTACACAACCAGGGTCTACAATTAAGCAACCCAACTGCGAATTTGAGGGGCGTGAAGGAAACTGTGTTTTTGTATGTGCCATTAAATCAATATTTGTAGGGGAAGAGTTGCTTATTAATTACAATTTGAATCGATTAGATACAAACACATTTACTATGGGAGTGGTACATCTAACAATTTACCCAACCTTTTATTAATGAATTTAACATCTTAAGGATTTTTTGTTAGTTTATTTCGTTTAAATTTTCTATATTTACTTCGCAGGCTAGTGATCGGGGAAAATCCCAGCCAGATGGTCAAAGGAGTACAAATTCCTCGAGGAAGCAGGTATACATCTTTGTAATAGTAAAAATATAATAAGAAAAAAGATTTATTTTGCTTTGTTTTTTCATTAGTATATTAGTTTGGTTTATATAATGTTATCTATATTTGATGCAGAACGTTGATCGGGGAAGCCACCCAACTGTTGATTAGACGATAGCAACCTCGGGGCAACAGGCAAACCTGATTGTAATTGTACAATTTAAATATGTCAAAATGTTTTCCTATTATATTAATGTTTCAGTGAGTATTTTGGTTTCGTTTAAGTAATTTTTTCTATATTTTTTATGCAGGCCGATTTTGTAAGGGGCACCCCCGTAGTAGTAGATCATAGCAGGCCTGCCTCGAGGCAACAGGTATATTCGATGAGTAGATCACAATCCTCGAGGCAGCAGGTATAATTCATTGGAATTGTACCAATATAATATGTAGCATAATGTTTATTTTGTTATGTATTTTTTGTGTGTATACTAATTTCATTATAATAATGTTTTCTACTTCTTTTTTGTAGGGGGGTGATTAGGGAAAGTCCCCAGCTGTGGATCAAACAACACCATCATCCAGGCATCAGGTAAATCTAGTTGTAATTTTAGGAATCTATCATGATAGATATGTTTTGTTAATATCATTTTAGGAATCTATCATGATAGAACTCAGTAGTGTTTTATATATTTTTGTTGCAGACCAATGATTCAGTGTATGAAACAGCATCACAACAATCAATAGCTTTTGAAGTGGATGAGTTGTTTGGCGATGTTGACATTGCCGGTTCTTCTCTAGACCTTGTTAAGTTGATAGAGAAGACCTTGAAAAAAATTACTGCGGATATCCTTTGTCTGCTATTCACTATTCCGCAAATAGACGAGATTAAAGCCAAGATTGAAGTGTTGACAAAGAAATCTAATGCCTTGCAAGTAAGTTGCGGAATCTTGAATCATAATATAAATTCATTTATAACTTTATAATTTTGACTTTTATATGATAGTGAACTTATAAAATGTGGTTTGTGTTTACAGGATTTTCTGGGACCACACACTAGTGGTCAAGGTGTTGTTGGCCCCAGTGATGCTCATGGAGAGACGTTGCATCATGAGAAAACAACTCCACGTGCATCGAATCATTCGCCATTGTTGTCGAATGAACAATCGACAACATGTTCTGTAACATCCCAGATGTCAGCTGTGAGTGCATCGGCCACTAGTGACCGATGCACACCAGATCCTGCAGAAGAAGGGGTCAACACCGAGCCTCCTAGTATTGATATTGTTGAAGCAGCATTTCTTGGATCTTCCCGTGTCACTAGCATAGGTACAATCGAGACAACATTTTTGGTGGACAAAGATCTCGTTCCAATAAATATAGAGAAAATCCCAAGTAATTATACGTTGATCAAGTTAGTGTTTATAATTTGATTGTAATATACCGATAAAACATTTTTTTTCAACTAATTATGATCATGGCATGATCGTTTTGCAGGAAATTATGTTTTTTATAAACATCTAAATAATTTGTCCTTGGAGATATTTGGGCCCACCATCCGCATAAGGTGGGATAGACAAACGAAAAATTTAAAATATGAGCTCACTAATCGGTTGGTTGGTTTGTTTGGCAACGAGACCTTCGATCGAGCCATGGTCTTGAAAAAAGCTGGACAACATATGAAGATTGCCTGAGACCAATACAGGGTTCAACTAGAAAGGAACCCTAGGTATGAGCGCCCTCCAATGATTCCAGCAAGATAGTGGAAAGCTCTAGTGGAAGATGGAAATGAGAGGGCTCTGAGAAAAGAAGGAAAGCTAACACCAGGCACAGGGAGGTATGCAATACTTTCCACGATGTAATTCTAAACCTTATTATTATCAATTTTTATATCGAATTTGGAACATCTAACGTAATTCAACACTTACATAGGTTGTCAGACACATCAAACGCCACAAAGGCAAGACTGGAAAAAATTGGTCAGAATAAGCTTGGGCCTGGTGGTTATTCGAATTTGGCGGCATGAATTTTAAGTTTCGAAAAACCAAAATGCATCCAAATAATAAATTGCAAATTATTTTTCATTTTATTGCACCGCAAAATGTAAATTAATGATTTTATGCAAATATGCAAGCCGACTGATTGAAAGAAGTGCCCACTGAGGAAGACTTGAAGCTTGGCTTCCAGCACGACTTTGGAGCTGTTGTTGAACGTCAAAAAAGCTTGTCTGGGAAAACAAAGTCTTCTGGTACTTATCCATTTGGTGCACAAGTATATAAAATCTATATAGTTTAATGAAGATTTATTACTTGTGTAATCTATTCGTTATAAATAATTGACATAAAATATTGACTCTGTTTTGAGTAGGAAAACAATGATCCCCTTAATGTCGAGGAGGGACAACAATAAATTGAAGATCATGCTTCAAATCCTAGTAATAAATTTATTCATATGCTACAATTTTATATATAGCATTGCAGATGGTGAACATTAATTGTACTACTCCATATTTCAACTACAGAGCATGTAGAGGGTCACATTGTACAAGTTGATCCTAGACAGGAATATGAAGAACATGGTGTGGCCACTACAGCTAAAAAAACACCTTTGTAATGTTTTTTTTAATGAAATACTTGTCATTATAATAACAAAAAATATCGATGTAACATTTTCACATTATCGCAACAAATCCGAACCCCTTGCCGCAAAATCCACGTCGCAAGCACTCTACGAGGCAGACATCACGACAAGTTGATGAAGCACCAATAATTGGAGGACAAGTTCCAGAATATGAGCTTCTTGTTGATTATGTAAAGAGAAGAAAAATTAGAAAGAAGTGACTGAAAAAATATTGTGTAATTATTTTTGATAATGTTATGTCCTGCATGATTTTTGGCCTAATGAATGAATGAATAGTTTAATGAATGTTAGCTTCTATTAAATGGATGTGATGACTGAATGAATGAATGGTTTAATGAATGTTAGATTTTATTAAATGAATGGTAAATGTTTTTTTATGATGAAATCTGCATGAATTTGCACGTAAAAAAAAAATTCAAGTATATGCATTGGGAATGGGGAATTGAGAGTGATGTGAGGGGGGGGAGGGGCCATAACAGCTTCCACCTTCACGTGGTTGGCCTTGTTCAGTAGAGAATATTAAATTATTCTCCAAACAGAGAAGAGCTCAATGAATGGCTAACATTGTAAGCAAAAAAACTCCATTCAATGGTAAAGGAGGTATTTTGGTAATCCTATTTTTCCATCTTGACTTGATGATATTCAAAGAATAAATATGTAAAAGAGCACGCTTCATTTAATAAGATGCATTCAATTTATTTCATTAGGATCAAACTTTAATCAAAACTAAATACATATTAAATATGAAACTCCTATTAATCTGCAAATAACTAATGATGGACATGTTTGAAAGTCTCAATTCCTTCGCCCAGAATTGTCAACGTTCTACCAATTGTAGCCCATAAATCCTAACCGTGGCATATTCAACACACACATCACTTCTTAGATTATGTAAAAAATCTTGGCCAATCTGCTAAGTTTTGATATAGCGTACTTTACATACATAAAGTATGTAAAGTACACTATGGATTGGACAATAGAGCCAATTGAACAAGTATGTAAAGTACGCTCTATGCCACCATATATGACAATAAATGAGCTTGTCACATCTGATGAATCATACATTGTTGGATCCGTTGCAACGATTGTCATCGGTTGTCAATACAACAACAAGCAATTTACTAACTCTTTGTTTTCTTCTTTTTAGGTTGGATATGTACTAACTCTTTTTGGCAATTTACAGGTTTGAAACAAACAAACTAAAAGAAAAAGAAAATTCTCATTTGATCTTATTTGCTTGCACAGTTTATCATTGGCAATAATGTAGCTCATTTTTAATTGCTAAGGTTTTTTTTCCTTCCAAATGCTTTTCCTTACTGTTTAGAATCAAACTTCCATAGGATTTATCCATTGCAATCTCTTGTTCTGTATTATATATTGCATCTATAAAAATAGATATATCTCATAATATATTCAATATAGCAAATGCCCATACATATAGTCAAAAGAAGAAGAAAAAGATCCATTTCTGTAATTTTTAATTATAAAAGATAACTCATGACAAAGAGCTTCACTCATTAAAACAGTGTAATAAACAAGACCATTTCAGGTTGTTTTATGTTCCTTGTCATCTTTTGATTGTAAAACATTACGCCACTCAAGTTTACAAACACTTGTTTCAATGGCATCGACACTTTTTTTACATCTTTTTTCCATAGTTGAATTGTTCTTAGTCACTTTCTTAGTTTTGGCCAATTCTACTTCTTACAGTAGAATGCTTGCTATGGAATGAATACAATTTTCCAAGTAAGAAATTTACCATAACTCATCTTTGTGAGAGATAGGGAAAGTAGTTTTGAAAATGGAATTGGCCTTAGATGTTATAGGGTTCCCTCTAATGATAACGATATATGTATCAAGGTTTTAAAAAAAATAACTTTAATCTGCTTAAAAGTAATTTGGATTTTTTTTTTTAAATGGGTCGGATATTTTTTTTTAAATTCCACATAGTCGTAGGTTATTTGACTTTCCATTCCAAGATATCCGACGTAGTTGCCATACCACCGACGGCTAACAACGTCGAATATCCGGTTTCTTACAATTCGAATAACGTCAGATATCCGACGTCCACTTGCAAAATATCCGGCGATGTCACCATACAAACGACAGCTAAAAGCATCGGATATCAGACATCTTACAATGCAAATGCCGTCGGATATCTGATGTCCACTTCCAAGATATCCGACACTCCTGCCATACAAACGACAACAAAGGCATCGTTGTTTGATGTCAATCGTGTCAGATATCCGACGCCTCTATTGTCGAATATCCGACCTCCTATAGAGTGAGATTGGTCAAATATGCGACAGAAATATTAAAAGTGGGGTAGTCGGACATCCGACATCTACCTATTGGATATTCGACCGCCTATAAAGTGAGCTTTGTCGAATATGCGACAGAAATATTAAAAGAGTTGTTGTCAGATATCTAACAAGTAGATGTCGGATATCCGACACGTTAATTTTACTGTCGGATATCCATTGAAGTGCCACTGACATTTAAACAAGAAGATGCTTGTCAGATGATCGACAACAGAATGTCGAAAATCGGACATCTATGCCGTTGGATTTTGGGTTCAAAAAACCTAGTTATGGGATTTGTCACTTTTTCCCCTTCGAATTCCAAGTTTAGGTTAATTAACTCAAAGTTATGGCTAATGTACTTTAATAAAGAGGGCTTTATAAAACTTAAGATAAAAGGAATAATAAGAATAATGACTTAAACTTATAAGTCAGTAAGGTCATCCCCCCTAAAATCCTACTCACTTTCCCCTCTTGTGGAATCAAAGACCCCATCTCTTCTCCATCTGCAATAATCGTGGTTTTTATATTAAACAAAAAAGGTACATAATTACATCATATTGGTCATTTATATCTAGCTTATAGCCATTTCATCATTATATACATCATTACATGCTGAAGTCAAAAAAAATGGGGTGTTACATGAGAAATGCAAAAATATTGAGATTTTCATGAATGAAATTTATGTTCACATTTATGAAAGATGCTAATAAATCATGAAACTTCAAAAAATATTATGCTCTATATCAATAGGATATAAAATAATATCTTTCAAAATAATACCAGTTAAAAAGGGGGAATAAAATAATGCTTTTAATTGGCCAAGTAATATCATACTTACATCCTCACCAAGAAAGAGGAAAGATATTTGATATTTCTAAAAGATGGGATTTGTTGATATTTGAGATCCTCATATTAAACTAAAAGGGCTCAAACTTGTTGTGAAAGAGAGAAGACAATTGTGAAAGATTGCATGTCAAATACGTTGTTCAAGAAAACGACACAACAAATTAAGATTGAAACTAAGTTGTTGAAAGATGGATAGAGCATCACACTGAATAAGAATACACATTTTTGCAATCCCCGTACCTCTTACTTTACAAAGTTTTTACCAAAAAGAATCGTTAAATCCATTCTCCTAGTGAACTTGTGTATCTCTCCCTCCAATCATGTATACATTTTAATATTAAGGGAATAATAAAGAGAACAACGCTACAATATATTTCAAGTGATCAAGAGATAATGAGGAGAAAACATAATTCATTTTTGTGTTCACATTTATGAAAGATGCTAATAAATCATGAAACTTCAAAAAATATTATGTTCTATATCAATAGGATATAAAATAATATCTTTCAAAATAATACCAGTTAAAAAGGGGGAATAAAATAATGCTTTTAATTGGCCAAGTAATATCATACTTACATCCTCACCAAGAAAGAGGAAAGATATTTGATATTTCTAAAAGATGGGATTTGTTGATATTTGAGATCCTCGTATTAAACTAAAAGGGCTCAAACTTGTTGTGAAAGAGAGAAGACAATTGTGAAAGATTGCATGTCAAATACGTTGTTCAAGAAAACGACACAACAAATTAAGATTGAAACTAAGTTGTTGAAAGATGGATAGAGCATCACACTGAATAAGAATACACATTTTTGCAATCCCCGTACCTCTTACTTTACAAAGTTTTTACCAAAAAGAATCGTTAAATCCATTCTCCTAGTGAACTTGTGTATCTCTCCCTCCAATCATGTATACATTTTAATATTAAGGGAATAATAAAGAGAACAACGCTACAATATATTTCAAGTGATCAAGAGATAATGAGGAGAAAACATAATTCATTTTTCCACTTAAATCATTGAAAGAAATTAAGAAACTTACAAAATAATTCATTATGTAATGCATGGGAAGGCTTATTCCCATTACATTAAGGCATGCATTGTCAAGAATTTTGGGGATTGACTCCTCATTGTTTGATTGGGGTTTTTAAAGACATGGAGAGTTTACTTCACCTAAATATTAGTTAGTTAATGGTTTCTAAGGAGATGGAGGGTTGGGTTTGCTTCATTAACTAGATATTAGGAGATGGTGGGTTGACAAAAGCACAGAGGTGGAACAATCCAGGGTGTACTAGGCTTGATTCAATAAGAATTTTAACTCTACAAACTATGTGCAATTGTATACGTTGTCATTCATCCTTGGTCAAGGATGCATTGTTCAATGCAACTTGCTCTACATATATTCCTCAATTACCACCTTTATTGGATATCAATGCCATTGTTGGACCACAAAGTTTGGAAGTATGTCAAATATGAACTTTCTGAGTTAATTACGACTACTCCTTCCTTATATCTTCCTCTCCAAGATTTGAGCTCTTATACATCATTATTTTGGTTGGACAATATTCTATTATTGTCAAATCGTATATTGAAACTTGTTGACCTCTTCAACAATCATTATTTTGGTTGGACAACATTTTGTTATAAGCCTACAATATATTGAAGCCCTAACAAGATATTGAAGCCCTAACAAGAGGAAAGCCAATTGGTTTCACCAATACATCTTGATATTTTCCTAAATACCTTTAATTCCTCATCTTGGTTACCATTACCATTTTGTATGGTTGATATTTCAACATTTAACAAAGAGTGATTGTTGGAACTAGGACTTCGTTGAAGTAGTGGTATTGGAGCTACAATTGGTTCGTGGGATGTGATATCCACATCTCTACAACTGTTCTCAGCTTTGACATGCATCGTATTGGCTCTCAATCAGCTAGCCAGGAAACACTACAGCCTGGTTTCAGCAACGATCATAAAAATAATCGGAAATTGGCTCTCAATATTTTCTACTCTTAACTTGGGCTACTTATTACTGCAAAAAGGAGTTTTTTTGTTTGTTTATACCGTAGCCACAGATGTGAAAACGTATATATGCATGCAATTTTCTCTCTTACTATGGCAAGTAGTTGTTCTTCTGCTCTAACCTCCTCTGTGTAGTATAGTACCGTAAGCATTTGGATATAACCTCCTTCCTCTTGGCTTCAGCCTTCTTACTATTGGCTTCGGTCGGATTGTTGTGCATACAAGGCTAGGTTTCCACCAGCTAGCGAGGTATTCTCCTGCAGATGTTGAAAGAAGAGAAATGTCCCAACCAGAAGAGTAACATGGATATATATTTTCTACCAGAATAACATGGAGATATATCAAATAGTTCATTGTTGTTCATGTTTTAGTTGTTACAGAGTGTTCTAGGAGTGGGAAATAAGGCTCAGGGATATTGCATTCCTAGAGGAGCAGAAAAAGTAATTACAAGGGAACATCAGTTTTGTTGAATCTTTCTATTAGTGGCGTCGAAGCTGCACTCCCCTCAAGAAATGTTGAAGTGAGTACTCAGCACAGTTTTTTTGCATCTTTCTTTGTTCCCTCACCTGCACAAGTAAGTTTAATAAATTCTCATGTATATGATTTTGTTAGCTATAGACATATAAGAGACAAAGAAAATGCCAATGCTAGGGTCCTTGCATTTCTTGCCTTGGCTTGATAGCTTCTAACCAACGAGCTTATGAGTTGAAAATGCCATTGGGTTGTGGTCATAATTGGTGGGAGTTTACCAGAATGAGCACAGTTTTGTTTCTTACCTTTCTCTGTAATGATTCTTCATGAGGTTCCCAAGGGAATGAGGTTTTGATCGGTTGAGCTGGAGATCAACTCTGAGTTTTTTCCTTGTCTTTTGACTTACCCTTTTCTTTACTGGCATAATGTGAAAGAGGGCGATGCTGCAACTGTGAAGATCTCTCCCTTCTCTCTTTGAATCCAACATCTTTCTTTATTCTCCTATTTGTGTATAGTATGTTGCTTTATTCTCCTATTTGTGTATAGTATGAAGCAAGTTTGTTCCTTTACTCTTTGGAATATATATTTTTCATCTGCTTTCTCTGCTATACAGTTTTCCTCTATTGCATCAACATCATCTTTATACTCCACATATATCAATGTACATGCATGATGAGGATACTAAATGATAAATAGTGAATCTTTTTCAACTTATTCAAACTCCTTTGTTCCATAATATAGAGTCGCTAAACCACAAGATTGCACCGAGAATTGACATGAAATCCTTGCTATATTGCATGATGCCATGTATTCTAAAAATTGTTAAAGATTGCATTTACTGAATGTGTCCAATATTCTAAACTAGCTTATTACAAGGAGAAACGAAAAATAAAGTTTTTGTAGTGCTACCAGCTTGCAAGATATGCTTGAAGCTAGGTTAAGGTACAAAATAAAGTAACAAAGTTTTTTTTTTTTTATATTTTCATTTTCATTCATAATGTTAGTGTTTTAAATGAATCAATTCAGTTCTACCTCTTATGTTGAGGCATGATGTTTAGGTTGTGAAATATATTTCATTGTTTCTCTAAATTAAAAACCTGTTGAGGCATGATGTTTAGGTTGTGAAATATATTTCATTGTTTCTCTAAATTAAAAACACAAGGGTTTTTATATCGACGGGAGTTTGAACCTGTACACATATACATTATCTCTACACCTACGAAGTTTTGAATTTAAGTTGTTTGTATGGCGACACCTTACATCACACATACATAATGGCTCTACAGAGGCTTGTATGGTGGCACCTTCCCCAACATATACAAGGGCTTTACATCTTATTGGGCTTGACCCTATGTTCACACACAATTTGGCTCACCCCCTTGAGGTTTGACCCTACCACCCTCACATAATAGGGCTTTACACCCCTCAAGGTTTGACCCTACCCTCAAACACCTAAGATCTCTTCATCCACTCAAATTTGAATCTAGATTGTTTGCATAGTAACACCTTCCCTCACACAGGCACAAGGTCTTTACATCAATTGGAATTGGTATCTAGGTTGTTTGCATAACAGCACCTTCCCTCACACCACAAGGGCTCCACACCTATCGAGGTTTGACCGTATGCTCAAGGGTTATACACCCCTTTAGGTTTGACCTTACAATCACAAACTATAGCTCAAAACATGCTACAACATATTTAAAATGGGTTTAATAAAAAGAAATATTTTGAACTTTACACCTCTTACAAGTGTTAATAACGCTTACAAGTTTGCTAATATAAAATCATTTGGGTCATAACGATGTTGAACTCCTAGTACTGTTGTGGACATCTAAACACTTGGGCACACCAACTCCCTTTCCCACAATGATAGCTAGACTTTTCTAGTAAAGTACGTAAGTGGTCAATTGTGGAGGCATAGAAAGAAATTACTAGCAAAATGGTAGAAGTGGACAATCCCAGTTAGATCATGAAAAGAACATGATTAATTAGCTGATATATACATCTATTGTTGATAGTGTAGATAGTTCATTATGGCTCAAGCTATGAACATAGTTGTAGATAGTTTGATCGAATTAGTGAATAGAAATTAAATGATCGTTCACATGTGAGATTATACATATTTACACAAGCCAAATATATTATGTGATAATTACAGAGTCGCCTTTCTAGGGGACAATATCTCAAGATTTCATAGAAATCAATGAGCTTGGCATGCACTAGTTCTAAGTTATTCATGCCAAAAACCTCAACACTCATTATGACAAAACCTCAGTGGTGCTGATATCAAATTTACTTTGCATCAAGCATGTTGACTTGATAGTATAGATAGTTCATTATGGCTCAAGCTATGAAAATAGTTGTAGATAGTTTGATCGAATTGCCAAAAACCTCAACACTCATCTATTGTTGATAGTATAGATAGTTCATTATGGCTCAAGCTATGAACATAGTTGTAGATAGTTTGATCGAATTAGTGAATAGAAATTAAATGATCGTTCACATGTGAGATTATACATATTTACACAAGCCAAATATATTATGTGATAATTACAGAGTCGCCTTTCTAGGGGACAATATCTCAAGATTTCATAGAAATCAATGAGCTTGGCATGCACTAGTTCTAAGTTATTCATGCCAAAAACCTCAACACCTCAACACTCATCATGACAAAACCTCAGGTGCTGATATCAAATTTACTTTGCATCAAGCATGTTGACTTGATGCCACTGCATTGTTGAGTTCAAGGATGTTATCTTAGATTATTACATTTTTCTTTTTTTTCTAAGATTAAACTTTTAACCAAATAAAACATTAAACTGAAATACAAAATATGCCAAATGTATATAATAGGAAGCTCTATCTTTAAACTGGAAGGTGGCATATGAGTGGGCCAAGCCTTTCCTTTCATATTGTAATAGCACGTCATCAGTGGCCTTGAGGCCTAAAAGGCATAATTTATAACTTGATATACCTAAATGGCTTTGAAATTTCAATGCAGGGAAAATAGGTCTCAGAATCACAAACCCAAATGACCCAACCATATTTGGTTTTCTAATACTACTAGTAGAATCTAGATGAGAAAATTAAATGCAGCAAAGGAATCACAAAAGCATTTAAGACTGGAATCACGTGAGTATTCTTCTGGAAATTTCAACCCTCAACAATTACAGGTTCTGTTGATACACGGCCATTTATATGAATCCAGTAGTGGCAAACTACTTATGCAGAAAACAACTAGAGAATAATAAATGCATTTTCCGTGCATTCCGAAAGACATCTAAAATACTATGGTCAAAATTAAATCACCAAGCTGCACTTCGAAATTGCAACCCTCAACCATTACAAGTTCTGTCGATACTCGGCCATTTACATGAATCCAGTAGTGGCAAACTATTACATATACGATCAATTATGCAGCTTATGTAGAAAATTAATGATAAATAACTGTGCAGCTTATGCAACTGTGGAATAACACACAGATAAATAACTATTGAAAAGTAACTTTACAAAAAAAATACCAGAACATAAATATCATGGCCATCTGAACAAACAGGCACTAGGAGCACCGTAACTATGTTCAATGCATGCTTCATTTCAAGACTTGTTCTGTCCAACACTCCATAAACATAGTGGCCTTTAAACTGCAATACCTATGACAGCTGCTGAGAGGCAGAAGAATGCTACACGGGTATTTACATGTAGTACGTAGAAGAAGCACTTGCAGGAACTCTCCCCGCAGGCATTTGCATATGCATTGGCTGATGGCTGTATGGAGGCATTGAAAAAGCTGGGCCAGCTTGAGTACTCTGACTGGCAAGTGGTGTCATGCCAGAACCCATAAAGCTTGCATAAGGTCCTGGATTCTGCATGGGAGGACCACTCGGGAGATATGTAGCAGAAGAATAAGGTGGAACTGACAACTGAGCTTGCCCCGTAAATCCTGCAGAAGTTGTGCCTAAAGGTGTTGCAAGTTGAGCAGTTGAGTTCATGTACATTTGATTTGGTGCAGTTCCTTGAAACAGTGATCCTGTTGTTTGTGATACAGGTCCAGTAACACCAGTTGGTTGTGGTGGATGAACACCAGATACAAAATGATTTCCTGGATACATATATGGTGCAGATGGAGGCTGTCCACCAACTCCAGCAGGCAAACTAGAAGACTGCTGTCCAAGAACTGACGGTTGATTTTGTACAATGCCTACTTTTGGAAGTGTGTAGTCTCTGCTCCGATCATTATTAACCTGTGTACAGGGTCATATGACACCAATGAGAATCATAGAAAGAATAAAACACTCACTATATTTCATAATGATAACTGTGCCTCAAAAAAATCAAGGTAAGACTGTTACCTTAACATTGAGGTCCATGTGGCGTGAATAAGAAAGGTGCAGCTTGCAATAGCCTCCATCATATATAGAATGTCCTTCTAATGCTTCTTTGGCAATTACTGCAGTTGGTATATCTGAGAGCAAAGTAAATTCAATCAGCATCAAGCAAGCAAAAGTTAGATGGAAAATAAGGGAAGAGCGGAGAATAAATTGTTATGCATCTAATCACCCGAATTGATAAAGTTTGTTTCAAAACTGATAGACAATATTTATAATAGTGTTGCAAAACTAGGCATCAGCAAAAGAATCAAAGATCGATGGGGGTCATCAACTCAGGAAATATAGTCAGAAAATAAATCAGCAGAACTCAGCAAGTATAAACTCGACCCTGAAAAGCTTTGCAATCTGAAGGAAAAATCAGGCAATATCAGAGAGTTTTGCAACACTATTTACTTGGCAACCCTGACCCATAAAACAGCAAACAAGTTGTACAAACTTGAAATGAAACAGAGTTCTGAATAACAATAATACATATCCCTCGTTATCAATCAAGCTCCATTGCTAAAGGAGAAAATATTCAACAATTCAATTTATAAGAATACCTGCATACTGAATCAAAGCCTGCCATCCTGCATTCTTCTCAAACATTGCAATTTTCTGAACTGTACCAAATGCTGAGAATACCTGTTGTTTCAAGGAGAAGAGACAAACTACTTATTGTAGATGGAACTAAAACTTTAAAAAAACTTGTGCACATAAAATATAATTAAGAGTTTTTCAACATACCGTATGCAAAACATCAACAGTGACAGCATATTGCATGTTTTCAATAGATGCAAGAAGAACGTTACTTTCTGGCTCTCTTCTTTGTCCATCAGGCCCAATGCTAAACTGCAATAAACCCAACAATCAGAAAGACCATGATATAACAATTTTATCTACAAGAAATACTATCATAGCATACTTATTACTTCTTTTACCTGACCAGTTGCGTCTATAGCAGAAGGAGCAACAGGCAAATTTGGATTTGTATAATCCCTGCAAAAATAAAACATTAGAAACAAGGACCTGTTGAAAAGTGCAATATTTTACTTTTTTAGACTTCAAATATCAAGTTACTACCTTACGTCCAAGGAGTATTAACTATTAAAAGAGAAAACAAGGCATTTCTTAGCTTCAATAACATGAATGACTGCAGCAGGTCTCTGTACCTGCTTCGGTGACTCTGGAATTTGACATTTAAGTCTGTGTGAGCAGAAAACGAAATTCGCAGGTGACATGCTCCAACATGTTCTGCTAGTAAATACCTACAATCCAATAAGAAATAAATGTTTTACTTATTAATTATGTTTAGTTAAAACAAAAGGTTAACAACACTAGTATGGACCCATTTCACCATAGTTTATCATTAATTTTGAAACAAGTATCATGGCACCTCTTAGAACCAATGCCTTGAAGACCACCACATGTATTTACCTTGGAATGCTTCTTCCATCTAAAGCAGATCTTGCAGAGGAGGCTGTATCTACATCACTAAACTGCACCAGAGCCTGTTTGTGTTGAAAATTTGAAATTAGTATAAATATTAAGTTTCCATAAGAACTTGTTCATACTCAAATATAATACACAAAGGTAAATTGGGATAACAAACCTGAAAACCAGCACTTTTTTCAAAGGTAGCAATTTTATGCACGAAACCAAAGGCTGAGAATACCTGTATGAAAATGCAAGGATGAGTTTGTGTAATTGAACAAGGCTGCCAAGTTGCAATTAAAATTTTCTACTTGTTTAAATGCCAATAGGCATCGACATTTGTCTATGAAAACAACATTCAATTGTGTTCCAGTCTTCATGCCAACAATAAAGAAAATATGTTGCATCAAGCACACTGTGATGAACAGCCATTCTCAATTAGATAGCACCACATGTCACACAAATTATCTTTTTGTATTACTACAACTTATTTACAAATATAATTAAAAAAACAGCAAGAATCATGGGCATGTCTCACTGCATTAAGCATAGACTAAAGCAAAGCAGTTTCAAAAACCCTTCATCTACATGTTGCATGGACCTAAACAGGGTTTTCAGGCTGAGGAGGAAAGAGATAAGTGAGATCAACAAACAACAATCACAAGTGTGTGATGGTAGGGTTAGGAGCAAGAGTAGGGTCAAGAGGCAAGCAAAGGGGAGGAAACAAACACACATGCGCTTTCTCCCAATGCAGTAGGCTGCCATCGAAGATGTGTCCGTGACATGGCCCTGCTGACCCATGTAGAGTTACGTCAAAAATATGCAAATACATGAAGTATAACCCATTGTTTCTAACTGAAATTCACAAAAATATCCGTGTCAAAAATATTTCAATCTATTATTTTGCAAGGATAAGACCATACTATTTAACCAAGATGAGAAAAACTAGCATTGGTTTTTTGATAGTACCTCTCCTGCAGTGGCTCAACTAGAATGTATTATGTTCTAGAAACTTACCAGATGTAGAACATCTATGCTGACATCACCAGCTTCTACACCCTCAATTGTCACCAGCAATACATTGCTCGCTTCATCCCCAGAATTCTTGCTGTTGACGATTTCATGCCTATTGGAGTATTGTAGGTATACAGTTTTACCCCGTACCTGAGCCTGTTCTGGCGATGAAGCATAATATGAAACCATCGCAATAGCTTGATTCAAATCCGCCTAAGAGAAACAACAGATCACAAGCTTAACTTAGCACTCTATCATATGCTGATTAAGTAAATGCCCTCCAACAAGCAATAGTATCTAATGTTTTTTCCAATTATGCACAAGCAAGTCAGTTGAGTCAACATAATCATAATATCATACACGAAATCTTAAAACTAGAGCTCAAGCCAAAGAAATGATATAATTAATCTTAAAACTAGAACTCAACAGAGGAATAAGAGATTTATAAAAACTGAAATATTTTTTAAACTAAATTATGCTCCGAAAGAATTCACGGTTCGCAAACTTACGAATTCCACGAACGCCTGGTTGCGATTCGATCCAACATTGACCTTGGTGTTGAGAATTTTTCCAAACGGCTTCCCCAGTTCGATAAGCTCTTCCTCCGTACACTCCCACGGCAAATTCCTAAGGTGCAGCACCTTCGACGGCGGCTGAGTGTACCTGAACTGCGGCTGGCCGGCTATGGAACCCATTCTGCCCAAGCTTCAAATTTAGAGCTTTCGGGGGCGCAAATTATCGAGACGTGAAATGTTCAAACCCTAAAAACTCAGAAGACAGAAAAACACCAAATTTGTTGAGATCCAAACGATTACTGACACAAACAAACCACAGAATACTAAACCCTGTAATCTTCAAACCCTAAAACGCTCAAATTAGGCAGAATATATTGAAGCTCGCTATCAACCCTCGTGAGCTTCAAATCACAAGCCAAAAAAAGCCCACGTCCAAATCTATCAAACCCTATATAATTAGCAGCATGCCAAAACGGCGGGAAAATTATCAAACACCTGCAAGCTTTAAACCCCGCTTCGAACGCTCGAAAGCCTTCCGCCAAATAACAGTCTCCTTCTCTTCGGAACCTTCTGTCCTGCGCATAAACAAAATATTACCCAGAAATCATCCTCTGCTTACAAACCCTAAGAACCCTGAATTCAACCAGTGTCGGAATTCAAACCCTACATTGAGCACCAGGGTTATATGGTGCAGAGGGGATCGGTAAAGAGCGCAATGGACTTACTTAAAGGGCCTACAAATGGCGACAGCTGTTAGAATCCGAACCCTGCGTTAAACGCCACGGTCATATGGAGCACAGGGTATCCGTGAAAAGCTCAGTAGACTTATGTAAAGAGCCTATAAATATCTCCTTTCGCGGAATTTCGAGGAAGCAATTGATTGTTGGTATTGTCCGGTGCTAGTGTTTACGATATTTATGCATCTTTTATTTGTTCATTTATTCATTTATACGGACGTTGGGTCACGAATCTACCTTGCACCTTACATGTGGGAGAAGGGTCGGTTTAATTTTTTTTTTTTTTTGGGGGGGGGGGCATTTTTTCGAGGGGTTTAATTGGAACAAGAGTTATGAGGTGGCAATGTCCTCTACAGTGCATCTGCTTTGGCTGGTGGTTTGCAATTGTAGAAGTTTTATTTGCTAAAAATAATGTTAATCCATTTAACATTTAGTATTTTTAATTTTTTTTCATAACGAAAAAACATCATTTTATTAAAAGAAAAAAATGTGTTTGCAGGACATTACATCAGTAGAGAAGCGAGATTGCTTCTCATGGCCCATCAACCTTTCATTGAAACAAAATTACATCTACCTTAGAGCTTTCTCAGTGAGATACGCTAGTTAATAACACATAAAGAGTCAATACAACATTCAAAATACTGTCCAAAAAACAACAACAGTGTCGTTTAACTTATTACCAGGTAGTTCTTTCTAACCAGCATTGCTCCTCTAAACTCCTTGACCAAAAGAAGCCCATCCATATCACCCAGGGCCATCTTCGAGATACCGTCAACGTCCTTGTTAAAGCATCGAAAGATGTGAGAGAAGGATATCTTTGAAAATGCCATAATCAGAGAACGAGTCCTCTGCATCCAGTGCTCCAGCAATATAGGTCTCAAACTCACTTTGCCCTTAGCCCAATCAATTATGCATTGGGAATCCCCAAAAATGTGAAGTGAATCAATGTTCACCATCCTTGCAAACCACAATAGCCCCCAAAGGACCAAAAGCTCGGCTCTAGAATTAGTACCCCTGCCTGCTTTGAGCAGCAAATGATAACAGTGATCCAAGGAAAGTTTTAGTACCATTCGGGCTCCACATAATCCCCCCTGAGCTGCACAAACAAAATAACCAATCGGGAAGGAGTACCCTGCTTCTTCAAAGGATTTAGATCTGTTCATGATGTTTTTTGGTGGTCCAATGTCGAAGGAGGCCCCAGCTCGGATACGTGCAAATACTAACTCGGCATTTGGCTTTCGATCCCTGAAGATCACCCCATTTCTTTCACACCAGACTTCCCAGATAGCGTAAAAGACCAGGTTCATGTTCACCTGCAATAGATCACAACACGCAGACATATTTTCAATGAAGTGTGTTCTGTCCCAAGTTGGCAGCACAAGGTTTGACAACCTCAGCTCATGCCAAAGCCCTCGGAAGAAAGAACATCACCCAAAAAGATGGTTAATGTCCTCTTGATTCTGATGACATAACTGACATATACCAGGCCCCTTAAAACCCCGATTATGAAGGTTCTTCCAAGTTAATATTTTGTTCTGTAAACACGGCCAAATGAAGCAACTGATTTTTAAAGGCACCTTATCATTCCAAAACCTCCTCATCCACCTGCTTCCAGCTTGGTTCTGTACATCTTCAAACATCGTCATATACGCCAACCTAGTGGTAACAGAACCAACCAATGGATTCTTTGCCCAAACCAACTGATCATACTTTTCAGTAATAAAGATGCCCATCGAGATAAGCTTATGAGCATAAGCGTCCCATTCATCATTAAGTGGACTAGTTAGAAATAGGTCCTTTGATGTAAACCAACGGATCGTGGAGTCATTCTGAGAATTTCTCGCCTGCTGCAAAACAAAAATCCCTCTCCCCTGCAATTCTTTCATAAGTCCCAAAGACAACATATATCCCTCTTCAAGACCCAAGATCAGATCAATGCCCATGAATGTTTGAATACCCCAACCCACCGCCCAACAAAGAAAATCGTTTATAATTGGTAACGCCTTAAGGAAGCTCCTCCAGATTTTCGAGAACTTGGAAGTAGGTTTGCATAGCGCCCTGAACCAGTGGCTTGGAGAGAACCCTTTCAAATATTTTGCTTTGATAGTCATGCCCCAAAGACCTTCATCAAAAAGACAATGCCAGAGACTCTTGGCACAGAGTGCACGATTGAATTCCTTCAAACATTTAATCCCCCAAGCTGACAGGGCATCGAAACACTCTCCAAAGAGGTAAGATGGATCTTCTAGGCACCAAATCGGCCACCCCACAAGAAATGAAACATTTTTCATTGAATCTTCTCAATCACCCCCACAAGAACAACAAAAAGTGAGAACCAATACACAGGGACACTTTGAAGAATAATTTTCACCAAGATAAGTCTCCCCCCAATGTCAACCACCTATAAGACCATAAATTTATTCTTCTAGTGATCTTTTGTAAAAGCTAGTTCCAGTCCGCTA
Organism: Larix kaempferi; assembly: GCA_027924585.1. Taxonomy (NCBI): domain Eukaryota; kingdom Viridiplantae; phylum Streptophyta; class Pinopsida; order Pinales; family Pinaceae; genus Larix; species Larix kaempferi. The sequence continues at coordinate 5,062,600 of BSBM01000223.1, read as the reverse complement.
CACCATAGCAATTGGGTTTTATGATAAAACCGAGATATCTGATGCCAACCTCGATGTCCTTCATTTGTTATGGAAATAGATCTGCAATGAACTTCATTGTGTCTGTATCATCGGATCTGCACACAAATCCTGATTTGGAGCGATTTATAATCATCCCTGATGCATCACAAAAGATATTGAGTACCTTTTGATATTGCTACCATTCCCCTCTAGTCCCAGCTCCAAAAAGAAGAATGTCATCAACAAATAGAAGGTGTGAGATCATGAGATTTCGGGCCACTTTGATTCCAGCAATAAGCCTCTGAGACTTTGCCTTTTTTATCAGTAAGCTAAGCCCCTTAATGGCCAAGATGAATAAATATGGTGACAACTGACCACCTTCTCTCGGACCACGAGTCCCTCGAAAAAAGGAGGAAGAAGACGCATTAATCAGCACCGCAAAGCTGGCACTAGTGATACATGCCATCATCCAATTGACCAACTCCACCAGGAGACCAATCTGAATAAGAATGAACCGTAAATATGACCAATCCACTCTATCATATGCTTTTTGGAGATCTAATTTGAGGATAAAAGCATTGAAACTCTTCGCCTTGATAGTATGAAGGCCCTCTTGAGCCACACCAACAACATCCGTAATCTGGTGATTATGTAAGAAACCAAATTGTTCCTCCGAAACGAACCTGCCCAGAAAAGGTTGTAATCTTTCGGCAATGATTTTCATAATAGTTTTGTACAGGAGGTTACAAAGAGAAATCGGGCGATAGTCGTCAAAGTCGGTTGGTCTATCCACCTTTGGAACCAGAGTAATGTAGGTAGTATTTAAGTTGGAAGGCACCCATTCTTTGTTCTTTGACTCCTCAATGGCTTTTGTAAGCTCCTCACCAAGTAAATAAAAAAAATGGATGTAGAATTCCACCGTCCACCCGTCGGGACCAGGACTTTTGTCCTTAGCAAATAGCTTGAGAGTTCTATGGACTTCATCAACAGTGATAGGTTTTCCCACTTCCCTGCAATCTTCCTCATTGAAGAAGTGGGAGAAGTTTTTGATAGTCAATAACTGATTTTGAATATTACTGGGTTTATTGCTCGAGTAAATACCCTTAAAATCTTCAATGGCAACACTTCTAATTGAAAGACTATCACATACAGTCCTGTCATCATCCGCCTTTATATCCCAGATGGCATTCATCAAACGCCTCTAGTTAGCAAACCTGTGAAAAAATTTAGTATTCCAGTCTCCTACTTTCAACCAAATCGCCCTGCTTTTTTTACTCCATTCTTCTTCATGTTGCGTTAGTATCAAGTCCTTTGTTTTCATCAAGTTAAATAGATGGTTTTTGCGTTCCATAGAGAAGAATGAGTCATCCATATGAGTTGTAATGTCCTGTATTTCCTGCTCAATATCAGCCAAAATTTTCTGATTTTCATCTTTTTTAGCTTTCACCTACTCAATAACCGACTCTTTTAATAGGGATAATTTTCGAGTTAACCCCATAAATGGAGACATTTGAATCCTTTGCAACAGGTCCAACCAATTCTTCCTAACCCACTCAAAGAAAGAAACATCCATAAGTAGTCCAGGGTTAAACTTGAATGGATACACTTTATATTGTTTCTCAAAATCCAATTGTAAAATGACAGCCTTATGGTCTGAGATCCCCACCGAAAATGACCAGGTATGATACTTATTGATAGCACCACATAGGTCCTCAGCGATAAAGAAACGATAAAGACGCTTGGCTATACCAGCCTTCCCACACCTATCATTCAACTGTCACATACTCTCCCATCCATCCAAGGCAAGGAAGGGCACATGATATCAATCTATGGGGCTTTTACATAAACTCAGCCCATTCATTAGATTCATACAAATCAAACAAAAGTGTGTAGATGAAAATCAAGCAATTATGCACAGCAGAAATAAACAAATCATCCACACAAATATCATATGCATATAGCATATCAAAACAGTCATCAATTTAAACATTACAGAAGTAAATACATAGACAGAAAAACACTTATCTTCATTGTGCAATTGTCCCAGACAACTAGCTATGTCATCACAACGTTCCACCCAACCATAGGCCAGTTGTGTTCATCAATCTCTCAACACAACTGCCACCCCCAAGTTGGGCATGATTCTTACAAGGAAAATGGGACATTCAAGCTCACACACAGCCAATTAATCATTTCTTCTCAGCCAAGCTAGTCCACAACTGGGTTTATCAGGCTACATTTGAACCCTGGATGCTTGCACTCAAGCTCAAGCCAAAACAATGGATACCCATCTCAACCCCAACATTTTCTTACACACAACAACTCAAAAATTGGGCATGGATACACATTTCCATTCATGGGGTTTACAAACAGGATGGCCATGGGTTTTCCCCAAATCGTGGCTCACCCAAAACGAGCTGTGGGAAGGGAAATGCATCCACAGGGAGGAAAAAAACGTTTTCTCCCCAACTCTCTAAGCATTTAACATCAAAAATGGTCTCTATGGAACCCCAGTTCCATTCCCCTTCTTCCCCACTAATATACAACACAAAAACACCCTTCTCGCAGCTGAGATTGAAGGAAAACACAAACACCCATGGCTAGAAAACGCCCTGGTAGTTCCCAACTCGTGAGGGAGGAAGACTGGTTGATGGATTATGGCTTGGGAAGTAATGCATGGTTGTTTTCTTGCCCAAGAAGCAAAAACACGTTTTTCCATGAAGGGTGGCTTGCCCATACTCGAATTTGGACAGCCATACCTCTCATTCCCCAAGGCATTAACTACCTCAACCAACTATTGGGAGAAATCAATGATTGGGTACAAAAGTCAACATGGGTAGTTGAGGGTTTGATGGGTTCTCTCATTGACACTTGGCTTGACTTGATTGGCTCCAAGGGTTTGAATGTTTTCCCTCCCAATTCCTTGTAAAATCATGCCCTCATCTCTTGTTGCATTGCATAGCTAATTGTGGGTATTTTATTAAAAATGCATATTTACATGATGTTTGAATTCCAATGTGGCTGGCTAGCACGCAAACCGTATGCATCAATAAATCGCTGGCGGGGCCTTGTCCTTGAGCTCCTCACCATGATTTTATAACAATATTACATCATTTACATTTTAATGCTATAGGGTCAAGATGGGGATGTGACATCGACCAGGTCGGATATAAAACATTGGGCACAATATCAACCAGATTGGAATCTTCAAACATCGAAGTGAAGAAATCAGCTAAAGGGTCCAATAGGTTCCCCGATCCCCAAACTTCCTCTGGGTTCATTGTAAAGTTAAGATCCCCTTCCAGAATGAGAGTTGGATCCTTTAATAGCCCAGTTGTAGAAATCTGATCCCAAAAATCTCTATGCTGACGATAGGGCCCATAAATGTTTAAAACCCTGACAAAAGACTAGAACCCTTTAAACCTCCCCTCAACCAAAATACCTGCACAAGTTTGATAATATTTTAAATCAGCCAGCGAAGGATCCCAAGCAACCAAGGTACCACCAGAGTGACCCACCGCATCTAACGCACTGACATGCCACAGGGGTTTGATTCTTAAAAAGTAGTTACAGGCATCCGATGAACTGGTCATCGTCTCTTGTATGAGGATCAATGTCGGGTGAACAATATCAAGGAATCTCTTAAGAGCAATTTGCTTTGGGCCACTGCCAAGTCCTCACACATTAAAAGTGACAATATTCATTGAATAACCGAGCCATGGGCTATTTCTTCTCTAAGGGCCTGAGGTGTAAGAAGCCCATTAGTAGGCGAAACTCTGTTGAGTCCTTTGTCAAATAGTGAGGAAACATTCGGATTAAGGTTTCTTTTGACTTCAAGGACGGACTCACCCCCCACAATAGGACGACCAAATCCCTTTCTATTTTTTATTGCTTTACGTATGGTCACATTGCCATTAAAAATTGAAGAAATAGGAATTATAGAGGATTTTTCCTTCGGGGTTGTGGAGTAAGTATTTAGTGGTATAAAAACCTCACCCACTGTCGAAGAAGAAGGCTCATTCATATCTAATAGGGTAGAGGGTGGAAGGGTAGTGCCAAGACTGTTCCGAGTAGGCTCATCCTGGAGTAGGGGCTTATCCCAAACCAAAAGTGGATGGGGGCCAGTGGTCGATAAAGCCCTAGCTGGCAATAAGGACTCCGTCGAAGCATCCACTCCCTCCCGAGATTCAATGGGACCCGACAACCCTAAATCAAGCTCAAGGTTTGTCCCCACTGAAACCCCAATAGTAGGTTCACACACAAGTTTGCTCAAACCCCCAAGTCCTAGAGGAGAAGACACAGCCCCCAGACCCGATAAATAGACATAATTAAAGTCCAAATAGAGAGCTTTTTGAATATCTTCCTAAGATAGAAATTTTAGTAAAAGGGGTTTGAGTAAACTTACCTAAGAAACTAGAGGTTGATGAATGATCCAATGGAATTGGAATCCACTGACCGTCTTCCGGATCACCAGAGCGTTCGACATCTCCACCATCACTGACCTCATTTTCCAAAATAGTCCCACATTAAGCTCTAGAATGCCCCACCTTTCAACAATGGTGGCATCTAAACGGAATCCTCCAGTAATCAAGGTGTTGGATGAAGGTGTCGCCTTCCCATACCACCTCCAACTCCCCTGGTAATCCTTCAGAGGTGACTAGTTCGACAAGCATACGAGGGGATTGTCTCTTAGAGCCCAGTAGTTGCTCCTCCTCCATCAGTATGAAATGCCCAATAGAATTAGCTACGGCCATGAAACCAGTAATGTTCCAGCACTGGAGAGGGAATCCTGGAAGAATAGTCCACAAGTGTCGCTTAGAGAGTCTCTCTGTTCGAGGGTCAAAGCTATTATGCCAACGAATCAACACCAAAGAGCCCTTACAATATACCAAGAAACGCTCTTTTATCTCCCTGCGGTCCTCTTCCGATAAAAATTGAAACATAATCCAACCATTAGCAAGCATTAAGACCCTAGGGGTGTTTGAAATAAAGGGCTTCCATCTCTGTCTAATCCAGGATAGGATTTTCAGTTGTTTCAAGTGTATGTATTCAAACTTACCCACCAACACTCTTTGTCTCAAAGGCAGCACCAGATCCATTGCCACATCCTTCCCCAATACACACAGGGACCATCCTTTTTTCTCCCTCTCAAACTACAATTTTATCCCACTATGCTTTGTATCCCTCCCCTAAGAATGGATAATAGCGCACTGCCTCACTTCCTTGCCCTTCAAAGCGGAATGTTTGGGGTGCCCATTCCCTGAAGACTCCAAACCTCCTAGCTCCTGAGAAACCCTAGAAACCAATGATGGATAAGGATCGAAAGATATATTTTCTCACGGGTTTGTGAACACTCCAGAAAAAGGTTCGCAAACACGTGAGCCTTGACATCCACTAGATTCATTGTCTGTTGAAATAGGGGAAACTGTAGACATCTCACCTGCCGTCCTTCCCCAAATTCGGCCACTGTCATTATCCGCCGGACCATGGTATCCATCCATGGGTAGGGAAAATACAGCCACTCTTAGACCTAGAAAGTCAATAAGTACAGACCTGACAACCAAAGCCTAGATACTATCACCCAGGGATAACAAGGTAAAAAAAAATATTATTTCCCACTTATCTTAACCTGGTTGGTACTAAGTTCAACATAGAGTGTTGAACGGACTCCAGGGACCTTGTTTTAACCCATGACAACAATAGGTTTAGACAAAGGGACACAGAGGGTATTAGCCATGCATATCAAGAACTCCATTTCCCCCTGCATCATCAGCGCTCCCCAGCCCTCCGGTTGCGCTTAGGGTTTCATCTCCCTCTGTCCTCCCTCTGCGCCTAGGGTGAAACATCTATGGCATAGTTCTTTTAGTATAAAATTTAGTATATTGGAAAACTATAAAAAAAATGTGATTTAAACTAAAGTTTGAAGTTTTATTGATTTTATTATTGTTATTAATTTTATTACTATTACTCTTTCAATTAACCATAGGAATCTAAAAACCATGTTTCCACTTTGATACCACAGACATATAATTTTCGCAAAGGCATATTAATCTATTAGTATAGAAAAAATATTTCAGATTTCCTAATGTTTCAACAATCAACAATGTCTGAAATATTATATATTAATTAAAAATTTTAAAAATGGCAGATACCAGCTGGACTCAGATATTATAAAGCAGAGTAAATACACTTTGCGAGTATGATTACATCATACTAGAAGGAGAAATCATGAGATGAAAGGGCCTCCCTTGAGGTATTCAGTGAGAGGGAACGCAATCGAAGGACAACCATGGAAAAAACCCCATTAAACATCTCTACTCCAGAAGACCATATTGCCTTTGATTTGCTCTCTTTTGAGACTCCCTTGAACATCGATATCACCGAAGCTACTGAGAACACAAACCACACTTCCAACAAACAACAAAACTCCTCCACTAGCAAGCTGAGAGAAGAGGTCCTTCCCGCTAGCAATCTCCACCCCTAGTGCTGAGATGAATCTGAGCATGGCCAGTCTACCATTTATGGTCTCTGGCGTTGGCCCACCGAAAGCAAATACGTCCCCAAACTTGGTGCTAACCTGTGTGTATGCAACAATTTTATTTCAATGGTGACCATATGAAACTTATTCGCTTACTGTATATAAAATGAGCACTAACTCGCTTACCTTTTTAGCGATGGGAAGAGGAGGAGAAATCAGGGTTGTTGGCCGAGTGGAAGGCGTGGAAGAGTCCTTTGGCTGTGGATTTTCCTGAAAATTCAATTAAAGAACACGGGCCATCTCAGTACCATAACATATGGGCATGCAATTCAACACATAATAAAATTAATGTATATACAAAAACAACAACAATATTGGGTATTGGCCTGCTAAAGGGGCATCACGTGGCATGTTTTAATTGGTCGTTTGATGCTTGGGACCAGCAACGTAGTTGAATGAACCTTGTAATAATGTACTTGATATGTAATGTATTTTCATTTCATCTTCTTAGTTTTAATGTAAGCCTAAATGTTGAAGGCATTCTTGGTGTAGTTAAAGAGGCTTGTTTTACAATCTGACAAGCTTCTAGGAGGACTAGACAGTGCATGTAGTCATGCACAATTCACCTTTTGTATTGTGTTACATTTTCTTAAATGCTTAGATTGCAGGTTAAGTTATAATCCCAATTTTGGAGATGTTTTCTGTTGATGTGGATCTTAGCAGGGAATGTGTTGAGCATTCTTTAAGGTATTTGATTTTCGAATATCATTTGCAATGAGAGAAAATTGTACATATGATATTTTCTTGGATGTCTATGTTTTCACTAGGTTATTTTGTTCCTATCTTCATCCAAGTGTTGCTAGGTAGTTTCGTTGAAACAGAGTGAGCTTTGGATCTTGAGACCCTACTTTAAGTCTTATGGGAAAAATCAATTAGTTTTGGGTAGTTTTTATATGTTAAATGATGAAACACTCCGAATACAAGTATAGAGGAACTCCACCAGTAATAAAACAATTATTCTATTAATATGCAGTGCAGTGTATATTTACACCTAACAAAGAATTTGATGGTGTAGTTATGCAAGTAACATTAGTATGGTACCAATTGAAGCTGAAACACTCTGAATACAAGTATAAAGGAAAGCCTCCAAGATAAAATAATACAATAATAGATTTATGCCACTGGCCCAACAATAACCCCTAAAAGTATCAACCAATAGTAGATCCCAGTCTCCAAGATTTATGTCATCGGCCCAACAATAACGCATAAAAGTATCAACCAATAACCAATAGTAGATCAGAAAAATAATATGTGTTAGAATAAGTAATGGAATAATTAACAAACTATGCAAAAAACATTAGAACATATCAAGAAATATGTAAAGTCAAAGATGGATTAATAGGAAGTCAACGCATATCGAAAACAATAGTTACCTGGTCTTCAGTGGGGATTAATAAGGGAAAAGGGCACTTTGTTGAGCTTTCATGTTAATACAAAATTGGATGATTATTTAAAAAAAATTGTCCAAGGAAATCTTCATGGGGAAACCTGAGATGCCTCCCCACATTTGTGGATGGCATTCCTAGTAAACCTGCTGAAGTAGACTAGCGTGCCTCACTTAGGGGATTCAAACCAGGCATGTGCTAGCACAAAACTAACCAAACACACAACAACATTCACAACAACTAGTTGAGCTAACTCTCTATTGCATGTCTCACTTGATTTCCCTATCGAGTCAAGTGTTGTAAACACCGTCAATGAGTTGGCACTAGGTACCATCCATGAATGTAGTGGAGTGTCTAAGAATTTTCCAGCAAGGTTTTCCTCGGAATACACACACACACACTATTTTTCTTCTAATAAAAAACTTGTAGGGTCCACCTTCTTCCTTGGAAGATTTGAATGAACAAAGGCTCAACCGCTAGCCACAATTGCAATTGGTGACATAGTGGGATTTAGTTGGACTCAAACCTAAATTAGTCTAAAACCAAGACCTCATGACATATAAATTGACTCTACATTCCCCCCACATATAAATCCCATTTTGGGACTCTCCTTGCCTCTCCTAAGGATATTTTCCCAAGTTAGAATATGATTGTGTAGAGCAAGGTGAGCAAAGTTTTTTCTTTTGGACGTGCCCACAATTTCTAGATACTACTCCAACACTAGGGTGCATTGTCACCTTCAACATGTTAGGCTATGGTCTTGTATCCCATTTTCACTTTATAGGATCCATCTTCAACATTTATAACCCATACAAGTTTGACATTTCCATCTGATAGTGTAATAGCATTGGATACTAGCACCTGTCTAAATTCATTCCATATATATTTAACTCGATTATTTAGTCCCTATTGGAATATTTAAAACCCATATATGTCATTTATTACCATAGTAGCATTAATTAATCATCTTATGATTAATTCCTATGTATTAGACTAGGTATTTGGCCTAAAACATCATTGTGTGGACCACAAGCTTCCTAAACCCACTAGAGCGCATTCCTTGAGATCCTAGATAAGATTCTGGCTATTTTTAGCTAATCCTAGAATAGAAAGGCGCATTAGTAGCTTTTACTGCTTTTTACCACTTTTTGGTGAAAGGTAAAAGCTAGTTGACTAGTCATAACTGTTTTTTGGCCAACTCATCCTCCATGATGTTTCTTCCTTCCAAATTCTGGATTTGGCATGCTTTTCCATCACACATCACTATCTGATCACTAAATCAAAAATTTGCGAGCCTTTGGAGTGATTTGGAGAACACACTTGCCACCTAGAGGGGTTTGCATAATTTTAGTAAGTCTGCTTTTGTGGGGATTCGAATGGCATCCTTATGCTTTCGAAACTCTGATGTAATTCTATATATTGACAACCTATTACTTGCCCAAGGTTGGATAATGTATTATTAATCATGAGAGTAATTTTGTTTGCAACATATGTGACTGTTTTTCAGTGTTCTTGGCTAGTTGTGTGAGAATTACTTGTGAGAGTTGTAATTTCTTGATCAGATCTTGGTGTGAACTAAATTTCACATGGTATCAGAGCTATCAAGCTATTCTTTTCTCCATTGATTGTCTTGCAGGATCCAACCAATCTCAAGGAGGGTGCATTCAGTCATCTATAGGGCGAATTCAATCACCCAGAGGGTGCAACAAATCATCTTGGAGTGCACCCAAACCACTCTAAAATATATTCAGAGCTGCCATGGATCATTCACATCAGATCATCCTCACTCCATTCGATTATTTTTACTGGAAAGCGCATATGGATATCATGTTGAGGAGCAAAGGCCTCTATGGGGTGACTATGGCAACTGAACCTGAGCCAACCTCAATAATTGAGAAATCAAAGTGGCATAATCGAAGAGATGAAGCCTATGGTATCCCGTGTCTCACTACATCCAGGGATATTTTATTTGATCTAGATGGTCTTACCTCACCCAATGAATTTTGGCTAAAGCTTCAAGAATGTTTGGAAAGACAGATGAATTAAGAGGCCACCAACTGGATAATGAACTTGTTTCATTGAGTCCACATAATTTCGAGAACCTCCAGGATTTTTTCTCAAAGTTCAAGTCACTTATTCTACAGTTGAAGCAATGTGGAATTGATAAAAAGGATGAGAAACTAATCTTGGCCATTCTCTCCAAGCTTGGCCCTGATTAATCAGTCTTTGTTTCGACCTTCCACTCCACAAGGAAGGCAATTTGAAACTGGAAGAGTCCTACACTCTCATAATTCATGGAGTCTCTTACACAAGAACAAGACAAGTTGGTCTTGATGGAAGCCATAAAAAATCCATCAAAACATCATTGTTTGACTGTTGGAGAATCAAGGAGTTCGAAAGGCAAGAAGAAGGGCAATTTAAGAAACCCATTGATCAGAGGAAGGACAAGCAGAAAGACCATGAATACGCCTCAAGCTCGAATTTCAAGAGAAATCCAAACAAGAAGAATGAGGAGTTCAAAAGGCAAGAAGAAGGGCAATTTCAAGAAACCCATTGATTAGAGGAAGGACAAGCAGAAAGACCATGAAGACGCCTCAAGCTCGAATTTCAAGAGAAATCCAAACAAGAAGAATGAGGAGTTCGAAAGGCAAGAATAAGGGCAATTTCAAGAAACCCATTGATCAGAGGAAGGACACGCAGAAAGACCATGAAGACGCCTCAAGCTCGAATTTCAAGAGAAATCCAAACAAGAAGAAGAAAGACAAAGTGTAACTATTGCAGCAGGGGATTTCATCCTGAAAGCTCATGCATGAAGAAGACCAGTGATCAAATGGCTCAACCCCTGGAGAAAGCCAATATTCCTCTTCCTGAGAGCGCAAGGAGGAAGGATGGAGGACAAAATTTTGAAGATAAGGAGCGAGTGCATGCACTGATGGAAAGCACATCAAAGCCTGCCTCATTCATCATTGATTCTGGAGCTTCAAGGCACATGGTTTCCACAAGACAGAGCTTCTCATCTCTTCACTCTTCAAGTGGTCCAACCATTTTGTTGGGTGATGATTCTGAAACTTCAAGCAAAGGTAAAGGAAACATTGATCTAGATTTTGGTACATTCACTAATGTTTTGTATGTTCTAGGACTTGCTGCTAACCTTTTTTCGGTATACCAGATGACTCACATAGGATCACCCAAAAAGGTGATGTTGAAATTTTTGAAATGTCAACAGGCCGAATTGTTTCCTTAGGTTCTGCTGACCATCGGTCAAAAATCTATAGGTTTTCTCATTTTGTGCCATTCCCCTCACCTTCTGCTCTATTAACTCATGCCAATGAGTCAAGCAAATTATGGCATTAAATATTTGGTCACCTAAATTATAAATATTTTTCCCAACTCCATGAGAAATAAATGGTCATAGGGCTGCCCAATATCAAGTTTTCTAAAGGTGTCTGTCAAAGCTGCATCCTAGGAAAGCACCCAGAGCATAAGTTTGAAAGAGCCAAAACTGAGCAAACCTCAGCACCCCTGGATCTTATTCATAGTGACATATCAGGTCCATTCCCCCATGAGTCTTTGAACCATGCCAAATACATCCTTACCTTCATAGATGACTTTACCAGGTACTGTTGGATTTATTTCATCAAGTTAAAGTCTGAATTGTTCGGTTTGTTCAAGCTTTTCAAGGTCTCAGTGGAAAACTAGTCTGGTAGACATATCAAGATCCTTAGATATGATAATGGTGGGGAGTACATCAAATTTGAGTTTCAACAATTTTGTGCCTCTTCAGGCATACATATGCAACACACTGTTCCCTACACACCTCAGCAGAATGGTGTTGTTGAGAGGAAGAACAAATCACTGAAGGAGATGGCCACATGCATGCTTGAGGCAAAGTATTTATCTCCAATGCTTTGGGATGAGGTAATAAATTGTGCCACATATATTCAGAATAGAGTGCCTCACAAAGCACTAAAAGGAATCACTCCTTTTGAGGCTTGGACTGGGCACAAACCTGATATTTCTCATTTCAGGATTTTTGGCTCCAAGGCTTGGGCTAGAATTCCACTTGAGAAGAGGAAGGCTATGCAGCCCCAAATCCAACCATGTATTGTTGTTGGCTATTCAAAGGAATCCAAAGGCTACAAGTTTTTGAACATGGCTACTCAAAAATCCTTCATTGAAAGAAGTGTTCAATTCGAAGAAGAGCCCTCTCAAAATGTTGAAATTGGAGAGCTATCCACACCATCATCTGGAGATGTAAGTGAATTTCCTCTTGAATTTTTTTATTCTTATATTTTTGATGATGAATACCATTTTATTATAGATCCTAATTCACCAACAAGGCCAAAGTGGGATGCTAAGACACTTCAAGCAACTAGTTAACTAGTGGGAAATCCTTAGGACACAAGAAGGACTAGATCACAATTTGAGATTGCTCTCAATGTGAATGATCCTTACTTATCTGAGAGATGTTATTTGATGGTGGATTCTGATCCTCAGGCATATGAGGAATCCTCACATGACCCAAGATGGTAGGCTGCTATGGATTAGCAGTTTCATTCACTGCAAAAGAATGAGACATGGAAGCTAGTCAAGCTCCCCCCCAGGAAGAAAATTGGTAAGGTATAAGTGGATATTCAAGACCAAGTGTGCAGTTGATGGTGCAACAGTGAAATATAAGGCTAGGTTGGTGGCAAAGGGCTTCTCCCAATTCCATAGCCTTGACTACAATGAGACTTTTGCACTAGTTGCACGGAAGGATTCGATAAGACTAGTTCTGGCAATTTCTACTGCCAAGCACTGGGAAGTACATCACATGGATGTCAAAAGTTGTAACATCCTAAAAAAATCACAAAAATTTAAAAATTTTCGACCTGACAATTAATGCCTATTTAATGTGTGCGGAAAAGAACAATGCATAAAAGGTTATCTTGCTGTACTAAGTACCATGCTAATTTATAGTATAAGATTTGCGACTAGATGATTCACGTTTATGTCTTGATGTTATTCATACTCAGTTGTTCTATTGCAAACTTCTATTGTTGTTGTTATGATTTATGAATCAACTATTTTTTACTATTGTGCTATTGTTGATTGATGAAGGGGTCCTACGGATGCCTCGAGGCTTACTTAACATTCGTGCTAAAGCATGTGAATTCGTACTTGTGGCAGTTTACAGGTAAGGATTTAAAGTTGCAACGAGTGACCAAACAGTTTTTTAGTAATCTCCTTTGTAAATATTTGAAGAGATAAAACTTGGACATTCTACTGGGTAAGAAACTTGGTTCGAGACTAAAATCGTTTAAGATAAAGATATCTGAAAATGATTGTTGAGACAAACAGTGCATCTTAAATAATGTGAATTATAATCTTGTATTGGATTTAAGAGAAGGTCTGTATCGATCATGTCTCAGTTTTATACTCAGAATTATATATGGTTTTCATTTAAGTTTCATGTTGAGCCGTACATGATTGTCTATCTTTTTCCTCCATGGAAATTTGTAGAAATTCTATGTATGAATGATTTAATAACTTGCCTAGGAACTATACTCTACAATAATGGTGATAAATTGAATTATTGACATGACTTCCATTTACACGATACATTAGAATGTAAGTGTGTGCAATATCTATAATCCATTCACAATGTGTAGTGTAATTTATTAGATTATCTATATAGTCTAATTGCAATGTTTATTGAAATATTAACAAACTATTATATAAATAAACTTTATATAATATGTGTGTGTGCACTTTCGTGACCCTATTTGATACTATGCAAACCTTGGTGAAATTCTAATGTGTGTTGTGTGCACTTACGTGACCCTATGTGATACTTATGCAAACCTTGGTGAAATTCTATCCAAACCCTTAACATATTGTTACAAGGTGGTGTATCACGACTTTACAATATACAATATCCACATTGTATTTAATATTATGATGTGAACGTTTATATGCCACAGGTTGGCAGATATAAATGATGCCTTTGCATTGAATGCATACAACCATCGAGCCAGTGGAATTCCACCGTGGATGGCGTAGTGAGCTTGGGCATGTGATAGTTTCGTGGTGTAAAGAATCTGTGTTAAGTTGTAATTTAACAATGGTTCAAGTGTTGCTGAGCTGGCTCCTTCGTGACTGTGGCAATGATGGCTCATTTAATGTGGTAGGTTGCTTGGTGTTTCGTGAAACTAACCGGTGATCTCCACCGTTGATCTGGCAGGGTCTTGATGGACGAGGGTTAAACCCTACCTCCACTATGTTTGATGTGTTTATTGTAGTTTTGGTATTTGGTAGTAGTGGCTCTACGTCTGGCCGACAGGCTGAGAGTTTTTAGGGTTCTTATTTTGCATTCCCGAGGCATTATGCCTGCGTTTTGAACCCATGACCTGTGGAAAGTTTAAGATCCGAACTCTCCAGGTTTTTACAGTGGTATTTGTCACGGTTGGCAGCTTAAGTCTGTTTCTTGATGTGGTTCGATACTCAGACCTGTTGAGGGTTTTTCTTTTAAAAAGTTGGGTTCAAGTGAGCAGCCAAGTGCTCGCCATGGTTGATACAGGTCTTGGCACTGTTCAACTATTCGAAAGTTGATAACTTGGTGTGGTTTCCTTCTATCTCAACATTCGACAGTGTGAGATACAGTTATAGTTTGCAGATGCTGTTGTTTGGCGTTTTCGGCTATATGCCAACTTTTAAAGGTAATACGTTTCAAACCCTTCTCTTGTAGCTTTCAAAAATCATTCATTAACACAGTAATGGTTATTTGTTCTAAGTTGCATTCGTTTATTTTAAAATAGGATTGTCTTTTTGACCACCTCGTTACTACTGTTGCAGGTGCAGAGGTTCGTGGCTTTTCTAGTTCAGGTGAAGAAGGTTGGCAATGGCTACACCAACCGGTAATCCTCAGAGGTTGCCTTGTAACTCTTAATAGATGAGGATGATGGCCGAAATGTGTGTTGTTCTGTGTATTTGCTTTTAAATCAAAGAGTTTGTAACTCGTCGAGATAGGGTTTGTAAACTTTAAAAAGAAATGGGGAGGATAATATCTCGATCCACAGGGCAAAAGCCGTGTTGATTGTGAAATGCAACTGTTGTGGAACAGAGTTCTCATTCTCAGACTTAATGTAGAGATGCAACTTGTTCTCAATATGGTTCTGCGTTTATGCTTGATGAAATAGAAGTTATGGTTATGAAAATGAAATGGGAACTTCTTGATACCATTTCTCCTGTAGATAATAACTATAAAAATGTAATAGTTGTAATGAGGGTTTCTCCAGACTGGGATATCGTAAATCCTATGTGTTTCAAAGAACAATGATAGATGTTTGAAATAAATGGGAAGGTCTCGGCCTGTGTGTAGTTCGTCTGTTTTATAAACATGTTGCTGCGTTTTCACTCTAAAAGAAACCCAAGGTTTAGGGTTTGACTTTGTTTAAAATGTATGACTTGATTTTGATCATCGATATGATACCGAGACTTTGACTATGTCGAATTATGGAAATGAATAAAGTTGTGTTCTATGTATAGCTTTATGGCAATTGTCACATGGTTTGTCATGAGTTGAAATGGTCAAATAATAATGACTGTTGCCGAGAGTTGGTAACACTTTTATGGTTATAAAAATGAATTTATAAATGTTTGATGAAATGTGCAACAGTTGGCAAATTTGGAACAATTATAGAATGTTGTAGAATGTTTGTTTGGAAAGGGTATTACCCTTGGTCAATGACTAGAATGATGATTATGATTTGATTATGTTACTAGAATAATGACATGATATGCTAGTTTTGTGTTAAGAGAGTTGTAAATGGATTGTTAGGGTTTAGGGTTTTTCTACTGTATGTTTGGAAAAAAATTACAGAACTTAAAATAAACTTCGTTTACTTGTCTATCTTGTATATTCAGTAGTGAAAATAATAGTAGACTATAGTAAAATTTTGAGAAGAAAAATATGGAATTATAAACCTTGTCTTAAAGCTTGAAATGATAGATTAGTTCTGTTCAATGAGGTTATGCATTTTTCTTTAATTTATGTATCAGAAATGATTTCAATAATGGATACAAATCTCAGTAAAAATCTTAAGATAGTAAACTTACTATTTGATAAAAATAAAATAAAGAACAGTACTGTAAAGAAAATACAGTAAATAATACTAATTACTAACAGTAGATCAATTAACAGAATATACAAAATGGTACTTCTATCAGCTTGGCAAATTGCCTATCATATCTATCTGCCTTAATTTGTCTCTGTACTAGAGTACGATGCAGTTCCTACAACATGGGGAAAAATGCAGAGAATATTTATTTCATTCATCATTTCTATTCATAATTTTTAACTTGGTTCAGAAAACTAAAAGTAGGGGTATCTCAACCATAACACATTCTGTAAATAAAAAAAATAAATACTTGCAAATAAACAGATTTAACTACTTTAATAACAGATAAACAAATAGAACCTGTATATGAAGATAGGGCCGACAAACACCCAAAGAGGCCTATTCCTCCCAACCTATTCCAGAAGAAGCAGCCCAACTGCTAGCTTCTTGTGAACCCCCGAGCCTGATTACTGAACCACTAAGTAGATGGAATCTATGTAGAAGAAAGGCACTCAAAAATGCCTTCAGCACTCAACATCAACCTCTTGAAATAAAATGCCTCCAGCACTCAGCATCAACCTCTTGAAATCAATAAGAGTTTGGCAGACTCACAACATGATCAACAACATAGCATATCCCCTCATCAAATCTCTTGGGTGCAAACACAACAAAACCCCAAGGTAAATTTCCTCGTCAGGAAAAGTGATGAACCTCAGTTCATAATTTGATGGCTATTATATAGACTGCCTAGGTCTTTTAGTGGTCAGTTTGGAATAAATGAGCCTCAAGCTCCAGTCCCATCTTTCAGAGCACTATGACCACATTTCAAGGGAGTTGTCCCATACCAATAGCTAGTTAGTTGCATCATGATGTTGCCACTTGTCCATTGCCTTCTACCCCAGATTCCATTCCACCTATTAGATCAGTAACCACTCTTTCAACAGTCCTCTTAGGTGTTTGTCTCCTATTTTATTTATTTAATAATAATATATTGTGCAAATTACAGTCATCCTTGGACACCTGTCCAACATAAAACTTTACAATAAAAGTTATCATAATGTTTTCTAACATAAAATGTTTTCCAGCAAAAAGGGTATGTTACAAAAGTGCCTTCCTCCATGGACATCTTGAGGAAGATATTTATATGCAGCATCTAGAAGGTGATACATATGATCCTAACTATGTGTGCAGGTTGAGGAAGTCCTTATATGGGCTTAAACAAGCCCCAAGGGCTTGGTATGCCAAAATGGACAACTTTCTCTTGTCACAATCTTTTGCTAGATGCAAATCTGATCCAAATGTTTACATGAAGCTGATTGATGGCTCAATTATTATTATTGTGTTATATGTTGATGACCTGCTAATCACGGGTAGCTCTAATGATCAAATTGCTTCATTAAAGACTGCTTTGCATCAAACTTTTTCCTTGATTGACTTGGTAATTCTTAAGCAATTTTGGGGGTTTGATATTTCTTGAACTAAGGATGGAACTAAGGTATCTCAGTCCAAATATGCATCTGACCTACTAAAGAAGTTCAATATTGTTGATTGCAAGCCTTCAAAGACTCCTTTTCTTTCAGGAGTTAGACTTGAAGAAGCATAATCTACACCATTGGTGGACAGTACCTTGTATAGGCAGCTTGTTATACTTGACTCATACTCAACCTGATCTTGCATATGCAGTGAGTGTGGCTTCAAGATACATGGAGCAGCCACATGAGCTTCATTGGAGGGTTGCAAAAAGAATCTTGCATTATGTGCAAGGCACCAAGACTGATGGGATTCACTATGTTGCAGATTCTAGCCTAGATCTTCTTGGCTTTTACTGACTCAGATTGGGTTGGTGATAGCCTTGACAGAAATTCCACATCTGGATTTGTATTCATGCTTGGAGGTGGTCATGTTTGTTGGTCTAGCAAGAAACAGAGTGCAATTGCCCTATCTTCAGCAGAGGCCGAGTACAGAGGAGCGGTGAATGCTGCTACTCAGTGTGTGTGGTTGCAGGGTATTCTTTCAAAGTTTGAGATTTCCTTTAGTACTCCTACTATCATCTTTTGTGACAATTAGAGTGCTATAAGGGTCTCAAGTGATCCAGTACAAAGACACATGACCAAGCATATTGAGATCCATATGCACTACATTAGGATTTTAGTGCATGACCAGATCATTGATTTGCAGTATTGCCCAACAAGTGAGCAAACTATAGACATATTCACCAAAGCTTTTACTGAGAAGACTTTCAGCTATCTGAGATCACTGCTTGGGATGGTTGAACATGCGATGGAGTGAAGGATTGATCAACAATATTTCAATTTTGATTATGTCCATTTTTGAGGGGAGGTTTTTCCCATGAGGTTTTTCTTCTTTCCTTGTTTCATGGACAAGGCAGTATTGTACAGGGTGACCATGTCTTGTTACTGGGCCCTAGTTTTTACTTATGATTTTTAGCACATAAAGTCAGACTTATGGGGGGGTGTTGGAATATTTAAAACCCATCTATTTCATTTATTACCATAGTAGCATTAATTAATCATTTTATGATTAATTCCTATGTATTAGACTAGGTAGTTGGCCTAAAACATCATTGTGTGGACCACAAGTCACCATTGTGTGGACCACAAGCTTCCTAAACCCACTAGAGCGTTGTTATCACACTATAGTAGCAGGGCTACTATCCTTGTTCAACAAATATCTGCACATTCCAGAGCTTCCATTATTCAGAGCATGGCTATGATGATTGTATATTTTGGATCACTCATGATCAGAGAGCAGTGTATTATTCAGACTTACGTCAAGGCTGAGCCTTGAGAGTTCAGATTTGATGACCGATGTGACCCTTTATCCCATACAGTTTCAGTTCAGTGCTTAGAGATGTATTGCAGCAGTGTTTCAGATGGTATATGATGATTATTACTATGATGATGTTGTATGATCTATGGATATGTTATCACTGACTGTGGATTATTATCTTGTTGATTTAGTCATGTTCACAGCATTTGCTTGGTATATTATTCCTAATGTGGCAAACTGTTTAAAATGAACTATAAATCATAAAATGGACAATTGCTTGCACATTTAGGTCATTTAACAAAACCCACTGGTTTTCCACCTTACATAGATATGGTCTTCCCTAACACCAGTTGTCTGCTAGTGTAAGCTCCATATTCACTTGACTCCATCCATACATGACTTTCCTATTTGACTTTATACCTTGACCTATCTCATTTGACTTTCTGATACTGAGGACTTCCCCATTTTTCTACCTCTGTGTTTGGACCACATCCCTGTATATTCAGTGTCTCGGCTCTAAGTTGGTGACAAAACTTGCCTTTGGTGAGTTGGATTGTAGGCCTAAATCATTCTGGTCGATTGTCCCGATGTTTGGCATTGGCTCGAACTCCCCCTAGTCACTTGAGATGTTGTTGGCTAAAACTGAAAGCTCATGTTCTACCTATGGAAACTTATAAATTCGCCCATGGAAACTAAAAAGGGCAAGAGCGATGAATAGCTAAAAATACTCCTCAAAGAGTATAAGAAAGGTCCAAAAAGCAATGGTTCTTAAAAGCTATATCTAAACAATTGCTGACCTTATATGTATTTGAAAAACATGCCCTGGATGCAAGCTGCAACTAGTTGTGCTTATCAGCGCACCTGAGATCCGAAGGGTTATGTAGGCCAAAAAGGCCATGAAATGAATTTGAATGATCCTAATGAACCTGGATCAACTTGATGTAGACATGATGCCTAAGTTGAATAAGCACTCTCTGAACAACTTATCCATTTGTGAGGCACAGCCATCCCCCGTGTTATTTTTTCCAGCACAAAGTTTGTAGCTTCCCCCCTTTCTCCTAGTCCAAAGTATTTTTGAGTTAAGTTAGACAAGTCAAACCCTTGGCCCAACCTGTTTCCTAGCCTTCATCCTTCACTAGCAGTTTGACCATGTCCAATGGGTGAGTTTGTCATTTGAACTATTGTGCAAGTAATTTAATATAACAAAGGAATATGCTAACTTGATTAATGCCACTGAATGGATGTTATACTTTGAGCTTGGCTATGAGAATGATTAGAGAAGCATGTCTTAGTCTACTGATGTGATTTATCCTTGGTTGTACATTCTTGGGATCCGTGATGATGTGGGCCATATATATATGCTTATTGATGATGATTCATGGTCCCACATACTTGATGATGAGATCATATGATGGACATATGATGCAGATGATGATGGATGCAGTTCAATAGGTTTTATTATTACTTCAGATCAGCAGATTATGCATTGTTCATATATGGTGGACCCTACAGCTGGCCCATTAGGGAAACCCATGGTGTATGAGTACACATTCCTAGTGGATTTGGGTCTTCTGGATCCAATGAGACACTTATCTTTCAGTTCCGGGCACTTCCGACAGTGATTGATGCAATTTTACACTTGTTGACCAGATTTGGGGCTGATTTCCCAGCCTGAGCAGCAGGGGCCATGAGAGGCCAGTTCACCTAGGGCCGTGTATGTGGAGGGGGTGGTCCAGCCACTTGTTTTTACCATTTAACCCCCCTTCTGGAGAGCCTGGTGGACTCAGATGGACAGCGCAGATGCCCTAGGAGGCAGTTTTGGCACTTTCACAGTTATCGAGGCAGTTAAAAAAGGGATAAAGTGGTCACTGAGGAATTCGATTTGGGAAATTGAGGCAAGGTTTTGGAATTTGGTTTTCATAGAGGTCTTCCAGGGTGATCTCACTATCTTCCAGCTAGTTTTCACCATGTGGGTATGCCCACATCGATCACAGGAGGTCTTTTACTGCTTGTCTGTCACAGATTTTGAGGACAGATTTGATCATTTATATTATCTTGGACATATTTTATTATTTTATTGTGCCTTGGGGATGAGCTAGTAAGGATTGATGCCTCCTAGCCCCACCATGTGCTTATTTTGTCATGTCCTAGTCATTATGAGGTGGATTTTTGTACCTTTACCCCTCTAATGGATGATGTCATCCTCCTTTTGTACTATTTAGTGGGGACATCATCATTATATTGGGTGATCCATGTGATGTATTGTTATGATTTATTATTAGCCGTTGATTAGATCTTTTGATCTTTTAATCTTAGCCACTCATGTAAAAAGTGGTTAGGATTGTACTCTCTCCCCATCCTATTTAAGGAGAGAGCCTCTCATTGTAAAATGATCTAGAGATTTTTGGCTCTTGGCTCTTGGAATAAAATTCCTATCTTTTGGAGTACATGCTTGGATTGGAGTGGATGTTGGTTGTTTCGATTGTAAATGCTTTTGTCCATTGCACTGGAGGATCTATTGTAGCTATCTTGCATATTTGCCATATCTTTTTTTACAGGTTAAGAGGACATTTTTGACAAGTGCGAATTGGTGGGGAGGCTTTCCCTTCAAGCTTGGAGGAAGACGTTTTGGTTAAACAAGGAGTAGTTTTGTCTTTGTGCTAACTATTCTTTGCTTATCTCTCTCTTGCTTGTATCTACCTTCAACATGTTAAACTGATTGATGCTTTGCTCCTTGGTTTTGACAGGTTAGAGGGACTCATATGTGGCTTGGAAAAATTGATTTGGCAAGAGGGCTTCAACAATTCTCCATTTGATCTTTGGTAAAAGTAATCCTCGTCTCAACTAGCATTCATCTCTTCATCCAGGTATGCTCCAAAGGTATGATCTTCTTCTTCCTTGAATCATCCATAATTTCTAGATCATAAAAACCCTAATTGATTAAAACCCTTGTTTTTGGTTTTTCTTAGATCTACTTAGATCTAGCCTTGCTTTTGAAGAGATATTAAGAACCCAACTCTATAGCATCCACCCCTAGTGGGATCTATAGTTTGGTGGTGATTGGGTTAAAATTGACACACTTTTCAAGGCAAAAAGTCCTCTTGAACCAAATTGCACTTCCCTAAGAGAGGCTTGTTTGGTTAGATCTAGTACATGGGTAGGTGAGATCCCACTTGATTTGCAATCTAGACACTTGATAACCTACCCCCAGATTGTTACTTTGGTGATTTCTACCTTGTGGGCATCATTCCACGTTTTAAGGGATTAAAACCCCCTTTTGAATTTCTTGGCACCTTAAAACTCAGATCTAGTAAGATCTAACCCTTGGATTGACATGATTTTCTAGATCCACATAGATCGGTGCATAAGCTACTTGGATCTATAGTTTGGTGGCCATTGGACTTGATTTGGTCCACTTAACCCCTCTTTTAGCCCTCCTTGAGCAAAGTCACACTCCCTTGGGTGAGTGAGTTTGCCCACTTTGAGGAAGTGGGTGGTTGAGATTTTTGTGGATTTGGAACGGCCATACCTTGATACTCTAGGTCTAGAGTATCATTTTGTGACAATCTGCCTTGGGGGTAGCATTCCTTGTTTCAAGGGATTGTGGTCCACTTAGGGTCATTTCATGAAAACCTAGATCTAGCAAGATCCAACCATTCTATCTCAATTAGCCCACTTGACTTGACCTCTAGGTGTCCCGATCTATACTTTGACATACCTTTTGACCCCATTAGCCCATCCAACAAGGCACTAGTCCTCCTCAAAGCAAGTCGCACTCCTTGGGAATTGTGTCAAACCCTAGATCTGGTACATGGGTACACCTAAAATCAACTTAGATCCATAGATCTACTCATTACATATCATCTAGTACCAATTGCATCCCTTAGCTTCACCTTGCGGGTCCACTTCAAGCCATTTCACATATCCCAAGAAAGTAGGATCCACTTGTGTAGTATATGGTGGTGTACCTTATCATTATACCTAACTATGTGGCCTAAATCATACATCGGTTGAAACACTAACAATCTCCCAAACCACCTTCAACCATACTTTAACTTCTAGGTCCACTCAACCTTGCATTGGTTTCCGTAACTCTTCATTTACTTATCCTTAGAAACCTTTGTTTGAGTCCAATCAACTGTGATTGGTTATAGGGTCTCCCCCTAGGTCTTGTTTCACCTTGACCTAAAGCGAAGAGTGCCTCGGGTGACATGACTCCCACCTTGCATTGGGAACCGTGGCATCTCTTGGGTCACCTCTTTAGTTTCCTATCCCCTCTACCGTCCCAGATGGGATACCTCTAGGGGCAACTACAAGTTGTGTGATAACAAGCGCATTCCTTGAGATTTTGGATATTTTTAGCTAATCCTGGAATAGAAAGGCACATTAGTTGCTTTTACTGCTTTTTACCACTTTTGATGAAAGGTAAAAGCTAGTTGACTAGTCATAACGGTTTTTTGGCCAACTCATCCTCCATGATGTTTCTTCCTTCCAAATTCTGGATTTGGCATGCTTTTCCATCACACATCACTATTTGATCATTAAATCAGAAATTCGTGAGCCTTTGGAGTGACTTGGAGAACACACTTGCCACCTAGGGGGTTTTGCATAATTTTAGTAAGTCTGCTTTTGTGAGGATTCGAATGGCATTCATATGCATTCGAATATCTGATGTAATTCTATATATTGACAGCCTATTAATTGCCCAAGGTTGGCTGATGTATTATTATTCATGAGAGTAATTCTGTTTGCATCATATGTGACTGTTTTTTGGCGTTCTTGACTAGTTGTGTGAGAATTACTTGTGAGAGTTGTAATTTCTTGATCTAAATTTCACAGTCCCAAATCCACAACCAATTTCCATTTCAAATTCCAACAAGATTCAGTAGTGGGATCATAGGCATCTACAAGGAAATAACAATAAATTTTTGAGTCCTCATCAAACACTAAAACAACAATAACATGTTGAGTCCTCATCAAACCCTAAAATTTCAAAAAATGATGCCCCTTTCTACTTTATTTTAATTTTTTTGACACTTCTTATTTTAAGTTTTGGAAGCTTTGCTTTACATCCTATTTGAGAAGTTTTATCTAAGTTTTTTGAGTAATGATACTTAGATGGCACCTTCAAGCACTTTTATTGGGGTAAAGCTTTCAAATTTTCACCATAGAAGTTTGCTTAAAGATTCACCAGAGAATGTGACGAATCTCAAATACTTTTTGCAAAGCAAAAGTGTTGAATTACATGGCAAACTTGGAATAGTTTTCACTGCAGACTCCATTATTTTGTTAGATTTTGAGCATTAATTCAACATACTCTCGGATCTTTACTGAGAGAATAACATGTACAGCATATCAATCATATCAAGCATAACAAGCAATCACATAAGACAATGGACACATAGAGTTTCACCGAGGAAAACCATAAAGGTGAAAAACCCCACAACTTCCTCAGAGATAGAAGGAGCAATGATACAACCCAAGTACAAGAGATAGTCTTCTCTAACAGCTACTCCTCCTTCCTCACTTGTGCGCCACTTTTCGAGTAGTGTAGAAGTGAATAATGAGATGATCAAATAGAGTGCCTCCCGCACTCTATTTATACATGACCTGACCTGCCTAATAACCTAGCAGGGCTGACTTGTCTAACTCAGTCTAATAACCCATGGTTATACTAATCAGGGCCGACTCCACACTTGGTGGTCTAATAACCCATCACTTGCAAGTAGCGACACTTGTCAATACAAATGACGACACTTTCGTATAGAGGAATAATACCATCTATATAGGAGTACAATATACATAGGTGAAATACATTCCGAAGTTACATATACATCAACACTCCCTCTTAACTAGGAAGGTATTTCTCGACACAGATCTGCTAGCACAAGTCTTCTTCTTTGGATCATCGTCATCGAATCACCATCATTGTCATCGTCACTGCTGCTGCTATCTCAATCAATCTCCAATCTACTTGTCATAGGAAGTTCTACAGAGCCAGTCCTTTTTCATATTGGATGTAGGCCCATCACCTGCAGGTCTTCATCATCTACAGAGCTAGCCCTTTTTCATGTTGGATGTAGGCCTAACCTCCATGTAGGTCTTCAACATCTCTGCGAGCAAGCCATCAAGTAGGTACACTTTAGGACTGATTACACTGCCTCTGCAAAACCTGCAAGATCTCCCAGGATTGATTACATTGCCTTCGCAAAACCTACAAGAGCATCTCAGGACTGATCATATGCCTCTGCAAAACCTGTGTACCATACTGTCACATCATTGTCTTTAGATCATCGTCATAGTCCACGGAGCACGACCCAGATGCACACACACACAACACTTACACTCACCGGCATGGAAGGACTTTCCTCTGACCATCCGGGAAAGGCTCGGCACTTACATTCACCAGCATGGAAGGACTTTCCTTTGACCATCTAGGAAAGGCTCACAGCACTTACATCGACGACCATGGAAGGAATTTCCTCTAACCATGTTGGAACGGCTACAACAATTACATCACGACCATGGAAGGACTTTCCTCTGACCATGTCAGAAAAGCTTGGCAATTACATCACGACCATGGAAGGAATTTCCTCTAACCATGTCGGAAAAGCCACGCCCAACACTTACATCTCGCCATGGAAGGACTTTCCTCTAACCATGCGAGAATGGCCCAACCCTTACATCTCACCATAGGAGGACTTTCCTCTAACTATGTGAGAATGGCTTCGCCCAGCCCTTACATTTCACCATGGAAGTACTTTCCTCTAACCATGTGAGAATGGCCCTGTGTGCATCTGTGTCTCCGGACTCATCACTTCCCCTTGGAAGGTATCTCGATATGAAGTACACCAAGTCTCCCTCTGAAGTATTCAAACTTAACTTTGGCCAACGGCTTGGTCAACACATCAGCTATCTGCTCGTCCGTCGCAACATACAGGAGCTTCACTGCTCCTCTCTGCACCATATCCCTGATATAGTGATACTTGATCTCAATGTGCTTCGACTTGTCATGGAACACTGGGTTCTTCGACAACTTCACACAACCTTGGTTGTCGCAATATATACAAGTAGCACTCAGCTAGAGATCAAACAAATAAGATAGTAGCTTCCTAAGCCATACTGCCTCACAACTAGGCGAACAAGCTGTGACATACTCTGATTCGGCTGTACTGAGTGCCACACAGGATTGCTTCCTACTAAACCAAGAGATCATACTGGATCCCATACTGAAGCAGCACCCTGAAGTGCTCTTCCGATCAATGGCATTGCCTGCCCAATCTGAATCAACATAACCCTCCAGGTTAAACTTTTGATTCGCCTCATACTTGAGCCCATAGTCAACTGTACCCTTTAGGTACCTCAAAATATGCTTTGCAGCTATCAGGTGAACATGTCTCGGATCTGTCAAGTACTGGCTCAAAGTGTTCACCGCAAAGCAGATGTCTGGTCTCGTATTCATCAGGTACATCAAGGACCCAATCATTTGATGATACATCGTAGCATCAACCGGCTCAGATGAATCATCACACAGAAGCTTCAGGTTCGATGCCATAGGTGTGGCCATGGCCTTGTAGTTCATCATCCCGAACCTCTTCAGGATCTCTACTGCATACTTCCCTTGTCCAAGGAAGATTCCATCTGTACTCTACCACACCTCCATACCAAGAAATTAGTGCATCATACCCAAGTCCTTCATCTCGAACTCGACAGCAAGCTTCCTCTTCGTGTCGACAATCAATCTATGCTCACCTGTTACAAACAAGTCATCCACATACAATAGTAGTATCACTGGATTGCCTTCCTCAACCTTGTAGTAAAGGTTGGAATCCACTTTACTCTTGGTAAATCCCAAACTAGATAGGAAGCCATCTATCCTGCCATACCAGGTCTTGGGTGCCTGTTTCAAACCATAAAGGGCTTTCTTCAGTTTTCACACATGTGACCCTCGGTCATGTGTCTCAAACCCGAGTGGCTGCTCCACATACACTTCCTCTTCAACTACACCATTAAAGAAAGTTGTCTTGACATCCATCTAGTGTACCTTCCATTTCATCACTGCAGCTAGAGCAAGTACTGATCTAATGGAAGTGTATCTAGCCACGGGAGCAAAGGTCTCTTCATAATCAATTCCTTCTTTCTGGGAGAAGCCACGAGCTACAAACCTTGCTTTATATTTCTCTATGCTGCCATCTGCATCATGCTTGATCTTATAGATCCACTTGGAAGACCACAGACTTCCCATCTGGTCTTGGGACCACATCCCAAACATCATTCTTCATGATCGACTGGTATTCCTCGACCATGGCATCCTTCCATTCTTTCTTTTCTGTTGCTTCTTCATAACTGGAAGGTTCTTTGTTCATTATGTCACAGAGTAAAGCAACATAGCTGGTATGCGATCTTGTCCTTTTTCTTTCTTTGTGTTCCTCTTCTGGAATGCCAAACCTTTCTGCATCTTGAATGAGCTCTCCAGCCCATGCTGGTTTCCTCTTGTGAGAGTTCTTCTCACGGGGTGGATCTACAGGTTGTTGTGAATCTTCCATTTCACAATCTTCTTCAGGAACTGCTTCATTCATGGTGGTGTCTTGTGTTCTGGATATTTTGGGTTCTTCATTATCTTCAACTGGTGTTTTCCTTGATTTGATGTATGCTGAGCTTTCATCAAATGTTACATCCCTACTAATATCAATCTTCTTGAATCCTGGGAAGTAGATTCTGTAAGCCTTTGAGCTTTCACTGTAACCCACGAATATGCCCTTCTTTCCTGAAGGGTCTAACTTTGTCCTCTTTTCTTGTGGGATGTGAGTGTATATTGGACAACCAAATATTCTGAGATGGCTAACTTCTCGTTTCTTACCAGTGAACACTTCTTTTGGTGTTTTGTTGTCAAGTATCTTATGAGGTGTTATGTTCTGCACATATACAGCTGTCCTGGTTGCTTCAGCCCATAAGTGCATAGGTAGATCTTGGTCATGAAGCATTGCCCTAACTGCTTCCATGATTGTTCTATTCTTCCTTTCGGCAACTCCATTCTGTTGTGGATTGTAAGGAGTAGTCAACTCCCTCTTAATCCCTGAATCACTGCATAGCTTCTTGAAGTCTCCTGAAGTGAATTCTCCGCCATTGTCGGATATGAAGATCTTGATCTTCATGTCAGTTTGGTTTTCTATCAAGGCTTTGAATTCCTTGAACTTGTCAAACACTTCATCTTTGTTCTTCAAGAAGTAAACCCAAGTCTTCCTAGAGAAATCATCAATGAAGGAAACATAGTATACACACCCACTCAGAAAACTGGATGACATTGGACCGCATACATCAGAGTGGATGATTTCCAAGATTCTTTTTGCCTTGCTTTCACTTCTTGGAAATGTCTTCTTTGTGTTCTTTCCCTTTGCACAACCCTTGCAAATGCCTTCATGCTTTGTCTGGATTTCAGGAAGACCTTCCACTGCTTTGCTTGCAATTGGTAATTCCCTATAGTGATGTGTGCAAGCCTTTTATGCCAAAGTTCACTTGGCTCTACTGAATCATGGACCATGGCTTGTTCTGGTTGGCCCTTCAATTTGTATAATCCTCCCTCTTGCTCTCCAATCACCACTGCATCATCTATAGTCTTACCCTTTGGCCACATTAGGACTTGGCCATCTACAAATGAAACCCTCATGCATTTTGCATCCAATGCAGATATGGAAAGTAGATTCTTCTTGAGACCTGGAACATATAGTACATCTTTCATCTTCATAGACTTTCCAGAGTCTAGCTTATAGGAGGCTTCACCACTCCCTTTTATTGGATATTGGCAGTCATCCCCAAGTTTCACCTTGTGGGGTGATTCATGTTCAGATAGGTTCATAAAGGATTCCTTGAATCCTGTCATGTGTTTAGAAGCCCCACTATCTATAAGCCAATCATTACTTCCATGAGTAATGGTTCCAGTGAGAGCAGAAATCAAAACATATTCTTCATCACTTGAAGAATCTTCACTTTCTTCTGTAGCCCTCTTCCTGGGAGGTTCATCATCCTCTGCAGCATGAGCATGATGTCTTCTTTTGATGTTCTTCTTCTTGTGAGAGCCATCCTTCTTATTTCTGGGACAGTCTCTGGAATAGTGTCCCTTTTAATCACATGTATAGCAACGGACATAGGACATGTTTCTTCAAGGTTTGAGACTACCCCTCTGATTCTAATGGTGATGTCTTCCTTTCTTGCCATGATGGTGAGTCTTTTTGTCACCATGTCTTTTGGAGTGTGTTGCGAGAGCTTGGTCTTCATTCCCCATATTCTCTTCTCGAGCTACAATTTGAGCTTCTTCCCATGAGCATTCTTTCCATAGCCTACTGAATGAGATAAGTTTCTTCCTAGCACAAATTCCTTGGATGAAGGAATCCCATGACCTAGGAAGGCCATTAAGAGTGGTCATTACCACTTCTCCATTTTCTATATCTTCTCCCACAGCTTCAAGTTGTTCTTTTATCTGGGAGACCCTTGAGGAATAAGATTGCATAGTCTCTGCATTCTGGATCTTGACATTCTTCAATTGATTCCTCAAGGTCATCTTCTGATTTATGTTCTTCCCTTCGAATAGCTTGGTCAGGGAATCAAACATCTCCTTTGGTTTCTTTAGAGATGACACATGTGGTATGAGATGGTCTTTAATAGAATCAACCATGATCCTCTTAGCCTTGACCAAATTCCTTTTGTGTAAGGCCTTAGCCTCTTCTTCCTCTGGGATAGGGACCTCTTCACTTATGTAAGTGCCCAACTCATTTTCTTCTAGGATTAACCCAATCCTTACTTCCATGCTCGGAAGTTATCAGCCCCTTCAAGCTTATCCTCAAGCTTGGTGTGGTGAGACATCTTTAAAGAGTACTTCAAATGGAAATAGAAAATATTTGGGTCTTACCACTTGATTTGCTGAAAACTGGATTTGGTCCTGGATTAGGGTTTTTCAGAGAAACCCTAAAAATTCAAACTTTGAATTTCAAACTTCTGAAAGGATAGAAAGATGCGCCTTGATGAGCTGATCATCCTGGTATACTCAGAATTTGAAAACTACAAAGTTTCACCCTTCAGAAATGTGTTTTAGTCTTCCCGGATTCACTAGGGAGGACCTGAATTAGGGTTTGAGTTTCCCGGAGCTTCACCCAACCAAAAAGTTTGATCCAAAGCTCTAAACTTTGATTTTTCCAAGGAGCTTCCAGCTATGGTCTCAAATTTTAGAAATTCATATTTTTGTGGAAACCCTAACTTTTAGGGCAAAAAATGGAAGTGCCTAGAATTGAATTCTGATTAGACAGAAAGATGCACCTTGCTGAGTAGAGTCAATCTACCTTACTGCCTTTCCAAAATCTGTGGAGAGAAACCCAATAAACAAGAAACCCTAGTTTTCGCAACTGCAAAGTGTCTTCTTCTCAGGTTAGCTCTGATACCATGTTAGATTTTGAGCATTAATTCAACATACTCTAGGATCTTTACTGAGAGAATAACATGTACAACATTTCATTCATATCAAGCATAACAAGCAATCACATAAGACAATGGACACATAGAGTTTCATTGGGGAAAACCATAAAGGTGAAAAACCCCACAACTTCCTCAGAGATAGAAAGAGCAATGATACAACCCAAGTACAAGAGATAGTCTTCTCTAGCAGCTACTCCTCCTTCCTCACTTGTGCACCACTTTCTGAGTAGTGTAGAAGTGAATAATGAGATGATCAAATAGAGTGCCTCCCACACTCTATTTGTACATGACCTGACCTGCCTAATAACCTAGCAGGGCCGACTTGTCTAACTCAGTCTAATAACCCATGGTTATACTAATCAGGGCCGACCCCACACTTGGTGGTCTAATAACCCATCACTTGCAAGTTGCGGCACTTGCGACACTTGTCAATACAAATGACGACAATTCCGTATAGAGGAATAATACCATCTCCATAGGAGTACAATATACATAGGTGAAATACATTCCGAAGTTACATATACATCAACATATTTGGGGTATGCAGTGATCTTTACTACATATTGAAGACATCTACCATAAATGAAGGCTAGTCTGTGGTGTTATTTCAATAATTCCATTGGAGTGCAAGTATCAAATTCTTCCATGAATTTTGATTAGCCATCTTTGTAGAATCATGACAAGTTTTCATTTCACACTCAACACTTCACTGTTTCAACATAAACAATCCTTATTGATATTTCATAGAATCAAAAGTTTAGATTCCCATTGCATTAAAAGGATATTTTTCACCGCAAGATATTTTTTATGGGATTTGTATTGTGGTCATTGTGCTTAAACAACAAACATAATGAACCTTCACAATTCAATACAAAAGGCCACTCATTATAACTTGTCTTTCAAATTTTGAAATGTCAATTCATGCATTTGTGTATGCAATCCACATCAAATCTTAACAAATATTTGTCATGATGAGTTTGAAATCTTTAAATTGGGAGCCTATTAGCTAGTTTTTAACTTCAAAAAACCTCATAAACTTATTGATAGAAAGTCCCAAGTACTCTTGCAACCATTTGAGTTCAAGCAATAGGGGAAGACTATGTTGTAAGTCTTTTAAGTACCATGCTCTGATACCACTGTAATATCCTTGGGAAAGTTCAACCAAGATATTAACTCAACTTCAAAAATTTTATAAATTTTTACTAGTAAAATTTCTATCAGTTGCTTCGAACCGTGCTGGAGGTAAGTGAGGGATACTGAGGTAAGGAATGAGTATGATGGGATGAATATTTAATTCTGGAAAATGTATGAGGTTAAGTGCAGCAGTGGGTCAAAAAGTGTAGATCGGTGATGTCCTATGCACCATGGACCAGTACCTTTTACTTTTCAACAATAGAGCTAGTCTATTACCTACTTCGGGGCTTCTTGGGTATCTGGCATATGCATACTAGATGGGTAGGGGTTCTGGGAGTTAATGACAGAGGTTATATCAGTCAAATTAGTGTTGGTTATTTTCAAGAAGGTATTTTTGTAGACTTGTGAGAGTTTGGGAAGTATTGGGGTTTTTGGGCTCTCCCGGGATTGTTGAGCTAGTATTTTTCTTAACTTTCCAAAAAGGGTTGAGAGGATTCCAAATTCTTATTTTTAGGACTGATATGGATACTAGACTGAGTTAAGGAACAACTCCAACTGACAGAATGTAAAAGAGTGATTAAAATGGATTTAGCAGGAAAAGTGGTGAAACTAGTCTAGAATTGTCATCAATCTAGCTAGTCTTGTATTTTAACTTCACAAACTGCTTTTAAGAATTAAAAACTATGCTCTGATATTAATTTCAACTCTGATATAACATATTCCATCCATAAAACTTGAAATATGACATTCAGAACATTCCTTCTTTTATTAATGCTAGCTTCTCAAATCATGATGCCTCACAGGCTAGTTTTCTGTTACAATAGTGGAGAAATAGAGAAGAGAAGAGAGAAGTTACTTTGGATCTGTAATGGAGGTTATTATCAGTCCATCTAATTATTAGATGGTTGAAATTGTTGCATTCTGAACATGCTGGTCTTCAATGGATGCCATCTTCAACTGGTTCTCTCCTTTAGGAAAATCACCTCCAAAACTGGCTGAGGGAGAAGTAGGAGTAGGAGAAGATTAGAGATTCGATCTGAACTTTGATTTTTGGAATATAACAACATCTAATGTCTACAATATTCAGCTGATAGAATTCACTGGAGGTCCTGAGTACATCTCTCCATAATTATCTTCTTCCACTGGTGTTCCTCCACTAAATCTAGCTGTAAATCTCCTTCAATGGTGGCCTCCTCTTCAATCTGACATTAGATCTTCATGGATGAACTGCAATGAATGTTACTAGCTATAATATTGATTGCTGGACCTGCATAACACTCTCAATAAACTCATGGGGCCTTGGGGCACATCACCCAAGCATAACTTGTTGAGGCACAACACTCAACTTGGAGGGCTTAGGGCTCTCACTCACAAATTCCAATAATGATCAAAAGTTCTTTCCTAGAGTTATAAACATTGTTAAATAGATGAGATTCCTTCTTCCTCAAGCTAGCCACACGTGTGGATGAAGGAGGGCACATTCCTTGATAGGAATGGAAACTTCTGTCAAGAAAAACTTGCCTTCTTTTGTCTTTCTCCACTAAGATTAGCAAGTGCGCTTTGGTTAGCTTTTTTGGTTGTTGCCATTCCTTTTCTGACTGCTTTTCTTGATTGTTTCCACTTTATTTACTTTCCTCTTTTCTGCTTTTGTCTGATTTTGCCAGCTTTTGACAGTTTCCTTCTTGGTTCCTCTTTGCCAACTTGTTTCCACTAGATTCCTTAGCTTTTCTGAGATTTACCACTTAGGCAAGTTTGGCCCACTTGACTAATTCAAATTTCCTATCCAAGTCATCAACCACTTGGCACATTTATTAGCAATAAACATTTAAATGACAATAATACAACTCAGAAATAATTTAACTTAGCAATTAATTAATTAATTAATTATTATGGTGTAATTGCCTCAAAACTTCCCCAATTAATTAATTTATCAATTAATTATGAACTTAGACCCCTAGGGATAGGAGGATCCAAGTGGTGACCAAGGTCACTAGGGAGGGGACATGACACACTTACATAATATTGTTGTTAAAACCCCTATCCTACCTTTATCAGAGGTTATTGAATCATTAAACACAATGACATAGCCAACAAAACTTTTATTAATGATATTGGACAATATCTTGCCCCTTTCCAACCATCAAAGTTGAAGAAATACAACATATTACATGAAACCAAGGCTTATATGATTACATGATACGTAGAATAGTTCCATAAGGATAATGATCTTAAAAGAATGTTGGTATGTTGATGGTAATTTATTCTTTAGTTAAAGTGATGGGGTGTATGCTATCACTAATTTGAGAGACCCATACATCTATCCAATTGCCTTAATATGTAAGAGATATGATGAACCAAATTGCACGCACTTCAAAGATGCTTGGGTTGTGGTTGTTTACATTGTGATATCAATATGATTTATTTATTATTGGGCTGCTATCTTGTCTCATTGAATAAAAAAAATCTTTAGAAAGAGTGAAGAATCCTAATACTAAATCATACCCTACTTTCGATATGGAATCTTACCTACTTGACATTGTATGTGTGAATAACCCTTTCCCAGGGTTGAATTGGCATTGGAATATAACTGGAATTCTTGTTCAAGTTTATTGTCAAAGCTTAAGGGAGACCAAATACAAAAGATTCTATGCATAATTGTGTGATTATTTCTCTTCTCCACTATACAAATTGATTTTTTTGCAAATAGTGCCCTTGGTTGTTAGATGCATCAATGTTTTTGTTGATAAGCATTGGAAGTCGGTCTTTACAAGAAAAACATACTTATCTAACAATATATGGAGTGACTTCTCCTCCTAATATGCTGCCAAAATATGTCTCAAATACATTGGTCTTAGGAGAGATAGCTTACCAAACCATTCTTCATGGATTTTAATGCTTCCCTAGAAAACGATAAAAGGAAAGGTTTTGTTTCCTACATCATCTATATTGGGAATTATACATTGAGTGGCTCTAAAGATGCATTGCAAGAAGAAAATTCCATTCTAGGATATAGATTAATTCTCCAAGGACAATTTAGAAGACATGATACTAAGGGATTAGTTTTAAAGCATAGTAATCAAGTCAATATTTATTGGCCATATGCCCATGAAAAATTGGAGTATGAGGAGGTCTTTGAGAATGTTGTGTCTTGGGAATAAGTCCAAGAAAGTTTAAACCTAAGGGATAGTCATCATGATCCAAGAAAGGTAACAATTAAGAGGATGAATCAAAGTCTGGTAAAGTTGAAGAGCATAAAAGAGAAATTGAAGAAAAATCAAAGGAAGAAGCTAACGCAGCAAGGCAAAATCTTGTAGAAAGTGAAAAGTTGAAGAACAAAGAGGAATAAGAAAATCCTAAAGCGGTAGAAGCAAAAAGGTTGAGACACGAAGTAGAGGAAAAGGAGAAAAAACACAAGAAGAGATGAAGAAAAAGGAGGAAGAAAATAAATCTAAATTCAGTAGAGAGAAAAAATGAAAGTTGTTGAGTGGAAAAGACAAAAAGAAAAATACAAATGGGAAGCAACAAAAGTAAATGGAACATGTACCATTGATCAACAACATGGAAAGAAAGATACAATAGAGGTTTCATGTCAACTTACCATTCATGAAACTGAAATTGACCAGTCTGACTCTGATAACCAGATTGATCTAACTATAGAAGATATAGTGATTGCAAAACAAACTACAGTTTCAGGAGGAGGAGGACAATAATGGGATTATAATTGAAGAAATAGTTACCCCAATAAATTTAGAGAATGTGCTATCATGGGGTGGAAAACCTATCCCTAACCCTATGGATGATGTATAGATTTATAATTAGCAACTTATAATAGAAAGGAAAAGGAAAATAAAAATTGATTTGGATAAAACAACACTATGCACAAGTGAAGTGAAATTATTGGACACCAAAAGGACAAAGCCGACATTTATTATCAACTAGACTTTCCTTTACTCATGCTACTTTAGACAAGGTGCATACATAATCTAAATATATGCAAAAGTTTGAAAGGAAAATTGCACTATTGGAAAATGAAGTAATACAAGACGAGGATTAATAACAACCTTCATTGAGTATGCAATGGAAGAAAATGTATCAAATGCTTAGATTAAAAGGGGATTTTATAAGAAGAATTTTAAGTTGTAGGGATTGAATGTACAACTTTTAATGTTGTATAAGGAAATTCTTGTATTAAAATAAACACACGGAAAAACACAAGATCAATTGGAGTTTATTAAAAAAATTCATAAACATTAAAAAAAGGAATATCCTAACATTAGGTTTTTAAGCAAAGAAGATTTTTGTTAAACTTGTTGATGTATTTGTAACTTCGGAATGTATTTCATATATGCATATTGTATTCCTATAGAGATGTTATTATTCCTCTATATGGAAGTGTCGTCATTTATATTGTAAGTATCGTAACTTATACTTGATGGGTTATTAGACCACCTTGATGGGGTCAGCCCTGTATAAGTCATGTGGGTTAAAGGGTTATTAGACCACCCTATTGGGGGTCGGCCCTGTCAGCATTATGTTATGTGGTTAAGTTGAGGCCGACCTAGTAAGGTTATTAGGCAAGTCAAGTCAAGTATAAATAGAGTGCGGGAGGCACTCTATTTGATCATTCACTTTCTCACATATACACTCATTGGAGAGTGGCGCGCTAATGGAGGAGGAGAAGCTGCTGCTAGGAGACTATCTCTTATGCTTGGGTTTTGTATCATTGCTCTATCTATATTTGAGGAAGTTATTGGGGTTTTTTACCTTTATGGTTTTCCCCAAGGAAACTCTGTGTGTCTAATGGAGGAGGAGAAGCTGCTGCTAGGAGACTATCTCTTATGCTTGGGTTTTGTATCATTGCTCTATCTATCTCTGAGGAAGTTATTGGGGTTTTTTACTTTTATGGTTTTGTGGTGCGCTAATGGAGGAGGAGAAGCTGCTGCTAGGAGACTATCTCTTATGCTTGGGTTTTGTATCATTGCTCTATCTATCTCTGAGGAAGTTATTGGGGTTTTTTACCTTTATGGTTTTCCCCAAGGAAACTCTGTGTGTCTATTGTCTCATGTGATTGCTTGTTGTGATTGATATGCTTGATATGCTGTACATGTTATTATCTTAGTAAAGATCCTAGAGTATGTTGAATTAATGCTCAAAAATTAACATGGTATCAGAGCTAACCTGAGAAGAAGACACTGTGCAATTGCGGAAGCTAGGGCTTCTTGTTTCTTGGGTTTCTATCCACATATCTTGAAATGCAGGAGGCTAGATTGACTCTCCTTAGCAAGGCGCATCTTTCTGTTGAAACATAATTCAAGTCTGAGCATTTTCAGATTTGACCTAAAAATTAGGGTTTCCACAAAAAGTGGAATTTCTGAAATCTGAGACCATGGCTGGAAGATCCTTGGAAAAATCGAAGTTTAGAGCTTTGGATCGAAATTTGTGGTTGGGTGAAGCTCCGGGAAAATTAAACCCTAGTTTGGGGTCCTGTCTAGTGAAGTCGAAAATTAGGGTTTTTGCAAAAGTTGGAATTTCTGAAATCTGAGACCATGGCTGGAAGCTCCTTTGAAAAATCGAAGTTTAGAGACCAAGATTGAACTTTTTGGATGGGTGAATCTCCGGAACAATCAAACCCTAATTCAGGGTCCTCCCCAGTGAATTCAAATATCTGAAAAGCAAATTTGAGGGGTGAAACTTTGCAGTTTTCAAATTCTGAGTATACCAGTTTGATCAGCTCATCAAGGCATATCTTTATATCCTTTCAGAAGTTTGAAATTCAAAGTTTGAATTTTTAGGGTTTCTCTGACAAACCCTAATCCAGCTCCAGATCCAGATTTCTACAAATCAAGTGGTAAGACCTAAATCTTTTCTATTTCCATTTGAAGTACTCTTTAAGATGTCTCACCACACCAAGCTTGAGGATAAGCTTGAAGGGGATGATAACTTCTGAGCATGGAAGTATATGATTGGGTTAATTCTAGAAGAGAGTGAGTTGGACACCTACATAAGTGAAGGGGTTCCTGTCCCAGAGGGAGAAGAGAATAAGGCCTTACACAAGAGGAAATTGGACAAGGCTAAGAGGATCATTGTTGATTATATCAAAGACGATCTCATGCCACATGTGTCATCTCTGAAGACACCTAAGGAGATGTTTGATTCCTTGACCAAGCTATTTGAAGGGAAGAATATAAATCGGAAGATGACCTTGAGGAATCAATTGAAGAATATCAAGATCTAGAATGTAGAGACCATGTAGTCTTATTTATCAAGGGTCTCCCAGATAAAAGAACAACTTGAAGTTGTGGGAGAAGATATAGAGAATGGAGAAGTGGTAATGACCACTTTTAATGGCCTTCCTAGATCATGGGATTCCTTCATCCAAGGAATTTGTGCTAGGAAGAAACTTATTCAATAGGCTGTCAGAAGAATTCTCTCAAGAAGAAGCTCGGATTGTAGCTTGAGAAGAAAATATGGGGAATGAAGATCAAGCTTTCATAGCACATACCAAGAAGAGGACACTTTTCCTCATATTGTCCTAAGAACAAAATAAACAACAACAACAACTACTACAAGCAATCTGACAGGTATGACTTACAGGTATGTTTTGAAATCTGTTCATGATTAAGTTTATAATATGATTGTCTTCATGTTATTGAGTTTAGTAACAATCTTGTTTAATTTTAGATTTGTCTTATCACCCTAGTAAAAGTATGAACGCAGGATAGAAGACATTCATTGATTAGGGTTATGACACTTATGATTGTATTATGATTGTACTAATGCACTGTGGTGTTGTATGAGGAGAATATTATCCGCTAACATGAAGGTACAAATCAAGTCCTAGATCAAGACCATAGTGACATTAAGACAAAGACTCATCCATAGTCATGGATCACATAGAGGTATGCATAATTTGGTTCTACAATGGTTAACTTATGAGTTATCCAGGTCATTGAAGAGAACAAGAAAAACATTGCTAGACATAACTAGCAAATATGATGACCAGGTATGTTTTTCCTATATCAAGTTAGAATCCTACTCTATGTTAGGATCTTATACTTTTGTATATGATTATTCATGAAGTTAGAAATTTAAGTAATCAATGGTTTATGCATATTATGTCTCTTACCTTGATTGATGATATGACTAACCAGAAGAGTCCTATGGTCAAATAAGAATATGCATAAGTAAAATAATTACTCCCTGAAACCTTGAATACCAATTCTTATTATCTGTGTTTGAAATGATCATGACTATACATGTTTAAGATTATTGTGTTTTGATAGTATTAAGATTATACTAATGAATGTATGATTATGTATGAGATCTCAAGGATAACACAATGATGATACTAGTAAGCATGCATAGTGATCGAGGATATAAGTTCAAAGACAGGTAATCAAGGAAGCAAAGATTGAGAGGGAGTCCACTCAAAAAACAAACAAAGATAAGTATTTGAATTGTCATTTCTTGTATATTT
The DNA here is from genome assembly GCA_027924585.1 of Larix kaempferi. Taxonomy (NCBI): domain Eukaryota; kingdom Viridiplantae; phylum Streptophyta; class Pinopsida; order Pinales; family Pinaceae; genus Larix; species Larix kaempferi. The sequence continues at coordinate 5,023,711 of BSBM01000223.1, read as the reverse complement.
GATTGTTTAAATAATATTGTTCAATGATGTATATACTTATGTTCCTAGACTTAGGTTGTGTATCATGCATATTAGAATAATTGCATTAATGAACAATATACCACTAATATGCATGTAATGGGTAAGTGGCCTATGGCGTTGTACAACATTCCATTGCTACTTATCTAGAATGAAACCTCTTTGTTGACATGTTGGGAGTTGTGCACACTCTTAACAATGTTCTGGTAGAGATTGGAAGGCATCTAGAAAGTTACAAGATATGGATAAATGTTGTATTGAAGCATTGGCTAAATTAATTGCATGACTGTATGACATATTTCTTTATGTGTAAGAATTTATTCTAAAAACTATGAGATGTTTTTAATCATGCAATTTAACTTGTCTTGTAGGAAAGATTGTATACCATCACCTACAAAAGAAGGACTGCAACATTTACTCCAGCAACAAAGCTATCTATTGAAGAATCTGAAGTTCCTTGGATCCGGGATAAAGTAATGATCGAGGAATACCAGTCGATCATGAAGAATTATGTTTGAGATGTGGTCCTAAGACCCAAAGGGAAGTTTGTTGTAACTTCCAAGTGGATCTATAAGATCAAGCATGTTGCAGATGGCATCATAGAGAAATACAAGGCCAGGTTGTGGCTCATGATTTTTGCTCCTGTAGCTAGGCACACTTCCATCAGAACAATACTTGCTCTGGCTGCAGTGATGAAGTGGAAGTGTAACATATCGTAAATACCGACAAATTTAAAATTTTTAAAATAGAAATAATTAATGAATTTGTTAATGCGGAACATGTAAAAATAGTTAAATCTCTTAACTAAGTTAATTAACAACGACGACACGTCGAATTTCTCAAAACAAAATATGATGCTAGTTGTAAATGCTATTGCAGACTAAATAGATGCTAATCTCTGTAACGAAAGATATTTTATGATCATAACACAAGAATGCAATCTTCAAAACTGCTTTAGTTCTAAATGTAACTACATGCTGTACATAGGTTTGTATTATTATAATTTCTTGGTAATGTGCTGACAGTTTGTTTTGAATGATGACGAAGGGGTCCTACGAGGTACCCTGGGGTTTACTTAGCTACGTTTAGCTAAGGAATTTGAATCCTGTTTCCATGTGCAGAACGCAGGTAAGAAATTCTATGACAAACATGAGTTAAGAGTACACGTATCTTTCAATTCATCGTCAATGTAATATGAAAAATTCTAAGTACTTCCTTGCAAAACAAGTTACTGGAGGTATGAATATTTTGGTTTCAATTCTCGTTTATGTGCTCGCTTACAAATTTTTTGGTGTTATTAAAATCACGTCGTCCTTTTGTTTTTACATTGCTATATTTATTATCTATGAAAAATCATCCTAATATGATTATTCTCATTAATATCAAGTGGTGGTACTTTTGTCCATTTGTCACATTATTGAAATCTTGTGAAAATAGTGCTTATGCTTATTGCAAAATGAACTATCATTCTATTATGCACCAACAGAACTTTAGACTATCCTAAAGTCTCACATTTATCCCATGATTACAATACATATCTAATATATGAAATATTTATTGAATATAATGCTTATGCTATGAACTATCATTATAATACGCATTAATAAAATCTTAAACTATACCTATAGTCTCCATTTATCAAATGATTTAACACACATGGCTAATGCATGAAACTATATAAACTTTACCCTAATGACTACACATATACTATAGGAAAGAAATACATATATATATAATCTATAGTAACTTTGCAATTCACGCACATACATTAGCATATATTACTATTGTTATGATGCCTAAAATAAACCTTAGTAACTATTATAAGATGTAAACTATGAATCTAACATTGCAATGATTACGATCATGACAGGGTATTAAAGTTTGGTACTTGGCATGCTTCCAAACTGTCGATTTCTGGTCTCGGCATTAATGTCGCTCAACTGTTAAGTGAAGTGGAAATCTTGGTTGGATGGTATTCACGTAATTGAATTTACAATCAACACCATATAATGCTGAGCTGTGCCATGCACTAGCCCTCGATCTGCTGATTTGGCAACTTGGTAGATGCAACAATCAATGTAGTATTAACTACAATGATCTCTAGAATCTCTGTGTGCCCAACTGGTAGCTAATCCACCGTTGATCTTTACAAGATTTAGGGCTTGGAATGAAACCGTAGTCTTTCATTAGTAAGTAACCAAGAATTGTTTCCTGGCATTCATTCCGTGTTTAGTGGTAAGGTTTGAAGAGCTGACAGTGTTGTTGCAATGTAGGGTTTATAGTTTTACTGTGAGGAGGACTTATTCCTCGGTTTCGAACCTTAGACCTGTGAGATAGAGTTTATATGTTACAGGCTTATGATCCTAGTGAACTAGAGCCATGAGTTAGCCATTGAAATTGTGAAGAGGTTCTTCTGTCAGTTTGTTTGAGTGTAAGCCGAACTAGAGTTCGATTCTACTATTAAAAAATGGTCTTCTGAGTTTGAACTCATATTTGCTGCACTTGCTATCAGGCTTCGTTGTTTTGTTGGTGTGGAGTGTCTAAGTCCAGGAGCTTTGACGCTAAGGTAAGTTTTTCAATGATAGTGGTAATAATACTGTACTTTTAAGTTATTCTTTCGTTTTTCTTGTTTTAACCCTTTTTAAACTGTCACTGGTAGGTGATATTGCGTTGGAGGATTTCTATGAACAAAACTTGGAATGGGGATGCTGCAACCACTTCCTGGTAAGCCTCGGTGGTTCTTGAAACCTCGTAGGTGCCTTTGGCATGGTTTTACAGTACGACGAGAGTTGAAAATACAACCCTATTCGGAGTAATGGCCAATTTTAAGTTTTGTTTTGAACTATACTGTAATAGGATAAACCCTCAGTATTTAGTTGCTATTCGGCTATGTAATGATTAGCTGTGTCGTTTAAAAATGACCTTGAACTTGTTTTTGTGTTTCTGGTTGTTAAGGGAAAGACCCTGTGTAAATTTGGAACCTTGAAAGGTCCGTAATGTAAACTCTGTTAAAAGTTTACATATAATTTTGAACATGAAACTTATAGACCCGAGGTTTCACTTGCTTCTGTAGAACCATGGCTCGTTTGTACTGAAATGTTATAGTTTTGTTTAAATAGTGGTTTGAGAAATCGTTTGTATAAACTGTTGATTTGGTAACAATCGTTGTCTCTGGTTGAGAGTAGTAGGTTGTAAGTCTGTTGGTAGATAGACCCTGTACTTCGTATCGTTTTTGAAATTCATGTTTGAAATAATGATGTGGTAAAGTTTTGGTCTGTTATATGTTTTTTTTAAAATGGCTATGTGCCACAAGGTTCGATTTCGTTTCAATGAGTGAAACCCTACCCTGTAGGTTTCGTTGGTAACCGTGATTGTACTGAGAATTTGAACCCGAGAACTGGGCCTTAACTTGTGTCTCTAAAGGTTTCGACACTGTGTATAATTCTTGTTAGGGTTTGATAGATGACGACACAAAAAATGTCATGTCTTCTGATAAGTAATGTTATGTGATGTTAAGTGTCTTGTTGATATTCTTAATACGAAATGATAGATAGTAAGTTAAAAATAATATTGTTTAGGGTTTGGAAAAACATGTCTACTATAACTTTAGAAATATTTACTGTGTTTGCCATGAATGGCTTGATATGTAATTTATTGAACTGTATACTAAATAAATGTTTAGAATCTAGAGTATGTAAACTCCTAGGGTTTGATTCTATAATGAAAGTATCTATATTTAATGATTGAAATCTATATTAAATCAAATTGTGATAAATAGTGATGAAAAATAATAAGTGTTTACTTATCATTTGTAAGTAACACTCTGTATAGAGAATAGTTTTCAGCTGCTATATTTCTTAGAATATAAAATGTTTGAAACCAATGGATTTATAATATTGGAATGCATATTATTACCATTCGAAAATAAATGGAATTGAATTGGAAAATATAGATCTGTACAGAAATAAAAGTGTTTTCTTTTATTATGAAATAGAGGAATGCTATACATCTGTTTATACTATGTTGTACTATTTACCGCGTTTTAAACTTATGATTCAAATGGTAGAATTTAAAAGAAATACTACTGCGTTTATCTATTCATTCAAATGACATTCTTCCTATCACTCATTTCTATTAATTTTACTTTTCTGTACTAGAGTACTATACAGATAACAGTATGGAAAAAATACATAAAAGAATTTAATCATTCATCTAATTTACTTAATCATCCTTAAAACATATAATCTTTAAATCAGTAAGTAAAATAGTTTCCTCTGTATAACTGTAAATATTAGTTCTACCATGCAAAAAATCATTTAACTGTAAACAATAAGTCAGAACAGTAGAACTTGGTTGACTATAGGAGAAACAAACAGCCCAAGGAACCTGTTCCACCCAACTTATTCCCGAAGATAGCCAAATTACTTGTCTTAGGACCCCCGAGCCTATTCATTGAACCACCAGGAAGAACAAGAGTCTGTAGAAGCTTAGTTCATCAACTTGCAGTAAGATATAGATTTTCTAGTCATAAAGACTCAGCAGTCAAAGAGACCTGCACTAACAGCTCTGGTTTTCCTTCTCAGAATAACTAGTAGACTCATAATGCACTCTCACATAGCATCCCTATTCGAATCTCTCAGTGATCACCTGATACACTTGAGGAAATATTTCTGCAGAAAATATTGTGGGAGCTTCTTGCTCAATTCGAATTGCCTTATCTAGGCTGCCTAGGGCTTTTAGTGGTTAACTGGTCATTAATGAGCCGACTGCTCTCTTCCACCCACATGGGGGATAATGCCACAAATTTAGGGGTAGTTGTCCCATAACCAACAGTTAGTGGTGGAGTGCAAATGCTGCCATCTGTCCCATGCCTTCTAACAGCTTTCATTCCTCCTAGTGGGTCAGTGAACACTCATTTAACAGTTCCCTTGGGTGTTTGTCTCCTATTTTAATTTATTAAATAATAATAATCAGTAATTACAATCATCCTTGACCAAACTTGGTCATAATTACAAAACTTTGTAATTATAATTTAACATAAAGTATTTTGCAAATAAAATAAATATTCTCAAAATTTGGGTAGGTGACATACACCCCCCCTTAAGTCTCAACATCGTCCTCGATGTTGTTTAATCACTCTGTGAGTGTTCCTAAAACCGAGTTGGGTATGCCTCCCGCATACTACTCTCCAACTCCCAGGTTGCCTCTTCTGGGCTAAGGTGCTTTCATTGCACCTTTACCTGCCCAATGGTGCGATTCCGAAGTAGAGTTTCCCTCCTTTCGAGGATACAATCCGGTTCCACCTGAAAATCACCGTCTTGTCCCACCTGTACATCATTCCAATTTACAACATGAGTAGCATCGTGTACATACTTATTTAAAAATGATATATGAAAAACATTATGTATCTTTAGATTTGGTGGCAAAGCCAGTTGGTATGCCACGGGTCCAACCCTTGACAAAATTTTGAAAGGACCACAATACCTGGGTGCCAACTTGGCACAGTTTCCCAATTTCAATGAACTCTTTTTCGGTGTTACTTTAAGAAAAACATGTTCACCAACCTGGACCTCTTTATGAGTCCTTCTAAGATCTGCTTGACTCTTTTGCCTATCTTGGGCAGCTTTAAGATTTCTTTGTACCTGTTTCACAGTTAGTTCTAATTCCTGCAATAATTCAGGTCCTAAAATAACTCTATTTACTGGATCATTCCAAGAAACAGGTGTATCACATTTCCTACCATAAAGAATTTCAAAAGGGCTAAACCTGAGTGATGCATGATAATGGTTGTTATATACAAATTCTACTAAATGCAAGTAGTCCTCCCACTTACTAGGCTGGCCCTTAACATACATCCTTAGCATGTCTTCCAATACATGATTCACTCTTTTTGTTTGTCCATCCGTATGTGGATGAAATGCTATGCTGAAGTTTAAGGTTGTATTCAACCCTTTAAACAAAGATCTCCAAAAGTTTCTAGTAAACTTAGAATCACGGTCTGAAACTATCACTTTTGGTATCCCATGTAATAAAAAAATATGTTTCATGAAGATTTCTACAATGTCTGGAGCCTTATGAGTAGTCTTTACAGGTATAAAACGTGCTGCCTTGCTGAGTTTATCCACTACCACCATGATGGAGTCATTTTGTTTTTGATTTTTGGGTAGTCCGGTAATAAAATATATGCTTATGATCTCCCATTTCCAACTAGGTATAGGCAATGGTTGTAACAATCCAACCGGATGCTGATGTTCAACCATCACTTTTTGACAGTCTAAACACTTAGCTATATATTCTGCTACTTCATCCTTCATTCTGGGCCAATAGTACTCTTTCCGTAACATAGTGAGGGTTTTCTGATAACCTGGATGACCAGAATAATGACTTTTGTGCATCTCATCTAAAATTAGAATTTTTACTTTGGTATGTTGGGTACATACAATCTGTTTTTGTACAATAACAACCCATTTTCTTTTAAACTGTAATCTGCCATAGAATTTTCAGAATTGCTATCTGCTATCTTTTCTTGTAATTTTCTGTATTCTTCATCTGTTTCAATCCCTTCAAAGATCTGATTTTCTAAATCTGTTGAGTATGTACTGATGGCTGAAATAAAATTCAACTTTGCTTTACAACTTAATGCATCAACAACCTTGTTCTCTTTCCCTTTAATGTGCTGAATTTCAAAATCATATTCACTTAGATAAGTTGGCCATCTAGCTTGTCTAGTATTCAAGTTTGTCTGATCTAATAGATACTTTAGCCCCATGTTATCTGTCAACAAGGTAAATTTTTTGCCAATAAGATGGTGATGCCACATTTTTAAAGCATGAATTACTGCTAGTAACTCCAAATCATAAGTAGAGTAATTCTTCTCATGTATTTTCAGCTTTCTAGACTCGTATGCAACAACATGTCCCTCTTGTGTTAGGACTCCACCGAGTCCGTCATTACATGCATCGGTGCATACTATAAAATCCTTATTAGGATCTGTAATCCTCAGAATAGGTGGTGTAGTTAGTAATTCCTTTAACTTCTTAAAACTGTCTGAACATTTCTGATCCCATACAAATTTCTTCCCCTTCTTCTGTAAGGAGGTTATGGGGTTTGCAATCCTTGAAAAACTTTCTATGAATTTTCTATAATATCCAGTAATACCCATAAATGATCGTACATCCGACACGTCCTTAGGAACTGACCATTCATTAATGGCTTTTATCTTATCGGGGTCAACCGAGATTCCTTCCTTAGAAATTATGTGTCCTAAATACTGAATCTTATCCTTGTGAAAGTCACATTTACTAAACTTAGCATATAACTGATGATCTCTCAGAACTTGTAAAATAATACGCAGATGCTCATCATGTTTTTCTTTACTTTTAGAATATACTAGAATGTCATCTTTGAACACAATAGTGAACTTATCCAAGTATTTGTGCAGAATATTGTTCATTAGACACATAAATACTGCTGAGGCATTAGTCAATCCAAATGGCATGACTACGAACTCATAATGTCCATATTGAGTTCTAAAGGCTGTTTTAAAAATATCCTCATCCTTCACACGAACTTGATGATATCCCAACCTTAAATCAATCTTTGAAAATATTGTTGCTCCACGTAGCTAATCAAATAGATCGTCTATGCGAGGCAACGGATATCGATTCTTGATTGTCATCTTATTTAGTTGGCGATAATCTATACAAAGCCTTAGAGTGCCATCTTTCTTCTTAACAAATATAACAGGTGCTCCCCAAGGAGACACGCTAGGTCTTATATAGTTTTTATCAATCAGTTCCTTCAACTGTGATTTCAACTCATTTAATTTCAGTATATTCATCCTATATGGAGCTTTAGAATTCGGTACCGCTCCCGGTATTAACTCAATGGTAAAATCTAGGTCTCTCTTAGGGGGTAATCTTGGAATCTCTTCAGGAAAAACATCTTGGAAATCTTTTAGGACAGGTATATCTTCTAGTTTCATTTTGTCCTCTTTAGTAATTAACTCATCTTTCACTACATTCATTGCAAACATTTGACATCCTTTTCTAACTGCTCTCTTTACTTGCATAGTTGAAATCTGTCTAAGTGATGTCTTTCTTGGAATACCTTTTACTTCTACTGTTTCTCCTTCATCATTTAAACAAGTAAAAATTTTCTCATAACAATTCAGAATGACATGATGGGATTCTAACCAGTCCATTCCGATTAAGATATCATAGGATCCTAAAGGTAAAACATTCAACTTGGTTTGCGTCTTTAATTGATTCATAGATAAAACACAACTTTCAATAAAATCAGATACTTTTCTTTTTGTCCCTGTTGCTAGTCTAACTAGCCAGGATTTATTGAATTTTTCTATTTTCAAATTAAAACTTTCTACAACATCTGGTGATGTATAACTCGGGCTAGCACCTGGATCAATCAAAATAGTAATAGGGTGGTTTTGTAGCATACCTTCAATCTATACCATAGAGACTTGATGCTCAGCTTGCGTGTTGTCTAGAGATGCATTAATTATGGGCATCTCCCTTGCCAAGTCTCCCACAGTAGGTTCAGTCTGTATGGAATGAATATTGTTAGCTGTTCGCTTCCTCTTGGGGCATTCTGAAGCATAATGAGGACCTTGACACTCAAAACATTTGATAGGTGCCTTTTGGTCATTAGTCTTGGTAACATTGGGAGTATTTCTAGGAGCTGTAAAATTCTGCTGCTGATTATTTCTGGAATTGTTCCATTGGAAATTTCGATTCAAAAAGTTTTTCTTTTGGAAACCAGAATTTCCACTAAACCTGAAATTTTTCTTTTTCAGCTCAAAGTTGTTGGGTTTATGATTTTTCTAGTTAGATATCCCTTCTCTTTTTCGATTAGTGTCACAACAGAAAGTTGCTTTCCTCATGGCCTCTTCTAAGGTCTTTGGATTGTCATACTCTATTCTGTCCTTGATGTTGGAAGGCAGACAACTCAGGTATCTTTGAATCTTCAGTTTTTCTTCCACAAGGTATGGCACATACGTCAGCAAATTCATAAATTTACTGTTCATCTCTTTCATGTTCATAGTTCCCAGCTTTAAATCATAGAATTCGTTGGATTTTTCTTCATAGTATTCTTCAGATAATAATTTCTTCTTGAAGTACCTTTTAAAAGTGCTCCAATTCACATCCTTGTATTTGATGCCCTTCACTCTTTTGATGTCCTTCCACCAAATATTTGCCTTCCCAATCAAGTTGTATATTGTCATCTTTGCCTTCAATGATTCAAAATAATCATAAATTTGGAAGTACTTCTTCATGCCGGACAGCCATGCTTCTGCTATCTCTCCTTTCTCAGTTTCACCATTGAAGGTTGGGGGTTTGATTTTCTTGAACTACCCAGAAATCTGTTCATACTGTTTGTGACTTTTTCTTTTGGGTTTGTAATCTCCTTCGCTGCTATCACTTGAATAATTAAGTTTCTTTTTGCGTTTTTCATTGGCAGCTTCTAATGATGTTGAAATGTTGTTCACATCATCGGTTTTCATTTTCTTACTCCTGTCTTGATGAGGTAAGTCTTCAATCTTGGAGGTATTTTCAATCCCTCTATCCTGTTCATCAATTGGGCACTAATCGAACAGTACTTGGTTAAGTTCCTCTTGCGCTTTCAAAATTTTCTTATTGTCTTGTTTTACAGATTTGATTTCTGCTTTTAACTCTTGAAATGCACGTAACAATTCTGATGAATTGTCATTTAATTCACCATGGACTTCTCCTTCATAATGTTGTCTCGTGCTATGACTGTTGGGTTGAAATCTGTTCTCCATATGTTCAGCCGATCCTTCCATACCTGTAGCTTAAAAACAACTTCTGTATAACACAAATAGTTTAAATTTGAATCAGTAAGATTTTCTGCTGTAATACAATTTTCTGTTGTGTGTTCTTTGGACCTTTTCAGGCCTAGAGTTCGAACATGAGCTCTGATACTACAAGTAACATCCCGTAAATATTGAAAAATTAAAAAAATTAAAAATAGCAATAATTAATGAATTTGTTAATGCGGAACATATAAAAATAGTTAAATCTCTTAACTAAGTTAATTAACAACGACGACATGTCGAACTTCTAAAAAAAAATATGATGCTAGTTGTAAATGCTATTGCAGACTAAATGGATGCTAATCTCTGTAACGAAAGATATTTTATGATCATAACACAAGAATACAATCTTCAGATCTGCTTTAGTTCTAAATGTAACTACATGTTGTACATAGGTTTGTATTATTATAATTTTCTTGGTAATGTGCTGACAGTTTGTTTTGAATGATGACGAAGGAGTCCTACAAGGTACACTGGGGTTTACTTAGCTACGTTTAGCCAAGGCATTTGAATCCCGTTTCCATGTGCAGAACGTAGGTAAGAAATTATATGACAAACATGAGTTAAGAGTACATGTATCTTTCAATTCATTGTCAATGTAATATGAAAAATACTAAGTACTTCCTTGCAAAACAAGTTACCGGAGGTATGGATATTTTGGTTTCAATTATTGTTTATGTGTTGGCTTACAAACTTTTCGGTGTTATTAAAATCACGTTTTCCTTTTGTTTTTACATTGCTATATTTATTATCTACGAAAAATCATCCTAATATGATTATTGTCATTAACATCAAGTGGTGGTACTTTTGTCCATTTGTCACATTATTGAAATCTTGTGAAAATAGTGCTTATGCTTATTGCAAAATGAACTATCATTCTATTATGCACCAACAGAACTTTAGACTATCCTAAAGTCTCACATTTATCCGATGATTACAATACATAGCCAATATATGAAATATTTATTGAATATAATGCTTATGCTATGAACTATCATTATACTATGCATTAATAAAATCTTAAACTATACCTATAGTCTCCATTTATCAAATGATTTAACACACATGGCTAATGCATGAAACTATATAAACTTTACCCTAATGACTACACATATACTATAGGAAAGAAATATATATATAATCTATAGTAACTTTGCAATTCACGCACATACATTAGCATATATTACTATTGTTACGATGCTTAAAATAAACCTTAGTAACTATTATAAGATGTAAACCATGAATCTAACATTGCAATGATTATGATCGTGATAGGGTGTTAAAGTTTGGTACTTGGCATGCTTCCAAATTGTTGATTTCTGGTCTCAGCATTAACGTCGCTCAACTGTTAAGTGAAGTGGAAAGATTGGTTGGATGTTCTTCACGTGATTGAATTTACAATCATCACCATATAATGCTAAGCTGTGCCATGCACTAGCCCTCAGTCTGCTGATTTGGCAACTTGTTAGATGCAACAATCAATGTAGTATTAATTGCAATGATCTCTCGAATCTCTGAGTGCCCGATTGGCAGCTAATCCACCATTGATCTTTACAAGATCTAGGGATTGGAATGAAACCCTAGTCTTTCATTGGTAAGTAACCAAGAATTGTTTCCTAGCATTCATTTCGTGTTTAGTGGTAAGGTTTGAAGAGCCGACAGTGTTGCTGCAATGTAGGGTTTATAGTTTTATTGTGAGGAGGACTTCTTCCTCGGTTTCGAACCTTAGACCCGTGAGATAGAGTTTATATGTTATAGGCTTATGATCCTGGTGAACTAGAGCCACGACTTAGCCATTGAAATTGTGAAGAGGTTCTTCTGTTAGTTTGTTTGAGTGTAAGCCGAACTAGAGTTCGATTCTACTATTAAAAAATGGTCTTCTGAGTTTGAACTCGTATTTGCTGCACTTGCTATCATGATTCTTCATTTTGTTGGTGTGGAGTGTCTAAGTCCAGGAGATTTGATGCTAAGGTAAGTTTTTCATTGACAGTGGTAATAATAATGTACTTTTAAGTTATTCTTGCGTTTTTCTTGTTTTAACTCTTTTTAAATTGTCGCATTGGAGGATTTCTATGAAAAAAACTTGGAATGGGGATGCTGCGACCACTTCCTGGTAAGCCTAGGTGGTTCTTGAAACCTCATAGGTGCCTTTGGCATGGTTTAGCTGGTGATTACAGTATGACGAGAGTTGTTAATACAACCCTGTTCAAAGTAATGGCCAAGTTTAAGTTTTGTTTTGAACTATATTGTAAGAGGATAAACCCTCAGTATTTAGTTTCTATTCGACTCTATAATGATTAGCTACGTCGTTTAAAAATGACTTTGAACTTGTTTTTGTGTTTTTGGTTGTTAAGGGAAAGACCTTGTGTAAATTTGGAACCTTGAAAAGTCAGTAATGTAAACTCTGTCGAAATTTTACTTATAATTTTGAACATGAAACTTATAGAGCCTGTTATCACCTAAGTTGTAGTTACCCCTATGGATATATCCAGTCATGGATGGAAATAGGGAAGGGAAACTCAAAAGGTGCAACCACGATCACCTCGACCTACAATATATGGTTGTCACGCCATTCGAGGCAACCTTCACTTTATGTTATCTAGCCCATACAACAAAGGGGGAGACCCGATCTACTCCTGACAGGAGAGATCAAAACCAAGACACCAAATCAGGGTATTTCTAAGTGAAGTTAGGTGTATGGTTTATCCTAGACCTAAGGATGGAGTCACAAGACAAATGAGGGGTTCAAAGAGTATAGCTTTGGTTCATAGTTGATGTGAAAGTGACTTACAATAGTTAAAGATAAGGTCCAGGATGAGAGTAATAGTTCAATGTTGGAAAATCCACTGCCTTGGGAACTGTGTCCAATGCAGGGTAGTTTAAGGGTTGAATTGGGGCTAACTAGTACAAGTGACAAGCTTGACCATAATACATGATGGCTTCAAGGGTTTGGTTCACCATGCAAGGGTCAAACCACAAGTTAATCCAACAATCTAGGAAAGTCGAATTGACTTGGAGAGAAACCAGTGCCTTGGGAATTGGGATTATGGAGTCAAAGTAGGGTTGACTTGTGGTTAAGGACTCCTATTGCATGAGACAAGTGGGAAATTAAGGTCTTGATGGATGAATAGGTCTAGATCTAGGTTTGACCAAAGTGGACCACAATCCCTTAAAATAAGGAATGCTATCCCCAAGGCAAGATTTGACAAGAGAACACACTAGACCTAGGTTTTGAATTATTCCCGTTCCAAATCTCCAAAAATCTCAAGTACCCACGTCCTAGAAGTGAGTCAACTCACTTCTCCAAGGTGGTGCGACTTTACCCAAGGAGGCCTAAAAGTGGGGTTAAGTGGGTCAAGACAAATCTGATGACATCCAAACTTTAGATCCGGGTAGGTTAGTCAAGTTGGAGTATGGATCTATAATTTTACGGCAATCCGACGGCTAGATATTACTAGATCTGAGTTTAAGTACACCTAGTGGTCCAAAATGGGGATTAAATCCCTTAAAATGTGGAATAGGGCCCACAAGGTGAAAATCAGAAAAGTGACAATCTGGGGGTAGGTTATTTGATGTGTAGATTATGAATCAAGCGGGATCTCAACTACCCACCACCTAGATCTAGGTCAACTCGCCCTTACCAAGAAGTGCGCCCTTGCTTGGGAAAGCTAGTTTGGCTTGGGAAGAGGGTCAAACGGAAGCCAATCCTCACCAAACTATAGATCCGGGATGGCGTGGATGCTATAGAGGTGGGTTTTCAATATTATGCCCAACAACCCACTAGATCTAAGTAGATATGAGAAACTGTAAAATGGGGGTTTGAAGAAATAAGGGTTTTATCAATTTATGAGTTAGGTCAATGGATTGGATCAAGATAAGAGAAACAAACCTGTGGATCTTACCTGGGTAACCTTGTAGATGCCTTGATGATGATGATCTATGCAAACTCGATCAATTTGAGAAGCTTTGAGGTAGTTTTCTATGCAATCGATTTAGTCCAAGAAGCCAATGCGCCCTCTCTCCTGCACAACAAACGTCAACAATATCAGATTTGATGCAATCAAGAGATAAGACTAATGCCACAAGAGAAGTAATAGAAATAAAGCATAGATCACAATGATGCTAATGATAACCCCCTGATACAAGCGAATGCCAAGAAAGTCGATTTGAAGAAGCCTTGCAAAATCGCCCTTATTGAAGTCGCCCTCCTGTAGACAAACAATGATTTCCAAAATAGATAGATATTATCACAAATTCCAAATGCTAGGTTGCAATAGACTTTCCAATCACCATCTAAGAACACCAGATGCAAAGGAGACCACAAGAATTTCCACAAGAAAGTTTTTCTATACCAATAATCCAAGAGCCAAAGACCCCTTACAATGAGAAGCTCTCTCCTTTAAATAGGAAGGAGAGGCACCAAAAACCTAACCAATTTTTGAATGAGTGGCTAAGATTAAAAGATACAAATGTCTAATCAATGGTTGAGATGAGCTCAACAATAAAATACATGGATCACTAATAAAATATTATATGAGTGGACAAAATCACCCTAGAAAAGGGGAATCCCACCAAATCATGATGACAAAATATAATGAGGGGCTTATGGTGGGTCCAAGGGGTAATTTTATCCCTCCTTGGTCAATCCCCATAGCACAATAATCATAAAATAATCACCCATGTACCAAATCGTGCCTCCATAGTCAAATCGTAGGCCTCAAAAAGACCTTAGAAATCCTTAGAAAGTGCCATAAGTGATGGATGCGGGCCCCGATGAAGCTGAAACTGCTGGAGAAGGTGTGGAGGACCCCTATCTATCATCACTGATCATCCCATGCCATAACATTTCCTCAGTAGCCCAAATCGATTTCCTCAATATCCATTTCTACCAATCCTGAAATGCCTCAGGAAGCGTGAAACTGCCCCAAACTGCCTCCTGGAGTGCCTGCGCTATGAAGGTGAGGGCACCAGTGTGTCCGGGAGGGGGGTAATATGGTAAAAAAAAGTGGTTGGACCACCCCCTCCAAGCACAGCACCCTAGGTCAACCGGATAAAAATCATATCTGCTCTGACAGGGCCTCCGACAGACCAAAACTGCACTTGGATAGCCTACTGAGGCTCAATCATCACTGTAAGTGCCCGGAACTGAAAACAAACTGTCTCATTGGACTCAGAAGGTCCAAATCCATCCAAGATGTGTACTCATACACCATATGAGTCTCTGCATAATCAAAATATATATCCAATATACCGGAACAGGGCCAATAATAATAATCTGTAAATGACCAAACACTGCTGTAAACCAAGAATCATCATCATAACCCTGTAGCTGCTGCATAGAATCATCATGTATGTATACATAGACCATATATCATCTATCCATGTCATCATAAGGTCCAACCATCTCATGTCCTCATGGTTGACCATGGTCAGACTAGGCCTAACCAAGTCAACATGACCCAATATAACTCAGACCATCATCATAAGCTGCTGCAAAGTGTCCAAGGTTAATGCATGCTCTACAACTTATTCAAATAACAATTATAGCACAAAGTAATCATTACTGGCGATCTAAATCCAAATATATAATGTCATTAATTATTATTATTACTTAGACTCGACTTTCAAGATCATACTCA
This sequence comes from Larix kaempferi, assembly GCA_027924585.1. Classification (NCBI taxonomy): domain Eukaryota; kingdom Viridiplantae; phylum Streptophyta; class Pinopsida; order Pinales; family Pinaceae; genus Larix; species Larix kaempferi. The sequence continues at coordinate 5,008,204 of BSBM01000223.1, read as the reverse complement.
CTTCATAGCTGTGATCAATTTGCTAGTGAAGGGTGAAGGCTAAAATAACTGGCTAGGCTAAGGGATGACTTGACTGACTTAACTTTGTGACACTTTGGCAAAGGGAAAGGGAATACACACCATAGTATATACTGAATGAGCAATAACACAGGGAAAGGTGGTGTCTCACAAATGGATGAGTTGTTCAAAGAGGGTTTATTCACCTTCACAGATGCGCACAATCCATAATACAAATAAGGCCAACAATTTTTTAGATATAGCATTTAAGTTCCATTGCTTTTGGGGCCTGAAGTTTCCATAGCCTTGGTCTATGTGTGTTTATAAACACATTGCATAGATTTACATTTATTTTAGGCTTTCTGCTGCAGGTGTGTTTTTAAGGCACTTGTTTACCTGAGCACTTCTAGGTGTGTCATGGACAGCTTGTTTACATAGGTATTTATTTTTCCAAAAGATATAACATTTTATTTTCATGGCCATTTTCATTTGGCATGCCTTTCATTCATGTGTGTTTAGAAACACATTGCATGAATGGGCTTTTTATACAAGATATAGCATTTCATTTTTCCAGATTTTGTATTCATGGCAGCACTAAAAGTTTCAGGTTTAGCCAACACAACTTTAGTGACTAGGGGGAATTCACAAGGAACTGCAACTCACCATAGGCAAGTTTTGTCACCAACTCAGAGCCGAGACACAATAAACAGGGAAGCTCATCCAATACAGAGGCTATAGTGGGTAAAAGATCCTCCATGTCACTAGTCAAGTAGTAAGTCAGGGTGATAAACTAAGAGGTAGGCAATGGATGGATGGAGACAATGAATAATGGAGCCGACACTAGCAAGCCAAGGTATGGTGGAATGATCACCTCTATTCTCCCTAAGGAGGGTAAAACCAATGAGTATGAATAGTGAACTTCTAGGTCTGAGTAGGGACAATAATATATATAGTAAGATCAACCAGGTCCACATATCTATATGATCGCCAGATCACGAAACTAAGTGCTAAGACATGCTATAAGAATAAATATAAAAGCAATATAACCATGACACAATGATATACCTGCTGAGTCATATACCTGAATGCTCATCAACCTGTACCATCATATGTCCTCTGAAACTGCTGCTGTAACTCTGGGCACTACTGACTGCTCTGTACCAATGGTATAATGGCTACATTGGTCATCTCTCTGAGTGTCCTGAGACTCAGTCATGGCATGGGGAATACATACTACTGTCCACAATCTGATAGTGATCCAATGTAGATGCTCATCTCAGCATCTCAAATGTAAGGGAACTGGCTGAATAGTGTACTGGCATCAGAAAAATAATGTATGGTATCCCGACTACTATATATGTGATAACAGAGCCGAGGGTTCACTTGCTTCTGTAGAACCATGGCTCGTTTGTACTGAAATGTTATAGTTTTGTTTAAATAGTGGTTTGAGAAATCATTTGTATAAACTGTTGATTTGGGAACGATCGTTGTCTCTGGTTGAGAGTAGTAGGTTGTAAGTCTGTTGGTAGATAGACCCTGTACTTCGTATCGTTTTTGAAATTCAAGTTTGAAATAATGATGTGGTAAAGTTTTGGTCTGTTATATGTTTTTTTTAAATGACTATGTGCCATAAGGTTCGACTTTGTTTCAATGAATGAAACCCTACCCTGTAGGTTTCGTTGGCAACCTTGATTGTACTGAGAATTTGAACCTGAGAATCGGGCCTTAACTTGTGTTTCTAAAGGTTTCGACACTATGTATAATTCTTGTTAGGGTTTGATAGATGACAACACAAAAAATGTCATGTCTTCTGATAAGTAATGTTATGTGATGTTAAGTGCCTTGTTGATATTCTTAATACGAAATGATAGATAGTAAGTTAATAAATAATATTGTTTAGGGTTTGGAAAAACATTTATGCTATAACTTCAGAAATATTTACTGTGTTTGCCATGAATGGCTTGATATGTAATTTATTGAACTGTATACTAAATAAATGTTTAGAATCTAGAATATGTAAAATCCTAGGGTTTGATTCTATAATGAAAGTATCTATATTTAATGATTGAAATCTATATTAAATCAAGCTGTGATAAATAGTGATGAAAAATAATGTGTTTACTTATCATTTGTAAGTAACACTCTGTATAGAGAATATTTTTCAGCTGCTATATTTCTTAGAATATAAAATGTTTGAAACCAATGGATTTATAATATTGGAATGCATATTATTACCATTCGAAAATAAATGGAATTGAATTGGAAAATATGGATCTGTGCAGAAATAAAAGTGTTTTTCTTTTATTATGAAATAGAGGAATGCTATACATCTGTTTATACTATGTTGTACTATTTCATGCGTTTTAAACTTATGATTGAAATGGCAGAATTTAAAAGAAATACTACTGTGTTTATCTATTCATTCAAATGGCATTATGCCTATCACTCATTTCTATTAATTTTACTTTTCTGTACTAGAGTACTATACAGATAACAGTATGGGAAAAATACAGAAAAGAATTCAATCATTCATCTAATTTACTTAATCATCCTTAAAACATATAATCTTTAAATCAGTAAGTAAAATAGTTTCCTCTGTATAACTGTAAATATTAGTTCTACCATGCAGAAAATCATTTAACTGTAAACAATAAGTCAGAACAGTAGAACCTGGTTGACTGTAGGAGAAATAAACAGCCCAAGGAACCTGTTCCACCCAACCTATTCCTGAAGACAACCAAATTACTTGCCTTAGGACCCCCGAGCCTGTTCATTAAACCACCAGGAAGAACAAGAGTCTGTAGAAGCTTAGTTCATCAACTTGCAGTAAGATATAGATTTTCCAATCATAAAGACTCAGCAGTCAAAGAGACCTGCACCACCACCTCTAGTTTTCCTTCTTAGAATAACTAGCAGACTCACAATGCACTCTCACATAGCCTCCCTATTCGAATCTCTCAGTGATCACCTGATACACTTGAAGAAATATTTCTGCAGAAAATACTGTGGGAGCTGCCTGCTCAATTCAAATTGCCTTATCTAGGTTGCCTAGGGCTTTTAGTGGTTAACTGGTCATTAATGAGCTAACTGCTCTCTTCCACCCACATGGGGGATAATGCCGCAAATTTAGGGGTAGTTGTCCCATAACCAACAGCTAGTGGTGGAGTGCAAATGTTGCCATCTGCCCCATGCCTTCTAACAACTTTCATTCCTCCTAGTGGGTCAGTGAACACTCATTTAACAGTTCCCTTGGGTGTTTGTCTCCTATTTTAATTTATTAAATAATAATAATTAGTAATTACAATCATCCTTGACCAAACTTGGTCATAATTACAAAACTTTGTAATTATAATTTAACATAAAGTATTTTGCAAATAAAATAAATATTCTCAAAATTTGGGTAGGTGACAGGAAGATACACCAGATGGATGTCAAGACAACTTTCTTTAATGGTGTAGTAAAAGAGGAAAGTGTATGTGGAGCAACCTCTCGGGTTTGAGACACATGACAGAGGGACTCATGTGTGCAAACTGAAGAAAGCCCTGTATGGTTTGAAATAGGCACCCAAGACCTGGTACAGCAGGATAGATGGCTTCCTATCCAGTTTGGGCTTTACTAAAAGTAAAGCGGACTCCAACGTTTACTACAAGGTTGAGGAAGGAAATCCAGTGATACTACTTCTGTATGTGGATGACCTGTTTGTTACAGGTGAGGATAGATTGATTGCCGATACGAAGAGGAAGCTTGCTGCCGAGTTCGAGATGAAGGACTTGGGTATGATGTACTATTTTCTAGGTATGGAGGTGTGGCAGAGTGCATATGGAATCTTCCTTGGACAAGGGAAGTATGCAGTAGAGATCCTGAAGAGGTTCGGGATGATGGAATGCAAGGCCATGGCCACACCTATGGCATCGAACCTAAAGCTTCTGTGTGATGCTTCATCTGATCCGGTTGATGTCACTATGTATCGTCAGATGATTGGGTCCTTGATGTACCTGACGAACACGAGACCAGATATTTGCTTTGCGGTGAACACATTGAGCCAGTTCCTGACGGATCCCAGAGGTGTTCACATGGTTGCTGTAAAGCATATTTTGAGGTACCTGAAGGGTACAGTTGACTATGGGCTCAAGTATGATGCGAATCAAAAGTTTAACCTGCATGGTTATGTTGATTCAGATTGGGTAGGAAGTGCTGTAGATAGGAAGAGCACTTCTGGGTGCTACTTCAGTATGGGATCAGGTGTGATCTCTTGGTTTAGCAGGAAGCAGTCCTGTGTAGCACTGAGTATAGCTGAAGCAGAGTATGTTGTAGCTTGTTTGGCTAGTTGTGAGGTAGTATGGCTTCAAAAGCTACTGTCTGAGCTATTTGATATCCAGTTGGATGCTACTGGTATCTATTGTGACAACCAGAGTTGTGTGAAGCTATTTGAGAACCCAGTGTTCCATGACAGGTCGAAGCACATTGAGATCAAATATCACTATATTAGGGATATGGTACAGAGAGGAGCAGTGAAGCTCCTGTATGTTGCGATAGATGAGCAGGTTGCAGATGTGTTGATGAAACCACTAGCCAGAGTGAAGTTTGAGTACTTCAGAGAGAGGCTTTCTATTCTTCAGATTGACGACACTTCGAGGAAGAAGTGATGGACACATTTGCAGGATGATGCTGTGGATATAAGCGCTGTGTGATGAGCATTACGATGATGCTCCAGTTACTTCTCTGTATGCATCATGTTGGATGCTTGTTATGATCAGGTCGATCATGTATATGTATATGCATCATGTTGGATGCTTGTTATGATCAGTTGGATCATGTATATGTATATGCATCATGTTGGATGCTTGTTATGATCAGTTGGATCATTTATTTGTATATGCATCATGTTGGATTCTTTGTATGATCAGTTGGATCATGTATTTGTATATGCATCATGTTGGATTCTTGATATGATCAGGGTTCATGTATTTATATATGTATCAGGTGGATACATTGTATGATCAGGTGGATCATGTATTTATATATGTATCAGGTGGATACATTGTATGATCAAGTGGATCATGTATTTGTGAATGTATCAGGTAGATCATGTATGATGATATGTATCAGGTAGATACTTGGTATGCATCAGGTGGATGCATTGTATGATTAGGATGATCATGGATGATGAGCTTTAGGATGTTGCTACAGATGATGTACATCAGGATGATGTATGGTGAGTATCAGGATGATACTCTATAGCTGTGGGCATGTTGTGCATATGAGCATGTAACTAGACTTGGGAGATCCGATAGGTTGAGCAGTACGCACGTAATCAGTCTAGGGATACTCTTTCGAGGCATTGCTTTGGGAGGACATGTAACTAGAACTAGGAGATCTGATAGGTTGAGCAGTACGCTCGTAATCAGTCCTGGGATGCTCTTTCGAGGCTTTGTCCTATGGCATGTAACTAGACCTGGGAGATCCAATAGGTTGAGCAGTATGCTCGTAATCAGTCCTGGGATGCTCTTTCGAGGCTTTGCCATGACCACATGTAATACATCTTGGAGATCTGGACAGGTTGTGCTAGTCATGTAAAAGGCCTCGAATGCTGTTTAGAGTTCTTACTAGTCAAGACACTCTTTTAAGGTTTTGTGGTGGGGGTCACATGCAATACGTCCTGGAGATCCGGACAGGTTGTGCTAGTCACGTAAAAGGCCTCGGATGCTCTTTAGAGTTCTTGCTAGTCAAGACACTCTTTTAAGGTTTTGTGACAGTTTCATGTAAGTGGACCTGGGAGATCTTGCCGGTCGTTCTTCGGCACATACAGGATCCTGGGATACTCTTTCGAGGCATTGTGACGCACGTAATAAGTCTTGAGGATTCCATAGTATGACCAGTGATGATGAAGACCTGCAGGTGGTGGGCCTACATCCAACAAGAAAAAGGGCTGGCTCTGCAGAACTTACTATGACGAGTAGACCGGAGATTGATTGAGATAACAACAACAATGACGATGAGGATGATGATGATCCAGTGATGATGATCCAGAGAAGAAGACTTGTGCTAGCAGATCTGTGTCGAGAAATACTTTCCTAATTAAGAGGGAGTGTTGATGTATTTGTAACTTCAGAATGTATTTCATATATGTATATTGTATTCCTATAGAGATGTTATTATTCCTCTATACGGAAGTGTCGTCATTTATATTGTAAGTATCGTAACTTATACTTGATGGGTTATTAGACCACCTTGATGGGGTCGGCCCTGTATAAGTCATGTGGGTTAAAGGGTTATTAGACCACCCTATTGGGGGTCGGCCCTGTCAGCATTATATTATGTGGTTAAATTGAGGCTGACCTAGTAAGGTTATAAGGAAAGTCAAGTCAAGTATAAATAGAGTGCGGGAGGCACTCTATTTGATCATTCACTTGCTCACATATACACTCATTGGAGAGTGGCACACTAATGGAGGAGGAGAAGCTGCTGCTAGGAGACTATCTCTTATGCTTGGGTTTTGTATCATTTCTCTATCTATCTCTGAGGAAGTTATTGGGATTTTTTACCTTTATGGTTTTCCCCAAGGAAACTCTGTGTGTCTATTGTCTCATGTGATTGCTTGTTGTGATTGATATGCTTGATATGCTGTACATGTTATTCTCTCAGTAAAGATCCTAGAGTATGTTGAATTAATGCTCCAAAATTAACAAAACTGAATATGATTTTTGTTGAATTGAACATGATTGAACATAATACTTCATGGTCAAGGGAAGTAGAGAGTATTATGCATAAACCTAGAGAGTATACATGTTATTTGTATTGATCAATGTATCTCTCTAAAATGTTACAAAATGATTTCCCAAGTGAATAAAGCCACTAGCCCCACTTTGTCTTAGATTTCCTCATGAAGACCCATCACAAAAATAGTAAGGACCGCCATGATCAATTTCTAAAGGGGCACCACTTGAATGGAGGATGCCTTGGATATCCAATCCATGATTGACATTGAGAACTTAAATCTGTATACTATGTTAAAGGGTGGTATTTTTGACCATATAGATTCCTTCATTTTACACTATCTGGATTGCATACATCATGTGTAGGGGTAGTGGAGAAAGGGGCTCAAGGGTACCTCTTGCATTAAACAATGCATTCCAAGCTTCCTTGAGGGAACCCATATCCCAAGGGGGGTAACAACCCAAGGACATAGATACACTCTAGACATCCTATTGTATTTATAATTATATAAGTCTATTTTATACATATTTTCAAAAGGATATGTTTAAAGAGGTCGTATCTTGAATGGTTAGGACTAAAAACAAATTCCTATTGGGCTTCGTAGAGACACCAATCACACTAAAGTAGCAATAGAATGTGTGATGTGCCCAAAGAGATTATATTAAATGATCTTTCACAAATGGATACATAAGTGGATTAAAGCCCACCCCATGGGCCTTGTTTCTCTTTATGAATTGGCCATGTGAGATAGCTCATTAGATGAAATCATAATCATTTAAGGAGAAAATTGTCCAAAGTTTAGAAGATCAATTCTTAGGGAGTCTTGTTGGGTTTATAGATTTCTTTTATAGCAAACAATTGAACCTCCCCTCAATCCAAATATTTTGAAGAAGAGGGGAAATCCCACAAAAATCTTTGAAAAAGTATTCTCAAAAACATATCAACGTGCATGAGTAGCATTATATATACATAAATGTAAATATGCTCATAATCATTGTTTTCCAACAATAGAAATCATAATTGAAAAGTTACATTGCGAACATCAAGTGCTTAGAAGAATTGATCAATCAATACACAAATGCATAAAGATAAGGGATGAAACCATAATCACTTAACCTTTTCCCTTTCTTAGAGTTAACAAAGTATAAGATAAAATTCCATAGGTGATCATCATAAAGGAAGACCACAAGATCAAACAAAGTTGGGTTGGATATACTGCAAAAAAATGAATTTGCAATTCAAATATCAAAGTATATCAAGATCACTAAAAATTCCCTCACAAGAAACACTAGCAAGAAAATAAATAATCACAAGGATGTTTAAGATCAACTAGCAATGTGATTGGAAAATCCATTTGAAATACACGAGAACGGTTTCCTTGCTCTAGGTTGTGATGTGATCTTGGTATGAGCACTTAATGGGGAAAATCCCATAAGTAGATATTGTCAATTCCTTTTATTCTTATTAGTTAAACCGACCTTGGATCAACCTTAGGAATCCATTGACACTAAAGAAAAAGACATCAAATATGGAAGAGAAACTAGACTGAAAGATGGAGTTTCTAAATCCACAAAAACACTGATCCCTATTAGGTATTCAAGAAAACCAAATAACCTAATGGGAGAGGTTGTGACGAAATGATCTTCCTCAATTTCATTAGGCACAAAATTGCATATGTCTAAAGGCAATGACTCCAATATTAACGATCATATAATCTTTGGAATACTTCACTCAAAAGATTCCTTTAGTGAGATGACATATAGAAAAAAGACCAACCCGATATGAAGACCGCACACCATCTACATATTCTTCACCAATTACACCCACATCAAATGTAGGATGAGAATTTGGAGCTAAAGAGGACTAAAAAGTGCAAATGACCAATGTGTCAGATTAAGAGATTGAATTATTAGGTTGCATTGCCCTTAAAACCTTGATATCATTCACTATATAGAAGATTCCCTAACTATCTTATGTCATATTTCCCTTTAAAACCATTACACTCTATGAAGAATGTTCCCCATGACTCCTGTTACATCCAATATGTTCTAATGTAGAATCATACAAAAAGTGCCTAGTCTAGTGACAAAATCTATAGTGGAAAGGGAGATTCTCATATTGTAATATAATATCCAAACCCTCAGATTCTAGCATTATTAGTCCTTGCCAAAGTAGGGAATATAGTGATCACTTGGTCACAAACAAGTTTAACTTTCATATTAATACTAAAAATAATTATAATGTTTTTCAAAGTTTTGTAATATTTTTATATTAAAATGAATATTTTGAAAATATAAATTATTTTGTAAAATATTTGAAATTTGTTAATTCTATTTTATGATTGGTTGAAAGCTATGAAGTGACAATTTACCCCTACTTGGATGTGAAAATTGTTAAAAATAAATAATAATTAAATTTTTTAAATTTTCAAAAAATACCATACCTTTCCATGTGGTCTTAGTACCACTGTTGCATTAATGATAATAAATACTTATTATACCTGCCGAAGGCCTGGTATATATATTTTTAGATATTTGGTCAAACACTATTAGTTAGTGATTTGACTAAAAAATTATATCATTTATCCTAATTCCTACATTAAGCATCATTTCTTTTATTACACTGAAGGCGTATTTTAAGGGAGCGGTTCCTCTCGCCCCTTCGTCGTCTGTTGACGGTGAATGAGGAGCCTCCCCCTGTGATCGTACGGATTAAGCCATCATAGGGATTAAGCGTAAGATTTATTTCAAGCTCCTGTTTCTCGTCCGAATTTCTCAATAAGGAAGAAATCACTTCCTCTTTCTGGTCAATATCCCTCTATAATCTAACAATTTCCAAGGAAAGCCGCTCTGTAATTTCTTTCTTTTCCTCGAACATAATTTTACAATCTTTCTTACAAATTTCAAGGACATTGAAGGCATGAATGAGTTCATCTTCCATTTGCAGTGACTTCACCTCCAAAACCAACATCAAGCTGTCATTTTTTTGCACATCTTGAGCAATCTAACTTCTGTTTGGAAAGAAATTCTTCAAGCGCCTGGCTTTGCTTTAACAGAATCTCAAGCTGCTGCTTCAACTTCTTTTTCTCCATTTTCCAGTGTTGTCATTGAGTAGCAAACATCGCGGCTACTTTCTCGTTAGCCCTTGCACCTTCAGCTCTCCGTTTCTTCATCTCCTCAACCTCTGCTTCGGCCTCTTCGATCTTTCTCAAAAGCCTAATTTTCTCCCTCTCCAACTCAATTCCTACGACATCCTTCTCCTAGGGATTCGATCTCTTTCCAAGCAAACCAAATGAAGAGAAAGCATTACTATCTTTCTGCACTGCCACGTCTCTGCTAAGTTCCCCGACAACGTCGATCCGTTGAAATTTTTCCAGATTCTCATTCTCTGCCACGGAGACATCCATTACTTCGGCTCTCTTTATCGTTATGTCGAGCTTACGGCCTCCATATCGCAATAGTCAATGTACTCTTTAATACCCGTGAAGATTAACGCGTGGAGTGTCCATAGTCCAATGCCGAGTAGCTTCTGGAAGCTGTTATCATAGGCATCCACGTAGGATAAAAGATAACCAAAATGCCTTGCTTTTTCGACGATTTTGGGATAAAAACCGGTTAAATTTCTTGCTGGAAATTGCTATTTTCACATTTTTGTAATTTCAGCAATTGGGATTGCCTATTCTAGACTAATTGCCCAATTTTAAAACTACCCAGATAGCCGAAATTGTGATCTGAACACTCCAAATTGTGATTTTGGCAAGAATTGCTCTGTCGGATTCCGGCGAGTCGGGGCGTTTTAGTTAACCCTTATACAGCTCTGTTTTACTCAGCTTCCTATTTCGAAACGATTTTGACTTGAAAATCGTACGACAATGCGAGGAGATGAATAAAGTAATTTAAACTATGCACGATGCGTATTACTTTCTTTCCGTTTTTGGAAAAAATTATTATAAGTATTTGGAAGTGTAGATATAAGTTATACGATTGGTATAATCAAAATGTAAACATTTTCTTTGCATTACATTTTACTATTGATATTTAGTTTTGTCCATCAATGAAAGAGATGGGGCTTTGAATTATGGTAGTGGCTAGCATATGATTTTGTATATTTTAGAAATTTATTCATGGTAATAGAGCCAAAGTAGCCTAACATACTTTTATTTAAAACTAGCAATTGCACTTGGGTATGCAATAAAAGAACGCCATATTTGAAAGTGAAGCAGGAAGATGCAATTTTTATTATTATTGTAAAATCATTAAAAGTCTATTTCAAAGTGAAGCAGGAAGATGCAATTTTTTATTATTATTGTAAAATCATTAGAAGTTTACCCCTGAATGCCATAATAGGAGAGTAGAACTACTATTGACAATGTGCATGTGGCAATGTATGCAATTGCATATATGTTTTACAAAAATGCTAAATTGAAGATAGAGATTTATTACAAAATTGATAGGAAGCAAAGGACAATTTTTGTAGCTTGTTGAGTAGAGGCTGCACATGAAAAGTAGAAGAGTAGTTAAGGAGAAAGGGATACAAGAAGTATATGGAAAGTGAAATAAAGAAGTATAGTAATAGTGAAGAACTCTTGAAAGTAAGTGTTGGATTTGTAGGTTGCACACATGAAGGAAAAAAACATGAAGTTTATGGTTGAAGAATAGACAAATGGAATAGAGAGAAAGAGAAGTACTTAACTAAGTCATGAGAGTTCCATAGATTGGAGCAATGTCTCTACCTGTTTTTGTACATTGACATTTAGATTGTACTTCATAAGTTTGTATAATAAATGTTTACAATAATATATATATATATATATATATATATATAATTTATTATTAATATTATAATTATAATAAAATTTTGTTCAATTAATTTTTTTTAAATGATTTATTTATTGTTTTTTATATTCTTGTTTTTTAAATATTAGATAATAATAATTTTATTTTAACATAAGAATTCTTTATAAATATCCTTCCCTATTAGGTTCTGGGCAAGTAGAACTATGGTGGTCACACCCAATCTTAAGAGTGCTACAACCTCTGCTGCAAAAAAAACCAAAAACCCTACAGAAAATAGAAGGTCAACTTCCATGGAGAACTATAAAACCCCACCGTTGGCTCACACCTAATTTTTAAACTCATGCTATACTCTTTTTAAGTATAGAACTCTACATTGATCCTGCAAAGGCAACCGTGACTTTCCCAACCCTATGGAGCCCAATGTCAATAAGCCATTATGTATTGCCAGCTTAGAATAATGCTTACCTTTTGCAATTTAACAACCAATAAAGCAAAATTCGAACGACGATTTCGACGCAGCTGTACAATCTTCAATGATCACCATTAAAAGGTTCACACAGTGAGTCAACTTGGTCAACCTTTTTCTTATTCACAACTTCTCCTTTCCTCGCCTCAAGTTAACATTAGATGGCCAAAATGACTGCACGAGAAAGAGTATGCACTGCTAACATGGCCATTTATTTAGCCCTTTTCTAAGCACTCGGCTCTTGTTCGCATCAACCCGCTCAAACTTTGAAGCTTCCATCCATGTCACCGAATTGGGAATTGGAGAAGAGCCTAGGTGCCACCCTTCTTTCATCCAAATATTCTTGAAAAAGAAGGGCCCTTCATATAAATACTTGAAAAGAAAAAATATTCAAAGTTTTTCTTAAAAATAGAATATATAAATTCTAGTTAAGCTCCATATGCTATAAAGACTCAAAGTTTTTTCTTAAAAATATAATTTATATATTATAGAACTTAAGTTCCATATGCTAAAAGGACTATTTTTTTAAGAACCAAATGAACAAAAATCAAAATCGATACTGAAAAAGTCAAGTTCATAGTTTTGGGTTGAGTGACTGTCATATTGTTTTATAAAAAATGGATAAACAAAATCCAGTGCGAGATGTTCCCATCAACGGACGAGAGGAAGGAGAAGGAAGGACCCGCTTAATCCATACCTGAGAGGAAAGAAGTTCTCCACATTTATGCAATTCAAAAGAGTGGGGTCAGTTATAAGTAGAGGGTGTTGTGAACATAGCGATCCATTATTTTTGAATATGTGTTGTCTTGATAAATGATGGGCATTTTTGGTTCTTTAAGAATTATAATAGATTAAATCTATCCTTCTACGGTGCTGATACTACCACTCAATCTAAAAGTATTTCAACTTAAATAAAAAAATATTTAAGACAATCTAATCGCAAGTTTCAAAAGTTGACATTACCATTGTTCATTGTTCCAAATGGTGATGTAACAACTCACTGTTACAAAATTAAACATTACCATGTGTAAAAGCTCACTCTTGAGTCAGGAAGTTAAGTTTGACCAGCGAGGGTCAAACTTGGCAATTTTTTCAACCATAGTTTAAAAATGCAAAACTTTTGCTAAGTCGAGTATATTCTCCCAGGCTTCGATCCGAGCTTCCTCAAATAATGTCATGAGCCCTTGACCAAGTGGTTTTTCCTTTTCATGTGCATCTATCATTTCCTAAAGGATTTAGGATATTAAGTTTTTAATATGTTGTTATCGATTTCAATGTGGTTTTCTTCATTGTACTGACCTGGTAAAAGTGCTATTATAAACAGGGCACATTTGATTGAATTTGTGTCACATAGTTAATATTTATATAATAATTTTGATTGTTTTGTGTGTAATATCTGTGCAGGATTTTCTTTGATTATGTTTGCCACTTAACTATGCTTTTCAACATGGCATTCTCTCGTAGCTTTGCATGTCTTCTAATTTAGATTTGATGAGTTTTAATATATTAAGGATATCAATTTGTTCTGATTTTTAAAGTTTGATTATTGATGGATCTAGTGGCCCAGTATAATTTGACTTGTCTTCTAAGACTATATTTTCAGAGCCTCAGTCATAGAGGTTATAATTGCATTGTAATTATTTGTACAATTATGTTCATTTTGAATTCCATATTGCATGGCTAAAAATAAGCAATAATGCTTAAAATGCTCTTTTGTAGGTATATTTTTAGAAATGCATATTGCAATTGGATTGCCAGTAAACACAAAAATCATAAGATGACCAGACAATTGGGCTTTCGTGGTGTGCGTATTTGTTTCCAATTACAAATTAAGGTAAATGGAATGACAGCATGAGCAACTAACCCACCCGGGAATGCAATTCCCATAAAATTACTTTCACCTGAAGTATGCTTTTGATTTTCTATTAATGTAACAATACTTTTTTTTAAAGCATATTAAGTAAATGACAACAGGTGGGGACTGCAATTACAGAACATTTAGCAGGCAGGTGGGGGCAGCCAGTGAGCCACTACAAAACATTTAACAGGATAATTCACCATACCCCACTAGACTTTTATTACTAAATTCGTCTTTATTACTAAATCATGCTAGATGAAGAGTAAGACCGTTATTAAAAAAGTGATTTGCCAAACCAAAACATGCCCTGAAGTGAAAGGCAATCCATTTACCATCACCAAGGAACTTGTTAGTAGCTTTTAGATTTCAATGCTTCTCCTCAGGGATAAAATCTAATAACCATGAAAAGACGATCAACCTGTACTATTGGGAAAAAACAATGAAATCATATGAAACGATAATGAGCCTGTACTATTTGGCCATAGATTTTATCATCCATCAGATTCACTATCAATTGTAATACTCCTAAGCTGATACATGCCTTCTCCACATGCCGTGTTTCCTCCACAGCTGGCGGCCACTATCCTCCTGCAGCGATCTATGTCCACTTGGCACCACGGGCCCTTGCATCACGTGGGAAGATGATACATACCTTCTCCACAGGCCTTGTTTCCTCCACAGTAGGTGGCCACTATCCTCCGGCAGCGATCTATGTCCACTTGGCACCACGAGCCCTCGCATCACGTGGGGAGAAGCGAGTAACTTTACAGTTTTAGGTTTCTTGTCGGAACTTGTCCATTTAATCATGGCCCAGGCTTTGGTAAGGGTTTTGTTTCCCTGCCTCAGCGAGTAACTTTTGCAGAAGAAATTCTTCACGGGTTATGTTTATTCCAGCGCCCAAAGAGAAGGGTTTTACAGCTTTTATGATTGATTTTCTGATGGGAGGGGTTTAGGCTGCAGTGTTAAAAACTGCAGATGTCCCTCTTGAGTGTATCAAACTATTGATACAAAACCAGGATGAAATGCTGAAGTCTGGACGTCTTTTTGAACCATACAAAGGATTTACTGATTGCATTGGTAGGATAATAAAGGAAGAATGTGTGATTTGCTTGTGGAGGGCAAACACTGCAAATGTAATATGGTATTTTCACACTCAGGTAAAAATAACTTTCATATATGTTTTAGATTGTAAGTGACTCTGTAGTTTGAACACATGGGGTTACTTCGAGAGCTTCTTCGATTATGAGAAAGAGAGGGATGGTTATTGGAAATGGTTTGCTGGAAACTTGGCCTCTAGTGGTGCAGCCGGTGCGTCTTCTCTCCTTTTTGTTTATTCTTTGGACTATGCTCAAACTCGGCTGGCTAATGATGCCAAGGCTACAAAGAAAGGAGAAGAAAGACAATTTATCGGGCTTCTTGATGTTTACAAGAAAAGATGGAACATCTGATGGTCTTGCTGTTCTCTATCAAGGGTTTAACATAGGCTGTGTGGGAATTGCAGTTTATCGTGGCTATTAACGTAAAAGGACTACCCACTGTTTTATGAATAGAACGTTGTTTAATTTATACTTATACTAACCTCTCGCTTCGATATGTGCAGGCGCATAGGTTCTTCAGAGTGTGTAGGCTCTCGCTTCGATATGTGCAGGTGCATAGGTTCTTCAGATTGTGTAGGTGCAAGCGGTGTTTAGCGTTCAGAAGCAGCAGATCCCAGCGGTGTTTAGCGTTCAACATTCCGAAGAAGCAAATTACTATGACTCTCTCAGGTATTAGGGATTAGAGCATTGAAGTTTGCCCAGAAAATTTAATGCAACATGTAATGAATTAGCGTTAGCCTTAGCCCATCGCCTCACCGCCTCATTTCCATCGGACAGTCCAGACTATCCCAATCGTCGGACCAATCGTCGGACCAGGATCGAACCTAAGGATCGAAACTAAGAGTGTCGACAAGCATTGATGGGAGCAAGTGGCCATCCGTTTAATGGCATAAATGCTAGGCAGCAGAGCAGATCAATGATGCAAATTTTCCCAATCGTCGGACGAAGCATCAGACGGCTAAAAACCATTAAATTTTTTTTTCAGAGTCGATTCCCACTTTTTGAAACGCCTTACTGCGTAAATATAGAATTAAAAATATTCTTACAAAATAATTTATTTTGTAACAAGTTAGTTATCTACTAAATAACCATTCACATATACTTTATAAGTATAAATATAAATAGCAAATATATTATGTTGAAAGTTCAAATATACAACACCACCTTCTTCTTTTTGCTTTAAAGCAAACATGTCATTATTTTATATGGTGAAAGTAATTTTTGTTATTAGATAGCATCCTCCTTACATTTATAAATATGCCAAGATTTGTCAAAGAACATCCAAATGCACCAAGATTTGTCAAAGAATAACACATTATGTAACTTTTTCAAGGTGTCACTACATTTTTTATAGTTATAGTGATATGGCACTACTGTCATTTAATAAGATACATTCAATTCTTCAAAAATATACGTGCAAAGGTTAAATGACCATTACATTCAATCCTCTAAGTTTTTGCATATGTGCATAAAAGTCTAATCGATATATATATATATATATATATATATATCAAAAGAAATAAAATATTTTTCGCCTTATAAAATAAGAATAGTTATTGTTTAGTACCAAACTGTATCAATGGGATCATTTAATGCCTAGGATTACTAGATTGATGGAGACTGGGTATGAGTATCATGCTTTTTGAGCCATATAGTTTTAAACATTTTCAACAATCATTTGATTTTATCCACTCTCTCTATACATAACTAGAACAATTGAATAACTCTTAGCAAGTGAGGGTGGGCATTGCAAATTTAGAGTTATTGCACCAAGTGTTGATCACATTTGTTGAGCTCATTCATTTGACTAAATGTAGCCATGAAGGAAAAAATGCTACACTTATTTCATGTATCATAACATTTTTTATTCTTCACATTGTCAAATATCCATAGAAAAATTTAGTTTTTTATTTTTATTCTATTATTGTTTGAAGAAATATATGTTTACAATTTTGTATATTGATTTTGTTTACGTTCAATCTATACCTACGTAATGTTCCTTGCCACTTTTAAATATCTGTGAATGCAACTTAGATAGTCTTTGATTTATTCTTCTTCTTAGATTGATGGAGACATAACATAGTAGTATTTAACAATACTACTCAAACTCATAATTTGATGGATGAGATACAATATCTTACGTCGCGAGTAAGGGTTGTGTGGACTTAAGAAGCCCCCTTTACACACCCCAAGTTGGATGGTAAACTTGCAATAGACATTTCAATGACCCCATCTAACCATGGACCCACCATCAATCATATAAAACATTGCACATCTTAGTTTATACCTCATAAATCCACTTAGATTACTCAATGCCAATATTTTCTCAAATATGTGAGAAGATTAACCTGCACTCTTAGATCTTCTCTTCTAAAACCTGCACAAATAAATCTAGAATCAATGATCACCAAAAGTATTGTACAAGTAAATATACGCATTTCGAAATAAATAGATTTCAAAATGGTAGAACTATACATATTCATGGAATCACTTACCTGGGAGATCAAGGATAAGGATGAAAGCTTCAGGAGTCTCCTCCGTGTGTATAGTAGGATCAAACTCAGACTCCATCCTGAACCGTACTCTCCTCCCTTAACACACTACACACTACAGAAAGGATGGTTAATATAAAAAAAATATAAGTGTTACAAATATTGGCCCATGCTCTGTGGCTCTTTTTAATTGATCAGTAAACTAGCAATGTGCTCCTCCACAAAACCCATGTAGATAGATGGCTCTGTTCCAGGTATGTTTATATATTGATTTGCAATTATGAGAAGGTTTGTTATGGATTACCTGTGGACGGGTATGTTCTAGTCGATAAGACTATTGAGAGTGTAGGCAGGAAATGTGAGGAATAGAATAATGTGGCGAGAATGAGAAACTTGGCTTGGCATCTGGATACAAGGCTACTTAGGTAGTTCTTTTTATTCCTTTCAATAGAAGTTGCATGCAAAGGCCAGATCGATCCCAAGTGAATCCAAATAAATCCATTCTATTAAAACTACCTGATAAGCTGCAATTCTTGACGAGCTATCCTCTTCATCATTAAAACGTGGATGCACCCTCGTCATTGTCAAACTTAGAAATATCTTGGAAGGAAGAAACGTTGGCATATGGCAGGGGGCGGCTCCTCATAGGCCATCGATAGACAACAAATCCACCAGAGGAACCGCTACAATCCTGAGTTAACCAAGCCCGCGATCCAACCGAACGCCTTCATAGTGTAAAGCAGCGCAGTCCTCCAGTGCAACTCATAATTTATACATTCATATTTAGCATCATATTTTCTTTAGTATCGTTGTGAACAACCAAGGTCTTGTGCTGAGGGATCGATCCCCATTTATGAGATCTCTTTGCAATTTATATACTTTTTGTTATCTTTTTTTTGGAGAAGAGCGTTCATCATAACAATATTGCTAACCATTTTATGCTTATGTTATCATCAACAACTTTTTGTTTTTTGGATTTAGATTCCCTTTTTGTGTAAAAAATGCACTTGGAGTGGTCATGAAAATTGTATACACACCTCGATCTATCCCTCATAATTTGCCATGCTATGTTGTCATGGAATTTGATAATTACATTGGCCCACCATGGGACCAATCTCAATCAAAGAACATACCAATTCCACCCATAAATCGAAGTAACAAGAAACAAATCCCCCTCAAGATGGCTTGGGCATTGAATATTCATAAATCCCAAGGATTGACATTATCAAGGTCAACCATTGACATTGGTAACATTGAATGTCAAGGCTTGATCTTCAATCCAATGTCATGCACTACAACATTATAAGGATTGCAAATTGCACAACCATTCTCCTTCGACTGCTATGCAAAAATGAAAGACACTTCATCTGTCACACTTCAAAAAAATCAAGAGGCAATCCTTCATTCTCTGTCCCTTTAACACTTAAACATGCAACCCTCAATCCCTACACTCTCCCTACCAAATGAAAATACAAATGTTGATTGCCAATATAGTCATAGTTAACCCTGATAACTACCTAACCCTTTATTGTTTTACTAACATATGTATACTTTATTGTATGACAAATTAATGTACATTCCATTTTACTTACCATCGATTACATGAATTTCTATTTATTGCTTATTAGTACTTGCATGAGAGTTTTCCTTTCAATTTCATTGACTACCATCCCTACCATAAATTATATTGTCTATGTACACACAACTTTTTCTCATTTTACAACATATTGAAGTTTTTCGCAGCGTTTCATTTCCCTCGCTTTGGGGGTATGCTAGTTTATCTTTTCAAAATAAAGTCAATTTATGTCTCGTGCAATTAGCTGAGAGGTTGAGGGTGTTATTGCCGGACTGACAACGGTCTTCTTGGTTTTAAAAAATCCTTCTTAATTATTCTTGGTTTTAGAAAAGCTTTATTAATTATCTGACATGCACCTGCACAGCCTCGTCACCACCATGGTTTGCTCTGCACCGTCTCCACCTTCATGGCACTGGCTACATCTTCTACCTCGTCACCACCATGGTTTTCACTGCACCACTTCTACCTTGATCGTACCGCTTGCACCTTCTCATCACCGCCTGACTACAACGCCTGCCTTCTCATCTACAAATTCTTCCAATGATAAGATCGATGAGAATGTGAGCATGGATTTGCTCAGCAAATCAGAATTCTCTTAGCAATGTGAGCATGCAGCTGCCACCTTTGCTCTCCCAGGCCCATTCAATGTTAATCTTCCTTTCAAAATTTCCCTCTAGGCCAACGGGAACACGTATTTACTCTCTTCTGCCACAAATACAAAAAATTTATTCAATATGATCATTGCCGAGATATACACAGGGATAAAGCTTGCAATTGCAGTTAAAAAATTGTTGTATTCAAATCTTTTAGCCATTAAATACGGTAAGTTATTCTACCATTTTCTATGGAGATATCAGAGCTGTCTCTGGATCCCATGTATTTCCATATTCTCTATTGTTTCTTGCAATCCTATATGCATCTTTGAACGTTTTACTGTTAAACATCATTATTTTTCCAAATTTTGCACTCACCGATTTGTTTGATTTGGGTTTTCTATATGAAAGTTTTCTAGAATTGGGTTTGTGATGTAAAAGGGACAAGAATCCCTTGTAGAATTTCACCATCAGCCAACACAAGAACCCAAAGCAAGGGCACAACAAGCCCTTGGATTCATACTTTTATTCCCTGTAGAATCTCAAAGCCACAAACACACAAATAGAATTAACCAAGAACACTATAGGCTTTAAAGTCCACTTAACAAACTATCCAAATACACAACAAGTTAAACACAGAACACATAGTAATTATAACCCAATTAGTGTGGGATTTCAGAATTAACTTGGCACAATTGTCCCTTCATTAAATCACATAATTGTTGGCTCAATATATTGTTCTTTAACTTTTCAAGATAGACCCAGGTTCTGCGCAGTTCAGGGAACCAACAAAACCCCTCTTTCACCGACCCTTTCGGTAATAGCCTGAGAGCAGACTGAGGTCTCACCCGAGGTGAATTTATGGGGAGGTTGCGGAATCAAGTTTCTACAACCGGGTGATGCGTGCTTCAACGCAATGGGGAACTGCGTGAAGTTCCACCTACTTTGCGGCTGACACTTATGCTATCACGCACACAGGAGCTATGCGCTACAGAATGACCGCTTAACAACAGGATGACGCAACTAAGGACTGTGCTTCCTCTTCGACAGACTTTACTTAGCATAAATTGTGCATTCAACAAGCATACTGAACTGTGTATTCCACAGACTTATGTAATATAATGAACTATGATGCAATTGCGCACTTCCAGTGCTGCGCTTCAAGGGAATTACATTACACAGACTTCGCTGACTAAAGTGTTTACCCATTCAACTTATGCATTCCTCATGTTCAGAAATACTTCCGCATTCAACATTCACTCATATGCGTTCAACACTTAGCATGTTATTTCTATCATTCATTCTTCTGGAGAATACACATGAAAGCAAAGATACATTTACTTATAAACAAGAACTCAACCATTCAACAGAAGCAAATACACATTCAATCACACAACACAACAATTTAACGTGGTTCACCCCCAGGATGGGAGCTACATCCACAGGAACTGTTGTTTTATTATAAATGGGAAGGGTTCAACAGTTCCAGTCTGTGCACTCAGCTGCAGACTCTCTTCTCTTCTTTGATGGGTATCTGCGCATATAGCTGCAAAGCCTCTTTACAATGGTCTCTCAATAGAGATCAACAAAACTCAACAACACTTAACCAAAATCAACAACCCTTTCCCTTACAAAATTTCCCTTTTTATAGACCGTGCCCTTTGGTCACGTCTTTACAATCATGGCAGGCTAAACAAACCCTAAGGTACCCAAAACTGGTGCGGTTACCCTGCTAACCAAATCTGTTAGGCTATGATAGTGACTTCAAAGTCGTGGCCATCCTTCTATGCTGTCTTTGGCTTCTGACATCTTCTGACTACGCATGGTCACGTCGCTTTCAGGCCCTCTCCAGAGCGCATGCCAATGGGTCGCTTTGACCCCGCCATTCCTTCTCTAATGGTTTCACGCGCCCGGTTCACTTCGTGCTTCCTTTGCTCATGAGACCGATCACTTTCCGCCTTCTCCACTCCTTAGCTACCTTCTGGGAATCTCAGAGTATCTTCCCTAAAATAGATCACCGACCGATCTCACTGGAACTTATACTGTTTTTAGTCTAAAACTCTGTCATGCTGGATCTTCTCAGAACTGGAACTTCGCAGTGTTGTATCTCCGCAACATTGTAACTCCGCAGCATTGTATCTCGGCAACATTGTAACTCCGCAGCGTTTGTTTTTCTACTTTACCGATGCTACGATGTGCTGTAACTTCGTAGCTCCCAAAACTGACTTGGCCAAAATTGGCTTAACTTGGGCCACGCTCAACAATAATTTTATGAAATTTACATTCATTGTGCCTGTTGGTCACCCTATATGTTAATTAATTACAACCAACATACAGAATGCTCAATATAAATTGTCAAACCCAGGGAGGTCTTTTATTTCAATGGAAATAAGCACAATCTATGCATAAACATCTTTCAGTAGTTGATCAAGTAATTGGAGATAACAATCCTACCTATCTGTTCAGCCAAACTCATTCCATAAGAAAACTAATCTAACTCATACATCTAGGAAATCAAAGTGCAGCTACCTTCCTACAGAAATCAACCTAGCAATCATTGATCTAAGAATATAAATGAACTATATTACTTTTGCAAGAAGTTAAATCCTATAATTATCAAACTATAGTATTCAATGTTTACCAAAATGATCCATCTAGCAGCTACTGTTACTCAATCACAATCTGACTACTCTAATGAATTAATTGAAGATACAACAACAACCATAAATTAAACAGAAGCTTGAACTCGAAATTGATAACTATTGGAAATCTTAGAAAGCATAAATGACTGAAAGGAATGGAGTTGAGCTTGGTTGTTACAGCTATTGAACACACATGCATAATCAAACTAACCTACATAGTCGACTGTCACACCATGTAGTTACAACTATTCATATGGAGGAGATAAACTACCAATAAAGAATGCAATCATAAACTCACTGTTGCAGCTATCAGAAATACACCTAATGCAATTCCACAACACACAACAGGAAATGAATAAACCTAACTATATAACTAAATCGACAATCTCCGTGAGAAGGCGGGCCCTGGCCTTCTAACAGAGACGTCGTGAATCACCACAAATTAAGACACAGAAATGGAAGTAACTCTGCTCTTCATTAAAAGATGGAAATCCATAGTCTCAATCTCTGTTACAGCCTGTACAACAATTGATGATTAACCAACCCCAAGCATGGAAAGCCTTCCCATATTTACACATACAAAATGCAGTTCGTGATCCACTAATCTTGAGAAGCAATGAAGATCTATGATTGACATGCTGCTGAGTCACAACTAACTGTTACAGCCGCATTGAATGAGGTTGTTTAATCATAAAATATGTTGTTATGCTGGCGAGCCATAGATCAACGGATTAGCAATCTGGAAGGCGACCTGTCTGTCACAACTATACTCTGTTACAACAATCTGTTACAACTACTTGTTACAGCTCACGTGGAGAGATGCGCTATCCCTTGAAAACATGAGGAATCGAGCTAAAAGAGTAACAACTGGCACCACGTATGATTGCTTCCAAGGCATGGTAGCTGATACACCTGTGCTTTGAGATTTGACTAAATGAAACCACACAAGTTAGCATAATTCAAAGGTTAGGATCCTGAACTATAAAAATCCTAGGCATTTAATTAATTGAAACAATAATGATGTATACCTTGTCAAGATTGCTGATTAATCTGGAAAAAGGCATGTATATGATTTATGAAGGTAGAGTGTAACTGGGCAAAATGGTGTAATAGATATGGTCAAAAAGGGGCATTTCCAGGGCCTAACATCTCCTCCCAACTATCCAATTGCATGTCCTCATGCAACAACTTCCACTAATCCAAATCTAAGTCCACGCTGCATCTGTGAAGATTGGTGAGATCGTAGGTAGGTTCTGGTGGTTCCCCATAAGGCACAAATCCATAGCAGGCTGTCCATTTGTCCCAACACATCTCCTCCTCTTCCTTAGTTAAAACATAGCTGCTCCTGTAAGGGCTCACGGGTATCCAAATGAGGGGAAATATGAATTTCAATCCAATCCACCAAGGTCCACATGTTTTCATGCACTACACATACCCAGGAATCCTTGTCAGGGCTTGCTTGAAATTTTCAAAGCAGTATGGATCCCCTTTCCTCAGAGATGAAGAAGAATATAGCCATCTGTATTCGTTGCCTTCCATAGTACTCTGCTGCATATTAAAAATCATCGGGACACAGGTAGTGAGGATTTTATCTCGCAAAATCTCAAAGTATTGGGCAATTGCAGGAACCCTGAGAGATCCAACATGATTTTCTATGAGTTATTTTGGATCATGAGGCTCATCCCTAATCCAGAGAGTAGAATTTTCCTCATTCTTTGTAATAGTTTGGAAAGTATTTCTCCATTCTACATGGTTGATGAAAAAAGAGGCAAACGCCCTCAGTTGAACATCCCCTAAACAAGGCAAAGGATTGGAGGGAGAGTTAATGTAACACGCCCTATTATGTACATATCATTCACATAACAAATTCTGATCCTCAAAATCACTCCCTAGAAAAGTTTCTAAAAACTGGCTGGCTGTTGCTAGATCAAATGATCTTCCTTTCTTTACAGCCCTCAATTTAAATAAAGTGGTTTGTTCATGAAGGAAGACAGGGTAAGAGGAGGATGGAACCTTGCAACTTAATAATTCTGAGGAAAGAGTATACATTTGATCTTTTTCTTGTTGCAAGGTTTTGAGTTTCTTCAATTCGTCCAACCTTTCTTGAAGTTTTTCCCACCGGATTTTCTGGAAGAATAACTCCTCAACCCATTTTTCTCTCAACTCCTTGATGATACTTCTATGTTCATGGAGAGAGATCATCCCTGTCCTGCATTGAGTAATGAATTTCTGCCATTTGTCTAACTCGAGATTCAGCCAGAGAATCTTCTTTTCTAATCATTGAATCCTCCCATTCTCCACATACTTTTCATCATCAGAATCTAAATAAATGATGCCTTGAGAAGGTAGCATTCTTACCTCATCCCCAGATGTTCTAGCTTCCACTTCATGGATTAAAGGTACAACAACCCCATCTTCCATTGGTGCTGTAGTGAATTCTGCTTGTGTTGAAGTTTCAGTGGCTGCTTTTGGGGATGCTGGTTCTTGTGTAACAACATCTTGTCCATCCAATTCCACCTTAGCAACATCAGTTTGAGTTGTAGCCTCAACAAACATTTTTGAAGATGTTGGTTCTTATGTAACAACATTCTCTTCTTGGATTTTTCATTCAACAACTTTAGTCCAAGTTGCAACTTCCATAAGCATCTCCAAGGACGTTGGTTCTTGTGTAACAATGTCCTTTTCCCTAATTTCTCCAAATTGATGAAAAGGTCCCTGGACTATCTCAATGTCTGCTTGTTCTATAAGTAGTTCTGTATCTCTGGATGGCTGAGTTTGTATATATCCTTCTTCTTCTAATTCCAAATCCGGGATTAAGTCCATTCCTGGTTCGTCTTCCCTCATCAACTCAACTGTTTGCACTTCTCCCCCCTGTGTTGCTCGTTTAGATGATTGTGCAACATGATCCACCAGTATGACTTTATGTCCTGCCATTTTATATACATCTCCACATTCTCGGCATATCACTTTTCCCTGCTCCTCATAACTCAAATCAAGAGATGAGTTTTCCACTTGATCTGCAGCTTCTACTAATATATCCAGACTCCTCTTTGCTTGTTTCCTGCTGATTTCCTTCCATTTCTCCAAATCATTCCGAAGTGCTTGCACTTCTTTTAATAATTCATTTATATACAGGAGATTTTTAATCTGAGATTTGTTCACAACAGGTTCCTGTATGTCAGCAGGTGTTTTGGGGTTTAAGATAGGGATTTCTATGACCGTCCCGGTTACATACTCTGCTTCTGCTAAAGATACTTCACTATTTTCCCTAATTCCTCCTATTGTCTCAGCTGCTATCATAGATCTAGTCCTTCTTCTTTTCATCCCCTTTGATGGTTGTTCAACACTGCTTGCTACTGCTGAAGCAGCTCTGGATCTTCTCTTCTTCTCTGTTGAAGTAGCTGTCTGGCCCTTGTTCCCTGTGCTTCTTCTTTTCGTTAGTAATATAGGGGTCTCCAAATTTCCAGAGGGAGGATCAAATTTCTCCTCTTCCATGATAGTTCCCCTGATTTATGAGGAGGATGCAATATCCAACACCTCTATATTTCCTTCCTCTACTGCCTCTACCTGATGCTTGCTTTCTTGCATACCACCTTCCATAGTTACAGCTTCAATAGCTGTTCCAGTTCCAACCATCATTATCTCTTTGATGACAGGGTTTTCTACTGTCGCAGCTTCCCCTATGTTGACTTCTTCTTCCCTTTCAGTTAGGTTTTCATCCTCCCCCCAAACTGGATTTGAGGAACTCCGGTCCTCGTCTTCTTCTGCAATACCCCTCGATTCTAGTATAGGTTCTCTAATTACCCTAGCTCCAGCAAGAAATTGAGCCCAGGTCAAATTCTGACGTGCAATGGCCCTCAAGATAAGTAATTTAACTAGGCCATGATTAGTGAGGGAGGAAGCTAGGTGTCGGGCCATTCTCGCATAACTGGCCATACTTTGTAGGGTCTTATAAAGATAAAACGACATATTCACTAGGTTTCCATGGCGCATATGAGATAGCAGAGGGAATTCAGAAAGATAGACAGTCTGGTACCTACCTTCACAGGAGATATACTTCTTGAGAAAAACTGCCACTTGATCCCATGGACGAGGTAATGAGTTCAGTGCAAATCCGTGGTCTTTTGGCCGAACATTCTCCCCAACTACGAGAAATTCCCTTATTGCAGTCGAATTCGGCACCTTCCGTCCAAACAATTTCTTCCCAACCTAGGGTAAGCCAGTAATCTCAGATATGATGGCTTCTATAACCTTAATGCGTACCCCCTTGACTTCAGAATGAGTATCAGTCAAGTTAAAAATGAATTATAATGCCGTTTCAGTATGGAAACCGTTTAAGTGTTGAAAATATTCAGTCCACCTTGCTGCTGCGAAAATGGCAAACACTTCTGCATTAGCATGTAGAGCTTCCATATTTTTTAGGTTCATGCCTAACCGGTTTACCCATATTAACCTATTTTCAATTCAAACAACAGATACAACGCTTATTAGTTCAGATGTGGAAGTTGCAGCCTTCGAACATTCATGGGAATAGCCGAGATTTGAAACTTGGTTTTCTAGGAAAGATGGTGCAGTTTTCCACTTTACGATAGATGATACAGTTAAGGAAAAATGGTGAAATTGGGAAATTTTGGTACGAATTGGGTAAAATGATGGTCAGGTTGTTACTCCGACACATTCTTTGATGATTAAGTGTGTACAAAATGCTGATGGCGACAAAAGAAAAGATATGCTCATAATTCGTCACAATTAATTTGGTGCTTAATCATGATTATAGTTAGAATCCGTACCTTGAAAAATTGAATGCTCAAGCCGCCATTCTGCCATGGAATGATATTCACAGTCGGATCTTGGTAGAATACGCGTGTGCCAAGATGAGGTTGTCATCGTCAAATCAAATTAATACGTGCATTCATGTTGATAGGTTCCTTGGCGGACTGTGATTCAAGTTGGGGAGTAATCATTCAGATTCAAGCCGGGTCAGATCATTGATAGCGAGATTGTTCCAAAAGACAGACCATCTAGCGGAGTTGTAGAGGATTGAGAAGAGTTCGACGAAACATGGCAGAGTTCCAGTTGCAAGAATTTAGAGAAAAGACAAAAATAGAGGAATAACAGCTGTTAGACTTGGAAAAATAAGCAAAAGTGGCAGAGTTGCAGCTATTGGCTAGCGGAATAAGCAAGAATAGCCGAGTCGCAACTGCTGGAAAAAAGAGAAAATGGAATGAAAATAGCAGAGTTGCAGCTGCTAGACTTAGTGGAATAAGCAAGAATAGCGGAGTCGCAGCTGCTGAAAAGAAAATGAAGTGAATGGAAAATGGTGGAGTCATAACTACGGAAATAGGAAGAATGGGCAAGGTAAGGAGTCGCAGCTGTGCAAAAAAAATGAGTAATAGGAAGACTTTCAGCTCGCTGCTAAAAAACTAACGAATCATCCATCTTTTCAAAGAGCTTTATTAAATCAGGAAACAATGTAAGGCGCCTACAATCATCTGGCCCAGTCACGATTATTGTTCCTCCAATTAATTCCTCCACACAATTCTTCAAAACAAACCCGATCAAACCCGATCAAGTGCAAAATGAGAAATAGATAAAATACAGAATGAAAAATAAATTATTTATGTACAAATGATGTGGAAGTTGCAGTCCTTAAAAATTCACAGGGATGGAGAAAACTCCCTTCCCTGGCATTAACTGATAATCTGGATCTGCTGCAATTTGTGAAACGAAAACATCCCTTGAGATCGGTTTATGATATAGTCGCAGCCGATGACCATTTACGAATAATGGTGTCTTGTTTTCATCAATGGTGATCAACCGAACTGTTCCATTGTCAAATACACGATCTATTTGATAAGGTCCCAACCAACGAGTGCGTAGCTTGCCTTTGAAATCCCTCTTAAACCGTGAATCATATAGTAGAGCCCAGTCTCCTTCCTAGAAGACTTTCTTCTTTCTGAATCTATCATGCCACTTAGAGCACTGCTGTTGGATTAAAGTTGTATGATTTATTTCTGCTGTGCGCTTTTCATCCAATTCATTGAGTTGATTCAGTTGGTTCCTCTGTGCTTCTGATAGATCCATATTTGCTTCTACGACTGTTTTCAAAGTTTGGATTTCGAATTCAATTGGGAAAACAACATTTTTACCATACACTAACTCATATGGGGAAAAACCAGTGGTGTTATGCCATGTAGTGTGATAGGCCCATAGTGCCTCTGGAAGTCTCTCAGCCCAATCCTTACAATGGCTTTCACTATCTTTGTCAAAACAACCTCAATAACCTTATTTGAACTCTCCACTTGGCCATTGGCCTGTGGATGATATGGCGAGGTTACTCTGTGCCGAATATGAAATTTCTGTAACAACACTTCCAGCTTGTGAGACACAAATTGCGGTCCACCATCTGTGACAATTTCCTTGGGTACTCCAAACCGAGTAAAAATTTCTTCATATAGGAAATCAATCACAGCCTGATCATTAGCCTTAACCAAGGCTAAAGCTTCTACCCATTTGGTCATGTAATATGTACAAACCAAGATGTGAACTTTCTGTTTTGAGGGAGGGTTGATAGGCCCTGCAAAATCTAGAGCCCATCTATCAAATGGTTCAACCACGAGCTGTGGCTGCAAAGGAATTTCATCTAATCTGTTGGGTTGGCCCATCCTTTGGCAGCTATCACATGCCTGAACATACTTCTTTGCGTCCCTGAACAATGTGGGCCAAAAATAACCCATCCTCAAGACTTTATGACATGTCCTTTTGTCAGCAAAATGTCCCCTACAAGGCTCATCATGGCAAGATTTTAAAATACTAAATATCTCATCTTCTCTAACACATCTTCTGATTTCTAAATCAAGTCCTGTGTAGAAAAGATGGCCATCAATCCAGCAGTACCTGTCACTTTGTTGTATGATATTTCTTTTTTCTCTCTTCAACAGATGTGCTGGGAGCTTACCTGTAGCCAAAAAGTTAGCAATATCTGCATACCATGGGGAATGAGCTGATACTGCAAACAAATGTTCATCAGGGAAGGAATATTCGACTGGTAAATTGTCATCACTGTTAGTAAGTCAAGATAAAAAAATTTGCAACAACATTTTCCTTTCCTGGTCTATCAATAATTGTGATATCAAATTCCCGTAACAGTAACAACTATCTAGTAACTCTAGCATTCATGATTGGTTTATTCATTAAATATTTGATGGCAGAATGATCAGTGTGCACGAAAGTAGAATATCCAGTAATATAATGTCTAAATTTATCGATGGCATAAACAATGGCAAGAAATTCCTTTTCTGTGACAGTATAGTTTAGTTCAGCAGGAGATAAGTTCTTACTAATGTAATAAATTGCATAAGGAGCATTACCTTCCTGCTGTCCCAAAACTGCTCCAATGGCAGTGTCCGAAGCATCTGAAGAAATGTGAAAAGGCAGAGCCCAGTTAGGCCCTCATAAGATGGGTGCTGTAGATAGCCTTTTCTTTAGTTCAGTAAACATTGTTTGGCATGCTTCATTCTAGACAAACTGTGCATCCTTCATCAACAGAGTGAACAAAGGAGAAGCTAGTTTGGAAATTTTTTCTATGAACCTTCTGTAATAGCTGGCATGCCCCAAGAAGCTACGTACATCCTTCTGTGTTCCGGGAGTTGGTATGTTTTCAATTACCTTGATTTTGGATGGATCTACTTGGATACCATCAGAAGAGATGAAGTGCCCCAGCACTATGCCCTCGCTCATCATCATATGGCACTTTTTAGTGCTTAAAGAGAGTTGGCTTTGTTCACAGCGTTTCAAGACCTTTTCTAACTTTTTCAGTGCTTCTTCATAGCTATCACCATATGGAGTAAAGTCATCCATAAAAATCTCCATGCAATCATTTACCATCTCTGAAAAGATTCCAATCACTGCTCTCTGAAATGTGGCTGGTGCGTTGCATAATCCAAAAGGAAGTACCCAGTATGCAAAAGTCCCCCAGGGATAGGTGAAAGTAGTTTTGTCCTGGTCTTCTGGAGCAATTTGGATTTGGTTGTAGCCACTAAAACCATCCAGAAAGGAAAAATACTTCTTCCTAGACAAGGTATCAAGGACCTGATCGATAAAAGGTAAGGGGAAGTGGTCCTTCTGCGTTGCCTTGTTCAATTCTCTGTAATCCACGCAGACCCTCCATTTCCCATTCTTCTTTGGCACAATCACAAGTGGAGAAACCCACTCATTGTCTGAAATCGGATATATAAATCCTTCTTCCAAATTTTTTTGGATTTCTTCTTTCACAATGTCTCTTAGGTTCGGGTTCATCCTTCGTTGTGGTTGACACACAAGCCTGGAGTCGCTCTTAATGTAAATGTGATGGGTACACAGATTAGAAGGAATCCCTTTAATGTCTGTATACTCCCAAGCGAAAGCTCCCCTACGTTGTTTCAACAAGGTGACTAGCTGTTCCAGCTCACTGGGCGCAAGGTTTGGATTGATGTTCAACGTTTTCCTTGGCTCAATTTCCATTGGTACACTTTTCGAATTCTGAAGTACTGGAATTATAATGGCATCACTGACTAGAATTTATTTTGTAATATTTTCCTATTCTGTTTCATCTAACGTACTGTTAAGAATCTGGTAAACACGCTTGTTGAAAGACATGGGCTCACTGATGAAACTGTTAATGGCATCGTCCTCTATTTCATCTTTAAATGTTAAGGCTCTCCCTATTATTAATAATGGTTGGACACCCTCGTCTTCCTCCAAATCTGCCCACAATGGAGTTTCAGCTTCTGTGCTTGGTCGAGCTGGAGGGTACAAGGTTAGGCTCTTGATCTCAGTCCCGTCTGAAATAGTCATAGATCCTGACCGACAGCTGATACATGCATCTGCTGTGTCTAACCATGGTCTTCCCAGGATCAGTGGGTGTCCCCCCAACTGAGATTTCGGCTGTAACACCAAGAAATCCGCAGGGTATTCCCACGAGTCAACTGAGATCACGAGGTCATCTAGGATCCCTTCAGGCTTGATTGTTGATCTGTAAGCAAGTTCCAAAATAGTAGGGGTCGACCGAAGGTTAGTGAGTCCAAGTTTCTTCACAGTTTCTATGGTCATAACGTTAATAGCCGTGCCTAATTCTACCAAGACGTTGGGGATTTGTGTACCTCTTATGTGAACTGTCACAGTAGGATTGCCAGGGTCATCGTATTTTGCCATAGGGGTCTTTCCCATTATCAATTCAGAAATTTTTCCCAATACATGGAAAGTGGGAGGATCCCTAGGCTTTCTTCCTGGTTTCTTGATACACAAATCCTTGATAGTCTTAGCATAAATGGGCACGTCATGAAGGGCTTGTAATAATGCAATTTTGACATTCAAAATTTTCAATTCCTCTAAGAGATTGAATCGAGGTTGTTCCACTGTTCTCTGCAGAGCCAATTGTTCAGGGTATGGTGGTTCTCTCATCAACTGTGTAGGCTGTGATACATCGTGTGTTATTCTTTGAGTTTCAGCTACTGTCTCGGTAGGAGTATCAACATCCTCAATGATGGGGCTTGCTGAATTAACCATATTCTCATAGTGTTGATTCACTCCAGTTTCAATCACTAGGGATGAAACATCCTCAGTGATAATGGGTTCCACTACCCTCCCTGATCGTACTTGTATATCATTGCAGGGAATCTGGGTGATGGAATACGCAGGCATGTTAGTAGTTTCAAATTGATGTACTGCTTTATTTTTTGGGTTTGGGTTAGGTTGTGCAGGCAGTTGTGGTCGAAGTGGTGTATTGATAAGTGCGGCACTATTTTGAAATGGGAGCTATGGTTGCTGATACTATTGGTGCTGATACTGTTGAGGAGGATACTGTTGATACTGAGTCTGGTGATGGGGAAAGTTATTTCCTTGGTAAGAATTTCTCCAGTTGGAATTCCAAGGAGCTTGATTGTTTGACTATTGTGACCATGGTGTCCAAGAATCAGGATTTTGCATTGAGTTCTAAGATGGATGCCAATGGTTACCAAAATAATGTGAAGGGAATTGTGTATTCATATTATTCATATTGTGCATACCATTCATATTATTCAGAAAAAATGATGGGTCTTGATTCATACCTTGATTGCGAGGCTGCCATGGTTTCTTCTGTGCAATGAAGTAAGCTTGTTCCACGTCTGAAGTAGATGCCTGTAGAACTGCCTTGACCTTGGGTAGTGAGGGGCATTCCTTAGTGTCATGTTCCAACTCACATATCCTACACATCTATGCTTTGTCCAATGGGCACTCCTTCAGTGGATGCTTTTTCCTACATTTGGGACAGAATAAACCAAGTGTAAGATCTTCTACAACTTGCCTCTGTTTTGCTCTTAAGACATCTAACTCTGAGGAAATGGACCTCATCATATCAATTTTAAAATTCTCCAGCAAGTTTCCTATCTCTGCTCGAGTGGCTCCTCCACTAGCTGACTTCTGTGTCCTAGTGAAGACATCCTGATCTCGATCCTTGTCTCGTTTGTTAATTCCGGAGGATCCCCTTGAATACCTTCGACATAATTCAACAATATTCTCGAAGGGTTCTTTTGAGATGTCCCCTTTTTCCAGCAAATTCAACATATCATGGCAGTCTTCTCTAATTCCTCGTAGCAGAATGATCTTAAGTACATCTTTTCCAATCTCAACATGTACAGACCTTTGTAAATTGTACAACAATCTTTCCACAAAGTCTTCCAAGCTCTCTTCTTCTTTCTGAACCATTTTAAACAATTCCTCCTTTCTGTCCCTAGTTCTGCAATATTCTTGATATTTAGAAAGGAAGGTGTTTTTCATTTGGTCCCAAGTAGTGATGGTCTCACGACCCAGACTCATGAACCAATGCAGAGCATTTCCCTTCAGGGTGGCTGGGAACAGTTTCAACTTCTGAGCACTAGAGGTATAGTCATAGCTGCGACAGAGGATATCAAACTCAAAAAGAAATTTATCAGGATCCTTAGAAGATTTACCATGGAAATTCGGGAGAACTGATGGTGAGATGTTTTTCATGGGATCTGCTCCAGGTGTCTGGAGGAGAGGGAATTCCAATGTAGCCACAATATTACCAAGATGATTATCTTCCACTTCTTCTTCTCGGTTCTCCCTATGTTCATTCTCGCCTTCCTATTCCCTATTAGCCATGTTTTTAGTCCAGAATTCAATGGCCTCCTTTATGCGTTCTTCCTCTGCTTTTGCTTCTACTTCTCTTCTCCTCTCTTCTTCTCGCCTCCTCTCTTCCTCTGCTACTCGACGAGTCTCCAACCACACTTCTTTAGTAACTTTGGTTCCATTGATATGATAAATCTCCTCTCTATCTGGCACACCCATAGCGCTTCCCTTATCTTCAGGAGGTTTATTTTCTGCAACAGGAGTCGAAGGTCCCGTTGTATTCTCCATTGTTGATGCTGAATTCTCAAGATGGGGAGGAACAAAATTTCCTCTTCTTGTAGACGTCCATGGTGGTCTGGTAGAAGAATCTGCCTTAGCAATTATATCGTCGATGAATGTTGCCCTTCCCAGACCTGCATTATGACCTTGACCTCGTCCACCTGCAGTGTTAGTATTCAAAGGGGGTTCCCGATTTGTTTTTCTTGTATTCATGCATGCTGTAAATGATTAAACTAAAATGAAATCAAATAAAACCAACTACTAACTATGTCTATCTATTACCATCCCCGACAATGACGCTAAAATTTTGGTCATCCTATATGTTAATTAATTACAACCAACATACAGAATGCTCAATATAAATTGTCAAACCCAGGGAGGTCTTTTATTTCAATGGAAATAAGCACAATCTATGCATAAACATCTTTCAGTAGTTGATCAAGTAATTGGAGATAACAATCCTACCTATTTGTTCAGCCAAACTCATTCCATAAGAAAACTAATCTAACTCATACATCTAGGAAATCAAAGTGCAGCTACCTTCCTACAGAAATCGACCTAGCAATCATTGATCTAAGAATATAAATGAACTAGATGACTTTTGCAAGAAGTTAAATCCTATAATTATCAAACTACAGTATTCAATCTTTACCAAAATGATCCATCTAGCATCTACTATTACTCAATCACAATCTGACTACTCTAATGAATTAATTGAAGACACGACAGCAACTAGAAATTAAACATAAGCTTGAACTCGAAATTGACAACTATTGGAAATCTTAGAAAGCATAAATGACTGAAAGGAATGGAGTTGAGCTTGGTTGTCACAGCTATTGAACACACATGCATAATCAAACTAACCTACACAGTCAACTGTCACACCACGCAGTTACAGCTATTCATATGCAGGAGATAAACTACCAATAAAGAATGCAATCATAAACTCACTGTTGCATCTATCAGAAATACACCTAATGCAATTCCACAACACACAACAGGAAATGAATAAACCTAACTATCTAACTAAATCGACAATCTTTGTGAGAAGGCAGGCCTTGGCCTTCTAACAGAGGTGCCGTGAATCACCACAAATTAAGACACAGAAATGGAAGTAACTTTGCTCTTCATTAAAAGATGGAAATCCATAGTCTCAATCTCTGTTATAGCCCGTACAACAATTGATGATTAACCAACCCCAGGCATGGAAAGCCTTCCCATATTTATACCTACAAAATGCAGTTCGTGATCCACTAATCTCGATCAGCAATGAATATCTATGATCGACATGCTGCTGAGTCACAGCTAACTGTTACAGCCGCATTGAATGAGGTTGTTTAATCATAAAAGATGCTGTTATGCTAGCGAGCCATATATCAATGGATTATCAATTGGAAGGCGACCTGTCTGTCACAGCTATACTCTATTAGAGCAATCTGTTACAACTACCTGTTACAGATGATGTGGAGAGATACGTTGTCCCTTGAAAACATGAGGAATCGAGCTAAAAGAGTAACGGTTGGCACCACGTATGATTGCTCCCAAGGCATGGTAGCTGATACACCTGTGCTTTGAGATTTGACTAAATGAAACCACACAAGTTAGCATAATTCAAAGGATAGGATCCTGAACTATAACAATCTTAGGCATTTAATTAATTGAAACAATAATGATGTATACCTTGTCATGATTGCTGATTAATCTGGAAAAAGGCATGTATATGATTTATGAAGGTAGAGTGTAACTGGGCAAAATGGTGTAATAGATATGGTCAAAAAGGGGCATTTGTAGGGCCCAACAGTGCCTCTACAGGTTCGTCCATTTTTCAACATGCAACAATTACAAGCTTGTTGTTTGCATCGAGGGCAACATTCATGCACTTTAGGTTTCATATTTATTTGTAGTCATAGTAACATGTTCGATGTCAGAGATCACTAGAAGAAAATCATTCAAGGCAGAGACAACGAACCATATACCTGAGTTTGATCCATTGTTGTACGATTGACCCTGTTATAGAGAATAACATAAATGAGGTACTGTTGGCTTCAGATGAGTTGCAGCAAGCAGCGACAGAAGATCCTTATAAACCTGTTGGATATGTAGCAGTAGCTACAGGGTTGTTTTGAGTGGCTTGTAGAGCAAGAATCTGTAGTTGAATGTGTACAGAGCTTCGGTAATCGTAGAAGGGCATCCTCACCACTTTTAAATTGTTGTAAATCATGCGTGCAGATCAGAAGTTCGAGCTGCCTTGCATACCATGAAAGAGTTGTTTCAACATATAGTTTTTACAGCAGAGTTTGATCATCTTTTGAAGAAAACACAGATTGAAGAAATCAGTGAAAAATGCACAGTTTGGATTTGCATTATGGATTTATTTTGAAATTCATGGATGAAATGTTCAAAGGCCCTACTACATCCTTCACCTGAGCCTCTTTGGGTGGCTTCTCCCTCCGCCAGAGCATCCGACCACCACAGCTGCTCCATCAGCATGAGCCTCTCATCAATGCTTTAACCCTTAGTTATTTCCAACTGTGTTGCATGAAAACACTAAGCAAGCCAGATAGTGGGACAAATTTTCAGAATTTTCATTCATATAATCAAATATTTCTCAATATATGTGGACAAGATAGCTGTCATTGTCTTTACCTCTGCCACCGTAAGATAGCAACAACAGGTGCTCGATGAGTGATAGGGGATAGGCTTGATTATAAAAACATGTTGTCACCATGCATGCCATGGGCCACTTAATAGATGCTCGATGAGTGATAGGGGACATGCTTGATTATACAAACATGTTTTCACCATGCATGCCATGGGCCACTTAGTGAGCATGCATTCCCAACTCGTACACGTGCTAGCATGGTATACCACACCCTATGTTTACACATGTTTAAACAGGGGAGGCGCTGGAGATAGTAGCACATAATCCAACTTTTATGTAAGCGCCATTAATTACACTTTCAAGGAATGTATTATTCTCCTCAGCCACGATTTGGAGTTGGAAAGTATTGACCGAAACATTTTCATTTTGAATTAAAACCATTCAAAATGTTATTTTGTCAAATATAAAAATGAACATGAACACAATATAAAAATCCAAACTGAATGTGCAGCCAAATCCCATCCTTTGCAATAATCTCCAAATCTCCTTGCAATCCTTTTGATAGTTCCTTCCAAGCATGCTATCTACTTTTGATGATACCTAAACTAGATCGTAAATGTTTCAATGCCATCGGGGCTCGATATGACATTGACATAGATAACATTTTGAATGTGATGTCAAACAAATATCTGTAATGGTGCACCAACACTCATGACCCAAATGACCCATTCAATGACCAACAATTCCCCTTGGACGTGTATATCAATCGGACCAAGCATTGGATTTTTTAGACGAAAGGTAGATGTTTCTCTAAGCATATAGAAGGCCCCTTGTTAGCACTTAGATTTTATCCCGGTTGTAAAAGAATAACACCTAAGATAACCTATTCCAAACCAAACTTTAGGTAGAAAAATTAGCCATTTTTTCCACCAGAGAGGGCTCTCTCACAAGATATATGTAAAGGCTAAAAATATATAAAGGTACGTTCAAAATTTCTCAAAAGGATTTTCTGGGTTGAAAAGGAAAACAAGAAACATTGGGCATGGAGTCAACTTTTCAAATATTTAATATGCCAGTAAGAGATTTATACCAAACAGATTTCCACAGAGGCAAGATAGCAATCATATCATAGTCAATTTGATTTTTTAGGTGGTATAGAAAGAAGTAATGACATTCCATCAACAACAGGCATCTAACTGGGATGAATCTATTGTCAACTTTGGAGAAAATAGTGAATATTTAAATGCGATAAAACGAGTCATAACCAGTATGAATCTCGATTTATTTCAAGCGTTCATTTAAATATAGAAGAAAAACATAATGGAAGATATAACAAAGAAAGTGGACATGCACATATAAAGATAAGGGAAAAACAGACTGTAAAGTTGATCAACACATGAATCTCTGGTCTCAAAAAATAGGTATTTTCACTGTACTGCCTTTTATTTATCAAAAATAGACTTCAAAACATACTCGTCTCTCAAAGAATTTCCAACCCTTTCAAAAATGACTCTCATTGTTTTTTATACAAAATTCGGAAGAAGCTTGACATAACTGCTTCTTCTAACTAATAACTGAAAATATTTTAACTCGAAAGATAACTGTTTTTGATCAATAGATAACTGTCTTCAAATAATATTACAAATTTAAAATAAAAGTATCTTTTTTCCACTTGGCAAAAATTCTGAATAGCATCCTTTTTGCCATTTGGCAAGAGTTTTGAATGTATCTATGAATGGACAGAATATCTTGTCCTTCCATATTTGTCCACATAGTTCCATTGGTCGGCCGTGGGTAAATCATAACTGGTTATTTCTTTTACCAAGACTTGCATTTCAACATGATTTGCATAAGAAACAGGAAGAAGATTCTCACAGGTTGAGATCAACATATTTAAAATTTCAAAGTCTTCTGCTATTTTCTCCATTAAAATTTTCCCTGTAAGCATATGATCCAACTGCTGAAACTTTCTGTGATCCATTCTTATGTCAAACAACAATCTCTTATATTCATTAGGAGGAATCAATTCATTCTTTTCATTCCAAAAAGCAGGGAATCCTTTGTTTATTAATTTTTCAAATTGCTTCTTAAACTTTACTACTTCCTCCCGTATATCTCCAACTTTAGCTTCAATATTTTCAACATGCAAATACTTTCCCAAGATTCTTTTGGCCCATGTAATGACTGAAATTCTGTTCATTATATTCATTGCTGTCAAGTCTGCTTCAGTTAAACTGTTTAAGAAAGTTATAGCTTTCTGTGCTATTTCTTTTGGCTTTTTATTTAAATTCTCCTTGACTGCTCTACAACTCTCAAAGGCATCTTTGGCTACTTTTTCTTTGACTCTTATATAATCCAGACAGGGTCTTAATTTTTCAAATTCTTTTATAATTTGATCCCATACCATATGTTTGCAACCTTGCATAGCAGCTTGCCCTGTCACATGAGCTGCCAAACCTTTATTATAATTACTCAATTCCTGATTCCTTATCTGCAAAGTTTTTATTTCCTTATCTTTATTTTCATTTTCTTCTTTCAGCTTCTGTATTTCCATCTTCAATTCTTTAATTTCACCTTCTTTAAAACTCACTTGGGACATGGCTTGTAAGAGACCATCTAATCCAATTTTATCTTCATCTGTATCTGTCTGTACCTGTTGCTGACCAATTTCTGCTAATCTTTTCTTTGATTCCTCCAATTGCTCTTTTTCCCAATGATCTCTTTCCTCAGAGAGCTTTAACATTTTTGCAGTAACATCCTTTACCTCATTTGATAGCTCTTCTTTTTCTTTTTCTAGTACTGTTAGTTCGGCTCCTTGGATAAGCACAGTGTCTGTAATTTTTAGCTTTCGTCTTAACATCATAATCGTATCATCTTTTTCTTTGAGCAATTTTGCTGCTGCATCTCCCTCTTTATTTATCAAATCTACTTGCAATATTTTTATCTGTTGTTGTCGAGACTTATTTTCTGCTTTCTCTTGTCTCAACTGATTATTCAATTTATCTAATGAACTTTTCAATTTGTCTGCCTTTATTATTGCTCCCAAATAATCGGAATATATAACCTCTCCTGTTTGTCTGTGCAATAAAATTTTATCCGGGGCATTTATTTTTGTCAAATCTACTTTCATCTTTGAGATCTTATCTTTAGTAACAACTGAAAACTTTAAAGAATTTTCTTTGATATTTCTACTAGTAAATAAACTTACTTCAGTGTTGGATATATTTCTAACTTTTGGAAACAATTGACTGGTTTGCCTAGAGGATTCTTTGATATTTCTACTAGTAAATAAACTTACTTCAATGTTGGATATATTTCTAACTTTTGGAAACAATTGACTGGTTTGCCTAGAGGATTCTTGTTTATTCTGACTGTGTTCATTAAATACATCCATCATATTGTAGGGTCTATTTACATCACCTTCCACTGGGGATTCTTCAATACTGTATTCTTTTACCATGACCTCTGGTATTTTTTCTTCAGTTCTTTTTCCCTCTTCTGAAATTGCTATCAACTCTTGTTGTTCATTCATTTTCAACTTTTTTCCTTTTTCTGTTCCTTCATCCTCAATGTTCATTACGTCCTGTATGGGTCTTTTAAACCCCACCAATGCAGTATTCATCGTGTTTTCTGCCTCTGATGTTGTATCTGTCAATACCATTTCTTTATCGTGTGCATCTGGAATGATTTCTTCTTTATACTCCAGCCAATTGGCTCTGTCAGACATTCCTTCAATCATCTGATGGGTCAACGCTTTGATGCGATGATCCATTCTCCGTTTTGATATTATGTTTAATGGATCATACTCAATAGCCATGTCTGTCTCAAAACCCATATCCTTCAATAATTCCTCTATATACACAGCATCATTTTTATTCTTTACTGTGAATGGGCCAAGTGTGAATGGATACTTGATGTCTGTTGCTTGTTTGTAAACCAAGAAATTGTTATCTTCAACAATTAAATTTTGTCTCATAAACTCCAAAGCAAAAACTTTTAAGGCAAGAAATGCTGGTAAAACATAAGGTTTATGTTTGAACCCATATAATCTGATCAATGTACTGTCCTTTGACAAGAACCAATCTCCTACAGCGTACTATGCACTCAATTGCATGCATGCTTGCATTTCTCGTAATACTCTCGGCAATTTTTTACCAAAGATCATTTTGTAAATATCAGAGAGCATATAATTTATATAATTGAACATGTTATTTTCTAACAAAGTTGTGAAAATGATCTCAGGGAATTGTAACTCTTCATGACTAGCTACCATGATCATTTTCATCAAAAAAGACTGAAATCTGAAATGTCTCAAAGTGGGGAAATTGACCATCTGGTCATGAATCTTCTCTGTCAAAAATTCTTCAAAATTAAGTCGAGGGATTTGATTTT
The DNA here is from genome assembly GCA_027924585.1 of Larix kaempferi. NCBI lineage: Eukaryota > Viridiplantae > Streptophyta > Pinopsida > Pinales > Pinaceae > Larix > Larix kaempferi. The sequence continues at coordinate 4,967,588 of BSBM01000223.1, read as the reverse complement.
CATCAATCCCTGACTGAATTGCACTCATTTTATACAAAAGACTCAACTGAAACTCGGTTACATGCATGTCTGTATCAAACCCTAGGATTAAAGCCAACAATGTCAGAACCAATTGGGTATTTTCATCAAACAAATTGATATCTATAGGGTACGAGACCTCTGAAATGTTGGTTTCTGGTTTAAGACACAAAGACAAAAACTTTTCTCTATCATCTTGAAGGGTTGGATGATAAAATTCAATAATAGAGGTTTTAGAAAAAATCTCAGACTCGAGGGTTTGGGAAAATTCTATTTTTAGGGCTTTAATTATTGTGGCCGACTCTATTTTACAAACGACTCTGGTTTTTTGACTGTCTAAGACAGTTCTTTCTTCTCTGGAGTAATTCTCAGCACACCATGACACAAATTCTGGGAAAGATGGGATTTGGTCCGGGAAAAAAGCTAACAAGGACGACTGGTGGATTCTATGCAGGTCTATACCTTCTTTTAATAATTCAGACAACCTAAGTTTAATTTCAGCGACTGGTAACTTGGTTAGGGTATCATGAATGTCCGCGTCCCTATCTTCTAGGGCTTCTTTTGCTTTAAAAACATCTATATCATGTACAGTTTCCATTTAAAACGTTTCTTTAAACAAAATTCTGTTTAAAAAAGTGGGCCAGGTCACCAGAACCTACCTGTATATACACGTCTTTATCCTTCTGTTGCAATCGCTGATCTCCACCAGTATTCAGAGCTCCCAGGGATAGCGACACATATACAAAATGTCGTTATGTGAAGCTTTTTTGTTTTATATAAGTCTTTTTGATTAACTTCCTGGCAGCTTTCTGAATGTAGTTTATATCCAACCGTTGATCTTGAGCCTTTTGATTTGAGCCGTTAGATCTTGCGTCCTTTTATCCCCTATGGTGCTATCCGCAATCTTAAAACGGTTTTCTTCTCCGGTTTATTTCTTGTGTGGATCAACCATTTAATGACACCTATTTGAGTCGTTTACTTTCCGCGACCATTCTTCCTTCTATCGAGTGCGCACCTTTCCTGATGCGGATAAACATTGGCCGTTGATTTTGTCCCGATGTATATTGTTCCTCCGATTGATATCGCCATATGGCGTATTCCCTTACGCTTTCTCCATCTTCCACGTGCCATGTCCCACCACTTATTATCCTGCCACGTGATATGGCCCGCTGTGCCTTATCCTTTGGTGGTTCCGCACGGCGTTGTGGTGGTTTATGATACCACTATCACGTATATGCGGACTAATGAAATTGTGACACGTATCCGGCGATATTGAGTCCGTAACCACTCACTATTATTTGCAAACGATCCTTTTGGCGGTGCGGGAAACTATAACAGCCGTTGGTCTCGACCATTGTCATCTCCGTCGTTGAAACTTGACCCAGACTTAACCTTTTCAAAGAATTGCTTTCGGACTTTGTATATGTGGGTTTTTCTTGTTGTTTTTTGTATTTCAAACCTTTTTACTTCAACTCATTTGTAGTAATTTCCCTTCTTTTGGATATTTTTTGGCAAAATTTTTTAGGGTTTGAGCATTTTCAGATATAGTGTCAACACCCCTCTTCACACATTTCTTCAAATGTTAGAAAATGTAGCAAATGCAACAAAACTTCATGGTATCTTTGATAGTTGAAGTAAAGAATTCAAGGCGACCCCTAATTCAATATATTTATTAGCAGGAGATGAATTTGACACCCACATCAGCATCAAAAAGCAGTGTCTTCTACATCAAATGAAATGTTATAAGATAGATGAACTTTTAACATCTCCATGTAATTTTTCAGGAAGTGAAAATTTTATTTGCCTCAACTCACAGGAGGCTCTAGACACAAGGCATAAATTTTCCATTGAAATGCAGAACGCTAACAGATTAAGATACAAATGTATGCTTGGAAATTGATCATCTTCGTTGGTAATTCTTGTTTCACTTGGACCGGCACTGCCACCAGCAAGATTTATTAGGTGCTCCAACTAGTAATAAAGAACTTAAAAAATAACGGCACTAATTAATTTTTGAGTGCAGTGGAACATTGAGAATAAGAAAATTGCTGGACCCTGTGATCAAAATGGATGAACTGTGCACTTTCTAAGCAAACAAAAACTTAGCCTATGCAACAACTACAAAAAAATCAAATTGTGAAGTCCCAATTTAATTTTTCTAATTGTATCAATGATAATTGTTCATGTGAAATTCAGTTGCTATAGCATGATAAGTTGTGTAATACACCCCAATTCTGTTTGCTAATAATGGGAAGTTTTGAAATAAGAATTATAACCCCACTGCCCATATGGAACTCCACAAATTGTTCTAAAACTACAGTTTGGCATTGAACCCAAAAACTCAAAAGGCATTTCCATTAAACCCATAATATCAAAAACATTAAATATGTGCGTTTTTTATTAAAGAGAAAGATAAACATATAACTACCTTGCACTCTCCATTTAAATTACCGAGTTTGGCGTTTCCTGGTTGGCAGCATGAATATTTGAATAATGTTAACTAACCTTAAATGTTAGCCGCTCACCTTACAACATTTAAAGAATTGCCATTCATGAATTTGAAAGCTCAAATGAAAAATTGAAAATGATCACATCTTTGCTTTGTTTTATTAGAATGTTTTGTACCATTGAATTATTCCACTTTTTTCTTATTCTTTTCTGAGCATTTTTCTTAAGGGTTATTGAGCATGATGCACTTCCTGGAGGACAGGATGTTCAATTCCATAATTTAAACTATGATCCCACTAACCCCAATGACTTCTAAAGCGGATAGTTACAATAAAATTATAAGCGATTGAATATGTGTTTGATGTGGATGTGAAATGAGTTTGATGATCTCTCATATAAGAAAGATATTTCCATTTCCAGATTCAAATCCTTTGTTATTGTCCACGTATAGCTATATAATGATCAGTAAATGATATTTTTCTTACCAACAAGTCATAATGTTTTTCAGAATTTTGAAAATCCTAATATTTCAAATTAATATATGATCCAAATTTATTTACTTTTTAGAAATGTCCAACCATGGATGAATAGTTATTTTTGCATAATAATATGTCCCCTTTACATGTTAATCCAGCTTTACTTTTTAGAAATGTGCTTTACTTACTTTTTAGAAATGTGCAACCATGGACGAATAACTATTTTTGCATAATAATATGTCCCCTGTACATGTTAATCCTTCTTTAATTTTTAAAAATGTGATTTACTATTTAGAAATGTGCAACCATGGCGTAATAGTGATTTTGCATAACAATATATCCTCTTTAACATGTTAATCTTGCTTTCACACTCTCCTCCAACCAATGATTTTCACTAGCCTTAAAATTACTTGCTTCTACCTCGCTCACGAGTCTGAAGGGAACTACCTGTATTTCACCTTTGCTTTTTCCCATGAACTTCACCTTTGAGAGAAGGGATGGCTTTACCTTCGCCTTCCTCCAACCTATGACTGGCAAGAGATAAAATCCAATACTCAGAACCTGCCTTTACTGCTTGAAGTAAGAACGTTTTTCCTCGATGTTTTTTTTATCTATGGACACATAGTGAATAACCTTCCTTCTCTAAAAACCTACCTTTTGTACCAAAGAAAGAAAGGCCAGGATCGATAGAGGCAGTTCTTTTAGCATAATAATATGTCCTCTTTGTTTGTTGTGTCAAGAAACAATCCAGTTTGCGGTGGATGCATCATATAATGCAAAGACCAACCCACGACAGTGTATTCTCTAACCAAACTTATTAACACAAGGACCAACCCACGACAACATATCCTCTGACCAAACTCATACACAAGGACCAACACATGACATTGTATCCTCTAACCAAACTCAACAAACAGAAGCTTCGACCTACTTATCAAACCTCAGTAGGTATCCGCTTCCATGTAGCCTTGTTTATTATCACAATCACTTATAATAATTTTCCAGCTGCATCTTCCATACGAATGGAAAAATTCACACATTCCTCCATCCATCTAAGAAAGTAAACCTCTGTAGCACTATTAAGTCCTCTGTAGCACTATTAAGTACAATCACACACTGGATGTATTTATTACGTGAATGCTTGGGATAATATTAAATAGTTTAGATTCCGAGAAGAACCAATTCTGAGTCCATGCAGGGATCTATCCCGATGTCAGCTCGCATGGCCATTCTTCATCATCCACATCGATGCCCTACCGGGAAAGGGGATTACTTGTAGCTAAAGGTTAAAGGCATATTTTTAATAATTGTGGCTCTCTTTCTAAAGCAACAAACAGGATATCTCCCTACCAGTTGAGGGAATCCTCAACCCACCTAGAAAATAGGGGGAGGAGCAATGCTTATAACATAATGTAGCATTAGTCTTGCAGCAATTGAATCTATTTCCATAAGTAAAGACTCGACTCGGTTTAGCGTATAAAAACTAACTGATTTGTGTGGGGTTAGTTGTTGGGTGAGGTCTTTCTGAAATGAGCAGGGGAGGAGTAATCAACCAACTACTTGGTCGACAATCACTTTACATTTTTATGATATTTGGATTTTAATTGACTCCTATATAAGCTTGAGAATCTTGACATAATCTCTTACTTTAAGGAAGCATTCCAACTACAAGCCTAACATTTTTCATTCTTTTTTTAAGTTTACATTATGGAAAAAAGTTGAGATTTCAATGTTACATTTTCTATGATTAAGTAAAATTTTGATTGTTTTTTAAATTGTAAGTTTTTTAGATTTAAAAAAAATATTTATAATAAAGAAAAGATAAAATATCGATGTTATGAAAATTTTGATATTTTTAAATTGCAATTTTTTTATTTTAAAAAAATATTGATATAATAAAGAAGAGATAAAATAATAATGTTACTTATATAGTAAAATTTTGATTATTTAATTATATAATTAAAATCTCTTAAAAGATGACACTATTTGGTTAAAGTATTGGGAGATTGATGAAACTGTCACTATACAAAATGTCGATCACATTAAAAACATTATTACTTCCTCTTACAAAGATAAATGTGGGGCAAGGAATATTTAGAGGTTAAAAGAAAATAATGTTATTATAAAGAGATTATTAACCCTAATCTTGAGGATCAAAATTGTCTTTTATTTTTTATTTTTTTATCTTAACTAACTCAAATAAAAAATTTAATATTGCCAAGATTAGAACGAACTCTAATGTGCTTCATGTTGAGATATTGTAACTTCTAAGAATATTATATTTGTACTTTATTATTCTGGAGATGTTTCATTCCTCTCTGAAGACCTTATTGTATATCCAGAGATGTTTTATTCCTCCGTGGAGAATGTGGTAACTTGGGTTATTAGACTTCCCTAGTGGCGGTCGGCCTTGTATGAGTCATGTGGATTAAAGGGTTATTAGACCACCCTAGTGGGGTTGGCCCTGTCACATTATGTTAAGTGGTTAAGTTGGGGCCGACTTAGTTAATGTAAAAGACAAGTCAGAGTAGTGTATAAATAGAGGAGGTGTGTTGCTCATTTATCACACTCACTCATTATTCACTCACTTGTGAATGGCACATAGGTGAGAGAGAGAGATATGCTATGGAGGAGAAGGAGCTCATATTTGGGATATACATCTCTGTATTGTTGATCATCTATATTGAGGAAGCTTTGCTGGGTTTTCTACCCCATGAGGGTTTCCCAGGATAAATATGTGTCTCTTGTGTTTATGTTGTGCTTGTTGTTCTTTCAGTGATCCTGTATATGCTATTATTGTGAAATGAAATACAATGCTGATATTTTTTGTCTTATCATATTGAATCTTAACATGGTATCAGAGCTAACCTGAGAAGAAGACACTATGCAGTTGCGGAAGCTCGGGCTTCTTTTTTTTTGGATTTCTCTCCACAGATCTTGAAAGGCAAGAGGCTAGATTGACTCTCCTAAGCAAGGTGCATCTTTCTGTCGAGACAAAATTCAATTATGATCATTTTTAGTTTTTGACCTAAAAATTAGGGTTTAAGAGAAAATTGGAATTTTTGGAATCTGAGTCCATGGATGGATGCTCCTCAGAAAAATCGAAGTTTAGAGACCAATATCGAACTTTTTGGTTGGGTGAAGCTCTGGGAAAATCAAACCCTAGTTTGGGGTCCTATCTAGTAAATTCAGAAATTAGGGTTTTTGCAAAAAAATTGGAATTTCTGAAATCTAAGACCATGGCTGGAAGCTCCTTGGAAAAATCAAAGTTTAGAGCTTTGTATCAAACTTTTTGGTTGGGTGAAGCTCCGGGAAAATCAAACCCTAGTTTGGGGTCCTGTTTAGTAAATCCAGAAATTAGGGTTTCTGCAAAAAATTGGAATTTCTGAAATCTAAGACCATGGATGGAAGCTCTTTGGAAAAATCAAAGTTTATAGCTTTGGATCGAACTTTTTGGCTGGGTGAAGCTTCGGGAAACTCAAACCCTAATTCAGGGTTCGTCTAGTGAATCTGGAAGTTTCAAAAGCAATTTTGAAAGGTGAAACTTTGCAGTTTTCAAATTCTGAGTATACTAGCTTGATCGGCTCAACAAGGCGCATCTTTCTATCCTTTCAGAAGTTTTAAATTCAAAGTTTGAATTTTTAGGGTTTCTCTGACAAACCCTAATCTAGCTCCAAGATCCAATTTTCAGCAAATCAAGTGGATTGGGTCAATCCTAAAAGAGAATGAGTTGGACACTTACATAACTGAAGAGGTTCCAGTCCCAGAGGGAGATGAGGCTAAGGCCTTACATAAGAAGACTACAAGAAATCTCGACAGGTATGACTTGAGGAGATACAAGTATGTGTTGCAATTTGTTCATGATATGTTTGTCTTCATATTATTGAGGTTAGTACAATCTTGATTAATCTTAGAATTGTCTTATCACCCTAGTAAAAGTATGAATGCATGTGAATGATAGAATACATTCATTGATTAGGGTTATATGATTGTACTAATGCACCTGTGGTGTTGTATGAGGATGATGTTGTCTGCTAACAAGATACAGGTACATCAAGAAAGACAAATCAAGTTCTATGACCATGATGACATGAAGACAAAGACTCATCCATAATGTTTGACCATATAGAATCTCTACTTACGAGGTATGTATGACTTTGTTCTACTATGCTTAACTTATGAGATATGCAGGTTCTAGCACAAGGTCTCTAAATCATTGAAGAGAACAAAGAAGATATTGTTTGGGTATGTTAAGACATAACCAACCTTGATAATCCAGGTATGTTTTCCTATATCAAGTTAGAATCCTACTTTGTTAGGATCTTAGGTAAGTATACCTATGTATGAAATGATCATGACCATACATACTTAAGTTTATTTAGAATTATAATGTTTTGATAGTATTGAGATTATACTAATGAATATATGTTTATGTATGAGATCATGAGGATGACACTAGTGCACACTTAAGCATGCATAGTGGTACAAAATGTATAAAAGTTCAAAGACATATAGAGATCAAGCGGGAGGCAACCACACAAATATAAAAGATAAGTATTTGAGTCTCTGAAATAGTAAATGATATTGCTTGTAATAGTTGTATGCATATTTGTATTCCTAGAATATATCAAGCATAGTGTAAGCATTCATATAGCATTGAACAATATACTACTAATATGCATATGATGGGTAAGTTGGACAAACATTCCATTGTTGCTTGTCTAGAATGAAACCTCTTTGCTGACATGCTGAGAGCTGTGCACACTCTCGATAGTATGTTCTGGTAGAGATGGAAGGCATCTAGATAACCACTGTATGCATTCAGGATATGGAAAAGTGTTGTGCCAAAGTATTGGTCAAGATAGTTGCATATCCATGTGAATCATATTTGTATGCATAATAGGTTATCATGTCAACATGATTTGATGGTTATGAAGTATTACTAATCATGTAATTAACTTTGATTTGTAGGAAATATCATGAATAATGATGAACACCGAACAAGTGATGGATGTTCAACAAGAAGACTTACAAATCAAACATACTATAGAAGGCTCGTGGCTAGAAGATTCTCTTAGAAAGAGGAAGAGGATCATGACGAGCTGTTTGCTCCAAGTGGCTAGATAATACCATTCTCTTAATGTTGTAATTGAAGAAGAAGTGCGAATCGAGAAAACTCCCAGGATTCAATTGAAGAAAGCTCTATACGGGTACCCAAGATCGATAGTCATTTGACGAGTTTGATCACCATGGGTGATGCGGATTTTAACCTTTGCTATAAGGTTGAAGATGGTGTCTATATACAAATGACATTCTTCTCTTATATGGATGAAATAAGGAACTCACCACAGAGTTCGAATGATCTTGAGGCTCATATCAGTAGACCCATCTGACGAGAGATGACATGGATAGATATACAGAAGATCACTCAATGCAGAGTGTGAATGATGTTCAGTCACAGAAGGAGAATTGATAGCTTCTTGACCAGCTTGGGCTTTACCATAAGAAAAGATGATCCTAACCTTTACCTTAAGGTTATGGATGATGAACCTGTCATACTATTACTGTATGAGGATGATATCTTTCTGACGGGGAATGAGAAACAGATCATGGAAATCAAGAAGAAGCTAGCTACATAATTTGAGATGAAATATCTCGAATTGATTACTTCCTAGGTATGGAAGTATAGCAAGGCCTAGAAGGAATATTTCTCAACCAGGGAAAGTATTTGATACGTTGGAATGCAAAGCCATGGCCTCTCCCATGGATTCCAACTTGAATCTATTAGCTAATGATTCATCAGAGTTAGTGGATATGACTCTGTACAGACTGATTATTGGGTCATTGATGTATTTAACAAATACCAGACCAGATATATGCTTTGCCGTGAATACCTTGAGTCAGTATCTAGTGGAACCTAGATGTGTTAACCTGATAGCTGCAAAGCATGTGATGAGGTACCTAAAGGGTACGATAGACTTTGGTCTATGTTATCTTGGAGATCATGATTTCAGATTGTATGGCTACATAGATGTTGACCGGGCAGGAAGTGTATCAGATAGGAAGAGCACATCGGGCGGATGTTATTGTCTGGGATCTGCCATGATCTCGTGGTTTAGCAAGAAGCTGTCTAGTGTGGCTCTCAACACATCTAAAGCAGAATATATATAGCTTCTTGCTCTGCTAGTTGTGAAGCGATATGGCTTCGAAAGTTGTTATCAAGATTGTTTGACTTGGAGATGAACCCCACTTTGATCCCGTGTGACAACTAGAGTGTGAAAATCCTCACAGCAGATCTAAGAGATGATGTGTACCTCACAAGAGTAATTATGATTAAGCAAGAAAATAGAAGAAGAGTGATACATGCAGTATAATGAGCAACAGAATAATATGGTACAGTAGAACTCAGATAGAAGCAATAATACTTCGGTCATACTATGTTATTAATCACAAATGGACATATAAATAATACAATGCATGAGGAATTCGAATGCCTAAGGTGGCAATTCGAATTAGCCTTCATGGAGTGATCAAAGGATCACTGGAGTGTCATCGGAGCACAACTAGGTGTCCTCATGATCATCGGAGCGCAACTGGAAGTCTTCATCATCATCAGTGGAGTCATCAATGCTCAAGTAACTGTCAACCATCAGTCAAACTAACTCTGGTAGGTGTAACTGAGTGTAACTCAATGTAACTGAGTGTAACTCAATGTAACTGAGTGTAACTGAGTGTAACTGAATGTAACTGAATGTAACTGAGTGTAACTGACTGTAACTAAGTGTAACTGAGTGTAACTGAGTGTAACTGAGTGACAACTGGACTGGTAGGTGAAAGAGGGCGAGTTTCTCCCTAAAATCAAGGAAGAAGGGCGCATTAAGCAACTGGAGAGCTAAAACTGAATAGTGAGAAGCTCCTAGGGGCTGGCTAACTGAGGGCTAGGTGCTGGACTGATGACTGGGATGCATGCAAACCCTAGAATGCATGCAAACCCTAAAAGGTGCATGCATGACTGAAAATGTAAATGATCAAAATACTGGTGGGACTAGGATGGAGTATAGGAATATCCTAACACCCCCCCTTAATCCATCCTGGGCCCTGGTAACTAAGACCAAAGGTCACCCAATACAATGAATAATAACAATCAATAAACCAAGGAAGTGGGAAAATTTCATGGGAAACATACCCCCTCCTCAAAAAATAGACTGTAAGGCACACATAAAAATAAATACTCCAAACTCAAGCATGTGTGATGCTTGCTCATATGTCTGGAGGTATCTTCTTCTTGGGAAGAAGTGGATCATGCTCAAAAAGCATGTGCTTGTACTTGCTCTTCAGATCGAATGTGATGAGAACAAATCCAATAGTATGAGAATGATCCTTGAACCTGTGATTCGAATCAGCTGAGGTAGGATCAAATCTGTGAAAGTGCATATAGTATTTTGTCTTCTCCTTCAAACCACCATGGGTAATATTATGCCAAAAATAACTATTACATGTTTGCTTGAAATCAAAATCAGATTTAAGACTTTCAAAACAGTTTCTTGAGATCTCTTTTGAACCAGCAGGGGTGAGATCAAAACTATCATATGATGCATGAGAAATTATCTCAAGCGGGTGGCAATGGCCATATTCTTCAATAACCTTCTGAAAGCATGTGCTAATGATCATATAGTAGTAAATAAGAGATGTTTGCTGAAGAGGAGCGAATGCATTACCTCCAATAGCTGATGTTACCTCCGAAATAATCATGTGATCATGATGCAAACCAACAAACTCTGGTGCAAGAGAGGATTTAGGACCTTCTGCAATATCTAGAGTGTGAGCTGGCACAGAAAGAGAAGAAAGTTTGAGCATGAGCGGAGAATCTGCAAGTTCTTTGTCAACAACTTCAATATGAGATGATACTGGTTCATGATCTGAGAGATCATCAAGGGGAGCGAATGCAACATGATCTGAGAGACCATTAGGAGGAGCGAATGCATCATGATCTGAGAGACCATCAGGTGGAGCGAATGCATCACCTTGCTTGCTTTTGAAGGGATTTGGACCAAATCCATCATTCTTTTTGCCGTATCTTTCATCCAGATGAGCCCATAACTCTTTTGGAGTTTCAATATCAAAGATGGTCGGGTACAATATGTAATCAGTCATAGTAAGCTTCATTCTTCCAATGTGCATGTCACCTTTATTCAACCATTTAATCTTCTTTGTAGAGGATTCGAACTCTCTTTCAAAATAGCAATCAAAGAGATCATGGCTCTTCAAATATGCTATCATCCTTGGTTTCCATTCATCATAGTTGAATGGAGAAAGAGGAGTAATTTCTTCTAAATTCATTGAAGTTGTAGAAGACCTGCAAAAACAATATAGAATAACTGCAACTGCTACTGCTGAAAAAATGCAGAAACTGCTGCAACTGCTGAACTCGAAATCTTGGTAATAAACTGCAAAAAACTCTCAAGAATGGAGATAAACAATACTCTCAACATGCTCTGATACCATGTGAAAATCCTCACAGCAGATCTAAGAGATGATGTGTACCTCACAAGAGTAATTATGATTAAGCAAGAAAATAGAAGAAGAGTGATACATGCAGTATAATGAGCAACAGAATAATATGGTACAGTAGAACTCAGATAGAAGCAATAATACTTCGGTCATACTATGTTATTAATCACAAATGGACATATAAATAATACAATGCATGAGGAATTCGAATGCCTAAGGTGGCAATTCGAATTAGCCTTCATGGAGTGATCAAAGGATCACTGGAGTGTCATCGGAGCACAACTAGGTGTCCTCATGATCATCGGAGCGCAACTGGAAGTCTTCATCATCATCAGTGGAGTCATCAATGCTCAAGTAACTGTCAACCATCAGTCAAACTAACTCTGGTAGGTGTAACTGAGTGTAACTCAATGTAACTGAGTGTAACTCAATGTAACTGAGTGTAACTGAATGTAACTGAATGTAACTGAGTGTAACTAACTGTAACTAAGTGTAACTGAGTGTAACTGAGTGACAACTGGACTGGTAGGTGAAGGAGGGCGAGTTGCTCCCTAAAATCAAGGAAGAAGGGCGCATTAAGCAACTGGAGAGCTAAAACTGAATAGTGAGAAGCTCCTAGGGGCTGGCTAACTGAGGGCTAGGTGCTGGACTGATGACTGGGATGCATGCAAACCCTAGAATGCATGCAAACCCTAAAAGGTGCTTGCATGACTGAAAATGTAAATGATCAAAATACTGGTGGGACTAGGATGGAGTATAGGAATATCCTAACATAGAGTTGTATAAAGATGATAGAGAATCCAATGTTCCATGATAAGTCAAAGCACATAGAGATTCGATATTTCTATATATGGGATAGGGTGCAGAAAGGAGCTATCAAGCTCAAGTATGTGAGCACTGACGAACAAGTTTCTGATGTATTGACCAAACCTCTGTCTCGAGTAAAGTTTGAGTATTTTCGAGACAAGCTTGATGTAGTTCAGAAGGACCCTCCTCGAAAGGGGGAGTGATATGGTCGCTGATGATGAGATTTCCTGTTTCGACGGTAAGGTCGATGATGAGGATACTTGTATCAATGATGTGGATACTTGTGTCGATGATAAGGATACCTGTATTGATATGGATACTTGTATCAATGATGAGGATATTGTATCGATGACGAGGATACTTGTGTTGATGATGAGGACACATGTATTGATGATGAGGTTACCTGTTTCGACGGTGAGGTCGATGATGAGATTACCTGTCCCAACGATGAGGTTGATGATATCAACGATAAGGTTGATAAGTGGTCCTAAGACTTGGTCTAAGTTGATGAGGGGATTGTATCATCCCCGAACTTCAGTCCCTGAATTGATCTGTAGACATATGTCTCCGAGAAGTGGTCCCTAGTGGACAAGAGGGATTGTATCATCCCTGGACTTCGGTCTCTGAATTGATCCGTAGACATATGTCTCCAAAAAGTGGTCCTTAGAATTTGTCTAAGTGGGTGATAGGACTGCATTGTCCCTGAACACTTGGTTCAAAATGTACATGATAGGACTGCATCGTCCCTTAATGTTTGGTTCAAAATGTAGTGATAGGACTGCATCGTCCCTGAACACTTGGTTCAAAATGTACGTGATAGGGATTGCATCATCCCGGAACCCTTGGTTCAAAATGTACGTGATGGGGATTGCATCATCCCAGAACCACTAGTTCAAAATGTACGTGATGGGGATTGCATCATCCCGAAACCACTAGTTTAAAATGTACGTGATGGGGATTGCATCATCCCGGAACCACTAGTTCAAAATGTATGTGATGGGGATTGCATCATCCCAGAACCACTAGCTCAAAATGTATGTGATAGGGGTTGCATCATCCCGGAACCCTTGGTTCAAAATGTACATGGTAGGATTGCATCGCCCTTGGACTTATGTCCTAAATTAAGAGGGATTGACCATCCCGTAATTGGATCATGTGTGTTCCAGGGTATGATGCTATGATGCTGTTGATCGAGAGGATCTAGTTGATGATATGATGCTATTGATCGAGAGGATCCAGTTGATGATGTGATGCTGTTGATCGAGAGGATCCAGTTGATGATGTGATGCTACTAATCGTGATGATCTAGATGACGATGCTGCTGATCGTGATGATCTAGATGATGATGCTGTTGATCGTGATGGTCTAGATGACGATGCTGCTAATCGTGATGGTATAGATGACGATGCTATTGATTGTGATGGTATAGATGATGATGTTGCTAATCGTGATGGTCTAGATGACTATGCTGCTGATCGTGATGGTCTAGATGACGATGATGTTGATCGGTTGATCCATAGGATGAGGCTGTTGATCGATTTATCCATAGGATGAGGCTGTTGATCGGGTGATCCAGATGATGATGATGCTGTAGCTGATCGAGTGCTGTAGAAGATGAAGACTCAATACTGACGATGCTGATGTTCCAGTATTGATTATGTTCCAGTAACTGAATGAGTTACTGATGATGATGTATAAAGAAAGTTTCCAATGATTTATAGATGTATCATGTATCATGTAGTTAATGACTCCTTGCTCATGCAGATGTTGTTATAATATCCTTCTCATTAAGGGGGAGTGTTGAGATATTGTAACTTCTAAGAATATTATATTTGTACTTTATTATTCTGAAGATGTTTCATTCCTCCGCGAAGACCTTATTGTATATCCAGAGATGTTTTATTCCTCCGTGAAGACCTTATTGTATATCCAGAGATGTTTTATTCCTCTGTGGAGAATGTGGTAACTTGGGTTATTAGACTTCCCTAGTGGGGGTCGGCCCTGTATGAGTCATGTGGGTTAAAGGGTTATTAGACCACCCTAGTGGGGTCGGCCCTGTCACATTATGTTAAGTGGTTAAGTTGGAGCCGACCTAGTTAATGTAAAAGACAAGTCGGAGTAGTGTATAAATAAAGGAGGTGTGTTCCTCATTTATCACACTCACACATTATTCACTCACTTGTGAATGGAGCATAGGTGAGAGAGAGAGATCTGCTATGGAGGAGAAGGAGCTCATGTTTGGGATATACATCTCTGTATTGTTGATCATCTATATTGAGGAAGCTTTGTTGGGTTTTCTACCCCATGAGGGTTTCGCAGGATAAATCTGTGTCTCTTGTGTTTATGTTGTGCTTGTTGTTCTTTCAGTGATCCTGTATATGCTATTATTGTGAAATGAAATACAATGCTGATATTTTCTGTCTTAGCATATTGAATCTTAACACTTCATGGTGAAACCAGGCATTGGAAAACCCCTAAAAAGCCACATTAGATCTCAGTTCAAAATCTTTGCTCCAACAATGACCTTTCTAACCTTCTAGCTCCTCAAAACTATAGTGAGCTAGGGGCCTTCCTCTTAATAATCTATATCTTGTCTTTTTCTTAGGGTCTGATAAACCAAATTTAGTCTTGGTAGATGTTAAAGACCATCATCATCATCGAACCAAAATCCCAAATGTTGATGAATTTATTTAAATATTTAAATTCTTAACAATTTTTTACGTTAAAGACCATCATCATCATCAAACCAAAATCCCAAACATTGATTAATTTATTTAAATATTTAAATTCTTAATAGTTGTTTAAAAATTTATATTTACTATTTTTCTTTAATGTGAATATTTTAAATATTGTACAATGTTGTGTCCTGCCATAAAACCTTGAAATTTGTTCTTATCTTTACTTTCTTTCTTTATAATATTTCAATTTTCTTATTTCCAAGTCTTGAAACTCATATAAATATTTTTTTATTATATTAATTTACTTTTGAATTAATTTATTTTTATATATTGAGTGGGATTATCTATTACTTCCTAGGAGATCACAAAAGATATATACACCTATGCGAAGAGGGTCCCTTATCACAGAAACAAAGAGATCTTTGTACACCAATTTGGTATCTTGCTTGAAGGAAATTTTATTACTATTATTATTATTATACACTTTAACTTAATTAGGAATTGCATGTCAAGGTGCAATAAAAGAATGTCGTATTGTAAGTGAAGCAAGGAGATGGCGCTTCTAAAAAAGATATCTGAAAGGAGAATCACAATTTGAAGTGTTGAACCACAAGAGTTGTTTCCATAATGTCATATTTCAAGGCTATACACGGAGTTCATGGTCGAGTTGGCATGCACTGTGGTACTCGCATAGACCAGTAATGCGTGTAGAGGATTTGAATGTGGAGAGAGCCAAGCTCTACCCAACGGCTAATGGGTAATAAAAATCCAAATTGAGGGAGTCTTTATCACTTGGGAAACAACTCATGGCGTAATAAAATGACTCTATCTTACTGAAAAGTAAAAATGATGTTAAATAAAATGATTATATCTTCCTCAAAATTATAAGTGATTGATATGAGTGTAAGGTATATTGTTTATAAGTGATTGCTATTAACATGATCAAGATATATGAAATCCATCTACAAATTTTTGGTTTTTGTCTCTTGACTATTCTTCCAAAAACATTCTAGATGAAAAAACCATTAATATAGCCCCAAAAAGAGATGCCTAATTTTCTAATACATTTGAAAGAAAAAGCCAATTCTTGTACTCAAATGCATCCAGAAACAATGATAAGCTAAGGCTCTAAAACACCTTCTTTTTGGCTCAAAAGAAACATTCCTTGGATCAAAGTTTTTAAAACTAGAATAGCCGACAGAGATTGGTCGAAAAAGGAGGTGAACTAAAAATATATATGCAAATTTTAATAAATGTTCAATAAGAAATGTGTGAGGCAAAATAGAGGGAGGGGTTTCATTAAATAACAAGAAATTAGGGTTTGGATGGGCACCAAATTTTCCCCTTTTTCCTCCTTTTTTGCCTACACAGCACGCGGGTCGGCCTGACCAGATTAGAGCCAGTCCATAGTGTAATTGGATGGTTGGAGCCATCCTACAGTTCCAATTCAGCAACCGGTTCAATCCCATCCCGGTGTGAACCTGGTCTAGACTGGCCGGTTCCAACAAATTTGCCTTGGATATTCTTTGATTTATAGATACTCTAAGGGAAACTCTTTCTTTCAAAAATGAGAAGGTGTATGAAGAAATCCTGTTCAAACCTACAATGGGAATTAATGATCCAAGCATGCAAGTATATAATGTTAAAATATGAGCATTAATTCACAATACTCTTGGATATTTATTGAGAGAATAACATATACAATATATCAATGCATAACAATCACAATAAGCATGGCAAGCATGACAAGAATCAAAAGCATGAGAGAAAAGAGACATAGAGTTTCCGTGGGGAAAACGCTAAGGTGAAAAACCCCACAACTTCCTCAGAGATAGAGAGAGCAATGGCTCAACCAAAGTACAACCAAAATACACTTGAGATAGTCTTCTAGAGCAGATGATCCTCCTCCTCACTAGTGTGCCACTTTCTGAGTTAGAGAAGTGTGTCTTTCTGAATGATCCAAAATAGAGATCTCCCGATCTCTATTTATACTTAACCTGTTTTCCAGTGACCTTATGGGTCCGACTTGTCTATCTAGATACATCCACAATATAATATATATTTTAGGGCCGACCCCACTCATGGTGGTCTAATAACCCATCGGCAAGTACACACACTTGCGACACTTGTCGATCCACATGACAACACTTCCTTATAGAGGAATAACACATCTCTTATAAGGGTACAATAAATATATATGAAATACATAGATGAAATACATTCCGAAGTTACATATACATCAACACTCCCTCTTAACTAGGAAGGTATTTCTCGACACAGTTATGCTAGACAAGTCTTCTTCTCGGGATCATCATCATCGATGCATCGTCATCATCATCGTCACTGCTGCTGCTATCTCAACCAATCTCTGACTCTAATCGTCATAGGAAGTTCTACAGAGCCAGTCCTTTTTCATACTGGATGTAGGCCCACCACCTGCAGGTCTTCATCATCTGTGCGAACGGTCTGATAGAGGTGGCCTCTCAGGACTAATTTTATGTGCGGATGCAATACCGGAAAGAGTATCCTAGGAACACTTATGTGCCTAAGCACGAATGACAAGATCTCCCAGGACTGATTACATGCATATCCTCCACAATACCTTTAAAGAGCATCCCAGGAACATTTATGTGCCACAACACGACCAGCAAGATCTCTAAAGAGCATCCCAGGACTTATTACGAGGATACAGCTCAACTTCTCGGATCTCCAGGACTGATTACATGTGGATAGACAAAACCTTTAAAGAGCATCCCAGAAACATTTATTTGCCGCAGCATGATCGACAAGATCTCTAAAGATCATCCCAGGACTAATTACGAGCACACAGCTCAACCTCTTAGATCTCCAGGACTGATTACATGTCTCCGTAGTAATACCTCATCCTAGGACTGATTACGAGCACACAGCTCAACCTATCGGATATCTGAGGACTGATTACATACTACATAGCAATACTGGAAAGAGTACCCCAGGAACATTTGTGTGCCGCAACACGACCGGCAAGATCTCCCAGGACTGATTACATGCTATTTGCACAACCTGCCACATATCATCTCTGACCTCCAAGTATCAACCTGATACTCATGATCCAACGGATCATCATCGCACTAGGCATCATCCTGATGCCCATGATCATACTGATCATCATCACTTGTACCATCCTGGTACATATCATCTGGAGCAACATATTGAAGCTCATCATCATGACCAACCTGATCATACAATGCATCCACCTGATGCATACCAAGTATCTACCTGATACATATCATCATACATGATCCACCTGATCATACAGTGTATCCACCTGATACAAATACAAATACATGATACATATCAACATACATGATATACCTGATCATACAATGTATCCACCTTATACAGATACATGGTCCAAGCATCCAACATGATGCATATACAAATACATACAATGATCCAACCGATCATATCCAGCATCCAACATGATGCGTACATACATATAAATGATCCAACTGATCATATCCAGCATCAACACGATGCGTACATACATACAAATATAAATGATCCAACTGATCATATCCAGCATCCAACATGATGCATATATAGAGCAGTAACTGGAGCATCGTCCTGATACTCATCATCCAACGCTTACATCCACAACCATGTGAAGGATCCTCCTTCCAACATGCTTGGGATGGCTTTAGCAAATGTGTCCATCACTTCTTCCTCGAAGTGTTATCGACCTGAAGAAAACCAAGCCTCTCCCTGAAGTACTTGAACTTCACCCTGGCTAGTGGCTTCGTTAGCACATCTGCAATCTGCTCGTCCGTTGCAACATACAGGAGCTTCACGGCTCCTCTTTGCACCATATCCCTGATATAGTGATATTTGATCTCTATGTGTTTCGGCCTGTCATGAAACACTGGGTTCTCAGACAGCTTCACACAACTCTGGTTATCACAGAATATACCAGTAGCATCCAATGGGAGATCAAATAACTCAGACAGTAGCTTCCGTAGCCATACTGCCTCACAACTAGCTGAACAGGTTGCAACATACTCTACCTCAGCTGTACTCAGTGCTACGCAGGACTAGTTCCTGCTGAACCAAGAGATCACACCTGATCCCATACTGAAGCAACACCCAGATGTGCTCTTCCTATCTACAGCACTGCCAGCCCAATCTGAATCAACATAACCCTGCAGGTTAAACTTTTGATTCGCTCCATACTTGATCCCATAATCCACTGTACCCTTCGGGTACCTCAGAACATGATTTACAGCAACTAGATGAACACTCCTCGAATCCGTCAGGAACTGGCTCAATGTGTTCATTGCAAAGCAAATATTTGGTCTTGTGTTCATCAAGTACATCAAGAACCCAATCATCTGACGATAAATAGAGACATCAACCGGCTCAGATGAAGCATCACATAGAATCTTTAGATTCGATGCCATGGGTGTGGCCATGGCCTTGCAATCCATCATCCCGAACATCTTCAGGATCTCTACTGCATACTTCCCTTGTCTAAGGAAGATTCCATCTGCACTCTGCCACACCTCCATGCCAAAAAACAAATAGTGCATCATCCCCAAGTTCTTTCATATCGAACTCAGCAACAAGCTTCCTCTTAGTATCTGCAATCAATTTGTCATCTCCTGTTACAAATAAGTCATCCACATACAGGAGTAGAATCACAGGATTCCCTTCCTCAACCTTGTAGTAGAGGTTGGAATCTGCTTTACTCTTGGTAAAGCCCAAGCTAGATAGGAAACTGTCCATTCTACCATACCAAGTTCTGGGAGCTTGCTTCAAGCCATACAAGGCTTTCTTCAATCTGCACACATGTGACTCCCTGTCAGGTCTTGGGACTGCATCCCAAACATCTTCTTCATGATCGACGGATCATGGCATTCCATTTCTTCATCCCAGATCCTAGGAAATTCAATATCCTCAATAGATATTTTTGTTGCTGGAACAAATGTTGTAGTCCTTTTGTAGGTGAAGATATACGGTCTTTCCTACAAAACAAGTTAAATTGCATGATTAGAAACATCTCATAATTTTCAGAACAAATTCTTTACACATAAAGAAATATGTCATGCAGTCATGCAGTTGTCTTAGCCAATGCTTCAATACAACATTTATCCATGTTCCACAACTTTCTATATGCCTTCCAGTCTCTACCAGAACACTGTTAAGAGTTTGCATTACTCCCAACATGTCAGCAAAGAGGTTTCATTCTAGATAAGTAGCACTGGAATGTTGTACAGTTCCATAGGCCACTTACCCATCACATGCATATTAGTAGTATACTGTTCATTAATGCAATCATTCTAATATGCACAATACATCTGCTAAGTCTAGGAACATAAGCATACTATTCTTTAAACAAACAAAATAGGCAAGAAATGATAATTGAAATACTTATCTTTGTTTGTTTGTTGGGTGGGCTCCCTCTGAGTCTTTCCTTCCTGGCAGGAGCTGCTGAAGTAGCTTCTTCTACACCTTTCTGTTGTGGAATGTAGGAAGATGGTCAACTCCCTCTGAAAATCTGCATCCTTGCAGGAGCTGCTGGAGTGTGCTCCCTCTTGATCTTTGCTTCCTGGATTACCTGTCCTTGAACTTATATTCATCCTTGCCGACATCAATCTTCTTGAACCTTGGAAAGTATATTCTGTAAGCCTTCGAGTTTTCACTGTAACCCACAAATATACCCTTCTTTCCTGAAGGATCTAGTTTAGTCCTCTTTTCCTTTGGGACATGAGTCTATATTGGACAACCAAATATTCTGAGATGGCTGACTTCAGGTTTCTTACCAGAAAAGATCGATTCTGGTGTCTTATTGTCCAATATCTTGTGGGGTGTTCTGTTCTGCACATATATAGCTGTTCTAGCTGCTTCTTCCCATAGATACATAGGTAGATCATGGTCATGCAGCATTGCCCTTGCTGCTTCCATGATTTTTCTGTTCTTCCTTTTGCACATCCTTTGCAAACACCTTCATGTTTGGTCTTGATTTCAGGAAGACCCTCTACAGCCTTGCTTGCAATTGGAAGTGCCCTATAGTGCATATGAGCAAGACTTCTATGCAAAAGTTCACTTGGCTCCATGGATTCATGCACCATGGCATGTTCAGGTTGTCCTTTTAATTTATACAAACCTCCCTCTTGCTCTCCAATCACAACTACATCATCTATGGTCTTTCCCTTTGGCCACATTAGAACTTGGCCATCCACAAATGCAACCCTCATACCTTTTGCATCCAATGCAGAGATGGAGAGTAAGTTCTTCTTGAGCCCAGGTACATAAAGGACTTCTTTCATCTTCAAATATTTTCCAGAATCTAGGTTGTAGGAGGTTTCACCACTTCCTTTGATGGGATATTGATAATCATCCCCAAGTTTCAATTTATGGGGTGATTCATGTTCAGATAGATTTACAAAGGATTCTTTAAACCCAGTCATGTGTTTGGAAGCCCCACTGTCAATTAACCAATCATTACAACCATGGGAGATAGTACTTGTGAGAGCAGAGACTAGAACATACTCTTCTTCACATGATGAGTCATCATCACTTTCTACCCTAGCCTTCTTCTTTGGAGGTTCATCATCTTTGGCAGCATGAGCATGGTACCTTCTTTTGTTACCCTTTTTCTTGCTGGAGTTGTTGTTGTTGTGGTTGTCCCTTTTGTTCTTGGGACATTTTGAAGCAAAGTGACCCTTCTCATTACAAGTGAAACACCTTAGATCTTTCTTGTCTTTGTGAAAATGATGAGAAGATTTCTTCTTGTGATGGGATGGCTCCCTCTTGAACTTGCCCTTCTTAGTGTGAGCCGTGAGAGCTTGAAATTCATTTCCCATCTTCTCTTCTCTTGCCACAAGCCTTGCTTCTTCTTGAGAACATTCCTCCCATAATTTGCTGAAGGAGATTAATTTCTTTCTGGCATAGATCCCCTGGATAAAAGAGTCCCATGACCTAGGTAGGCCATTCAAAGTAGTCATAATAATTTCACCATTCTCCACCACTTCATCTACAGCTTCAAGTTGTTCCTTGATAGAGACCTTGGAGAAATAGGATTGAATGGTTTCTCCATTCGACATCTTGACCCCTTTCAATTGATTCCGCAGGGTCATCTTCCGATTTATGTTCTTTCCTTCAAATAGCTTGGTCAAAGAGTCAAACATAGCCTTGGGTGTCTTTAAAGAAGACACATGGGGTATGAGATGGTCTTTGATAGAATCAGCAATGATTCTCTTTGCCTTGACCAAGTTCTTCTTATGCAATACCTTAGCCTCTTCATCCTCTGGGATAGGGATGTCTTCTTTTATATATGAGTCCAACTCATTCTCTTCCAGGATTAACCCAATCCTATACTTCCAAGCTCGGAAGTTATCAGCCCCTTCAAGCTTATCCTCAAGCTTGGTGTGGTGAGACATCTTAAAGAGTACTTCAAATGGAAATAGAAAAGATTTAGGTCTTACCACTTGAAATGCTGAAAAACTGGATCTGGTCCTGGATTAGGGTTTGTCGGAAAAACCCTAAAAATTCAAAATGTGAATTTCAACTTTTTGAAAGGATAGAAAGATGCACCTTGATGAGCTGATCAGCCTGGTGTATTCAGAATTTGAGATCAGCAAAGCTTTACCCTTCAAATTTGCCTTTTTGTCCTCCCGGGTTCACTGGGAGAGCCCTGAATTAGGGTTTGAGTTCCCCGGAGATCTACCCAACCAAAAATCTCGATCCAAAGCTCTAAACTTCGATTTTTTCAAGGAGCTTGTAGCTATGGCTTCAGATTTTAGAAATTCCTATTTTTGTGGAAACCCTAATTTTTAGGGCCAAATCTGAAAATGCTCAGAATTGAATTCTGATTGGACAGATAGATTCTCCTTGATGAGTAGAGTCAATCTACTATATTGTTTTTCCAAAAACTGTGGAGAGAAACTCAAGTTTCCGTCACTGCAAAATGTCTTCTTCTTAGGTTAGCTCTGATACCATGTTAAAATTTGAGCATTAATTCACAATACTCTTGGATCTTTACTGAGAGAATAACATATATAGTATATCAATGCATAACAATCACAATAAGCATGACAAGCATCACAAGAATCAAAAGCATGAGAGACAAGAGACACAGAGTTTCCATGGGGAAAACCCTAAGGTGAAAAACCCCACAACTTCCTCAGAGATAGAGAGAGCAATGGCTGAACCAAAGTACAACCAAAATACACTTGAGATAGTCTCCTAGAGCAGATGATCCTCCTCCTCACTAGTGTGCCACTTTCTGAGTGAGAGAAGTGTGTCTTTCCGAATGATCCAAAATAGAGATCTCCCGATCTCTATTTATACTTAACCTGTTTTCCCAGTGACCTTATGGGGCCGACTTGTCTATCTAGATACATCCACAATATAATATATATTTTAGGGCCGACCCCACACATGATGGTCTAATAACCCATCGACAAGTACACACACTTGCGACACTTCCTTATAGAGGAATAACACATCTCCTATAAGGGTACAATATATATATATGAAATACATAGATGAAATACATTCCGAAGTTACATATACATCAACATATAAAAGCCAAACTTGCTTAATACCCGACAATAATGGAACAGTGAGAATGGTAGCTTATGATAGGCCACTTGACCAATTAACCATTTGAAAACAAGCCCCTTTCAATTTCCAGGCCAGGTAGAGTTACATCCTAGGACTCTATACTTGTTTGTAAAATCCCTAAAATCAGAGCATTCAATGTTTAAATTCAGATAGAAATTGGAAGTGTCAAGTAGCAAAATTTTCAAAGGTGTTTTTCTAGTATTGAATTGATTCTTTAGGTTAGGTAATCAACTTGAATGTAATACTAAGCATTGAATGTTCTTGTTCCATTGGCCAGTTTTGGCTATTTGCATACGTTAACCTAATTTCTCTCTATTTCCATACAATACCTAGGTTGTCTAACATTTCCATGGATAGTTTCCACTTGCCACAAAATTTGGCAACTGTCCTTAACTACAAGTTCATTGAACATAGATATTTCTTAACCTGGAGGTCCTGTCCACTGTAGTAAAATTTGTGAGCTTTTATCTAATTTATTAAATTGAGTTCAAAATGAAATGAACTTCGAAGCTATTGCACCCCTATAATTACTCCAAACATTAATTTGAGCAAATATGCAATATAAAACACCAGTACAACATGACATCAAAGCATCAATATTGCTTCTAGGGTTTCAAAGAGCATGTCCTGACATTTAGCAATAAAAAAAAGCTATTTCCCAACCTTTGGCAAGAAAATGAGACATTGTACATGTCACAACAAAGCATTACAATATACCAAGTTGACACAATTCATCGGTGTAGATCAGAATCAGAATAAGCTTTTGTGCATGTGAGCCAGCCCTCCAAATCAAGAATAGGGAATCAACACTCTTTTTCTTTTTATAAATATACATTGAGATGAGTAAAAAGCATAAAGTTTAAAAGAGTTTGGTGAGCTCTAAGCAAGAAATTAGACACCAATAACATCTTTATATACCACAAATTAAAACATATTCAACTGTGACCTAAGTTATCATGAAGCTATTCTTAATAGAATTTAGTTATATCTACTATAAGATGTTCATATTTAAGCATTTGTTAGGACTTCAATTCTTATCGAACAGGTTCTGCTTTGTCTAACCAGTGCTATCAAATCCATGTTTACATGTATTCTAGCTTGCTTTAAATATGCAGTGCTTGTTGACACAGATCTGCCGACAGGGGTTCACTTCGCACAGTGTCAACGAAGCTCGATACATACTCCCATAGATATCGGCCCAGAAAGGGTTTATCCTTCCCAACAACACTCGTAGAGCGAGTGAGGTCTCACCTGATATACCTAAGGGGGATACAGGAACCAAGCTTCCGCAGGTATAAGAGGACATGCATCATTCACATTTAATCACAACATAACTTAGAGATGGACATAATTATTATTCGCATCGTAACACCATTATCGCATAAAAGACGTACTAATCAGATCTACGCAGTAACAACTTATATAACCATATTTAACTGATTGGAGATACATAACATAACTGTGATACTACATAAATACTCATGTTACGAAAGAACTAATCATACTGCGATCAACACATAAGCGACAACATCATGAACAAAGCATTCCTTCTCATTACATGTCAATCTGTCTTACAAATAAGGAATACAACTCCACAAAACCCATCTCAACACCTCAGATCAATGTCAATACAAAGATTCCATTCAGTGTGAAAGATAGATCAAAATTCTACATATGCGAAGATACTTTTGTCGACCCAAAGACAAGATCAAGATCAGATCATAAGATAATATGATCTAAAGGCTTACGATGCGACCTATATTTATAGGCTCAATATCCATTACAAAATTGGTCCACTTCGCAAAGTGGCCATATCTTAACCACTAAGTCTAATTAACTCTATTTCGCTTTCTCCTCTTTGTCCACTTTGTTGTGCTCTACAATTGGTCCTTTACCCTTGTCGCTGTTCCCTTTGTCACTGTTTGTACCAAAAATTTTGCGAACTAGCCTCGTGCCAATAGGCCCCCAACACAAACTTGTGGCACTCCCTCGAGCCACTTCATCTGGACGCTGCTGGTTTGTTTACATGTGCCTTGAACTCTTTGTATGCTGCTTTGATTTGGTCGACAACTTCCCTCACTGCATCTTTGAGCATTGTGTATTCCTCAATCTTCTGCTCCGTTGGATGCTCGCTTTCTAATTGCTGCACTTTCTCTAAGTTTTCTTTGATCCGCGTCTATAGCTTAGACTGCCAGCTGCTCCACTTTTGACTGCAAATCGTCCAACTATGATGTCGTCCTCTATTGTCTCTTCCATGCCTTGTTGACCCGGTGTTGCAAGTCCTTTAGTTATGTCGCTTTAGTCATTTGCGCAAGTAGGTGCATTGCCTTTAGCGACCCCCTAAATGCCTCTAACTGCGCCTCTGCTTCCCCCAGTTGCACATTCAACTGGTGCAACTGCTCATCTTGTAAGAGACTTCCCCAAAATTGTGATACTTCTTCTGTAATATGTTGCGCTGCTTTCTCCAATTCTGCGATCTCCATCACAACATCCTCAATAGTGTTCTTTCGCTCTTCTACCCGTTCTGGTGGTGTGCTTGGCACCATCCTCGTTTGCAATTCCTCATTGTCTTTTCTAAGATCCGCAATGATTGCGATGAGTTTCAATGCTTTGGCCTCCACGATCATCACTATGTTTATTTCCGGCGCATCCTCGCATGCCATAGATATGGCATGCTCAAGCCTCTTCCTGTCATCCAACGCTCTCTCCCTATCTTTCATTACTATCTTGTTTTCCGAGCAGAGTTGTTCAATTTCCGCCTCGACACTTATTTCCTGCCTCTTGTAATTTATCATTTGGTCGTGTGTCGATGCTTCGCACTCGTTAATTTATTCGCTAACGCCAATGTGGGTGTGATGCAATAAGAACATAGGTAGAATATTGAGGTCCATACTTACAATGTCCAACTCTTCATTTCCTATTGTAATCGCACCTAGTATCACCTGTACAATACGCTGCTGAGTGCCAATATCGATCTATTTCCGTCGCACTTCTGACTGAATTGCCTTTGCAAGCCTTGGCTTTACCTTGGTTTCCATAATTGCATTACTTAATGTCTGTAGTAACTGTGACACTTGATGGAAGTAATTTGTTGTATGTTGTGTCACTTTGGCTCGGTTTTCTTCTGCAACAATTGTCATTTTGTTGAGCAGCATGTTCATTTGCTCATCGGGGAGACCAATAGTGGTATTCCGCTCTCCTCTTTCCATTTGATTCTTTGTTCTTGATTCTTGTCATTGTGCTTCCAACTCCAGATCTATTGGAGTGTCGTTCGATACGTCATTACTTGGGGTGATTGATTGATCATCCGCGCCTTCATCCTCATCTTCTGAGTCTTTTTTGGGTTTGCATCTTTGCTACATTTGTCGGATTTCCATCCTCCAGATCTGACAGTTGGTCGTCGTCGAATGGGGACTTCCATTCATTTGGCCATTCCTCTATGATGGCGTCCAGGTCCTGTTCTGTCAGTTTATATTGCATTGTTAACCACTAATTTTCTATGTCTACATGTGCTTGGATAAAGATTGCTTGAGTCCCCACAACGAGCCTAACAATCCATCGATATTTTGTTGCCGTGACTGTTGTCAATCGCGGGAACTTCACTGCTTGTGCGTGCATCTCTTCCAGGTAGATATAAAATTGAATATTGTTGTTGCACTACCTATCCTTGTTGTTCAACACCCATAAATTTTGATATCGTGCCCCTCGGCACACTCTGGAATACTCCGTATCCATTCCTTGGTTATTGTGGTGGCTCCATCGATGCAACCAAAGTGATTAACAATAGGAGTCATGAATAAGTAAAGGGATTACCCTTTTCCTGTGCTGTGACTGCGTCCTCCATCAATTCATTTAATAGGAACAGTGACCAGTTCATCTGAACTCCAACCGCACATTGCTCCACTGATGCAATTACCCCTGATGTGCACTAGTTGGGGCGATTTTTTTGCATTATCTTGATAGCCAACAATTTTGCTGCGAGCCTGACAGCTCGGTCATTGATTGTGTCGACTAGGTAACCGCGGGTGTTTTTCTCCACCCCATATTTAGCTTTCATCTTTGCATCCAACTTCTTGTCGTTGTCTTTACCTTGGAAATACTGCAACAGATATACCCCCATCTTGGGTAATCCAGTAATCCTCGCAATAATATCCATGTCAATGGGGATCTTTTTGTCGATCCACAACTAGCCACCGTGGAGACAGACAAGCAATTTCTTGATGCATGCGTTGACCTCCACATAATGCCCAAAATGCAGCATGTGGATAATGGAAAGCAATCCTGATTGTTGTAGTCCCAACACCCATGGCATTGGTTCCCTTACAATTGGACCTCCTTCCTCCTGAAATCTCTCCATGAATGTCTACTGGGTGCACTCAGGATACGCTAAGATGTCATGGTCGCTGTATTGCAGCTTATGTAGCCACTGCAACACTCCACCGATAATGTGGACACCTTCTGGTGTCGTTGGTTCTATTATTGTGTACTTGGAATTATTCCTAAGTCTTATTGACGGATCCCCTTCTCTCCTCGACGACACGTAGCCTGGAATATCCGCTATAGTTGGACCTTGTTTCTTCCTAGCCCTTCCTCTCGTTGTTTTCGTCTCTTCTCCTGCGACGCCTAAAGTGTCCGCTTCTCCTCCTATGGATGCATCTCTTCAATGATGGGTTCCTGCACTCTTCGTGGCTCTTGCGTACTGGTGCTGGATATTACGTGAGCCATCGCAACTCTTCAACTTCAAATCTATTTAGCTTCGCTTCTCTAACTTCTTCAACACTCGTGCAATGCACAATGGTTCAGATTGTTTACTTGTGCGTGCTTTTATAGCTTTGGATTCCCGCTCTTCACCCGTCAAGTCGATTTGGACAATGATTACCCATTGTCGATTTACCCAATCTAGCGCAATAATGCGGCATTAAATGCATCTCTGTCCACTTGCACCGTCGTCTGCTGCGTCTTAACTGCTTCATTTATTTCCCAATATGACCAGTTCGCTCTTCGCTGGTTTGGACGTTGACAGGGCCCAAACCTCATCGTCGTTTCATCGCCAAGAATATGGATTCCAACCTTGTTGCAGTTCCTTCGATAGAGAGATGAAATCAAACCTTGTCGCAGTTCTCAAAAGACATCGTTCTTTTCTTGAAATTGATAACTGCCTGATTTTCCATTTCCCAGTCTATCCCCAACAATGCAGGATATGGGATGGTGTTGTCGATTATCTCCATGACGTCGAAATATGCATATGTCTTCAATCCTTCTACCTCAACAGGTAGATGAGGTAATTGAAAGATTGGCGTAACCTTGATTTGATTTTCTAAACAGAGCTGTACAGGGGACCATACCAACTGCGACTTCCCCATTACTTCCCATGTCTACTTGGTTAGGATATTCACATCGGATCCTAGATCTAGGATGATGGAATCCATATCATATGCACCTATCTAGGCATTCATCCTCATCTCCCTTCCTTTTTTCTTCCTATACATTCGGTTGACTACACGATCCTATCACCCCTCCTCTTGTAGATACAACAAGCGAGCTATCTCTGCTAATGCTTCCTGATCCTTTGCTAATGTTAAACAGCTTTCTAGAAAAATTTTCAGTGTACTAACTTTTCCCAGTGACTTCTGTGACATTATTGGATAAAAAATTTGTGGCATATCATGGACAGGTTCTTTGTAAACTATAGGTGTTAGTCACACATTATTCCTTATTAGTGCATCTTGTGCTTCCAAAAAAGTTGCTTTCTCTGCTTTCGACATCAAATCGCACCTGTTTCTGGGTCACGGGATGGACATTTGGAAATAGCCTATCTTCTCCCGTTGCAGCTCCTCCTCTGGTTACTACTGTGACATTGACCAGTTGACTTCTTACCTCAGCTGAGATCTTCTGCAGGTTCTGATTGGGATTCTAGTCCTGTTTAGGTTCGGGTTCAGTTGCAGTTGCGCCACATTCTTAGCCTGCCACTTTGCGATTAACTGGGGACAACCCTTCAATGGTATGATCAACTGTGCTGCAATACGTTCATTGAGGGGTCAGATTCAGGAAATCCCCTGATAATGTATGATATACCCACAATTATAGCATGTGATCGATCCTTAACCTTGACCAAAGGTTCCTCTGTGACCAAAACCTCCACTGCAACCACCACGATATCCTCCTCTCAATCCTCCTCGTTGTTGGTTGAACTATGGCTGATTGTACTGCGACTGATTATAGTGTGGATCACTATGCTGCGACTATACGGATGTCTTTCCATTAGAGGAAATTTGGGGGTCTAAATGGGCCTTTATAAGAAAATGTGCCAACCATAATTTCTTGATAAGTTGGAATTCAAGAACCAATAGAATTTCAATAAAATGAGTCACCATAATGGTTGACTTGAGATATTTGTCATAAAAAAACTACTTTTTTTGTTTGTATTTTCAACATATCTCCTTGTGTTCTTACTCAAATTTCTAGCGGGAGCAATCATTGGATGCGGAATTAACAATGAGTACCCACACTGCATACTTTTAATGGATACCACTACCCCCAAAAACAAGAAATACTTGAAAAAAACGTGATGATGACATCCAACGAGTGCTCCCGCACAAAATTTGAGTAAAAACACAAGGAGAAATGTTGAAAATACGAACAAAAAAAGTAGTTTTTTCTTTCTTCCTAAAAAATCAATAAATATTATTTTATTATTTTTCCTTAGGAGGCCCATTTTTATGCCTCAAATTTCCTCTAATGTGCCTGTTGTTTCTCGTCTCCCTTCATGAAGTAAGTATCAACAGTCCTTTCTTGAAGCAAGTCATATGCTCGACAATATTTCTCATCATGGATGATAGATCGACATAAGTTACAAAAATATTAGCTGGATTCGACAAAACCTTTTGTAAATACATGCATTCCTCCGAACAATGTCCTCTGGTCTGAAAAACTCGGCACCAGGGCATCCCTCCTTGACTGAGCAGATTGGGTGCACCAGACTCTAAATATTCGCAGAATTCAGGACATTGATCTCTATGATGTCCTTCGAACTTACATCGACTGCACCATACCTCTTCACGAAATTCCTTCCCTTTCTTAATATCCTGCAGCTAAATAGTCAAGTTTGCTAGCTACGACTGGATCTGGCTCATGCTGATCCTTGTTTCACCAATCGGTGAAGCTTCAAGCTTCATTGCGAGTTCCAGAGCCTTCTCCTGAGATACGATATTTTGTTGCATCAACGACATTTGAATGTGTGGTATTAATGCTGCAATAAACCATCCTTGTGTTGCACATCGCTCATCCTAAAACTAACTTTATCCATTAGAGTTTTGAACCTCTGATCAAAATCCCATACCGACTCATTCAAGAATTGGTTTATCTGCTTCAATTCTGTGGTGTACTGCGATTCTGATTTAGGCTTCTAAACTCGTCGATCAACCCAGCTCTGATTTCTGCCAAAGTTTTCTGCAGAAGCCCTGCAGGTACTTGTATAAAATTCATGTACCAATCCAATGCATGACCTCTAAAGTTCGTCGCTAGTTGTCCCTTCTTGATGTCGTCATCCTGCACTTGTTTTACTATCCACACCGCTTCACATAAGAACCAATACTGCTTAGGATGATTTGTCCCATTACCCTAAAGAGAGGAAACTTCACGTCGTCGCCCGCCATCCTTTGTTTTCTACCGATGTTTATAGATCCACTACTATTACTCCTATTCTGATGCATAACACAACCCTGCGAAGAGCTTGTGTTTCTTCCTCCAAAGTTTGACAAAGTGCACGGGGTTGTGGGTACGTCCTTCCTCAGGTTCAGGGGTAGCCTGGTCGTCCTCTTCATCACTGTAGGGTTTCTTAGTACCTTGTGGCCCCGATTTGCAGTCCTCCATTCCAGTCACACTAGGACTCTCTCTCTCTATCTCAGTCCTCCTCTTCTTCTCTGGCCGAAACCTTGCCCCACTTCTCAGGCGGCAACAATCTTCCACAGATTCCCTTACAATTTCGTCATAGCTCATTTCCATCTACCCCACATCATTATACCAAACTCGCATCTGTGCAGTACCCACATCCTCTGCGCACCAAAGCTTTACTCATCGGAGTTCATCTTCAATATTCCTTTTTCACAAATGAGCATTTTAATCCATAGTTGTAACGACAATAGGTACCTTCTTCTAGGTCCCTTAAAGAACTCCATTTTTGCGTCACTGTATGATCTAACTGTATCGACAACAAACGCAATAATGTACCCTTCCAAAATGCTATGCACCCAGACGTTGATAGCCCTTCAAGCTTTATTGTTAACATGACTCATTTGTTGGGTTAGTTCTGGGGTCTAATGTTCAATCTCGCCTCCTTGGAAATTATTCTTCTGATAAGTTAGTTGAGCCAACCACTCATACAATAGTATAGGAAACTCATAGAAAAATATCTCGTGGATATCAGAGTAGATGTACTTCTGCAACCATTGATCTGTCGACCATCCAGGGTTATGATTTTCTTCCTCAGCAAATTCTTGTGTCTTTTTGTTGAACCATTCCATGATCTCCAGCTTTGTCAGATGCCACAACATGTCCTCTCCTTCTCACATTAGGGTCCCGACAATAGAACCATTTGTTGACACAGATCTGTCGACATGGGTTCACTTAGTGTCAACAAAGCTCGGCACAAACACTCATAGATATCGGCCCATAAAGGGTTTATCCTTCTGTTGCTTGGTTTTTCAACCAAGCATGTGCAAGGATGCACCTATCAACAATGTGATAGCAGTTTCAATATAGAAAGTAAAAACGATCATGAATTAAATCTAAACTAACATGTGCATATAACAATAAACTTGAAAAGATTAAGAACAAGAACAAGAACAAGAAATGAAAATAAAAAATGAATTTTGTATTGCAATACCTCAAATGGTGAGGGTGCTTGGCGTTGACCAGCTCCAAGGTTGACATGCTCCAAGCTCCAATGGTCTCTTCTCCAAGATTGCTACAATGGTCAAAGAACTCAACAGAGATTTTGATAGCATGAGGATAGGATGATGGATGGATGGAAAGTGAGGAGCCCCTATCACCTTTTTATAGTTTTTGGTGATGGGGAATACATTGTTGTTTTAAGGAAACCAATGGTATTGGCCGACATGGTTTAGGTCTCTTTTCCCTCTTTTTTCCTTTTTTGAATATTTTTATTCCCTTTAATATTTTTTGGGAATTCTGGACCCTTTTTGAGGGTTTTTTGAGGAAAAATATATATTTTGAGGGAAAAAGGGGTATTATGGTCTTTTTGGTGACCTTTTGATGGCTTTAGAGGCTCAAATGGTGGAAAAATGGACAAATGGGTCATGTGAATATGGGAATGAGCTAGTTAGCACTTTTTGGGTGTTAACAGATTGCCCCCTGATGTGTGAGGATAGCTCATCGTATGGCCGATAGACATCACAGTTCTTTTGTCATTTTTTTTCTAGGGTTTGGAGAAGAGAAGAGACCGGTTAGAGACTGGAACAACGGCTCCCTGAAAGCCGCAAAAAGAAAAAAATATTACATGGCCTCAAAATGAATGAGGAATAATCTCTGACTATGGACGAGGTGGGCATACCCATGCTCGTATCAAGTTATATACATAACAATTAGTCCCAAGAAGGGGGATCTGAATAATACATAAAAAATCTGCTGGTACATCATAATGGTCCAAAGGGGACACTATTCTGGGATGTACTCATGATCATAACATGACTGATCTCAATAAATGATACACTGGAAATGAAACAACCGTTTCGAATAAGATTTCAGAAGGGTTGATGAACTGCTGAAACTAAAGGTGTCCAACATCTATAGGGACTCAACAACTGTGAGTCAATTCTGGGGAGTATATGTAACTGTATACTCGAGGGAGTATAAAACTGGGGTACATATGAATACTGTCACCATGCGCAACCTGGATATCTATAGGAAAATGTAACTGGCTGTTTCCATAAGTAGACTCTCAAATGTGGAAGAGTCAGGTGGTATCCGGGGTCTTCAAAAAATAACTGAAAGGACCGATACCCTGTACGAGTCTCAACGGTGTGATCAAGGTGTTGAATTTGAGCATGTGAGAAACAATCATTTGGAGAGGCATTGAGGACTCCTTTCAAAATGATCTGTAGGCACTCGTCATAAATGGTGATGAGTCTAAGGCACAGGGACCTCTAGGTCTATCCTCTAGAATAGATTTGGTTGGCGTCGACAGAGGGAGACCAGCAACTACCAAGGAAATGATGTTTCCTTGGTAGGAGCGCGAGGTGTAGAACTGAAGTGTGATAGTACTGATGGTAGGAATGACATACTGTGGGGATGGGAAATAACTGGGGTCATAGAGTGGGTGGACTCAAACTTCCTTTGTTCAGAGCATGATGACATGGTTGACCTGGTAGCGTAGGAAACTGACTTGTAGGTGCGGGGATCATACTTTTAAGGACTGAAGGGTATGTATTGTAGATTGGAGTGACTCTGGGGGGGACAAGCTGATGGATGTTGTAGAGGGACTCTTAGGGTGACATACTGCAGAATGCTTTGAAAAAAGGCGACCAAAATGGGGACGCTACCATATGAGTAGACGTGATCTGTTGTGGCACCGAGAAGCACCATTGAGTCCTTCTTCATAGTTTTAATGAGCTCCAAGAAGGGATAAAAGTGTGCTCTGAAATGGTACTATCCTGTGGATTTTGTGAGCCCAGGACTGTTCGTGCTCATTAGTGCTTTCATTTTTAAGGAGTCTGAAAATGATAAGAAGACTCTGAATTGGTGGAGGAGTACCATCCTATGAATTTATGCGAGCCCAAGATGGTGATTGCTCGTGGTTGCTTTCATTTTTTGAGAGTTTGAAAGCTGTAAGAAGACTCCATTGGTGTTCTTTTTCGTAAGTTAGTCTCCAAGGCCCGAAAAAACATAAAATGATGCAAATGGAGAACTCTTCTAGCCGATGTGACCAGAGTATTCCTTTTTCGTAATTAGTCTATAAGGTCCGGAAAAGGGGTAAACTTATACTAGGTAGATTCCCTTTCAAATACTTTTAGCGAGCATGAAAGGAAGCAAGGTTGCTCGACGATCTTTTCATTGTTTTAGGAGTCAGAAAAGAGCTTAATAGAAACTCCCTAAGTGCCTTTTTCGTGAAAGAATTGCTCGGCTTGAAAAAGGGATAAAATTATACCGAACAAAAAGGTTATTGGTGAGAGTGAGGAATGATCTCGAGCATCGTCATGAACACAAAAAGTTGAATCCGGCGACAAAAAGGTCATGAAAAATGGGCAACGACCGATGTGGCATGCAAACCGAGGCGATAAGTGGCATTTTGAAAAAATGCCCAAAAATTATGGGTGTGAGAGCGAGAAATGGTCTCAAGCATCATCACGAGCATGGAGAACTGAATCCGGCGACATAAAGATTGTGAAAAATGGGCAACGATTGATGTGGCACGCAAACCGAGGTGATGAGTGGCATTTTGTAAAAATGCCCAAAAATGATGGGGGTGAGAGCGAGAAATGGTCTCAAGCATCATCACGAGCGCGGAAAACTGAATCCGGCGATATAAGACTCATCAAAAACGGATGACGGTCGATGTGGCATGCAAATCGAGGCGACGAGGGGCATTTTGGAGAAATGCCCAAAAACTATGGGGGTGAGGGCGAGAAATGATCTCAAGTATCGTCACGAGCGTGGAAAACTGAATCCGACGATATAAAACTTGTCAAAAACGGACAACAACCAATGTGGCATGTAAACTGAGGCGACGAGGGGGCATGTAAAAAATGCCCAAAAAATTTGGGCTTGAGAGCGAGAAATGATCTCAAGCATCGTCACGAGCGCGGAAAACTGAATCCGACGACAAAAGACTCGTAAAAAATGGATGACGGTCGATGTGGCACACAAATCGAGGCGACGAGGGGCACGGGAAAAAATTCCCGGAAAATATGGAGGTGAGAGCGAGAAATGATCTCAAGCATCGTCATGAGTTCGGAATATTGAATCCGATGGTATAAAAATTGCCAATAAACTGACAACAGCCGATGTGGCATGCAAATTGAGGTGCCGTGGGGCATGGAAAGAATGCCCGAAATTTTTTGGTGAGAGCGAGAAATGATCTCAAGCATCATCACGGGCACGAAAATATGAATCCGGGGTGCAAATGGTGCGAAAAACGGAGGTCATAAGGACTCCAGAATGATCAAAGGAAATGACTAGGTTAAAAAATGGCTACAAATAAAGGTGAGCCCACCAAGCCAAGGATGCATTGGTGGGGAGAAACGATGACCTGTGGGGGAAGAATACTAGGTGTACCAAATCAAATCAAATATACAAGTGATATGTGACCTCAAAAATGGTTGAGATCACGCATGTGAAAAAGTGAGCAGGGTTAATGACCTGCCCCCATGCTATGTGCATGGGGTTTATGATTGTGGATCACATATGTGTTGGTTTGAACAATGGGGTCATTGAAATAATGAGATAGATGTGATGGGGAAGGTTCAAAATGATTGATCATGCCCCCTATCCTAGGGTCGAGGTAATCTATTATGCCCCCTAACTTAGAGGTGTCAATGTGGTGCAGATGTTGTCTCAGAGAGGGATCAATAGGGCATTGAGAAACTGTTGGTGGGGGGGGTATACCATGAGGTTGTGGGACGTGGTGGCATACTGAAGTGATGATATGATGATGGGGGATTCTCCTTGTGAGGTGGATGCCCCCAGTATCTCCGACGAGAATCACGATGATGATGAGTAGGCAAGGTTTTGGGCTTGCCCCCATGCTGTGGACATGTGGTTTCCTCTTTGATTTGAAAAGGTTGAATATGTGGTTCAGAGGGATCAATGGAAGGGGTCAACCAGACAAAGGGGTCTCCATTAGAAACCATGTAAATTGTGTTAATATCTTATGAGGAGGAAGATGGTGGGGGATGAATTTCCTCAATGAGAGCAGGGGATATCTCTAGGTCAGCATTATTCAATTCGTATAGTGCTGCTCTGTAATCTGGGAGATCGGGGCAGTGATGTGAATAATGGCCGTAGATTACGCATATTGCATAAGGATGGTTTGTGCACAATGATTTATCATGAGGTTGAGGTGGTAATTCTAATTTGAAAACTAGAACGTTGGTGTCATCATCCAACATATTCATGTGTTCTTGAAGTGCTGGTAGTTGTGGACATAGATGGGTGGCGTGGCCAATATCGTCGCACAAGGAGCACTTAGGGAGCACATGGGTTGGTGGATTCGTAGCTAATTTGGGAGTCACTGGGGGGGGTGCAAGTTGTGGGTGCAGTGTTTTAGGTTGGTGGACCTCTTCCCCCAATGTTACGGGATTGAGGGGGGACATAACTAGATGTCGAGGTAGTGCCCCCTGGTGGAATTGATCGGTTTTGGGGGTTCGAACCACTAGGTGGTGGGCTATTTTGGGGGTTTGGTATGCCAGGTGGTGGATGATTTGACATATTCATAGGTTGTACCGGTTGTAGGACAACGGTTGGAGTCAGTGGGGGAGTTGGGGAAGGTAAGTACCATACAGGTATTCCTAACGTTAAACCTGGAAGGTTAAGTGTAGCCATTATTGGCGTGCTGACAACTCCTGAAAACGGGAACACAAATGGGATTGTGTGAACCGGTGTTGTTCCGATATGACTAGGTACTATGGGTGCTTGTGGCGATGCTTGAGATTGTTGAGGATGTTGTTGTTCATTGTGCGATAAGGTGCACAAATTGGATACTTTAGTTACCTGGAGAGGAGGTGGGAGTGATGGGAAAGTGCTTGTCATGGGAGTATCTGAATAAATATCGGGTCTGACTGTGGAGACGAACGTTGTAGGTGCATTATGAACTGGTTGTTCAATCATAGGGAGAACATTTTTAGGTGCAGTGGGAGTGTATTGGTTTCGACGCATTTGGAGATTCATGTCAGACGATGACATCATAAGGAGATGATGAGTATTTGAATCCATTGGTTGGTTT
Source organism: Larix kaempferi (assembly GCA_027924585.1). Lineage (NCBI taxonomy): Eukaryota > Viridiplantae > Streptophyta > Pinopsida > Pinales > Pinaceae > Larix > Larix kaempferi. The sequence continues at coordinate 4,930,089 of BSBM01000223.1, read as the reverse complement.
GTGTGTGCAACATATGTGATTTTCTATTGTGGTGCTGTGGTTCCTTGAGGAGGATCCAACGGATGAGTGTTCGCCACTCCTTGTGTGGGAAAAGGATTCTGCAGCACCATGGGTTGTGGTTGAGTAGGCGGCGCTGGTTGTGCCACGTTCCCTTGGCGTTGGGCGTCATCATTCCACAGTTGGCGCGCTCGCTCCAAATGGGGGCAAGTGTGTGTGTAATGGCCGTATACTCCACATATGGAACACGGATGGTTTGTTCGTAAATTGGGGTTCTTACCCTATTTCGGTGGTCGATCAGGGTTTTGGTTGGTGGGGGTAGCGTTGTTGTTGTTTGGAGGATAAGTCTGAGCGAATGGAGGTTGTGGTGCAGCGAGCGCTGCCTGTGGTGGGTAATAAGCCACTGGGGCTTGTGAGTGAACATGAGCATGTGTGTCCTGTTGATGGTAATACATAGGGGGTGAAACCAGAGGTGGATAGGCTGAAGGTGCGTGATGAGGTGGACCTGTTTCTTGTTATGGTTGTGGGTAACCTTGAGCTGCTAGAAGTGTTGGAGCAAGAGGTGTTTCCTGTTGAGGATAATAAGCCACTTGGGCTTGTGGCTAAACCGAAGTCTGGTGGGCTTGCTGGTTATAGTATGAAGGTGGTGCATAAGCTGATGGTGCTTTCCCATAACACTGTGGTGGACACGAGGGTCCATGAGTGTGGTGGGTTTGCGTTACTGGAGCATACAAAGTTGTAGCTCTAGAATGAGATGAAGCCCTAGAAAGGTCTGGGGCATTGTTTGTACTCATCATGGTAAAAGGTTTGTTTTGCGCCATAACTTGGCTGATAATACCATCGGCGGCATGGGATGCCCCCGGCGCGTCATGGCGGGATGGATCGCCATGCGGGGTGTCAGGTAAAATAGTGTATAGATATCCTGACTGGGCAGATATGAGGTCGAATTGCTAAGATTTTAAGATAGCTTCTTCTTCTGACTGGGGTCATTCAGAAGCTACATCTTTGGCTATGAGGGGGAGGAGTGATTTGAGGAACCAGTCCAAAAAGATTCGGTCGTCAAGTTTTATTTTATAGATGCTACGGCGCTTACGCCATTCATGGATATGATCAGTGATGTGTGTAGTGGTGTTCTGTCTACAAGACAAAAGTATTTCTACTCCTGCATCATAGCGTACAGGTAGTTGAAAGAACTGGAGGAACGTTGAGGTGAGGGACGTAAATGTGTTGTGGGTCCCATTTGGCTGCTCAATGTACCACTTGGCTGCAGAGCCAATGAAGGCTCTTTGTAAAAGTCTCAGTCTAATAGAATCATCTACTATGGAGTTAGAGGAACACCATAGGTGAAATGACATGATGTGGTTTTGGGGATCTTCCCCAGCTTTTCCTTCAAATTTTGGGATATCTGAGGGTAGATTTCTGGGCATGGGTGGCCACGTAGAGTTGTGTCTGATAGGGTCGTTGGTTAACCTTGCCAAGTCTAGTAAGTTTAGACTAGCCATGTATGGCAGACTGGCAGAAGGGTGTGGCATGGTCACTGGGGCATAGCTGTTAAGGGTAGCATTATGGAGAGGTCCAGTGCCCCCTAAGGGTATGCTAGGTGTGAAAAGGATGTTTTCTCCAGTCGATGTGGTGTGGGAGGGACCTGTGCTCCCAAGTGCAACATGGGTTGCAGAGGGGTTAGAAATAGTGCCAGGAATTCCTGGGATCTGGGTTGTGGTAATGAGAGGGGGTGTGACCCCTATGTTGGGCATACCCATAATAGGTGGTGGGCCTGTGTTGGGCATACCTAAAGGGGGAATGGCCCCTATATTAGGCATGCCTAATGGGTTTGTTGTTACCGTGGGTGGCACAGTAGTAGTAGGGTTTGTTGATGTATCTCCAATAGCACTGGTGAAAAGGGGGTCGTATTGTGATCCAGCCATGGGGTTGGTTGGTGGTGTTTTAGTAGGGCCAGAATCGGATGATTGTGTTCTATGCCGATGACGTGTCGAGTCAAGGGATAAATCTCTACGTCTATGACGTGTAGAGTCAAGTGTACCGAATTGAGGGGGTTCACCCTGAAAACGGTGGGAGCGTCTTAAATTCTCAATGGTGATAAATGTATAAAAATGTCAGTGGATGGTGGTGATGTAAAAAACTCAAAACCCTAGTGCAACAATGTGTGCAATAGGGGAGTGAAAAAAAATAATGGATCTCAGGCCAACAACCAACCTCAAAGACACTTATTATAACAGCTGTGCTATAATAAGTGGAGGGATCCAAAAAAAATGGTCAGAATACCAAAAGTCAAACAGTTCCTAGAAAAAAGTGGTGCTCACTAGACCAAAGGTGGGTATTGTATCATGCAAACACCTAACTAGAAGTATTGTGAGTCGACAAACTATATCCTCTGCAAGGTGATGAAATCCAAGTCAGACAATATAGAGTGTAGAATCAATGGCTAGATATCCCCCTACCGGGAGGGACACCGGGTAGACAATCCTAAAGAATGGAAACTAGGATACCCCGTTCATGACACGTTCGGTTGGGTGAATCTGCATTTTGGTTCTATCACCGCTGTACCCCCATACGAGTGTACAATGAGAACTTCGAAAGGTATCCTTCGATTACTGAATGGATTGCGGTATTCCACTCAGGCTTCTGGAACCAGTCTGGCTACTTCAACCCTCCTAAGGGAGAGGCCTTCCCGATAAATTGGTTGATAACCGTGTCAAAATTATAAGGTATTTTTGGGACCCTAAAAGACAACCACTATGTCTCAGATGTAAATAATTGAGGGGTGTTATTGGTACACCTATCCCCTCAATCCTACCTAACTACAAGATTCTTTTAAGTGCTCCCAAGTGGGGTTAAAAAAGCTTGTTGAATTAAGGTAGATTTTAAGGCTCAGTTAATTAAAAATGTGGCAGATTGGGTACACGTGTGATTATTTAACTGAAAATGATTTGCCTCGCTTGGGCGATTGATTACAAATGAAAAAAAAGACGTTCCAGTTTACAAAAAATAAAGGCGTTTTCGAAATGTAAATGCTATAAAAACAATTAAAAAATGATGGATTTTTGAAATAATTTTAAAGGAAAGCAAATAACATAAAATTTCAAGAAATAAATGGATTTTTTAAAAAATTGCTTGGGCAAACTATTGAGCAAATTTAAAGTGAAACCTATGAACTAAAAATAGTGCTGAAAATCTTTCTTTCACTTACTGAAATTTTTTAAAAAGACTTTTTAATGGAGCATATATAAATAGAAAATGATTCACTATGGTTGTAAAAATGTAGAAAAAATAATGCTGGAAAATAGGCTAATGGACAAAAAATACAGCAAAATTATTTCTAAAAAATTGGCCGAATTCAAAATAACAGCATCGCGGGTTTTAGGGAAAAAGCTGCGATGTGCATCGCGGGTTTCAGCCGCGAAGTCGCGATATGCAGCGTGGAAAATAGCCGTGAAGCCGTGATGATCAATGCGTAAAATAGCCGCGAAGCCGCGATGTGCAGCGCGGAAAAAGGGCGCGAAGCCGCGATGTGCAGCGCGAAAAATGGCCGCGAAGTGCAACGCGAAAAATTGCCGCGAAGTGTCGCATGGAAAAAGGCCCCGAGGTTGCGATGAGCCACGTGACTGTCGGGCGAAAAGTCACGATGTGAATGCCGAAAAATGAACGCCGAAAAACGAACCCGAAAATGGAAATTTCAGGCTGTTAATGGCTACAGAAAGGGCCAAGATCTAGAGTAGCAATGGATCTGCTGCCTAGTATGGCAGATCTGCAAATTAAAATTATTTAAAACTAACAAAAACTAAGATCTAAAGCAAAAAACCAAGATCCAAGAATTCGAAGCTAGCAGAGTCACCAAAAACTGTTGCTTGTTTTTTCAACCAAGCATGTGCAAGGATGCACCTATCAACAATGTGATAGCAGTTTCAATATAGAAAGTAAAAATGATTATGAATTAAATCTAAACTAACATGTGCATATAACAATAAACTTGAAAAGATTAAGAACAAGAACAAGAAACGAAAATAAAAAATGACTTTTGTATTGCAATACCTCAAATGGTGAGGATGTTTGGTGTTGAGCAGCACCAAGGTTGAGATGCTCCAAGTTCCAATGGTCTCTTCTCTAAGATTGCTACAATGGTCAAAGAACTCAAGAGAGATTTTGACAGCATGAGGATAGGATGATGGATGGATGGAAAGTGAGGAGCCCCTATCACCTTTTTATAGTTTTTGGTGATGGGGAATACCATTGTGGTTTTAAGGAAACCAATGGTATTGGCCAACATGGTTTAGGTCTCTTTTTCCTCTTTTTTCCTTTTTTGAATATTTTGAATATTTTTATTCCCTTTTAATATTTTTTGGGAATTCTGGACCCTTTTTAAGGGTTTTTTGTGTTTTTTGAGGAAAAATATATATTTTGAGAGGAAAAAGGGGTATTATGGTCTTTTTGGTGACCTTTTGATGTCTTTAAAGGCTCAAATGGTGGAAAAATGGACAAATGGGTCATGTGAATAAGGGAATGAGCTAGTGAGCACTTTTTGGGTGTTAACACCTTCCCAGCAACACTCGTAGAGTGAGTGAGGTCTCACCCGAGATACCTAAGGGGTATGCATGAACCAAGATTCCACAGGTATAATAGGACATGCATCATTCACATTTAATCACAACATAACTCAAAGATTGAAATAATTATCATTGACATTGTAACCATTATAACTCAAAGACGTACTAATCAAATCTATGCAGTAACAAATTATAGAAACATATTAAACCAATTGGAGATACATAACATAACTACTATATTATAGATATAATCATGTTATGACAGAACTAATCATACTGCGATCAACACATAAGAGACATGAACAAAGCATTCCTTCTCATTACATGTCAATCTGTCTTACAAATAAAGAATACAACTTTGCAAAACCCATCTGAACACCTTAGATCAATGTCAATACAAGGATGCCATTCAGTGCGAAAGATAGATCAAAATTCCACATATGCGAAGATATTTTTTTCGACCCAAAGACAAGATCAAGATAATATCATAAGAAAAGATGCCCTAAAGGCTTACGATGCGACCTCTATTTATAGGCTCAATGGCCATTACAAAATTGGCCCACTTCGAAAAGTGGCCATATCTTAACCACGAAGTCTAACTAACTCTATTCCGCTTTCTCTACTTTGTCCACTTTGTCGTGCTCCGCGATTGGTCCTTTACCCTTGTCGTTGTCTCCTTTGTCACTATTTGTACCAAAAATTATGCAAACTAGCCCCGTGCCAATAGTTCTCACCATGTGAACATTGCTAAAAAATCTAGACAAGAAAAGGCACATCAGTTTACTCTATCAAACCTTGTTCTAAAATTAAAAGCAGTTATAGAAAACCAAGAGTTGTCAATTATGCTTCATAGTTCCCCTTGCATGTACAAGTTAGTTCCATTGCTAGGTGTGGAAAAGATAAAGTGAATCAAAATTCCAACACTAAAAGAATATTTCCTATGACATTAGACTGTCCCATTAAATGAACTTGAGTGTAAAAACAAAAACGAAGAAGACAATTTTGCATGTTATCATACTCATGTTCAGTTTAATTATTCTTGCGTCCAAAAACATACCAACAGAAGTTTGGTGAGCTCTTTATAGTGTTGGGCCATGAACACCAAGGCAAGAATTTAGATATCAGCACCAAACTCAATAACATATTTATGTTCCATAACTGAAACTATTTTCAATTGCGCCTCAAGTTATCATGTATCTATTCATGGGAAATTGACATGCCCTCCCTCTCCAAAAGAAGAAAATATTTCACTCAAAAAAACCACCACACCTCAAGGAATCGTGTTGATGCAAACCCAGTCGACAGGGGTTCCGCACACTTGACACCCTAACCACCGCGATCTCCTTGAGCACCGGCCCAGACAGGTTTAACCCTGTCCAGTAACACCTACGGAGCAGATGAGGTCTCACCTGAGATGTTCAAGGGAGAGTTTACAGAACCATGTTTCCGCCGAATGAAGGAGGATGTTGTAAATCAATTGGTTAAATTATTGCAACATCCAGAAATGGATCTAAACATTCAACTCAGGCATTAAACATAATCGCAACATCATTCTACAGAGCTTATCATTAACAAAACCATTATTGCGACATATATAACAGTAAAGCATTAATTGCAGCAAGGAAACATCGCATCATTCATATATTCGTATCGCAAAAATGCATTTACCACAGATAAACAAAAGACATAGGGATTGTTCTCAAAAACTCTGTCACATCATATTTTATCTCCGCAAACACCCAGATACAACAAGATATTGAACTCAATTATCTCTCGGATATCACTTTGCTATCACTTAGAAAAGACTTTCAAAGATCTATCAAGCCATCCAAGGATATTCCAACAATTACAAACCTACATCTACTTATAGGCTTGCACCTTTACATTTGTGGTCCACTTAGGTAACCGCCTAACTGCTTCTTAACAAAATTTTACAAAAACTAACCCAAAATCCCACAAAATGCGGTCAAACGACCTAGAAACCCCCATAGTGCGGTCTAAATGACCCAAAATATACATGACGTGGTCCAAATGACCCAAAATATACATAACACGGTCCAAATGACACAAAACTACAAAAATACTTCTCACCTTGCTCACTGCTTTCCGCCTTCCGTGGTATCTTTGGCCTTGCATAGCATTCGCGATGCTGACTCTTCAAACCTCCTGCCAACATGCCCCCAACATAATCTTGTGGCTCGCCCTCGAGCCACGTTAGCTGGACATCATGTACTGAGTGGTCTTCAGCCTGAAGTCCTCGTACTGCTGATCGACCTCCTGGACTTGTTCCTTCGCCACTGCGGCCACTGCCCGACTCTCTGTCACATCCTGTGTAGATGGATGCTTAGTCATCTTCTCTGTAACTTACCGATGACCCTCCTACACAACTTGCAGCACGGAACTAGCCTTGACCAAAAACTAACCACCAATCTCTTGGAATTCCTCCAGGTGCGCGCCGCGTTTCTTCTGACGCTCTTCAACCTTCGTGATTCATTGCTACAAATATTTCAGTTCTACGGATTTGGCGACCTGAGCAACTGGTGGGAGCATCCTTAGCGACACTTTCAATGACGCCAGTTGCCCTTCTGCTTCTTGCTGCTGCTTAGTCAACTGTTCCAACTGCTCATCGTGAACAATGCTACCCCAAAACTGTGCGGTACCTGTCGTGAGCTTTGTTGCTGTCTGTTCCAGCTCTCCTAGCTGTGTTGCCGCCTCCTCAATGGCGCGTTTCTAGTCATCTATGTGTTCTTGTGGGGTGCCTGAGTTCAATAAAGCTGTTTACTCCACATTTTCATGCTGTAATTGGGCGATGACATCCCCAAGTCGTTGTGCTCTTTGAACCGAATCCAACTGCACGGTATGCTTGAGAACATGTTGACAGGCTTCGGAGACGGCTTCTTCCAACCGCATGTTGCTGTCCTAGAGAGCAGCTCTTTCTATTGTCAAGCGATCTTGCTCCTTCTTGAGTTCCACTACGGCACTAGTCTTCTCTGCCATCAGCTGCTTGATCTTGTCCTCCAATTCATTGACTACCTTTGTTGCCTCAACTGCCTTTCCCTTTAGCTCCGTGACCTCTTGCGGGGTTGCTGCTTCGTTTTCTTGCGATCGAAGGAACTGACTGTTGATGTCTTGTATTCTATCTACCATTTCTCGGCTGGAAACTGCTTGCACATTTGTCAACTCCTTCGTTGGCATCTCATTGACGTTGATGGTCAAATTTTCCAACTGCGACAGCAAGGCCTGGAGAGCCTCGTTGTCAGTCACAATCGCCTTAGGGGGAATAGTCACATTCTGAACCTGTGGCTCAGTGCTGATTGCACCAACGACCTTCCCAGTTGCAACCTCTGGTCCCCTCTGCTGAACAACATCACATAAAGAATCAAGATGAACATTTACCTCTTTGAAACCAGCTTCTGCCTGTGCTATCATCGCTCGGGCTGCCACATTTGTCGCATTGGTGACAACCGCTATGAGGCATCCCAACGGCGTCTCTGTTATTGGAGAGGCCCCACTGATCATTGCATACTCATGACGTGCCTTCATTCTTCCCTCCTCGAGGTCGCGGTCGATATCCTCATCCGTGGGTGTCTTTGTGGATGACTCCTGATCTGAGTCATGGTGACTCTGCTGGTCCTGCGCATATAATGCATCATCTAGGTCCGTCGCTGGAGGTCTCGCCTCGATCTCCGCCAGACTAACTGGTTCCCACCATTTGACCGACCAATCACTGACGATTCCCTACATCACTTCTTTAGACAACTTATAGTGTGTCAACAACCATTGCTTTGTAGGGTCGCACCTTGCCTGCACGTGAATCGCGTGATGCCGAATCACGAACAAAGCAATCGACTTGTACTTTACCGTGATTTCTTCAGTTAAGCGGGGCACCTTCATCGTTGCATATTGTAGCATCTCCCAATACAGTCAAAACTGCATTTCCCTTTCCCTCAGGCACTCGGGTTCCTGCACCCACCACAAGTTCTAATAGCGTGCACCCTTATGGCTTTTCGCGGCCTCAACTTCCATGCCCTGGTAAGTGTAAGGATCCTTCCAGGTGACCAATGTGATTAAGATTAAGAGCCAGCTATACGTGAAGGGGCCTTTCCCATCTTGGATGAATGCTGCATCCTTCGCTAACTAGTTCAACAAAAATAGTGACCAGTTCATCTGCACACCTTCTGCGCACTGTGCTGCGCACGCCACGACCCCTGAGTTGCATTGGTTGGTTCGATTGTTCCGGACCACTTTGAAACTTAATATATTCACGCCAGTGAGGACCTCCTTATCATTGATACTGCTGGTGCGGTAAGCCTGGCCATCATGTTCCAGTGTGTAGCACCGGACCAATTGTGCCACCCTCTTCTTATCATTCTCCTTCCCTCTGAAGTATTGCGAAGGGTCCACTCCATACTTCTACAATCCTGTGATCTCAGTGATCAATTCGACAGTGACTGAAATTGGTCTATCCAGCCACAATGTGCTGCCATGGAAGTAGGTCAGCAGCTGCTTCACACAAGCATTAACCTCTTGCAATCACCCAAAGTGTGGCATATTAATGAGGCCAAGCAACCCTGCTTGGGCCAACCCGCGCGCCCAATCTTGCGGAACCGGTGTACCACTAAGCTGCGTCCTTGACACGTAGGGGTCCGACGTAATTTCCTTATATGCCACCATGTCACAGTCATCATATTTCAGGCGCATCAATGCTGACACAATATCGACAGAGCACTGCTTACCTGCTGGGAGCATTGGCATTCGCACAGGGTATTTCTGATTCTTTGTGACCTTCCGGAGCGGTATACTAGGCCGACAGGGGGGCACATACCCAGGGATATCTGCAGCAAATAGCCCTTCCCAAGCATCCGAATCATGAACTCCACGGCTGGACTGTCCTACCTCCACTTGGACCTCCTCCATAACCGCTGCGAATGAGCATAGCTGCCGCTTGCTCTACGGGGACTCAGAATGCTGACCTCCCTCTGCTTCTTTGGGATTCCCGTAAACGCTGACCCACCTGGCATGCTGGAGACCTCTTCTTCGATGCTTACTGGCCTAGCTGGTGACTCTACACCACTGGAAACTTCAACCATGGGTGTACTCAGCATTCCGCAACAGGGCCCCTCTTGGCGCAACAATTTCTTACCCACCAACACAACTTGCAGACAACAAACACTCAACACCTAACTTGGAAATTCAATGTAACAATACAACATTGAGCTTATCCTTCACACTTGGCACAATGGTTCCTTTCGACTAGAGCTGACCCCTTCTTATAGTGCCAAATTGCGTCCTTAACCATCATTAACAAATTGAAGCATGCATTATGACCAAATCCTGCCTTAATTACCTAAATCTGCTGTCGATTCTGTCAATCCAATGGCCGGATCCACCATTAATGCCGATCATTCCATCATGCAGTGCTAATTAACTGTTTTTAAATTTCTGCATTTATTACCGATTTGACTCGGTTGCACCCCTGTCGCTATCGCAACCCAACGCCTAAACCGCGATACAGGTTCTCCAACCTGTGCCAACCTGCCATCGATCATCTTGCCATTTTTTTAAATTTATTTTTAAATTTATTTATTTATTTAATTTAATTAATTAATTTATATTTATTTAATTTAATTAATTAATTAATTAATTTTTATTTTTATTTATTTATTTATTTTTTTTTTTTTTTTTTGATGTGACTCAGGCATCGCACTGCTCCAAGCCTGTCCTGTAGGGCTTCAACCTACTACCATTGATCAATTTTGGGAGCATCGCTCCATCTAACTGCTGCAACTGTACTGCTCCTCTTGAAGTGATGCTATTGATGCGATATGGACCAAGCCAATGCATCTACAATTTCCCGGGATGCTTTAAAAACTTGCTGTCATACAATAACACCAAGTCACCCTGCTGAAACTATTTTTTTTTATATGGTGATCATGCCAAGCCTTCTGACAATCCTTCTCCATGCTCTGGTGGAAGCCTGTGATAAAGCGGTCTTCCTCAAGCTGCACTAGCTACGCCAGACGTTCTCATAATGCCGCTTCATCATCCATACATGTCACTGTTGATGTATATGTAACTTCGAAATGTATTTCACATATATGTATATTGTATTCCTATAGAGATGTTATTATTCCTCTATACGGAAGTGGTTGTATTCCTATAGAGATGTTGTTATTCCTCTATACGGAAGTGTCGTCATTTATATTGTAAGTGTCGTAACTTATACTTATGGGTTATTAGACCACCTTGTTGGGGTCGGCCCTATATAAGTCATGTGGGTCAAAGGGTTATTAGACCACCCTATTGGGGGTTGGCCATGTGGGTCAAAGGGTTATTAGACCACCCTATTGGGGGTCGGCCATGTGGGTCAAAGGGTTATTAGACCACCCTAGTGGGGGTCGGCCCAGTCAGCATTATGTTAAGTGGTTAAGTTGAGGCTGACCTAATTGAGTAAAGGTCAAGTCAAGTTAGTGTATAAATAGAGAGTGTGTCTCTCTCATTTTACAAATTCTATTCTCTCACTCACACTTTGGAGAGTGGCACACTTGTGGAGGAGGAGGCTCTGCTGCTAGGAGAGGACTATCTCTTGTATTCTAGTTGTATCATTGCTCTATCTGTCTCTGAGGAAGTTATTGGGGTTTTTCACCTTTATGGTTTTCCCCAAGTAAACTCTGTGTCTTTTGTGTGCTTGCATTATTGTGTCCATGATTGATATGTTGTAGATTTGCTGTACATGTTGTTCTCTCAGTTAAGATCCTAGATCAGATTGAAGTAAATTCTAAAAATTTAACAGTCACTGCCACGATGCACAGACTCGAAACGATGTACTCCATAGGCACAATCGCTTCTTTCCCATACACCAATTTGAATGGTGTCTGTCCTGTCAACCTTTTACAAGTGGTGCGATATGCCCATAACACTACTGGAATCTTCAAATCCCAGTCGTCGCAATTCACATTGCAAACCTTGTCAACGCATGCTCCAAGATCTTGTTGAAAGCTTCTACTGTCCCATTTTCCTGCGGATGATATGGCATGCTCTTCTTGTGCTGTATCTTCAATTCTGCTGTTAATGCACTGCCGGTGCAATTAATAAAATGACTGCCCTGATCGCTCATCAATACCTTTGGGCAGCCAAACCAAGTGACGATGTTGTCAAACAAGAAACGTGCTACTGTTGCCGCTGTGCAATCTATGACTGGTGCAACGTCGCCCATCGTGTCAAATAATTTGTTTCCGTAATGATATATCTTGCACCAGTGCGCTTCCCAGGTGGGTTGATAGGGCCCACAAAATCCACTGCCCATCTATCAAATGGCTATAGTGTAACTTGAGGTTTTAATGGCATCTCATCCTTCCTAGAGGGTTTCCCAGTTCGTTGACAGATATTGCAGGTCCACGCATAATCTGTCGCATCATTGTGAAGTGTCGGCCACCAAAGGCCTGCGCGAAGCACCTTTCTGGCAGTCGCACGATTGCCATAGTGTCCATCAGCTACTCTTGCATGTGCTTCCAACAATATCTACCCTTTCTCATGAGGCAGAATACAACGCCTTAAGATCTCGTCAGATCCCAGTTTGTACAACTATCCTGCAATCAGCTGGAAATCTACAGCCTTGACCACCAGCTTCTTCTTCTGACTAGTGGTGAACCCTTCTAGTGCGGTTCTTGTTGCCAGAAACTGAATGATTTCTCCATAGTAGTCATCAACTACTTCAACCTTAAACAGTTGTGCATCAGGCAATCCCTCCTCAATGTTGGTTGGTTCCTCTCTTGTCTCAATTTGCGACAGATGATCTGGCCTTGTGTTCAAGCATCCTGGCTTCACGATCACCTCAAAATCAAACTCCTAAAAAAGAAGTAGCCAATGACATATCTTCCCCCCCAACACAGGCTTATTGACCATATATTTCAATGCAGAGTGGTCTGTGAACATCTTAAAGTGACCGCCTAATAGGTAATGCCTGAACTTCTGTAGTGCATATACCATCGCCAGACCTTCCCTCTCTGTAGTTGTATAGTTCCTCTTTGCAGACGACAACTTCCAACTTGCAAAAGCAATGGGGTGATCCAGATCCCCTTCCCCTAGTTGCGCGAGCACTACTCCCAGCGCAATTGATGATGCATCGACGTGGACATGGAATTCTTTACTCCAGTCCATAAATACCAATATCGGCGCTGAAGCCATCTTATCCTTTAGCGTTTCAAAACTAACTTGACATTCAGGACTCCACCGAAATACCGCATCTTTCTTCAGCAACTTCTCCATAGGGGTCGTGATCGCTGCATACCCCCAGATGAACTTGCGATAATACTTAGTGTGTCTCAACGTCGCTCTCAACTGCTTGACATTAGTCGGTGGTGTTAAGCTCAGAATGAGTGCAATCTTTGCGGGGTCGACCAAAAATCACTGAATGAAATCCCTGAAAGCAGCAAATACGACCCGAGAGAATATCGCTGGTGCATTCTTCAACCCAAACCGCATCACTGTGTACTGAAAACAACCCCATTCTACCACAAAGGTTGTCTTGTGGCGGTCTTCTTTCGCGATTTTGATCTGATGATAGCCAGAGAACCCATCCGTGAAAGAATACATCTCTTGGCCACCCACGCCTTCCAGCACCTCATCAATGAATGGGGTCGAAAATGGATTGTGCAGACATGCGTCATTCAACTTCCGTAAGTCGACACAAATGCGCACTTCGCCTGTCTTCTTGTCCTACACCACCATAGGACTAATCCAGTTTGATTCCTCAACTGGTTCAATAATGCCAGCATCCAACATGCGGTCAAGTTCTAATTTGACCCTCTCCTTATGGCGTGGATTCAATCGATATGGTCACTGCCTTATCGATTTTGCATCTGGTTTCAATGGGATCTTCATTTCCCCTAAATCCCCCAAGATTCCCTTCATCTCAGAAAACTTCATAGGGAACAAGTCTTGGAATTCATGCAAGAAGTCGGTAACTTTCCCCATCATCTCATCATCCCAATAGTCCCCAACATTCACAAAATTTGGACTTTCCTCTATTCCAATATTGACCTTCCGGAGCTTCAATAGCTGACTGATCGGATCAGTTGGTGCATTTGGTGCCACCACATCGTGACTACCTTCTGATTCCAGAATATTGACATTCCACAGATCATCACCATCCTCTGGCCCACCAGTAATATTATAACATTCCATCATGGACTGCATCTTGCAGTGCGTATGCGGGTCTGTAGGATATGCCACTGGGACAACCTTCAAAACTATGTTGCGAATGAGCTACAAAGAATTATGGACATCCGGGTTGGCATCCGCAAAGCTGAACATATGAGTAAAACAAACTGTCAACTCCAACCAAGTGGTAATCTCCCCTCGCAGTTCGGCTGCAGTATACCATGATCGTGGCATCTAGTCCAATTTATGGACAAAGGCATGGAACCACTCATCCTTTGGTCGCGATGCCCACAACATCTGACATTCCATCAAATGATTGCCAGGGTCATTCCGTCCATCATATTTCCCTTTGTGGTAAACTTCGGTGTTGCCAAAGCGAACTGTCCACAATCTATGGCACTGTGGCCACCTAGCAATCGATTTCCTATGTGTCGTCCACCAGCGTGCTGGAGCAGCCTTCAACACTTCCTCCAATGCTAGTAATCGCTGTGGTTTTGAGACCTTTTCCTTGAATGCCACGAGAAAATCAGACAAATTGGGCAACCCTTCATATACTGGTAGTGCAACAGGTTCAGTTGCAACGTGGCATAATGATTGCGTGACTAACCCACACTTGCGGAGTGACGCCTCATGCAAGCGATTCTGCCAATTCTCTAAAGAATCATCAGAGTCGGAAGACACAGAGCTGAAACTGCGCCACCCAAGCTCACCGTCGGCAGTCAGATGAATGTAATATTCTGAGATATTGTATGCATGGTTCCATCTGCTGGGAACTTCATCCTTTACCGGTTCAATATACCTGTGTCCTTCAGTCGAATCCAACAGAGCTATGACTCTGAGGTCACGGTTTTCAAAAGTCATCATTTGCTTCTTAAAGTTGATTACTGCTGCACTGTCGTTAGCCCACCAAATCCCTAACAATGCGGGATAGGAGCTTCCCCCTTCAACTAATTCAATGACATCGAAGTCGGCATATGTATTCATTCCCTCAATGTCCACAACCAGGCGTGGAACTCTCCCAATCGGTGTCACCTTGGCCTGATTAGCCAGATGGAGCTGCACGAGAGACCAACTCAGCGCGGGACTCCACATTTTCTGCCAAGCCTGCTTGGTTAAAATGTTGACATCCGAACATAGATCTAGAATAACATAATAAACTTCATAGTCTCCAATCTGAATGTTCATGCACATTTCCTTACCTGTCTTTTGCCTTTGTAAGGAATTTACCGCAGACTCTCACCAGCCCCTGGCTGGTCACTGCAACAACCCTTCAAGCTTGGCAAGAGCATCTGGATCCCTTTCCAGCGATAAACAACTTTCAAAAAATTTCTGTAGGGTCACAGACTGCCGCGATTGACTTTCCTTTGAGGTGGCATAAAAAATAGGGGGCATGTCACAAATAATTGCCTTATTGTGATCTTTTTCCATCGCACGACACGCTTGAAAGAATGCATCACGCTCAGAATCAATGTCAAACGATAACTTCTTCTTCCCGGCTAACCAGATGAGGGATTGTGGACCGTCTTCTCCTATTGTTGCACCTCGACGCGTGATAAATGCAATAACCGTGTCTTGCATCCTCGGTTCCATAGAATTTTCCGTGATAGTTGCACCCTGAGTCTGATTTAGCGGTGGATTCCCAAGTTGGTGCATGTTCTGGTTAGCATTCTGATTCGGACGCTGGTTCTGGTTCTACAGTGGTTGTTGTACTTGATTCTGCGCTGGTTGCTGCACCTGATTCTGATTTTGCAACTGCGAAACATTCCTCGCTTGCCATCGTGCAATCAACTGTGGGAAATTTTCAACACTATGATCGGTAACAAAACAAAACGTACACCGTGTCTGCAATTGTGGGAAATCTCGCTGGTAGTGTCCCCACACTCCACAATTATAACACTGGACAGGTCCTTGACCTCCTCGTCCTTGTCCTCCTCCGTGACCAAAGCCTCTGCCACGTCCTCCCCAAAATTCTCCACGGAATCCCCCTTGCTGCTGGTATTATGACTGCTGTTGTAGTTGCGCATACTACCCGAGATGCACGTACTGTGGCTGCTGTGGAGCCATTTGCATCAGAGCATATTGCGGCATAAACTGTTGTGGTTGCCGCTGCGGTACAAACTACACCTGCGATTGAGATAATGACTGGGCTACCTGTGGCTGCAGTTGCGGTTGTTGTACGACACACTGGTCGTCCTTCACATAGAATGCATCGTACATTCATTGATGAACTAGCCCATATGCCTCGAAGTGCTTGTCTTCATGTCCCACGGACTTGCAGAAGGTACAATACAGATTCATTGGTTTTGTGACAGATGTGACACCACGGCATACCACCGCCACTCAATGGATTCGATGCTCCTGAAACCAGATAATTGTGGAAGTCTGGGAAATTATCCTTAGTATGCCCCTGTTCGTGACATCACGTACACCATACTTCTTCACGCTATTCCTTACCTTTCTTAAGGTGTTGCAGCTGTATTGTAAAGTTAGCCAACTATGTCTGAATCTGCGACATACTCACGGTGTTCTCACCAAGTGGCAAAGCTTCCAACCACATCACAATCTCTAGGGCTTCACTCGGTGTTGTAATGTTCTACTGCATCAGCGGTAGTCGAATTTGAGGGAGCAATGCTGCGATGAAACATTCTTTGTGCTGGACAGTGCTCATGTCGAAGCTAACCCTTGCCATCAATGTTTTGAATCGCTGGTCAAAATCCCACACTGTTTCATTGGGGTACTGTTTAATTTCTTTTAGTTCTGTAATATACTGCGCTTTAGATTTGGGTTTTCTAAACTCTGCAATCAATCCAACTCGAACTTCATCCAACGTATTTTCTGGAGCGCCTACAAGAACCTGAACAAACTTCATAAACCAGTCTAATGCGCGACCCCGAAGGGTTGTCGCCAATTGGCCTTTCTTGGAATTATCATCGGTAATTTGCTTTACAGTCCATACTGCTTCACATAAGAACTAGTACTGCTCAGGATTATTTGTTCCATTTCCGTGGAATAGTGGTAACTTTGCATCTTCGCCCGCCTTCCTAGGATTCCTTCCTATAGTTGCCGAGCTACTAGCAATTAAATTTTGTTGACCTGATTAACATGATGGTGTCAAAGTTGTATTTCTTACTAGTTGAGACATAGTGAGAGGAGGTGTGGGTATGTTGCTGCTGGGGTTTGGTCCTGCCTCTATCCTGGGTGTAGCCTGGTCGTCCTTGTCGGCATTGTGAGGTCGCTTTGTCCCATGTGGTATTCCTTCGCGACCTTGCGTTTCGATCACAACAGGACCTTCTCCTGTCCTTTTCCTCTTTTCCTGTCGAAACCTTGCTCCTCCCCTTGTAAGACCACTCTCTTCCTCAGCTTCCTTCACAGTCTCGTCATGACCCGCACCCATCTACCCCTTATCATTCCATGTACCGCCCCCCTGCCGTCCCAGTATCCACGGCCTCCACCCACCAAGGTTCTTACTGATCTATGTACATATTCAGTATGCCCTTCTCGCAAGTGAGCATTTTAATGGACAACTGCAGCGATAACATAAACCTACATCGTGGCCCATTGAAGAATTCCCGTTCTGCCTCACTATAAGACTTTATGGTATCAACCACAAATTCAGTGATGTAGCCTTCCAGTATGCTGTTGATCCAAACCTCAATAGCCTGTGATGCTTTGTTGTCGACTTCTTGCAGCTCCTGGATCATTTCTGAGGTCCAGGCTGTCGGTTCACCACCTTGGAATTTCCTCTTTTGGAAGGTCAGTTTTGCTAACCACTCATACAGGATGATTGGGAACTCGCAGAAAAAATATTTGTGTGGACTGTCGTGAATGTAATTTTCCAACCACCAATCTATCGACAACCCCAGGTTCTTATTCTCTTTTTCGGTGAACTCTCGCAACTTCAGGTCGAACCAATCTTGAATCTCCGGTCTTGCTAGATGCCACAACATATCCTCCTTTCACTTCGTACTACAGTCCCGACAATGGAACCATTTGTTGACGCAAACCCAGTCGACAGGGGTTCCGCACACTATTGATGCCCAAACCACCGTGATCTCCCTGAGGATCAGCCTAGACAGGTTTAACCCTGTGCAACAACACGTGCAGAACAGATGAGTTCTCACCCGAGATATTCAAGGGAGAGTTGACGGAACCATGTTTCTGCCGAATGAAGGAGGATGTTGTGCATCAATTGATTAACTTATTGCAACATTTAGAAATGTATCTAAACATTCAACTCAGGCATTAAACATAATCGCAACATCATTCTACAAAGCTTATCATTAACAAAACCATTATTGGGACAGATATAATAGTAAAGCATTAATTACAGCAAGGAAACATCGCATCATTCATATATTCGTATCACAAAAATGCATTTACCACAGATAAACAGAAGACACAGGGATTCTTCTCAAAAACTCTGTCACATCATATTTTATCTCCGCAAACACCCATATACAACAAGATATTCAACTCAGTTATCTCTCAGATATCTCTTCGCTATCACTTACAAAAGACTTTCAAAGATCTATCAAGCCATACAAGGATATTCCAACACTTACAAACCTACATCTACTTATAGGCTTGCGCCTTTACATTTGTGGTCCACTTAGGCAACCGCCTAACTGCTTCTTAACAAACTTTTACAAAAACTAACCCAAAATCCCACAAAATGTGGTCAAACGACCCAAAAACCCCCATAGTGCGGTCTAAATGACCCAAAATATACATGACGCGGTCCAAATGACCCAAAATATACATAACGCAGTCCAAATGACCCAAAACTACAAAAATACTTGTCATCTTGCTCGCTGCTTTCCACCTTCCGCGGTATCTTTGGCCTTGCGTAGCATTTGCGATGCTGACTCATCAAACCGCCTACCAACAAATCGTGCTAATACTTTTCCCGTCCTTTTTTTTTTTCTTATTGTATGTTGTACATGATGCGTTTCTGGTTTCTAGAAACAATTCCCAATTTTCAAGAATTGTTTCCAAATGCTGGAAATAGATCCACCACAACTAGAAATGGATCCTCTAATTGGAAACGGATCCAATTGAAATTCAGGCGAGGATACCAATCATTGAATTCCTCATAGTTGGAATGTGCAAGTTAGTTCCATTGCAGGTGTGGAAAAGATCAAGTGAATCAAAAGGCCACTTCGTTTAGCTTCACTCCATACTCCTTGCAAAACCCCAAAAGGTGGATATCTGCTTTGAAACCAGAGATGGATTTAAGAGGGAGATTCTCTGGGAATCCTGACTCTCCTTCTCTGCATTCCATTTGCCACTTAATGTCTTCACTAATGTGTACATATTTTCTTCTACGCCTAGTGGCTTCGGCATTTATTTCCTTGATTCTGGCCACCACTCCCTTTAACTTGCAGACTTCTACCATTATGAGTTCTTAAATCCTGTGTATCCTCTCCAATATTTCGCAAGCCTGCTCATGAAAAGGACTCAAACCACCAACCTTGCTAGTAGCGAGTTCTAATTGTTGTTCTAGCAATTCCTTGCTTTCTTCTAATTTTTCTATGCTTTCTTTTAAG
This sequence comes from Larix kaempferi, assembly GCA_027924585.1. NCBI lineage: Eukaryota > Viridiplantae > Streptophyta > Pinopsida > Pinales > Pinaceae > Larix > Larix kaempferi. The sequence continues at coordinate 4,910,822 of BSBM01000223.1, read as the reverse complement.
TCATCAATTTGTTGAGTGGTATCAAATTTCTCGGACTCCAGCTGCAGGTTCCTACTTTCCAGACCCTGCTTTTCCGCTTCTAGGGCCCTCATTTGTATGACCAAGGCTCTCTTTTCGGCTTCTAGGTATTGAAATTTTATGTTTACCTCTTCCTTCTCTGACACAAGGGTGTTACATTTCTCCACCATCAAATTTGAATAATTATGTTCTTTGACCAGATTTTCCTGCAAATGGAGGGTTTTCTCCTTTTCTAATTCTAACTCATCTGCTAATATGTCGACATTGTCTGCAGTTGCTTAAATAGAAGCCACAAAAATGGATGCCATGAGTTTGTGTGTGCGCTTAGTACCTTGCATGACTGTTGTTTCATGTTTGGTAACAATGTCTGGTTGAAACGGTCTCTTCACCCTAGTCACTGTTTCTTTGATAATGGATTTCCTTTTCTTGTTATAAGCGAACCTGTCCCATTGAGACACTATGCTACCTTTTGATGGTGTAAAAGGGACAAGCTGGAGGTTTCTTATAGGGATGTCCGTATCCACATCTTGGACATTTGGTATTCTTGGCTTAGAATCCTCCTTCAATTTCTTTTCTTCTTCTTCTTTCCTCTGCGCTTATTCTTCTGCTGCCTTCCTCTGAGCTTCTTCTTCTGCTTGCTTGGAAATCCCTTCCAGTCTGATTCTTTCTTCCTCCTGAACTCTTCTAGCTTATTCCTATGCTACTTGGATCCTCTGAGTTTCTTTTTATCGAAGTTCATCCTCTTTCGCCTGGCTTGCTCTCTCAATAGCTTCTCTTTGGATTCTCTTGGCTTCTTCCTTGATCCCTTGCTCTTCTTTAGAGAGAGTTTGAGCGGCTTCAGCTGTTTCCTTTACCTACTGTTGTTTTTCCTCCTTGACAATACCAGAGCTAGAACTGGCTCCGAATTTACTTATTCGGAAAATTTGTAGTTCAGTCATGTTACTGACCCCTCGATACACTTCTTTGTCCTCATCATAATAATGGGTGTATTCAAAGTTAGCATGGAGCTCCTTGCAATGTTGTGCAGCCTTGCCGCGTTGATCGTTCCTCCAAAAAATATTTTCCCCAAAGTGAAAGTCTTTCAGTTCTGCAATAAACTCCTCTACAGTTGCAATCCCTGAGAATTTGTAGGCTCCAATATAAAAAGTTAAAGGTGGGAAAGTTTCCTTCTTTTCCTTGTACAAGGTGCTACCAACCCCATCAAGAAACACTTGTCTTACTGCCTCCTTGTGGACTATGTAGTCAGTACAATATCTAGGTAGAATATATGGGGGTTTAGAGCCTCCATACATTCTTATGAAAGTGCCTTCCGGTGAAAAATAGAAGTCACCATAATTCTCCAGGACTTCCATGGCATTTTCAGACAAGCAGTTAGGTTCTTCATTAAACATAAACTCATATAAAGGTATGATAAACTCTTCACAAATGAGTTGGTAGTGCCACTTGTAGTTCTGGGCCCAAAAGAGTTTGTAAGCAGTGAATACCGGGGTATCGGCTTCTCTCCAGTTACATCCAAGCTTTGGAAATGGGAGCTTTACCACAATGCAGTCTATCAAGTAGGATGGCATGTAGAATTCTGCCTTCTTTTCCCCTAATCCTTCTTGTGCAACAATTATGGCTGATGATAGGTTGTCTGAGAGAATATCTACCCAATTGAAAATTGTTCCTCTGAACGCTACATAGTGGAAAATGGGAACCCATTGGAGCATAAAAATAGTGCCATCGGGCCTTCCAAAGATTCTGCTAAGCATGAGGGAAATCATTCTAAAAGGAGGCCTCAGATTCTGAACCTCATACTACTCACTATCCTTTTTTCTAATATGTTTTCCTGAGATCAACAACTTTCTAGCCATCTCTAGATTATCCATTGATTTGTCCTAGCGATTCATCATCAAGCCGTTGATGAGCTCGGGGAAATTTGTAAGCTGCTGTGATGTAAGATGGATAGAAGGATGCAAAAGCTTCCCCCTTACTGTCCGAAAGAACCCTTGTTTGCGTATTCGCATGCTACAGAGTCCATCCAATTACTTCCGAGCATGGAAAAAGTTCCGGACGTGTGGCTGCTTTGGATATGCAGGAGGTTCTGATGTTCCGATATAGGTATTCTTCCTCAAGGAGTGCCCCAGGGATGTCCTGATCTCTTATCATGTGATATATGTCTCCCAATTTGACTTCTGGAGGAACGCCAGTGGTACACTTGGTGTCTTCATATAGAGTTTCTACTCTCGGGTGGACTGATCCTGTTTGGGTTGCCTTCGAATTTCTTTTGCCACCTTTTGGCATTTTGATTTAGAACTTGTCCAATAAATATGCATACGTATATAAGGTATTTTCATAACGCAAAAAAATTTACAGGACTATCATCTGAAAATAACCGGTGTCTCTAAAGATATAGTAGTGAGCATAATATAAGTGCACTCTTATGATAACAAAAGAAATAGGGTAGGGGCACCAGCGTCCCTCTAGCATGGGTAGATGGGACTGACTTCACTTTCACATTACTAATGATTTCCGAGATGGGGTAGGAGCATGCCGCGGATTCTCTTAATGACTACTCAATGGGTGAGCAAGGTCCTAGAGACTTCTATGTTTATATGAAAACAAGCTGGGTGCGTTCAGTTGGGTATGGGCACGAGTCATCTCTAGCCGAGGTCAGACTGAAAAATTTGGCAAAGGCTAGGATAAAATGAATAGAACCATGAGCATATCATTCATTTCAATGAGGAATAACCACTGCAATTGAATCTATGAGGTCTGAAAGGGTACTAACCTGCTAGAAGATGATCGTTATGTGGATGTTGACGCTACTGTAGAACCGGTGAGCCTGGAGTAGGTGCTTTTAATTTCAAATGAAAATGGGAATGATCCTTCTAACCAATGAAAGCAATGAACAAATTTAACGGGGTTTATGTCCTATATAAAGGATTTTGACGCATGCGAGCCATTAATAGGGTAGATGTGAAAGTAAAACGGGGTTAATGGGCGTACAGACGGGGTCAAATCAGCATTAACTGCAACCGTCAAAACCGAAAAAACTTGGTTAAGTCCTCCGATAGTTGCAGAAAATAATTTTTTGGTTTTCCCATTGTTGCGGGGAAGTTATCCGAGTTCACCCGTCAGGGAGGGTGTGATGTTGCGAATCAGAGGGCTTAATCGAGCTTATCCGCCGTTGCAGAAGAGTTACGTAAGTTACTCCGATGTTGCGGGAGAGTTGTAGTATCTCGAGCGAAATGAACTACTAGAAAGAAGTGCTATCTCATCCGCTGTTGCGGATAAGTTACTCGAATTCTTTCGCTGTTTCGGAAAACTTGGAAAACATTTTCCACTGGAACCTGAATTATTTATTTCTTTTTACAGCAGCGACAGATTTAGGTGAGTCTTTCCACTATTGTGGAAAAAAATTTGTGAGTTTGCTCTGCCGACGGTTCACTTAATCGAAAAATTTTGCTTTTCGGAAGCTTTAGATGAGTTTTTCCGTTGTTACTTGACTCGATCCTTTCTTCCGCCATTTCAGAAATGTTATCTTAAAACCTCCCCCGTTGCGGAAAATTTGTCCGAGTTCTTCCACTATTTCGAAAGGGCTTGGCGAGTTCTTCCACCGATACTTTAACTTAGCCAAATTTTCTCGCTGTTTCGGAAGAGTTGGATGAGTTCTTCCACTATTGCGGCTTAAAATCATGAGTTTTTCTTGGGCCAAAACACACAAAAACGGTCTCAAAGGAATCAAGCAAAGGTTTTCTCAAGAAGAACTAAGTAAGGAAAAGGTTCTGATGGCCTTTAGGCTCCTAAGAAAACTTTCTCTTCAAAAGTAAAGGAGGGTCCCCAAATTTTTTCGAATATTGGGGAGGGTGTTGTAGCAACAATAATACCCTGCACTACTGGGACTCTGGTGCTCACTGTCCATGATCATCCTACGCCTCTGGAGCCTATAGACTAAGTACAGTCTGCGCCATCGACACCTTTAAACTTTAAATAGCTTGCGCCTGGCACTCTGGTGTACAAGAATGGACTGCGCCAACATCTGTTGCTTGCTGATTAGCACATTTTCTCCACTTTTTGTGATTTGGTCTGATTGTTTGAGCTCTGCATACTGTATGATTCAGTCACAGAACCCCTAGGTCCTGCTCGTTTGCGTCTGAGTTTGATTTTGGATCTTAATCTAGTCAAGTGAGCAATTTGGTATTTGGCGGGAAATTTCAATCCCCCACCTATCAACTTGGTCTTGCGATCTTTGATCCCATTTCCAGATCTATTCAGTTTATTAGGTTTGATTCCTAAATCCTTCCTACATTCAGTCATTGAGTTTTGTTTATGATTTTGTTGTTTGATTTTGCGTGTGTTTGAGTGTTTTTTGAGTTTTGGGTGATCTCTATTCTTTGGGAATTTTCAGTTTACCATAGCTGGTCGAGACACCGTCTTTGATTTTCTGAATGGTAGGTCTAAAGAGCATTATAATTCTCAGATCCATTGTGGACATTTGAGTAGGGAAATTTTTTTTTTATCATCTTCATTTTGAGTCTTATCCTTGGAATTGTTGGGAAGAATTTTCATGATTTTGGGATAAAAATCTTTGGAAAGCTTGGATGATTAATCTTGTAGTTTCTTGGTTATGACATCTTGTCCAATTATCAGAAAGATATAATCATATTTGAGTTTTTTGCAAAGCATATTTAAAGATTGAAAATTCTCATTCTTTGATTTCCCTTCATCTTTTAGGTCATTATTTCGAAAGTTAGAGATTGTTACATTTGAGAGCGAAATTATTCTTTCCATATTTCGTAGATTCGATTAAATTGAAAAGAGAAAAAAGAAAAAGCGTTTACATTTTGGTGCTTGTTTGTTATTTAGTGATTTTTGTTGGCATAGTGAAAAGAGTACTTCGCTTGTCTTTTTCATTGATTTTGAGTTATAGGGGTATTTTTCTTTTTCCTCATATCGGCAACAAAGGAATTTCTGTCATGTCCCAAACTTTTGCATTGGGTCACAATGGCCTAAGCCCCATGGCCATACTCATGATAGTTTGTCAAATGGATGCTAAGGGTCAAATAAATGCCAAGAATGAAGTCCAAGTTAGTAATAATGTGAAAATTTATCCAAATGGACAAGGTGGGTCACATTAAGAGAAATTCCCAATTCAAAGTTGTAATATACCCATCCAAATGAACTGCCATGGAGGAAAATTACTAGTTCCTTAGGTTGGGGGGTGGAAGATTTGGGATTTGAAATAAGGGGGATAATAAATGATGTTTTAACATTAGAATGGCATAAACATTTAATAAAGGATCCAAATAAATAAATACAAGGGAAAATCAAAGTGGCAATTGATCATGAAGTCACATGGAGGATGTGGGACCCACACAAGCTAGATTTTCTATGCCACATGGCATACTCCTCTTGTCATTTCGAATCCATAAGAAGACTAACGTTCTTGGGATGAGTTGGAAGGTCAATATACTTGGCATGAATCAATTAAGGTCTAATTGGAGTGGAAGAGTAACTCTCATGGAAGAGGAAGAGGCATTTTGGAGCTAGTGAGACACTTGGATTAGATTCCCTAGCTCTATGACAACAATGATGAAGATACTATGACACCTATGACACAAATCAGACCTGAATGCTGAAATCTGAAATATATGAAATATCAGGGCTAAAAATAGCCTCCAAGAGGGCACTCAAGTGAGTTAGGGCAGCCAAAGAGACACCAATTCGAATTTGGAGAAGGAGAGGGCTAGAATTGGAAGGACAAGTGGCATACTTGGGAATCTCTTCCCAACTTGAGTTGGCATGAAGATCTTGGGAGGAATTAGACCCATGGAGGACATTAGAAGTTTATAAAAGACAATAAAAAAGAAGGATGGTATCTTTTGATCATTTTAGAATTTGCATTTTTCATTTGGAGAGGAGAGCTAGTGGAGTTCTACTCTACTTGCCTTAGCACCAATTTTGAGGGTGAAAGATTCCCATCCTAGTTGGTAATTGGAAAGGTCATTCAAACCTTTCATTTGGATATTTAATGGATTATTTTGTTACAGGTTGAAGCTACATGGAAGCTCATGGTCACATCTCTTTCAGCTTTCCTCTACAACCATTCTTCTATTTGTTGGCATATTCTTGCTCCTTGAGGAGAGGCGCACTTGTTGAGGTGATGAACTCTTTTGGATAGCTCTTGAGGCTCCATATATTTGTAATATGATATATATACTCTGTTTTTACTTCTAATAATACTTTCAGGTCGAAACTCAAAGAGATTTGATGTAAAAATGCTAAACTATGAACGAATGGTGTCATTTCCCCAATACCTTCTTATTTGCACTTGAAGTGGTATCAAATTCGAATGGTTCAGTCAATTTCTGATGTATTAATGTTGCATGGAGTTACATTAATATGTTGAAGAATTTTAATATTATTTATACAATCATTTGGAGCAATATTCTTAAGTTTCATAACCATTTGTGAAGAATTACTAACATTCCCCCTATGTTGAAACTAGTCCTTTTGTATCTAATTTAAGAGGGTTGTAGTAGACTCAATAAAATGAATGGTGATGAAAATGAGACTATATTTATGCCCCCTATATATACCCTTCCTATTTCCAGAAATTCGAGAGGGTCCAATAGCATTTGAAGATCCATTTCCAGCATCTACCCCATGGGGATTTGAACCCCAAATTGATAGTCAAATTCCCTACTTTGGACGGAATTTAAAGGAGAGTTTCAGAAGAATTTTGAAGACTCTAAATAATCCATTAAACTCATAATTATGCCCTAATATCATCCATACACCTTCTGTAACAATTTGGGATAATTTGGAGTCATTTGGAGACCAAGAGACCAATACTAGTTAAAGAGAAATTGCTAGTCGAACTCCCTACTTTGGATAGAACTTAAAGGAGAGTTACAGAATCATTTTGAAGAATATAAAGCATCCATTAAACTCATAAGGTATCCTAATATCATCCATACACCTCCTGTAATAATTTGGGAGCATTTGGAGACCCAGAGACCAATACTAGTCAAAGGTCGAACTAGTGGAAAAAGTTGGAAATTTCACCATTTTAATAAATTTCAAAAAAGGGACATTAAAATTTGTCCCTACCTTAGACAGATTTCATCGAATTGGAACAGAAAATTTTTTCATTTTGCATGTAGATTAAGTTGCATTTTTTTAAAATTCTTGTCTACATTCCATACATTCACCTAACCGCTCAAGATAAAATTAATGGTAGTGTTAGGTTAAAACTTGCTAGTAACTTGTGTGATAAGTTAGTGACGTGTTTCGACGTCATTAAGCATGGCAGTTGTCGTTATCTGGCTTCACTGCATCTCGAGTGTCACATACCCCAATTTTGTAAAAATTATGTAATTGTTTTATTATATTCATGAGACATTATGTTAAATTTAATGCTAAGTAGGGATTGATGACTCAGCAGAGTCAACAGAATTGGAGTGTAATTAAGAATATTTTATTATTAATAAATAAATTGTGGAGACAACAGCATGGAAGATCTGTTAAAAAGAGGTTACTAGTCAAACTGGTGGATGGAACTAGGTGGAAAGGTAAAAAGACAAGTGGCAGCATCCTCAAACACTTCCTAAGTTGCAGGTGGCAACTTCCCTATATTTGGGGTCATGATTTCCCAAGAAAGTGGAATCAGAGCAGGTGGCTCATTAATGACAGATAACCCAACAAAGACCTAGGCAATCTTTTAAAAAAGAACTCAATGAAGATAGCTGGGGGCTCGAATTGTTCTGGAAGGGAGAATCCATTCAGGTGAATGTTATTCAGGAAGCCCATTGAGGAAGAGGGAATATACAGTAAGGAAGTTGTTTGAGAGGATGGCTGCAGTAACTTTGTTCCATTATAGCTTATTTGGCTGAGAGAATTTACTTTGCTGCACCTAGTTCCAGCCAGGGAGACCAGAGCAAGCTCGGGGGTCCTGAGAAGTTGCTGTCTGAGCACTCTCCAGGAGTTGGTAGGGAGGAACGGCCTCCCACTGCTATTGTTGTCTATAGTTTAAACAGGTTCTGCTATTTATTTCCTTATGTTTATCAAGTATGAATGCATGTATGTTATGTTATTTTCTATATGTTTGAAGAGTAACTAGTTAGTAATTGAGTAGTTTAGAAGAGCAGTAGTTAAATTTGGTAGAGTTACTGTGTTTTTCAGCGTCCCTAGTAAGAAGTAAAATCATTATTACATTACTAATAATGTATTTATAAATGCATTCAATACAACAGTAAGACTTTAAGTACTAGTTTAATAATACAATTCTAAACCTAGTTTAATCATAGTTGTTTAATAGATAAATAAGGTCTACGTATCAGTAACTTTATTCTGTGTGTTACAAAATTTATTTAAACAATCATAGGAGACAGTAATAAAATTAAACTAGATAATTTACAGTATTAATATCATTATCAATAACATTGCAGAAGAATTGTAGCTTTAGTTCGAATTATCTATATCAGGGTACAAACCCTAGTCAAAATTCTAACCAGTCATAATCTATTAATTAAATCAATACACAAACCCTAGTTAAAGAAATTCCCAGTTTTTACCTATCAAGTAAATCAATGTGCAAAAACCCTAACAGAAAATTATCACAAGGAAATTATCAACAGTTTAAATAACCTAGCTATTAATTTAAAACAGTAGGGTTAGCAGAATAGTATCCAGCTCAATATCGAGCTTAAACAATAATAGTATTATCGTTCACTTGACTCTCATTTACCATAGAATCATAATCGAAATAACAGAACAAGCAATCAAACAGAATCACAACTGTAAACTTTGGATCGAACCCTATCTTTCCAATTTCTACCAGTATTTTAAACGCTAAGATTTAAGACAATGAATTCACCTACAGCCGTGTCACAAATTCACAGTATAATTGGTTTTAAAACTTAATTTTTTTTCTTACTACTGTACATAGCATAGAACTAAAAACGCATGCGATAAACAAACCCAATATACAGGAAAAACTTTACAATAAGTCAAACTTCAAAACCCTGGGTGACAAAACCATGATTCTTTCTAGAGTGCAGTAACGAAAATAAAAACCACGAGGCCGATCCTCATCTACAGACAGGATCATAGCCTTTGGTTTCTTTTCTCTATACAATAATTATTCTTTAGAAAACCCTAAATACCAAAAGAAGGCGAATAATGACAACATTAACCGAAGCCATAACCTCATTATACAACGCAGGGTTTAACTTGTTAAGAGTGCACTTTAACATACAGCTGAAAGATTTTTTAGAGTTGGAGTTATTCAGAGCCGTATACTCAAAGGCAAAACCCTAACCATCCTAAAACAACCAGCAAGGAGGAAACGTCATGGTGAAAACCAGGCTTACCCGGTAAAACAACCAATGCCGAAGCTTGTGCCATCCATGCTGTAAGTGGAGCCAGGACCTGCCACGACAGAGTGATATCAGTTAAAACCTTATTTCTTTTAAAAAAAAATCATGTCCATTAATTGGAAAGCGAAGGAGTAATTTGTAGCTTACCAACGAGTTGGAAAGAAGCTCGATCACCATAATAGTATGTAACCACGAACAGCGTAAGTGTAAACCCCACCCTTATCACCAAATGGAATGAGCTGGCAGGAGTAAAGAGTAACTTCCACAATGGAAGCCTTAAACAGAACCAAGCTGAGAGATGCAGTCACGCAGTGACAAGGTTAATAATGGCAGCAAAAGGAAAAACCCTAGGTTTTCACAACCTTAAGGCTGCCAACAACAAAGCATAACAACTCCCGTACAATGAAGTTAACAAGCATGAAGGACTGAAGTAGCATGGAAGCTGCTTCCCACAATGTGTCAGTAAGGTTCGGACAGGAGGGTTTACAGAGCGACCGAGCTCGAAGGCAAGGGAGAAATGCCAAGATTAGGGTTAAGTCAACATTTTTATATCATCAACACTTGGCGCTGAAACAACCACGTAGCATTTTAATTTTTCACATGCAGTGGGTCGACGTTCCTAAGTACATGATGAGATTCCAATTATTTTGTTTTTCAATTAAAATCATAGCATGGATAAACCATAATCATAGCATGGATATTCTTTTATGGTCGTGATACCATATTTTAAACTTGCCATTATTTCATGTTGAAAGCAATGCTCGCGAACTTGCATAAGTGAACATTAATACTTGCCCTACAAATCAATAAAACCATGCATTTGTCATTAGTGTACAATATTGAATCTTGAAGTCTATTTAGACTTAGAGGACTTGATAATGATTATAAAAATTATAAGGAGGTAGTGGTTTTTATGCTGATGATAAAACCTATCAATATTTTTGCCATTTACCCTATTTTCATTTGACAAGACTTAGATCATCACTTTCAAATCTATATGATAATAGAGTGATGTCAGGATTAGTTACTTACCATACTACTAACTAAAGTGCCATTGGCTATAGCCTGCGCAGATGTTATAGGAATTGTTATTCTTCTTATGTGTTTTTAACTTGTAGAACTAAAGCTAGATCACTCACAATGTTGGATTAGGGTCACTCTAAACCATTTTTCACTTGATGTTGAAATATAATAATAATCTCTTAGTAGTTCCAGATTTCTTATAACAAGTAGACAATTTTTATCCTTAAGGCTCAATGAGTTTACTCAAGATAGCTTATAGTTTTTAAGTCCTTTGACAATCTTCGAAATAGGAGTAGATTTTCAATCCATACAAATCCTGCTATGTTAATAGAAGGCATGTAACTGACAGAATAACTTGTAAATGTTAGAAACAAGCTAAGTATATATATTGATAATTCCAGATCATGTATAATGGAAATTGTAAATCAAAAATATATTCTAACTTAAAAACTTGACTCGATACAATAATCATGGATGAGTAAAAACTGATCTGAGTATGGTCACCCAATTGTATTCCACAGTGCTAATTTTGAAGCATATTTACAATACAGTAATATCATCAAAGGACAAATACCCATAGAGTTATTTTAAAAAAAAATACAGCTATCATATTCTCTAGTAAATATTAATCCTCTTTCAGTAAGATCTTGAGGAGGTCATAGATAGAGTGCTACCTTTAAACACTTGATAACCTGGCTAGCTTGCTTAGACTTTTTACTGAATGATTTGGTACAGCTAATTGTTTTATATTACTTTAAAGATTTAATTGCAGCGACCCGAACATTACCGGTATATCTGTAAGAGAAAGAAAATCTGTTGCATTAGCTCGGAAGCTAAGTAAGCCCAGTCTGTTATGGCAATTCCCCCTTGTGGTTGCAAAACAGAAAAACAATCAGTAACTGTAAAGAAACTTATATTAAAAATTAAGTATAATAAAAGATCATTCAGACACTATTATGATCACTTAAGCTAATCAAACAGTTAAATGACTATATTTAATAATATTACATGCTATTTTAAAAAAATTTAAAATTTTCGGAAATTTTGGGTTTTGACATGTGGTATCAGAGCATGGTTCAAATACTAGGCCTTGATGTGGCCCAACTAGTTTCCGCAAAACGGTGACAATAAAAAAAAAGAAAATATATACATATATAATGTACTAACTTGTATTTCTTTGTTTTATGTAAAAGAACAGATTTTCTGAAACTAACAGGCAAGTATGGAGAAGCTAGGAGAATATGCCGAGGAGGAATCTCCAAACACTGAGACAAGACAGATGTCCAGAGAACCTGTGATAGAGGAGGTAATTGTTCACTCCTCAGAGCTGATGCAGACTATAAAGGGTTTAAAGACTGAGATAGAATCAGTCAAGAAGTATAATGAAAGGATTCTGAAAACTCAAGAGCAGTTAAATCAAATTTTGATGGAAAAATTTTAGACTGAAGGAAGAAGCAAAAGATCTGAATCTGAAGAAGCTAGTCATAAAAAAGGGTCTAAAAAGATGAAACTAGCTAAATCAGATAGCAGTTCATCATCTGAAGGAAGAAGGGAACAACAAAGCTATCACACTACTAGTGACAGTAGTGAGGCTGAGTTGTATAACAGAAAGAAAAAGTACAGACCTTATGAAGAGATTTCTGGGGATTTCAAGAAAATAAAACTCCCAACTTTCAATGGAGAAACTGAAATAGGAGAAGAGGCAGAATCTTGATTATCCGGGATGAGAAAATATTTTCAGATATACAATTATTCAAACCAGCTGAAGGCGAGAATGGCCATCTATAACCTTTCTGGAAAGGAAGATATATGGTGGCAAGATTTGAAAAGGATCAAGGGGATCAAAGAAAAAGAGGTCAATTGTAGTACCTTTAAAAGATACTTCAAAAAGAAATTTCTGTCCCAACAATACTATGAAGAAAGGGCCAAGGAATTTTATGAGTTAAAGCTGGGAACTATTTCTTAAGTCTGTTAAGATACGTGCCGTATTTTGTTGAAGATAAACCTAAAGTACAACGGTTTCTTAGCTGCCTGCCATATCATATAAAAGACAGAATCGAATATGATAACCCCAAAACTCTGGAAGAAGCTATGCGAAAGGCTAATTTCTATTTTGAACAGAACAAAAAGAAAGAAGGAATAGCCCATTGGAAGGCTAAAAAGAACAGTAATCAGCCTGAGTTCAGGAAAAAGGAGTTTGTACCCCAGAAAAATTTCAAGAATAACAATAACAGAAACCATTCTAATGGTAAGAACTTCCAAGGAAGCAAAAATGGAGCTGCTAATAACCCCAACAACTTTAAGGGCAGCAAGGAGGCTTCTAACAATCATGGAAATTTCACTAAAAATTTCGAACGGAAGGAACCTGTTAAGTGCTGGGAGTGCAATGGCCCACACTATGCTTCAGTTTGCCCAAATCGGAAGAAACCAAACAACAATATTCATACCATACAAGATGAAATGACTGTCGGAGACTTTGCAAGGACTATGCCTCGAATCAACGCAGCGTTGGAGAACCGCCAAGCTGATTATCAAACTTCCATGGTGGAAGTAGGAGGTATGGTTAACAAAACCCCTGTAACTATTTTAATAGATCCAGGTGCTAGCATTAGTTATATTTCACCGCAGATAGTAGAAAAGTGTAATCTGACTGTTGAAAGATTTGATAACTCTTGGTCAGTACAACTAGCTACTGGGGCAAAAAGGAAGGTGAACTGTTATATTAAGGAATGTGCGCTAGATATGAATGATTTTAAAACTACTGTTAAATTAAATGTTTTGCCACTTGGCTCGTATGACATACTTATTGGTATGGACTGGTTAGAACAACATAAGGTAGTTTTAAACTGTTTTGATAAAACTTTTACGTGTGTAAATAATAACGAACAGCCTGTAACGGTTAAGGGTATTCCTAGGAAAACTGTAATCAGGCAGATTTCTACTTTACAACTTAAAAGAGCAGTCAGAAAAGGGTGCAAAGCCTATGCTGTAACTATTACAGATGAGGCAGTTAAGTCTGAAATAAGCAAGATAAAAGTTGAGGATATTTCTGTAGTAAATGAATTTACTGATGTTTTTCCGGAGGAAATTCCAGGATTACCTCCCAAGAGAGAACTGGATTTCACAATTGAGCTGGTACCAGGTGCTGTACCTAGTTCAAAGGCTCCGTATCGTATGAATATTCTGGAGCTTAACGAATTAAAAACACAGTTAAAGGAATTAATAGATAAGAATTACATTCGACCCAGTGTGTCCCCTTGGGGAGCACCAGTAATCTTTGTTAAAAAGAAGGACGAAACTATGCGACTTTGCATAGATTACCGTAAACTAAATAAGATGACAATTAAAAACAGATATTCGTTTCCCCGCATAGATGATCTGTTTGATCAACTACCTGGAGCTATGGTGTTCTCTAAGATAGACTTGAGATCAGGCTATCATCAGGTAAGAATTAAAGAAGAAGACATATTCAAGACAACTTTTAGAACAAGGTATGGACATTACGAATTTGTCGTAATTCCATTTGGGCTTACTAATGCCCCAGCCATCTTTATGTGTCTAATGAATAACATAATGCATAAATACTTGGATAAATTTGTCGTCGTATTCATCGATGACATTTTAATTTATTCTAAAAATGAAGAGAAACATAAAGAACATTTACGGATAGTCTTACAAGAACTGTGAGAGCAACGGCTCTTTGCGAAGTTCAGTAAGTGCGATTTCTTCAAGGGTGAAATCCAGTACTTAGGTCACGTAGTGACTAAGGAAGGGATTTTAGTTGATCCTGAAAAGATCCGGGCAATTGAAGAATGGCCAGTACCAAAAGACGTAACAGATGTTAGGTCCTTCATGGGAATTACCAGTTATTACCGGAGATTCATTGAAGGCTTTTCAAAAATAGCCAACCCAATCACTTCCTTGCAAAAGAAAGGCAAGAAGTTTGATTGGAACTTGAAGTGTGAAGAAAGCTTTAAGAAATTAAAGACTTTATTAACAACTACGCCTATTCTAAGAATAGCGGATCCTAATAAGGATTTCGTGGTTTGCACCGATGCTTGTAATAACGGTCTAGGCGGAGTGTTGACTCAGGATGGGCATGTCATTGCCTATGAGTCCAGGAAACTGAAGATTCATGAAAAGAATTATGCCACTTATGATTTAGAATTAGATGCTGTTATTCATGCCTTAAAGATGTGGCGACACCACTTAATAGGCAGAAAGTTTACTTTAATGACTGATAATAAGGGTCTAAAATACCTTTTAGATCAGCCTAACTTAAATGCAAGGCAAGCAAGATGGTTGGCCTTCTTAAGTGAATACGATTTTGAAATTCAACACATAAAAGGAAAGGAAAACAAGGTGGCAGATTCTTTGAGCAGAAATGCAAGGCTGAATTTTATAACAGCCATTAGTACTTATACCTCAGATTTAAATGAACAGCTGACTGAAGGGATAAAATTGGATGAAATTTATCAAAATTTACAAGCTACAACTAAAGAAGAACCTACAGAAAGTTTGACAAAGGGTTATAGTTTAAATAAAGATGGATTTTTATTGTTTAAAGACATACTGTATGTGCTGAATGTATCTAAAGTTAAATTGCTAATTCTGGATGAAGTTCATAAAACCCCTTACTCAGGGCATCCAGGCTACCAGAAGACTGTCACCATGTTGAGAAAAGATTATTTTTGGCCTAATATGAAATCTGAAGCAGCTGAGTATATAGCTAGATGTATGGACTGTCAACAAGTAAAAACAGAACATCAACATCCAGCTGGGTTATTGCAACCTTTGCCTGTTCCTAGTTGGAAGTGGGAAATAATTAGCTTAGATTTCATTACTGGATTGCCCAGAAATCAAAATCAGAATGATTCAATTATGGTGGTAGTATATAAATTAAGTAAATCAACACATTTTATTCCTGTTAAAACCACTTACAAGGCTGCAAACATAGCTGATATATTTCTGAAGCATATTTTTAGGTTACATGGTGTCCCAAAGGTTATTATTTCAGACAGGGATCCTAAATTCACATGAAATTTATGGAAATATTTGTTTAAGGGATTAAACACAACACTGAATTTCAGCACTTCTTTCCATCCTCAGACGGACGGACAGACTGAAAGAGTTAATTAGGTATTGGAAGATCTGCTAAGAATGTATGTTAAGGATCAGCCAGGCAAGTGGGAGGATTATTTACATTTAGCAGAATTTGCATACAATAACAACTATCAATCATCATCTAAGTTCAGTCCTTTTGAAATTCTTTATGGGCGTAAATGTAACACTCCTATCTCCTGGAATAATCCAGTAGATAGATTAGTGTTAGGACCCAAATTATTAAAAGAAATGGAACAGATTGTGAAACAAGTGTAGGAGAATTTGAAGATTGCCCAGGATCGGCAAAAGAGCCAAGCATATTTGAAAAGAACTCCTAAAGAGTTTCAGGTGGGTTGGCATGTGTTCATAAAGGTAAGACCAAAGAAGAGCTCCCTAAGATTGGGGAGTTTTGCAAAATTAGCACCACGTTATTGTGGTCCGTTTGAAATTTTATCTAGAATTGGTCAAGTTGCTTATTAGCTAGCATTACCACCTAATTTAAAAGTGCACAATGTTTTTCATATTTCTGTTCTGAAAAAAGTATGTTCATGATGCTACTCATGTGATTGATTGGAACGTTGTACAGGTAGAACCAGAAGGGGAAGTTTTGGTGGAACCGGATTGTATCCTCCGGAGGAGGGAAATTACTCTGCGGAACCGCACAATTGGACAGCTAAAGGTGCAATGGAAGCACCTTAGTCCTGAAGAAGCGACCTGGGAACTGGAAAGTAAGATGCAGGAAGCATACCCAAATCTGTTCCAGAAGGTTGCAGAGGATGAGGAATAAGTAACATTGAGGACGATGTTACATTTTAAGGGGGTGTGTATGTCACATACCCCAATTTTGTAAAAATTATGTAATTGTTTTATTATATTCCTGAGACATTATGTTAAATTTAATGCTAAGTAGGGATTGATGACTCAGCAGAGTCAACAGAATTGGAGTGTAATTAAGAATATTTTATTATTAATAAATAAATTGTGGAGACAACAGCATGGGAGAGCTGTTAAAAAGAGGTTACTGGTCAAACTGGTGGATGGAACTAGGTGGAAAGGCAAAAAGACAAGTGGCAGCATCCTCAAACACTTCCTAAGTTGCAAGTGGAAACTTCCCTATATTTGGGGTCATGATTTCCCAAGAAAGTGGAATCAGAGCAGGTGGCTCATTAATGACAGATAACCCAACAAAGACCTAGGAAATCTTTTAAAAAAGAACTCAATGAAGAGAGTTGGGGGCTCGAATTGTTCTGGAAGGGAGAATCCATTCAGGTGAATGTTATTCAGGAATCCCATTGAGGAAGAGCGAATATACAGTAAGGAAGTTGTTTGAGAGGATGGCTGCAGTAACTTTGTTCCATTATAGCTTATTTGGCTGAGAGAATTTACTTTGCTGCACCTAGTTCCAGCCAGGGAGACCAGAGCAAGCTCGGGGGTCCTGAGAAGTTGCTGTCTGAGCACTCTCCAGGAGTTGGTAGGGAGGAACGGCCTCCCACTGCTATTGTTGTCTATAGTTTAAACAGGTTCTGCTATTTATTTCCTTATGTTTATCAAGTATGAATGCATGTATGTTATGTTATTTTCTATATGTTTGAAGAGTAACTAGTTAGTAATTGAGTAGTTTAGAAGAGCAGTAGTTAAATTTGGTAGAGTTACTGTGTTTTTCAGCGTCCCTAGTAAGAAGTAAAATCATTATTACATTACTAATAATGTATTTATAAATGCATTCAATACAACAGTAAGACTTTAAGTACTAGTTTAATAATACAATTCTAAACCTAGTTTAATCATAGTTGTTTAATAGATAAATAAGGTCTACGTATCAGTAACTTTATTCTGTGTGTTACAAAATTTATTTAAACAATCATAGGAGACAGTAATAAAATTAAACTAGATAATTTACAGTATTAATATCATTATCAATAACATTGCAGAAGAATTGTAGCTTTAGTTCGAATTATCTATATCAGGGTACAAACCCTAGTCAAAATTCTAACCAGTCATAATCTATTAATTAAATCAATACACAAACCCTAGTTAAAGAAATTCCCAGTTTTTACCTATCAAGTAAATCAATGTGCAAAAACCCTAACAGAAAATTATCACAAGGAAATTATCAACAGTTTAAATAACCTAGCTATTAATTTAAAACAGTAGGGTTAGCAGAATAGTATCTAGCTCAATATCGAGCTTAAACAATAACAGTATTATCGTTCACTTGACTCTCATTTACCATAGAATCATAATCGAAATAACAGAACAAGAAATCAAACAGAATCACAACTGTAAACTTTGGATCGAACCCTATCTTTCCAATTTCTACCAGTATTTTAAATGCTAAGATTTAAGACAATGAATTCACCTACAGCCGTGTCACAAATTCACAGTATAATTGGTTTTAAAGCTTAATTTTTTTTCTTACTACTGTACATAGCGTAGAACTAAAAATGCATGCGATAAACAAGCCCAATATACAGGCAAAACTTTACAATAAGTCAAACTTCAAAACCCTAGGTGACAAAACCCTGATTCTTTCTAGAGTGCAGTAACGAAAATAAAAACCATGAGGCCGAACCTCATCTACAGACAGGATCACAGCCTTTGGTTTCTTTTCTCTATACAATAATTATTCTTTAGAAAACCCTAAATACCAAAAGAAGGCGAATAATGACAACATTAACCGAAGCCATAACCTCATTATACAATGCAGGGTTTAACCTGTTAAGAGTCCACTTTAACATACAGCTGAAAGATTGTTTAGAGATGGAGTTATTCAGAGCCGTATACTCAAAGGCAAAACCCTAACCATCCTAAAACAACCAGCAAGGAGGAAACGCCATGGTGAAAACCAGGCTTACCCGGTAAAACAACCAATGCCGAAGCTTGTGCCATCCATGCTGTAAGTGGAGCCAGGACCTGCCACAACAGAGTGATATCAGTTAAAACCTTATTTCTTTTTAGAAAAAAAATCATGTCCATTAATTGGAAAGCGAATGAGTAATCTGTAGCTTACCAGCGAGTTGGAAAGAAGCTCGATCACCGTAATAGTATGTAACCACGAACAACGTAAGTGTAAACCCCACCCTTATCACCAAAAGGAACGAGCTGGTAGGAGTAAAGAGTAACCTCCACAATGGAAGCCTTAAACAGAACCAAGCTGAGAGATGCAGTCACGCAGTGACAAGGTTAATAATGGCAGCAAAAGGAAAAACCCTAGGTTTTCACAACCTTAAGGCTGCCAACAACAAAGCATAACAACTCCCAAACAATGCAGTTAACAAGCACGAAGGACTGAAGTAGCATGGAAGCTGCTTCCCACAATGTATCAGTAAGGTTCGGACAAGAGGGTTTACAGAGCGACTGAGCCCGAAGGCAAGGGAGAAATGCCAAGATTAGGGTTAAGTCAACATTTTTATATCATCAACACTTGGCGCTGAAACAACCATGTAGCATTTTAATTTTTCACATGCAGTGGGTCGACGTTCCTAAGTCCATGATGAGATTCCAATTATTTTGTTTTTCAATTAAAATAATAGCATGGATAAACCATAATCATAGCATGGATATTCTTTTATGGTCGTGATACCATATTTTAAACTTGCCATAATTTCATGTTGAAAGCAATGCTCGCGAACTTGCATAAGTGAACATTAATACTTGCCCTACAAATCAATAAAACCATGCATTTGTCATTAGTGTACAATATTGAATCTTGAAGTCTATTTAGACTTAGAGGACTTGATAATGATTATAAAAATTATAAGGAGGTAGTGGCTTTTATGCTGATGATAAAACCTATCAATATTTTTGCCATTTACCCTATTTTCGTTTGACAAGACTTAGATCATCACTTTCAAATCTATATGATAATAGAGTGATGTCAGGATTAGTTACTTACCATACTACTAACTAAAGTGCCATTGGCTATAGCCTGCGCAGATGTTATAGGAATTGTTATTCTTCTTATGTGTTTTTAACTTGTAGAACTAAAGCTAGATCACTCACAATGTTGGATTAGGGTCACTCTAAACCATTTTTCACTTGATGTTGAAATATAATAATAATCTCTTAGTAGTTCCAGCGTTCTTATAACAAGTAGACAATTGTTATCCTTAAGGCTCAATGAGTTTACTCAAGATAGCTTATAGTTTTTAAGTCCTTTGACAATCTTCGAAATAGGAGTAGCTTTTCAATCCATACAAATCCTGCTATGTTAATAGAAGGCATGTAACTGACAGAATAACTTGTAAATGTTAGAAACAAGCTAAGTATATATATTGATAATTCCAGATCCTGTATAATGAAAAATGTAAATCAAAAATATATTCTAACTTAAAAACTTGACTCGATACAATAATCATGGATGAGTAAAAACTGATCTGAGTATGGTCACCCAGTTGTATTCCACAGTGCTAATTATTAAGCATATTTACAATACAGTAATATCATCAAAGGACAAATACCCATAGAGTTATTAAAAAAAAAATATAGCTATCATATTCTCTAGTAAATATTAATCCTCTTTCAGTAAGATCTTGAGGAGGTCATAGATAGAGTGCTACCTTTAAACACTTGATAACCTTGCTAGCTTGCTTAGAATTTTTACTGAATGATTTGGTACATCTAATTGTTTTATATTACTTTAAAGATTTAATTGCAGCGACCCGAACATTACCTGTATATCTGTAAGAGAAAGAAAATCTGTTGCATTAGCTCGGAAGCTAAGTAAGCCCAGTCTGTTATGGCAATTCTCCCTTGTGGTTGCAAAATAGAAAAACAATCAGTAACTGTAAAGAAACTTATATTAAAAATTAAGTATAATAAAAGATCATTCAAACACAATTATGATCACTTAAGCTAATCAAACAGTTAAATGACTACATTTAATAATATTACATGCTATTTTAAAAAAATTTAAAATTTTCAGAAATTTTGGGTTTTGACACCGAGGGCCTACAGTTCTTCCATGTACCAACCGGTATATCAAATTTTCTTTCATGTACCCTTGGGTATATTGAAAGGGACTTCACGTACTCGGTAGTATATCGGAATTATATTGTCGTACGATTGTGCATTAGGCATCACCACTACGGATTTGAGTTCCCACGTACCTTGCGTATATCGGGAGACCCTTCTAGGATTCCTATACCAACTAAGTTAACCTATTGGTCGTCTTGGCATGGAAATACACCGAGAACAACACTTGGGGAGCTACTACGCATGTGCTTCAGATAGTCGGGTTATATGGTCGGGGGTACGGTCCTAATCCTCCCTGGTTAGTGCTCTGAAATATGGGGCCGAGTATAACTATTGGACCTTGTGGTATATCGCGAGTTTCATCGCCTTAACAATCCTGTGAGGTTCCATACTTTTGAATCCCCACCTGTCACGTAAGTTTGCTTGTGGATTTAGCTTCTGTAGATATTGGATTGATTTTTTTTATTTTTTATAGGTTACACTTAGGAGAAATTTTGATTTCGTCATCCTGGCTGATCAACCTTTGAGAAGGTCCAGAAGGATTCTCAATTTACCACCTGAATATCCCCTTAACCAAGACGAGAAATCAAGAGTAAGAATGGATCAACTGATCACATCTGTTCCACACAAGGAAGATGCCTCTACCCTAGAGTCAGGAATGAACTACTTGTATCCCGTAAATACACCTATCTCTGATCCAACAGGACCTTTAATAGGAGCACCGTCTACCTCCTATGACACAAACTTCCATTTTTTGATGGAGGGACATCCTGGAGATGCGGATTGGATTTTCAGTCATCCCTAGGATGAATCAGTATCGATAGCATTTGGTCCATCCGCACCCTTTTGGGACACATCTCTAGGCCATCATGTCGCCAAGTTTGGGTCAATTCCCATGGAAGAAACCATGCCTCGTCATTGGATTCTTGACGATGAAATCCTTGCACCGCTTTATGAACACATGCAACATATGCACATGGTTGGCGAACAACATAGGTGCCAGAGTCTCACGCGACAAGCAAACATTCCGGATACACCCATATTTCAATATTCCCCTGTACGCTCTTTATCATTGACTTCACCGGAAACAACTATACCCAGCATGACCACTTACGAACCAGGTCAACCCTCATTTCCAACAAGCACACCTCTACTTCAACTGACTAGTTCTATACCTACTAAGACTCTCACCACGATACTCCCTGAAGAAAAACCTTCAACCTATGTTAATTTTGGGACACTATCTCCACCTCCCCCACCTCAAAACTCGAGGGGAGGATATCATTTTCCTATTAGTATACTATCAGGTGGAAGTAATACTTTTGTCAATACTCAACCCTTGTTCATGAGTGAACCTAGCACTAGTGGTGAGCATTCGGTCACCAGGCATATTCCATTTTGTGGACAACTTTCAATTCGGTGGCAGCCCCTAGTTGGTGGACCTAACCTGAATGGGGGCAATAAACCTGCCAATAGTCATATCATGAGTGGAGGATACATATCTCATCTGATTTTTAGTATGGTTGGAAGTCCTCTCCCAACCGTTCGACATCCCAAGTGGACACACCATGTGGGGGGTCCATCCATTTGGACCCAAACCCCATGGGGACACATTATTCTAGGACATCATAACATCAATATTGGACAAAAGTATCCAGGAAACCTTTTTCCTGGATTACCCTACCTTGGAAAATCTAATACCCCATGGGGGCACCATAATGTCCCACCAACCAGACCCTCGACCGATGGGGAAGCCCCACCACCTGTCCCACCACCTCCATTGCCATCTAGTCCACCACCACCACCTCCACCCCATTCCGGAGGATGTGGACCCCTTCCTTCTGGCGGTGGACCTCCCCATTCCAGAGGCGATGGACCTACTCATTCCAGAGGAGGCAGACCCCCGCCTTACGGTGGCAGCCCCCCTTACTCCGTAGGGGGGGACCCCCACCCTTCGACGGAGGCCCTCCTTACTCTGGAGGAGGAGGAAACCCACCCTTTGGCTGAGGCCCACCACATTCTAGTGGAGGAGGACCCCCACCTTTCGGTGGGGGACCACCACATTCTAGCGGTGGGGTACCCCCACCTTATGGTGGAGGACCACCTTACCCCGGAGGGCCCCCACCTTTTGGTGGTGGGCCACTTCATTCTGATGGAGGTGGACCTCCTTTTGATTCCCCTCCTAACTCCAGTAGCCCACCTCCATACAACCAATTTCCTATGGGAGGACCCTATGGTCAATCCGTTCCTAGTCCTACTGGTACACCGATGCCATACCAATACTACTAGTATCCATAATCCAACCAACAATTACCCTTTTTGGCTACTCTCGATCTGCCATATTTATCACTGTTGACCAATGATCCCATTTATCATGGAACCAATTGGTCGGATATTCCGGTGAAGCTTCCATCGGACATCCCAAAATTTGACAGAAAACTAGGTGAGGATCCCAAAAACCATGTAATGACATATCATTTATGGTGTTCATCTATTTCCCTAATGGATGATTCCATATATTTACGGTTATTCCAGCGAACCCTCACTGACCCTTCCGCTAAGTGGTATATCGAACTACCACCACACTCTTTTCATGATTTTCGATCCTTGGCCATGTCCTTTTTGACAGATTTCCAGTTACCAATCCATTACGAGACTGATATGGATCTTTTGACCTCTCTCCGACAAACTAACGCCACTCATATTTATGATCATATTCATGAGTGGAGGCAGAGACAACGTTTGATTAAGGCTCCCATTCTGGACCGTCTCCTTGCAGATTGGTTTACCAAGTCAGTCCTACCCGTCGTGGCCAGAGATGTTGATATGGGTGGGGTCGTCGCCGAAGAGAAAGCTATAACACATGCCTAGTACTTAGAATTATTATATGCTCAATCTAGCACGCTATATGATATTGTCCCCGATGCACCCCGCCCTACCTACGACACAACAAAACCACCCCAGGGATCTCATGCTGACGACATCATAGGTTCCGTTCAAAACCAGACTGCTTCTCAATCCAGTACCCATGCTGGTTCCAATTCATCCCCATCACAGTTTGGGAACAACACCAATAGATCACCCAGCCCTGCAGCCACCGAAGAAGTGAATTTAGCCCAGTCTGCTTCACCTAATAAATCCGGTGGTAAAAAGAAGAACAAGGGGATAAACAAAAAACCTTCTAATCAACAGGAACCAAAACAGAACAATCCTGATACCACCAAACCCAAGCGGAAGGCTAAGTTTCCATGTCTACTATGCAGTGACAACCACTTTAACAAAGAGTTCCCACATTGGGACGAGGTCCAAAATTTCCTGAAAGGGAACCCAACACCCGCAGTTTTAACCGATCCCTTCCCCACACAACATCAACAGATGGTCGCACAACAACCCTCTCCTCCTCATAGAGAGACATCCTCTACCTCTCATTTTCTCATGATGTGTAGTGAAACTGTCAAATTGAACACATGATCTCGTTCTTATGACTTGGTACCACCGAAGGAACCTACAAGAAGTAATCCTAACAAAGCTTCCATCTCTACACTGGATATTCCCACATCGCAAGGTTCTCTCACTATTGAGAAACCTTCCTTTGATTTAGTGCTACGTCTACTCAAGGGCACGATTAAAAAATTTGTTTTCATTCCTAATTCTCGGGATGCTCAGAATTACAACATTGTAGAGGACCTAGCGCAAGCCCCTTGTGCTATGTCAATGTTGGAAGTCTTTCAAAAATTTCCCAATCAGTGCAAGACTCTCCTCACTGCTATCGACGCTGTAGACCCCGATTCCTTGAACACCATCATGTTCAGACTCGAGTACTTTAAACCGAGACTTTCCCATCAGCTTGCATTCGAAATTGTCACCAATGTTGTTGGGAAGAGCATCCATCATTATGTGTTGGACGAAGGCGCATCCACCTCGGTCATGTCATTGTCTTGTTGAAGAGCCATCGGCTCTCCCGAGTTGAATCGTTCCCGTACCACGTTGAAAGAATTTGATGGTCATGGATTCCAACCACGGAGGCTGTTACAAGCTTTGGCTATTGAGCTCGGGGGCAATACCATTTCCATCAATGTGGAATTTGTCGCTGCCCCATTGGATTATAACCTACTCCTTGGTCATAATTGGTTTTATGCCATGACTGCGGTTGCTTCATCCATATTCCGCATCGTACAATTTCCCCACCAAGGGAAAATTTTTACTATCGACCAACTGGATTTTTGTACACCAGACACCACTACTCATCTTGGTGACAATGTACCCCTATTAGGTCATTTGTCCCAGATATATGAGAGTGTGGAGGTTGGACTCCTCAAGGACTCATCCCTTATGGGATTCTTTCCATCACCGGATCCCCCTTCCCATGTTGCTACAATGAACATGATCTCCTCCATGATCCCATCATCATCCAAATCTAATGACCAATGGCTTGTGCCTGTTAACACCCAAAAAGTGTTCACTACCTCATCTACCTCATTACATGGCTCATTTGTCCATTTTCCTACCATATTTACCTTAAAAACCCTAAAAACCCCACTAAAAAGCCTCCAAAAGGCCACAAAACCACCAAAAAAGCCTCAAAAAGGCTAAAAAACCCCTTTTTCCTCCAAAAATATCCAAAATTCCTCTAAAATAGCAAAATCCCTTTAAACAGGGAATAAAAAATATAAAATAATGAGGAAAAAGAGGAAAAAACCCTATACAGCTGCCCTAAACCATATGGTTCCCAAAACCATGGGCCAGCACTCCACCACCAAAAAACTATAAATAGGTGATGGAGATCCCTTATTTCATATCCACAATCAAGTATACCCTTACTCTACCAAAATCTCTCTCGAAACTCTAGCTCACCCTTGAGCTACTTTCACCTTGAGAGCCCCTTTTGGCCCATTTCCACCATTGGAGAAAGAGAAGGAGCACATTGGATCTTGGAGCAACCCTCTTGGACATTGCAAGAGCTTCATCAACCTCCACATTGGAGGTAATATCAATACAAACACCATTATTTATCTTTTGTTCTTTATGTTTCATGCATGTGTTTTAGACTAGTTTACATTTCTGTTTTAGCTTAATAATTTACATTTACTGAACTGCTACTAAGGAGTCCATTCTCCTTAGTAGGTGCTCATTTGCACAAGCTAGGGGTAAAACCCTAGCTACAGTTTTGGCGACTCCCCTAAGTTTGAATTTTTGGTTACAATTTTTAAATCTTTTTTCTGTTCGGCTGTCCCTTTCGGCCGCCGTCTACCGCATTTTTTCCCCCAACAGTCGCGTCCCGACTACGTCTTTCAGGCACTTACCTGAGACCTAACCATGGCTCTCAAACTATTTCCGGCGACCTGCCGGCTGCTTTCAGTCTATTACCTACGATTCGACCGCGGTTATTAGCCTGTTTGATCCAGTCTAACTGCGACTATTTCCCTGTTTTCGGCGTCTCGCTTGCGGCTTTCGACCAGTTTCCCGCAACCCGCCGGTGCCTTTCGGCGTCTTTCCTGTATCCCACCTGCGGCTTTTGGCCAGTTTCCCGCAACCCACCGGTGCCTTTCGGCGTCTTTCCCGCGTCCTGACTGTGGCTTTCAGCCCTTTTGCTGCGTCCCGACTACGTTTGCCTGCCCAAAAACCTGCATCCTGTCCGCGCCTGTTTCCCTCAAACCCGCGGTCCGACTGCTCAGTTTCGCCACAAACCCGCGGTCTGATTTCTGCATTTTTTACAGTTTTGAGCCCAGAACTTTGCTGCACTATTTTCTGCACCAGCACAGCCCTCTGTCTTACTGCAGCCACCCTTCCTTACAGCATTTTTCTACAGTTTTTATTTCTGTTTCATTTACAGAATCGTTTTTACATTTTCAACATTTTACATTGGAAAACGAAAATTGTGCATTTTAAAAAGTTCATTTCGGTATTGTTATTGCTAGATAGAAAGTTGCCCTCCCTAGTGGCGCTTTCTACTTGGGTTCATCATCATCTCACGAGCACACACTCTGTCATATAATTCAAGTGAGCCTTAAAAAACTATCTAACTCAACCAATATTCTAACCCCACTTGGGGAACACAAAAGAATCTTTGTAGTTAGGTAGGATCGGGGGGATAGGCTTCCAATAACACCCATCGGTTACTTACACTTGAGACATAGTTGTTGTCCAAATAGGGAACCAAAATCCCCTAGTACTTTTTGGCACGGTCACAACCAGTTTACCAGAGGGCCTCTCCCCTAGGAGGGTTGAAGTCGCGAGACTAGTTCCGGAGGTTTGAGTGGAATACCGCACTCCATTCAGTAACCGAAGGGCTACCTTTTGCAGTTCTCGGGATATCCCTGTATTGGGGTATTGCGGTTAAAGGACCAAACGGCAGATTCACCTTTCTGGACGTGTCATGAACGGGGTATCTTAGTTGCCATTCTTCTAGGATTGACTACCCGGTGTCCCTCCCGGTAGGGGGATACCTTAGCCACTTGGATTTCCCATTCATATTGTCTGACTTGGATTTCATCACCTTGCAGAGGATATGTCTAGTTGAGTCAGAATACCTTTTTAGTTAGGTGTTTGCATGCTCCCTTACCTCCCTTTGGTCTAGAGAGTCCACCATTTTTTATTTCTAGGAAACCTACTGCTTGTTGGTATTCTGACCATCTTTGTTGATACTCCACTTATTGTAGCACAGCTGTTACAGTGGGTGTTTTGAGTTGGTTGTTGGCCTGAGTGCCTTATTTTTGAGCTCTCCTTCTGCACACTCGGTTGCATTAGGGTTTTTGAGCTATTTTTTACTCACCTCAACCCACAGAGTTTCGACACCATCTGTCACCATTGAGTCCCCGAGACATTCTCGGTGCCTCAGGGGCGAGCCCCCATAGCACGGTTCACTTGACACCACACGTCATCACCACAGATCATCATCACTTGATACCACTTATCACAGATCTAGAGCCTTGTCACTTGACTCCACTCGTCAACGGCATAGGACTCCGTCACCAGATATTGACGCCCCTTACTTTACCTCCGATTCTGAAGAAGAGTCTGAGAACCCTATTTACACTGCCCCTACTAGCCCCATGGCTGGCGTGACTTCCACTCCTTTCGTTGTAGGGACCATTGGTGGCACATCCACCACTACACCAGTTACCACACCTGCTTTGGGAATGCCCTCGATGGGGGCCACATCCACCATCCCGGTCACCATTCCCATTCCCGTAGCTGGCATACATACCACTACTCCACCAGTAACTCACACTACCCACGGTGGTGCAGGCCCATCCTATACTACCTTAGTTCCCCCACTTGGGGGAAACATTCCCAACCCTGCCCCTCTACTTGGGGGCATGGGCCCCCACTTGGTCCAACCCACTCCTGTGTCACATCCTTCTTCCAGTCTGCCATTCATGGCGAGCCTCAACCTACCTGACCTAGCCCGACTGACCAACGACCCCATCTGACACGATCCAGCATGGCCTCACATGCCTACCAAGCTCCCCTCTGACATTCCTAAATTCGAGGGCAAGGCGGGTGAGGACCCACAAAACCATATCATGTCCTTCCATCTATGGTGTTCCTCCAACTCCATAGTGGATGACTCTATTCGCCTCCATCTGTTACAGCGCACCTTAACTGGCTCTGCAGCCAAGTGGTATATCGAGTAACCCCATGGGACCCATGCCACCTTTACTTCCCTGGCCTCGACCTTCCTGCAGTTCTTCCAGTTACTTGTCCGCTATGACGCGGGCATTGAGATACTCCTATCTTGCAGACAAAACACGGCTACCCACATCACGGACCACATTCATGAGTGGCGTAGACGCCGTAGCTTATGCAAGATCAAATTAGACGACCGTATCTTCCTAGATTGGTTCCTCAAGTCCCTTCTTCCTGTTATTGCTAAGGATGTAGCTTCCGAAAGACCCCAGTCTGAAGAAGAGGCCATCCTTAAGGCCCAACAGTTCGACCTCATTTACGCCCAGTCTGGTTACCTTTATACCATTATACCTGACGCACCTCGCGGCGAGTCCTCCCAACACGATGCGCCGGGGGCATCCCACGCTGCAGACGGCATCATTGGTTGTGTTTCTTCGCATCCTCAACCCTTTTCCATAGCACGTCCTACCCCTGGCCCTGACCTTTCGCGGGCTACCTCACAGTCTGGAGCAACCAACTCGTATGCTCCCATGACACATCACCATCATTCCCATGGACCCAGCTGTCCACCTTAGTGCTTCGGTCATGCGCCCCCTGCTTATAACCCCCCGATCGCACCTCAGCCCTATTACCACCAGCAGGCTGCACCAGCTCCTGCGCCTTCTCAGGCCCAACCCACTTATTACCACCAGCAGGTTGCACCAGCTCCTGCGCATTCCCAAGCCCAACCAACTTATTACCCGCCACAGGCAGCCCCTGCGGCAAACCCACAACCTGCTCCGCAGACATATCAACAACCTCCTCAGGGTTCTGCACCTGCGCAGCCTCCACCTACCTATCATCCACCGCAGCCTGCTCCTGCACCTGCACAACCTCAAAACCCACCTGCTTCTCAAGGGCAAGTTTACGCCCAAAACAACCCGCAGCAAAACCAGAACAACCAACGCATCCAGGGCCAACAAAATCGTGGCAAGGGCCATACTCGTGGGAACAACCAACCTACAGACCAAGGTGGTCAACCGGATAATCCCCCATACAACAACAACACGACCCCCGCTAACCAAAACCCTGATCGCCCGCCCAAGCAGGCTAAAAACCCTAATTTGAGAATGAACCATCCTTGTTCTATCTGCGGGGTCTATGGCCACTACACACATACTTTCCCACATTTGGAGTGAGCTCGGCAACTTTGGGTTGATGATGCCCATCGCCAAGGACATGCAGCTCCTCAAGCACAGCCCAACCCCCCACAACCTCAGCAGCCACCTTTGGTGCTGCAAAACCCCTTACCAACCCAAGGCGTGGTGAACACTCAGCCGGTGGCCCCCCCTCAAGCCAACGCGCAACCCCAACAACAACAGATCACATACGTCGCTCCTGATCAACCCATGTTTGACTCAGGTACCCACCATTTGTTGATGATGTCTTCCGCTGATGTCAACCTCCAAACCCGTCGAAACCAATATGGCTCCACCTCTGAAGCCCCTCCCACTGATAAAACTACTAACGCTCATCCCACTGATCAAGCGTTACGTATACCGCCACCTCCGATAGATGGTGCTTCCAAAGCCCCTCGCTTCCCACTTCGCCATATCAACAACAACCCCAATGCGCACGCTGCGTCAAACTACAACATTGTAGATGACCTAGCCCAATCTCTCGTAGCCATGTCTACGTTAGAGGTCTTGAAGAACTGCCCTTCCTAGCGCAAGAATTTACTCTCATCCATTGGGGCTATTGACCCAAATGATTCGAATTTGATGGCATTTGATTTGGACCAGTCCGAACCACGCCTGCCTTCCACCTTAGCATTCCAAGTTTCTGTTTCCGTTCGGAATCTTGTCATCCATCGATGCATCATCGATGAGGGTGCCTCCACATGCGTTATGTCTACATTCGTATGGCAGAAGTTGGGATCCCCTACCCTCCAGCAGTCCACCACTGCGTTACGCGCCTACGACGGTCGTTCGGCTCAGCCCCAAGGTCTCCTAGCCAATGTCCCTGTCCAGTTAGGTGATAAAACCGTCCTCATCGATATCGAGGTCATCAATGCCTAGCTTGATTACAACCTCTTACTCGGTCGCAGCTACATGTATGCTATGTGGGCGGTCGCTTCCTCTGTCTTTCATACCATGATGTTCCCCCATGATGGACGCGTGGTTAAGATCGACCAACTCACTTACTATGATCCAAATGCCCCCGCTGCACCCGAAAATGTTCTCCCCATGGTTGAACAACCGGTCAGTGGCGCTGCTACCTCATTTGTTTCCTCTTTGGGACCTAGAGTTTACTCAGACCCGCTGATGACGGCCACCTTCCAATCCATTCCTCCCCCGTCGTCTACGCCCGAAGTGTCTGACTTATGTACCCTCTCCCACGATAACCAAACAACTACCAATCAACCACCCTTGTTGTCTAAACCACCACTAGTACCTAGCCACATTGGTGTTACACCTATCCATACAATTCCCTTCCTAGTCCCTCCATCGGGAGTAGTAAGCGCCCCGGTCATGGCTACCCTTAGCCTCCCCGGGCTAACCTTGGGATTACCCGTCTGGTATCTTTCGCCTCCCGTTCCCCCGCCGACACCAAGCGTTGTCCTCCAACCGGTGCAACCCATGCTTACTACCACTCAACCACCCCCCAGTGTCTCTACCCCTTCGTCCTCCATGACTCCTCCCCCTACTCCCAAACCCACTGGGGGCAGAGGTCCCCAACCTTACACTGCTGTACCACCTCCCAAGACAGTCAAAAACCCCCCAGTATTTCGTGCTCCTCCCAAATGCTCATTGTGCGACGAGTTAGGCCATGCGACTCATCAGTGTCTACAGTTACCAGCATTACAGAAGCACATGCAGATGCTCGACGACGACCCCAACATCCCGGTTGTCGAACTCAACCCCACCCCCAAGCCTAAAGATAAATCCCTGCGTACCAATCACCCTTGTGCTATATGCGGTGTTTACGGGCACTACTCACATCATTGTCCCGATCTCCCAGATTACAGAGCGGCTCTCTATGAGATGAACAATCTGGATCTTGAGACGACACCAACCACTATTGAGGAGATTCACCCCCCAATCTCACCCCCATCCGGGGAGGTCAACACCATTTACATGCTCTCTTCAACTACCATTCCCTCGTCAACCGACTTGACGGCCCACAGTTTCCGTACTGATGAGGATATTCTTGAGGCACTCACTGCCCCGTAGTATCCCTGGGATGACATGCACCATCGTTCGTATTTCCTCCCAGAGGCATCTTCCTATAGCACCGCTACCCAATTTGCGGTTGAATCCAAAGACTTCCTTCCCACCAAGGTCGACTGGTTCAAGGACCCTATTCCTACTCCTGATGCCTTCGAGGAAGGTAACATGGCTAACATCTCACCTATCATCCAAATTGATATCGCTGCCCCTGGGAGTGCCCCTGAACTCATCACTTTAGGAGCCTTCTGCAGTAAGCAAGAGATTGAGGAATACACTAACCTCTTCAGAGAGTTCCGTGATGTCTTTTCCTGGTCCTATACCGAAATGCCTGTTCTTGACCCTGATATCATAGAGCACCACCTTGATACCTCTGAGTCAAGGGGCATAGTAGATTCCCTTGACCCTGGGATAGGGGGCATGATCAATCATTTTGAAACTTCCCCATCACATTTATCTCAGCATGTCAATGAACCCATCATTCAAACTAACACATATGTGATCCACAATCACAAACCCCATGCACATAGCATGGGGGCAGGTCATTAACCCTGCTCACTTTTTTCACATTTGTGATGTCAACCATTTTTGAGGTCACATATCACTTGTATATTTGATTTTATACACCTAGCTATTTCCTTTGACCATTTTGGAGTCCTTATGACCTCCGTTTTTCGCACCATTTGCACTGTCGGATTCATATTTCCGCGCTCGTGATGATGCTTGAGATCATTTCTCGCTCTCACCAGGACCAATATCAACATTGTGTCTCGACGCCACTAGTCGCCTCGGTTTGCGTGCCACATCGGCCGTTCTCTATTTTTCTCATATTTTATATCATCGGATTCATTTTTCTGAGCCGGTGATGATGCTTGAGATCATTTCTCATTCTCACCCCCATATTTTTTGGGTCTTTTTCCAAAACACCCCCCGTCACCTCGGTTTGCATGCCACATTGGACATTACTCATTTTTGACACTCTTTATATCGCCGAATTCATTTTTCTGAGCCCGTGATGATGCTTGAGATCATTTCTCACTCTCACCTGGTATAATTTCAACATTGTGTCCCAACACCTTGTTGCCTCGGTTTGCGCACCACATCGGCCGCCATCAGATTGTTCCATACTTTTACATGAGCCATTCACTCCTGTCATACTGCACATATTTCATTATTTTTCCACCATTCATTACCCCGCAAGGAGGCCCACCAGTGTTCCCCCCCACCCTCGTTCTTGGTCATCATAAATGTTCCTTGATTGAGCACTTCCTCCTTGCCTGGCCATTCCTTTTGTTCGGTATAATTTTATCCCTTTTTCGGGTCGGACAAGTCCTTTACGAAAAAGGCACTTAGGGAGTTTCTGTTAAGCTCTTTTCTGACTCCTAAAACAATGAAAATATCGCCGAGCAATCTTGCTTCCCTTCATGCTCGTTAAAGTACCTGAAAGGGCGTCTATCTGGTATAAGTTTACCCCTTTTCCAGACCTGGTAGACTAATTACGAAAAAGGAATACTCTAGTCACACCGGCTAGAAGAGTTCTTCATTGTATCCTTTTATGCTTATTTGGGCCTTGGAGACTAGATATACGAAAAAGCAACCCCCTGGAGTCTTCTTATTTGCTTTCAGACTCTCTAAACTTGAAAGCAACCATGAGCATGAACTGTCCTGGGCTCGTAAAATCCACACGACAGTACCATTCCATCGTTTCAGAGTCTTCTTATCGCTTTCAGACTCCTTAAAATTGAAAGCAACCACGAGCATGAACTGTCCTGGGCTCGTATAAATCCACACGACAGTATCATTTTACACACACTTCTTCTAGTTCCTTAACCCATGAAGAAGTCCCCTCCCGTGCCTCCTGGCACTATGATCGATCATCTCGGCAGCACCCCCAATCAGGTTGCCTTTGTTCAGAGTATTTTGCAGTCTCCTGCCATTTTATACCAGCTTGAGTCTCCCTCAGCCCAGTCACCCTCCCCGATCCAATACAGCTATGATCCCTTTCCCCTCAGTCAGTTTCATATGCTGCCTATGATTCCTTTCCCCTCAGTCAGTTTCATATGCTGCCCGATCACTCCCATTATCATACTCTGAACAAAGGAAGTTTGAGTCCACCCACTCTACTTGCCCAGTTATTCCCTCCCAGTTTGTCAGTCCTACCATCAGTACTACCACATTTCGGTTCTCCACCTCGCGCTCCTATCAAGGAAACATCATTGCCTTGATAGTTGCAGGTCTCCCTCTGTCGACGACAACTCCTTTATTCCAGAGGATAGGCCCAGAGGTCCCTGCGCCTTGGACCCATCACCATCTGTGGTGAGTGCCTACGGACCATTTTGAGAGGAGTCATCATTGCCTCTCCGAATGGTTGTTTCTCACATGCTCGAATTCAGCACCTTGATCGCATCGTTGAGAATCACGCAGGATTTACATACCTACCATTATTTATCGAATATCCCGGATTTCCCCCGACTCTAGCACATTGGTGAGTCACTTTGGAACACCCAGTTATATGTTCCCGTGGATGTCCGGGCTGCGTTGGCGATTGTATTCGGAATCCATCCAGTTACATGCTTCCTTGAGTACCCAGTTCAGTCCCAGATCAGTTCCAGTTCAGTGTACCATTAAGAGTATGACCCTTGTCACTCTGGTCCAGCAGCCCATCAGTTCCTTTGGTACCACATTCAGTAGCACTGTTGATTGTTCCAGTGTATTCGCTGTTCAGCTCAGACATGGTCAGCCCAGCATTATGTCCCAGATTTTGTGTCCCCTCTGGACACTTATGATGTACACAGTGGTTCTCTATGTATCTTACAGGTCCCTCTTTTCGGGCCTCACAGTTCTTTTATGTATCTTGATATGAGCATGGGTATGCCCGCCTCGTCCATATATTGAGATTCTTCCTCATTCAGTATTTGAGGTCATGTATATTTCAGGTCCCCATTTTTTGGACCCCATTGTTATTATTATGTTATATCCTGATACGAGCATGGGTATGCCCGCCTCATCCATATGATCAGATGATTCCTCATCCATTTTTGAGGTTATGTACTTTTAGTTCTTGCAGTTGTTCGGGATCATTGTTCCGGGCTTCAGTTTGTTTCTTCTCTTCTCCATATCCCGAAAAACCCATACATGACTTATGATGTCCATCGGCCATACGATGAGCTCTTGCCCTCGCACATCAGGGGGCAATCTGTTAACACCCAAAAAGTGTTCACTACCTCATCTACCTCATTACATGGCTCATTTGTCCATTTTCCTACCATATTTCCCTTAAAAACCCTAAAAATCCCACTAAAAAGCCTCCAAAAGGCCTAAAATGCCTCCAAAAGGCCACAAAACCACCAAAAAAGCCTCAAAAAGGCTAAAAAACCCCTTTTTCCTCCAAAAATATCCAAAATTCCTCTAAAATAGCAAAATCCCTTTAAACAGGGAATAAAAAATATAAAATAATGAGGAAAAAGAGGAAAAAACCCTATACAGCTGCCCTAAACCATATGGTTCCCAAAACCATGGGCCAGCACTCCACCACCAAAAAACTATAAATAGGTGATGGAGATCCCTTATTTCATATCCACAATCAAGTATACCCTTACTCTGCCAAAATCTCTCTCGAAACTCTAGCTAACCCTTGAGCTACTTTCACCTTGAGAGCCCCTTTTGGCCCATTTCCACCATTGGAGAAAGAGAAGGAGCACATTGGAGCTTGGAGCAACCCTCTTGGACATTGCAAGAGCTTCATCAACCTCCACATTGGAGGTAATATCAATACAAACACCATTATTTATCTTTTGTTCTTTATGTTTCATGCATGTGTTTTAGACTAGTTTACATTTCTGTTTTAGCTTAATAATTTACATTTACTGAACTGCTACTAAGGAGTCCATTCTCCTTAGTAGGTGCTCATTTGCACAAGCTAGGGGTAAAACCCTAGCTACAGTGCCCGCACTTCATACGCTAGACTCGATAGCAGATGTCATGCGTCTCACACCAGCGAAGCTACATTCAGGGCTATCCAATCGGCATCTGATGACCACTCTTCAGTGGAATCTACATCATATTCTCCATCACTACAGTGGTCTTCTAACCTACTAGATTCTCTCCTCCAGACTTTCCACTCGGATGAGTCCATTATGGAAGTCATGAGTATGGATGAAACTCCTTGGGAAGACCTTCACCATTGATCGTCTTTCCTCCCACCGCTAGAATCCGTGGAGAATCACATTGAAACCCTCATTAAGTCGGATGTCGTTCCTTGCCCCCCAATCTCCTATCCTCACTTGTGATACGACAACTGAGGGTAACTTGGAAAACATCGAACCTACCGTACCAATCGACATCTTGGCAACACTTGGAGTCGTGGAACATATTCATATAGGCCACAAGTGCTCTCCTGAAGAGATTACATAATACACGACCTTATTCAAACAATTCTGCGACGTATTTGCATGGAGCTATGAGGAAATGATCGGGATTGATCCTGCCATTGTTGTTCATGAGATCAAAAATTGAGATTGAAAGACTGCAGCTATAAAAGTTGAGATTAAAAAGCTGTTGAAAGCTGGCTTCATCTGCCCTGTCCCCTTGATAGACTGGGTATCTAATGTCGTCCCTGTTGCCAAAAAATAGGGCGCCATTAGGGTTTGTGTCGATTATAGGGACCTTAATAAGGCTTGTCCCAAGGACAACTACCCTACCCCATTCATTGAACAAATCATCGACAATTGTGCCGGGAGAGTCATCTTCTCATTTATGGATGGATTTTTCGGCTACAATCACATTGATATCCATTTAGCCAATTAACACAAAACTTCCTTCATCTACTCATGGGGTACGTTTTCATACCATAAACTACCTTTTGGCCTTAAAAACGCTGGTGCCACATTCCAGTGGGCTATGTCATATGCCTTTCATGACATGAAGGAATTTGTAGAACCATATCTTGATGACCTTCCTGCTCATTCGCAACATCGAGAGTTCCACATTGACCATCTGATGGAATTCTTCCTCAGCTGCAGGCGATATAACATCCGTTTGAACCCTCACAAGTGCATATCTTGTGTCGAGTCCGGATGCCTCCAAGGCTTCATTATTTCTAAAGACAAGATCCGGATTGATCCCTTGAAGGTGGAAGCCATCATTTCTCTTCCATTCCCCACTGATATACCGGAACTACAAAGTTTGCAGGGGAAGGCAAACTACATAAGGCATTTTGTGTGTAATTTCGTTGAGAAAATGCAGGGATACATGTGGTTGCTGAAGAAGGACATACTATTCATTTGGGATGAGTCTGCTCAACGATCCTTCAACAACTTAAAACACGCTATCACCCATGCCCCTGTACTTTAACCACCTAACTACCACAAGGAATACATCCTATATCTTGCTGCTTCCACTACCACCATTGCTATGATCTTGGTTCAGGAAGATAGTAATTCCCAGGAACATGTGATCTATTACCTGAGTAA
This sequence comes from Larix kaempferi, assembly GCA_027924585.1. Lineage (NCBI taxonomy): Eukaryota > Viridiplantae > Streptophyta > Pinopsida > Pinales > Pinaceae > Larix > Larix kaempferi. The sequence goes on along the minus strand of BSBM01000223.1, from coordinate 4,874,036 downwards.
GGGTCTCATTGAATCCGAAACACGCTATACACATGTCGAGAAACTCTCTCTCACAGCAGTCATCCCTGTCCAAAAGTTCTGTCACTACATTCTCCTCCGCACTACCACCATAATTTCCGACTCGAACCCTATGTACCACGTTCTCACGCGTCAGGTACTACAGGGCTAGTATTCACATTGGATCGTCATTCTCCAAGAGTTTGGCCTCCAGTTTGAGAAGGCTAAGTCTAAAAAATCTCTGGTATTTGCGGTGTTGATCTGCAATCTTCCTCATACTGATATGGAATCTGAGCCCATGGACTCTTTCCCCAATGAGTCCTTTTTTCTGATCAGTACTTCTGACCCATGGTATGGGGCTATTACTTTGTATCTCCAAACCCAACAGTTCAGTCCTCAACTATCTTGCGACGACCATCGTCGTGTGCATCACCATGCCAAGTAATACTTGATCATTGGTGATACCTTCTATCGCCGTGGTGTTGATTCAATTCCCCCGACACTGTCTAACCCACGAGGAGGTTGAACACGTTCTGAATGAATCTCACTCCGGGGCTTGTGGCGGTCATCTTTCTGGGATGGCTACGGCCCAGAAGATATTGCGTGCTGGATACTATTGGCACTCGCTCTTCAAATATTGCATTGAAGTGGTTAAGAAGTGTCCCACCTGTCAGCTTTTTCATCACAAAAAGCATTCACATCCAACCCCACTACATCCCGTTATTGCCGTCCGCCCCTTTGCAAAATGCAGCATAGATTTCATGCATTGTAAGCCTACCTCGGCTGGGGGGCATGGTTATGTCATCGTTGCCGTTGACTATTTTACCAAGTGGGCCGAGGATATTCCTACATACAACGAAGATGACAAAAATGCCGCAATCTTCATGTTTAACCATATTATTGCACGATTCGAAGTCCCACAAGCCATCGTTATTGATCATGGATCCCATTTTCAAAACAATATGGTAGATGAATTGAGTGCTAGATTTGGTTTTCTCCATGAGAATTCAACTCCATATTACCCGCAGTCCAATGGACAAGTAGAGGCCATCAATAAGGTCTTGAAAACAATGATCCAACGGATGGTGGGGACACACAAGTCTAATTTGCACACTGGCACAATATGCTTTTCTCATCCCTTTGGGCATACCAGACTTCCATGAAAACTGCCATTGGTTTCACACCCTTTCAATTGGTCTACGGGCTAGAGGCAGTGCTACCGATAGAGTGCGAGATTCCATCATTAAAACTCGCTGTCGAACTCCTTTCCAATACCATCGTCGAGGAAGAACGTTTCCTCCACCTAGTGAAACTTGATGAAACCCGCCGTGATGCTGACTTGGCCAACGAAGCTCATAAGAAGCGCGTCAAGGCCCAGTATGACAGATCCGTCAAGCCTCATGCTTTCAATTAGGGTGATCTGGTCCTCTCATACGACCATAAACACGATAAGCTTGGGGCAGGAAAGATCGAGTCCATGTGGCATGGTTCATATGTGGTGAAATGAGTATTGGAGAAAGGAGCATATGAACTTGAAGATTATGATGGGATATCTTTAGGGGAGCCTCGCAATGGGATTTTCCTGAAGTGGTACTATGCTTAGATTTTTATGCATTAGTACTATGCATATATTGTACATGATGTGTGTCTTGTGTGGTGTGACGCTTTGATTGAGTGTGCTAGGATCTTGTTTCTATGCTTATACCATGTTCTTCCTATATGTGAAGATGGAATCATGTGTTGGATTTGCGGACGACACCAGTCAACATACCCGTAACCTCGCTTCGACAACTTGGGTGCTTTACTCTCCTACTGATGAGCTTATTAGTTTAGGAGGAACCATGTTGCGATTCACCTTGATTCACAACTAGTGGTATCCCACCTTAACCGTATTTACGCTATCCGTGACCCTATCCTGCTCCGTCTATTCCAACGAGTATGCCTCCTAGAGAGGTCATTGGAGTCTGTTCAATACCTGCATATTCCTAGAGAGATGAACACTATTGCGGATTCATTGGATAATTTTATTCTAGATTGGTACATCACACATACGTAAAACATCCAAAACATACGCAAACAAACATAACATGTAAATAATGTATAGGCAACACATATACAAGATCCCATAATCGTCCACATAACACTATTTATAAAGCTGCGAATAGAGTTTTATATACATATCATGTCGGTACAAATACAAAAAGTGGTACTAATACAAAAATCTGAAGCTCATGAGCTTTCAGTAAGAGTCATCTCTACAAAAATATGAAGTCCATGACTTTCAGTGTAATATATATATGCATGAGCCTAATCCCTAGGATGCTCATGATAGAAGACTATAGCCCTAACCACCTTCCTGAGTAGCATGCCAAAACTCTCAAATACACCCACTGTATGTTGCTGGTGTTGATGTATTTGTAAATTCGGAATGTATTTCATATATGTATATTGTATTCCTATAGAGATGTTATTATTCCTCTATACGTAAGTGTTTGTATTCCTATAGAGATGTTATTATTCCTCTATACGGAAGTGTCGTCATTTATATTGTAAGTGTCGTAACTTATACTTGATGGGTTATTAGACCACCTTGTTGGGGTCGGCCCTGTATAAGTCATGTGGGTTAAAGGGTTATTAGGACACCCTAGTGGGGGTCGGCCCTGTCAGCATTATGTTATGTGGTTAAGTTAAGGCCGACCTAGTAAAGGTTATTAGGCAAGTCAAGTCAAGTATAAATAGAGTGCGGGAGGCACTCTATTTCATCATTCACTTTTTCACTCATACACTCATTGGAGAGAGGCGCACTTGTGGAGGAGGAGAAGCTGCTACTAGGAGGACTATTTGTTGTACTTGGGTTGTATCATTGCTCTATCTATCTTTCAGGAAGTTGTGGGGTTTTTCACCTTTATGGTTTTCCCCAGTGAAACTCTGTGTGTCTATTGTCTCTTATGTGCTTGCATTATTATGTCCATGATTGATATGTTGTAGATATGTTGTACATGTTGTTCTCTCAGTTAAGATCCTAGATTAGATTGAAATAAATTCTGAAAAACTAACATGGTTTCAGAGCTAGACTGAAAGAAGGCATGGTATGGCATTTATGACACTTGTTGCACTTGCGAAGCTAGGGCTTGATATAACAAAAACCAGTCAGCATAGCACTTTCGCTATAAAGTCGTTTCGGATAGGTTTCAGGATATAAAAATATTACAGGTCGAAGATAAGATCCCCATGTACCTTGTGTCCAAAGGAGAGCCTCTAATTCGTTGTACTTTCAGATTTATGATCTGTACAATATAGGGTTTCTGTCTCTTCTAGATCTAATTCATAAACATGTGACCTAGGAAAAAAGGTCACAACTTGGGCCGGGAAGCTCCAAATGAGATTTCGTAAAAAGTGGCTGGTAGGGAACGGACTGTACTTTCATAGGTACAATTTTCAGAGGCTGAAATTGAACTAGTGACACGTGGAACTCCGTACAAGTTCGCTCTCCTGTTTTATCCCATAAGCAGGTCACATTGCGACACTTGGCATAACTCTCTCTCAGAGAATCCATTTGAGAGCATACCTATGAGGTTGGAAATATAACAGGTCGGGATACCACCAGAAGAATTTTCAGACTCTGTAGATCTGAAATTTCGGAGTTACACCAGAAACAATCAGGTGCATATTTCTGTCAAAACAAAATTGGATTTTGAGCACCTTCATTCATGGCTCCGGGAATTTAGGGTTTCAGAGAATGTCGGAATTTTTGTATTGGAGACCATGGCTGGGTGCTCCTCATCAAAATCAAAATTTAGAGACCAAGATTGAATTTTTTGGTTGGGCAGAAGGCCGGGCTTGATCAAACCCTAGTTCGGGACTTTGATCGGAAAGGTGAAAAATTAGGGCTTCTGCAAAAATGGGAATTTTTGAAATCTGTGACCATAGCTGGAATCTCCTTGGAAAAATCGAAGTTTAGAGCTTTGGATCAAACTATTTGGTTGGGTGAAGCTCCAGTAAACTCAAACCCTAATTCAGGGTCCTCCCTAGTGAATCTAGAAGATTGAAAAGCAAATTTGAGGGGTGAAACTTTGTAGTTTTCAAATTGTGAGTATACTAGGTTGATCAGCTCATCAAGGCGCATCTTTCTATCCTTTTAGAAGTTTGAAATTTAAAGTTTGAATTTTTAGGGTTTCCTTGAGAAACCCTAATCCAACTCCAGATCCAGTTTCTGCAATTCAAGTGGATTGGGTTAATCCTAGAAGAGAATGGATTGGTCACCTGCATAAGTGGAGAAGTTCCTGTTTCAAAGGGAGATGAGGCTAAGGCCTTACATAAGAAGAATACAAGCAATCTCGACTGATATGACTTATCTAGGTATGTTTCGAGATCTGTTCATGATTAAGTTTATGTTTGTCTTCATTAAGATTAGTACAATCTTGATTAATTTTAGACTTGTCGTATCACCTTAATAAAATATGAATGCATGATAGAAGATATTCGTTGATTAGGGTTTTGACACTTATGATTGTACTAATGCATTGTGGTGTTGTATGAGGTTGATGTTGTCCGCTAAAATTAAAGGTACATCAAGAAAGACAAATCATGTTATAGTTCAAGAACATATGACCATGGTGACATGAAGACAAAGATTCATCCATTGTCATGGATCACATAGAAGATCTACTTATGAGGTATGTATAACTTGGTTTCATAATGGTTAACCTATGAGATATGCAGGTTACCAGCACAAGTCATTGAAGAGAACAAGAAGACATTATGCAGGTATGTTAGACATAACTAGCTAACATGCTAATCCATGTATTTTTTTCCTATATCAAGTTAGAATCCTACCTTGTGTTAGGATCTTATACTGTTGTATGGTTGATAATGATTATTCATGAAGTTAGAAATGTAAGTAATCAAGGGTTTATGTACATTATGTCTCTTACCTTGATTGATGATATGACTAACCAGAAAAGTCCTTTGGTCAAATAGGAATATGCATAAGTAAAAGAATTGTGATAAATTATATGTGTATGAAATGATCTTGACCATACATGTTTAAGATTATTGTGTTTTGATAGTATTAAGATTATACTAATGAATGTATGATTATGTATGAGATCTCGAGGATAACACAATGATGATACTAGTAAGTATGCATAGTGATCGAGGATGGATATAAGTTGAAAGACAGGTAATCCAGGAAGCGAAGATCAAGAGGGAGCACACTCCAGTAGTTCCTGCAAGGAAGCAAATATTGAGAGGGAGTCCACCCTACAAACCAAACAAAGATAAGTATTTGAATTGTCATTTCTTGCATATTTGATTGTTTAAATAGTATTGTTCAATGATGTATATGCTTATGTTCCTAGACTTAGGGTGTGTATTATGCATATTAGAATAATTGCATTAATATGCATGTGATGGGTAAGTGGCCTATGGAACTATACAACATGCCATTGCTACTTATCTAGAATGAAACCTTTTTGTTGACATGTTGGGAGTTGTGCACACTCTTAACAATGTTCTGGTAGATATTGGAAGGCATCTAGAAAGTTATGGGATATGGATAAATGTTGTATTGAATCATTGGCTAAAATAATTGCATGACTAGTTGACATATTTCTTTATGTGTAAGAATTTGTTCTAAAAACTATGAGATGTTTCTAATCATGCAATTTAACTTGCCTTGTAGGAAAGATCGTATACAATCACCTACAAAAGAAGGACTACAACATTTGTTCTAGCAGTGAAGTTTAAAGAAAGCTATCTATTGAAGATATTGAAGACTTTGAAGTTTCCAGGTTACGGGATGTAGTAATGGAAGGATGCCATGATCCGTCGATCATGAAGAATGATGTTTGGAATGTGGTCCCAAGACCTGAAGGGAAGTCTGTTGTAACTTCCAAGTGGATATATAAGATCAAGCATGCTGCAGATGGCAGCATAGAGAAATATAAAGCAAGGTTTGTAGCTCGTGGCTTCTCCCAGAAAGAAGGGATTGATTATGAAGAGACTTTTGCTCTTATGGCCAGATACACTTCCATCAGATCAGTACTTGCTCTGGTTGCAGTGATGAAATGGAAGGTACACCAGATGGATGTCATGACAACTTTATTGAATGGTGTAGTCGAAGAGCAAGTGTATGTGGAGCAACCATTCGGGTTTGAGACACATGACTGAGGGTCACATGTGTGCAAACTAAAGAAAGCGTTGTATGGTTTGAAACATGCACCCAGGACCTGGTATGGTAGGATAGATGGCTTCCTATCTAGTTTGGGCTTTACCAAGAGTAAAGCAGATTCCAACCTTTACTACAAGGTTGAGGAAAAGGCAATCTAGTGATACTACTATTGTTTGTGGATGACCTGTTTGTAACAGGTAATGATAGATTGATTGCTGACATGAAGAGAAAGCTTGCTGCCGAGTTCGAGATGAAGGAATTGGGTATGATTCACTACTTTCTTGGTATGGAGGTGTGGCAGAGTGCATATGAAATCTTCCTTGGACAAGGGAAGTATGTAGTAGATATCCTGAAGAGGTTCGGGATGATGGAATGCAAGGCCATGGACACGCCTATGGCATCGAACCGGAAGCTTCTATGTGATGCTTCATCTGAGCCATTTGATGCTATGATGTATCGTCAGATGATTGGGTCCTTGATGTACCTGACGAATACAAGACCAAACATCTACTTTATGGTGAACACCTTGAGCCAGTACTTGACATATCCGAGACATGTTCACCTGATAGCTGCAAAGCATATCTTGAGGTACCTGAAGGGTACAGTTGACTATGGGATCAAGTATGAGGTGAATCAAAAGTTTAAACTGGAGGGTTATGTTGATTTAGATTGGGCAGGTAGTGCCATTGATCGAAAGAGCACTTTGGGGTGCTGCTTCAGTATGGGATCCGGTATGATCTCTTGGTTTAGCAAGAAGCAATCCTGTGTGGCACTGAGTATAGCCAAAGCAGAGTATGTCGCATCTTGTTCAGCTAGTTGTGAGGCAGTATGGCTTAGGAAGCTACTGTCTCATTTGTTTGATCTCCAGTTGAGTGCTACTTGTATACATTGCGACAACTAGAGTTGTGTGAAGTTGTCGGAGAACCCGGTGTTCCATGACAAGTCGAAGCACATTGAGATCAAGTTCCACTATATTAGGGATATTGTGTAGAGAGGAGCAGTGAAGCTCCTATATGTTGCGACGGACGAGCAGATAGCCAATGTGTTGACCAAGCCACTGTCCAAAGTGAAGTTTGAATACTTCAGAGGGAGACTTGGTGTACTTCAGATCGAGAATCCTTCCAAGGGGAAGTGATGAGTCCAGAGGCACATATGCACATGAGCCCTTCTCACATGGTGATAGATGTGTTCTCCCATGGTGAGATGTAAGTGCTGGAGCCATTATCAGATAGTGACAGATGTGTTCTCCTATGCTGAGATGTAAGGGATGAAGCCATTTTCAGATAGTGATAGATGTGTTCTCCTATGATGAAATACAAGGGCTGGGCCATTTTCACATGGTGATAGATGTGTTCTCCCATGGTGAAATGTAAGGGCTGGGTCCATTCTCACATGGTGATAGATGTGTTCTCCCATGGTGAGATGTAAGGGCTGTGTGAGCCTTTTCGACATGGTGACAGATGTGTTCTCCCGTGGTCATGATATAAGTGCTGGGCCTTCTCCGAATGGTGATAGATGTGGTCTCCCATGTCGGTGGTGTAAGTGCTGTGTATTGTGCATATGGGTTGTGCTCCGTGGATGATGAGGTGATCTGAAGACGATGATGTGATAGTATGGTACACAGGTTTTGCAGAGGCATATAATTAGTCCTGAGATGCTCTTGTAGGTTTTACAAAGGTAGTGTAATCAGTCTTGGGAGATCTTGCAGGTTTTGCAGAGGCAGTGTAATCAGTCTTGAGGTGTACCTACTTGATGGCTTGCTCGTTGAGATGAAATGATCAGTATGATCATCAGGATGATACTCTGCGGCCATGGATAGGTTGTGTAGTGGCATGTAAAAGGTCCTGGGAGATCCGGTAGGTTGAAGCTGTGTGCTCGTAATTAGTCTCGGGATGCTCTTGTGAGGTTTTGTTGACGCACGTAATAAGTCCCGAGGATTCCACAGTATGGCCAATGATGATGAAGACTTACAGGTGGTGGGCCTACATCTAGTATGAAAAAGGACTGGCTCTGTAGAAATTCCTATGACGAGTAGATGAGAGATTGATTGAGATAGCAGTAGCAGTGATGATGATGATGATGATTTGATGACGATGATCAGTGACGATGATCCAAAGAAGAAGACATGTGCTAGCATATCTGTGTCGAGAAATACCTTCCTATTTAAGAGGGAGTGTTGATGTATTTGTAACTTCGGAATGTATTTCATATATGTATATTGTATTCCTATAGAGATGTTATTATTCCTCTATACAGAAGTGTTTGTATTCCTATAGAGATGTTATTATTCCTCTATACAAAAGTGTCATCATTTATATTGTAAGTGTCGTAACTTATACTTGATGGGTTATTAGACCACCTTGTTGGGGTCGGCCCTGTATAATTAATGTGGGTTAAAGGGTTATTAGACCACCCTATTGGGGGTTGGCCCTGTCAGCATTATGTTATGTGGTTAAGTTAAGGCTGACCTAGCAAAGGTTATTAGGCAAGTCAAGTCAAGTATAAATAGAGTGTGGGAGGCACTCTATTTCATCATTCACGTTTTCACTCATACACTCATTAGAGAGTGGAGTACTTGTGGAGGAGGAGAAGCTGCTACTAGGAGGACTATATCTTGTACTTGGGTTGTATCATTGCTCTATCTATCTCTGAAGAAGTTGTGGGGTTTTTCACCTTTATGGTTTTCCCCAGTGAAACTCTGTGTGTCTATTGTCTCTTGTGTGCTTGCATTATTATGTCCATGATTGATATGTTGTATATATGCTATACATGTTGTCCTCTCAGTTAAGATCCTAGATTAGATTGAAGTAAAATCTGAAAAAAATAACAGCTGGTAGCGATAAGGTAGCTCATGGATGTGTGGATCTGGGATGCCAAGAGTCAACCGCTGGAGGTTCTCCTCCAGCTCATCCAAATCCTACATGGCATCATGGTCTGCAGCCTCCATCTCCCATACTACTCCTCTTCGTGCAATCGGGGAAATGCCTACTGAACGGGATGGACAAACGTCTACACAAACATATACAAATCATCAATACTACACCAAAACATCAAAAAATGAAAAACACAACAGAGTTGTCATTCTTACCTATGTCTCCCCACTATGCACCCTTAGTAAGCACCAAGTCTGGGTCTCCTATGAAATCAACACCCTCGTAGTGGTAGTACTCCACCATGAGGAGTTGTCCCCTAAACCAGCTGAAGAAAGAAGGACCATAACTGATGATGGCCCCCCGCCACCGTGATGGTCCATCACCTCAAACCATCGTACCATATGTGGATCCCTCGGATCCAACTGATCTAGCTCAAGCTATTGGCGCATATGCGGAACCCGCTCTAGAAAGAACGAGACCACAACTGATCCATATCCAAACTGCTTCAGCTCACCACGCCGACATTTGGTGAGATTCTCTTTAAGAGATATGAGGATCCCCTTGCACCAGTTAAAAACCATGGGAGACATGCACTCCTATGCGTATATCATATGGGCCTTGCTGGCCAAGTGAGGTGCTCTACTACCTGCTACCCTCTCGATGGTGAATAAGACTGTACATAGGTGACCATCCCTCACATCTTTGATGGGGATCTTCCCACCAACGACCTGTGTGCTAGGATGGCACCATTGGGCCACTACATCCTTAGTGGTCCAATCACTCCCACGTGATCCTATCAACCCACTAAAAATATCTCTTTGGTATAACTCCCCAACATCCTCCTGGCATGATCTACAAAGAGGGAAGAGAAAAAAATTTGTATCAAAAAGCATACTGCATAATTTTTGACCAAGTGCAAACCCATTGGAATTGATTACATGGGAAAAAGAGGTAACAAACTCAAGGGATTGACCTCAAGACCTCCTACATAACTCAAACTACCCAACCACATTCAAGCTAGCCATGATCTAGAGCTACAAATCTTAAGAGATGATGTTGATGGCATACCATGGTTAGTTTGACCTAAAATTGTGATTTCTTTTTCCTAGTTTACTCCTTTACTTTGGGGTAAAAAATGAGGTTAATGGGGAACAAGATCGTCGGTGATTTTTGGGGTGTGGTTGTAGAAGCCCTTGATAAGAAGGGCATTTGAAGGATTCTATTTTTGACCGCTCTATCAGGAAACCTCTCATCTATGAGAAGAAGTGATATTTAAATGGGCAATCAGGTTTAGTTTCAATTGCTAGGCTACAAAAACTTATAATTTTGAGGTAGATATTGTCACACCAATTATCACTTATTTTGTGATTGTAAGAGGAAACCTGTGGCAGAACGCAATTCAAAAACACTTCGGGTATTCTTTCGAATTATTCAAGTAGAAAAATATTTTCTGTAGGCATCGAACCAAGATTATGAGCACATGATGTTTCCATTGGCAGAACAATATTTTTAATTTCACCAAAATTTGTTGACCTATCCACTGGCTTCCATTGTAGGAGGGATGTTCCCTTCATGACCATTAATGACACATTCACATCATCCATAGCATTTTAATAATAAATACTATGAATGAAAACAAATCCAAATTGTATGAACTTGGAAACAACGAGAGAATGAACATATGGACTCGAATATTGAATAGAATGGCCAATGCCATTCAATTTGTTTCCCTTCTAAAACCTAATTGCAACAGGTGGGTCACATCTGTCATGCCGGAAAATCATTCTTGGCACAGCAACACTTTGTACTTTACCTCTACCTCTTCATGCAATAGTCCTCTTTGCTTCTACTACAAGCAAGTAATCAAGGTGCAAAGGGAAGTTGAGAAATCTAGATGGCTTGCTACAAGAGAAATACAGATATAAGGTATATTGTTGAAATCAAATGGATAAATATACCTAACATTGATATCGTTGAAATCAATTGGTTTTAGATATCTCTTTATGAGCACACTTTCCTAGATTATGGATATAAGGTATATAAATGGGTCAATGAAAGAAACCGACCATGGATAAAATAATGGATCAATATATACAACTAGGTTTGATATCCTTGAAAACAAATGGAATGATAGAATAAATCTAGTAACTCTCTTTACGAGAACGCTTTACACTTTATAAGTATTTATCTATGAATAGAGATACTCGATAAGAATACATTCTTTATGAAGGATCCATCTATTGGCAAAAATTTAAGTTAATGGGTGGCCAATAGCCACCTACCCATCTTATGTCCATTATTCATGTGAAAAATTTTGCAATATTGAGAGTTTGGCCACTAGGGCAGAAAAGTTACAAAACAAAAGATGTTGAATAATTTTTGGGCCATGAGAAGGTCATTAGACGAAGCCTCTACAACATCAATGCTCACATAATGATTGAGGCAAAGAATCACAATAGATGTTTCTTGTATTTCTATTTTCATAGACACTTTATTTCCTTCCAAACTACAGGAAAATGATAGAGGCAAAGAATTGCAATAGTCGTTTCATGCTTCCAAACCACATGAAAGAGGAACGAGGAATACTCTTTACGCATGTTTTTTTATGTTTCTCTCCGGCACGAGTTGACATTGGTATACATCGGTGGATTTGAATGTGTATCGAGGTGGAAGAGAATACTTTATTTATGATCCAATTAGATAATGGAAAACCATAGAAGAAACATAGCCTTCCAAAGTATGACCGGTCATATAAAAACCTAGAAGACAAAAGAAACAAATAAAATTAAAAAAAGGCAAGAAATTTAAAATGGGAAAGAATAAACCATAGTTACATCTTTGTAAAGAAAATGAAAAAGGACATGGAAAAAAGGAAATTATTTAATATTTTTAACATTTAATCCAAAACATGCTCGCAATAGTTTGATCCAACCATACCACAAAGAAGGTTAAAAAACTGGTTTTCAAGACTGGTTGTGACTTCCACTTAGCCACTAGCATGCATGCACCTTCTACTTAACTACCATGACTACGACATGTTTCTTCCCTTCATATCATCTTTCCTATTAAGCTCTATACAATTTTATTTATTAATTTTCTTCATTATTTCTTAGTGAAATCACGTGGTCCATTGCATGGATCTGAGGCCACACGTTCAAATGTTTCTTCTTTTGTTATGGTGAAAATCTCTTCTCCGGGGCTACTCATGAATCCATTTACAAACTCTTGATTGGGAGAGAATTTTTCTTCATCGTCATCATTTGCGGCCTCTTGGACATCTTCATAAACTACACTGTTCATATTACCCCAAGGAAACAACATGTTTGCAACCTCTTGGCCTTCTTCATGAACTACACTGTTCATATTACCCCAACTCTTCTCAAGTAAAGGTCCAATGGTGCTATTGGGGAGAAATTTCCGATTAGGAGAATCAACTTTTTCATTGGGGGGAGAAATTTCTGATTGGGAGAATCAATTTCTTCATTGGGTGTGATATTTTAGAAGTATGATCACTCAGATGTAGCAGAACTTACTAAAACTCACTCAAGAAGTGCAGAAAGAAGAAGAAGAAATGGATATTCAATAATCACTCATACACAAAAAATGACAAAAAATGTTGTATCATACATCAGTTGTGAGCTGGCACTCTGAATAGTGAATATTAACTGAATACAATCAAATGAATTTGAATTCCTCCTAAGGTCATTCGAATTCTCCTCAATGTGTGGCCTGGATGACATTGGAGACATCATCCAATCAGTTATAGTGGTCAAACATTAGCCAAATGAGTCTAACTGAGTCTAACTAGTGCATGTGGCACAAATGTAGGGAAGGAGACTCCAATGTGGGTGCATGAGGAGCTGTCAGTAGTCAGTATAGCTGATCTAGTCTCTCTGGAGGTCTATCTAAGTGGTTCAGTCAGTTAAACTAGTAATCAATCCCCAAAACAAGGAACAAATACACTATTCATGGAACTAACTGAAGAATCTATTAAATAGGTGGAAGAGGGCGCACTTGTACTCCAGTGATGAAAACAAGGGTGCATTTGTGGCTAGGAGGGCTAGAACTGAGCAGAAACAGGCTCTTGGGGCTGAAAAATTGAGGACTAGGTGTTGGGAGACTATCATGCTGATGACTGGATGCATGCAGGCATGCAAACTATAAAAATGATGGTGAGAATATTCCAACACCCCCACGCAAGCCAAACTATGAGGAACAACTGAAATGGTAGGGCCCTGGTAACTAAGACCAAAGGTCACTCTGTACAACAATCTAAATAAATAAAGTGAGGAAAGAGAGAAAAACCAGTGGTAAGAAATCCCTCCCTTAAGATAGATTGTGGTAGGATGATAACTCAGGTACATCACTCACCCCAAATGGTAAGTGCACTTCTCCACCGAAGAAAGATCCATCGGCAAGAAATGGATCTGTAATGTGAGAATGATGAAACCTTCCATTATGAAAATCATATATGGTTCTCCTCGGATCAAGTGGATCTCCAACAAGATCTCCGAAAGATATAAGAGTAGTGGCTGCCCATCTAGGAAGAGGAGGATCATCAAGTGCAATATCATCAGGTTCTTGTGGATCTGAATCTTCCATTCGCTCATCTTCACTAATAGGTGCTAGATCTTCAGGTTCTTGTGGATCTGGATCTAACATTTTCTCTTCATCATCTTCACTGCCAAACTCTAAATCTAAACTACTATGTGATGAAGCTTCACTCTCTTGTTGCTTAACACTTCCAAACTCTGAATCTAAACTCAGCTTTGCTCTCTTGCTCATCATCACTTCCAAAATCTGAATCTGAAGGTGGATCATGTTCCAAGAACATGTGCTTGAATTGTCCTTTAGTGGAAGCAAGTGAATCCGGAGACTTCCTGAACTTGCTCTTTTGACCAAACATGGTGGGAACAAATCCAAAAATGTGAATATCATTCTGAAACATGTGATACACACCAACTGAGGTAGGATCAGCTCCATGAATGTGCATGTAGTTGTTTGATATCTCCTTTGAATCAACATGGGTGAGATCATTACCAAATGAACTATGACATGATGATGGTAGATCTTCAACAAGATAACTGGTGGATGAAACAGTGGTGGTGGCCCATTTTGCAGTAGGATTTGAACCAACAGATGCTAGATCTCCAAGTTCTTGTGGATCTGGATCCATCCTTCACTCTACTCTCCGATTCTTCATTTTCTCAGCCTTCCTTGTTGGATTTTTGCCATTCAAGCAACCTTTACAGGTGCCTTGGGCAGATATGAGATTGGACAGATCTTCAACTAACTTTTGAGTTTGCATGCTCTACATATGTTTGTAGCTGAGATGACATAGCCTACTCTCTTCATTTGCATGAGTGTGAAGAGAAGACTGCTTTGAGAGAGGTATAAAGTGTGAGAACTCATAGAGTTTTGACTTATGATTTGCAACACCTTTTGCAATGGTAGAACCTGATACCATGTCTTGAATTTCGACCTCATTTGGAGAGAGTATCACCCTCTTGGGATATCTAGTATGGGTCATGTGATATACTGAAAGTATATTAGCAGTGAGAGTGGGGACATAGAGCACATCTGAGAAGTACCCATGATCAAGTTTGATTCTTCCAATCCCCTAAGAGGAGACCTCAGAATCATTCCCCAACATGATGGATGGTCCAACAGTAGCTTCAAATCCAGTGAAGAGATCCTTGGAGGAAGACATGTGTCTTGATGCTACAGAATATATGAGGAAGGAGGATTGAGTTGATGCACCTGCCATGAGGGCATGGCATCTCTCTTTGTTCTCAGATCCAGATGGTTCACTCTCTTTCTTTCTAGCACATGCAGGTACTAGAAGATTATTGTTTTCAAGAAATGAAGCCATGAGATCTATGGTCTTCTTCATAAATGAGCTCTCAGGGTGATATCCTTGGTTACATTATGTGCATTTGGATTTTCCCTTTTGAGATGTCTTGTCCTTCTTAGGGTTCGAAAATCCATCTGACTAGTTTGGAGCCTCCTTCTGATTTTGGTCATTCAACTTCCTATCATAAATTTTTTGTTTTCCTTTACCATTCGCTCTTCTTGACTCAGTAGTTGCAAGAGCTAAATCCAATTTGGTTTTTATCACTCCCATGTGCACTAGCTTCTCCTCCTCAAGTGTGAGAGATTGGATGAAGTATTCAAGCGAAGGGAATTTCCATCTTGGAATGGAAAACTTTGCTGACTGGAAGGTCGAAACAAACAATGAATAATTAGGGCATAGCTTTGACATGATGGAAAGGATGAGTTGTTTTTCTTCCTTCTCAATCCCATACCTCTTCAATTGTGAATTCAAGTTCTTGAATTTGTTGAGAAACTCAGTGATAGTTTCAAAACTACTTGGGATCAAGGAGATGAGCTCATTTTCCAATTTATGACCCTTCAAGTCATCCTTCTGACCAAGAAGAGATTCGAGCTTGTCCCAAACCTCCTTTGGAGTCTTCAGATCAATAACATGAAAGTGTAGGTCTTCAGAAATGCTAAGTAGCAGCAGTCCTATTGCTTCATCAAGCTTGTCTAAGTACTTGGATTTATCTACTGCACCAGTGGGATAAACTACAGAGCCATAAACCACTCTAGAAAGGCTCTTCGACTTCAAGAAGATGTCCAGATTTGCCTTCCATTCGAAGTAGTTGAATGAGTTCAACTTGAGATCCATGATACTGAAGAATTCGAAGTTGAAGAGAGGATAGTCCTGTAAAACAAATGATAATTATGAAATGGAGATCTGCTGCAATCCGAATTGAACACTGCCTTAGGACACTGAGCACATGTGACTGGGTCCTTCACACCTGGCTAGAGCTCACTGGATTGCTCTAGTGAATTCAAGGAAATAACACCAGGATTTGCTGTGGAAACCCAGAGGCTTCTGGTGCTCAATGAAAGACAACTGCTCAAGGAATTGCTGCAACTACTGCTACTGCAATTCGAATAGATGATGTCAACTCTGATACCATGTGATATTTTAGAAGTAGGATCACTTAGCTATATAAGACCTCACTAAAAATCACTCAAGAAGTGCAGAAAGAAGAAGAAGAAATGGAGATTCAATGATCACTCATACACAAGAAATGACAAAAACCGCTGTATCATACATTAGCTGTGAGATGGCACTCTGAATAGTGAATAATAATTGAATACAATCAAATGAATTCGAATGCCTCCTAAGGTCATAAGAATTCTCCTCAATGTGTGGCTTGGATGACATTGGAGACATCATCCAATCAGTAATAGTGGTCACAAGTGGTCAAACATCAGTCAAATGAGTCTAACTGAGTCTAACTAGTGCATGTGGCACAAATGTAGGAAAGGAGACTCCAATGTGGGTGCATGAGGAGCTGTCAGCAGTCAGTATAGCTGATCTAGTCTCTCTGGAGGTCTATTTAAGTGGTTAAGTCAGTTAAACTATTAATCAATCCCCAAAACAAGGAACATATCCACTAATCATGGAACTAACTGAAGAATCTCCTAAATAGGTGGAAGAGGGAACAATTGTACTCTAGTGATGAAAACAAGGGCGCATCTATGGCTAGGAGGGCTAGAACTAAGTAGAAACAAGCTCCTGGGGCTGAAAAACTGAGGAGTAGGTGTTGGGAGACTACCATACTGATGACTGGATGCATGCATTTGCATGCAGATGCATGCATGACGACTGGATGCATGCATGATGACTGGATGCATGCAGATTGCATGCAGGCATGCAAAATATAAAAATGATGGTGAGAATATTCCAACATTGGGGTATTTATCCTATTAGGATTCTAGGTTATAAAAATCTTGGACCTCATTGTCCTTCTTTTTTATGTTGCTGTTGCAGTCAAGATGAATTTCATTATAAATAAAATATGGTTGAAAAGGGAATGAAAAAACATATCCTTTTTATTCCACAGGAGCTCGGGTTATGTTTGTTTTTCCTAATATGTGGAAATAGGAGCCGAGGAAAAGTTACCGTCATACTATAGTGGTGAATGTAGAGGAGTGCTACTAGGATGTACCTGAGATTTTTGATCTTGCTAAGTAATGAGAACTGCACAATTTGAACTGGAGCCGTTCAGGTTAGTCTTCTTCTTGCATGCCTCTTGTCTTATATTATTTTCACCCAAAATAGTGGACTACAATGACGGGACTCTATTTAGGCCGACCATCAGGATGTCAACAAAGAATGAACGCTTACACCGAGAAGACAGAGATAGGTAATAACATTTGTTAAATTTTGAGCATTAATTCAAGATACTCTAGGATCTTTACTAAGAGAATAACATGTACAGTATATCAATGCATATCAATCATAGCAAGCATGTCAATCATCACAAGAAACAAAAGCATGAGAGACAATAGACACACAAAGTTTCTGTGGGGAAAACCCTAAGGTGAAAAACCCCACAACTTCCTCAGAGATAGATAGTGCAATAGCACAACCAAAGTACCACCAAAGTACACAGAGATAGACTCCTCTAAGTAGCTGATCCTCCTCCTCACATGTGCGCCACTTTTTGAGTGAAGGAAGAGTGAGTTCTGAAGTGATCCAAATAGAGATTAGGAGATCTCTATTTATACTTGTCCTGAATTCCCAATAAACTTATGGGGCCGACATGTCTAGCTTAGCACAATAACCTCATATTACATTAATCCGGGCCGACCCCTTACAACTAGGTGGTCTAATAACCCATCGGCAAGTTAACACACTTGCGACACTTGTCAATACAAATGATGACACTTCCGTATAGAGGAATAATACATCTCTATAGGAGTACAATAAATATATAAATGAAATACATTCCGAAGTTACATATACATCAACACTCCCTCTTAAATATGAAGGTATTTCTCGACACAAATCTACTAGCACAAGTCTTCTTCTCTGGATCATCGTCATCGTCACTGCTGCTGCTATCTCAAACAATCTCTGAATCTACTCATCATAGGAAGTTCTACAGAGCTAGTCCTTTTTCATACTAAATGTAGGCCCACCACCTGTAGGTCTTCATCATCACTGGCCATACTGTGGAATCCTCAGGGTTTATTACGTGCGTCACAAAACCTTAAAAAGAGTCTCTTGACTAGCAAGAATCCTAAAGAGCATCTGAGTCCTTTTTCATCCTGTCCAGATCTCCAGGACTTATTACATGTGACTTGTCACAAAACCATAAAAGATTGTCCTAGGAACGTTTATGTGCATAGCACGACCGGCAAGAACTCTAAAGAGCATCCCAGGAACATTTATGTGCCTAAGCACGACCGACAAGATCTCCAAGACTGATTACATGTGACCTCTATTGCAAACCCTCAAAAGAGCATCCAAGGACTTATTAGGGGCACACAACCCAACCTATCAGATCTCCCAGGTCTTACATGTAGCAGCCCACCACAAACCCTCGAAAGAGCATCCCAGGACTTATTACGGGCACACAACCCAACCTATCGGATCTCCCAGGTCTTACATGTGGCCCACTATCAAAAACCCTTGAAAGAGCATCCCATGACTTATTACGGGCACACATCCCAACCTATCTAACCTAGGTCTTACATGTGATACACAGTGCCAGTCCTTTTTCATACTGGATGTGACCTAGAACAAATCTAGGATTTCCTTTGCACAACCTGTCCACGGCCACAGAGTATCAACCTGATACTCACCATACATCATCCTGATGTACACATGATCATCCTGATCATCATCACTGCATCGTCTTGATGCAAGTCATCTGGAGCAACATCCTGAAGCTTGTTTTCCATGATCATCCTGATCATACAATGCATCTACTTGATGCATACCAAGTATCTACCTGATACATATCACCATACATGATCCACCTGATCATACAATGTATCCACCTGATACATACATAGATACATGATCCACACAATGTATCCACCTGATATATATCAACATACATGATCTACCTGATCATACACAGTATCCACCTGATACATATATAGATACATGGTCCAACCATCCAACATGATGCATATACAAATACATATAAATTATCCAACTGATCATATCCAGCATCCAACATGATGCGTACATACAAATACATATAAGTGATCCAACTGAGCATATCCAGCATCATCCTGATGCATATATAGAGCAGTAACTGGAGCATCGTCCTGATGCTCATCATCCAGCGCTTACATCCACAGCCATGTGAAGGATCCTCCTTCCAACATGCTTGGAATGGCTTCAACAAATGTGGCCATCACTTCTTCCTCGAAGTGTCATCAATCTGAAGAACACCAAGCCTCTCTCTGAAGTACTCAAACTTCACTCTGGCTAGTGGCTTCGTCAGTACATCTGCAATATGCTCATCCGTCGCAACATACAGGAGCTTCACTGCTCCTCTCTGTACCATATCCCTGATATAGTGATATTTGATCTCTATGTGTTTCAACCTGTCCTGGAACACCGGGTTCTCAGATATCTTCACACAAATTTGGTTGTCACAAAAGATACCAGTAGCCTCCAGCGGGAGATCAAATAACTTTGACAGTAGCTTCCACAGCCATACTGCCTCACAACTAGCCGCACAGACTGCAACATACTCTGCCTCAGCTGTACTCAGTGCTATGCATGACTGCTTCCTGCTAAACCAAGAGATCACACCTGATCCCATACTGAAGCAGCACCCAGAAGTGCTCTTCCTATCTGCAACACTTCTTGCCCAATCTAAATCAACATAACCCTGTAGGTTAAACTTTTGATTCACATCATACTTGAGCCCATAATCAACTATACCCTTCAGGTACCTTAGAATATGCTTTACAGTAACCAGGTGAACACTCCTCGGATCCGTCAGGAATTGGCTCAATGTGTTCACCGCAAAGCAAATATCTGGTCTCGTGTTTGTCAGGTACATCAAGGACCCAATCATCTGACGATACATAGAGACATCAACCGGCTTAGATGAAGCATCACACAAAAGCTTCAGGTTTTATGCCATAGGTGTGGCCATGGCCTTACAGTCCATCATCCCAAACCTCTTCAGGATATCTACTGCATACTTCCCTTGTCCAAGGAAGATCCCGTCTGCACTTTTCCATACTTCCATACCTAGAAAATAGTGCATCATCCCCAAGTCCTTCATATCAAACTCGGTAGCAAGCTTCCTCTTTGTATCGGTAATCAATCTATCATCTCCTGTTACAAATATGTCATCCACATATAGGAGTAGTATCACAGGATTTCCTTCCTCAACCTTGTAGTAAAGGTTGGAATCCGCTTTACTTTGGTAAATCCCAAACTAGATAGGAAACTATCCATCCTACCATACCAAGTTTTGGGAGCTTGCTTCAAGCCATACAAGGCTTTCTTCAATCTGCACACATATGACTCCCTGTCATGTGTTTCAAAACTGAGTGGCTGCTCCACATACACTTCCTCTTCAACTACACCATTCAAGAAAGTAGTCTTCACATCCATCTGGTGTATCTTCCATTTCATCGCTGCAGCCAGGGCATGTACTGATCTGATGGAAGTGTACCTGGCTACAGGAGAAAAAGTTTCTTCATAATCTATTCCCTCTTTCTGAGAGAAGTCACGAGCTACGAATCTTGCCTTGTATTTCTCTATGCTGCCATCTACAGCATGCTTGATCTTGTAGATCCACTTGGAAGTCACAACAGACTTCCCTTCAGGTCTTGGGACAACATCCCAAACATCATTATTCATTATTGATTGGTATTCTTCGACCATGGCATCCTTCCATTCTTTCTTTTCCGCTGCTTCTTCATAACTGGAAGGTTCTTTGTTCATGATATCACAGAGTAAAGCAACATAGCTGGTATGTGATCTAGTTCTCTTCTTTGCTCTGTGTTCTTCTTCTTGAATGCCATATCTTTCTGCATCTTGAATGAGCTCTCTAGCCCATGCAGGTTTTCTCTTATGAGAGTTATTCTCACGGGGTGGATCTACAGGTTGTTGCAGTTCTTCAATTTCACGATCAACATCTGGAATTCCTTCAGTCATGGTAGTGTCTTGAAATCTAATTTCCTTAGGTTCTTCATAAACTTCAACAGGTGTCTTCCTTGATTTTATGAATGCTGGATTTTCATCAAATGTTACATCCCTGCTGACATCAATTTTCTTGAACCCTGGAAAGTATATTCTGTAAGCCTTTGAGCTTTCACTGTAACCCACAAAGATACCCTTCTTTCCTGAAGGATCTAGCTTAGTCCTCTTTTCCTTTGGCACATGAGTATATACTGGACAACCAAATATTCTAAGATGGCCGACTTCAGGTTTCTTACCAGAGAAGACCTCTTTTGGTGTCTTGTTGTCCAATATCTTGTGGGGTGTTCTGTTCTGCACATATACAGCTGTCCTAGTTGCTTATGCCCATAGATGCATAGGTAGATCTTGGTCATGCAACATTACCCTTCCTGCTTCCATGAT
Source organism: Larix kaempferi (assembly GCA_027924585.1). Taxonomy (NCBI): domain Eukaryota; kingdom Viridiplantae; phylum Streptophyta; class Pinopsida; order Pinales; family Pinaceae; genus Larix; species Larix kaempferi. The sequence goes on along the minus strand of BSBM01000223.1, from coordinate 4,852,573 downwards.
TGTTCTGTTCTTTCTTTCTGCAACTCCATTCTGTTGTGGATTGTAAGGAGTAGTCAACTCCCTCTTAATCCATGAATCACTGCATAGCTTCTTAAAGTCACCTGAGGTGAATTCTCCACCATTGTCGGATCTGAATGTTTTGATCTTCTTATCAGTTTTGTTCTCCATCAAGGTTTTGAATTCCTTGAACTTATCAAATACTTCATCTTTGTTCTTCAAGAAGTAAACCCAAGTCTTCCTGCAGAAGTAATCAATGAAAGCGACATAGTAAATATACCCACTCAGAGAACTGGATGACATCAGACCGCATGCATCAGAGTGGATGATTTCCAAGATTCCTTTAGCCTTACTTTCATTGCTTGGAAATGCTTTCTTTATGTTCTTTACTTTTGCACATCCTTTGCAAACACCTTCATGCTTGGTCATGATTTCAGGAAGACCGTCTACAACTTTACTTGCAATTGGTAATGCTCTGTAGTGCATATGTGCAAGTCTTCTATGCCAAAGTTCACTTGGCTCCATGGAATCATGCACCATGGCATGTTCAAGTTGTCCTTTCAATTTATACAAACCTCCCTCTTGCTCTCCAATCACCACTGCATCATCTATGGTCTTTCCCTTTGGCCACATTAGGACTTGGCCATCCACAAATGCAACCCTCATACCTTTTGCATCCAATGCAGATATGGAGAGAAGGTTTTTCTTGAGCCCAGGCACATAGAGTACTTCTTTCATCTTCAAATATTTTCCAGAATCTAGGTTGTAGGAGGGTTCACCACTTCCTTTGATGGGGTATTGATAGTCATCCCCAAGTTTCACTTTATGGGGTGATTCATGTTTAGATAGATTTACAAAAGATTCTTTAAACCCAGTCATGTGTTTGGAAGCACCACTGTCAATAAGCCAATCATTACAACCATGAGAAATAGTACCTGTGAAAGCAGAGATTAGAACATACTCTTCTTCACTTTATGAATCATCATCATCACTTTCTGCTCTAGCCTTCTTCTTTGGAGGTTCATCATCTTCAGCAGCATGAGCATGATACCTTCTTTTGCTGCCCTTCTTCTTCTTGTTGAAGTTGTTGTTTTTGTTGTTGTCCCTTTTGTTCTTGGGAAATTCTGAAGCAAAGTGTCCCTTCTCATTGCATGTGAAGCATCTAAGATTTTTCTTATCCTTATGATAATGGTGATGTGAAGATCCCCTGGAGTGGGATGGCTCTCTTTTAGATTTTCCTTTCTTGGTGAGTGCTATGAAAGCTTGATATTCATTCCCCATATTTTCTTCTCGGGCCACAAGCCTTGCTTCTTCTTGTGAACATTCCTCCCATAGTCTGCTAAAGGAGATCAATTTCTTTCTTGCATAGATCCCTTGAATAAAGGAATCCCATGACCTAGGTAGGCCATTTAGAGTGGTCATCACAATTTCTCCATTCTCCACCATTTCATCTATAGCTTCAAGTTGTTCCTTGATTTGAGAGAATTTGGAGAAATAAGATTGAATGGTCTCTCCATTCGACATCTTGACCCCTTTCAATTGATTCCGTAGTGTCGTCTTCCGATTTATGTTCTTCCCTTCAAATATTTTGGTTAGGGAATCAAACATAGCCTTGGGTGTCTTTAGGGATGACACATGTGGAATAAGATGGTCCTTAATAGAATCAACAATGATTCTCTTTGCCTTGACCAAGTTATTCTTATGCAATATCTTAGCCTCTTCATTCTTTGGGGTAGGGACCTCTTCTTTTATGTATGAGTCCAACTCATTCTCTTGCAAGGATTAACCCAATCTTATACTTCCAGGCTCAGAATTTATCAGCCCCTTCAAGCTTGTCTTCAAGCTTAGTGTGGCGAGACATATTTAAAAAGTACTTCAAATGGAAATAGAAAAGATTTAGGTCTTACCACTTGATTTGCTAAAAACTGGATCTGGTCCTGGATTAGGGTTTGTTACAGAAACCCAAAAAATTCAAAATGTGAATTTCAACTTTCTGAAAGGATAGAAAGATGCACCTTGATGAGTTGATCATCCTGGTATACTCAGAATTTGAGTTCTGCAAAGTTTCACCCTTCAGAAATGCCTTTGAGTCTTTTTCCAGATTCACTAAGGAGGACCATGAATTAGGGTTTGAGTTTCCCGTAGATTTATCCAGCCAAAAATCTTGATCCAAAACTCTAAAATTCAATTTTTCCAAGGAACTTCCAGCTATGTCTTCAGATTTTAGAAATTCCTATTTTTGTGGAAACCCTAATTTTTAGGGCCAAAACTCAAAGTGCTTAGAACTGAATTCTGATTGGACAGATAGATTCTCCTTGATGAGTAGAGTCAATCTACTATACTGCTTTTCCCAAATCTATGGAGAGAAACCCAATAAACAAGAAACCCTGGTTTCCGCCACTGCACAATGTCTTCTTCTCAGGTTAGCTCTGATACCATGTTAAATTTTGAGCATTAATTCAAGATACTCCAGGATCTTTACTGAGAGAATAAAATGTACAGTATATCAATGCATATCAATCATACCAAGCATGTCAATCATCACAAGAAACAAAAGCACGAGAGACAATAGACACACAGAGTTTCCGTGGGGAAAACCCTAAGGTGAAAAACCACACAACTTCCTCAGAGATAGATAGTGCAATAGCACAACCAAAGTACAACCAAAGTACACAGATATAGACTCCTCTAAGCAGCTGATCCTCCTCCTCACATGTGCGCCACTTTTCGAGTGAAGAGTGAGTTCTAAAGTGATCCAAATAGAGATCGAGAGATCTCTATTTATACTTGTCCTGACTGCCCAATAAACTTATGGGGCCGACTTGTCTAGCTTAGCACAATAACCTCATATTACATTAATCCGGGCTGACCCCTTACAAGGTGGTCTAATAACCCATTGGCAAGTTAACACACTTGCGACACTTGTCAATACAAATGACGACACTTCCATATAGAGGAATAATACATCTCTATAGGAGTACAATAAATATATAAATGAAATACATTCCGAAGTTACATATACATCAACAACATTTTCATGACATCAAAACCTAATATCAAATTCTAATTTCATTCTGGTTATTGCTCGCTACTCCTATTATGTTTGGTTATTCCATATCACTTGTTGCTGCCTTTGTTGGTAGAATACTTAAGATTTGGCTTGGAAGATGTCATTGTGTTTTCCACCCTAAATGTTGATCTTGATTAATTGCGTACTTCTTTCACCATAAAAGTTGTTCTTGGATGCTTGTAAGGAATCATTGGAGATTTACCGTTTGCTCATGACTGTTCGTTCAGTAAGGTTTTATGGTTGATAAAATATTTGGGCTAGACATGATGGCAACTGCAGTGCTAGGATTAGGAAAGACCCTACGTGCTCTAAGACCCTGTGTGCTCTAAGACCCTGCATGCTCAATGATTGTAGCGCTAGGCTAATGTCACAATCGCCATAATTACTGGTAATGTGGTAATGTCACAATTGACATAACTGCACCCTGCTACAGATGATGTTAGGTGGACAGATGGAAAAAATAATCCCCTTTCTTTTTCCTGAGGATTACATCATCACTTTTCAACCAATGAAAAAAATAAAAATAAAAGATCATATAAATAAAATTAAATTTACAATGTTGAACTTTATGCTGATAATAAAAATTTCCAACCCAACCCAAACTAATGCCTCGACACATATACTATATGTCAAGGACATTATAAATTGTTATTTGGGAATTTTGACTATGAAACATTGTTATGTTTATTTTAAGATGATTCAAATTATTGGATTTTTTCATTTTAAAAAATGGAGTGATTTGAGTACATTTTATAGAGAGTTTCATCCTCATTCATTATATTAATTTATTTGATATCTTGAGTTATATGTAATCAACATAGATCTATCTTAAACTCGGATTTATCAAGCACCTAAGAGGGATCTAATTTTTTGAGGTGTAATTTTTCTCTTATGTGTAAAAAAATTAAGATAAAAAAATTTACACCTCAAGAAATTGGATACCCCACTGTGCTTATAGATTCGGGTTTAAGATGGATCTATGTTGGTTTTACTTTTTTATTTTATGAGTTGACATGTTATTCTTTGTGATGTGGGTTATAGTTGCCACGTCCGTGTTACCCACGTTATGTGACATCTCCCCCATACTATACTATAGAGCACCTCACTACTCTTATGCAAAAATATACCCTTCATTATCGAAGTTTAATGACATGACTAACTTATTTGTATTAAATTTTGGGACATCCCAAATCATTAGCACATTATAGTGGACCATGTTGATAATGTCTTATTTCAATTGCGTTAATCACAAAAATGCTTAATTTATTAATATGGTTTACATCAAGTTAAGTACAACATTTTTGTTTTTCCATGTACTATGTTTCTCATATCATGAGGAGATACAAATATTGGAGGTAGGTCATATGATTTGTAGAGCAATTAAGAGTGGGACATCAGAAAAATATACATGAGCAAAACAAAATTTATTAGTCATGTATATAACGACATTTTGGAATTTTTCCTATATATTAAAATCCATTTAGGAAGTTAAGTTAATTCTTATAAAAGATGTGTAATTAAATTTTTTAAGTATAATTGATGGGAATTTTGATTATCAAAGTCCAACACCAATGATGCCTTGTATGGGAATAGATAATTACATCGACATGGATGGGTTTTTTAATTTTTATTTTGAGATATATTATTGGCAATATTGTTGCCATGCCTTGCGAGCCACCTTTAGTATGTAATTTTTTTATGTGATGTATTTATATGACCCAGGGGGGCATATATGGAGTTAAATGTATATGATACAATATGATCTGACCCAAATGGGAAAATACAGGGATAAATGTATATGATATGACCCAAGGGGGGCATATATGGGGTTAAATGTATATGTAATAATGGTTGGCCTAATGAAGGGGCCTCATGTGCAATGAGTGAATAGCTATATATAGAGGTAATGTAGTTATTGTTGAGGGAACATATGAAATGATTATGTGAATTTATTGGGGTATTTGGAGAAGGATCTTGTTGGTTATCTATTGGAATGACCTGGGTTCAGCAAAGTTAATCATAGATACAACAAAACCCCTTTCACTGGCCCTCTCGGCATCAACCTGCGGACAGGCTGAAGTCTCACCTGAAGCGAAGATGGGCAGTTAAAGAATCAGGTTTTTGTAACCGAGGTGATGTGCAGATGTGGTAAACAACCTCTAAACACATCTTTTACTTAATATCTACTAGCATGATAGATTACAAATATGACTTCGCACTTCGGATCTATTACAATATGTAGAAATACGCTGAATCTCTACCGTATTCACTCTATAACTACACATTCATTATACTTAGTGTTACTTCGCAACTTTCATTCACATGTATTGCATTTACTTAACACATGATTATAATCCACATACATATGAAAGCAAATATATAACATATCATAACATGAACACAAAACGCATCACAAGCTCATACACATAACACATGATTTACGTGGTTCACCCCCAGGCGGGAGTTATGTCCACAAGAACTTTTATTTCTATTATCTTGTAAGGGTAACAGTTCTAGTCTGCGCACTCAGCTGTAGACTCTTCTCTACAATCAGATCTCTACGCACTTAGCTGTAGAGTATATTTTCTCTTAGATCTCTTCTGGTCTATCTAACCTTCTTACATTCGAACAATGACCAACCCTATAACCCTTCCTTATACAAAAACACCCTTATATATAGATGTGCCCAAAGGTCACATATTACAATAACTATGGGCCAACCCCCATAGTACCCTTAAACCCAAAAACCCGTGGTTCTCCTGTAGACCATGCTTAGATTTAACTTCATTGTCCCTCCGATGCCACTTCTTTTGACTTTGACGCTTCTTCTAACATCATAGCTCTGACTTCTGCAGTGGCATGTCCTTTATACCATTCCGCTTCTTTACTTTCTACTCCTGTAGCAGTCAAGTCACCGCTCATCCTTTAATTGCTTCAACCACTTCTGGCTGTCCTTGTTGATGTATATGTAACTTCGGAATGTATTTCACCTATGTATTTCATATATATTTATTGTACCCTTATAAGAGATGTGTTATTCCTCTATAAGGAAGTGTCGTCATGTGGATTCACAAGTGTCGCAAGTGTGTGTACTTGTCGATGGGCTATTAGACCACCATGTGTGGGTCGGCCCTAAAATATATATTATATTGTGGATGTATCTAGATAAACAAGTCTTCCCCATAAGGTCATTGGGAAAACAGGTTAAGTATAAATAGAGATCGGGAGATCTCTATTTGGATCATTTGGAAAGACACACTTCTCTCACTCAGAAAGTGGCACACTAGTGAGGAGGAGGATCATCTACTCTAGGAGATTATCTCAAGTGTATTTTGGTTGTACTTTGGTTGAGTCATTGCTCTCTCTATCTTTGAGGAAGTTGTGGGGTTTTTCACCTTAGGGTTTTCCCCACAGAAACTTTGTGTCTCTTGTCTCTCATGCTTTTGATTCTTGTGATGCTTGTCATGCTTATTGTGATTGTTATGCATTGATATACTATATATGTTATTCTCTCAGTAAAGATCTAAGAGTATTGTGAATTAATGCTCAAAATTTAACATGGTGTCAGAGCTAACCTGAGAAGAAGACATTTTGTAGTGATGGAAACTTGAGTTTCTTGTTTATTGGGTTTCTCTCCACAGTTTTTGGAAAAGCAGTATAGTAGATTGACTCTACTCATCAAGGAGAATCTATCTATCCAATAAGAATTCAATTCTGAGCATTTTCGGATTTGGCCCTAAAAATTAGGGTTTCCACAAAAATAAAAATTTCTAAAATCTAAAGCCATAGCTGGAAGCTCCTTGCAAAAATCGAAGTTTAGAGCTTTGGATCGAGATTTTTGGCTAGGTAGATCTCCGGGAAACTCAAACCCTAATTCAGGGCTCTCCCTAGTGAACCCAGCACGACAAAAAGGAAAATCTAAAGGGTAAAGCTTTGCTGATCTCAAATTCTAAATACACCAGGCTGATTAGCTCATCAAGGCGCATCTTTCTATCCTTTCAAAAAGTTGAAATTCACATTTTGAATTATTAGGGTTTTTCCAACAAACCCTAATCCGGGACCAGATCCAGTTTTCAGCATTTCAAGTGGTAAGACCTAAATCTTTTCTATTTCATTTGAAGTACTCTTTAAGATGTCTCACCACACCAAGCTTGAGGATAAGCTTGAAGGAGATGATAACTTCCAAGCTTGGAAGTATAGGATTGGGTTAATCCTAGAAGAGAATGAGTTGGACTCATATATAAAAGAAGACATCCCTATCCCAGAGCATGAAGAGGCTAAGGTATTGCATAAGAAGAACTTGGTCAAGGCAAAGAGAATCATTGCTGATTCTATCAAAGACCATCTCATACCCCATGTGTCTTCTCTAAAGACACCTAAGGCTATTTTTGACTCTTTGACCAAGCTATTTGAAGGAAAGAACATAAATCGGAAGATGACCATGCAGAATCAATTGAAAGGGGTCAAGATGTCGAATGGAGAAACCATTCAATTCTATTTCTCCAAGGTCTCTCAGATCAAGGAACAACTTGAAGCTGTAGATGAAATGGTGGAGAATGGTGAAATTGTTATGACTACATTGAATGGCCTACCTAGGTCATGGGACTCTTTCATCAAGGGGATCTGTGCCAGAAAGAAGTTAATCTCCTTCAGCAGATTATGGGAGGAATGTTCTCAAGAAGAAGCAAGGCTTGTGGTAAGAGAAGAGAAGATGGGAAATGAAGATCAAGTTCTCACAGCTCACACTAAGAAGGGAAAGTTCAAGAGGGAGCCATCCCATCACAAGAAGAAATCTTCTCATCATTTTCAAAAAGACAAGAAAGATCTAAGGTGTTTCACTTGTAATGAGAAGGGTCACTTTGCTTCAGAATGTCCCAAGAACAAAAGGGACAAACACAACAACAACAACTCCAGCAAGAAGAAGAAGGGTAACAAAAGAAGGCACCATGCTCATGCTGCCGAAGATGATGAACCTCCAAAGAAGAAGGCTAGGGAAGAAAGTGATGATAGTGATGATGACTCATCAAGTGAAGAAGAGTATGTTCTAATCTCTGCTCTCACAGGTACTATCTCCCATGGTTATAATGATTGGTTAATTGACAGTGGGGCTTCCAAACACATGACTAGGTTTAAAGAATCCTTTGTAAATCTGTCTGAACATGAATCACCCCATGAAGTGAAACTTGGGGATGATTATCAATATCCCATCAGAGGAAGTGGTGAAGCCTCCTACAACCTAGATTCCAGAAAATCTTTGAAGATGAAAGAAGTCCTTTATGTACCTGGGCTCAAGAAGAACTTACTCTCCATCTCTGCATTGGATACAAAAGGTATGAGGGTTGCATTTATGGATGGCCAAGTCCTAATGTGGCCAAAGGGAAAGACCATAGATGTTGCAGTTGTGATTGGAGAGCAAGAGGGAGGTTTGTATAAATTACAAGGACAACCTGAACATGCCATGGTGCATGAATCCATGGAGCCAAGTGAACTTTGGCATAGAAGACTTGCTCATATGCACTATGGGTCACTTACAATTGCAAGCAAGGCTGTAGAGGGTCTTCCTGAAATCAAGACCAAATATGAAGGTGTTTGCAAAGGATGTGCAAAAGGTAAGAATATTAAGAAGGCTTTCCCAAGCAGTGAAAGCAAGGCAAAAGATATCCTGGAAATCATCCACTCAGATGTATGTGGTCCTATGTCATCCAGTTCCCTAAGTGGGTATGTTTACTATGTCTCATTTATTGATGACTTATCTAGGAAGACTTGGGTATACTTCTTGAAAAACAAAGATGAGGTGTTTGATAAGTTCAAGGAATTCAAAACCTTGATGGAGAATCAAACTGACAAAAAGATCAAAACATTCAGATCCGACAATGGTGGAGAATTCACCTCAGGTGACTTCAAGAAGCTTTGCAGTGATTCAGGGATTAAGAGGGAGTTGACTGCTCCTTATAAAACTAAACAGAATGGAGTTGCAGAAAGGAAGAATAGAACAATCATGGAAGCAGCAAAGGCAATGCTGCATGACTAGGATCTATCTATGCATCTATGGGTAGAAGCAGCTAGAACAACTCTATATGTGCAGAACAGAACACCCCACAAGATATTGGACAAAAAGACACCAGAAGAGGTCTTTTCTGGTAAGAAACCTGAAGTCAGCCATCTCAGAATATTTGGTTGTCCAGTATACACTCATGTCCCAAAGGAAAAGAGGACCAAACTAGATCCTTCAGGAAAGAAGGGTATCTTTATGGGTTATAGTGAAAGCTCGAAGGATTACAGAATATACTTTCCAGGGTTCAAGAAGATTGATGTCAGCAGGGATGTAACATTTGATGAAAAATCAACATCCATCAAATCAAGGAAGGCACCTATCGAAGTTTATGAAGAACCTAAGGAAACTAGATTTCAAGACACTACCATGACTGAAGCAATTCCAGAAGTTGTTCATGAGTTTGAAGATCCACAAGAACCTGTAGATCCACCCCATGAGGATAATTCTCACAAGAGGAAACCTGCATGGGCTAGAGAGCTCATTCAAGATGCAGAAAGATTTGGCATTCTAGAAGAAGAACACAGAGCAAAGAAGAGAACTAGATCACATACCAGCTATGTTGCTTTACTCTGTGACATTATGAACAAAGAACCTTCCAGTTATGAAGAAGTAGCAGAAAAGAAAGAGTGGAAGGATGCCATGGTTGAGGAATACCAATCAATAATGAAGAATGATGTTTGGGATGTTGTCCCAAGACCTAAAGAGAAGTCTGTTGTGACTTCCAAATGGATCTACAAAATCAAGCATGCTGCAAATTGCAGTGTAGATAAATACAAAGAAAGATTCGTAGCTCGTGGCTTCTCTCAGAAAGAGGGAATAGATTATGAAGAAAATTTTGCACCTGTAACTAGGTATAATTCCATCAGAACAGTACTTGCCCTGGCTGCAGCAATGAAATGGAAAATACACCAGATGGATGTCAAGACTACTTTCTTGAATGGTGTAGTTGAAGAGGAAGTATACGTGGAGCAGCCACTCGGTTTTGAAATACACAACAGTTTGTCATATGTGTGCAGATTGAAGAAAGCCTTGTATGGCTTGAAGCAAGCTCCCAGAACTTGGTATGGTAGGATGGACAGTTTCCTATCTAGATTGGGCTTTACCGAGAGTAAAGCGGATTCCAACCTCTAATACAAGGTTGAGGAAGGGAATCCTGTGATTCTACTCCTGTATGTGGATGACTTATTTGTAACAGGAGATGACAGATTGATTACAGATACTAAGAGGAAGCTTTTTGTTGAGTTCGATATGAAAGATTTGGGAATGATGCATTATTTCCTAGGTATGGAGGTGTGGCAGAATTAAGGTGGGATCTTCCTTGGTCAAGGGAAGTACACAGTAGATATTCTGAAGAGATTTGGGATGATGTTCGTCAGGTACATCAAGGACCCAAATATCTGGTCTCGTGTTCGTCAGGTACATCAAGGACCAGATATTTGCTTTGCAGTGAACACATTGAGCCAGTTCCTGATGTATCCGAGGAGTGTTCATCTGGTTGTTGTAAAGCATGTTCTGAGGTACCTGAAGGGTACAGTGGATTATGGGCTCAAGTATGAAGCGAATCAAAAGTTTAACCTGCAGGGTTATGTTGATTCAGATTGGGCTGGCAGTGTTGCAGATAGGAAGAGCACATCTGGGTGTTGCTTCAGTATGGGATCAGGTGTGATCTCTTGGTTCAGCAGGAAGCAGTCCTGCGTAGCACTGAGTACAACTGAGGTAGAGTATGTTGCAGCCTGTTTAGCTAGTTGTGAGGCAGTATGGCTACGGAAGCTACTGTCTGAGTTATTTGAGCTCCCATTGGATGCTACTGGTATATTCCGCAATAACCAGAGTTGTGTGAAGCTGTCTGAGAACCCAGTGTTTCATGATAGGTCGAAACACATAGAGATCAAATATCACTATATCATGGATATGGTGCAGAGAAGAGCCGTGAAGCTCCTATATGTTGCGACGGACGAGCATATTGCCATGTGCCGACGAAGCCACTAGCTAGGGTGAAGTTCGAGTACTTCAGGGGGAGGCTTGGTGTTCTTCAGATCGACGACACTTCGAGGAAGAAGTGATGGACACATTTGCTGAAGCCATCCCAAGCATGTTGGAAGGAGGATCCTTCACATGGCTGTGGATGTAAGCGCTGGATGATGAGTATCAGGACAATGCTCCAGTTACTGCTTTGTATATGCATCATGTTGGATGCTGGATATGATCAGTTGGATCATTTATATTTGTATGTATGTACGCATCATGTTGATGCTGGATATGATCAGTTGGATCATTTATATTTGTATGTATGTATGCATCGTGTTGATGATGGATATGATCAGTTGGATCATTTATATTTGTATGTATGTACGCATCGTGTTGATGGTGGATATGATCAGATGGATCATTTATATTTGTATGTATGTAGGCATCGTGTTGATGCTGGATATGATCAGTTGGATCATTTATATGTATGTACACATCATGTTGTATGCTGGATATGATCAGTTGGATCATTTGTATGTATTTGTATATGCATCATGTTGGATGCTTGGACCATGTATGATCAGGTAGATCATGTATGTTGATATGTATCATGTATTTGTATTTGTATCAGGTGGATACACTGTATGATCAGGTGGATCATGTATGATGATATGTATCAGGTAGATACTTGGTGTGCATTAGGTGGATGCATTGTATGATCAGGTTGATCATGATGATGAGCTTCAGGATGTTGCTCCAGATGATATGTACCAAGATGGTATAAGTGATGATGATCAGTATGATCATGGGCATCAGGATGATGCCTCGTGCGATGATGATTCGTTGGATCATGAGTATCAGGTTGATACGTGGAGGTCAGAGATGATATCTGGCAGGTTATGCAAATAGCATGTAATCAGTCCTGGGATATCTTGTCGGTCGTGTTGCGGCACATAAATGTTCCTGGGGTACTCTTTCCAGTATTGCTATGTAGTATGTAATCAGTCCTCAGATATCCGATAGGTTGAGCTGTGTGCTCATAATCAGTCCTGGGATGAGGTATTACTACGGAGACATGTAATCAGTCCTGGAGATCCGAGAGGTTGATCTGTGTTCTCGTAATTAGTCCTGGGATGCTCTTTAGAGATCTTGCCGGTCGTGCTGCAGCACATAAATGTTCCTGGGATGCTCTTTAAAGGTTTTGTCTATCCACATGTAATCAGTCTTGGAGATCTGAGAGGTTGAGCTGTATGCTTGTAATAAGTCCTGGGATGCTCTTTAGAGATCTTGCCGGTCGTGCTACGGCACATAAATGTTCCTGGGATTCTCTTTAAAGGTATTGTGGAGGAAATGCATGTAATTAGTCCTCGGAGATCTTTCCGGTCGTGCTTAGGCACATAAATGTTCCTGGGATACTCTTTAAGATATTGCATCTGCACATAAAATTAGTCCTGAGAAGCCACCTCTATCAGACCATTCGCACAGATGATGAAGACCTGCAGGTGGTGGGCCTACATCCAGTATGAAAAAGGACTGGCTCTGTAGAACTTCCTATGACGAGTAGAGTCAGAGATTGGTTGAGATAGCAGTAGCAGTGACGATGATGATGACGATGATCCCGAGAAGAAGACTTGTCTAGCAGAATTGTGTCAAGAAATACCTTCCTAGTTAAGAGGGAGTGTTGATGTATATGTAACTTTGGAATGTATTTCATAGATATTTATTGTACCCTTATAAGAGATGTATTATTCCTCTATAAGGAAGTGTCATCATGTGGATTGAAAAGTGTCGCAAGTGTGTGTATTTGCCGATGGGTTATTAGACCACCATGTGTGGGGTCGACCCTAAAATATATATTATATTGTGGATGTATCTAGATAGACAAGTCGGCCCCATAAGGTCACTCAGAAAATAGGTTAAGTATAAATAGAGATCGGGAGATCTCTATTTGGATCATTTGGAAAGACACACTTCTCTCACTCAAAAAGTGGTGCACTAGTGAGGAGGAGGATCATCTGCTCTAGGAGACTATCCCAAGTGTATTTTGGTTGTACTTTGGTTGAGCAATTGCTCTCTCTATCTTTGAGGAAGTTGTGGGTTTTTTCACCTTAGGGTTTTCCCCACGGAAACTCTGTGTCTCTTGTCTCTCATGCTTTTGATTCTTGTGATGCTTATTGTGATTGTTATGCATTGATATACTGTATATGTTATTCTCTCAGTAAAGATCCAAGAGTATTGTGAATTAATGCTCAAATTTTAACAGTCCTTATTACTTCGTCTTTACTAAGGGAATAGGTCCTTTCTCCTTGACTGAACTTCGTTTCATACCCTCTTCCCGGGATTTGTGGAGTCACTTATTTCCCAAAATTGGTCAATGTCAGGCCTCGCCTAACTATACCTTGCCTTCATAACTCATTTACTTGGGCTACGCCCAACAGACCCCTATCACTTACTTGTGGCTCATCCCCGAGCCACTTCCACTGGGATTCTTTAGTTTCGCATCACTAGTGATTTTCATCTTCGCTGCGAACTCTTGATATTTTGCGCTTAGCTTCGCAACAGCCTCCTTAGTCTCCTACTCTTATTATTTTACTGTTTCGAGCAGCATCGCCGATACTGGTTCTTGCATTTGATCTTTCACTGTATTCTCTATCATGTGAATCTCTTGCAGCTTCACCTCGATCTCTTTAGAAAGTGCCAATGCCTCTTCCTGCATAGGTTTCAACTTTGCTGAAGTTCTAGCTTCCTTCATCCTTAGTGCTTTCAGTTCCTTTTAAAGCTCCTTTATTTCTGTGAACTTTTGTATTCTTTGTCTTGGCGGAAAGTCCTTCATGGCCATGTTCATTGAGCAAGATCCTTCTGCTTCTTTTGCTTCTTCTGCACTTCATCCTAAATCTTCAGTAATTCTGGATCTTCTTGCAGTGTGGCCCATGAATTGGTCACTTCTTCTAGCAAATCTTGACACCTCGCAACTTCTGTGGAGATGTTCTCTATTGAAGTCTTCAGTTCTTCAGCTCTCACTAATTTCACTTGTAGTGGAGTTCCAGTTGTTGCCTTGACTCTAAGTATGCAATATTTTCTTTGTAACCGATCTCCACATCTTCCCTATTTTTTCTTTGATATTGTCTACTACAGCACCAATCTTAATAATGGTCGCTTCTACTTCAGGTTCTTCGCCAAAGTCTGGGATCTTTGCGCAGAATTCCTCTACTACTTTCTTCAGCTTCTTGTGCTTCTCCTGAGCCTTTGCTAGCTCATTGGTCTTCACTCTGCATTCATTCCTCATCTCATTGTAGCTTTCTTCTAGCTTTAGGTGCTGGTTGTATGAGATCATGTCTTTGTCTTTAATTTCTTCTACAACCTGCAAGTGTAGATTATGCAACCCTTCAATGGGTAATATTCCCACATTAATGTCCAAGTGCACAAGCTACTGTGCACCTTCAGCGATTTCATTGAATGGGAATATGACGTCCGTGGGCTCTATGCACCCTAACTGATTGTTAGTGCAGGCGCTTTACTTTTTATTCGGATTGACTTCTCTAGTCTGTCTTCAGATTTTGATTCCTTCATTAGATATTTTTGTACTTTCTCTACTCTCTCCATCATATTTTTGAGCTCGACAATGCTTTCTACCGTGCTTACTTGAAGTTACTCTTGCTTCTTGTCTTTTTCTGTGAGCATTTCTTCTATATATGCATGGAATCTGGCTGTGATGCAATCATAGTCATCATCTTGCAGCTTCGCAAATAGCGGAGTCTTAGTCGCTTTTTGTTTCTTTCTTTTCGATCCTTTCGGCACCTCTATGTCGGGATTCTTCCTCTTTTCTCATGCTGGAAAATCAACAATTTGTTGATGTTCTTGTTCTTGATCTTTCTCTTCTCTTTGCTGATCATCGCCTCCTTCAGCATCGTCTTTTTCTTGGGTTTCGCTTTAATTGGCGCTATCGTCAGATGTTGTGATCAATGTCTATGGTGCATCAATTTTCCATTCGAGTGGCCATTCCTCAGCATGAGGTCAATATTTTGTGCATCCAACTGGCATTGACCCTCCTACCATTCTGGATTCAATGGTTCTCTAGGATGTATGAAGATGGAGTGGAGACCTACTCAGAATCTCATCTTTTAGATGTATGCTATTGTCATTTCCTTAGGAATACACGAAGTGTGCTTGATCACTTCGCATAATTTCTCATAGAATGTGTGCAACTGCACATTGTGTACTCTTTGTCTTTCTGAACTTGAATTGCTCCACATGTTCACATATCTAGGTCCACGACAATATCCAACGAAAATCAGTACGTTCTGTTGATACTTTGGCTCTTTCTAGCCCGCAAATGCAATGAGGACTATCATCTAGCTATAGTGAAACTGATAGAAATTATCTTGTGCATCCACTACATCATCCAAAAATTCATTTAACAGGTAACTTTCCCAGTTGACTTGTAGTCCATCCTTAGCCTTAACAGCTAAGGAGATCACAGCGGCCGACACTTCTGTCGGTATTCATTTCCTTAGTACTTTGCCTGCGAGCAATTGTACTGTGAAACTCATGGAGACATATTTAATCTGATTCGCTTGATAGTTGCGGGTTCCTTTTACTAAGCTGAATTCTGTCTTCATCCTCCTGATGAGTTCTTTGTCTTTATTTTTTCCCATGAACTCTGTTGCGGGGTTAGTGCCTCATTTTCTCAAATGAGTGATCCTGTAGATCAGATCAATATTAATATATATCTTGCGATCTAGCCACAAGTATCCTTGGTGTGTGCATGATAGCAGTGGATGCACAACTGCTATAAGCTCTGGAATTTGGTCAAAATGCGGGATTCTCAATAGGTTCAGCAATCCTAAGGATTGCAGTGGTGCAATCCAGTCCCGTGCTTGGATGGTTGTTTGCTTTGTAGCTTCATCATAATTTTGACACATGTATTAATCTGGTTGAAACTGTGGATACTTAGTTGCATTCAACAGATCGTGATCTGCGAACTTACATTCGAGAATATTTCCTAGCAAATTGTCCTTCTCCCGAACATGGCTAAACATCGGCGGCAACGGGATGTCATATTGTGGATTCTTCTTTAGTACTACCACTGGCGCATCATATATTCGCTGAGGGATGTACTTGGGTATCAACAGAATCGGCCTCTCGCAAAGTCACTCTGGCGGATACTCTTTTGGAATTTTTGAAGGCTGCGGTTTTTCTTGTTTCGTGGCTTTCTGCTTATCCTTCTATTTAAGTTCTGGTGCATGCGCGGTGAGGCTCTAGATGTCCCACCTTTCTCTTGAGTTGTTTTCTTTACAACCGTCTTCATAACTACTTCTAGGTCTGACTGCTAGAATTTCCTTAATATCTCCTGTAGGCTTTCTTGCTCAGACATATACTATTGGAATTCTTTGTTCTTAACTGGTAAAACTCAGAAATTACTCACGGTAAAAAATAACAATCATGGTAAAAAAGGTAACTGTGCGGTCCTTTCTATTTATAGCCATAACTCAAACTAAGATGCGCCCAAAAATAGATAAGTTAACTTTAAATTCTATGTCTGTTGTCCAAATATTGTTTAGATTCTGGTCCTTTCCTTACACTAAATGTGTCTTTAACGGACAAGTATTCTTTAAAGCAGAAAAATCCGGTTTCCCGAAAGTACTGTATAACGACTAGTTTTCTCTATCTTCGCCAAAGGCTAGGTGAGTGGCGAGGTTCACTTCGCATTCCTGTTCTCTTGATGGAACTTTGCAACACTACCCCCTTCTTTTACTTCGCAACTTAACTTGTTGTGTGTGCTTCGTAGCACATCTTCAAATCTTGTGAGCTTCGCATTATAACAAAAACTGTTGTGTGCAAACTATGCTCTCTGTTTTAGTGTCCAATTTCAACTGCACGTGACACTTAAACATTATTGTGTTGTTTAAATTCTATTTGTAGGGGTAGGGCCATCCCTGTAAGGCGTTAGTCTACTCCCATTGACAAGTCCTTGCAAGTTTTCTCCAAGCAATGTGGCTAGTTGTACTGTGCCACCATTAGTAACATGTTTGAAAATGTATGGCCCTAACTAGTGCATTCTAAATTTTCTAGGAAATTTCATAAATTTACTATCATAGAGGAGGAAAAGGTATCCTACCTGGAATAATTTGTGCTTGATGTGTCTATCATGCCATACCTTTTCTCTATCTTTCTGCACTTGTTGGTGAAAACCTGCAATGAGGCAGTCTTCCTCTAATCCAATCAACTGTAATAGTCTTTCATCCATTGTCTCATCATCATCCATATCTTTGAATGCTGCAATTCTCAAGCTTGGTACTATGTATTCCATGGGCATGACAACTTCCTGTCCATATGCTAACCTGAAAGGTGTATGACCTATCAACTTTTTACAAGTTGTTCTATATGCCCATAATACTGCTGGTATTCTAAGATCCCAATCATCCCTATCTTTATTGCATACTTTGGTCAATGCATTCTCCAATACTTTATTAAAGGCTTCTACAGTGCCATTAGCTTGTGGATGATATGGTGTACTCCTCTGATGGTAGATCTGAAATTCTTCTGTCAGGGATTCAATAGTTTTGTTCAGGAAGTGAGTTCCTTGATCACTCATCAAAATATTTGGACATCCAAACCTTGCCAGGATGTTCTCAAAGCTAAGCTACCCTGCTGTAACTGCGCTACAGTCCTTCACTGGTTTTGCTTCTTCCCATCTGGTTAGATAGTCTATAGCTGTAATGATGTATCTCGAACTTGTTCTCTTTCCTTATGGGTTAATAGGTCCCACAAATTCAATATCCCATTTATCAAAGGCTTGTAAATTCAACTGTGGCATCAGTGGCATCTCATCTCTACGAGATGGTTACCCTGTTCTTTGGCATACATTGCAATTCCTGCAATGTTCTTTTGAATATTTATGTATAGTAGGCCAACATAGCTGTCCTGCTCTCAAAATTTTCTGTGCGGTAGCTTTTCCTACATAGTGTCCTCCAGATACTCTTGAATGTGCTTCAACAAGTATGATAGCTCTCTCATGTTCTAGTATGCATCTACGCAATACTTCATCTGGTCCCAATTTATATAATTGTCCTGTAATCAGGGAAAAATTAACTGATCTTACCACTAACTGTTTCTTCTGCTGCGTAGTAATGTTAAATTTTCAGAATTTACTTCAATCTGATCTAGGATCTTAACTAAGAGAACAACATGTACAACAAATCTACAGCATATCAATCATGGACACAATAATGCAAGCACACAAGAGACATAGAGTTTACTTGGGGAAAACCATAAAGGTGAAAAACCCCAATAACTTCCTTAGAGATAGATAGAGCAATGATACAACCAGAATACAAGAGATAGTCTTCTCCTAGCAGCAGAGCCTCCTCCTCCACAAATGTGCCACTCTCCAAAGTGTGAATGAGAGAATAGAATGTGTAAAATGAGAGAGACACACTCTCTATTTATACACTAACTTGACTTGACCTTTACTCAACTAGGTCAGCCTCAACTTAACCACTTAACATAATGCTAACTAGGCCGACCCCCACTACGGTGGTCTAATAACCCTTTGATCCACATGGCCGACCCCCAATAGGGTGGTCTAATAACCCTTTGACCCACATGACTTATACAGGGCCGACCCCAACAAGGTGGTCTAATAACCCATCAAGTATAAGTTACGACACTTACAATATAAATGACGACACTTCCGTATAGAAGAATAATAACATCTCTATAGGAATACAAACACTTCCGTATAGAGGAATAATACCATCTCTATAGGAGTACAAAATACATATATGAAATACATGGGTGAAATACATTCCGAAGTTACATATACATCAACACTCCCTCTTAACTAGGAAGGTATTTCTCGACACAGGTCTTCTAGCACAAGTCATCTTCTTTGGATCATCATCAACGAATCATCATCCTCGAATCATCGTCATCGTCACTGCTAATGCTATCTCAATCAATCTCTGAATCTACTCGTCATAGGAAGTTCTACAGAGCTAGTCCTTTTTCATATTGGATGTAGGCCCACCACCTACAGGTCTTCATCATCTATGCGAATGGTCTGATAGAGGTGGCCTCTCAGGACTAATTTTATGTGCGGATGCAATACTGGAAAGAGTATCCCAGGAACATTTATGTGCCTAAGCACGACCGGCAAGATCTCCCAGGACTGATTACATGCATCTCCTCCACAATA
Organism: Larix kaempferi; assembly: GCA_027924585.1. NCBI lineage: Eukaryota > Viridiplantae > Streptophyta > Pinopsida > Pinales > Pinaceae > Larix > Larix kaempferi. The sequence continues at coordinate 4,833,286 of BSBM01000223.1, read as the reverse complement.
ACTTTAAAGAGCATCCCAGGAACATTTATGTGCCGCAGCATGACCGGCAAGATCTCTAAAGAGCATCCCAGGATTTATTACAAGCATACAGCTCAACCTCTCGGATCTCCAGGACTGATTACATGTGGATAGAAAAAACCTTTAAAGAGCATCCCAGGAACATTTATGTGCCGCAACACAACCGACAAGATCTCTAAAGAGCATCCCAGGACTAATTACGAACACATAGCTCAACCTCTCGGATCTCCAGGACTGATTACATGTCTCCATAGTAATACCTCATCCCAGGACTGATTACGAGCACACAGCTCAACCTATCGGATATCTGAGGACTGATTACATACTACATAGAAATACCGGAAAGAGTACCCCAGGAACATTTATGTGCTGCAGCACGATCAGCAAGATCTCCCAGGAATGATTACATGCTATTTGCACAACCTGCCACATATCATCTCTGACCTCCAAGTATCAACTTGATACTCATGATCCCAAGGATCATCATTGCACAAAGCATCATCCTGATGCTCATGATCACACTGATCATCATCACTATACCATCTTGATACATATAATCTGGAGCAACATCCTGAAGCTCGTCATCATGATCATCCTGATCATACAATGCATCCACCTGATGCATACCAAGTATCTACATGATACATATCATCATACATGATCCACCTGATCATATCTGATACATATCAACATACATGATCTACCTGATCATACAATGTATCCACCTGATACATATACAGATACATGGTCCAAGCATCCAACATGATGCATATACAAAATACATACAAATGATCCAACTGATCATATCCAGCATCCAACATGATGCATACATACATATATATATAAATGATCCAACTGATCATATCCAACATCATCCTGATGCATATACAGACTAGTAACTGGAGCATCGTCCTGATTCTCATCATCTATGATCCTCCTGATCATCATAGCATCGTCCTCTTCAGATCATCTCATCGTCCACGAAGCACAGCCCAGATGCACATCATCTAGTACTTACACCACCGACATGGGAGAACACATCTACCACCATTCGGGGAAGGCTCCAACCCTTACTTTTAACCATGGGAGAACAAATCTACCACCATGTGAAAAATGGCTCAGCAATTACATCACGACCAAGGGAGAACATATCAACCATGTCAGAAAAGCTCATGTGCATCTGCATCTTCCAGACTCATCACTTCCCTTTGGAAGGAACCTTGATCTGAAGTGCACCAAGCCTCTCTCTGAAGTACTCAAACTGCACTCTGGCCAACAGCTTGGTCAATACATCTGCAACCTACTCATCCGTCACAACATACTCTGCTTCATCTATACTCAGTGCTACGCAGGACTGCTTCCTGCTAAACCAAGAGATCACACCTGATCCCATATTGAAGCAGCACCCGAGAGTGCTCTTCCTATATGTAGCACTGCATGCCCAATCTGAATCAACATAACCTTACAGGTTAAACTTTTGATTCGCATCATACTTGAGCCCATAATCAACCGGATCAGATGGAGCATCACACAGAAGCTTCAGGTTCGATTCCATAGGCGTGGCCATAGCCTTGTAGTCCATCATCCTGAACCTCTTCAAGATCTCTACTGCATACTTCCCTTGTCCAAGGAAGATTCCATCTACACTCTGCCACACCTTCATTCCAAAAAAAAATAGTGCATCATCCCCAAGTTCTGCACACATATATGATTACACCATTCAAGAAATATGTCTTGAAATCCATCTGGTGTATCTCCTATTTCATCACTTTTATATTTCTCTATGCTTCCATTTGCATCATGCTTGATCTGATAGTTCCATTTGGAAGTCACAATAGACTTCCCTTCAGCTCTTGGGACCGCATCCCAAACATCGTTCTTCATGATCGACGGATCATGGCATTCTTCCCATATCCCGGGAACTTCAATATATTCAATAGATAATTTTGTTGCTTGAACAAATGTTGCAGTCCTTCTTTTGTAGGTGAAGGTATACGGTCTTTCCTACAAAACAATTTAAATTGCATGATTAGAAACATCTCATAATTTTCAGACAAATTCTTACACATAAAGAAATATGTCATACAGTCATGCAATTATCTTAGCCAATGCTTCAGTACAACATTCATCCATGTTCCACAACTTTCTTGATGCCTTCCAGTCTCTACCAGAACATTGTTAAGAGTTTGCACTACTCCCAACATGTCAGCAAAGAGGTTTCATTCTAGATAATTAGCACTGGAATGTTGTACAGTGCCATAGGCCACTTACCCATCACATGCATATTAGTAGTATACTGCTCATTAATGTAATCATTCTAATATGCACAATACATATCCTAAGTCTAGGAACATGAGCATATACATCATTGAACAATTTTATTTAAACAAACAAATATGCAAGAAATGATAATAAAAATACTTATCTTTGTTTGATTATTGGGTTGACTCCCTCTTAGTCTTTGCTTCTTTTTCTGCAACTCCATTCTGATGTGGATTGTGAGAAGTGGTCAACTCCCTCTGAATATCTGCATCCTTGCAGAAACTACTCGAGTGTGCTCCCTCTTGATCTTTGCTTCCTAGATTACCTATTCTTGAACTTATATTCATTCTCGATCCCTATGCATGCTTGTTAGTATCGTCATTGTGTTATCCTTGAGGACTCATACATAATCACACATTTATTAGTATAATCTTAATACTATCAAAACACAATAATCTTAAGCATGTATAGTCATGATAATTTCAAATAGAAATAATAAGCATTAGTATTCAAGGTTTCAAAGAAGTCTTCTTTTACTCATGCATATTCTTATTTGATCATAGAACTCTTCTGGTTAGTTAAATCATCAATCAAGATAAGAGATATAATATGCATAAAACCCGTGATTACTCAAACCTATACCTTCATGATTCTTCTGGTTAGTCATATCATCAATTATGGTAAGAAACATAATATGCATACAACCATGACTATTCAAACCTATGACTTCATGAATAATAATTATCAACAATGAAACAGTATAAGATCCTAACACAAGGTATGATTCTAGCTTGATATAGGAAAAACATACTTGGATTAGCATGCTAGCTAGTTATGTCTAACATACCCGCATAATGTCTACTGGTTCTCTTGAGTGACTTGTGCTAGTAACCTGCATGTCTCATAAGTTAAGCAATGTAGAACCAAGTTATACATACCTTGAAAGTAGATCTTCTATGTGATCCATGACAATGGATGAATCTTTGTCTTCATGTCACCATGAGCATATGTTCTTGAAGTAGAACATGATTTGACTTTCTTGGTGTACCCTTTGTGTTAGCAAACAACATAAACCTCATACAACATCACAATGCATTAGTACAATCATAAGTGTCAAAACCTTAATCAATGAATATCTTCTATTAAGGTGATACGACAAGTCCAGAAATTAATCAAGATTGTACTGTAATGATATGAAGACAAACATATGATAAACTTAACCATGAAACATACCTGTAAGCCATACCTGTCAAGATTGCTTGTAATCTTCTTATGGAAGGCCTTAGCCTCATCTCCCTCTGAGACAGGAACTTCTTCACTTATGCAGGTGACCAATCCATCTTCTAGGATTAACCCAATCCACTTGATTTGCAAGAATTGGACCTGGAGCTGGATTAGGGTTTGTCAAAGAAACCGCAAATATTCAAACTTTGAATTTCAAACTTTCGACAGGATAGAAATATGCGCCTTGATGAGATGATCAAGTTGGTATATTCAGAATTTGAAAGCTGCAAAGTTTCACCCCTCGAAATTGCCTTTTAGATTTCCGGATTCACTAGGGAGGACCCTGAATTAGGGTTTGAGTTTCCTAGAGCTTCACCAAACCAAAAGATTTGATTCAAAACTCTAATCTTTGATTTTTCTGAGGAGCTTCCAGCTGTGGTCACAGATTTCCAAAATTCCAATTTTTGCAGAAGCCCTAATTTTCCATCTTTCCGATCAAAGTCCCGAACTGGGGTTTGATCAAGCCCGGACTTCTGCCCAACCAAAAAATCTGATCTTGTTCTCTAAATTTCAATTTTTATGAGTAGCATCCAGCCGTGGTCTCCGATTAAAAAAATTCCAACTTTCTACGAAGCCCTAAATTCCGAAAGCCATGAATGAAGGTACTAAAAAATAATTCTGTTTTGACAGAAATATGTACCTAATTGTTTCTAGTGTAACTCTGATATTGTTGATCCACAGGGTCTGAAACATGTTTTTGAGATAGCCCGACCTATTGTATTTCCATCCTGACAGGTCTGAACTCAATTGGATTCTCTGAGAGAGAGTTATGCCAAGTGTCGCAACGTGACCTGTTTATGGGATAATACAGGAGAACAAACTTGTATGGCATGCCACGTGTCACTGGTTCAACTTCGGCCTCTGAAAATTTTTCCTGCGATAGTACAGTCTGTGTACTACCTGTCAATTTTTACGAAATTTCATTTGGAGCTTCGTAGCCCAAGTTATGACCTTTTTCCCAAGGTCACCTGATTTTGACTCAGATCTGGAAGAGGCAGAAACCCTATATTGTACAGATCATAAACCACAAAGTACAACGAATTAGAGGTTTTCCTTTGGAGACAAGGTACATGGGGATTTGATATTCGACCTGTAAGAGTTTTAGATCCAAAAAATTCGCTGAAACAGATTTATAGTGAAAGTGCTACGATGACTGGTATTTGCTATATCAAGCCCTAGCATCGTAAGTGCAACAAGTGTCATACATGCCATATCATGCCTTCTTTCAGGCTAGCTCTGATACCATGTTAAATTTTCAGAATTTACTTCAATCTGATCTAGGATCTTAACTGAGAGAACAACATGTACAGCAAATCTATAGCATATCAATCATGGACACAATAATGCAAGCACACAAGAGACACAGAGTTTACTTGGGGAAAACCATAAAGGGGAAAAAACCCAATAACTTCCTCAGAGATAGATAGAGCAATGATACAACCAGAATACAAGAGATAGTCTTCTCCTAGCATCAGAGCCTCCTCCTCCACAAATGCGCCACTCTCCAAAGTGTGAGTGAGAGAATAGAATGTGTAAAATGAGAGAGACACACTCTCTATTTATACACTAACTTGACTTGACCTTTACTCAACTAGGTCGACCTCAACTTAACCACTTGACATAATGCTGACTGGGCCGACCCCCACTAGGGTGGTATAATAACCCTTTGACCCACATGGCCGACCCCCAATAGGGTGGTCTAATAACCCTTTGACCCACATGACTTATACAGGGCCGACCCCAACAAGGTGGTCTAATAACCCATCAAGTATAAGTTACGACACTTACAATATAAATGACGACACTTCCGTATAGAAGAATAATAACATCTCTATAGGAATACAAACACTTCCGTATAGAGGAATAATACCATCTCTATAGGAGTACAAAATACATATATGAAATACATGGGTGAAATACATTCTGAAGTTACTAATACATCAACAAGTAAGTTTTGCAGGTGCTAACCCTGTAGTTAGAAATTCTACAATATATTTGAAGTAGTCATATGCTACATGAATAGAAAACAACTGCGCATCTGGTAGATTATCCTCCATGTTACTAGGTTCTTCTCCTGACTCGATTCTTGAAATATGGTCAGGTCCTACATTCAATCTTCTTAGATTCACTAAGACCTCAAAATCATATTCCTGAAAAAGTAAGAGGCATTTGCATATTCTCCCCCCTAAAACTAGCTTATTGACCAAGTACTTTAAATATGAATGGTCATTGAACATGCAAAAGTGTGAACCTAGAATTTCTACAAAAGTGTGAATTTCTACAATGCGTACACCATAGCTAAGCCTTCCCTTGCTGTTGTGGTATAATTATTTTCTGCTAAAGATAACTTTCTACTTGAAAATGCAATGGGATGGTCGATGCCTCCATCACTTGGCTGTGCTAGTACAATGCCAAGTGCTTTAGATGAAGCATCTACATGTACGTGAAATGGCTTATTCTAGTCAGGAAAGACTAGCATAGGCGCTATAACCATCTTCTCTTTCAGTGTGTCAAATCCTTTTTGGCAATATTCAATCTAGTTGTACTTCACTTCTTTTTTCAATAGTTTCTCCATAGGCGCGATGATCTACGCATATCCTTTAATGGATTTTCTATAGTATCTTGTATGTCCCAATGTAGTGCGTAGCTCCTTAACTGAGTTAGGCGGTGGGAGGTTTACTATGATCTCTATCTTCGCTGGATCAACCATCAATCCTTGTTTACATACTATGTGTCCTAATAAAATACCATAAGGAACACATAAGATGCACTTCTTCAAGTTCAAGGAAATTTGATACTATCTAAATTCTGCTAACATCATCCTTAAGTTAGCATGATGGTCTTTCAAAAGTCCAAATACTGTCCAGTCATCAAAGTAAACTTCTAGGAATTTATGAATATAATCCTTAAATGCAGCTACAACCACTCTTGAAAAGATAGCAGGTGCTTTCTTCACTCCAAAAGGCATAACCGTGTACTGAAATGATCCCCATTTAGTAGCAACTGTAGTATTGTGTCTGTCCTCCGTAGCAATTCTGATCTGATGATAGCCAGAAAATCCATCAGTTAAAGAGTATGCCTCTTGTCCCCCTACATTATCTAGTACTTCATTTGTGAATGGCACAGGAAATGAGTCATGCACAGATGCATCATTCAGTTTTTTGAGATCCACACAAATTCCGATTTCTCCTTTAGCTTTCTTGTCTTGAATTACCATGGGACTTATCCATTCTAACTTTTGTACTGGTTCAATGATTCCTGCTTCGAGCATTTTTTCAATTTCTGCTTTGAATCTCTCTTTATATCTAGGTTTCAATCTATAAGGTCATTTCCTGATAGGATTCACATCATACTTGAGAGGTATTTTCATAACTCCCAAGTCACCTAAAATGTCTTTCATTTAAGAAAACTTGGTAGGAAACAAGTCTTGATATTTGCGCAGTAGGTTTGCGATCTGTCCCACTGTTTCTTCATCCCAGTAATATCCAATAGAGGCAAAATTTGGTTCTTCATTGGTGATAATATTGATCTTTCTAGTCTTCATAGGGTTACTTAGATCTAGAATTTCCAAATCAGGTCCTTGTACATCACGTTTTCCTTTAGATTCAGGTATATTCACATTGTGAGGGTCTTCATTTTCATCTTCGTCTAGTGCAAAATTGTAGCATTCGAGGGCATGTTCCATCTGTATTGCCTAGTCTGGTTGCTTATACATAGGAAATGGGACATCTTCAAATATTTTCTTTTTAATGATCTGCAGAGCCTCATTAATGCTCGGACAGTCATCCTCAAAACTGAAAGTTGATTGAATGTTCTTTATCATCGCATGCCAATCTGTTGTACCCTGTCGAAGTTCTATTTCTATATACCGGTTATTTGGTATTAGATCCAATGTGTGAACAAACATATGAACCCATTCTGTCTTTGGTATATGCATCCATGATTTCGAGCAAGACTCTATATGATCTCTAGGATTGGTCTATCCATTGTATTTGCTTGTACATTCTCTGTTTTTTTAGAAAATCTAACTTCCATTAAGTGCTTACATCCTTTCCATGTGTTAAAGTTGTCTTTGTGCGCATCCCACCACCTAGCAGGTGTAGCTCGCAATGCCATATCTAAAGCTGCTAGCTTATGTTTGTCTAAAACCGATTCTAGATATTCATGAAGGAATGCATGGATACTACCCAAACCATCATAAGTAGGAATTGGAATTTCCTCTGTTCCAATCCAATGCAGTGACTTTGTCATCCTTGCGCATCATCTAGCTGATACTTCACTCTGCCAATTTTCCAATCTTGTGTTTGACTCTGATACACAAGATCTGTCGCATCTCCAGCTCAATGTTCCATCTTCTGTAGGGCTGATGTAATCTGCTTGATTAACTATCATCTTATAGAAATTATCCAGTTCTTGAGCTCTACATTCTTCTCATATTGGCTCAACATACCTTGTTCCTTGTGAAGGGTCCGGAGGTGCAATAAACCTGATATCCTGTCCTTCGAATATCATTTTTTTCTTCTTTAGGTTGATAATTGCGAGATTATCAATTGCCCAGCCAATCCCTAATAATGAAGGATAAGGATTAATATCATCTATGATCTCAATGACCTCAAAGTATGCTTTACTTCACACTCCATCAATGTTAACATGGACGCTGGATAATATCCCAAAAGGTATATCCTTCTGCTGGTTAGATAATCTCAATTGTATAGAAGACCAAGATAGCTTTGGTTTCCCCATCTATTCCCATGTTTTTTTTGTTAGCACGTTCACCTCTGATCCCAGATCAAGAATGACATGGTTCATTTCGAAATCTCCAATATGCATGCTTAGCCTCATTTCTCTTCCTGTCCTTCTATGGTTTTTGATGTGATGGATGGGTCTATGTGTGTCATTTACTGTACTACGTTGTTCGTAATATCCCAACATATTATGTAATTCCCCTAAGGCGTTCTCATGCCTTAGCAATTTTATGCAACTCTATAGAGACTGTGTTATAGAACTTGTCTGGTCTGGAGAAGCTCATGATCCATCATATGAGGACAACATATCTAGTACAGGTGTCCGATCACTTCACAAATGGATCCTTGTAGCCGAAGCTTATGAGTCCTGAAATCCTTTTCTTGCTTCCATGAATACTTCTTTTTCTTTTTTAGGGTTGAATACATGCATATTTCCAACTGCTTTTCTTGCCCAAGGTCCATCAGTAGGATTTGGTCCATTTATATGGCTGTCAGAAGTCAAAGCTTCATTTGTCCTGTCATCTCCTGTCGAAGCTCCACTTTGCATCACAACATGGATGTTGTGGTCTTCATTTATGTTCTCTACAGTGATCATTTGAATATTCTGGTTTTGTCCTTTTGGTCTTTTTCCTTGCATTTTTCCTAGCAAAATGGGACATGCTTCAATGATATGGTCGAATGATTTACAATACTTACAAGTAGTGCAAGGATTCTGACAGACCCTTTCCAATTGTCCAGGTTGAGCACATTTATAACATACAATCTGACCTCTTCCTCTCCCCTGGCCAGTGTTTCGTCCTCTTCCTCTAAATCCACCACGTCCTCTGTACGTTCCTTTATCATACTGCGCATTTTCATTATTTTTTTTTATTTTTGCTTGGACTCTGTAGACATCATGCTTTCTTTCTATCATAAGGTCATATGCTCTACAGTTGGTATCATCATGCCCAATTGACTTACAAAATGTGCAGTGCAGGTTCTTTGGTGTCTGTACATACTTCTGGAGTAGGTAAAAATCCTTCGGTCGATGTCCTCTACATCGAAAAATCTCACACCATGGTCCTTGAGGTTGATTTAATGGATTTGGTGCCCCACTAGCAGGGTAATATCTAGATACCAGACAGTGTTCCTTGGAATTCCCTTCCCCTTTACATTTAATATACCAAACCTCTTCTCTTACTTCTTTTCCTTTTTGTATATCCTGTAACTGTAATGTTAGGTTTTCTAATTGTGTCTGTATCTGTACCATGTTTGCGCTAGTTTCTCCTATGGGAGAAGCTTCTAGCTTCATCACAATTTCCAATGCTTCTGTTTGTGAAGCAACCTTCTGTTGCATCAATGGTAATCTAATGTGGGGCAACAACGCAACTATAAACCACTCTTGATGCTATTGCAGTGCAATGTCAAAGCTAACTTGATCCAACAAGGATTTGAATTTTTGATCAAATTCCCACACAGTCTCATTAGGTTTCTGTTTTATCTCTTTTAGCTCTGTAATGCATTGAGATTCTGATTTAGGTTTCTTAAATTATCTAATCAATGCAGTTTTGATATCAGCTAATGTTCTGTTATGTCCAACAAAATATTTCATGAACCATGTTAAAGCTCTATCTCTGAATGTAGTGACTAATTGTGCTTGATTTATGTCATCGTCTTGTACTTGTTTGACGTTCCAGACAACATCACAGAGAAACCAATGTTGCTCTGGATCTTCTAGACCAGTTCCTTTAAAAACATGTAGCTTTATATCATCTGTCATTATTCTTCTAGGATGTGTAGGGTTGTAAAATACTACAGTACTACCTGTGGAGTGAAATGATGAAGGTATACCACCACTCGGTTGATTCTTTGTGCTTGTTCCTGCAGTATTACTACTACTAGCATTCTGCAAACTAGTAATATTTCTTTCCTCAGCTATAGGTTTATGCGGAGTGATAGGATGATAGCCGATATGTATAGGTTCTATTTCACTATCAGAATCAACTTGAGATGAGTTTCTATCACTTTCTAATTCAGTTTCTAGGAATATGCGAGGTTCAATTTCACGAGACCTCCTTCTACTGCTAAGTTTAGATCTTTTTTCACTACGCAAAATGCGAGTATCTTCGTCTGTGTCACTATCTGTGTTTTTTAACATTACAAATTCAAACCCTAGGAATCTGACTGCATTCTTAAGACACCTTTTTTCAGCTAATATCATTTTAATGCATAAAATCAGGTTTTTCAAGTACTTACCTCTAAATCCTTTGAAAAAGTATCCTTCGGTTGCATTGTAAGACTTCAAAGTGTCCACAAAAAACTCTGTAATATAGCTTTCCAACAAGCTATCCAACCAAAAGTCTACAACTCTTGAAATTTGGTTATCAATCCCTTTAAGCCTCTGAATCAACTCTGGATTCCAAACTGTAGGTTCTTCACCTTGAAAACAATTTTTTTGTTTTGCTACCCTTGATATCTATTCATGTAACTCATTAGCAAAAGATGCAAAGAAAACTTCATGCAACTCAGTGAATATGTATCTCTGTAACCATTGTTCTAGAGTAAGGTGCAGATATTTGTTTTCTTTCTTCGCAAACTCACATTCTGTATGACCAACCTAGTTCTGTATTTTGTTCTTCTCTGGATTCCACATCAACATGACACATCACCAAAATGTCAGTTCAAATCATGATGACAGAAAAATTTGTTGGTTATTTGCTGGGCTGACCCGGGTTCGGCGAAGTTAATCACAGATACAACAAAACCCCTTTCACTGGCCCTCTCTGCATTAACCTATGGACAGGCTGAAGTCTCACCTGAAGCGAAGGTGGGGGGTTATAGAATCAGGTTTCTGTAACCGAGGGGATGTGCAGATGTGGTAAACTACCTCGCAACACGTCTTTTACTTAATATCTACTAACAGGATTGATTACAAAGATGACTCCGCACTTCTCATCTATTACAATATGTAGAAATACGCTGAATCTCTACTGTCTTCACTCTATAACTACGCATTCATCATACTTAGTGTTACTTCACAACTTTCATTCACATGTATTGCATTTACTTAACACATGATTATCATCCACATACATATGAAAGCAAATATATAACATATCATAACATGAACACAAAACGCATCACAAGCTCATACACATAACGTATTATTTACGTGGTTCACCCCCAGGCAGGAGTTAAGTCCACATGAATTGTTCTTTCTATTATCTTGGAAGGGTAACAGTTCCAGTTTGCACACTCAGCTACAGACTCTTCTCTACAATCAGATCTCTACGCACTCAACTGTCGAATATGTTCTCTCTTAGATCTCTTTTGGTCTATCTAACCTTCTTACATTTGAACAACGACCAACCCTCTAACCCTTACTTATACAAAACACCCTTATATATAGATGTGCCCGAAGGTCACACATTACAATAACTATGGGCCAACCCCCATAGTACCCTTAAACCCAACAAACCGTGGTTCTCCTGTAGACCACGCTTAGCTTTAACTTCCCTGTCCCTTCGGCATTGCTTATTCTAACTCTGATGCTTCTTCTAATAGCACAACTTTCACTTCTACATGGCGTGTCCTTTATATCATTCCACTTCTTTACTTTCTGCTCCTGTAGCATTCAGGTCACCGCTCATCCTTTAACTACTTCAACCACATATGGATGTCCTTAGTACTTTGTCTTTACTAAGGGAACATTTCCTTTCTCATTGACTGAAATTCATTCCATACCCTCTGCTCAGGATTTGCGGAGTCGCTTATTTCCCAAAATTGGTTAATGTCAGGCTTCGCCTAACTGTACCTTTTCTTCATAACTTCCTTTACTTGGGCTGCGCCCAATAGATCTCATAATCTTTAAAAATTTAGTGTGTAACTCATCTATATTATCTATATTAGACTTTTCATCCATGTTTACATTCTTGTATATGGTGTGTACTCTTGTCTCTTATGATAATTTAAGGATTTTGTTCATAACATTTGGTATCAAAATATACAAACATTGGCCTGGACTCTTCCAAAATGGGTCATTTTGGCATTTTTACTATAAATATTTTTGGGGGATGTTTCAAATAGTGAAATTCATAGGAGAATCAGATAACATAGTGAACTATTGGTGTTAAAACATTTAGGTCCTAATTCATTACAAAATTCAAAGTTATACCATGTGGAAGTCATGGTTTTTTTAAAGTCTAAAAACTAGTCTCAAACATGTGTTTTGGATAAAAATGTTATAAACTAAGCTTGAGAGATCCAAATTAAGTAAAACCTATTGTATCAAAAGGAATATGGACCATAGTGTTTGTGGTACAAACTTCATAAGTAGAGAAGGAAAAGCAGACACATGGCAATCCGTACAATTTCACTCTCCTAAAAGGGAAAAATTCAACAAGTTTTGGTAAAGTTACCATAACTCTCTCTTAGCACATCATAATTGAGTGAAACATGTAGCATTGCATCGAAGACATATCAATGTACTATAAGACAAATTTTTAGACTTAGAGGGGCCGAAATTGCATATTTTCCTCAGTTGGAAGCTTGGCCAACAAGACAATCTCCAAAGTATGATTTTAAAATGTATGTTATTTTGAAATTAGCATAACTTTTGGTTGGAAGTTTTGTTTTAGGTGATTCAAAAGCCATTGGAAATAAAAAATATAGGATACTATTCTAAATATACCATATTATACATTTCTTTCAATATATTGAAGTCAAAACTTGTGGATTTTGATTAGACCTCAGTTAAGAAAAGATGACAAAATTGGCAATACCTAGGTTTAGTGGAAATGTAGATAAAGATAAAATCAATCCTATGGAATGGTTGAGGAGGATAAAGGAAAGTGATACTACCCATTGGTGTGCAAGTAATCCATTTTATAATGAATCTTGGGAGTGTTGGATAAGTATTGATAAAATTGCTAAACTAAATGATACATGGGAAGTATTTGAAGAACGATGGATACGCACTCAAAAATGGAAACGATGAATTAAAGAAGCAAAAGAGGAACTCAAGAAGAAAGTTGAAGAGTTGTATAAGATACATTACCTTAATGAATCACTTAGTAAAAATGTTCATAAATTTAAAAATGAAAAGAATGGGAAAGGAAAATGGGAAAAGGATGAGTCGAGGGAAGAGTTGCAAAAGAAGGATGATGAAATATGTAGATTAAGGAACCATAATTAAAAAAATATTGGATGAGGTCAAGAGATTGAAATAAGAAAATAAGCATGGTAAAAATAAAGAAAAAGTAAGTATGTTGGATGAAAACATTACCAAAAGAATTGAAGAGAAAATTTGCAAGAATGTTAAAAACTCTAAATGCAGATGATGGATGGCATCACATTATAGCTTCAAAAGGAGAAAGGAGATAAGATTCTAGAAGGACACCAAAAAATAATTGAAGAAGTTGAGCTCTAGATTAGAGATGTATATGTCAAATATGAGGGTATTATGTCAAAGGCGAGAATGATCAAAGACCAAGCATAAAGGATAGAAGACACTATTATCTCTTAAAAAAATATTTGTGATATGGGTGTGTAGAAGGAAGAGAAACCACCAGATGTGAAACCATATTGACATCCTCACTACCAAGAAATATTCCAATAAATACAAGAATATATACAACGTCACTATCCAAGAATAAGATAGAATAGTCAACAATATTAATGGAATGAGGCATCATAAAACTATTATTCAACAAGATATTATCAGAGACTAGAAACTACAACAAATTGGAGAGCTCAGAATGACAACACATTGAATCAAAATTACACAACAACCAGCTATCAAGAATTAAGACCGAAAATAATCAAATTTGGATTTGATTAGATTATCATCAATGGCAACAAGAAAACAAGAATATAAGGAAATCCTATTACTTGGTTTGTGTTGGTCCCTGGAAATGCCCCTTTTTGACCATACCTATTTCATCATTTTTCCCAGTTACACCATACTTTCATAAACCACACACATGCCTTTTTCCAGAACAATCAACAATCCTGACAAGGTATAATTCATTATTGCTTCATTTAATTAAATGCCTAAGATTGTTATGGTTATGAATTCTAGCCTTCGATTTATGCTAACTTGTGTTGATTTCATTAAGTTAAGATCAAAGCATAGGTGTATCAGTCCCAATGCCTTGGGAAAGAATCATACATGGTGCCAGTTGTTACTCTTCCGATTTGATTCCTCATATTCCAAGGGACAACACATCTTTCCACGTGAAGCTGTAATAGGTCTTCGCTGAAACAAAGCATTGCTGCAACATACATGATGCCTCCCAATTGGTTAAAACATTGATCCATTGACTACTAGAGTAACAACATCCTTCATGATTAACAACCTCATTCATTATGGCTGTAACAGTTTAGCTTTAACTCTGCAGCATGAAGACCAAAGATCTTCATTGTTGCACGAAATTAGTGGATCACGAACTGTATTTTGCATGTATAAATATGGGAAGGATTTCAGAGTCTGGGGTTGGTTAATTAACATTCTGTATGGACTATAACAGAGAACTGAGACTGTGGATTACCATCTTTGATGAAGAGCAGAGTTATTTCCATTTCTGTGTCTTAAATTGTGGTAGTTCATGGCGTCTCTGTTAGAAGGCCAAGGCCCTCCTTCTCACAGAGATTGCCGAGTTAAGTAGGTAGTTATATTTATTCATTTCCTATTGTGTGTTGTGGAATTGCATTAGGCGTATTTTTGATAGCTGCAACAAAGAATCTATAATTGCATTCTTTATTGGTATTTTATTATTTGCATTACGAATAGCTACAACTGTGTGGTGTGACAGTTGACTGTGTAGGTTAGTTTGATTAATGCATGTGTGTTAGAATCAGTTGTTACAGCCAAGCTCAGCTCCAATTCCTTTCAATCATTTATGCTTCCTAGGATTTCCAATGGTTATCAATTTAGAGCTCAAGCTTATTTTCTAATTCTAGTTGCTGTTGTATCTTTATTGAATTCATAGATTAGGCAGGTTATGATTGAGTTACAGTAGTTGCTGGATGAATCATTTTGGTAAATATTGAATACTGCAGTTTGATAATTATAGGATTTAACTTCTTGCAAAAGTAATCTAGTTCATTTCTATTCTTAGATCAGCAACTGCTAGGTTGATTTCTGTAGGAAGGTAGCTGTACTTTGAATTCCTAGATGCGTGAGTTAGATTAGCTTTCTTTATGGGATGAGTTGGATGAGAAGATAGGTAGGATTATTATCTCCATTCAGTTAATCAACTACTTGAAATGTGTATGCATAGATTGTGCTTATTTCCATTGAAACAAAAGACTTCCCTGGGTTGACAATTTATATTGAGGATCCTGTGTGTTAGTTGTAATTAATTGGCATATAGGTTGACCAACATTTTGGCGCTGTTGTCGGGGATGGTAATTGATAGATATAGTTAGTAGTTGGTTTTATTGATTTCATTTTGGTTTAATCATTTACAGCATGCATGAATACAAGAAAAACAAATCGGGAACCCCCTTTGAATACTAACACTGTAGGTGGAAGAGGTCGAGATCGTAACGCAGGCCTGGGAAGACAAACAATTATTGATGATATAATTTCTAAATTTGATTCTTCTACCATACCATTGCGGATGTCTACAGGAAGAGGAAATTATGTTCCTCCCAATCTTGAGAATTAAGCATCAACGGTGGAGAACGCAACGGGACCATCCACTCCCAGCACATAAAAGAAACCTCCTGAAGACAAGGGAAGCATTGTGGGTGAACCGGATAGAGAGGAGATTTATCATATCAATGGAACCAGAGTTACTAAAGAAGTGTGGTTGGAGACTCATCGAGAAGTAGAGGAAGAAAGAAGGAGAGAAGAAGAGAGAAGGAGAGAAGAAGAAGCAAAGGCAGAGGAAGAATGAATAAAGGAATCCATTAAATTTTGGACTAACAACATGGATAATAGAGAACAGGAAGGCGAGAATGAACATAGGGAGAACTGGGAAGAAGAAGTGGAAGATAATCATTTTGCTAACACTGTGGCCACATTAGAATTCCCTATCCTCCAGACACCTAGAGCAGCTCCCATGAAAAACATTTCACCATTAGTTCTCCCAAATTTCCATGGTAAATCTTCTGAAGATCCTGATGAATTTCTTTTTGAGTTTGATATCCTTTGTCGCGGCTATGACTATAACTCCAGTGCTCATAAGCTGAAACTATTCCTAGCCACCTTGAAAGGAAATGCTCTGCGCTGGTTCATGAGTCTGGTTCGTGAGACCATTACTACTTGGGACCAAATGAAACACACCTTTCTTTCTAAATATCAAAAATATTGTAGAACCAGGGATAGAAAGGAAGAGTTGTTTAAAATGGTTCAAAAGGAAGAAGAGAGCTTGGAAGACTTTGTGGAAAGATTGTTGTACAATTTACAAAGGTCTAAACATATTGAGATTGGAAAATATGTACTCAAGATTATTTTGCTACGAGGAATTAGATAAGATTGCTTTGATATGTTGAATTTGTTGGGGAAAGGGGACATATCAAAGGAACCCTTCGAGAAGATTGTTGAATTATGTTGAAGGTACTCAAGGGGATCCTCTAAAACTAATAAATGAGACAAGGATCAATATCAGGATGTCTTCACTAGGACACAGAAGTCAGCAAGTGGAGGAGCCACTCGAGCAGAAATAGGCAACTTGCTGCAGAATTTTAAAACTGATATGATGAGTTCCATTTCCTCAGAGTTAGATGTCTTGAGAGCAAAACATAGGCAAGTAGTACAAGATCTTACACTCGATGTATTTTGTCCTAAATGTGGGAAAAATCACCCACTGAAAGAATGCCCGTTGGACAAGGAAGAGATATGTAGGATATATGAATTGGAACATGACACCAAGGAATGTCCTTCACTACCTAAGGTCAAAGCAGTCATGCAGGAATCCACTTCAGATGTGGAACAGGCTTACTTTATTGCATAGAAGAAACCTTGGCAACCTCACAATCAAGGTATGAATAATATGAATGGTATGAATAATATGAATCATATGAATACACAATTCCCTTCACATTATTCTAGTAACCAGTGGCATCCGTCTCAGAACCCAATGCAAAATCCTAGTTCTTGGACGCCATGGTCACAACAGTCAAACAATCAAGCTCCTTGGAATTCCAACTGGAGAAACTTTTACCAAGGAAATAACTTTCCCCATCACCAAAATCAATACCAAAAGTACCCTCCTTAACAGTATCCTCACCAACAATATCAATAGCCACAGCTGCAATTCCAAAACAATGCCGCATGTGAAGAACCTGCAATAATTAATTAATCCAAATACACAAGATATCAGAAATAATAGAACTCAGAATCACTTTTATATTGATCACGGGCCACTTCGAGGGGGCAACCTCCTTTGAGAAAGCTCAATACAATTAACTTCACAATGCCTTCATAGGCCTCAACACACACTTATATACTAAGTCTAGGCACCAATAGCATGGGTCAATACTATGGGTCAATACAAACCATGGGCTAAGTCTAGGTGCCAATACTATGAGTCAAAACCATGGGACATATAATACTATGAGACGACTTACAAAGCATATGCGTCCAATACTATGGGTCAATACTATGGGCTAATATAAACTATGGATCAACAAATACTACGGGACGACTTACAAAGCATATGCGTCCAACAACAATATACTAACAAAGTAAAGACATGGGTTCCTAACATCCCCTCTCCCTTAGAAAAATCTTTGTCCTCAAAGCTTTAGATGTGGAAATTGATGCAGAATCTGAAGGAGTGGGTCCCCTGTAGCATCCTCGGGTTGCATTCCGAGCCACTGGCGCCTTTAAAGTTTCAGGGAGGATTGCATGGAAGGACGTAGACGAAGAAGAACCATATCAACAATGTGAAAAGTGCGTGCAGAACGGTGCTGATCGGCTTGTTGTTTCAGTCGAATTCTTTCCATGTGAAAATTGTCCTGCAGAATGAGAAGAAGCTGATCACGGTTTCGAAGAATTGAGTCAATTGCCTGAACTGGGGAGCTGCTGAAGGTGTATGGAAGAAGAATTGGTGGTGCCTGTCCAGAGACTGCTTCATATGGTGTCCTTTGAGATGTTTTACTATACCACTGGAGCGCTTCTAGGAAATCCATAGAAATAGTTGTCCAAATCTATGGAGGGATGGGCAAGGGTTTGAGTAGTCCCGAAAGGAGGATCGTTTCACCCTTGTTGACCTGGAAAGTATCACAATCAACCACCATCCATTGAATTGTCCTTTTGAGTCCCTGCCAAAAGAAGTTACAGTGTTCCTGGTCATACGTTTTGAGGAACCCAGAGTGCCCTACTGATGAAGAAGCATGGAGTTCATAGAAGAGATAGCCTCGTTGAACAGATTGCAACCAATTTGGAACAAGCAGAGAAATAGCTGTAAGAGAAACTTGGTCATCAAATGTGCGAGGAGGAGCATCTTCCACCATATTGTCCTTACCCTTTTGGTAAGTGGTCGCATAGTCATAACCCATGAGTTGGATAACCCATTTCAGGTGTGTTGGGGAGGAGACCCGTTGTTCTAGGAAAGTTTCCAGACTCTGGGCTGGATGTGTGCCCGTACGGTGGTGTCCCCTTTGCGTCGTATGAGCCTCGGGTGAACACTACAATGTCGATGTTGCCACCCGCTCTGTGACTTGAACTTGGAATCGCATTGTTTGTGGGGTGGTGACGTCGGTTACAACATGGAGAGAGATCTCGGGTGGGTCGTCCTGATATGGGGTGTCAATAGGCGGGTGTTGAATGTCGACCTGATCATCTACTGTATCTGGAGCTTCTTCATCAAGTTTTGAGGCAGGCAGAGAATCCACATCCAAGAGATAGAGCTTTTGTTGAACACATCTATGTCCCCGAGTGAATTTCTCATCACAATTATAACAAAGCCCTTTTTCTCGGCGTGCCTGCATCTCTGTTTCAGATAATTGCTTGATAGGAGTTGGTTGAGGAGCAGGCGTGATGGGAGGTCATTGGGAACCCATATTTCTGAAGGGAACAAAGGTGGGTTTGGAGCGTTGTTGAGCTGCGATCTTGTCCTCGGCCAGCTTAGCCAACCCAAGGACTTCCATCATTGTGTTGGGACAAAAAATTTTGACCTATGAGCAGATTTCATCCTTGAGACCACTGATAAACAACTCCTGTAGAATTCATCAGACAATCCTTCTGTGTGATTGGCTAGTTTCTCAAATTTCGTCTGATACTCTCTCACTGTGCCAGTTTGGTGAAGGTTAGTGAGTGCTCCTATGAAGTCGTCAAAAGCACTAGGACAAAATTGTGGCAAAAGGAGTTGGAAAAAATCTGTCCAGTTTGGCTCGGGATGAGCTTTGATGTACCAATGGTACCATTGAAGGGCTTCTTGTTCTAAATTAAAGGATGCAAGTGGAACTTTCTGAACATCAAAGGTATTATGCAGATTGAAATATTGTTCTACTCGGTATATCCATCCAGTCGGATCAGTACCATTGAAGCGAGGAAAATCAAGCTTTGGCCCACGAAAATTGCTGGAAGAAGAGAACCTGGTGGCTGCAAAAGATTCTGGCTGTCGGTTATTGTTCATGGCTGAATGCTGAAGATGGAGGCTGAGAAAGTTTTCATCCAGATCTTGGAGTTTGGTTTGGATGGCTGCAAGTGCTTCCTCCATGGTGTTTTCTCCTGTGCGAGTGACAACCATAACCAGTAATTTTTTATTTTTTATTTTTGGTGGGGGGGGGAATGGATAGAAAAACACAAACACAAGCTTATTTAGTAAGGGAAAATTTGGATTTGGGAAAAAATCGGAGGGGTAATTGCGGTTTGACTAGGTTTTTGACACTTTCTGAGGGACAGGGAAGCAAAAAATGGGGATTTCAGAAGTGGGAACTCTGGTAAAATTTGAAGGCAATCGGGTGAAAATTGAAGAAGTTATGGCAAACCCTAAAAATATACAAATGTGGGATTTCTGGTCTTGGGAAGTGGAATTTGGGATAGGGTATTCAGGAATGAAATATGCAGAATGGGATTGCAGGGATGTTAGTGAAGTTTCAGGGAAAATAGAGTTGAAACAAGGGAGATATGGCCGAAAAACATTTTTTTTTTTTTTTTTTGGCAGAAATGGATCAGCAACCGCGACGCAGAAGGGATTCGCAACAGATGGATCTGCAACGACACGGAAGGGATCGAAAATGGCTGGATCTGAAATGACGATTGGATCTGGAATGACTTTCAGAATAGATCTGAAACGGCTAGATCTAGAGCAGAAGTGATCAGCAACAGTTCAACTGAAAATAGACATGGACCCGAGGTATGTACGACTTCCTAACAGTTTAGGTGTTTCACTCGGCCACCAATGCTGTCTGACGACTTGCGTATTGGGGCAGTACCCCTCACTCCACGGCTCAGGTAAAATTGATAACCGCTTTGCCACAAACGACAGCTCTTGGTTTACCTCACGGTGGGAACTAGTCAATCAGGTAGGGGTCGTTGCCCTTTTTGCTGGCAGGTCCTCTCAATGGGCCAGCTACTTTGGGGTTCCTGTGGTACTCCTCATAATGAGTTTTAGGGCTTATGCCCAAGTACTTCCCACAGTTAAGCGGATAGGGATTATTCCCAAATCCGAAGCTGCAACAGATGCGAAAAAAAAAATTGGCATAAATTCCACCCAACGAGCCCAAGAAAGTGCTCTGATACCAGATGTGAAGAACATGCAATAATTAATTAATGAAAATACACGAGAAATCAGAAATAATAGAACTCAGAATGACTTTTATATTGATCACGGGCCACTTCAAGGGGGCAACCTCCTTTGAGCAAGCTCAATACAATTAACTTCACAGTGCCTTCATAGGCCTCAACACACACTTATATACTAAGTCTAGGCGCCAATACCATGGGTCAATACTATGGGTCAATACAAACCATGGGCTAAGTCTAGGCGCCAATACTATGAGTCAAAACAATGGGACATATAATACTATGGGACGACTTACAAAGCATATGCGTCCAATACTATGGGTCAATACTATGGGCTAATATAAACTATGGATCAACAAATACTATGGGACGAATGTAGCTAGGGTTTTACCCCTAGCTTGTGCAAATGAGCACCTACTAAGGAGAAGGGACTCCTTAGTAGCAGTTCAGTAAATGTAAATTATTAAGCTAAAACAGAAATGTAAACTAGTCTAAAACACATGCATGAAACATAAAGAACAAAATATAAATAATGGTTCTTGTATTGATATTACCTCCAATGTGGAGATTGATGAAGCTCTTGCAATGTCCAAGAGGGTTGCTCCAAGCTCCAATGTGCTCCTTCTCTTTCTCCAATGGTGGAAATGGGCCAAAAGGGGCTCTCAAGGTGAAAGTGGCTCAATGGTGAGATAGGGTTTCAAGAGAGATTTTGGCAGAGTAAGGGTATACTTGATTGTGGATGTGGAATGTGGGATCTCCATCACCTATTTATAGTTTTTTGGTGGTGGAGTGCTGGCCCATGGTTTTGGGAACCATATGGTTTAGGGCAGCTGTATAGGGTTTTTTCCTCATTATTTTATATTTTATATTCCCTTTTTAGAGGGATTTTTCTATTTTAGAGGAATTTTGGATATTTTTGGAGGAAAAAGGGGTTTTTTAGCCTTTTTGAGACTTTTTTGATGGTTTTGTGGCCTTTTGGAGGCATTTTAGGCATTTTGGAGGCTTTTTAGTGGGATTTTTTAGGGTTTTTAAGGGAAATATGGTAGGAAAATGGACAAATGAGCCATGTAATGAGGTAGATGAGGTAGTGAACACTTTTTGGGTGTTAACAGATTGCCCCCTGATGTGCGAGGGCAGGAGCTCATCGTATGGCCGATGGACATCATAAGTCATGTATGGGTTTCCTGGGATGTGGAGAAGAGAAGAAACAAACTGAAGCCCGGAACAACGATCCCGAACAACTGCAAGAACTAAAAGTACATAACCTCAATAATGGGTGAGGAATCATCTGATCATATGGACGAGGCGGGCATTCCCATGCTCGTATCAGGATATAATATAATAATAACAATGGGGTCCAAAAAATGGGGACCTGAAATATACATGACCTCAAATACTGAATGAGGAAGAATCTCAATATATGGACGAGGCGGGCATACCCATGCTTGTATCAAGATACATAAAAAGAACTGTGAGGCCCGAAAAGAAGGACCTGTAAGATACATAGAGAACCACTGTGTACATCATAAGGGTCCAGAGGGGACACAAATCGGGGACATACTGCTGGGCTAACCATGTCTGAGCTGAAGAATTGATACACTGGAACAATCAACAGTGCTACTGAGTGTGGTACCAAAGGAATGGATGAGATGCTGGATCAGAGTGACAAGGGGTACACTCGCAATGGTACACTAAACTGGAACTGATCTGGGAAGGTACTGGGTACTCAAGGAAGCATACAACTGGATGGCTTCCAAATACAATCACCAACGTAGCCCGGACATCCACGGGAACATACAACTGGGTGATCCGGAGTGATTCACCAATGTGCTAGAGTCGGGGGAAGTCTGGGGTCTTCGACAAAAAACTGAAGGGATATAACCCTACGCGATTCTCAACGACGCGATCAAGGTGTTGAAGTCGAGCATGTGAGAAACAACCACTTGGAGAGGCAATGATGACTCCTCTCAGAATGGTCCGTAGGCACTCACCACAGATGGTGATGAGTCCAAGGCGTAGGGACCTCTGGGCCTATCCTCTGGAATAAGGGGTTGTCGTCGACAGAGGGAGACCTGCAACTATTAAGGCAATGATAATTCCTTGACAGGAGCGCGAGGTGGAAAACCGAAATGTGATAGTACTGATGGTAGGACTGACAAACTGGGGGGACAACTGGGCAAGTAGAGTGGGTGGACTCAAACTTCCTTTGTTCAGAGTATGAAAAATGGGGATGATTGGGCAGCATATGAAACTGACTGATGGGAAAGGGATCATAGCTGTATTGGATTTGGGATGGTGACTGGGCTGAGGGAGACTCAAGCTGGGGTAAAATGGCAGGAGACTGCAGAATACTCTGAACAAAGGCGACCTGATTGGGGGTGCTGCCGAGATGATCGATCATAGTGCCTGGAGGCACGGGATGACTTCTTCATGGGTTAAGGAACTAGAAGAAGTGTGTGTAAAATGGCACTGTCGTGTGGATTGAAACGAGCCTAGGACAGTTCATGCTTGTGGTTGCTTTCAATTTTAAGGAGTCTGAAAGCGATAAGAAGACTCTGAAGTAATGGAATGGTACTATCGTGTGGGTTTTACGAGCCCAGGACAGTTCATGCTCGTGGTTGCTTTCAATTTTAGAGAGTCTGAAAGCAAATAAGAAGACTCCAGGGGGTTGCTTTTTCGTATATTTAGTATCCAAGGCCCAAAGAAGCATAAAAGGATACAATGAAGAACTCTTCTAGCCGGTGTGACTAGAGTATTCCTTTTTCGTAACTAGTCTACCAGGTCCGGAAAAGGGGTAAACTTATACCAGATAGATGCTCTTTCAGGTACTTTAACGAGCATGAAAGGAAGCAAGATTGCTCAGCGATCTTTTCATTGTTTTAGGAGTCAGAAAAGAGCTTAACAGAAACTCCCTAAGTGCCTTTTTCGTAAAGGACTTGTCCGGCCCAAAAAAGGGATAAAATTATACCGAACAAAAGGAATGGCTAGGCAAGGAGGAAGTGTTCAATCAAGGAACATGTATGATGACCAAGAACAAGGGCGAGGGGGAACACTGGTGGGCCTCCTTGCGGGGTGAATGAAATGGTGGCAAAATAATGAAACATTTACAGTATGACAGGAGTGAATGGCTCATGTAAAAGTGTGGAACAATCCGATGGCGGCCAATGTGGCGCGCAAACCGAGGCAGCAAGGTGTTGGGACATAATGTTGAAACTGTACCAGGTGAGAGTGAGAAATGATCTCAAGCATCATCACGAGCTCGGAAAAATGAATCCGGCGATATAAAGAGTGTCGAAAACGGATAACGACCGATGTGGCACGCAAACCGAGGTGACTGGGGGTGTTTTGGAAAAAGAACCAAAAAATCTGGGGGTGAGAGCGAGAAATGATCTCAAGCATCATCACCAGCTCAAAAAAATGAATCCGATGATATAAAATATGCAAAAAATGGAGAATGACTGATGTGGCACGCAAACCGAGGCGACTAGTGGCATCTGAAAAATGTGTAAAAAATGACGGGGACAAAATAATGCAATGAGGTGACCATCAGGACGGTCTCGTCGTGCTGATTCCATTGGTGGAAACGATGCGAAAAACGGACTCCGTATGGGTTCAGAAGGGCCAAAACAAGAAAAAGTCAACTAACTATAAATAGTGTGTGGGTCCAACATGACAAGTGTCATTTGTACTATTTGACTTTGAGTAGTGATTAGAGTGGACCAGAGCTGAGGTGTCATTTCTAGATAATCCGACCGGCCGATTTCAGATCCGGGAGATACAGGTATTCCGTCAAACTCATACCTGCACGTTTTTTGGGTTTGGGGGGTGGGTAGTGGGTCCCAGGGTTTACATGTACGGTCCACGTGGGGTGGCCCATGGGTTTTTTAGGGTGAGCCGCAGTCTTGGTGGACGTACGGTAATTCCATAAGGTGGGGAAGAGCATGTGGTGCCAATTGGACTTATGTCGGTCGACGGTGCGTTGGAGGATGGTCTTTAATATTTTGTTAATGGCCTCTACTTAGCTGTTCCCTTGGGGGTAGTAAGCAGAGGAGAACTGATGTTCGAATTTGAGTATGGTGGATAAATCACGCCAAATAGAATCTTTGAAGTGTGAACCATGGTCTAAGACTAACTATTTAGGAACCCCGAATTGAGTGATAACATGGTTAAAAAAGAAACGGGCAGCTGTGTCAGCGGTTCAATTGAAGGTAGGCATGGCTTCGGCCCATTTGGTGAAGTAATCCACGGCGACAATGATGTACTTGTGGCCGTTGGTAGATGGAGGTCTACACTCCATGAAGTCGATAGCCCACTTACAAAAGGGACCAACGGTGACAACTGGGTGTAACGGAGTCGGTGGTGTCCGAGCCTTGGGGGCAAAAAGTTGGCAGTTGTGGCAATGCTTGACCGCAGTGATGCAGTCGGTAAAAAGGGTGGGCCAGAAATATCTGGCGCGGACGACCTTTTGGGCAGTGGCCATCCTAGAGAAATGGCCTCCGCAGGCACCGCTATGACAGTCATTAAGGACGTATTCAGCTTCCTCGTGTGTAAGGCAACGACGAAGAATGGTGTCAACCCCTCGCTGGTAAAGGACATCGCCTAAGAGGAGATATCGAGAGGCCTGGTGACGGATGCGACGGTGTTCATTATGGGTGACTTTGGGTCTGAACTTCTGTGTGCGTAGGTATAACAAAATATCACCGTACCATGGGTCATCAGACGAGATAGTGAACAAGTGATTGTCGGTTAACTCGTCAGAGATTTGTGGGGCCGGGAGAAGGGAAGGTAGATCAGTGATGAGCTGGGCAAGCGCAAGGGCTTTAGTGCTCTTAGGTGTTCGAAAAGTGAGGTCATATTCCTGGAGGATAATGACCCATTTAGCAACACGACCTTGCAGTAGCCGTCGATTTAGGAGATAGACCATGGGGTTGGAGTCAGCAACGACTATGGTATGACTAAGTAAGATATAGTGTCGCAGTTTTTGGATGGAAAAGACCACATCTAGGGCTAGCCTCTCCTCATATGGGTAACGTAGGGGGGGGACCAGACAAGGTCTGGCTGACGTAGTAAATGACATGCTCTTGGTGGGAGACGTCTTCTTGAACCAAGACTCCAGACACAGCATGCTCGGATGCCGAGACGTAGAGGATGAAGTCCT
Organism: Larix kaempferi; assembly: GCA_027924585.1. Classification (NCBI taxonomy): domain Eukaryota; kingdom Viridiplantae; phylum Streptophyta; class Pinopsida; order Pinales; family Pinaceae; genus Larix; species Larix kaempferi. Next base: position 4,807,140 of record BSBM01000223.1, on the reverse strand, counting down.
GAGAGAAATCCGGAGGGGAGATCAAGGGAGCTTGCGTGAGAGATTTCTTGAGGGCTTCGAATGTGGCTTCTGCTTGCTCATCCCAGACAAAGGGTATGTGGGTACGGAGTAGGCATAAGAAACCGTGAATGGTAGTGGCGTAATTAGGGACGAAGCGTCGAAGGAAATTGGATCGCCCCTGCAGACTTTGTAGCTGCCAGAGCGTGCGAGAAGCGGGAAGGTCTAAGACAGCTTGGACTTTCAGGGGATCAACAGTAATTCCTTTCTGGGAAACAATGAAACCCAACAATCGGCCTGCCGGAACGCAAAAAACACACTTGTGTGGGTTCAAGCGAATTTGGTATTTGCGACAACGCAGAAAAACTTGTCGAAGGTCGTTAAGGTGGTTTGATCATTTCCGGGAATGAGCTGTAAGGTCATCAAGATAGACTAGCAGGATATGGACCAAATCATGAAAGAAATAGGTCATGGCCTGCTGGAATGTGGCACCAGCATTTTTGAGGCCGAAAGGCATGACGCGATAGGCAAAGGTGCCCCATGGGGTGGTAAAGGCAGTTTTGTACTGATCCTCTTTTCGGATCTGAATCTGATTGTATCCGGAAAAACCGTCCATGAAAGAGAGGACTTCATGTCCCACACACGCATCAATGAGCTGGTCAATAAATGGCATGGGGAAGTTGTCCTTGGGACAAGCGCGGTTTAAATCACGGAAGTCAGTGCATACTCGAATGGTGCCTTGTTTTTTGTTAACGAGGACGGGGTTTGAAACCCATGTGGTATAGGTGATAGGATAAATGAATCCTGCCTTGCGGAGTTTCTCAATCTCTGCTTTGACAGCTGGGAGCTTTGAGGGATGAATGGGACGTTGTTTCTGACGGATGGGGGTTACATCAGGCCATGTGTCAATGTGGTGCTCTATAATGGCGGGGTCAAGACCGTGCATTTCGGTATAGGACCAGGCAAAGACATCACGGAACTCTCTGAAGAGGTTAGTGTATTCCTCAATCTCTTGCTTACTGCAGAAGGCTCCTAAAGTGATGAGTTCAGAGGCACTCCCGGGGGCAGCGATATCAATTTGGATGGCAGGTGAGATGTTAGCCATGTTACCTTCCTCGAAGGCGCCAGGAGCAGGAATAGGGTCCTTGAACCAGTCGACCTTGGTGGGAGGGAAATATTTGGATTCAACCGCAAATTGGGTAGCGGTGCTAGAGGAAGATGCTTCTGGGAGGAAGTACGAACGATGGTGCATGTCATCCTAGGGATACTTCGGGGCAGTGAGTGTCTCAAGAATCTCCTCATCAGTATGGAAAGTTTGGGCCGTCAAATCGGTTGACGTGGGAATGGTAGTGGAAGAGATCATGTAAATGGTGTTGACCTCCCCGGACGGGGGTGGGATCGGGGGGTGAATCTCTTCAATAGTGGTAGGTGCCATCTCAAGATCCAGATTGTTCATCTCATAGAGAGATGCTCTGTAATCGGGGAGATCAGGACAGTGATGTGAATAGTGCCCGTAAATACCGCATATGGCACAGGGGTGGTTAGTGCGTAGTGATTTATCTTTAGGCTTGGGAGTGGGATCTAGTTTGACAACCGGGAAACTGGGGTCATCGTCGAGCATCTGCATGTGTTCCTGTAATGCAGGTAACTGTGGACATTGGTGAGTCGCATGGCCTAACTCGTCGCACAATGAGCATTTGGGAGGAGCACGAAATACTGGGGGTTTTTTTACTATCTTGGGAGGTGGTACAGCAGTGTAAGGTTGGGGACCTCTGCCCCCAGTGGGTTTGGGAGTAGTAGGAGGGTTCGTGGAGGACGAAGGGGTAGAGACATCGGGGGGTGGCTGAGTGGTAGTATCCATGGGTTGCACCGGTGGGAGGACGACGCTTGGTGTCGGCGGGGGAACGGGAGGCGAAAGATACCAGACGGGTAATCCCAAGGTTAGCCCAGGGAGGCTAAGGGTATCCATAATCGGGGCGCTTACTACTCCCGATGGAGGGACTAGGAAGGGGATTGTATGGATAGGTGTAACACCAATGTGGCTAGGTACCAGTGGTGGTTTAGGCAACAAGGGTGGGAGAGGGTACATAAGTCAGACACTTCGGGCGTAGATGACGGGGGAGGAATGGATTGGAAGGTGGATGTCATCGGCGGGTCTGAGTAAACTCCAGGTCCCAAAGAGGAAACAAATGAGGTAGAAGCACCACTGACCGGTTGTTCAACCATGGGGAGAACATTTTCGGGTGCAGTGGGAGCATTTGGATCATAGTAAGTGAGTTGGTCGATCTTAACCACGCGTCCATCATGGGGGAACATCATGGTACGAAAGACAGAGGAAGCGACCGCCCGCATAGCATACATGTAGCTGCGACCGAGTAAGAGGTTGTAATCAAGCTGGGCATTGATGACCTTGATATTGATGAGGACGGTTTTACCACCTAACTGGATAGGGACATTGGCTAGGAGACCTTGGGGCTGAGCCGAACGACCGTCATAGGCGCGTAACGCAGTGGTGGACTGCTGGAGGGTAGGGGATCCCAACTTCTGCCATACGAATGTAGACATAACGCATGTGGAGGCACCCTCATCGATGATGCATTGATGGATGACAAGATTCCGAACGGAAACAGAAACTTGGAATGCTAAGGTGGAAGGCAGGCGTGGTTCGGACTGGTCCAAATCAAATGCCATCAAATTTGAATTGTTTGGGTCAATAGCCCCAATGGCTGAGAGTAAAGTCTTGTGCTGGGAAGGGAAGTTATTCAAAACTTCTAACGCAGACATGGCTGCGGGAGATTGGGCTAGGTCATCTACAATGTTGTAGTTGGACGCAACGCGCGCATTGGGGTTGTTGTTGATACGGCGAAGTGGGAAGCGAGGGGCTTTGGAAGCACCATCTATCGGAGGTGGAGGTATACGTAACGCTTGATCAGTGGGATGAGCGTTAGTGGTTTTATCAGTGGGAGGGGCTTCAGAGGTGGAGCCATATTGGTTTCGGCGAGTCTGAAGGTTGACATCAGCGGAAGACATCATCAATAAGTGGTGGGTACCTGAGTCAAACATGGGTTGATCAAGAGCAGCGTATGTGATCTGTTGTTGTTGGGGTGGCGCATTGGCTTGGGGGGGTGCCAATGGCTGAGTGTTCACCATGCCTTGGGTTGGTAAGGGGTTTTGCAGCACCAAAGGTGGCTGCTGAGGTTGTGGGGGGTTGGGCTGCGCTTGAGGAGCTGCATGTCCTTGGCGATGGGCATCATCAACCCAAAGTTGCCGAGCTCGCTCCAAATGTGGGCAAGTATGTGTGTAGTGGCCATAGACCCCGCAGATAGAACAAGGATGGTTCGTTCTCAAATTAGGGTTTTTAGCCTATTTGGGCGGGGCGATCAGGGTTTTGGTTAGCGGGGGCCGCGTTCTTGTTGTCTGGGGGATTAGCCGGTTGACCACCTTGGTCTGTAGGTTGGTTGTTCCCATGATTACGGCCCTTGCCGTGATTTTGTTGGCCCTGGTTGTGTTGCTTGTTCTGGTTTTGCTGCGGGTTGTTTTGGGCGTAAACTTGCCCTTGAGCAGCAGGTGGGTTTTGAGGTTGTGCAGGTGCAGGAGTAGGCTGTGGTGGGTGATATGTAGGTGGAGGCTGTGCAGGTGTGGAACCTTGAGGAGGCTGCTGATACGTCTGCGGAGCAGGTTGTGGGTTTGCCGCAGGGGCTGCCTGTGGCGGGTAATAAGCTGGTTGGGCTTGGGAAGGCGCAGGAGCTGGTGCAGCCTGCTGGTGGTAATAAGCAGGTTGGGCCTGAGAAGGCGTAGGAGCTGGTGCAGCCTGCTGGTGGTAATAGGCGGGTTGGGCCTGAGAAGGCGCAGGAGCTGGTGCAGCCTGTTGGTGGTAATAGGGCTGAGGTGCGACCGGGGGGTTATAAGCAGGGGTCACATGACCGAAGCACTGAGGTGGACAGGTGGGTCCATGGGAGTGATGGTGATGTGTCATAGGAGCATATGAGTTGGTGGCCCCAGACTGTGAGGTGGCCCACGAAAGGTCGGGGCCCGGGGTAGGACGTGCTATGGAAAAGGGTTGGGGATGCGAAGAAACCCGACCAATGATGCCGTCTGCAGTGTGGGATGCCCCCGGTGCATCGTGATGGGAGGAATCGCCGTGAGGGGCGTCAGGTATAATGGTATAGAGATAACCCGACTGGGCGTAAATGAGGTCGAACTGCTGTGCCTTAAGGATGGCCTCTTCTTCAGACTGGGGTCTTTCGGAAGCTACATCCTTAGCAATAACAGGAATAAGGGACTTGAGGAACCAATCTAGGAAGATACAGTCATCTAATTTGATCTTGCATAAGCTACGACGTCTACGCCACTCATGAATGTGGTCCATGATGTGGGTAGCCGTGTTTTATCTGCAAGATAGGAGGATCTCAACGCCCGCGTCATAGCGAACAGGTAACTGGAAGAACTGCAGGAAGGTCGAGGCAAGGGAAGTAAAGGTGGCATGGGTCCCATGGGGTTGCTCGATATACCACTTGGCTGCAGAGCCAGTGAAGGTGCGCTGTAACAGACGGAGGCGAATAGAGTCATCCACGATGGAGTTGGAGGAACACCATAGATGGAAGGACATGATATGGTTTTGTGGGTCCTCACCCGCCTTGCCCTCAAACTTAGGGATGTCATAGGGGAGCTTGGTAGGCATGTGAGGCCATGCAGGGTCGTGCCAGATAGGATCGTTGGTCAGTCTGGCTAGGTCAGGTAGGTTGAGGCTAGCCATGAATGGCAGACTGGAAGAAGGATGTGATACAGGAGTGGGTTGGACCAAGTTGGGGCCCATGCCCCCAAGTAGAGGGGCAGGGTTGGGAATGTTGCCCCCAAGTGGGGGAACTAAGGTAGTATAGGATGGGCCTGCACTACCATGGGTAGTGTGAGTCACTGGTGGAGTGGTGGTATGTATGCCATGTACGGGAATGGGAATGGTGACCGGGATGGTGGATGTGGCCCCCATCGAGGGCATTTCCAGAGCAGGTGTGGTAACTGGTGTAGTGGTGGATGTGCCACCAATGGTCCCTACAACGAAAGGAGTGGAAGTCGCGCCAGCCATGGGGCTAGTAGGAGCAGTGTAAATGGGGTTCTCAGACTCTTCTTCAGAATCGGAGGTAAAGTAAGGGGTGTTAATATCTGGTGACGGAGTCCTATGCCGTTGACGAGTGGAGTCAAGTGACAAGGCTCTAGATCTGTGATAAGTGGTATCAAGTGATGATGATCTGTGGCAATGACGTGTGGTGTCAAGTGAACCGTGCTGTGGGGGCTCGCCCCTGAGACACCGAGAATGTCTCGGGGACTCAATGGTGACAGATGGTGTCGAAACTCTATGGGTTGAGGTGAGTAAAAAATAGCTCAAAAACCCTAATGCAACCGAGTGTGCAGAAGGAGAGCTAAAAAAACAAGGCACTCAGGCCAACAACCAACTCAAAACACCCACTGTAACAGCTGTGCTACAATAGGTGGAGTGTCAACATAATGGTTAGAATACCAACAAGCAACAGGTTTCCTAAAAATGAAAAATGGTGAACTCACTAGACCAAAGGGAGGTAAGGGAGCATGCAAACACTTAACTAAAAGTATTCTGACTCAACTAGACATATCCTATGCAAGGTGATGAAATCCAAGTCAGACAATATGAATAGGAAATCCAAGTGGCTAAGATGTCCCCCTACCGAGAGGGACACCGGGTAGTCAATCCTAGAAGAATGGAAACTAAGATACCCCGTTCATGACACGTCCAAAAAGGTGAATCTGCCGTTTGGTCCTTTTACCGTAATACCCCAATACAGGGATATCCCGAGAATTGCGAAAGGTAGCCCTTCGGTTACTGAATGGAGTGCGGTATTCCACTCAGGCCTCCGAAATCAGTCTCGCGACTTCAACCCTCCTAGGGGAGAGGCCCTCTGGTAAACTGGTTGTGACCGTGCCAAAAAGTACTAGGGGATTTTGGTTCCCTATTTGGACAACAACTATGTCTCAAGTGTAAGTAACCGAGGGGTGTTATTGGAAGCCTATCCCCTCGATCCTACCTAACTACAAAGATTCTTTTGTGGTCCCCAAGTGGGGTTAGAATATTGGTTGAGTTAGAAAGTTTTTTAAGGCTCACTTGAATTATGTGACAGAGTGTGTGCTCGTGAGATGATGATGAACCCAAGTAGAAAGTGCCACTAGGGAGGGCAACTTTCTATCTAGCAATAACAATACAGAAATGAACTTTTAAAATGCACAATTTTCTTTTTCCAATGTAAAGTGCTGAAAATGTAAAAACGATTCTGTAAATGAAACAGAAATAAAAACCGCAGAAAAATGCTGTAAGGAAGGGTGGCTGCAGTAGGACAGAGGGCTGTGCTGGTGCAGAAAATAGTGCAGCAAAGTTCTGGGTTCAAAACAGGGAAAAATTTGCAGAAAATCAAACTGCGGGTTTTGGGCAAATCTGGGCGGTCGGACCGCGGAAAACAGATGAACAGTCGCAAGCGGGTTGTAGGTTTTGGGCTGAAAAACGCAGTCGGGACGCAGGAAAAACGTCGAAAGGTGCCGACGGGTTGCGGGAAACTGGCCTAAAGCCGCAGGAGGGACGCAGGAAAGACGCCGAAAGGCGCCGGTGGGTTGCGGGAAACTGGCCGAAAGCCGCAGGCGGGACGCCGAAAGGCGCCGGCGGGTTGTGGGAAATTGGCCGAAAGCCGCAGGCGGGAAGCAGGAAAGACGCCGAAAGGCACCGGCGGGTTGCAGGAAACTGGCTGAAAGCCGCAGGCGGGACGCCGAAAACAGGGAAATAGTCGCAGTTAGACTGGATCAAACAGGCTAATAGCCGCGGCCGAATCACAGGTAACAGACTGAAAGCGGCCGGCAGGTCGCCGGAAACGGTCTGAGAGCCGCGGTTGGGTCGCAGGTAAGTGCCTGAAAGATGTGGTCGGGACGCGACTGTTGGGGGAAAAAACGCGGGATACGGCGGCCGAAAGGGACAGCCAAACAGAAAAAAGATTTTAAAAATTGTAACCAGAAATTCAAACTTAGGGGAGTCGCCAAAACTGTAGCTAGGGTTTTACCCCTAGCTTGTGCAAATGAGCACCTACTAAGGAGAAGGGACTCCTTAGTAGCAGTTCAGTAAATGTAAATTATTAAGCTAAAACAGAAATGTAAACTAGTCTAAAACACATGCATGAAACATAAAGAACAAAATATAAATAATGGTTTTTGTATTGATATTACCTCCAATGTGGAGATTGATGAAGCTCTTGCAATGTCCAAGAGGGTTGCTCCAAGCTCCAATGTGCTCCTTCTCTTTCTCCAATGGTGGAAATGGGCCAAAAGGGGCTCTCAAGGTGAAAGTGGCTCAATGGTGAGCTAGGGTTTCAAGAGAGATTTTGGCAGAGTAAGGGTATACTTGATTGTGGATGTGGAATGTGGGATCTCCATCACCTATTTATAGTTTTTTGGTGGTGGAGTGCTGGCCCATGGTTTTGGGAACCATATGGTTTAGGGCAGCTGTATAGGGTTTTTTCCTCTTTTTCCTCATTATTTTATATTTTATATTCCCTTTTTAGAGGGATTTTTCTATTTTAGAGGAATTTTGGATATTTTTGGAGGAAAAAGGGGGGTTTTTAGCCTTTTTGAGACTTTTTTGATGGTTTTGTGGTCTTTTGGAGGCTTTTTAGTGGGATTTTTAGGGTTTTTAAGGGAAATATGGTAGGAAAATGGACAAATGAGCCATGTAATGAGGTAGATGAGGTAGTGAACACTTTTTGGGTGTTAACAACGACTTACAAAGCATATGCATCCAACAACAATATACTAACAAAGTAAAGAAATGGGTTCCTAACACCACACCTATGAATGCACCACTTCGACCACAACTACCTGCACAACCTAACCCAAACTTGAATAATAAAGCAGTTCATCAGTTTGAGACTGCCAACATGCCTGCATATTCCATCTCCCAAGTTCCTTGCAATGATATACAATTACGATTAGGGAGGGTAGTGGAACCCATCATCACTGAGGATGTTCCATCCCTAGTGACTGAAACTAGAGTGAGAGTCAACACTATGAGAATATGGTTCATTCAGCAATCCCCATCATTGAGGATGCTGATATTCCTACCGAAACAGTAGCTGAAACTCAGGAAGTAACAGACGATGAAGCACAGCCTACACAATTGATGAGAGAACCTCCATACCTTGAATGATTGGCCTTGCAGAAAACAGTGGAACAATATCGATTCAATCTCTTAGGGGAATTGAAAAATTTGTACGTCAAAATTCCGCTGTTACAAGCCCTTCATGACGTGCCCATTTATGCTAAGATTGTTAGAGATTTATGTGTCAAGAAACCAGGATGAAAGCCTAGGGATCCCCCCACTGTCCATGTATTGGGAAAACTTTCCGAATTAATAATGGGGAAGACTCCTGTGGCAAAACACGATGACCTTGGAAATCTTACTATGACATTTCACATAGGAAACACACAAATCCCCAACATTTTGGTAGACTTAGGCATGGCTATTAACGTTATGACCATAGAAACTGTGAAGAAAGTTGTACTCACTAACCTTCATCCAACCCCTACCATTTTAGAACTTACTGACAGATCAACAATCAATCCTGAGGGGATCCTAGACGACCTAGTTTTTATAGCTTGAAATGACACCTCTCCATCCGTGACGACACTTGCTTCCCTTGGTCGCATGATGACACTTCTTGAGAACAAGTTCAGTCACACAACAGGACATTTGTGGATGGAGGAGTCATTTGGGACACTAAAAATGGTTGAAATTACCTCATTCTTGACCCATTTGATGTATATGACCCTTAGGAACATTTTTCCAGACCAAACCATCTCCTGAAAATGAGCAGAAAAGCCTGTTTTTGGCCATTTTTCAATATGAGCGCGACTCCACTGTTGAAATAGTAGCATGTGTATGCGACTTTGTCTCATTTAAAGTAGCACCCATTTCCATGTGTACGCGAATTTGTCTACTATAGAGTAGTGTACACCCCTGTTTTGGTCAAAATCTCGAAATTCGAGTAAGTTAAGTTGGTTGGGAAACCTCTTGAGTGGTTGTAACTTCTTTTCCTCTTCCTCACTGACTATATAAGGAGGGTAGAAGGGCCATAGAAGGGAACCAAGCCCAATTACAAAGTTATGTTGGAGGAATGGAGACCCTCATCCCCCTCTCTTGTGCTTCAGTTTTGGTAAACCCTAGTACAGTTGCTTAGAGGCTGGGATCCTTGGAGAACGGAAGTAGGAGACCTTGAATCTAGGTTTCGTGAAGTGCCAAGCTTGAAAGAAGGTATAAATTTATGTACTTGCTTTCATTCATTAATAAAGATCAGACGTTCTTCTCTTTCCAAATATGACCTATTCTTGTGGGTATTAGATTTGATTACATTTTGTTTACAATCTGATGTCTCTTTCTATTATGAATATTAGTCTTATATATGTAGTCAAATGTATTTGAGAAAGGTATCAAGTTGTTTTGCAGGTCTGGGCATTGCGACACTGGATAAGCATTGAAGAGTGAGGGAGGCAAAGCTAGGATCAACCTTCTGAATAAGGTGCCTACATCTCTAAACCCTAATCTTTTCATTTACTTGTTGTACTTGCAGAATGCTTGTAAGTCTATCTTTATCACCGTAAGTTTGTAGTTTCTCCCCTGAACTATAGGTGCATTTTCCCCACAACACCACCCATTTGGTCATGTAATCTGTGCAAACCAAGATGTGAACTTTTTGTTTTGAGGGAAGGTTGATAGGCAATACAAAATCCAGACCCATCTTTCAAATGGTTCAACCACGAGTTGTGGCTACAAAGGCATTTCATCTAATCTGTTGGGTTGGCCCATCCTTTGGCAGCTATCACATGCCTGAACATACTTCTTTGTGTCCCTGAACAATGTGGGCCAGAAATAACCCATTCTCAAAACCTTATGACCTATCCTTTTGTCAGCAAAGTGTCCCCCACAGGGCTCATCATGGAAAGCTTTAAGGATACTGAAGATTTCATCTTCTCTAACACATCTTCTGATTTCTAAATCAAGCCCTATGTAGAAAAGATGTCCATCAATCCAGCAATACCTAGCACTCTATTGTATGATCTTTCTTCTTTCTCTCTTTGATAGATGTGTTGGAAGCTTACCTGCAGCCAAAAAGTTAGCAATATCTGCATACCATGGGGAATGAGTTGATACTGCAAACAAATGCTCATCAGGGAAGGAATCTTCGACCGATAAATTGTCATCACTGTTAGTAAGTCGAGATAAAAATTCTGCGACAACATTTTCCTTCCCTAGTCTATCAATAATTGTGATGTCAAATTCCTATAACAGTAAGAGCCATCTAGTAACTCTAGCATTCGTGATTGGTTTATTCATTAAATATTTGATGGCAAAATGATCAGTGTGCACACAAGTGGAGTATCTAGTAATGTAATGTCTAAATTTGTTGATGGCATAAACTATGGCAAGAAATTCTTTCTCGGTGACAGTATATTTAAGTTCAGCAGGCGATAAGTTATTACTAATGTAATAAATTGCATAGGGGGCGTTACCTTCCTGCTCTCCTAAAACTGCTCCAATGGCAGTGTTTGAGGCATCTGAAGAGATATGAAAAGGCAGAGCCCAATTGGGCCCTCGTAAGATGGGTGTTGTATACAGCCTTTTCTTAAGTTCAGTAAACCTTGTTTGGCATGCATCATTCCAAACAAACTGTGCATCCTTCATCAACAACGTGAACAAAGGAGAAGCTAGTTTGGAAAAATTTTCTATGAATCTTTTGTAATAGCCAACATGCCCTAAGAAGCTACGTACATCTTTTTGTGTTCCAGGAGTTGGTATATTTTCAATTACCTTGATTTTGGATGGGTCTACCTGGATACCATTAGAAGAGATGAAGTGCCCTAGAACTATGCCCTCGCTCATCATCATATGGCAATTTTCAGTGCTTAAAGAGAGATGGCTTTGTTCACAACGTTTCAATACCTTTTCTAGATTTTTCAGTGCTTCTTCATAACTACTACCGTATGGAGTGAAGTCATCCATAAAAATTTCCATGCAGTCGTTTACCATCTCTGAAAAGATTCCAATCACTGCTCTTTGAAATGTGGCTGGTGCGGTGCACAACCCAAAAGGAAGTACCATGTATGCAAAAGTACCCCAGGGACAGGTGAAAGTGGTTTTGTCTTGGTCTTCAGGATAAACAAGGCAGAGTTTTCAAATGAAGACTCTATGGTACCCAAGCCTGAGGACTTACAATCAACAAGATCGACTTCAGGATGCAGATCAAATTTGAAGGACATGATGGAATTTGCAGAAACAAATTCATCATCACGGGAGTTGAAAATTCTAGAAGCAGAATCAAACTTAGCAGGAACAACGATTTGCGGATCTATAGGAGAGTCCAAAGACTCAACAGTAGGAAGATTAGAATTTAAAGTCAAACCGGGGCTGGACATGATTGCGACTGGATCAACATCCAAGTGAATGGCAGACTGTACTATAGAATCTAGGAAAACATCATCAGAAGGAAGTATATCATCCCAAATAGAACACATATCTAAACATTCAGATGGAGGTGTCACTTGGTCAAAAGCTGGGACCAAGTCCCGAGAAGGTAAGCATGAATTCAGAGACTTCTTCTCAATAGCATTTGAACTCAAGGAACAATATGCCACAACATTCCCATGTGACATAGTAGTGCCTAATGACGAGGGATCAGACTGGTCTACAGTTGGGTAATAAGGAGAATCAACGAATGCAAGCTGGTCGATGGTGACAATGTTTTCGTTATGAGGGAAATGCATCACACGAAAAAGCGTAGACACCACAGCATGCATAGCATAAACGTAATCACGCCCGAGGATCATATCAAAGTCCATAGGGTCCTTTAAAACCATAAAATCAACTAAGACATTTTTTCCACGCAAAGTAACAGGTGCCTGACGGAGGAATCCAAATGGTTCACTAGGTCTTTTATCGAAGGTCAACGGCCAATTAACAGCTGGAATAACATTAGGGAAACCCAAGCATAAGTGGATAAGATACTAACAGAAGCACCTTCATCAACAATGCATCGATTAACCGTATGGTTCCTGATATCAACCTTTATCTGGAAAGGTGTCGAAGAAGGAAGACGAGGTTCGGCTAGACTATTCCAATCAAAGGAAAAAATCCTAGGCTTGGTAGGGGTTCACATGGCATAGATGAAGTGCCCCCTTTTTCAGGAACATCCAAACTGGTAATGCAGAAGACTTCAGTAGTAGGTGCATCAATCTTCAATATTTTGACCAAAACAGGGGTGTACGCTACTCTATAGTAGACAAATTCGCGTACACATGGCAATGGGTGCTACTTTAAATGAGACAAAGTCGCATACACACGCTACTATTTCAACAGTGGAGTCACGCTCATATTGAAAAATGGCCAAAAACAGGCTTTTCTGCTCATTTTCAGGAGATGGTTTGGTCTGGAAAAATGTTCCTAAGGGTCATATACATCAAATGGGTCAAGAATGAGGTAATTTCAACCATTTTTAGTGTCCCAAATGACTCCTCCATCCAAAAATGTCCTGTTATGTGACTGAACTTGTTCTCAAGAAGTGTCTTCACTTCACCAAGGGAAGCAAGTGTCGTCACGGACGGAGAGGTGTCATTTCAAGCTATAACAGGTGGAAGTTGTAGCCTTGGTTAAAGCTAACGATCAGGCTGTAATTGATTTCCTATATGAAGAAATTTTTACTCGGTTTGGATTACCTAAGGAAATCGTTACAGATGGTGGACCACAGTTCGTGTCTCACAAATTGGAAGCCCTGTTACAGAAGTTTCACATTCAGCACAAAATAACCTCTCCATATCATCCACAGATTAATGGCCAAGTGGAAAGTTCAAACAAGCTCATCGAGGCTATTTTGACAACGACAGTGAAAATCCATCATAAAGATTGGGCTGAGAGACTTCTAGAGGCACTATGGGCCTATTGCACTACATGGCGTAACACCACTAGTTTTTCCCCATATGAATTGGTGTATGGTAAGAATGTTGTTTTCCCAATTGAATTTGAAATTAGAACTTTGAAAACAGCTGTAGAAGAAAATCTTGATTTATCAGAAGCACAAAGGAATCGATTGAATCAACTCAATGAATTGGATGAGAAGCGCACAGCCGCAGTGCATCAAACAGCTTTGATCCAACAACAATGCTCGAAATGGCATGATGGATTTATAAAGAAGAAAGTATTCCGAGAAGGAGACTAGGCTCTGTTATATGATTCTCGGTTCAAGAGGGATTTCCAGGGAAAACTACGCACTCGTTGGTTGGGACCTTATCAAATAGATCTAGTATTTGACAATGGATCAGTCCGATTGATCACCATTGATGAAAACAAGACACCATTATTTTCAAATGGTCATCGACTGCGACTGTATCACAAACCAATATCAAAGGATGCTTTCGTTTCACATGTTGCAGCTGATCCAGAATATCAGTTAACGCTAGGGCAGGGATTTTTCTCAACCCCTGTGAATTTTTAAGAACTGCAATGTCCACACATAATTTGTACATAAATAATTTATTTTTCATTATGTATTTTATCTATTTTTCATTTTTCACTTGATCGGGTTTGTTTTGAAGAATTGTGTGCAGGAATTAATTTGAGGAACAATAGTCGTGATTGGGCCAGGCGACTGCAGACACCCTAAATTATTTTCTTGATCTAATAAATCTCTTTGAAGAAGATGGATGATTCATCGGATTTCAGCAGCCAACTGAAATTTTTTCCTGTTACTTCATTTTGCACAGCTGTGACTCCTTACCTTGCTCATTTTTCCACTTTTTGCAGCTATAACTCCACTATTTTCCATCCCTTCCACTTTTGGCCAGCAGCCACGACTCCGCTACTTTTTCCCATTCTGCCAAGTTTCGTAGCTGTGACTTCGCTATTTCCATTTCATTTCACTTTTCCAGCAGCTACGACTCTGCTACTTTTGACCATTCTGCCAAGTTTCGTAGCTGTAACTCCACTATCTTTTATCCCTTTCGCTTTTTCCAGCAGCTGTGACTCCTCCATTCTTGACCAATTTGCTAATCTTCATAGCTGCAACTCCGCTATTTTTTCCTATTCTCCAAATTCTTGCTGCTGTGACTCCACCATATTTTGTCGAACTCTGCTCAAGTCTTCATTATTAGCTCCTCTTATTCATCAACTGTAACTCCGCTAGATTGTCTGTCTCCTAGAATAGTCTTTCTGCTCATGATTTGACTAGGCTCTAATTTAAATGATGACTCCACAGCTCTAATCGCAGTCTGCCAAGAACGATGATAACTATTGGGCCATCCTACATACCTGTCAGCATGGATGCACGTATCAACCCGATTGGTGGTGGCCGACTCATCTCGACACATGCATATTTCACCAGTGATGCGACTGTGAATATAATGCCATGGCAGAATGGCGGCTTGAGCATTAATCCTGAAGGTACGGGTTCTAACTATAATCATGATTAGGCATCTATTGACATCATAAGTAATAATGGTTATATTTTTCAGTTATCCCTGTCATCTATCCGCAGCAAATCAACTAAACCAAAATCACGTTTAAGCTATTACCTGTACTTATGACCATGACCATCATTCTACCTGACTTGTGCGATAATCCTGCCACAAATTTTACTCCAAAACTAACTCTGCCACCTTTCCAACAAAGCTCAATTCAAACTTCGACTATCTATCAACCCTGTTTGCATGCAGTCAGTTCAATGTTTGAAACTATGACTGGTGCATTCATTACAATATTTAGCGGAAGCTCAGTGGTATGGGTATCCCTGTGAGATATGAGCCTCTAACAATAGAATCTCTGTATAAAAATAGAGGTGTCTTTGTTATTTTTCAAGAAGCAGGGTGGATAGATTATTTTCAACGCCTGAATGGTTTTCATGAGGAAACGACCCTTGAATTTGCTCGAAATATGACAAGCACTCATTCAGAGGTTCAAGGTATAAGGGTAGATGTTTCAGAGGCAATCTTAGCAGAGGTAACGAGATTTCCCAGAATCGGGTAGCATTGGTTCAGTCGAAAATGCTATCATTCGACTACAATTGAATATTTTCTAACAGCCAGAGAAAGTGTTCGACCAATGGGCAAAGGAACATCATTGGAAACCCTTCCAAGTACTTGGGACAAATTTGCAATCTTTCTGAAGAAATACATCACGTGCAAAGGGAGGTATGGCATTGTTTATATTAATGAATTTGTACTCTTATCACATTTACGTCATCGCCGGCTGTTAAACATGCCATACTATCTTTTTCAATCTCTGCAATGCATGGCTTACTATGTTAGTGGTGCTCAACACCCCTTATCATCCCTCACAAATCACGGGCTAATTAAGCTACTGGTCTTACGGGCCCTTGCACAACATAATTTGACATGGGAACAATTTCTGGTTTGTCCAGAGGTATCTCGTGAACTTTCCTTAAAAATAGTGGATGAGGACTGGGGTTCCTCAAACTCAATTGGGGGGAGAACAGGAACACTAGAAGTTTGATTGGAGGATGAAGAGGAGATATAAATAGAGGAGGTTGAAATGGGGGTAGTTGAAACTAAAATAGCAGATGAGGAACATCAAGCAAGGGTAGTGTTAGGTAGCTGTCTAGAAGCTCTGAATGTGGAATCCTCTCCCAAAATCATAAGAAATTTAAATCAAAAGGAGGGTTTGGGCCCTGTTTCTAAGGCGACAAGATTCTCCCTGCCTCCTAGGAGGAAGGAAGGGCTAACAAGCAAGGGCCAGACATCTATCCCAATGAAAAAGAGATTAATCAAAATCGTTACTGTAGCAGAAGCAGTTCATTTGATCGGGGTAGACATTGGGATTCCCATCTTAAAACCTCGACCACCTGCTGATACACAAGAAATTGCTGTGGAAGAACCTCAATTAGAGAATCTTCTTTTTGAACATAAGATGTTAAAAGAGGAGGTACAAGTGATTCGTACAGAACTAGATAAATGGAAGAAGACAAGTAGAAAACAAGCCAAGAAGTATGTGAGTACATTGGTGGAGGCTACAGACCAATCGAAGAATTTATCTTCTATTCAAGGGAATGAAGGACGACAAGAATTGATATGCCCAGAATGTGGGGATATATTTAATTTGCCAGGGCATAAAGTTACGGTATTGGACTTAATGGTACATAGATCTTTAGAAGCAAGGCAATCAGAAGAATTATTTCTGGGTTCAGTCTCATTGTTTCAAGGGCATTGAATCGACTTAGCAGGCTAAAAGAATCAGGAAACAGGATGGTGTCACACAAGAACCAGCGTCCTCAATTTTTTTTGGAAATGCACTTCAGGTAAAAGATGCTGAGAATGGGATACAAGGAAAAATTGTGTTACATAAGAACCAATACTATGAAAAATATGATGATTTCCAATATAGGTTGAAGCCGCTAAAGGTAGGGGGATGTTGTCACACAAGAACCAACATTCCCAATGGTTAATTGTCAAAATTGATTCCCTCAACTCATCTGCATAATATGAACGAGGATCATATTCAGAATCAAACTAATCGGCTGTTGCATGAGGACATGCAAATGGATAGTTGGGGGGAGATGTTGGGCCCTGGAAATGCCCCTTTTTTACCATACCTATTCATCATTTTGCCCAGTTACACCCTACTTTCATAAACCATACACATGCCTTTTTCTAGAACAATCAGCAATCCTGACAAGGTATAATTCATTATTGCTTCATTTAATTAAATGCCTAAGATTGTTATGGTTATGAATTCTGGCCTTCGATTTATGCTAACTTGTGTTGATTTCATTAAGTTAAGATCAAAGCACAGGTGTATCAGTCTCAATGCCTTGGGAAAGAATCATACGTGGTGCCAACTGTTACTCTTCCGATTTGATTCCTCATATTCCAAGGGACAATGCATCTTTCCACGTGAAGCTGTAACAGGTCTTCGCTGAAACAGAGAATTGCTGCAACAGACAGGATGCCTCCCAATTGGTTAAAATTTTGATCCATTGACTGCCGGAGTAACAACATCCTTCATGATTAACGACCTCATTCATTATGGATGTAACAGTTTCGCTGTAACTCTGCAGCACGGAGATCAGAGATCTTCATTGCTGCACAAAATTAGTGGATCATGAACTGTATTTTGCATGTATAAATATGGGAAGGCTTCCAGAGTCTGGGGTTGGTTAATTAACATTTTGTACGGGTTGTAACAGAGAACTAAGACTATGGATTACCATCTTTAATGAAGAGCAGAATTATTTCCATTTATATGTCTTAAATTGTGGTAGTTCATGGCATCTCTGTTAGAAGGCCAGGGCCCACCTTCTCAAAGAGATTTCCAAGTTAAGCAGGTAGTTAGATTTATTCATTTCCTGTTGTGTGTTGTGGAATTGCATTAGGCATATTTCTGATAGCTGCAACAAAGAATCTATAATTGCATTCTTTATTGGTAGTTTATTCTTTGCATTACAAATAGTTGCAATTGTGTGGTGTGACATTCGACTGTGTAGGTTAGTTTGATTAATGCATGTCTGTTAGCATCAGCTATTACAGCCAAGCTCAGATCCAATACCTTTCAGTCATTTATGCTTCCTAGGATTTCCAATGGTTATCAATTTAGAGTTCAAGCTTATTTTCTAATTCTGGTTGCTGTTGTATCTTTATTGAATTCATAGATTAGGCAGGTTATGATTGAGTTGCAGTAGTTGCTGTATGAATCATTTTGGTAAATATTGAATACTGTAGTTTGATAATTATAGGATTTAAGTTCTTGCAAAAGTAATCTAGTTCATTTCTATTCTTAGATCAGTAACTGCTAGGTTGATTTCTATAGGAAGGTAGCTGCACTTTGAATTCCTAGATGCGTGAGTTAGATTAGCTTTCTTTATGGGATGAGTTGGATGAGTAGATAGGTAGGATTATTATCTCCATTCAGTTAATCAACTACTTGAAATGTTTATGCATAGATTGTGCTTATTGCCATTGAAACAAACGACTTCCCTGGGTTGACAATTTATATTGAGCATCTTGTGTGTTAGTTGTAATTAATTGGCATATAGGGTGACCAATAGTTTGATCACATGTAAATCCATTAACTACAAAGCTTTGAGGACAAATACTTCCAAAGGAGGGTACTAAGATATGGCCCAAGAGGGGAATCTATGGGGTTAAATGTATATGATATAATATGGGGCTGAATGGATATGTAAAAAAATGTATATGTAATAGTGGCCAACCTAATGAAGGTGCCTGATGTGCATTAAGAGTGAATAGGTATATGTATAGGTAATGTAGTCATGACTCATTGTTGAGGGAACATTCAAAATGATTATTTGGATTTCTTGGGGTGTTTGGATAATGATCTCCTATTCTTTAAGGAGTTATTATGTAACTCATCCATCATATCTATATTGGAGTTGTGCTCCACATTTACATTGTTGTACATGGTGTGCTCTATTGTCTCCTATGATAATTTAAAGATTTAGTTCTTACCATGTATGGCATATCCTTGTGATGAGATTTATTCTATGCTGATTATTATGTTATTCCATCAATCTATGTTTTTTTTTACATGATTGTTTTTTACCCAATGCATTTTGAGTGAAGACTTCACTCACCATCCTTTGATGATGGGTGGAGACATTAGAATGTTGGGGATGTTTCTAAACTCTAACACAATATTGAACACAAAAAATCTCTCTCTAGTAGTACTCAACAATACCCCTTTCACATGCCTTAACTAAAAAATTCCCCTCAGTAAGTTGAATACGCCTATATTGAATGTTTCTAATACATAAATACCTCTCTCTCTCTCTCTCTCTCTCTCTCTCTCTCTCTCTCCAATTATGGTAAATTCTAAAAAATTACATACTTAGATTGAACTCATCATCGGACATAAAATAAAAAAATAAAAAGAAACGTTGAAAATGGTAGTCTTCTACTTTATGCCCTAGCGTATGTCCCACCTAACATTGAGATACCATACTAGCCTTGAAGGCCAAAACTAGCCCCACACACATACACACAAATTTATACACATTTAATTGTAATTATTAATTACAATCACTTCTAGTCATTTGCATACACTATATAATTATAATTCATAACTCAATCATGAATAATATAATCATGTTTGAAATGTATCCTAAATTCATTGTCTCTCTTAAGTACCTATTTTTTGGGACACATAGAGCTTAAGAATTAACCCATTCTTTGTCTCAAACCATTTGAGTTCCTCAACCCAAATTCAAACTACATTTTCCTCATGCATTCAATGCTTATTGAATATTCAGTTATACTCATTGATTTTTAATCATACCAATTCTTTTTTTTCATACATGGTTCACAAACCCCCCAGCGGAGCTACTACGTCCACAGTAAGAAATCACAGGGGGCCTACCTGAAGGGACCGCACCCCGTTCTCTCTGATTATGGAGTTAACCCGATGGGGACATCAAGTGAGGCCCTTATATAATGATGTATAACCACCAGAGGATTTGACCCTGAGACCTTCTGCTCACAACTTACAACACTCAAACACTTGAGCTATCCCACCAGGCTTTAATCACACCAATTCTTATAATACTAATCATAAGTTAAATATATTTTACATAAGCAATATTTAAAAATGAATGGTACATGTCAAGTCTATTAGCCTACTACAGGTTTGGTTTTTCAAGGTATCAATCATTTACAAACTAAATTTTGGAATTGCAAAGGTATCCCTTAATTACATAACAATTCACATCTCATACATGACTCAATACTTTCTTATACCATAATCCTCAAGTAAAATTACACAACACCTTTAAATGAAATTTATAAGGAATGGTGAGGCAAGGCTCTTCTATATTAAGAGTTTGAATCCACCATTGCAATCATGTGTTACTTCTATCAATGTACATATGGTTTATATCCATATGAAAGATTAAGCTAACTCTACAAGATTACTCATGAAATATAGGTAGAGAATAAACCATTGAAGTGAGAAAAACTTATTAATTGACATTCTAATTTCCAATTAAAAGATCAAATTATAGGACTTAATTGTTAAAGCAGCGTACCTCATAATTATGCCCCAAAAATCTGATCATTCCTTAATTAAAATTCATAATCAGAAGCATGGATGCTACTTAATAATAATTTATAGTTGATATCAAAGATAAAACACATAAATTCTCCCACAATAGATGCAATGCTTTCCAATGGTTCTCCAAATGATGGATGTGTGCGACTAGTTCATGGTAGTGCGCAAGTTCATGGATGATTATGACATACAAGTTAATAACTTGACATTGATGAGATTTGGTGGAGTTTTTGGTTATTGAAGGGGACCTTGGCAGTGACAACTTTAATCGAGTTCGAGCTCCTATATAATCATGGTGAAATTGATCCCTCCCCCTATCATCATCCTTATGCTCAACAACCATGCTCGCACATCATTTGCAGAAAAGCATGGTAGGTTCAACGTTATATTCTCGTTTGGCAGTAGTTGACTCACAGTGTAGGTTTAGAAACTGGTTTTTGCCTAAGGGTCTATACCACTTCGAATTAGTAGAAGGTTGGTTGATAAATTATCTTCAAGGGTTCATAATGGTGAGGGTTAAACACACAAAGTGCAAGTAGGATTAGGGTCAATGACGCTCTCACATGTTGAGGGTTCTTAGAAAGCATGATAAGGCCCAAGCAAGTTTTAGTGGAATGGTGTCGACCTCAATTCAAAAGAAAGTCTATGATATGGAAGAATGGGTTCACAACCAACAAGGAAACCCAGATCTTGTTGATCTCCTTGATGACTTCAAGCGAATGGCTAAGGATTCGAGTTCAACTCGTTCCGAGGAAACTAAATATGTGAAGACACACACTCTTCTCTGGAAAAATAAGACTCTGCTAGGTCACGCCCTAATGGAAAATGAAGTTGAGAAGGCCACTTCTCTAGATCAGGGAAACAACATTCGGGCTCATCTTAAAAGAATGAAGGCCCTCCTAAGGCGAATTGCTAAGGCTCAAATTGAGGTTGGGGAAAAAATGAATATACTTGCGTGAGCTACAATTAAAATGGTCTTCAGGGAGTGTTTGGATCCTAGGTATATTAGTGGAGCAAAGAACAAATCCAAGGTGCCTCATGTTAGTATTTCAAATGACTTAATTTCTATTTTGTCTCTATTGTTATGCCTAATTTCAAGGTAAGTTGTCATGGTTTTTTGGATAATAGGATTGTTAGCTTCTATAGAAATGCTAGTAGTAGGAACAATTTTATTAGAATTTTGGAGATTTACCCTAGTATGCTGGAACTCATGCCTCCTTATATTTGGTTCTTAAGTGACCTTAACAGTAACTCTAGATGGAAGACTGTGACTAAGCTTTGGCTATGTGGTTGGTCTGGTTTCCCTAGTGGCAGGCCAACCACTACAAATTTTGTATCTTTTCATTAATTTCAAATTTTAATGGATGTCGAGTTTACCAAAAAAAGAGAAAACACACAAATGCATTCCAACTTTAAAGTACACAACCCAAATTACAAAACTAACATACAACATTTTTATGCAAGCAACAATAGATATATTCCTCATAAACAACTCACATGTTTTAAAATAATATATGGGTATTTACTATTCTTTTGTGAGTATTTATGCATATATGTCTTGTGAATTTATACAAAAAATCTCTCTTACCAACATCATAAATTGTGAGAAATAGGTAAATAGCTAAGCAACCATTTAAAAATTCCGGTTTTTACATAATCACAAACTACTCGAACCACAATCTGGGTTCTTGAGATTTTTGGTGGAATATATAATCCCTATGTTCAAAAAATCTATACAAAATGTAGTGATGACCCATATAATTAATTTGTAGTCACAGTTGAATCACTGAATTAAACCAATTTTTCATTCTTACATTTTTACAACAATTAGTAAACAAAATCCAAAGTTGCAATTAAACATAGATTACATAACCATATTTCTTAAGACTTGAAAAAATGCATTCTCCTACAAAATTACACCTTATTCTCATAAGCATTATTGTAATTAAGAAGCTCTAACTTCTATTGCAGTTATTTTCCCAATTTCACATAGATTTCCCATTTAGGGATTTTTACAAACAACTGGTGAACAAACTCCATATTTGTAATTAAACATATTGACTACATAACTAGATTTGCCATGAATCAAAGAGAAGTTAAGTTATTTCCTACATAAATAATCCTTAATTTGATAAGCATATTGACATTTAAGAATTCCTACAATCTTATTCCATTGATTTTTCTTTTCCTCAAATAAAACTATATCTTCCTTTCAAATATTTTTTCAAACACTTGGCAAACATCCCCTTAACCTTTCTTAATAATTATAGGTAATTATCATATTTATGTCGAATGATATCAAATTAATGGAAACATTTAACTAATAATTATATCAATTAATCTCTTAACACTTACCCAAGCATTTTATTTCCCTAGGCATGCCATAGTCATCGTTATTTTGCATTTTGAAAGGATCACCCAACAGTTCCTCAAGGAATATTTAGGGCTATTCTCTATTCTTTTTCTACCCACAAATTAGCACTTATTCTAGTGAATTTACTCATATAAAACTACAATATTAATTAAGGGGTTTTTACAAACACTTAGAAAACATTCCCTGAACCTATTATTAACACATGTAATTTTTCTACCGAAATTAATTCAGATGTAACATGAAGAAAATCAATTGGGTTGAGGTACAATTCACATAATGCACTTACCCACATCCTTTTGGGCAATTTTAATTGTAGTTATTTCTAACAATGTTTTTCTTTGCTTTCTCCATTTTGCTACATCAGCCATGTTAGCACAATAGACACAAAAAACAATAATAATTCCAAATTTCACATAAAAAATCCATATATAAATTATGCTTCATTTCCAGAGAATCAATAATTTTCCAAATAATATATGGACATAACTAGATTACAAACTCATGAGATTTTTTTTTCCCACAATTCATACTCAAATTTCAAGAACAATTATAAAGTATATCTAACCAAATTTCCAACTCCTACAACTAAAAGTATACCCTGACTGTAATTTCCTTGGCATTTCCAACTCATGTGGTGTCAATTGATTTTGTCCTACTCATACTTAGGGAAAACTTCTATCCCTAAGACCCTTTAGTTGTGTGGGTTCATAACCAGTTTCTAATACAAAATATATCCATCATGGATCTTGCCATCCACTAGCAAACTTCTAGCTTTTTTTACCATCTCATTCAACCCTAACAAAAATTTGGGAACATTTCCTTAACCTTTAGGTCACACCCAACTCATGGGGTGCCTTCCCTATTTATAAACTTTGTGAGGGTTTCCACCTCACCCCTCCCATGCAAAATATATTAATTTACTTATTTAAAAAATACCTTATATTCATCACTCTTCATTAGGTGTCACTCACAAAAATGTAATTTTTATTTGAATTTATTAAATATAAGGTGAATAAATATCTAAAATATTTTTTTTATTTGTCATTACTCGATTTATTAATTACAATAATAATTGATCAAAGAACCCCCGCAAAATTGGGTTAGTATCTTATTGATTAATTAAATCTTGGGTTCTTTTATTGGTTACCTTAGCTTAGTTCTACATTTGGAAGGATTAACTACTAGGAAGTAAAGTTATCCCACCTTACTACACACCCCCCAATAATCCAGATTCATGAAGGAATGAATTGAACCATGGAAATTTAATAGAGACAATGAAATACAATAGAACATACTTTCTATTAATAAACAAAATATGCAAAAACTGTAAAAGAAATATACTTGCTGAATGAAGGCAACTTATATATGAGAAGAGATGTAATGGATATGCACATTCGCTTCTGAGTCTTAGAATAAGGCCAAAAGGCCTTTTAACATGATAAGAAACACCCTAAACACCAAAACCCTAACCCTAGAAGATGAAATGCCAAAAGGTTTGTGGACCCCATTAAAGGTAGTTGATACATCAACTTCATTGGGGCATAACTTTTGCTTACAATATCCATTTAGGGCACTCGATACACCATTGGAAAGGTCTCTAAATCTAAAAATTTGGAAAATGGATTGCAAAATAACATCATTTAGGGCCTCAAAATGGCATCGGAAGTTTAAGACCCAAAAAACAGTAAAAAAATGTCAAACTAGAAAAAACTATTTTGAGCCAATGGAATAGGTGGGTGGCCACCAATATCCATCTAGATTAGTCCTCATCACTTAAGAATTAATGGTATCTATTTCATTGAGTGTTTCCATCAAATGGGGAAACTTATGTTGAACTTGGTTCCCGGTGATCCATTTTCCTTGGTGGAGTAGCTGCCCTGCTTTGACAAACCGATAGAGTTGGATATTTTCCTGGTGGGTTCCCTTGAACTGGGTGTCCATGATCCGATAAATGGTGGCTTGTTCCATGAATTCTATGTTGATCTCGGTATTTTTCAACTTCTTTTGCACCTCAAATGTGTCCAACATTGGAAAATATGGCTGAAGGAGGTCCACATTGAATACATGGTGCAAACCAAGGAAGGGGGGTATTAGCACTTAGAATTTATCCTCTTGGTTGCATAAATGATAAATCTGAGGTAACTAATTCAAACCAGTATTTAGGAGGAAAATTAGCCTTTTTTCCTACCAGAGAGAGCTCTCTCAAATATATATAAAATGACTAAAGATGTTTAAAAGATTGTGTTTTGAAATTCATAAAGGGCTGAAACATATGAATAACATTGGGAAATGGAGTCAGTAATCACAACAATATGGATAACAACAGAATCAAACAATAAATATTTTCGTAAAGGCAGGGTAGCTATCTTTTCACAGTCAAGTTCTTAATTTGTAGGTCGATAATGAAGAAAAGGTAACAATCCATCAATATTGGGCATTAATCAAGAATGAATCCAATATCAACTTTAGCAGAAAATTGGTGAATACTTAGATGCGGTAAACTAGAGAATAAGAATATGAATTCTGATTTAATTTAACTTTCATCCAATCATGAAAGGAAAACACAATGGAAAAGATTTACTAAAAATAACAATACACAAAGAAAGGAAGGAAATTCACATACTGTAAAATCAATAACACAAGAATCTTTACTCTTTGTAAGTGCTTAATTCCGCTCAACCATCTTTATTCCAAAATTGTAGTGCTCAATAGAAAAATGTCTCTCGTACTCACGGGTTCCAACCCTTAATATTTTACAAAAAATGGTTTAAATACATTGCTCCATGAGCTGTGAATAACTGTTTGAATTCCAAATTAGTAATTTCATAACTGTCTTTGTCACGACTGTCGAAAATTAAAATAAAACATAAAAGATATTTTGATCCATAACAAAATAAAACATAGTAGTTTGTTGTTGACGTGTCTTTGGACACCTGTTTTCACAAATGCACTTTGTACTTTATTCTCCTATATTTCTCTACTGCTTTCCATTTTTCTACATTTGGTATCTCGCAGCTAGTCATTTCTTTGACCGAGACTCTTAATCTAACATGCTCCATATAAGAAATTTGGGGTAATTCCGCAGTTATCATTTTCAATCTGTATTGAATTTCAAAATCTACCGCCAATTTGTCAACTACAATTTTTCCCGTCAAAGACTGTACCATATCTTCGAATTTTCTGTGATCCATCCTGACCTTAATTAGCAATGCTTGATAATATGACTGGGAAATATGCTCTTCATTTTTATCCCAAAAGGATGGGAGTCCTTTTTGAAACAATTCTGAAAACATGCCTTTAAAGGATTTCACCTGTTGTGACATTTTATTTACCTTAGCTTGGACCCCTTGAACATGATGATGTTTTGCGATAATCCTCCTTGCATGAGCTATCATCAAAATTATGTATTTAATTCCCAAAGTCTTCATATCATCCAGAGTCAAGGAATTTAGGAAATCAATAACACTCTATGTTGTTTCTGTTGGTCTTTTTCCTAGAGTTTCCATCACTACTGCACAATTCTGTAAAGCTATATTTATCATTGTCCCCTTATCGTGTATGAAATTTAAATAAGATCTCAAATTAGCTGATTCAACCATAATTGCATCCCAAATTAAGTGCCTAGATCCCCGCATAGGCAACTTCCCTGTTACTTTTTCTACCAATTTTTCATTTGCTCTTCTAATTTTTTGTTCTTTTCTTCGAAGGCTTCTTTCTCTTTTTCTTTTCTTTGCACTTCCTCTACTAGACTTTGATTCTCTATTTTTAAACTTTTTATCTCCTCTTCTTTCAAGCTGATCTGTGACATTTCTTGAACCAAATATTTTGTACCAGTCTCCGTACTTGACTGTCCTATTTTTATTTGATTATTTGTTTCTAAAATTAATGCAATTTCATTTAAAACATCAATCTTGGATAGAAGTGTATCCCTTTCTCCTTCCCATCCACTTTGTTCTTTTGTAATCTTCAACAGTTTCGCTTTAGTGTCAATTAATTCTTGAGACAAGGCTTCTTTTTCTTTTTCCAATTCTGTCAACTCAGAGGCCCGAATTAATTGAGTGGTTGGTATTTTAAGCTTTTTCTTCAATATTTGGATGGTGTTATCTCTCTCAGCTAAAATATTTTTGGTAGCTTGGCCTTTGTTTGGTTCACTATCCATAGATAATATATCATTCTGGAGTCTTTTAATCTGCTGCTGATATGTTTTATTTTCTAATTTCTCCTGTTTCAATTGATTCTCCAATCTTAAAACAATGGATTGCAATTTGGTATTTGCTAGGATAGTTTTCATCAAATATTCATATGTTACCTCTCTAGTCTGCATATGTAAATGAATTTGATCGGGTATGGGGATCTGATGTAAATTCAACATCATCTCTGAAATTTTGTCCTGTGTTGCCACTGCCAAATTCAATGTGTTTTTGACATGATCCTTTGTAGTAACAAGTGAAACATATCGGTCTGATACATCCCTTACTTTTGAGTAAAGTTTCACCATTTCTTCTGAGGAAGCATGTTTCTTTTGTCCACACTTGGTGAATAAGTCATTTCTTCCAGGTACCAGAAAACGAAATCATTCCATTCCCATGACCACTTTCGCCTTTATAAAATTCTTTGATGAGCAACGATGAGATCACAGCCGTTGATTTTGGCACGTGAATCTACCTCTACCATCGATCCCATCACCTTTTGTCACCTAAGCAGTCCTGGGATGTTCAACAACTGTTTTCCCAAACCACCTTTCATCTCGTGGAATGCTCCGTTGCCCGACACGCGGTGGGAAGTATTTTTTCCACCATGGCTAACCCCTCTCCTTGTCCACGCTACTTACGGTTCCGGAATGACCCTTCGACTGTCGATTTGATTCCCCTTTAAATTGCGATTGTTGATTGGGTTCAAAACTTGTGTATTGTTTTACTCCTTCTTTCCGCCTTCACCTCAGTGTCCATCTACCGTTGATTTCGTGTGATCGTTTACCACCATTGATCCACATTTATTTTCACCAAACTCGCTTTTGGAACTCCACTAGCTCAATCCTTTAATTTTAGTGCTTTGGCTAAACTTTAGTCATTTTATTTATGCATTCAACTATATTTAGGAATTTTTCCCTGATTTCCTTTGTTCACAATTTTTTGGGTCCTTTTGAAACTTCCATCACACCGAGATTTATCATGTGCCAACAGGGGGAATACTTTATTCAAAAGCATTGTCACCTACAACCTTGGTGATGGTGTAAGGCCCATAGCGAAGTGGACAAATCTTCCAATTGGGTCCTATGAGGCACTCTTTTTGCAAATTCAACCAAACTTTGTCACCCACCTAAAACGTGTGTGGAATCCAATGTTGATCATGGCGTTGCTTATACTTCGCATTGGCCTTCTCCAGATTATTGTGGACCTGCTAGTGCATGTGTTGAATCTAGTCAATGAATTTGGCTACTTTGTAAGCCTCCGTTTGAGCCTATGATGAGTCCTCCAGTATAGATGCAAGGGGAAGAGATACATCAATGGGGTCCAATGGATGGAATCCCAAGCCCTCCTGGAAAGAGTTGTGGCCATTTGAATTATGTAGGGCTATGTTGTAGTTGTGTTGAATATACAGAAGGATCTCATCCCATTTGTGTGGATTCTTGTATTTATACATGTGCAAGATATGCACGACCATTTGCTTCACCACCTCTGTCTTCCCATTAGTTTGCGGGTGAAAGGCGGTAGACTTGGTGAGCTTGGTGTCCAACAGTGACCATATGCTTGACCAGAATGTGCCAATAAACCTGTTATCCCAGTTACAAATGATAATTTGTGGGAGACCAAAATGAACCCATACACACTCGAAGAAGAGCTTAGTTGTGTCCTGAGCTATTATAGTCTTCTTGTAAGCGGTCATAATAGCCATCTTGGAGAACCGGTCAACAACCACAAAAACACATTCATTGCCATGCTTGGTGGTGGGTAAATTAGACATGTAATCCTTCAAAATGGGCTCCCATGGATGGTCAGGGGTATGCAGGGGAGTGTACAATCCTTTCTTCTTAATGGTTGGTTTGGAAATTGCACAGGTAGTGCACGATCTGATATACTAAATGACATCCTATAAGAGCTTTGGTAAGTAAGAATATTTCTATAGTACCACCACGGTCTTTTCCAAACCAAAGTGACCTGCCATCCAACTGTAATGGGTTGTCCAAATCATCTTCACATGCTCACTTGTAGGAACACATAGATGACCCGAGTGGCATAAAAAACCATCTTGAAGATGAAAATTAACAACTAGAGTGCCTGCTTCCAATAGTTGATAGTTGGTGGAAAAGTCAGGATAATTTCCATACAGTTGGGGCCACCCAAAAGTATCATGGCCACAAGAGTAGAGCACCATGGTTAATGCTATAATTGGAGGTCGATTGAGGCAATCAACAACCTGGTTGGTGCTTCCTTTCTTGTACTTGATGTTGAGGTGGAACTGCTGCACGTATGTGGATTAATTTTGATGGCGATCATTCTATAATTTTCCCTGTGTTTGCATGAATTGCAGAGGTCGGTGATCAGTGTCAATTACTATCTTCTTCCCCAATATGTAGTGCTTCCACTGTTGGAAGGATTAAAAAATGGAGTACATCTCATTATCATAGGTGGGATACTTGCGGAGGACATCTAAGAGAGTCTTACTATGAAATGCCATGGGATGTCCATGTTGAGTGAGGACTGCACCAATAGCATAGTCTGAAGCATTTGTCTCAATATCAAAGGGTTGTTGGAGATTGGGTAAGAAGAGTATCGATGCTAAGCACAAGTGATTTTTCAAAGCCTCAAATGATTTATGTTGTGAATCGATCCACACAAATTTGGCTCTACCACCTCCCTTGGATACTTGGATGAGGGGCCAAGCGACATGAGAGAACCCCAACACAAAACTGTGATAGAATTTGGCAAGGCCTAAGAAACTGCAGAGATCAGTCAGTGTTGTTGGGGCCATCCAATCGCGAATAATTTGGATCTTGGTGGGATCCACATGCACCCCATGCTCATCCACAATGTAACCCAGGTATTGGACTCATTGCATGCCAAATGAACACGTCTCTAGTTTAGCATACAACTTGTTCTTCCAAAGAGTGTTTAGCGCCTGTTGAATGTGCTTCAGGTGTTCAACCCAATTTTTGTTGAAGATTAGGATGTCATCTAGATATACGACCATAAAGGAATTGGTGAAAGGTTGTAATATGTCATCCATCAACCTCATGAAATTGGCAGGAGCATTAGTCAAGCCAAAAGGTATGACCAACCATTCGAAAAAACCCTCGTTGGACTTGAAGGAAGTCTTCCAAATGTCAGTTGGTTCTATTGGGAGATGGTGGTAGCCCGAATTCAGATCAATCTTACTGAAGTACTTGTCCCCCTTAAGCTGGTCAAGGAGATCGTCAATTTGGGTACCGATTCCAAACTGTGATCTTGTTGAGGGATTTGTAGTCAATGCAGAGATGCCATGTCCCATCTTTTTTCTACACCAACACCATTGGACTTCCGCAAGGCGATGAGCTTGTCCGTATGTGCCCCCGTTGAATCAATTATTGGATCTAGCATTTGATTTCCTCATTTTCCAATAGGGAGCGCTTATATATTGGCCCATTTGGTAAAGGCGCTCCAGGGGTCATATCAATTGAATGCTTGAATTGGCAATGCAAAGGTACGCTGGTAGGTGAGGTGAAGATGTCCTTATATTCTTCCACCACTTTGTCCACCTACTTTTCTTTGTGGAGGAACATGGTGCAAAGGTCCTGGATGTAAACGCAATCTTGTATTCACTCTTAAAGCAAATCATGAAAAGGAAAAAATTCCTGGCTTGGGAGATAACCTTTCTTCATTGCTTGGATGAGACCAACGAAATAGGAGACTTTGGAACTACCTTTGGTATCCTGTAGAGTTTTTTTCCCAAAGTAGCAATGAAACTATGATGTCAAGACTCTTATACAACATGACATTTCCACATATATGAATGACCTAAAAGAACATCACAAACTTCAAGTGGGGAAATATCACACAATACCTCGTCTTTGAAGGGCTTGATGTCATAGGGAAAGAGGCACAGTTGACTGAGGCAGAGATCCCATCCTTGGCTAAGCCACTTGATGTTGTATGGTTGTGGGTGTGGTGTTGTTGGAAACTTCAACCGCTTGACGAATTTCGCCGAGATTAAGCTCGTTTGGCTACCGCTATCAACAATGAAATGTAGCAGGGAACCCTTCACCCACATCTGTGAATGGAAAATGCGCTCACCTTCCTCCCGATCCTCTAGATTGTTTGGATGGACTTTGGGAGTAGCAATGGTAGCACTAGGTTTGGCATCGATGATATTTTTTTCCTTGTCGAGATCAGAATCAAAGTTTGAGCCTAGATATAACTCTGAGGATTTTAGTTCAACGACCAATGACTGCTTTGCATGACATTCATTAGTGTTGTGCATGGGGATTTTATGGAACTCACACCACTTCCCAGTTTCTTTCTTCATTTTTTCAGTACCCTCCTTTTCTTGCGGCTTGGACTAGTTGCCTGGAGGTTGACTATCCTTGCTCTGTCCTCAATTCTTTGTGTTCGGGCTTCCTTTTCTCTGCTTTTGTTGTGAGGAATTTGTAGATCCAAATTCCTATTTATTCCGTTGCTTGAATTTTTTCTCAATTTTGACAACATATCAATAAGCAGATCCCAATGATGAGATGTAAAAAAATTCCATTTATGTGTGGATGTATCTATGTAGACCACCATGCTATTTGTTGGAGGATCCTAGTCGACTAGTCAACTATGGTCGGCTCGAAGTCGTCTGTCGGTTAATAGACTAACCGTTAACTATAACGGAATGACTATCTATAATTTGTATAAATAGGATGTAGAGCCGACATCATGAGAGAGATATCTACACTGATATTGTACTCTGCTTTGGTTATATTAATATAAGGGTTGTTGCTGCTGTACCACTTACTCTTATATGATTATGTGATGTATGTATGCATGTGACTCTTTCTCTATATTAGTATAATGTGCTGCTGGTAATCGATGTAAACCCCTAGACTAATACATTGGCTCCGTTTCCTGTAGTACATATCCTCAAGAAATGATAAATATGTGCAGATTCTAACAGACACAGACATCAGAGAGTGGTGGGATAGGAAACTAGCGAACTACACTCAAAATTATGCACGATGAAACAAGCTCACATTAGCACAAGCAAGCCAAAAGTTCTTCACCGAAGCCCATGAGAAATTTTTAGAGTCTGTTCCTAGTGAAGTAAATAAATTCTTGGTAGCTTCTCATGCCCAAACTGGATGCTCAGAATGAAAAATTGCTGATGTGAAATATTATTAACGGCGGAAGAAAAAATATCTATGAATGGTTCGAGAAAATATACGAAGAATTTTGTGAAGATCAAGCCATTGAATTCAGAGTGTCTGCTAATAAAATATGACGCAATTTTTACACTGAAATCCATGAGAGTTTTTTCTGCTCTATTCCCAACTTGTTATACAAATTTTTGATCGACCACGACACCAAACACATCGTCGAACCTTGACCACCCGTAGAA
This sequence comes from Larix kaempferi, assembly GCA_027924585.1. Taxonomy (NCBI): domain Eukaryota; kingdom Viridiplantae; phylum Streptophyta; class Pinopsida; order Pinales; family Pinaceae; genus Larix; species Larix kaempferi. The sequence goes on along the minus strand of BSBM01000223.1, from coordinate 4,775,077 downwards.
GAACCCTTGCCGACTAATTGGGAGAAAAATAAAAAAAGAGTGGGAATGGTTCATAAACGAACAATAGTGGGAATACGTTTTGAACAAATGACAACCATTGCTGACTCAGTATCCGTCGGTCAATAAGAGTGGGGTCAGAAATGGGGGGGTCATTGAAAATGTGTTCTAAATAAAGAAGCTGGAGGCTAGTCAAAGGAATAATGAATGCCTGTAAGAAGTTGAGTCCACTGTGTCGAAGTAAAATCCTAGTTATACATACGAAAAAAATAGACATTAAAAAACTAGAAAGAGAAAAGAGATACAGACAACGAGAGAAATTGAGGAAGATTCCCCACCCATTACATCATAAGCGAGGCTTGAAGAAGTCAGAAGAGATGATCAAGTGGCCAAAATTCCTACCTAAGTCGAGGGAAAGTTGACCAATTGATGAAGAAGGTGAGGCACCGACATCTGCAGATCGATCAAACACAATGGTTTTGAACCCCCAGAAAATGTGCATCACTATTCCAAATGCTGCAACTCCCGTTGGTTCTGTTCCTATGATATTGATGACTGGACCGGCTATTAAATAGATCGTCAAGCATGACATGGAACTATTCCCAGGTGACATTAATATTTGGAATCAACTAGACTAATGTGGTTGAGTTGCAGACAGATTTATAATCCAACGACCATAGCGAGGTAATTGGATTACCTTCACTCTTGAGTTTGGGAGACATTCTTTCAATTTATTTTATTCAAAACATATTTAGGTACCCCCTACTAGCAACCTTGTTGATTGAACCTGCTAAATCGTCCAAGTCCTGATCGGATGCAGAAGAGTCTGTAGAAGAGATACGTTTGTCTTGGCAGAAGTCACATTCATCAGAAAGCACCAATAGTCAATTCGTGGTAAGTTCTTTCCATAATCAATCGGTAAGCTCGAAGTCTCATAGAAGTAGAAATATGGTTGTATGTCTTCCATTTAACACTCCTATTTTCGAAGGATATGGAGATCCCAGAAAGCATTGGTTTGTATGTAAGGCCCTATGGTAAGCTAATTTAATTGATGATGAAAATAAACAAATTGATTAGTTTGCAGGAGGCCTTAGAAATCGTGCACTCACGTGGTACATGAATTTTCTGGAGGAAGGTCCCAAAACAAAGAATCAGATCAAAGATTCCTTTCTAGACCAATTCAAGGTCGACGATTAAATGCATTTGATAGGACACCATTTGAATCAAATCAAACAAAGACTTGGAGAATTTGTTTGGGAGTACGATCGACGATTTAAAGATAGCCTAAGACAAATGCCCGCCAAAATCTACCCTACTGTAGTCATTCAATTCTTTGTCGATGGTCTAGATGAGAGAATCAAAACTCCATTATTGATGCACAATTACACATTCCATGAATATTCCCTCAAGAAAGCACTAAGAATTGAATCAAATTCCAATCATTCAAGTCGCACCATCAATCGAGAATCACAAGATAGAATTGAGCGAATGGAAAAATCGATGCATCATTTGACACTTCGACATAGTGATATATGGTGCACGAAATTCTCTAATGAAGGGAACATGAAGGACACTTTTACTTATGATGATAGGAGAATCTATAAAAATAATTACAACGTGCAACAAAGAAAAATGAGACTTCCAGAGGAATGACTGAGCATATTTCTTGAAGAAAGGAAGCTAGAAAATGTCCAAACGATGCAGATGACATATTTCTGCGATACATGTGAAATATTTGAGCCCTATACGACAATAGACTTCCCATATAATTCCAACAATGTCAAGCCAAAATGGTGTGGAATTTGTTGAATGACATAACATTCGACTGCAGAATGCATAAATAACTTGAAAGAAAAAGCAAATCACCACAATGTCTATCAGACGTAGATAATCGATCAATGAGGATGGGATAATCGAAATATTGACCAACACAAATATGGAAACAACTAACGAGATAGATATAACGGTCGAGGCAGAAACTACAATAATCGGGGATACCGACCACTAGGTCGGACTCAAGCACACTACTATGTATGCTTTAGTGAGGAACATTTAAGTCCCAACTGCCCATGGAAGGACATGACCGACTTAAAATTTTGTACCAAGTGTGGAGTCGGGGAGAAAAATCTTGAAGAGTTCCCCATCATGTTAGATGATTTGAATAAAATAAAAACAATTAATATTTTATCATGTGTCTCTAAAAATGAAGCATCTAACATGAAAAATATCCATGTAATTATACATGACAAGGCACAAAGACTGGGAGCGATAACCCTCATGTCACCCAACTGCACAGTAGATAGCAAGATTATCCCAATCCCTCCAAGGAAAAATATATATATAAAAATGCCTCAAAAATATTCTCACAACTAGGCTTTGATGCGAACAAGGAAGAAAATAAAATAAAAATACTTCATGACTTGTTTCATCTATTAACATAAGAGGAAGCTGTCACAAAGTTGATTGAATTAATGCACCTAATCAGACATAATGGTTCAAGTGAAAAAATTACTAAAATGTTATGCAGTATGAATAAAAAATACAAAGCTAATATGGATCCCCTCGTCGACTTGGAATTCGATGGATTTTGAATTTCACAAGTCATCCTCAACTTTAGATCGCAAGCAAATATCATGACTAGATTGACGTGGGAAAGCATTGGTCGAACACAAATGGAAGAATCGGGAATATATCTCAAGTTAGATGAACAAGCACTTATCGAACCCATTGGTGTATGGATAAATGTCAAAACTTCAATCATGGAAATCAATACACATATCGAATTTGAAATCATTGACCCAAGGGAAGGGGCCAAATATTTCCCAGCATTAGTCGGATGACCATGGGGGCGCCAAATGAAAGATTCTATTTCATGAGAGAAAGAACAAATCCAGTTGAAAGGAGATGTGAAAAACGTAATCGTGCTTATCAACCCATTTGAAGGAAAACCCTGGGCAGAACTTGATGACTATGACGACGGCATCCGTCGCTTGTATCAAATTGTCCACAAAAATGAATATTCTGTCGAACCTAGCAATCATAGAGAACTACGATTGAGGACTCCCTTGTCTATTAGATATAATTTTGACTCAGAATTATATGATTGGAAAATCGAAAATTATGAAGCATAATCTTGGGAATGTTAGTCTGTCAAATTCATACCTCCAAAAAAAGTACGACAATGTTTTACTATATCCGTCCTTCCAAATTTTTTTGAAAAGAAAATTGGAAAAAATCTGACCATGATCCCCACAAAGAAGGAATTGATGACTATACCACCACTGAGATATAAACAACTAGAATCCCTGACTATTCACATTGAAGAAGTTTCTAAAAATTTCAGTGATCAAGGTCGACTTTAGACTTTGGTTGAAACATTCACTGGTCAAGCAACCAGATGGTGGGATATACACAAAAGTATCGTCTACAAACATGGACTACTGCTTCTACTAATTTCATTGAACGCTTCAGAGGGTTAAATCTCACAGCACAAATTATAATACCCAAATTCATGCAAGGCCAAGACCCATCCCAACATATTAACTTGTGCGAAAGTGAATGGAAACGAGCTGGATATCGGGACGGAAGATTATACCCTCATCTTTTTCCAAATAATCTTGAAGATCTATCCAAAAAATGGTACAATATGGAAGAATCTCAAGGAGATACTTTCAACTGGCCATAACTTAAAGAAAGTTTTATTAAATATTTTTCCTTCACACAAGAAGAAGAAAATGTATGAGGAGTAGTCGACCAAATCAAAAATTTCCTCCAGCCGATGGATGAGACTATTACGTTCCCTACAATTGAATGCCTTCAACGGACTTGCAAAAATATTAGCACAAGAGAAATCTGTCGAACAACACGGCTTGAGCTTGAAAACGATAAAACACTGGGGAAGAGTTTCCAATGGAAAAGCTGACATCCACAAGTCCAAAATCTTGTAAATACGTTAATGAACATCAATACAACAAGGAAAGAAGAACCTGAGCGACTTACTCCGAACGAATTTCCCTTTGCTTTTACATAATTTAAAGAAGGGGAACATAATATCAATGAACAAAGAGCACCGGAATGGATGGACGTAGAAATCAAGCTAAAATAAGTCGACATATAAAATGATGAATGGCCAAAGTTGGCAAAAATCAGATATTATTGGTTTGATAAGAAAATAGCTGATATTACAAACTTATTGAAAGAATACCAAGAAATTTTCGCACAATATTATAAATACCTAAAAGGACTTGTCTGAGGAATGGGAGAAATGAATATTGAAATAAATTCCAACACCAACCCAGTCAAGAAATAACCCTATAAATTGGCGCACAAATATAAGGACATAGTCAAAAAGAAAATTGAGAACATGCTCACTATAGGAATTATTTACCCAGTTGATCAATCTAAATGGGCTTGTCCCATGGTTGTTCATCCAAAGAAGCATGATCCTACCAAGCTATGAATATGTGTCGACTTCAAAGGATTAAACAAAGTCACGCTAACATATCCATTCCCCAGACCATTTGTGTTGGCACGGGGCGAAGGTGCACAAGTTTTGGTACATTCAACGAAGAAAAGGTCAGCGACAAGAATAAAGGACCAGTCATGGAGCGCAAGAAGGCGGATAATGCAGAACAAGTGGTTAAGTAGTTAGTTATTTAATGAGTCACTCTGCAAAGTGGACCAAGTGTAACGACCAAGTGAGCCTATAAATAGAGTAGCATTGTAATCGTAAGGGCATCATCTTCATGGTTATGTTTTTTAATCTTTATCTTGATCTTTTCTTTGGATCGATATTTCTTTTGGCATCTATTGTGATCTGATTTGTAGTTCACAACTTTTTTGTTTTGACTTTGTATTGGTTCCGCGGATGGATTCTGTAATGTATAAGATAGCATGATGGGTAATGAGAAGAATTATGTTGTCGATATCTTGGTCTTTTTGTAAATTGTCGCAGTGTGATTAAATATGTGTTGTCGCAATGGTTGAGATCACAACATGGTTAAATATGTTTTATGAATGAAAGTGAAATATATCGCAAATATGTTACATATGCTTCGATAGTTCGTTATTGAGTATATCTGATTAATATGTCGACTATATGATGATTATGTTCTGGTGCGAATGTTGATTATGTCGATATCTGGGTTACATTGCGATTGAATGTGAATAATGCATGTCCTCTGTGATATGCAGAAACGTGGTTCCTACAGCCTCCATAGATATCTCAGGTGAGACTTCACTCGCTCTGTGGGTGTTTCTGGAAAGGATAAAACCTTTTTGGGCCCATGTCTATGGGAGTCCGTGTTGAGGTTTGTTGATGACAGTGTGAAGTGAACCCCTGTCGACAGATCTCTGTCAACAAATGGTTCCATTTTTGGGACCCTAGTGTGAAAAGGAGAGGACATGCTGTGGCATCCGACAAAACCAGATATTCATGATTGGTTCGATAAGAAGACACGAGAGTTCGCTGAAGAAGAAAACTGGAACCCTGGATGGTCGAAAAATGACTGGTTGCAGAAGTACATCTACTCTGATACCCACGAAGTATTTTTCTATGAATTCCCGATATTACTGTATGAATGGTTGGTGTAACTAAATTTTTAGAAGAAGAATTTCGAGGGAGGTGAGCCTAAACATTGGACTCCGGATCTAATCCAACAGTTGAGTAGGGTTAACAATAAAGCTTCAAGGGCTGTCGATGTTTGGGTAGATATCATTTTGGAGGGATACATTACTAAGTTCCTTGTCAACACTGTTAAATCCTTCAGCGACGCAGAGAGGAAATTATTTAAGGGACCCAGAGGAAGGAATCTGTTGTTGCTACAACTATGGATCAAGATGCTCATCTATGAAAAAGGAATATTGAAGATGAACTCTGATGAGTATAGCTCTAGTGTGCGGAGGTTGTGGGTACTACACAGATGCGGGTTATATGGAATGATGTGGGGTAGATGGATATGAGCTACAATGAAATTGTGAGGGGAGTTGTGGAAGATAGTGGTCTCCTGCGAAGTGGGGCGAGGTTCCGGCCAGAGAAGAAGAGGAGGACTCAGATAGAGAGAGAGAGAGAGTCCTAGTGCGACCAGAGAGAAGAACTATGAAACAGGACCACAAGGAACTAAGAGACCCTACAGTGACAAATAGAATGACTAGGATACCCCTAAACTTGAGGAAGGACAAACCCAAAGCTATAACATACCCACAGCTCTGTGCACTGTTCCAAACTTTGGAGGAAGAAAAAAAAGTTCTTCGCAGGGATGTCATGCATGTAAAAATAGTGGTAATAGTAGTAGATCGACAAACAGCGATAGAAAACCAAGGATGGTGGGAGACAACGTGAAGTTGCCTCTGTTTCAAGGTAACGTAACCGAGGATCCTGAACAATACTGGTTCTTGTGCAAAGTGGTAAGGACAGTTAAACAAGTACAATATGATGATATGAAGAAAGGACAATTGGCGACGACCTTTAGGGGTCGTGCACTGGATTGGTAAATGAAGTTTGTGCAAGTACCTGTAGGGTGTCCACATAATACCCTAGTAGAAATCAAGGCTGGATTGATCGACTAATTTAAGAAACTAAAATCGAAGTCACAATATATTGCAAAATTAATGGAGATAAAGCAATTCCCTAATGAATCGGTGTGGGATTTTGATCAGAGGTTTAAAAATCTGATGGCTAAAGTTATTTTTGTGATGAGTGATGTGCAACATAAAGAATGGTTTACTGTAGCATTGGTACCCCATATTGGAATTTCGTTGATGCAACAAAATATCGTATCCCAGGTGGAAGCTCTAGAAATCGCGATGAAGCTCGAAGCTTCACCAATTGGAGAAACAGGGATTGGCATGATCCAAATCTAGTCGCAGTTGGAAAACGTGAATATCCAACTGTAGGATATTAAGAAGGGGAAATAAGTCCACGAAGAGGTATGGTGCATTCGATGCAAGTATGAAGGACACCAAAAAGATCAGTGTCCTGAATTCTGTGAATATTTACAGTCTGGTGCACCAAATCCGCTCAGTCAAGGAGGAATTCCTTGGTGCCGAATTTGTCAAACAAAAGGACATCAATTAGAAGAATGTGTGTATTTAAGGTTGTGTCAAAGACAACTAATATTTTATGTCACTTCTGTCAATCAGTTGGTCATGAGGAGAAAAATCATAGAGAATATTATCTGCTCCAAGAAAGAACTGTGGATACATACTTTATGAAGGGAGAAGAGAAACGACAAGCAGAGAAACCTCAACCGCAGCCACAGTATAACCATAATATAACCAACCGTAGTACAATCAACCATAACCACAGTATAATCAACCGCGGCCACAATTCAATCAACCACGGCCGCAATATAATCCGCCACCATATCAGCAACAAGGAGGATTCAGAGGAGGATTTCGTGGTGGTTGCAACAGAGGCTTTGGTCGTGGAGGAATTTTTGGTCGAGGTCAAGGACCAGTTACCTATTATAATTGTGGAGTGATCGGACACTATTAGAGGGATTGTCTGAATCCAACACCTTAGTTTACTTATTTTAGCGCAATTGATCACACTGTTGAAGAATGTCCGCAGCGAATTGCGAAATGGCAGGCTAAGAATGCGCTGTAGCCACAACCAAACCCAAACTTAAATCAGAACCATAATCCTAATCCAAAGGTGTAGAATATATCGACTGAGATAAGGAGTCAACCAGTAAATGTCGTAGTAGTAACCAAAGGAGGGGCTGCGATAGGAGAAGATAGGCCACTGCCAAATGTCCAACCTATGACTCAGAGGCAGGTACGGTTTGTTGTGGAGGCAAAAAAATAAACATTTTCGGAAGCAAGGGACGCACTGATCAAAAGTAATGGTAAGTCACCTGTCTATGAGATGACGCCGATTTTTGATATGACAAACTCACAGAGGTCGTAAGGGAAGGTGAGCACTCTAAATGTTTTTTAGAAATTTGTCTAACATTAGCGAAGGATCAAGATGCATTGGTAGAAAAAACAAGTTTCTTATATCGACAGGAAGAAGGGCGACAGGAACGGACAGTCAATTGATTGCATAAGAAGAAGATGAGAAGGGAAATGAGAATGAATTCCCAGATTGGCGCATATGACGTAGATTACATAATTCTGGATTTAGGATTGGATGTGAAAATCCTAACCAAAAAGACATTGGAAATGATGGGGAAGCCGCAGTTGCTATGGTCTCCTGTGCAGCTTCATCTAGAAAATAAGAGAAAAGTTACACCATTCGGTCGATTGCATCATCTATCTGTCGAAGTAGAAGGACTAAAGTCATATATAGATTTCGATGTTATAGAGATAGTCGACAATACTAGCCCATATCTTGCGCTATTGGGGATAGACTGAGCGATGGAAAACGTGGCAGTCATTAATTTCAAGAAGTGGACAACATCTTTTGAGAACTGTGATATGAGGGCCATCGCCCCACTGGATCGACATGAAGGGAAGATATATGTCGAACCAATGAGGGATGAGTTCGTGGAAGGATGGGATAATGTCTACAATGTTTTAGAAGACTATGTCAATCCCACCTCCGATGGAGAATTGGGGTGGCAAAGTATTAGTTTGACATCATCAGACTTCGATGAGGCTCTAAAGAACTGGAAGAATAGGTTGCATGAAGTATCATTCAGAAAGTGTGCACGAGTCACTCTTTCATTGAGATGGGTAGCGATAGAAGTATGCGATCTACCAACATACGAAGGATTACCTAACTTGGAAATATTTATCAATGAATTCAAAGATTCAAAGACATAGTATCATACCCACAACGCTTGTTGGCGCTAGAAGAAGCATTGAAGGATACTCCAACAAGGTGGTGGAATGCGCACAAGAAATCGATATCAAGCCGACCAATATGTCGATGATTAATGGAAGTCTGCTTTGGGGAGGATGAATGCTACAAAGGGAAGAAATATGATGGAAGAAGTGATTCGAGGGATCATCTAGAAGAATATAAAATCGCATGGGGAATTAGGCCGAGGCAGAAATGGGATCATGCATTCATCCATATGCTATATGAAGTACGCAAAGTTGGTACATCTCCACAGAAATGAAAAGAGGAATGAAAACATGGGAGGAATTGAATACTAGCTTTAGTCATAATTTCAATTTCGCAGATGAGAATTCTTTCATCCACAGTGCACTGTGAGAAATCCATGAAAGGTACTTGAGAAGTTTCGAACAACCAATGGGACTACAATGGACAACGACACCACAAAGGATGATGGAGTGTTGCAATGTGTCAGGAGGACTTGACGACGAGGAAGATCATAGAGCCATCTATGTCCCAGAGTCGGAAGGAAGCTGCGATGTCGAAGCACCATAAATGCCATACGACAAATTCAAGCAGCCATTGAAGATAAGGAAGGTCAGTATTGGATCAGGGGAAAATCCAAAGTTTTCTAATATTGGAGACTATTGGGATTATTCAACAATTGGAAAGGTCACCAACCTACTGCATGAATTCCAGGACTTGTTCCCGACAAAGTTTTATGAGATGAAGGGCATTTTGAGGGACTTGGGCAAGATGAAGATCCCCATGAAACTGAATGCTAATCCAGTAAAGCAGCGACCATATAGGTTGAATCCAAGATACAAAGAGCGGGTGGAGGTTGAGATAGAGAGAATGTTGGATGCAGGAATCATTGAACCTGTCGAAGAGTCAGAATGGATCAGCCCAATGGTTTTCCAAGATAAGAAGACTAGTGAAATTTTCATCTACGTTGATCTGAGGAAATTGAATTATGAATGCCTTCATGATCCATTCCCCACACCCTTTATCGACGAAGTACTTGAAGGTGTTGGCGGACAGGAGGTTTACTTATTCACATATGGATTCTCAGGGTATCACTAGATCAAGATTGCGAAGGAATATCGACACAAAACCACCTTCATAACAGAATGGGGATGCTTTCAGTACACAGTCATTCCTTTTGGTATCAAGAATGCTGCCACAATTTTCTCAAGATTAGTTGTCACTACATTCAAATATTTCATTCATAAGTTTTTGGCGGTGTACATGGATGACTAAACCATATATGGGTTGGTTAAATACCATGTTGCAAGCCTTAGGATGATGCTGGAAAGATGTCGACAACATCGTATTTCGCTGAATGTAAAGAAATGTATCTTTTGTGCACCATTTGGAATTCTATTAGGACACATTGTGTGCAAGGAAGGCATGTTGGTCAATCTAGCTAAGATCGCGATAATTATCGACCTACCGGCACCAACGATAGTAAAGTAGTTGCGGGAGGCGTTGGGCCATACATGATACTACAGGAAGTTTATAAGAGGGTATGCGGCAATCACTGCACCAATGGAGAACCTCTTGAAGAAGGATGCGAAGTTCAAATGGAACGACAAGTGTCAGAAGATCCTCGACATACTAAAGAAAAATATGGCCGCAACACTAATATTAGTCTTCCCTGACTGGAAGAAAGAATTCCATGTCCATGTAGATGCTTCGTCAGTTGCGCTACGGATAATATTGGCCCAGCCGATAGAAGGGTAGATCAACCATCCAATCGCATTTGTGAGTTGGAAGTTGTCAACTGCGGAGAATAATTATACAACGACATAATGAGAAGGTTTGGAAATGGTGTATGCGTTGCAAAAATTTAGACACTACCTATTGGGGGGACACTTCAAAATGTTTACTGACCACTCAACATTGAAATACTTAGTTAACAAGCGTGCGTTAGGGGGGAAGATCTGTCGGTGGTTGCTACTATTCCAAGAATTTGATTTTGAAATCACCATGAAACCTAGACGATTGAATGCAGGACCTGATCATCTATCAAGGATTGAATCTAGTGAAGAACCAAGGAGCATCGATGAAGGATTTCCCGATGCACAGCTATTTAGGGTTGGAATGGTCGATGACCATTATGAATAGATTGTTCAGTTCTTGGATACGGGAAAAGCACTTGAGGATTTCACCACCAGTCAGAAGAAACAATTAGTCGTCAGGGCTGCTGATTTCCAACTAATTGCAGGGCAGTTATACAAAATGGGACCAGATGAATTTCTTCGTCGATGCGTCCTTCCGCATGAACAAGAAAGAGTATTAGCAGAAGCTCATTGTGGGATCACAGGAGGTCATTATGGAGGACATGAAACCACCATGAAGATACTTAGATATGGTTTATGGTGGTTAACAATGCATGGCGATGCAACATATTATGCTAAGAGCTGCGACGTATGTCAAAGAACGGGGAAACCGTTGCGATGGGATGAGACGACGCTAGTGCCCCAATTGACGTTGTATCCCTTCAACAAGTGGGAAGTCGATTTTGTGGGACCCATTAACTCACCAGGGAAAATAATAGGTGCAAGGTACATTATTACTGCAACTGATTACTTGACAAGATGGGCTGAAGTAGCACCGGTGAAGAGTTTCACAACTACAATAGCAACAAGCTTTCTCTTTGACAATGTGGTCACCATATTTGGGTGTCCAAATATATTGATGACTGATCAAGGCACACATTTCATCAATCAAACCATCAGAGCAATGACTGAGGAATTCCAGATACAACATAGAAGAAGTACCCCATATCACCCACAAGCGAATGGAGCAGTGGAAGCGCTGAACAAAATATTGGAGAATGTGCTAACTAAGGTATGCAATACCAACAACGATGATTGGGATTTGAATAATCCTATGATATTATGGGCCTACAGGACAACATGGAAAATATTGACAAGCTAGACTCCTTTCAAGTTGGTATATGGTCAATAAGCGGTGATGCCGATGGAGTACATCGTCCCCAGTCTGTGCATAGCAGCAGTGACAGGAATGAGCGACGACAGAGCCATTGATGAGATATTGGAGCATCTACTACAGCTTGAAGAAGATCGTTTCATCGTGGGATTTCATCATCAGGTAGAAAAAGACCGACAAAAGGCATGGCATGATCTCCATGTAAAGGAAAAGCACTTTCAGTGTGGAGATATGGTTCTCCTATATGATAGTAAGTTCATGAAGCACCCATGTAAGCTTCAGATTCACTGGCTTGGTCCATACATCATAAATTTCATCATTGACGGAGGTGCAGTTTAGTTGCAAAGTATAGATGGAACAATTTTTGCAAATCTAGTGAATGGAAGCCGACTAAAGACCTATCAGGATAGCTCGATGCAGAGCCACTAAGGAAGATAGTAGGCAAAAAAAATAAAAAAATTGAAACAGGTACACTGAGAAGATCGGGATTCCGTTGATAGAGTGACGACAAGAGTTGAGTTATTGATTCTATCAAAGTAACTATGACAAGGTTGGAATTCATATGTGTGTCGATGGGATAACGACAAAGTTAAAACAATGATAAGGTTTGGGGCCTGTCGACGTCTGACGGAGTGCAAATTGGTGAAATAGGGAAATAAATACAACCGTTAAGACGCGACAGATGACGACGCAAGTGGATGAAGGCACATTTAATGGCCAATGAGTGCGCAGGATTTGGTAAATAGACGGAGGATTTGGAAATCATTGTCCAATATCGACTCGATGGATGGGAAGCAGGAAGCCAAAGCTATAAATGCACGCACGGATGGATAGTTTGACCCATTGTGCATTGTGAAAATTGTGGAAGAAGATTCAGAGCAAATATTAACAAAAGTGAAGTTAGAAATATTCAATGGCGCAAGTAATATCCGACACGAGCACATAGTAAAAACCTAGGGCAAGGTTGGCCATTGTTGAAGAGAAGCCAAAAATTGCATCCGCACCAGTGTGGATAATCAGGAAGAAGAAAAGTGCCTGCTGACCAGCAATCTCAGAAAGAAGAATGAAGACTGCCCGTGCCTCGACAAGGGTTGTGGCGATAGGAGGAGAGGTAGGCACATCAGGTGCCGCGTAATAAGAAATGACAGCAACAAGGGGAAGATAGCAAGGTCCGACAGTTGCAGAAATTCCAGGGTTCGTGCCATCGCAGAAGGAAGGGGCACCAACAATAAGACTTGGGAACACTAGTACAAAATGAGAGATAAGTGACCAAAAAAAGGACCAAAATCCACATATAAATGACCACTTTTGAGTTGGTGACCACTGGTAGCAAATTAGTGGCCATATATCATGCGACCAAAAATGTGGTCATATTTAGCTTGGCCATTTATAGCTTATCTCGTGGTCATATATTTGGTCATTAATTTGGTAATATATTTGGTCATTAATTGTCACAATGACCAATGACCGCTAATTTGCTACTAGTGATCGCCAACTCAAAAGTGGTCATTTATATGCATATTTTGGTCACTTATCTCTCATGTTGTAATGGTGGTCGTTTATATGCAAATTTTGGTCATTTTTTTAGTCATTTATCTCTTTTTAGTGGTTTCAGAATATAAATAGGGCACATTGGAATCGAACCACCAACCTCTTTCCTATAAGGCAGGTTCTCTACCATTGAGCTAGCACCCTTAAATAGAACACATGATCTTGAAAGATAAGCATTTCCTTGTGTGTTGTGGAAAACTTCTTGCACCTGTATCATGTACCATGGAAAATACCTCATGTTAGTTTAAAAGATAATAAAATTATAATTATAATAAAAACACCACATTACTGCTTCTATACATATCAATATATGCACCCTCTCATTATCTCACACTATTAATATCTTCACAAGTTGAATAATAGTATAGAAACCCTTCAGCTAAATAAGATGATAGCAATTAGAAGCCGCATTTCCAATAATCAAATTGTTCAGATTGTTCCTATTGATTGACTTGCCTCTGAGAGGCACAGTCTAGTCTGAAAGTTATTTTTCTGAGTATAAAGGAAGATCTTCATCCCCAGGTAAGTTATTAGACTTGTTCATTAGATACGTTACCAATGTTATAAATTTGTTTAATTTACACTACTGTTGTTGATTACATGTTAGTATACGTGTAGTACTAAGGACTCTTAATGCTTGTATTACAATAATTTCGCATTTATACAAGCAAATAATTAATTAATTTGCCTGACTTGTGTGTGTGTGTATATATATATTAGCAAAAGATAACTAAAATAAAGTGTTTTCATCCTAAATGTTTTTCAATTATTTTTTAAATATAGAAATGATAATTAATTATTTTTGACCCTGTAAAGCTACCAATTACGAGTATGGACTAATTTTATTTTAGTTTTATGTACAATTAATAAGAATTGTGATTATTTATTTCTCTCAAGACACAAACAGAAGTCAAGCCAACTTATCCAAATAATTTTCATCTCATAGTTTCCAAGCAAATGGTTTTATTCTCCCTTTGCTACAGAAATATTCTCACCTGGAGGGCACTCATCTGCTGAAAGTAAGAGAAAGTTGACTTGCACATAATCTGTAATATTAGAAAATGGCAATTAAACATTACACATTAATAAACTGAAATTGAAGTTGGGTGGGTTAGCTCGAGTGGTCAAGCACTGTGAATTGAGATAAGAGGTCTCAGGGACAAGGCACCTGGATGGTTATATGTGATATGTCCATACTCTATGGACATGCTGGGATAGACATACTAAAGACTATAGTCTATGTGAAGGTTTACTCTGGTTACCACCTATCGACGGCTTGAAGTCTCCAAGGGTTTCCTGTGCATGGTTACATGGTAGTGATTAAAAAATATAGAAACCTCAAATTGACTATATCCTATAATTTCCTAGATAGAATTAGTCAAGCACTCAATGAAGGGAAGATATTTGCAGGGAGACTGCTAGAAGTGGATTTCATTCAACGGTTGATATTTTTTTTGTTATATTATGGACAACAAGGGACATCTATACATACTCCACTTCAACATGTGCAAAAAATGAACTATTCATGGGTGTTTCACCATTTTGTGGAAGGCTAGGCACATATGAATATACCCACTTCGGCCACAGTAAAAATCATTTGTTGGATTATTTTTTGACTTTGTGTGAGAATATACAGCTAATAAAAAAATTGCAGGTCCATAGGTCGAGAAAGAATGCCATTGCAGGGTTTATTCCAAAATGTGTGGCCCAATCCTCATTCATTTATAATCGTGTTCTACTTCTAATTTATTTTCACAGCAAGAAATACTAGTGACAACATCCATATGTTTATAAATACACTCTTATTAAAGATTATTTATCTTTATTGCCCCTTCTAGGTGTGTTCTTTCCTTCATGCTTGTACTTATTTTTCTAGGATGATGCCATTTAAAAAAATATATGAACAAGCATCTGTCTAGTCGCGACAGGCAGTGCTACAGGAAAAAGGTTAATGGAGAGGGTTTCCTTGTCAAGTGCCCCGGTTTGGCATTTTGATTAAGGACCCAATCCACAATTAAAAGGTCTTGGGTTCTTAGGGCTAGGTTTGTGGCAGGATTTTCTAATGATGTTCATCAATCCTGACATTTCATGAAATTTTTCAATGTCTACCTATATCAGAGGCTCCTCTAGAACATATTTTGTTTCTTCTATTAGTTTATGCTCTTGTCGGCTCATTTACAATATTGGAACTGGGTTTTATGTACTAAGAAAATGTTTAGGCATAGCTACGAAATTTATATCCTGTTAAGAAAGGTCACTAAAATGATTTTGTCATGTACAATTTCTACCTTTGTTTCAGGAAGACAGATTGTCCTCTCTCATCATTTGCTTGTTTCTTGAAGGCTTTTGCTATTTTTGTTGATTGACTACTCGTCAATCATTTGTTTCCTATTTCACAATCTTACTGGGACATTACTTGCTGTACTTTAGGTTACTGTACACAATCTGTGGAAGGAGTGCCCTCGAAATCTCTATTGACTTGGCCCTAGGGTTTTAGAGGGCTCTCTGGTTTGCCACTGGCATTCCTTTCCCAAACATTCTTTAGCATAGACGATCATCTTGTTCATATATCAATTGGTATTTTTATTTTTTTATATCCATAGCCCTCTCTCAAACCCTTGGCACCATCTTTATCATTGTCTTGACGCTAATTTTAGGGTGCATGTTTATGTGATAGCATCCTCCCACACTATGCTTCTAACACCGCTGGCAGTATTGGTAACATGATTTGTGGCCCCTCTCCAGCTTGTGGTTGCTATCTATGTGATGTATTACAAACTATACTACAAGCTATTGTTACAGTGCCATATCCCTATGATGGGATTTCATTCCACACTCTACTCTCTACTATCTCAGTTAAGAATAAATGAATTAAATATAAAAGAAACCACATATATTCAACCTAACATGGTTCTTGCTAATCTAAACAAATGGAATGTTCCTGCAAAAAAGACAGAATAGGGAAGTCATGTTTTCTTAGTAAAATTCAAAGGTGAAAGAAAAGTTTTTACAAACATTTGAGATGGGGGACATATTGTTTATAGTAGGACAGGAAGCTTGCAAATCTCTTCAGAAAAGTGTATAATCAATGCATCAATTTTTGCATAAGCAGGAATTGTTTCACCTTGCTATAATGTTTCTACAAACAAGCTATCAAAAACATAAAAATATTGCCTTTGAACTTTTCATACAGGCCTTTACTATTTTTCCTAGAATTGATTCCCTACCCACTTTTTTCAATGGTTGGATTATAACTCAACAACTTTGTAGTAAAATCCAAGGTGTTAAAGTTTACATTGCCTAGACAGTTACTAAATACGAAATTTAAAAATACGACAAGACCAAGTAAGCCTGATCCTGGCATCAAATACCAATTGGGCAGAGATATTGTATCAAGCAACCCCAAAGTGAAACCCATCGAGTTAGTTCACTCTACATCCTTGTATCCATTGTTATGATAAAAATATAGCAACATCCCAAGCAAGGGGCTAAGGCTTCTCAATGTATATGGAATTGGGGGTTATAACCAGTTTGTCTTCAGAGGCAAGTTGTAAATTCTAAGAAATGAAACTAAATAATGTTGTGATGTTAAAATGTAAATGGGATTTTTAGATATTTTTATACATGAGCAGGAACTGCAATGTCATGGTTCCTGATTTTGGCCATTTTAATTGAAAATGAGGATATATAGCTACAATTGAGTAGTACACTGTCATCTTTTGAGGTTTTAACCTTATTATTGATCACAAATCCATCTCTGCTTGAAGAGCAGCAAGATCATCATCTTCAGTTCTACTTTGAGGAGTTGTTCTCTATGGATTAGCTGGTACAGGTTGTTGTGAAATAGGAACAATAGGTATCTGAGTTGAAGGTGCTATGGTTTCCAGTTGTAGTAACTGTTCTTCCAACTCCGCTCCCTCTAGCTATTCAAGCTCAACCTCCAATTCATCCTACAATAATTATTACTTGCATGAAAAAATGAAAATGATGGTTTCCAAAAGATACAACTCTAAGAGAAAGAGAAAGCATTAACATAAGCATTAACATCTTCAGCCTACCATAAAACAATAGGTGTTCCCTTCCTATTAGATTTTCCTAGGTCAAGCTCTGAAAATTTAAATAACACGTTTTGTCAGAAATTTTCACCACAAGAAAATGAGAAGAATTAATTATACCTAGTAAAGAACAATAATTTTCATCCAAATCTAGCTGCACATTTTCACATTCAAAATAATGCCACAAACACATCATCAAGCGAGTTCCTGAAGGCATTAGTAATTACTCATGATGTGGACAAATCCCCATTCTTGTGTATATTTTATCCATATCTGTCCATATATCCAGGCCCCCTATGTATGTCGTCCCTGACGTGGGATCCAAAATTCCAATCATCTGCAAGATACAACACTTCACCTCTTTATTTTGCACATGAAGTATTCTATGTCAGATAAGCTCCACTGAAAAGTATGACCCTCGTCACAAGACAAGTTCTGTTTGACTATCTCAAGCTTTACCCAGTCTGCTGAAAAGATTAACTGAGGCAACAAGAAAGTACTCCTTCCATAAAGACCAAATTCTGGAGTAACTAAAATCTACTCATCTTCGCATTCCTCCTATTAAAAATACACAACTCATACCATGAATTGCTATTATTAGTGGGTATAAAGTACTATAACAAAAACAATTCCTAACACTAATAAATCCACATCAATGTGAATATATCATATACGACGAAAACATATAATAAGCTTAACTCATCAATGCATCCTTTATTATAGCAACAAACTAGGAAAATCTTATTTATAAATGCTTCAAAAATTATATTTTTCTCAGGAGTATGTTTATGATACATGAATTTTACTTGCTATTACATTTATCACAATTGCAACTCTTCATTTTAAACAACAGAAACATAGTCATCATTAAAGTTCACATGTACTCCACATAAAACAAATTTAGTTGGGTATTGAATTGTTTAATCTAAGGTTTTAGCTGCTCTGTAAAAAGATAGTTGAGTATTGAATTGTCTAATATGAGGCTTTAGTTTCTCCATAAAATGACAATTGTTCATACTGATCCCAAGCCATTGCAATATTTTCAAACTCAAAGGGCACCAAAGTTAGCATTTTCAACGTTACCTACTTGTAGTAAATCAGCTAAGAAATCAAGTACAAGAAAGGCCCAAAAATAGAGCAGCTAAATTTCTACTTCAATCATCGATTATCACTCTGACATTCCACAAAGTATAGGAAATTGAATTCCAAGACTTTTGCACTCAATACCCAAGGACAGACTTCGACCAAGTACACAAATTATTAAACAAGTCAACTGCAAGTAGAACCAACATAGATCCATCTTAAACTCGGATCTATCATGCACCCAGAGGGATCCAATTTCTTGAGGTGTAATTTTCTTTTAATTTAAACTCAATAAATTTGATCTCTCTCTTGGTTGATAGATCCGAGTTTAAGTTTTAATCTTTTATTTTATAGATGGACATCGATTTTTTTAATTACTTTTCATAATTTTTTAATTTTATGAGCAAACATGGATTTTTTGATTACTTTTCATAATCTTTTTATTTTATGAGCCAACATGATTTTTTTTAATTATTTTTGTGTTATGTTACGTTAAATTACCTTAAGTGACAACATCTCCCCCGTACTGGGTTGTAGAGAACCTTGCTCCTCTTAGTGAAATCAAGCAAAGCTAACGCCTCCAAGGGTAGGTTCTACACAGCCACTCTATACACTCCTGTAGATCAGGGTCCATCTATCCATATTACAGAGTCACAGACCCAAGCCCACCCCTGTGTTCCTTTCAAGACCTGCCATAGTTTTGCCCCAATGGGAAATCAATAGTGGCTAGAATTGGTCCCCAGCAGTCATGGATATCCCTGGAAGATGGATGGATAATTTCAACTTAGATGGGATAGCTAAAGGAAACTAGGTTTGGTTGGAGCAATATGAGTCATTACAAGCTGGGAAGGAAGAATTCTATCCCTCTTCTATGAAAAAAAAAATCAAATAAAAAAAATAGGTTGAGATAGGGGCCTTAATATGAGGAATTAAATTAATCCTGAGGATGGATCATGGGAGTCAAGTGAGGCAAACAGAAACTGGAAGGGACTCAAAAGTTCTAAAATATATTTAAAAAAATAGGAACAAGGATCCCTCATTAGAATTAAACAACCAAATCTCATGGGTTAAGCGGGCAATGGGGATTCGGGGAACATGGAAACATACAAGATTCTGCATCTAAGAAAATTAGCCATCCATGTAATAGACTAGTTGGATAACAAAGTAGTAATTGAAAATGTAAATGGCTACAAGCTGGCACTCCAATCCAATTTTTTTGAACAAGAGAGATGAAAAGAAGATATATATTATAGATAGTTTTTTCATGATCCTAGATTACATGTGCACCAAAGTTCAAGAAGATGAAGAAAAAAACGAAGACAATCCATTGTCACCATTGGACTTCTCCATGCAATGAATTGTTAACTTGTCCATCCATGATAGCTCATCCACATTATGCTATGTTGTGTGTCCACAATGAAACTGCACATGCCAAGGGAGCATGGCAGTGTGTTAGCAACTTATCACAACCGAACATTGGAACAATACACCCATGTCACTACACTACAACTATGCAAGTAAAATATTAGAACATCGACAATACATAACCAAGTCGCCACTTTCGGAACGATGATAAATTTATTCCCTACAATGTGCATCATACACTCATGATTATGTGCAAATTTGCAACACTCATACAACAACCAAAATTGTGCACCCATACTTTGACAATATATTAAGGGGAACCTTTCTTTGGCTCGACTCCTCTGGTAATGGAATTTGTCAATATATTACTCCTTCCAGAACCAATCCTACCCACTAGGGTTGCTATTTGGCTTCAACCTTTCCCATCGAACTAGATTTTACGATGATCATATGTCATGGGTGCCCTTCACTTTGCCAGTTATTCAACTCATAAGCTAAGAATCCAATAATGAAATGGCATTCAAGACACTAAGAATCCAACAACAGAGAGACAAAAAAGTTGAAGTTACAAAAACTTTCCCCTGATTAGAAGAAGAATACTCTTTGACTTCTACTGGAAAAATCTAATAAATAAATAAAGGTTATATAGAGATTAATCTACCACTATCCCATCTGAATAGAAACTCGCAGCCTAATTTAATCAAATTTCCAATATAACATACCATATCCGTGACCCCTGGCTATCAATACGATATTAACCTATGCCATTTATGTTTCTACATTAAACTATAGGTATATCTACCAAGAGTTCAAAATACAATGGAAAACCAATATTTATTAATGAGACCCAAAATATAATTAAATTGTCTACTTACATTCATTTTGTTCACTTGAAAACTGTCGAAAGGGAAACAAAAATAATGTTCTCTGATAAATATTCACGTCAAATCTACAGTTCCACTGATATATGAGACATTGAGAGTGACTGATTTTAATTGTTTTTCAACAGTACATGAAAAATCCAATATATGTCCTTGGGTGGCAGCCAGTGGCGGGGAGGGGGGGAGGGGGTTGTTTGTTTACAATCCCAAGGGACAGTGTGAATTGACTTATGCTTGGAGGTTAACAATGACCACCAATAATAACATTGAAGCATTAGCATTAAATCAAGGGATAAAAATTCTAAGAGCCAGATAGATTCAGAAACTTATTGCTAATGGAGACTCAACGATTATCATTTGCCAAATTAGAGACTTGACTCCCTTTGAACCGCCATATATTGCAAGAATGATCTCTAGAATTCAAAGAATGGCAAGCATATAACTCAGTGGAATACTATCAATTTTCAAATCCTCTAATCATTAAACAAGGAGACGGATTCAATGTCAAATAAGGGGATGCTATAAAATCAAGGATTTCTGGAACAGTATTGGGATCCTATCACTGATATCCACCCATGAGTATTGACAATATAAACATTAGGAATTGCATGCACCTCAAATTGCAGGACAAGTGGCGAAGTTTACCATGCCACATGAAATGGAGATTAACTTCTCCCTGATGTATTCTTGCTTGGACAGTGGATTGAATTTATGGGCAATGAGATGGGTTTCTATAGCAGGGATGCGATATATCAGGCTTGTCTGGGGTTTTTCTTCATTCCGTCGACGCTACTCTACATTCTAGTCGT
The DNA here is from genome assembly GCA_027924585.1 of Larix kaempferi. Lineage (NCBI taxonomy): Eukaryota > Viridiplantae > Streptophyta > Pinopsida > Pinales > Pinaceae > Larix > Larix kaempferi. The sequence continues at coordinate 4,753,599 of BSBM01000223.1, read as the reverse complement.
TGTTTCAAGGTCTGTAGAACCCCAAATTGCTCAGCATCAAGGGGAAGCAGTGGATGTATATGCATGATTGAGGAAATATGTGTGGAGGCTTTGCAGTTTAGACTGGAAGAGAACAAAAAAGCTCATAATAGACTACGAACAATTTGGGCAGGGGAAGCAGTGGATGTATATGCATGCTTGAGGAAATATGTGAGGAGCCTTGCAGTTTAGACTGGAAGAGAACAACAAATCTCATAACATACAAGCAACAATTTGGGCTCTTCTTCATTTCAGTGATCGAGCCTGTTGACCTAAGGTATTTCAAGACTTGGGAGAAGGTAATCCAACTTGATTTTCAATTTGTCCTTTTTGTTTTGAGGAACAATTGATCCCTTGGGTATCCAAAATTTTAATATTGCATTTCCTCGATGTTCTGGGTGGAACCCCTCCTAAATTCACAAAGTTGTGAGTCTACCCTCTGCTACAATGAATGGTCATAGGCATATAAGTCATATTTCATGTAAAATCGCAAAAATTTGTAGGGTAATAAGAAGGATGCTACACCAGAATGAAGACCTTCAAGTAGCAGTATCCCATCTCAACAATAGATTGTTTTAAATATTCACAATTAGAATCTCAACTGGTTCAAAATTCAGAGCTAGAAACCAAAGTGGCAATACAAGGTGAACAAATTAAGAAAATTATTGCAGTTTTAGACTCAACCAAATGTTCAAATTCAAGAGATCTCCCTATAAAGAATCAGTCGGATCCATCAAGGAAGTGGCTATGGAGGAATACACAGTTCAACAGAGGCATGGAGATATGGAAAATGAAGAAATAGCTCCAGTGTTCAAAGCAGAGGATTAGCTGGAAGCCCATAGTGGGCAAGATTTTCACTAAAACATACAGGTTTTCTGTTTTATATATTGCTACTCAATAATAGTGTTAGGGAAGTTTGTTAGAATATATAGAAGTAGGACATTCGGTTTTGTGAAGAAAAATGTAAGGGTAATGCTCTCTGTAGAAAGGCATTACTAAAAAACAAAAGATAATGTAATGCTAAAAAATGAAAGACTGCAAATGGATGGGATGAAAGGTATACAACTAAAATGGACTAAACGATAGGGTGTCATTCATTAGATGTCCTTCAACTACACCTGAGATAATTTGTTTTTCTTTAATAATGGTGAAAAAATATGAATTTCCTTTTATTATAATATTACTGACTTGGAATACAATCATTACAATGATAATTAGTTGAAAGCAACCAAGCCACAATCATTACCTGCTCTTCGACAATAGTGTGTAGTGTCCTATGATTAGAATAGAAACACTACATAACCAAGCAACCAAGCCACCAACGTTATGGTGATATTCTGTAAAAAGCAACCAAGCCACAAACTTTACCTGCTCTTGGAAAATACTGTGTAGTGTCCTGTGCACATCCCTAGCCATGCCCTTGACATCACCACATACATAGATATAGCCACCTTGAGCAATCAAATTCCAGATATAGGATCCCTATATGAAGAAGTGACATCAATAAACTGTTGTATACAAAGAACAAATATATAAACTATTTCAGAAAAGGACTAAACATACCTTTTATGTAATATTGTGCTGCACATACTCCTTGGTTGCTCCTTCGTGAGAGAAAGCAAGAACAAGATGAGTCATGTGATCTTCAAAGTGTATATCAAGCATATTATAAAGTCATAAATTATTAAAAAAGTTATTATAAATTCACAAATGATATAAAAATTATTTTCTAACTTGTTGCGCTTCTATGTCTGTATTTTTTCAAATACATCCTAATTGTGCTAGCAACCCAAAGCACTACAAGTTTGGCTAAGTACCTGAACACCATTGTTGTAAAAGTGGTGCTTTTCCACAATAATTTCTCCACCAAACATCTACAACAAATAAGAAAAAAGGAAAAGACTTAAATTACATTTCAATCCAGTTGTAAATAGGAAATAAAGAAAACAAATTGAAATTAAGGTAGGACCAAAACAAAAATTGGCAGAAAATTAAAAAAAAAAAAAAGTTTCTCAAACAAAATATAGAATCAGAACAAGTTCACAAAATTCAAAAGTTTACAAAAGTTCATAATTGAATCAAATATGACTATGGCATATATTCCATAGATGTGATTACTGCTTTCATAAACAAATGTGAGAACAAAGAGTCACCCAGGGTCTTTCCAGCTATCATGGTTGTTGAACATTTGCAGCAGGGAAGAACATGTGAATTGACATCAGGGTAGTCTAGAAATAATTTTTTGCAAATTTTTATATTTTAGCTTTAAACTAGGTTAAAATAACCACTACACAATACGTGTTGACTACAAGACCAACCTTTTCTACCAGTGAAAAATATGTAGCTTTATTCAATAGAGGCAAATTTTGACAACCTCAGTCCACTTGTTTTTCACTTGACCTAATTTGGCCACTATAGTAAATATTATAAGATAGTCTAGTATAAATATTTGATCAAACTGACAACCTATATAGTATACAGTGCAGGGCATGAGAGATCCCAGTGATATGGTGTATATTTCAAGTTTCAACACAGTTAACTGTTTCATAATCCTTCTTTATGGGAAATGACTATGCACGCTAGGCTGTATATTATACCTTCATTTCTACTATACATGTCGACCTATGGGCTATGAATTTCCACCTTTGACTGCTGCAGAGACCAACCTGGGACACTATGATCATATATTTGTTACTGCTATAAATGTAAGAAAAGCAAGGAAGGGCTGACTGCATGTGAGATAAGATCAGAAAAATAATTTCACTAAACGAACGACCACAATAAGTAGGTCAATGCAAGGAATGTAAATGTATAGATATAAAATTCAAAATATATATAAATAATAATAATAATTAACAATTAACAATTAATATTAATGAAATGACACATCGATGTACCCAAACACATCATGAAACGACACATCATGCAGATAATCATTAACAAAAAAATCCCAGTCAACTTGAGAAGAAAAATATTATGAACCAACTCGAGTACATTCTGATTGCTAGTATATTTTTTATTCTGCAATGGAATGGTGGTCACTCAATGGGGGAACCTGAGAAGCATGCTCAAAAACGGGTTCCGTTTGACTGCGGCATACTTTTTCTCTACACAATCTAATGTTGTCCAAATTTCATTTGAAGAATATCCAGGATTTCCATGTATTACATATTGCTATCAAACAAAGAATCTGCGAGGCATTCCAAAAGAAGAAAATAAGAAAATTTGAGTGATCTTGAGATGTAGGTCAAAATTCTTTGTTAATTTGTCTATGATTTTATTTTTTGGTTGTTATGTATGTCAAAATTTATAGTGATTTCTTGCATTGGCTCTCTACAAATGATTATAACCTATACAATAAATTGACAGGTTGCACATTTAAGTGCAGAAAATGCTTATTTATTCAAGTGCCTCACTAAGATGAGTCAAAAGTACAATGAAGCTACTGTTAATAATCGAGTTCTCAGAGCAGATGTGGAAGTGTTAAGATCTAAGGTATGCACTTAATGATGATATCTGTAATATATATGATCTTTGAATAGCTAACATCTCAGTATTTAAGTATCTCACAAATCCTCCCAAGAATATTTTTTCATCAAATCATATGGAATGCCAGGTCTGTGAGCTTTTGGCAATTTTGTTGTGGCATTGTGATCAATGCCTATTGTATACTGAGATTTTAATGCCCTTATTATTTAAATGTTTCCATTTGTGACCTTTTGCTGACTACCCTATGGATGCCAAATTAGATTCAATGAAGATATTGTCATTTGTAACATCAAGAAGATATGCGGCCTGTCCCATGTATTGCAATAATAGGAAAGGAAACACAATTGATGTAAATGCAACCTGCATTAACAACAAATATGTTTTTCACATAGGGAAGCAGAGATAAAAAAATGAAAAAGAAAAATAGGGATACATATAGAAGAATCAAACAATAAAAAACAAAAGAAGTAGGGAAGGTTCTCTTCACATTACAACCAAATATAATAGCACTTACCTAGAAAACTAAGGTTGGAAAATTGTCCAAATCAACAAAGAATGCTTCTGTACCTACAATACTAATGAAGTTTATAGAAAGAAGAGTTGCATTGTTTAAGCATAAAATATATTATGTTGAGATAACATCAACATGTAGAAATCAATTACTTCTCAGGAAAACATTACCTACCTATTATACTAAGAATAATCCCTCCTAGAGAAACCCAACTATGTTTCTTTCCTCTTCTGAAATACCACACTCTATAAATTGGAGAGAAGTATTTCAAGAATTGTGCATCATGCTTACATATATTGTAAGATCCAATACTTCCAATGCATAGGAACCAAAAGAAAACCACTGGTGCAAATAACCATCCAACTTTGTCTATTCCATAATGTTGCACAGTAAATAGAATAACCAGGATGACCACTGCAATAGCCACAACTACAACTGTAAGAAATAAAACACCATTGGTGTTATAAAGTATCCTAATAAAGCATTGCAGTTTCCTTCGTCATTTTCAAAAACATCAGCAGAAAATAGAAAAACATTCCAATCCCTGAAATTGTTTATGGCATATTTCAAGTTCTTTTTGTGTAGTCATTTGATGAGACTTGTTGTAGATATGTAATTTTAATTAGAAGGAATAGAGGCAGACTAGAAATAAAAATAGATAATCTATAAGAAGTATAAATTGCATATCTTGACTCTAGCTACAACAATCTCTTCATGTTTAATAATTTATCTCTCCTTCTGGTTGATTTAATCTTGTTTGACATGCTGAGGAAAATGTCACATCTTTGAAATGAGACATAAATTGAAAATTGTTGATGTATATGTAACTTCGGAATGTATTTCACATATATATATATATTGTATTCCTATAGAGACGTTATTATTCCTCTGTACGGAAGTGTCGTCATTTATATTGTAAGTGTCATAACTTATACTTGATGGGTTATTAGACCACCTTGTTGGGATCGGCCCTGTATAAGTCATGTGGGTTAAAGGGTTATTAGACCACCCTATTGGGGGTCGGCCATGTGGGTCAAAGGGTTATTAGAAAACCCTAGTGGGGGTCGGCCCAGTCAACATTATGTTAAGTGGTTAAGTTGAGGCCGACCTAGTTGAGTAAAGGTCAAGTCAAGTTAGTGTGTAAATAGAGAGTGTGTCTCTCTCATTTTACACATTCTATTCTCTCACTCACACTTGGGAGAGTGGCGCACTTGTGGAGGAGGAGGCTCTGCTGCTAGGAGAATACTATCTCTTGTATTCTGGTTGTATCATTGCTCTATCTATCTTTGAGCAAGTTATTGGGGTTTTTCACCTTTATGGTTTTCCCCAAGTAAACTCTGTGTCTCTTGTGTGCTTGCATTATTGTGTCCATGATTGATATGTTGTAGATTTGCTGTACATGTTGTTCTCTCAGTTAAGATACTAGATCAAATTGAAGTAAATTCTAAAAAATTAACATGGTATCAGAGCTAGCCTGAAAGAAGGAATGATATGGCATGTATGACACTTGTTGCACTTACGATGCTAGGGCTTGATATAGCAAAAACCAATCATCATAGAACTTTCGCTATAAATCCGTTTTGGCAAAGTTTTCATATCTGAAACTTTTACAGGTCAAAGATCAGATATCCATGTACCTTGTGTCTAAAGGAAAACCTCTAATTCATTGTACTTTGTGATTTATGATCTGTACAATATAGGGTTTCTACCCCTTCCAGATCTGAGTCAAAATCAAGTGACCTTGGGAAAAAGGTCATAACTTGGGCTAGGGAGCTCCAAATGAAATTTTGTAAAATGTGACAGGTAGTAAATAGACTCTACTATATCAAGAAAAGTTTTCAAAGGCCGAAGTTGAACCAATGACACGTGGCACGCCGTACAAGTTCGGTCTCCTATATTATCCCATAAACATATCACATTGCGACACTTGGCATAACTCTCTCTCAGAGAATCCAATTGAGGTCAGACCTGTCGATATAGAAATATAACAGGTCTAGCTATCTCAAGAAACATTTTTAGAGGCTGAAGTTTAACCAGTGACACGTGGAACGCCGTAGAAGTTCACTCTCCTGTATTATCTCATAAACATGTTACGTTGCGACACTTGGCATAAGTCTCTCTCAGAAAATCCAATTGAGGTCAGACCTATCGGGATGGAAAGAAAACAGTTCGGGCTATCGAAAGAAACTTTTTCAGATCCCGTGGATCAAAAATTTTAGAGTTACACTAGAAACAATCAGGTACATATTTCTGTCAAAACAGAATTATTTTTGAGCACCTTCATTCATGGCTTCCGAAATTTAGGGCTTCGGAGAAAGTTGGAATTTTTGTAATCAGAGACCACGACTGGATGCTACTCATTAAAATAGAAATTTAGAGACCAAGATCATATTTTTTGGTTTGGAAGAAAGCCGGGCTTGATCAAACCCCAGTTCGGGACTTTGATCGGAAAGATGGAAAATTAGGGCTTCTGCAAAAATTGGAATTTTGGAAATCTGTGACCACGGCTGGAAGCTCGTCAGAAAAATCGAAGCTTAGAGCTTTGAATCAAATCTTTTGGTTGGGTGAAGCTCCGGGAAACTCAAACCATAATTCAGGGTCCTCCCCAGTAAATCCAAAAATCTAAAAGGCAATTTCGAGGGGTGAAACTTTGCAGTTTTCAAATTCTGAATATACAACCTTGATCAGCTCATCAAGGCGCATATTTCTATCCTTTTGGAAGTTTGAAATTCAAAGTTTGAATTTTTGGGGTTTCTTTGACAAACCCTAATCCAGCTCCAGGTCCAGTTCTTGCAAATCAAGTGGATTGGGTTAATCCTAGAAGAATATGGATTGGTCACCTGCATAAGTGAATAAGTTCCTGTCTCGAAGGGAGATGAAGCTAAGGCCTTCCATAAGAAGATTACAAGCAATCTTGGTAGGTATGGCTTACAGGTATGTTTTGTTAAAATTCAATATGCTAAGATAGAAAATAGCAGCATTACATTCCATTTCACAATAATAGCATATACAGGATCACTGAAGAAACAACAAGCACAGCATAAACACAAGAGACAGAGATTTATCCTGGGAAACCCTCATGGGGTAGAAAACCCAGCAAAGCTTCCTCAATATAGATGACCAGCAATATACAAAGATGAAACCCTGAGACATGATCTCCTCCTCCACAATAGCAGACCTCTCCTCCACAAGTGCGCTATCCTCAAGTGTGTGAGTGTGTCAAATGAGGAACACACCTCCTCTATTTATACACTACACTGACATGTATTTTACACAGGTACACGTAGGCTCGTATTTAACCAATGGGTTAAATACCCCACTACAACTGACTGGGCCGACCCCTCTAGGGTGGTCTAATAACCCTTTGACCCACATAACACATATAGGGCCGACCCCCACTAGGGAAGTCTAATAACCCGAGTTACCACATTCCGACGGAGGAATAAACATCTCCGGATATACAATAAGATCTTCACGGAGGAGTGAAACATCTCCGGAATAATAAAGTACAAATATAATATTCTTTGAAGTTACAATATCTCAACACTCCCCCTTAACGAGAAGGATATTATAACAGCATCTGCACGAGCAAGGAGTCATCAACATCATACATGATACATCTATAAATCATTGGAAGCTTTCTCAACATCATTAGTAACTCAAGCAGTTACTGGAACATCTTCAATACTGGAACATCGACATCTTCGGTATTGAGTCTTTATCTTCTGTAGCACTTGAACAGCTACAACAATATCATCATCTGGATCATCACGATCATCAACATCGTCATCACATGATCATCAGCATCGTCATCTCACGATCATCAGCATCGTCATCACACGATCAGCAGCATCGTCATCACACGATCATCAACATCATCATATCACGATTAGCAGCATCGTCATCACACGATCAGTAGCATCGTCATCACACGATCATCAGCATCGTCATCACACGATCAGCATCGTCATCATACGATCATCAGCATCGTCATCACACAATCATCAGCATCGTCATCACACGATCAGCATCGTCATCATACGATCAACAACATCGTCATCACACGATCAGCATCGTCATCATATGATCAACAGCATCGTCATCACACGATCAGCATCGTCATCATAAGATCAACAACATCGTCATCACACAATCAGCATCGTCATCATACGATCAACAGCATCGTCATCACACGATCAGCATCATCATCATACGATCAACAGCATCGTCATCACACGATCAGCATCGTCATCATACGATCAACAACATCGTCATCACACGATCATCAGCATCGATCATCAGCATTGTCATCACATGATCATATTACAGGATGATCAATCCTGCTCTCTTTAGGACACAGGTCCATGGATGATACAATCCAGATCAAGTTCCAGGATGATCAATCCTTATCTCTTTAAGACAAGTCTCATGTCTAGGGACGATCTAATCCCAACCACAGTGCCAGTCCTTTTTCATACTGGATGTGACCTAGATCAGATCTAGGATTTACCGCCACAGAGCTAGTCCTCTTTCATACTGGATGTGTCACGTCTACAGAGCCAGCCCTGTTTCATGCTGGATGTATCACAACTACAGAGCCAACCCTGTTTCATGCTGGATGTATCACAACTACAGAGCCAGCCCTGTTTCATGCTGGATGTATCACAACTACAGAGCCAGCCCTGTTTCATGCTGGATGTATCACAACTACAGAGCCAGCCCTGTTTCATGCTGGATGTATCACAACTACAGAGCCAGCCCTATTTCATGCTGGATGTATCACATCTACAGAGCCAGCCCTGTTTCATGCTGGATGTATCACAACTACAGAGCCAGCCCTGTTTCATGCTGGATGTAACCTAGAGCAATTCTAGGATTTGTCACGTACATTTTGAACCGAGGTCCAGGGACGATCCAGTCCTATCGTTCTGTTATCGGAGACCTCATGTCTACGGCTCTTCTTTAGGACTGAAGTCCGGGAATGATCCAATCCCCTCACATGTTCACTAAGAACTTCATTTTCGAAGACATACGTCTACGGCTCTTCTTTCGGACTGAAGTCCAGGAATGATCCAATCCCTTCACATGTTCACCAAGAACTTTATTTTCGAAGACATACGTCTACGGCTCTTCTTTCGGACTGAAGTCCAGGAATGATCCAATCCCTTCAAGTCCACCAAGGACTTCATTCTCGGAGACCTCACGTCTACGGCTCTCTTTAGGACTGAAAGTCCAGGGATGATCCAATCCCCTCAAGTCCACCAAGGACTTCATTCTCGGAGACCTCACGTCTACGGCTCTCTTTAGGACTGAAAGTCCAGGGATGATCCAATCCCCTTACATGTTCAATAAGAACTTCATTTTCGAAGACATACGTCTACGGCTCTTCTTTCGGACTGAAGTCCAGGAATGATCCAATCCCTTCACATGTTCACCAAGAACTTTATTTTCGAAGACATACGTCTACGGCTCTTCTTTCGGACTGAAGTCCAGGAATGATCCAATCCCTTCAAGTCCACTAAGGACTTCATTCTCGGAGACCTCACGTCTACGGCTCTCTTTAGGACTGAAAGTCCAGGGATGATCCAATCCCCTCAAGTCCACCAAGGACTTCATTCTCGGAGACCTCACGTCTACGGCTCTCTTTAGGACTGAAAGTCCAGGGATGATCCAATCCCCTTAACTGTCCATTAAGAACTTCATTCTCGGAGACCTCACGTCTACGGCTCTCTTTAGGACTGAAATTCCAGGGATGATCCAATCCCCTCAAGTCCACCAAGGACTTCATTCTCGGAGACCTCACGTCTACGGCTCTCTTTAGGACTGAAAGTCCAGGGATGATCCAATCCCCTCAAGTCCACCAAGGACTTCATTCTCGGAGACCTCACGTCTACGGCTCTCTTTAGGACTGAAAGTCCAGGGATGATCCAATCCCCTCAAGTCCACCAAGGACTTCATTCTCGGAGACATCACGTCTACGGCTCTCTTTAGGACTGAAAGTTCAGGTATGATCCAATCCCCTCAAGTCCACCAAGGACTTCATTCTCGGAGACCTCACGTCTACGGCTCTTTTTAGGACTGAAATTCCAGGGATGATCCAATCCCCTCAACTGTATTCTCATCTATACAGGTACAAATATCCAAGAGCATGTATCACATCAAAACATGTATACATCACATCAAAAACATGTATACATCTAGCATGTATTCTCACTAATACATCTAACATCAAAACATGTATACATCACATCAAAAACATGTATACATCTAAAATAAAAGATATATAAGAGTTCTAAGTCTAAATAATTCTAAGTAGCTAAGTGCAGTAAATAGGTAACCTCATCATTGATGAGACAGACTTGTTATCAGATACTATGCTACTCCCCCTTTCGAGGAGGGTCCTTCTGGACTATACCAAGCTTGTCTCGAAAGTATTTAAACTTTACTCGAGACAGAGGTTTAGTCAAGATATTAGCAATCTGATCCTCAGTGCTTATATACTCGAGCTTGATAGCTCCTCTCTGCACCATATATCGTATATAGAAGTATCGGATCTCTATGTGTTATTGACTTATCGTGGAATACAAGATTTTCTATCTTGATTCATTTCTAAGTCAAACACTCCATATAATAGCTTCTGAAGCCACACTGCTTCACAGCTGGCGGAGCAGACAGCTATATATATATATGCTTCAGTAGTACTGAGAGCCACACTAGATTGTTCCTTGCTGAACCATGAGATCATGGCAGATTCAAGACTATAACATCCTCTCGATGTGTTCTTCCTGTCTGATACACTTTCTTCCCAAACACCATCTGAGTAGCCATCTGAAGTCATGATCTCCAAGATAGCATAGATCAAAGTCTATCGTATCCTTTATGTACCTCATCACATGCTTTGCAACTAATTTGACCAATACTTTGGCACAACACTTTCCCATATCCTGTATGCATACAGTGGCTATCTATATGCCTTCCATCTCTACCAGAACATACTATCGAGAGTGTGCACAACTCTCAACATGTCAGCAAAGAGGTTTCATTCTAGACAAGCAACAATGGAATGTTTGTCCAATTTACCAATCATATACATATTAGTAGTATACTATTCAATGTTCTATGAATATTTACACTCAGCATGATATATTATAGGAATACAAATATGCATACAACCTATTACAGGCAATATCATTTACTATTTCAAATAACAACTCAAATACTTATCTTTTATGTTTGTGTGGTTGCCTCCCGCTTGATCTTCTGTATGTCTTTTGAACTTCTATTCATTCTGTACCACTGTGCATGTTCAAGTGTCATCCTCATGATCTCATACACAAACATACACCCATTAGTATGTTCTAAATGTTATCAAAACATTATAGTTCTAAATAATCTTGAGAATGTATAGTCATGATTATAGTTAATAAACATTAGTATTCAAGATTTCAGGGAAGTCTTCTTTTACTCATGCATATCATCACTCAAGATAAAAGACATAATATGCATAATCTCTTGATTACTAACTTTATGAATAAGCATAACCAATCATACCAAGTATACTTATATAAGGGATCCTAACACAAGGTAAGATTCATGGGAAACATACCTGGGTTAGTATACCTACTTAGTTATGTACAACATACCTAAACAATCTCTTCAATGATTTAGAGATCCTGAGCTAGAACCTGCATGTCTCATAGGTTAAGCATAATATAACAAAGTCATACATACCTCGTAAGTAGAACAAAGATTATGGATGAGTCTTTGTCTTCATGTTTTCATGGTCATGGAACCTGATTTGTCTTTTGTGATGTACCTGTATCTTGTTAGCAGACAACATCAACCTCACACAACATCATAATGCATTAGTACAATCATAAGTGTCAACACCCTAACCAATGAATATCTTCTATCATGCATTCATAATTTTGTTAAGGTGATACAACAAATCTAAAATCAAGATTGTACTAACCGTAATAACATGAAGACAAACATACCATAAACTTAATCATGAACGAATCTCAAAACATACCTCGATGAGTCATACCTGTCGAGATCGCTTGTAATCTCCTTATGTAAAGCCTTAGCCTCATCTCCCTCTGAAACAGGAACTCCTTCACTTATGCAGGTGACCAATCCATCTTCTTCTAGGATTAACCCTATCCACTTGATTTGCAAGAACTAGACCTTGATGAGCTGATCAAACTGATATATTCAGAATTTGAAAATTGCAAAGTTTCACTCCTCAATTTTGCCTTTGAAACTTCCGGATTCACTGGACGTGACCCTGAACTGGGGTTTGATGAATCCCACTCTTCTGCCTAATCAAAATGTTTGATCCAAAGCTCTAAGCTTCTATTATTCTGAGGAGCTTCCAGCCATGGTCACAGATTTCAAAAATTCCCATTTTTACAGAAGCCCTAATTTTCCACTTTTCTGATCAAAGTCCCGAACTAGGGTTTGATCAAGCCCGGCCTTCTGCCCAACCAAAAAATCTGATCTTGGTCTCTAAATTTCTATTTTGATGAGTAGCATTCAGCCGTGGTCTCCGTTTACAAAAATTCCAACTTTCTTCAAAGCCCTAAATTCCGGAAGCCATGAATGAAGGTACTCAAAAATAATTCTGTTTTGACAGAAATATGTACCTGATTGTTTCTGGTGTAACTCCAAACTTTTCAATCCACAGGGTATAAGAAGTTTTTTGAGATAGCCTGACCTGTTATCTTTCCATCCTGACAGGTCTGACCTCAATTGGATTCTCTGAGAGAGAGTTATGTCAAATGTCGCAACGTGACCTGTTTTGGGATAAAACAGAAGAGCGAACTTGTACGGCGTGCCACGTGTCATTGTTTGAACTTCGGCCTCTGAAAAACTTTTCTAAGGTAGCCAGGCCTGTTATCTTTCCATCCTGATAGGTCTGATCTCAATTGGACTCTCTGAGAGAGAGTTATGCTAAGTGTCGCAACATGACCTGTTTATGGGATAATACAAGAGAGCGAACTTGTACGGAGTGCCACGTGTCACTGGTTCAACTTCGGCCTCTGAAAACGTTTTCTGAGATATTACAGACTGTGTACTACCTGTCACGTTTTACGAAATTTTATTTGGAGCTTCCTAGCCCAAGATATGACCTTTTTCCCAAGGTCACCTGATTTTGACTCAGATCTAGAAGAGGCAGAAACCCTATATTGTACATATCATAAATCACAAAGTACAACGAATTAGAGGTTGTCCTTTGGACACAAGGTACCTAGAGATTTAATCTTCGTCTTGTAACAATTTCAGATCCGAAAACTTCACCAAAACGGATTTATAGCGAAAGTTCTACGATGACTAGTTTTTTCTATGTAAAACCCTAACCTTCAAATTGTCGTAAGTAAAGCAAGTGTCTTTAGTGACATACCTTGTCTTCCTTCAGGTTAGCTCTGATACCATGTTAAAATTCAATATGCTAAGACAGAAAATAGCAGCATTACATTCCATTTCACAATAATAGCATATACAGGATCACTAAAGAAACAACAAGCACAGCATAAACACAAGAGACAGAGATTTATCCTGGGAAACCCTCATGGGGTAGAAAACCCAGCAAAGCTTCCTCAATATAGATGACCAGCAATATAAAAAGATGAAACCCTGAGACATGATCTCCTCCTCCACAATAGCAGACCTCTCCTTCACAAGTGCTCTATCCTCAAGTGTGTGAGTGTGTCAAATGAGGAACACACCTCCTCTATTTATACACTACACTGACATGTATTTTACACAGGTACACGTAGGCTCGTATTTAACCAATGGGTTAAATACCCCACTACAACTGACTGGGCCGACCCCTCTAGGGTGGTCTAATAACCCTTTGACCCACATAACACATATAGGGCCGACCCCCACTAGGGAAGTCTAATAACCCGAGTTACCACATTCCGACGGAGGAATAAACATCTCCGGATATACAATAAGATCTTCACGGAGGAGTGAAACATCTCCGGAATAATAAAGTACAAATATAATATTCTTTGAAGTTACAATATCTCAACATGTTTCATGGTTAAGTTTATCATATGTTTGTCTTCATATCATTACAGTACAATCTTGATTAATTACTAGACTTGTCGTATCACCTTAATAGAAGATATTCATTGATTAAGGTTTTGACACTTATGAATGTACTAATGCATTGTGATGTTGTATGAGGTTTATGTTGTTCGCTACCATAAAAGGTACACCAAGAAAGACAAATCATGTTTTACTTCAAGAACATATGATCATGGTGACATGAAGACAAAGATTCATCCATTGTCATGGATCACATAGAAGATATACTTTCGAGGTATGTATAACTTGGTCCTACAATGGTTAACCTATGAGACATGTAGGTTACTAGCACAAGTCACTGAAGAGAACCATAAGACATTATGCAGGTATGTTAGACATAACTAGCTAGCATGCTAATCCAGGTATGTTTTTCCTATATCAAGCTAGAATCCTACCTTGTGTTAGGATCTTATACTGTTGTGTTGTTGTTAATGATTATTCATGAAGTCATAGGTTTGAATAGTCATGGCTGTATGCATATTATGTTTCTTACCATAATTGATGATATGACTAACTAGAAGAATCATGAAGGTATAGGTTTGAGTAATCATAGGTTTATGCATTGATGATTTAACTAATCAGAAGAGTCCTAGGATCAAATAAGAATATGCATGAGTAAAAGAAGACTTCCTTGAAACCTTGAATACTAATGTTTATTATCTGTGAATGATCATGACTATACATGTTTAAGATTATTGTGTTTTGATAGTATTAAGATTATACTAATAAATGTGTGATTATGTATGAGACATCAAGGATAACACAATGATGATACTAATAAGCATGCATAGTGATTAAGGATGGATGTAAGTTCAAGGACATGTAATCCAGGAAGCAAATATCAAGAGGGAGCACACTCCAGTTGTTCCTACAAGAAAGCAAAGGAGCACACTTCAGTAGTTTCTGCAAGGATGCAGATATTCAGAGGGAGTTGACCACTTCTCACAATCCACATCAGAATGGAGTTGCAAAGATTCAGAGGGAGTCCACCCAGCAACCAAACAAAGATAAGTATTTGAATTGTCATTTCTTACATAATGTTATTCAATAATGTATATGCTTATGTTCCTAGAATTAGGTTGTGTATTATGCATATTAGAATAGTTGCATTGATGAATAGTATACTACTAATATACATGGGTAAGTGGCCTATGGCACTGTACAACATTCCATTGCTACTTATCTAGAATGAAACCTCTTTGCTGACATGTTAGGAGTTGTTCACACTCTTAACAATGTTCTGGTAGAGATTGGAAAGCATCTAGAAAGTTACGGAATATGGATAAATGTTGTATTGAAGCATTGGCTAAGGTAAATTCAATGACTGTATGACATATTTATTTATGTGTAAGAATTTTTTCTGAAAACTATGAGATGTTTTCTAATCATGCAATTTAACTTGTTGTGTAGGAAAGATTGTATACCATCTCCTACAAAAGAAGGACTACAACATTTGTTCAACGATAAAGTTATCTATTGAAAATATTGAAGATATTGAAGTTCCCAGGATCTGGGAAGAATGCCATGATCGAGGAGTATGAGTCGATCACGAAGATGTTTGGGATGCAGTCCCAAGACCTGAAGGGGAGTCTGTAGTGACTTCCAAGAGAAGCTACAATATCAAGCATGCTGCAGGTGGTAGCATAGAGACTTTTTCTCTTGTAGCCAGATACACTTCCATTAGATCAGTACTTGCTCCGGCTGCAGTGATGATAGGGAAGATACACCATATGGATTTCAAGACAACTTTCTGTAGTTGAAGAAGAAGTGTACGTGGAGTAGCCACTTGGTTTTGAGACACATGAAAGGGAGTCATATATGTGCAGAACTTGGTATGGTAGGATAGACAGCTTTCTATCCAATTTGGGCGTTACCAAGAGTAAAGCAGATTCCAACCTTCACTACAAGGTTGAGGAAGGCAATCTAGTGATACTACTATGTGGATGACCTGTTTGTAATAGGTGAGGATAGATTGATTGCCGACACACAGAGGAAGCTTGCTGCCGAGTTCGAGATGAAAAACTTGGGGATGATGCACTATTTGTTTTTGGCATGGAGGTGTGGTAGAGTGCAGATGGAATCATCCTTGGACAAGGGAAGTATGTAGTAGAGATCCTGAAGAGGTTTCGGATGATGGACTGTAAGGCTATGGCCACACCTATGGCATTGAACCTGAAGCTTCTATGTGATGCTTCATCTGAGCCAGTTGATATCACTATGTATCGTCAGATGATTGGGTCCTTGATGTACCTGATGAACACGAGACCAGATATTTGCTTTGCGGTTAACACATTGAGCCAGTTCCTGACGGATCTGAGGAGTGTTCACCTGGTTGTTGTAAAGCATATTCTGAGGTACCTGAAGGGTACAGTTGATTATGGGATCAAGTATGATGCGAATCAAAAGTTTAACCTGCAGGGTTATGTTGATTCAGATTGGGCAGGTAGTGCTGCAGATAGGGATCAGGTGTGATCTCTTCGTTTAGCAGGAAGCAGTCCTGCGTAGCACTAAGTATAGCTAAAGCAGAGTATGTTGCGACAGATGAGCAGGTTGCAGATGTATTGACCAAGCCGTTGGCCAGAGTGCAGTTTGAGTACTTCAGAGAGAGGCTTGGTGCACTTCAGATCGAGGTTCCTTCCAAAGGGAAGTGATGAGTCCGAAAGATGCAGACGCACATGAGCTTCCCTCACATGGTTGATGTGTTCTCCCATGTCGGTGGTGTAAGTGTTGGATGATGTGGATCTGGGCTGTGCTTCGTGGACGATGAGATGATCTGAAGAGGAGGATGTTATGATGATCAGGAGGATCATGGATGATGAGCATCAGGATGATGCTCCAGTTACTGCTCTATGTATGCATCATGTTGGATGTTGGATATGATCAGTTGGATCATTTATATTTATATGTATGTACGCATCATGTTAGATGCTGGATATGATTAGTTGGATCATTTATATGTATGTACGCATCATGTTGGATGCTAGATATGATCAGTTGGATCATTTATATGTATGTACGCATCATGTTGGATGCTGGATATGATCAGTTGGATCACTTGTATGTATTTTTGTATATGCATCATGTTGAATGCTTGGACCATGTATCTGTATATGTATCAGGGGGATACATTGTATGATCAGGTAGATCATGTATATTGATATGTATCAAGTATGATCAGATAGATCATGTATGTTGATGGATACATTGTGTGGATCATGTATCTATGTATAAGGTGGATACACTATGTATGATGATATGTATCAAGTAGATACTTGGTATGCATCAGGTGGATGCATTGTATGATCAGGATGATCGTGGATGACGAGCTTCTCCAAATGACATGCAACAGAATGTTGCAGTGATGATGATCAGGATGATCATGTGTACATCAGGATGATGTATGGTGAGTATCAGGATGATACTTTGGGGTCGTGGATCAGGTTGTGCAGATGAGCATGTCTGGGAGATCCTATAGGTCGGAGTTGTGTACCCGTAACAGCCTGGGATGCTCTTTCGAGACATTGCTCTGGGAGGACATATAATTTGTGCCCTGGGAGATCTTCAGGTCGGAGTTGTGTACCCATAACATCCTGAGATGCTCTTGCGAGGTTTTTTCCTATGGCATGTAATTTGCTCCTGGGAGATCTGGGCAGGATGAAAAAGGCCTCAGATGCTTCAGCCAAGTTTTGCCATGACCACATGTAATTTGCTCTTGGGAGATCTGGACAGGATGAAAAAGGCCTCAGATGCTTCAGCCAGGTTTTGTGGTGGACCACATGTAATGTGCTCCTGGGAGATCCAACAGGTAGAGCTGTGTGCTTGTAATAGCCTGGGATGCTTCAGCCAGGTTTTGTGGTGAGTTCACATGTAATGTGCTCCTGGGAGATCCGATAGGTAGAGCTATGTGCTCGTAACATCCTAGGATGCTTCAGCCAGGTTTTGTGATGGGTCACATGTAGTGTGCTCTTGGGAGATCCGACAAGTAGAACTGTGTGCTCGTAATAGCCTGGGATGTTGCAGCCAGGTTTTGTGACGCACGTAATAAGTCCTGAGGATTCCACAGTATGGCCAGTGATGATGAAGACCTGCAGGTGGTGGGCCTACATCTAGTATGAAAAAGGACTGGCTCTGTAGAAATTCCTATGACGAGTAGATTCAAAAATTGATTGAGATAGCAGCAGCAGCGACAATGATGATGACTCGATGACGATTATCCAGTGATGATGATCCAGAGAAGATGACTTGTGCTAGAAGACCTATGTCGAGAAATACCTTCCTAGTTAAGAGGGAGTGTTGATGTATATGTAACTTCGGAATGTATTTCACATATATGTATATTGTATTCCTATAGAGACGTTATTATTCCTCTATACGGAAGTGTCGTCATTTATATTGTAAGTGTCGTAACTTATACTTGATGGGTTATTAGATCACCTTGTTGGGGTCGGCCCTGTATAAGTCATGTGGGTCAAAGGGTTATTAGACCATCCTATTGGGGGTTGGCCATGTGGGTCAAAGGGTTATTAGACCACCCTAGTGGGGGTCGGCCCAGTCAACATTATGTTAAGTGGTTAAGTTGAGGACGACCTAGTTGAGTAAAGGTCAAGTCAAGTTAGTGTATAAATAGAGAGTGTGTCTCTTTCATTTTACACATTCTATTATCTCACTCACACTTGGGAGAGTGGCGCACTTGTGGAGGAAGAGGATTTGCTGCTAATAGTGTTGATGTATATGTAACTTCGGAATGTATTTCATATATATTTATTGTACCCTTATAAGAGATGTGTTATTCCTCTATAAGGAAGTGTCGTCATGTGGATTGACAAGTGTCGCAAGTGTGTGTACTTGCCGATGGGTTATTAGACCACCGTGTGTGGGGTCAGACCTAAAGTATATATTATATTGTGGATGTATCTAGATAGACAAGTTAGCCCCATAAGGTCACTGGGAAAACAGGTTAAGTATAAATAGAGATCGGGAGATCTCTATTTCGATCATTCGAAAAGACACACTTCTCTCACTCAGAAAGTGGCGCACTAGTGAGGAGGAGGATCATCTGCTCTAGGAGACTATCTCAAGTGTATTTTGGTTGTACTTTGGTTGAGCCATTGCTCTCTCTATCTCTGAGGAAGTTGTGGGGTTTTTCACCTTAGGGTTTTCCCCACGAAAACTCTATGTCTCTTGTCTCTCATGCTTTTGATTCTTGTGATGCTTGTCATTCTTATTGTGATTGTTATGCATTGATATACTATATATGTTATTCTCTTAGTAAATATCCAAGAGTATTGTGAATTAATGCTCAAATTTTAACAAGGTATCAGAGCTAACCTGAGAAGAAAACATTTTGCAGTGACGAAAACTTGAGTTTCTTGTTTATTGGGTTTCTCTCCACAGTTTTTGGAAAAGCAGTGTAGTAGATTGACTCTACTCATCAAGGAGAATCTATCTGTCCAATCAGAATTCAATTCTGAGCATTTTCAGATTTGGCCCTAAAAATTAGGGTTTCCACAAAAATAGGAATTTCTAAAATTTGAAGCCATAGCTGGAAGCGCCTTGAAAAAATAGAAGTTTAGAGCTTTGGATCGAGATTTTTTGCTGGGTAGATCTCTCGGAAACTCAAACCCTAATTCAAGGCTCTCCCTAGTGAACCCGGGAGGAAAAAAAGGCAAATCTGAAGGGTAAAGCTTTGCTGATCTCAAATTCTGAATACACCAGGCTGATCAGCTCATCAAGGTGCATCTTTCTATCCTTTCAGAAAGTTGAAATTCACATTTTGAATTTTTAGGGTTTTTCCAACAAACCCTAATCCGAGACCAGATCCAGTTTTCAGCATTTCAAGTGGCAAGACCTAAATCTTTTCTATTTCATTTGAAGTACTCTTTAAGATTCCTCACCACACCAAGCTTGATGATAAGCTTGAAGGGGTTGATAACTTCCGAGCTTGGAAGTATAGGATTGGGTTAATCCTGGAAGAGAATGAGTTGGACTCATATATAAAAGAAGACATCCCTATCCCAGAGGATGAAGAGGCTAAGGTATTGCATAAGAATAACTTGGTCAAGGCAAAGAGAATCATTGCTGATTCTATCAAAGACCATCTCATACCCCATGTGTCTTCTCTAAAGACACCCAAGGCTAAGTTTGACTCTTTGACCAAGCTATTTGAAGGAAAGAACATCAATCGGAAGATGACCTTGCGAAATCAATTGAAAGGGGTCAAGATGTCAAATGGAGAAACCATTCAATCCTATTTCTCGAAGGTCTCTCAGATCAAGGAACAACTTGAAGCTGTAGATGAAATAGTGGAGGATGATGAAATTGTTATGACTACTTTGAATGGCCTACCTAGGTCATGGGACTCTTTTATCCAGGGGATCTGTGCCAGAAAGAAGTTAATCTCCTTCAGTAGATTATGGGAGGAATGTTCTCAAGAATAAGCAATGCTTGTGGTAAGAGAAGAGAAGATGGGAAATGAAGATCAAGCTCTCATAGCTCACACTAAGAAGGGCAAGTTCAAGAGGGAGCCATCCCATCACAAGAAGAAATCTTCTCATCATTTTCACAAAGACAAGAAAGATCTAAGGTGTTTCACTTGTAATGAGAAGGGTCACTTTGCTTCAGAATGTCCCAATAAAAAAAGGGACAAACACAACAACAACAACTCCAGCAAGAAGAAGAAGGGTAACAAAAGAAGGTACCATGCTCATGCTGCCGAAGATGATGAACCTCCAAAGAAGAAGGCTAGGGAAGAAAGTGATGATAGTAATGATGACTCATCAAGTGAAGAAGAGTATGTTCTAATCTCTGCTCTCACAGGTACTATCTCCCATGGTTGTAATGATTGGTTAATTGACAGTGGGGCTTCCAAACACATGACTGGGTTTAAAGAATCCTTTGTAAATCTGTCTGAACATGAATCACCCCATAAAGTGAAACTTGGGGATGATTATCAATATCCCATCAAAGGAAGTGGTGAAGCCTCCTACAACCTAGATTCTGGAAAATCTTTGAAGATGAAAGAAGTCCTTTATGTACCTAGGCTCAAGAAGAACTTACTCTCCATCTCTGCATTGGATACAAAAGGTATGAGGGTTGCATTTGTGGATGTCCAAGTCCTAATGTGGCCAGAGGGAAAGACCATAGATGATGCAGTTGTGATTGGAGAGCAAGAGGGAGGTTTGTATAAATTAAAAGGACAACCTGAACATGCCATGGTGCATGAATCCATGGAGCCAAGTGAACTTTGGCATAGAAGACTTGCTCATATGCACTATAGAGCACTTCCAATTGCAAGCAAGGCTGTAGAGGGTCTTCCTGAAATCAAGACCAAACATGAAGGGGTTTGCAAAGGATGTGCAAAAGGTAAGAATATTAAGAAAGCTTTCCCAAGCAGTGAAAGCAAGGAAAAAGATATCCTGGAAATCATCCACTCAGATGTATGTGTTCCTATGCCATCCAGTTCTCTAAGTGGGTATGTTTACTATGTCTCATTTATTGATGAATTCTCCAGGAAGACTTGGGTATAATTCTTGAAAAAAAAAGATGAGGTGTTTGATAAGTTAAAGGAATTCAAAACCTTGATGGAGAATCAAACTGACAAAAAGATCAAAACATTCGATTCCGACAATGGTGGAGAATTCACCTCAGGTGACTTCAAGAATCTTTGCAGTGATTCAGGGATTAAGAGGGATTTGACTGCTCCTTATAATCCTCAACAGAATGGAGTTGCAGAAAGGAAGAATAGAACAATCATGGAAGCATCAAGGGCAATGCTGAATGACCAGGATCTACCTGTGCATCTATGGGCAGAAGCAGCTAGAACAGCTGTATATGTACAGAACAGAACACCCCACAAGATATTGGACAATAAGACACCAGAAGAGGTCTTTTATGGTATGAAACTTGTAGTCAGCCATCTCAAAATATTTGGTTTTCTAGTATACACTCATGTCCCAAAGGAAAAGAGGACCAAACTAGATCCTTCAGGAAAGAAGGGTATCTTTGTGGGTTGCAGTGAAAGCTCGAAGGCTTACAGAATATACTTTCCAGGGTTCAAGAAGATTGATGCCAGCAGGGATGTAACATCTGATAAAAACTCAGCATTCATCAAATAAAGGAAGGTACCTATCGAATTTTATGAAGAAACTAAGGAAACTAGATTTCAAGACACTACCATGACTGAAGCAATTCCAGAAGTTGTTCGTGAGTTTGAAGATCCGCAAGAACCTGTAGATCCACCCCGTGAGGATAACTCTCACAAGAGGAAACCTACATGGGCTAGAGAGCTCATTCAAGATGCAGAAAGATTTGGCATTCCAGAAGAAGAACACAGAGCAAAGAAGAGAACCAGATCACATACCAGCTATGTTGCTTTACTCTGTGACATTATGAACAAAGAATATTCTAGTTATGAAGAAGGAACGGAAAAGAAAGAATGGAAGGATGCCATGGTTGAGGAATACACTTCAATAACGAAGAATGATGTTTGGGATGTTGTCCCAAGACCTAAAGAGAAGTCTGTTGTGACTTCCAAATGGATCTACAAAATCAAGCATGCTGTAGATGGCAGTGTAGAGAAATACAAAGCAAGATTCATAGCTCATGGCTTCTCTCAGAAAGAGGGAATAGATTATGAAGAAACTTTTGCACCTGTAGCCAGGTATACTTCCATCAGAATAGTACTTGGATCATTTATATTTGTATGTATGTACGCATCGTGTTGATGCTGGATATGATCAGTTGGATCATTTATATTTGTATGTATGTACGCATCGTGTTGATGCTAGATATGATTAGTTGGATCATTTATATGTATGTATGCATCATGTTGGATGCTGGATATGATCGGTTGGATCATTTGTATGTATTTGTATATGCATCATGTTGGATGCTTGGACCATTTATCTATATCAGGTGGATACATTTTATGATCAGGTAGATCATGTATGTTGATATGTATCATGTATTTGTATTTGTATCAGGTGGATACACTGTATGATTAGGTGGATCATGTATGATGATATGTATCAGGTAGATACTTGGTGTGCATTAGGTGGATGCATTGTATGATCAGGTTGATCATGATGATGAGCTTCAGGATGTTGCTCCAGATGATATGTGCCAGGATGGTACAAGTGATGATGATCAGTATGATGCCTTGTGCAATGATGATCTATTCGATCATGAGTATCAGGTTGATACTTGGAGGTCAGAGATGATATGTGGCAGGTTGTGCAAATAGCATGTAATCAGTCCTGGGAGATCTTGTTGGTCGTGCTGCGGCACATAAATGTTCCTGCGGTACTCTTTCCAGTATTGCTATATAGTATGTAATCAGTCCTCAGATATCCGATAGGTTGAGCTGTGTGCTCGTAATCAGTCCTGGGATGAGGTATTACTACGGAGACATGTAATCAGTCCTGGAGATCCGAGAGGTTGAGCTGTGTACTCGTAATTAGTCCTGGGATGCTCTTTAGAGATCTTGCCGGTCGTGCTGCAGCACATAAATGTTCCTAGGATTCTCTTTAAAGGTTTTGTCTATCCACATGTAATCAGTCCTGGAGATCCGAGAGGTTGAGCTGTATGCTCGTAATAAGTCCTGGGATGCTCTTTAGAGATCTTGCCGGTCATGCTGTGGCACATAAATGTTCCTGGGATGCTCTTCAAAGGTATTGTGGAGGAGATGCATGTAATCAATTCTGGGAGATCTTACCGGTCATGCTTAGGCACATAAATGTTCCTGGGATACTCTTTCCGGTATTGCATTCGCACATAAAATTAGTCCTCAGAGGCCACCTCTATCAGACCATTCGCATAGATGATGAAGACCTGTAGGTGGTGGGCCTACATCCAGTATGAAAAAGGACTGGCTCTGTAGAACTTCCTATGACGAGTAGAGTCAGAGATTGGTTGAGATAGCAACAGTAGTGACGATGATGATGACGATGCATCGATGACGACGATCCCAAGAAGAAGACTTGTCTAGCATAACTGTGTCGAGAAATACCTTCCTAGTTAAGAGGGAGTGTTGATGTATATGTAACTTCGGAATGTATTTCATATATATTTATTGTACCCTTATAAGAGATGTGTTATTCCTCTATAAGGAAGTGTTGTCATGTGGATTGACAAGTGTCGCAAGTGTGTGTACTTGCCGATGGGTTATTAGACCACCATGTGTGGGGTCGGCCCTAAATTATATATTATATTGTGGATGTATCTAGATAGACAAGTTTGCCCCATAAGGTCACTGGGAAAATAGGTTAAGTATAAATAAAGATCGGGAGATCTCTATTTGGATCATTCGGAAAGACACACTTCTCTCACTCAAAAAGTGGTGCACTAGTGAGGAGGAGGATCATCTACTCTAGGAGACTATCTCAAGTGTATTTTGGTTGTACTTTGGTTGAGCCATTGCTCTCTCTATCTCTGAGGAAGTTGTGGGGTTTTTCACCTTAGGGTTTTCCCCACGGAAACTCTGTATCTCTTGTCTCTCATGCTTTTGATTCTTGTGATGCTTGTCATGCTTATTGTGATTGTTATGTATTGATATACTGTATATGTTATTCTCTCAGTAAATTTCCAAGAGTATTGTGAATTAATGCTCAAATTTTAACAAGGAGAAGACTATCTCTTGTATTCTGGTTGTATCATTGTTCTATCTATCTCCGAGGAAGTTATTGGGGTTTTTCACCTTTATGGTTTTCCCCAAGTAAACTCTGTGTCTCTTGTGTGCTTGCATTATTGTGTCGATGATTGATATGTTGTAGATTTGCTGTACATGTTGTTCTCTCAATTAATATCCTAGATCAAATTGAAGTAAATTCTAAAAAGTTAACAAAAATTAGATAACAATGCGAAATTAGAATAAGAATAAAAAATATTAAAAATATCTATAGAACATGTTGCCACAATAAGAACAAAAAATAATCACAATAAAATATCCATATCCCATAAACAAGGATAGTAAGCATAAAGCATTAAACGTTTCCCACTTACAAGTGCTCAGTCCAGGATGATCTACCTTGATCCCACCGATAGAGGAAAGGAATTCAAAAAACATCTAAATTCATATGAGTACACCAACTATGTTGTTCTATAATGTCCCAAATAATGATATATATTAATCGCTTAGAATAAGAAAAGACCAAGAAAACCATTTATGCATAATATATTACTTATAAAATCTAGTGTTAATATTCTAATCACCATAAGATTACATTGAAAGCTTCAATAAAACATTTAGGTGTAATCTAAATCCAAAAAAAATTGCAAGCACTCTTTGTAACAACCTCTCTGGATCGCTAATGTGTTTTTGGTGTTTACTTCGTTAGAGGCTTTTGTCAAACGATTTTCACTATTGGTCCTCTGAATGCTGATATGTTTGCAATGTTGTTGCTGATATGTTTAAAGGTTCATTTGGTTCAAGACTTTTGACAAACAGTTCTAGTGCATATGTGTTTATGTTTAATGAGATTACAGATATATTTCTCAAGACATGTTTTCAATGGATTCACAAGAATGGGCATATCAAGGAGATTTTTATTGCATTCAAAATAGAAAGGAATGCAGTACATGTAACTTTGTAAGTGCAAGAATGTGAAACCATATTCCAACTATAAACAATAGAAACAACTCAACAATATAATTTGATTTATTGTATTTCTGACCTGTAAGTCACTGTATTTGACATCCTGTGATATTCTGTCACGGCCCTCTTAATAAAAATACTATATACGGTGAGAGATAAGGCTGATGGATAGAAAAGATGAGGGTTGTAGTAGTTCAACCTATGATGATATATATCCCCTCTTTAGTCCCTTGATCATCTTTTACAGGTGCACTCTCACCTTTTAATGGTTTGATATGCAAATGATGGGTTAAATCCTCTAGACAAGTTACCCACAAAATTAAAGAGATAGACAACCGTCCTGAAAAACATACCCAGTAGAAATGACACAATTTGGTCCCATGTAGGTGGTTATCTTGAATAATATTGAATTTATTGTAAAGGATCCCTTCCTCCATGAGTAGTAAGGGAAAGACATAGCCCTCCTCTATAGATGCCCATGATTTGACTACAATGGTGTGATCTCCTTCTTTAAGTGCCGCAACTACAAATTGCAAAGGATCCCTTCCTCCGTGAGAAATAAAGGAAAGATGCAGCCCTCTTCTAGAGATTCCCACAATTTGACTTCTATTTCTTTAAGTGTTGCAACTACAAATGACTGGTGCAACTGTTTATGAACCCCCACAAACTTTCTTAAGAGGTACATATCTATTTGGGGATCCCCTCAAACTAATAACTAATGTCTTGGTTTCTTCTAAGATCAATATACCAATGATATAGCATCCATGGAACACCCAATATCCCCTATAATAATATATGATCTAGCAAAATGGATAGATGGCAACCAGATTTTCCCTCAAAACCTTGAAAATGTCTACAAATTCCCTAGATCTAACAATAGAGGGTTTGGCCCTCACCAATACCACAAAATTTTTGTAAATGAAAATGGAGACACCATCAATCCATTATACACCAGGCATGAAAGGTTCATGGATTTGAGCGCAATGTCAGTATCATCTATTACAATAGGCACAGGAAATATAACTAGCCATTACAGAATATCGTGTCACTAAGATAGATGTTGAAGAATCTGTGTACTTGCATTTATATTCTAGTGAATGTCGAAGAATATTTATGATTTTATATTGCATTCCTCTGCTCCTTGGATGGCCTCATATACCCACTTAGATATCAGTAAAGCAATGATATGGAATCCATGGAATACCCAATATCCCCTGCAATAATCTATGATCTAGCAAAATGGATGGATGGCAACCAGATTTTCCCTCAAAACCTCGATAATCTCTACAAATGCCCTAGATCTAACAATAGAGGGTTTGGACCTCACTAATACCACAAAATTTATGTAAATGAAAATGGAGGCACCATCAATCCGTTATACACCAGACACAAAAGGTTCATGTCTCTTAGTGCAAAGTTGGTATCATCTATTACAAGAGACGCAAGAAATCTAACTGGCCATTACAGAATATCGTGTCACTAAGATAGATGTTGAAGAATCTGTGTACCTGTATATGTATTATGGTGAATGTTGGAGAATATTTATGATTTCATATCACATTCCTCTGTTCCTTGGATGGCCTCAGATCCCCACTTTGGTATCAGTAAACTAATGATATGGAATCCATGGAACACCCAATCTCCCCCGCAATAATCTACGATCTAGCAAAATGGATGGATGGAAACCATATCTTCCTTGAAAACCTCGACAATCTCCACAAATTCCCTAATAGAGGGTTTGGCCCTCACCAATACCACAAAATTTATGTAAATACAAATGGAGACACCATCAATCTGTTATACACCAGACGCGAAAGGTTCATGGCTCTTAGTGCAAAGTCAGTATCATCTATTACAATATATACGGGAAATCTAACTGCCCATTACAGAATATCGTGTCACTAAGATAGATGTTGAATAATATGTGTATCTATATTTATATTCCAGTGAATGTCAGAGAATATTTATGATTTTATATTACACTCCTATGCTCCTTGGATGGCCTCAATCCCCACATTGGTATCATAGGTGCCATTTGTTAACACGTTGAAAGCAATTTATAATACCTTAGGAGCATATTCGATTCAGTGTACTTGTACTTTGTAATATGTAAAGGCATAAGTTGGCTGGTACTTGTACTTTGTAATATGTAAAGGCATAAGTTGGCTAGTACTTGTAATATGTAATGGAATGTAGTTACGAAGCTAACTAGATTAGTCAGTGTTTTTACATGGCATTGTTAAATTTGTTTTTCTCGAGAGTAAAGGCCAGTGGAAGCATTAACATTACATTAGAATTGCATATGTACTATGAATTGATTCATACATATGGAGGATGCACAGCTTAAAATCCTTGTTCATTAATTTCTCAAAACCACCAGTTTGCATGAGGCTTGGCTCACTTTTAAGGATAAGTTTGAAGTGATGTGAAGGAGGTTCACCCTTGATATATGTTCATATCATAGCATACTAATACTAATAGAAGTTATATATGGTAGCAAGGTAGACAACAATAATAAGCTAGTAATAATAAGCTACTTGGGAATTTTTAAATGAGTATGTAGGCAACACATATTCTTAGTTGTATGCAACTTTATCATTAGTACTCCTTCACATGAATTTTCTTTTCATCGATTACAAAATAGTAATAGGGATAAGTTAAGTGGTCATCTCATTGATTGTTTATTTTGAACATTCAATTCACTACATAGGTGGAAGTTGCCCATGCAGTAGAAGCAGATTACTCATGCAAAGGTCTAAAAATGTCAATTGAAGGGTGCCTACACAGGGAGTGTAAACCAACAGCTACCTTTCCATAAATGTCCAAACACACTATTAATTAAAGGCTCCACTTTGGTGGATGTAAGCATCATCCTTTTGATGACACACCCTAGTTGTTTAGCCTCATGCATGGAAAATTGGCAGTTGGACCAATTGATTAGGAGTGCACATGTGGAAGAGGGAACATTGTTATAGAGTACTCAAGTGGATGTTTGAACCCCAAGAAAGGAACACTTGGTTGATATTTGCACATACAAAGTAGTAGTGACATAAACATAAGGTAAAGGGTGTTAAAGTTTAATATAGATCTGATTTGATAGAAGTAACAGTCTCTTTTTAATTTCTAGCAGATTTTTAACATGTAAATTTGAGATTATATAGTAGTAGTAGATAACCAACAGTAAAGAAGAAACAATCAACCATAGGAACACAATTTTTATACCTTGGGGAAACCTTTAAAAGGAATAAAACCCCAGCAACGAATAAAGTAAATCCTCATAAAAAAGGAAGATTATTCATTGTTTATCTTATTCTCCTCACTAACACCAACGTCATGTGCTAGCTAGTTCAACAAGGGGTGTCCAATCTACATGAGGTGATCTACAATTTACTAAATTCTAACACTGTAGATGGATTTCTCTAAATCCTTGTGCAGTGTTAGAATTTAGTAGATTTATTCCTCATACTATTTTTTTTTTACATTTTGGATTTTTATCTTCTTTTCATGAAAAGTTTTGTTGAAATATATACCCTTCAATAATTCCCTTTCTTTCAATGATGATGTCTCATTTCATCATTAGAAAACACTTAACACTTAGATGACCACATGCATGTGTTGAGATATTGTAACTTCAAAGAATATTATATTTGTACTTTATTATTCTGGAGATGTTTCATTCCTCCTTGAAGACCTTATTGTATATCCGAAGATGTTTATTCCTCCGTCAGATTGTGGTAACTTGGGTTATTAGACTTCCCTAGTGGGGGTCGGCCCTGTATGTGTTATGTGGGTCAAAGGGTTATTAGACCACCCTAGAGGGGTCGGTCCAGTCAGTTGTAGTGGGGTATTTAACCCATTGGTTAAATACGAGCCTACATGTTTTGTGTAAAAGACAAGTCGGAGTAGTGTATAAATAGAGGAGGTGTATTCCTCATTTTACACACACTCACTCACTTGAGAGTGGTGCACTTGTGGAGGAGAGTTCTTCTATGGAGAAGGAGGAGCTTATGCTCAGGGTTACATCTTTGTATATTGCTGGTCATCTAGATTGAGGAAGCTTTACTGGGTTTTCTACCCCATGAGGGTTTCCTAGGATAAATCTATGTCTCTTGTGTTTATGCTATGCTTGTTGTTTCTTCATTGATCCTGTATGTGCTATTATTGTGAAATGGAATGTAATGCTGCTATTTTCTGTCTTAGCATATTAAATCTTAACAGCATGTAGGTTAGAGAAAAGTAATTTATAAGAGTTATATTAATTAGAGAATTACAATAACAAGTGCAGACATAATGATTTTACAAAAACGTTCACTAGGTTCGCCTATGATATCATTTTTTGACACTTCGGAAACATGTCGATATAGCTGAGATACACCCTATAAAGAGGTCTCAGGGATCTATATATTGATGAGAATAACAAATTAGGATACGCTATTGAATCAATGTTCAATCCAATTGATGAAACAATGAGGGAATAACTCACTGAATCCATGACGGTGTGTACAATTTACTAAATTTTAACACTGCAGATGGATTCTATGAATCCATCTGCAGTGTTACAATTTAGTAAATTGCACAAATTCATTGTCAAAATTGTAATTTTCCATTGTCGGAGTGACAAAACTAAAAATGACCAGATAAATGACCAATTGTTATTTGGTCATTTTTAGTTTAGTTCTTATCTCGTGACCAAATTGGTCATTTATCTTGGTCATTTTTAGTTTAGTTCTTATCTCGTGACCAAAATGGTCATTTATCTTGGTCATTTTTAGTTAGCTCACTTAAAATTTCTCAATTTTGGTCATTTATCCCTTGAAAAAACTGTGGTGACCAAATGTTTTGGTCGCCTGGTCACTTATCTCTCATTTTGTACTAGTGGAAGGATACCAAGTATACTATTAAAGAGCCAGCGACACCGAAGGGTGTCCATACTACCGGAGATGTATTGCAGCGACTGCAAAAATTGAAGTACAACGACCATGATATTTTGGTATATCCAGAGTGCACTTAGCGCACATACATTGAGAGAGCACATGGAGATGGAGGTCCAATCACGAGGGAGCCAATGTATTGGGCGTTGGGGTTGGAGCGATCAGGGCTCCTATGAATAATTCACATGTCGAATTTTGGGAGTTCAGTGGAAGCGAACGCATGTATAAAGCAACTACTGGTTTTATTTAATGGCGGATATTTATGGTTGGATACGAAGATTCCAATCACTGTCGACCTCATATCACAGATCACTAGATTACCCAAGGCCAGGGTAGATCCTTTGCAATACTTCCAAGGGAAGGACAATGATAAGAAGCTTGCTACGAAGAAGAAGACCAAGTATGGGGTGGAGAAAAACACCTGAGGATACTTGATCAACCCAATCAACGATCAGGCCATGAGGATCGCAACAAAGTTACTAGCAATTAAGATTGTAAGGAAGAATCACCCCAACCAGTGTACATCAGGGGTGATTTCATTGGCAGAATAGTGTGCGGCAGGAGTTCAAATGAACTTGTCACTATTTTTGTTAAATGAGCTAATGGAGGATGCAGTAGCAGCCCAAGAAAAAGGTAAACCATTCACATACTCGTGGATTTTACTATTGATTGCACTGGTTGCATGGATGGAGCCACTGCAGTACCAGGGTATGGAGACAAAGATAGCCAAAGTGTGTCGAGGGGCATGATATCAGAATTTATGGGATTTGAACGACAAGGATAGGAAAATAGGTAACATCATTCAATTTTATATTTACCTAGAATAGCTACGAACAAAAGTGGTGAAGATTCTGTGACTGATGGAGAATGAAGCAATAAAGTACAGGAGGATCTCAAGGTTTTTTGTGGGGCCGCATGACATATTCATTCAAGCGCACGCAAACCCACAAAAGAATTGGCTCATGATGCAATACAAATTGAGCAAAGAGGAACTAGATGCCATTATAGAAGAATGGCCAGAATAATGGAAAGTTCCAGTGAACGAGGATCAACTGTCAGATCCAGAAGACAAAAATCCACCATATGTGCTGAAGGTGCAAGGAGAAACAAAATATTTAGATGATGAGGGAGAAGGAGCGAGCGACCAATCACGCACCGCAAGCCATGATGGTGCATCATCAAAAAATCCAACATATTCGGAGCTATAGTATCAACGGCAGGAAGCAATAACAAAGAATAGGATGGATAGAAGCAAGGGGATTTCTACCATCGGTCTCACCGACCAACAAATGAACTAGCTACTTGAGAAGATAACGACTGTGGCAGAGGAGAACCGCACGAAAATAACACAACCTGGGACTGAATACTTCCATAAGGTATCACGGTTGTTGTAGACATTGAGAACTGCAATCATGGAAATGAGGCTGCAGGGCAAGCCGAGTACATTAGAAGAAAGGAGATTCGATGTGGATATCGACACTCAGTGATGGATATTAGAAATATTACCTAGTGCGATCACGACAGGAGATGAAGATTTGGATGCCACGCTGCGAGGAAAATACTTCATCATCCTAGACTTGAACATGCTCCCAATGTTTATGTTGCATTACACTTACACCGGGGTGAGTGAAGAGATCAATGACCACGAAGCATCAGGGAATGATCAGATGGTCAGCTACAATAGGAAGGTGCGAAGCGTTGAAGTGGATATCAAATGGCTCCGTGAAGAGAAATAAGTAGTAATGGGTGAAAGGAAACAAGCGATGAAGGAAAGAAGAATATTGTAACATGCAATCTCCATGGCATGTGAAGACACACCAAATATAGGAAAATATATGCTTATGAAAGAAAAGGCATTGAGGTTGGGTGCAGTCATTGCAGACCTCCGAAAAGATAATGAGGAACTACAAAAAAGGGTGGTGCCGGGCACACCGCAAGAGAAATTAGAGGAAAGGAAGACTGCCATTGAGGAGGCCACAATAAAGATCGTGGAATATGTGTCGCAATTTTGGGGAAGTCTCGTCCAAGACGAGTGGTTGCACCAGCTGAATGTGCAACTCGACGAGGTGGAGGCGCAATTGGAGGCATTGAAGGGATCGCTTAAGGCGATGCCCCAATTAGCACAAATGACAAAGGCGACATAATTAAAAGAGATACAACATCATGTCAACAAGGCGCATGCAAGGAAACAAATAAGAACATCGCACTTAGATTAGCTTTAGATGAAAGAAGAGCTACTCGCGGTCGAAGCGATGTTAGGAATGACACAGGTAAAAGAAAATCTAAATAAAGTACACCATGCAGGAGGATAACACCCATCAGAGAAAGAAGTAGAAGAGTGTGCAACACTCAAAGTAGCAGCTAAGGAAGCTGTCGATCAGATCAAGAAAGCTTACGATGAATTCAAAATGTAGGTGAATGCACCAACAACATCCAGCTGAGGTGGATTGAGGGTGAACGACAAGTTTGTGTTGGGGGCTTATTGGCACGAGGCGAAGGTGCACAAGTTTTGGTATATTCAGTGGAGAAAGGGTCGGCGAAAAGAATAAAGGACCATTCATGGAGCGCAAGAAGGCAAATAATGCTGAACAAGTGGTTAAGTAGTTAGTTATTTAATGAGTCACTCTGCGAAGTGGACCAAGTGTAATGGCCAAGTGAGCCTATAAATAGATTATCATTGTAAGCCTAAGGGAATCATCTTCATGCTTATGTTTTTTTATCTTTATCTTGATCTTTGTTTTGGATCCATCTGTCTTTTGGCATCTATTGTGATCTGATTTGCAATTCACAACTTTTGTGTTTTGACTTTCTATTTTTTCTGCGGATGGATTCTGTAATGTATAAGACTGGATGAAGGGTAATGAGAAGAATTATGTTGTCGATATCTTGGTATTTTTGTAAACTGTTGCAGTGTGATTAAATATGTTTTGTCTCAATGGTTGAGCTCGCAGCATGGTTAAATATGTTTTATGAATGAAAGTGCGATATATCGCAGATCTGTTACATATGCTTCGATAATTCGTTATTGAGTAGAATTGATTAATATGTCGACTAGATGATGATTATGTTTTGGTGCAAATGTTGATTATGTAGATCTTCGTGTTACATTGTGATTGAATGTGAATAATGCATGTCCTCTGTGATCTGCGAAAATGTGGTTCCTGTAGCCCCCTTAGATATCTCAGGTGAGACTTCACTTGCTTTGCGGGTGTTATTGGAAAGGATAAAACCTTTCTGGGACGATGTCTGTGGGAGTCTGTGTTGAGGTTTTTTTATGACAGTGCGGTGTGAAACCTTGTCGATAGATTTGTGTCAACAATTTTCCGATGAATCATTAATGAAGTTGCGGGACATGAATGCTATTCTTTCATTGATGGATTTTTTGGCTATAATCAGGTACCTATTGCAGAATAAGACCAACATAAAACAACATTTGTATGTGAATTTGGATCCTTTTCTTATAGAGTCATTCCATTTGGACTTAAGAATGCACCAACTATATTTTCCAGGATAGTGGTAAAATCATTTCAATAGTATATATATAAAACCATTGTAGTCTATTTCGACAACTGAAAAGTATATTCATTACTAAAAGTCATATCTAGTATCTTTGACTAATGTTAGAATGCTTCCGATAGATACAACTATCCCTAAACATAAACACATGCATATTTGCTACTCCAATTGGCATTCTACTCAGACACATTGTTTGTAAGGAAGGGATTAAAGTCGATTATTCCAAAATAAAATTCATCCTCGATTTGAAACCTCCAGGGAATCCTAAACAAGTTCGCATAATTCTTGGTCATACAGAGTACTACAGGAAATTCATCAAGCACTATTCTGATCTGACATATCTACTGGAAGAGTTACTTAAAGAAAATAAAGACTTCACATGGTCAGAAGAATGTGCAGAGTCATTCAAATGACTTAAGAGAAAACTAGTCAAGCATCAATCCTACAATTTCCAAATTGGTCAATTCAATTCCATGTTAATATTGACACATCAGGCATCGCAGTCGGTGCAATTCCGACTCAACCAACAAAAGATGGGATGGACCACTTGAATGCATACACCAGCCAAAAATTAATTAAGGATGAAAGAAACTATTCCACAACAGAGAGAGAAGCTCTAAGAATGGAGTTTGCACTTCAAAAATATCGGCATTATGTTTTAGAAAATACATTTAAATTTTATATAGACTATCAATCTCTCAAGTATCTAGTTAAAAAACCTCTGTACCATGGTCGACTTTATCGATGGTTACTTTTCTTTCAGGAGTTTGAGTTTGAAATCATTGTCCGACTAGGGAAAAGCAATGTTGGACTCGACCATATATCACGGGTTGAAACAAGAGAAGATCCTCACGGTATCGATGACGAATTACTAGACGCCCATCTATTTTGTGTTGATCCCATCCCAACAAAGTTGTAGGACAGCAAAATTCCTGAAACAAGAACAAGCACCTCTAGGAATGCCAGAAAATAAATGAAAGATACTTGCAATGAAAGTTGTACCTTATACTCTCATAAATGGATTTCTATATAAACTTGGAATCAATGATGTACTCAAACGATGCGCTCTAGACTATGAGCACTAAGATATTATCAATGAAGCCCATAGTGGACCTACTGGAGGACACTTTCACGCCGACATGAATGTGGGGAAAAATTTACAATTTGGTATCTGGTGGCCCACTATATACAAATACTGCATAGATCAAGTAAATAAATGTGACAAATTCCAAAGACTAGGTTGACTGTTACCAAAGAAGGAAATGCCATTGATACCCGTCAATCATAGTCTAACATTTGAAATATAGGCAATCAAATTTATTGGACCATTTCCAGTACCTAGCTGATGAATTGGAGCTTGTTATATTATTCCTGGAGTCGAATATGTTACAAAATGGGCGGAAGATGAAGCTGTCGAAGCCCGTTCTAGTGACATAGCAACAAAGTTCATATATGAGAATATCGTCACAATATTTGGTTTCCACTCGACTCTTATCAGTGATAGAGGGACACATTTTCTCAATAAGAAGATATCGGTATTATGTTAGGAACCCATGTCTTTACTTTGTTAGTATGTTGTTGTTGGACGCATATGCTTTGTAAGTCATCCCGTAGTATTTGTTAATCAATAGTTTGTGTTATTGTTGTTGGCGCATATGCTTTGTAAGCCGCCCGTAGTAGGGTTAATCCATAGTTTGTAACGGCCCATGGTTTCGACCCATAGTATTGGTGCCTAGAATTAGTATATAAGTGTGTGTTGAGACCTATGAAGGCACCGTGAAGTTATTTGTATTGAGCTTGCTCAAAGGAGGTTGCCCCCTCGAAGTGGCCTGTGATCAATACAAAAGTGATTCTGAGTTCTGTCATTTCTGCTATTTCGCGTATTCTTGTTAATTAATTGTTGCAGGTGCCTCACATCTGGTATCAGAGCACTTTCTTGGGCTCGCTGGGTGAAATTTCTGCCAAAATTTTTTTTCACATCTGTTGCAGGTTCGGATTTGGGAATAATCCCCATCCGCTTAACTGTGGGAAGTACTTGGGCATAATCCCTAAAACTCATTGTGAGGAGTACCACAGGAACCCTGAAGTAGCTGGCCCATTGAGAGGACCTGCCAGCGAAAAGGGAAACAACCCCTACCTGATTGACTAGTTTCCACCCGTGAGGTAAACCAAGAGCTGTCGTTTGTGGCAAAGCGGTTATCAGTTTTACCTGAGCCGTGGAGTGAGGGGCATTGCCCCAATACGCAAGCCGTCAGACAACATTGGTGGCCGAGTGAAACCCCTGAACTGTTAGGAAGCCACACATACTTGGGGTCCATATCTACTTTCAGCTGAACTATTGTCGATCATTGCTGCGCCATTTCAGATCTATTTTGCAAGCCGTTCCAGATTCAGCCGTTTTCAGTCCATTCGGCGCTGTTCCAAATTTCTTTCGAGCCGTAGCCGCTCCAGTCTGAGATAAAAAAAATAAAAAATAAAAAAAATAAATAAATAAATAATTCAGTATTTTCTCCATATCTCCCTTATTTTTACTCTGTTTCCCTTGAAATTTTCGAGGAACCCCTGTCATCCCATTCTGCATATTTCAGTCCTGAGGACCCTATCCTCAATTCCCCTTCCCAAAGCCCGAAATCCCACATTTGTCTATTTTTAGGGTTTGCCATAACTTCCTCAGATTTCACCCAATCACCTTCAAATTTTGCCGCAAAGTTCCTTTCTGAATTCTACTTCTTTGTTCCCCTCTGCCAAATTTTCCCATTCTTTCAACCCGCTTCTGAAATCCTCATTTTTGCTTCCCTATCTATCCAACAGTGTCCAAAATTTAGTCAAACCCCAATTACCCTTCTGATTTTTTCCCAAATCCAAATTTTCCCTTACTGAAGTAGTTCCTGTTTTTGTTTTCCTACCCAGTCAGATAAAAAAAAAAAAAAAAAAATCCTGGTTATGGTTGTCACCCGTGCAGGAGCAAAAACCATGGAGGAAGCACTTGCAGCCATCCAAGCCAAACTCCAGGATCTGGATGAAAAATTTCTCGGTCTCCATCTTGAACATTCAGCTATGAACAACAAACGGCAGTCCGAGTCTTCAGTAGACAATGGGTTCTCTGCTTCCAGCAATTTCCGTGGTCCGAAGCTTGATTTTCCTCGCTTCAATGGTACCGATCCAACTGGATGGATCTATCATGCAGAACAGTCATTCAGTCTGCATAATACTTTTGATGCCAACAAAGTTCCACTGGCATCCTTTCATTTGGAACAGGAAGCTCTTCAATGGTACCGCTGGTACATCAAGGCTCATCCAGAGCCCAACTGGCCAGACTTTTGCCAGCTCCTTTTGCAATGATTTGGTCCTAGTGCTTTTGATGACTTCACAGGAGCCCTCACTAAACTTCGCCAAACTGGCACTGTGAGAGAGTATCAAACCGAATTTGAGAATCTAGCCAACCACACCGAAGGATTGTCTGATGAATTTTACCGGAGTTGTTTTATCAGTGGTCTAAAGGATGCCATTCGCTCTGAGGTCAAAATGTTCTTCCCCAACACAATGATGGAAGCACTCGGGTTGGCTAAGTTGGAAGAAGACAAGCTTGCAGCCCAACAACGCTCCAAGCCCACTTTTGTTCCCTTCCGAAATATGGGTTCTCAGCGACCACCTATAACGCAGGCTCCTCGACCGACTCCTATCAAGCGTTTGTCTGAAACAGAGATGCAAGCACGCACAGAAAAGGGGATTTGCTATAATTGTGATGAGAAATTCACTCGGGGACATAGATGTGTTCAGCAAAAGCTCTATCTCCTGGATGTGGAGTCTCCGCCTGCCTCGGAAATGGGTGATGAAGATCCAGAAACATTGGATGCCCCGGTCGACAGTCAGGAACCGCCTATTGACCCTCCGTCTCAGGATGACCAGCCAGAGATATCTCTCCATGATTTAGCTGGAATCACCACCCCCCAAACAATGTGGGTCAGGGGTTACTTCAAGAAGCTTCCTCTTACAATCCTCATTGATTCTGGTAGCACTCATAATTTCATTGACCCTCGGATAGCCAAACAAGCTGATTGTTTTATCCATCCTTGCTCCAACTTTGAAGTCATGATTGCCAATGGGGGCACCTTACCTTGCAAAGGGAAGTGTCGAAATGTGCGTATCTCTATGGGAGATTATATCTTGCGCTCGGACATGTTTGCCTTGCCCTTAGGCGGATGTGATGTGGTTTTGGGTGCTCAATGGCTACGCACACTCGGACCTATCTTATGGGATTTTGTCGAACTTTGGATGTAGTTTTCCCTCAATGGACACAAACACTCATTGACAGGATTACAACCAGGTTCTCTCAACATCATCATTTCACATCGCATGGAAAAACTCCTCAAGAAGAGTTCACATGGTGTCATCGCTCAGATCCATTCCATCCAGATGCAACCATCAGCGGTCTCCACTACTCCTTTGGATCTACAACAAATTCTGGATCGATATACAGGTGTCTTTGCTGAACCAGTGGGATTACCACCTTCCAGACCAGAAGACCATCATATTCAGCTCCTTCCTGGAAGCGTTCCTCCCAACATCAGGCCCTATCGCTACCCATTTCACCAAAAAACGGAGATTGAAATGCTCGTTCGGGACTTATTGAAGCAAGGTATTATTCGCCCAAGCACTAGCTCCTTTTCTTCTCCAGTTATTCTTGTCCGCAAAAAAGATGGGTCATGGCGCCTCTGCATTGAATTCCGAGCACTTAATCACCT
This sequence comes from Larix kaempferi, assembly GCA_027924585.1. Taxonomy (NCBI): domain Eukaryota; kingdom Viridiplantae; phylum Streptophyta; class Pinopsida; order Pinales; family Pinaceae; genus Larix; species Larix kaempferi. The sequence goes on along the minus strand of BSBM01000223.1, from coordinate 4,714,704 downwards.
CACCATCAAGGATAAGTTTCCAATTCCTGTTTTTGATGAGCTTCTTGATGAGCTTCATGGGGCTCACTTTTTCTCCAAGTTGGATCTTCGTTCTGGGTATCATCAAATTCGGGTTCATGAGGATGATATTCCTAAAACAGCTTTTCGCACACATGATGGCCATTATGAGTTTTTGGTCATGCCCTTTGGCCTCACTAATGCTCCTTCCACATTCCAGGCCTTAATGAATAAAATATTTCGACCCTACTTGCGGAAATTCATTCTGGTATTCTTTGATGATATCCTCATCTACAGTAAAACATGGGATGAACATCTCCAGCATCTGGATCTTGTCATGCAACTTTTCTCTGACCATCATCTCCATGCCAAGCAGTCTAAATGTGTTTTTGGACAAAAGGAAGTTGAGTATCTCGGGCACATTATCTCAGCACAAGGGGTTCGCGTGGATCCTGCCAAAATCGAGGCCATGAACAATTGGCCACATCCTCAGACACTCAAGAGCCTTCGTGGTTTTTTGGGGTTGACTGGCTACTACCGCAAGTTTGTCAAGGATTATGGGAAGATTGCAGCTCCATTAACTGCTCTATTAAAAAAAGATGCTTTTACATGGACACCTGATGCTCAGTGTGCATTTGACAAACTAAAACAAGCTATGTGTACTACACCTGTGCTAGCTATGCCCAATTTTTCCAAGCCCTTCACTATTGAGAGTGACGCTTGCGGCAATGGACTTGGTGCTGTTCTCCTTCAAGATGAACACCCAATCGCGTTCACCAGCAAAGCCCTTTTAGGTAAGAATTTAGCTGCCTCTACCTATGAGAAGGAAATGATGGCTATTTTGCATGCAGTACAGAAGTGGCGTCCATACCTATTAGGGAATCATTTCTGCATCAAGACTGATCACCAGAGTCTGAAATATTTCTTGGACCAGCGTGTCTCCTCCCCGACACAACAGAAATGGGTTAGCAAACTCATGGGTTATGACTATGAGATCACTTACAAGAAGGGTAAAGACAATATTGTGGCAGATGCTCTTTCTCGCACATTTGATGCCCAAGGTTCTCTTTCAGCTATTTCTATGCCTGTTCCAAATTGGTTGCAATCTGTTCAACAGGGTTACGTCAATGACTCTTCCTTATCTCATATCATCCAATGCTTGACCAACAATCCTTCGGCTGTCCCACATTACTCTTGGGATGGTGCTTCTCTGCGATACAAGGGTCATCTGGTGCTTCCCCAAAGCACAGATCTTCAACAGGTTGTCTTCTATGAACTCCATGCTTCTCCATCGGCCGGGCACTCTGGGTTCCTCAAAACATATGAACGAGCACGGCGTAACTTCTTTTGGCAGGGCATGAAAAGGGCAATTCAACAGATGGTGGCCGAATGTGATACCTGTCAGTGCAATAAGGGTGAAACAACACTCCTTCCAGGATTGCTTGAACCCTTTCCCATACCTACACGGATTTGGACAGATATTTCTATGGATTTCATAATTTGAAGGGCTCCCTAAATCTGGCGGGAAGACAGTGATTCTCGTTGTGGTTGATCGTCTCTCCAAATATAGTCATTTTTGCGCTCTCAACCATCCCTATACAGCCTCCTCTGTCGCTCAAATTTTTATGGACCAGATCTTTCATCTTCATGGCATCCCTTCTTCCATTGTCTCGGATCGTGATGCGACTTTCACTAGTCATTTTTGGACAGAACTATTTCGCCACACTGGCACCAAACTGAAGATGAGCTCAGGGTATCACCCACAAACAGATGGTCAGACTGAAATTGTCAATAAATGCTTGGAAACTTATCTTCGTTGCTTCACCTCTGAACAACAACATCAGTGGGCAAAGTGGCTCCCTCTCGCTGAATGGTGGTACAATACCTCTTACCATACTGCCTCTAAAATGACCCCATATGAAGCATTCTACGGTCAGGCACCTCCAACTCTTCTTCCATACACCCCCACCAGTTCACCAGTTCAGGAAGTTGACAAGGTCCTTCGCAACCGCAATCAGATTCTTCACATTTTGCGGGACAATCTTCACATGGCAAGAAATCGCATGAAGCAACAAGCTGATCAGCACTGTTCGGAGCGCACTTTTCAAGTCAGTGATATGGTTTTTCTTCGTCTCCAGCCGTACAAACAATCCTCCTTGAAACTCAAAGGGCGTCATAAGCTCGCTCCAAAGTTCTATGGGCCATATCGGATCCTTCAGAGGATTGGGTCCGTTGCTTATAAATTGGAACTTCCTCCTTCTTCCCGCATTCATCCAGTCTTTCATGTCTCTTGTTTGAAGAAAGTTCTTGGCACCAACATCAGCGGCCAAACGATTTTACCCGAACTGGATAATGAAGGATCCATCCTTTTGGAGCCAGAGGCCATCCTCAATCGGCGCACGCGTCAGCTTCGCTCTCGTTCTATCACAGAGGTCTTAATTCAGTGGCACGGCATGCAACCAGAGGATGCTACATGGGAACCACTCCTTCAGATTCAACAACAATTTCCACATCTAAAGCTTTGAGGACAAAGCTTTTTTTAAGGGGGAGGGGATGTTAGGAACCCATGTCTTTACTTTGTTAGTATGTTGTTGTTGGACGCATATGCTTTGTAAGTCGTCCCGTAGTATTTGTTAATCAATAGTTTGTGTTATTGTTGTTGGCGCATATGCTTTGTAAGCCGCCCGTAGTAGGGTTAATCCATAGTTTGTAATGGCCCATAGTTTCGACCCATAGTATTGGCGCCTAGAATTAGTATATAAGTGTGTGTTGAGACCTATGAAGGCACCGTGAATTTATTTGTATTGAGCTTGCTCAAAGGAGGTTGCCCCCTCGAAGTGGCCTGTGATCAATACAAAAGTGATTCTGAGTTCTGTCATTTCTGCTATTTCGCGTATTCTTGTTAATTAATTGTTGCAGGTGCCTCACATATTATGAAATGAATTCATGATCGATCATCTGAATAGTACTTCGTACCATCCGTAGTCCAATAGAGAAATCGAATAATTTAATAAAACATTAACTAACGACCTCACAAAGCTCTGTAATATCGAGAAAGATGACTAGGTTGATATGATACCAGCTATCCTATGGGCATACAGAACATCATACAAACGTTCGATTGGACATATGCCATTCATATTGTTCTATGGGAAAGAAGTAGTCATCCCGTTACATTTCAAGTAGAAAGAACCACTCATTGCAGATTTACATCATTTGGATATCGATAAATCTATAGATAATAGACACACCGACCTCTCCAAGTTAGAAGAACATCATCGAATTTCCATTCAGCATTAGGAGATTCAAAAACAATAGCAGAAGGCATGGCATGATCGTAACATTCAAAACAAAAATATATCAGTCGGTCACCTAGACCTATTATATGATAGTTGGATTAAAGGAAAACTAAATAATATGCATACAACATGGCTCGGTTCATATGTTGTTGAATAAATCAATCATAATGGCTCTGTCCGACTGAGAAAACTATAGGGAAAAGTATTTTCCAAATTTGTTAATGGTGCTAGATTGAAGCGCTACAACTATTAGGTCAGGTATGACGTCGACTAAAGGGTTGTATCATCATTCGATTGACTGTTATGTCTTAGAAACTAAGTACTATAAAAATCCAACAACAAAGATACTCAGCATCGACCATCAAAAATACGTCGGCTCATTTAGAACCACCATTGGACCGACTGATCGTAACATCTCCCATGCAAAATGTCACCGGAAGCATGATTCAAATATTCTCTTCACACAAGTTACACAAGCAAGCAACCATTATTAGTGCCATCGGAGTCATCGCCACTTTAGATATTATCATGTAAACTACCGCCATGTTATCATCTAACTCACTTTTAAGGCATCAATCTAATCGATACACGTACGATCCCTCTAGAAAATATGTAGTCATTGCAAGTAATATCTGTAGCCATCGCCTTGCCATACTTCGACATTTGTCATTTCTTCATCAGTCCCATCCTTGTCGAGTCACCACTTCGTTATCCATTCCCAATCTAAGCTATAAAAGGCTGATCATACCCCACTTAACTCACCGTGAAACCTTGGGAAACGATGGCTTTAGTCTTCATACACTTACTTGTACAAGACAAGAAACACTAAATTTCATTTTTATTACACCCTAGTTAATTTCTGAACTCTTTGGGATGAAGAATCGCTTTGTTGGTGGGGGAGATATTGTAGGAGCCTAATCGAATAGTCGACTAGGTCCTCCACCGACTATGGTCAGCTCAAATCCGTTGGTCAGTTATTAGACCAATTGTTAACTGTAACTGAATAATTGTCTGTAATATGTATAAATAGGCTGTAGAGTTGACATCATGAGAGATATCTATGCACTAATATTATATTATGCTTTGGCTATATTGATATAAGGCGTGTTGTTGCTATCCCACTTACTCTATATGATTATGTGATGTATGTATGCATGTGACTCTTTCTCTATATTAGTATAATGTGCCACTAGTAACCGATGTAACCCCCTAAAATACAAAAGTATTTTAGAACCAGATTCCATTTGGAGTCTTTGATACCAAGTTTGGTGCGTAAGGTATTGAAAATATTGGTGAACTCAGACATTGTTCGGTTCCTCTCGTGACGCAGTGTGGTCCATATCATGTACTAGTATTCATAGTTTCCAACAGGGAAATATTGATCCTTAACCACATCCATAAAAGATTCCCAAGTGGGTCTGGGTGTAAACATTCCAGACTCCTCTGTGATCCATTTCTCATAGTAGGTATCCCACCAATATTTGACATGGGGAACAAACTTAAGGAGTGAAAAAGTTATCTTCTCACTATTAGAAAAATTTTGGACCGAAAAATAACCCTATAGCAAATTTATCCATTTTTCCAAAGCATCTGCATCTATTTGATCTTCAAATACAAGAATATTGAGATTAAATTGTACCTTGAAGGGGGCGGCACATCCAAAGTGGCTGCTTGATGTAAATGCCTCTATTGTTTTCAGAAACTGTTGGAGGATTTGGGAGAAACTGTCCATCATCTTGTTCCTTTGTCACGTGAGTGATTACTCGAGCAAAAATTTGAAAGGATCTCTTTCTCCTTCATCTCTCATTTATTCTATCATGGGAGGCCATCGAGTTTGGCAAGGGAGGTATTTCAAAGGCTCAACTAGTTCGAGATCCAGCTCCTTGTACACTGACCTCGTCAAGGACATGCACCGAGAGACAAATAAAGAGAATACCACTTTGATACCATTGATATATATTTATGAAGGAACGAAAAGAACCATATAAATTTAACAAAGACAATGAAATACAATAGAACACACTTTCTATTAATAAGCAAAATATGCAGAAATTGTAAAAGAAATAGACTTGCTGAATGAAGGCAGCTTATCTCTAAGAAGAGATGTGACGACTATGCGCATTCTATTACAATTATTACAATCAGGCTAAAAGGCCTTTTAACATGATAATAAAAAACCTAACCACCAAGACCATAACCCCGGATTATGAAATGCGAAAAGGTTTGTGGACCCCGTTATGGTTAGTTGATAAATCAACTTCATTGGGGCGTAACTTTTTCATACAATCTCTATTTAGGGTGCTCGATACATAGTTGGAAAGGTCTTACCAAGGAGTGTTGATGTATATGTAACTTCGGAATGTATTTCATCTGTGTCTTTTATATATATTGATTGTACCCTTATAAGAGATGAGTCATTCCTCTATAAGGAAGTGTCGTCATGTGGATTGACAAGTGTCGCAAGTGTGTGTACTTGCCGATGGGTTAGTAGACCACCATGTGTGGGGTCGGCGCTGAAATATATATTATAATGTGGATGTACCTAGCTAGACAAGTCGGCCCCATAAGGTCACTGGGCAAACAGGTTAGTATAAATAGAGATCAGGTGATCTCTATTTAGATCATTCGGAAAAGTACATCTCTCTCACTCAGAAAGTGGCACACTAGTGAGGAGGAGGATTATCTGCCACTAGGAGACTATCTCAGTGTATTTTGGTTGTACTTTGGTTGAGCCATTGCTCTCTCTATCTCTGAGGAAGTTGTGGGGTTTTTCACCATAGGGTTTTCCCCACGGAAACTCTGTGTCTCTTGTCTCTCATGCTTTTGATTCTTGTGATACTTGTCATGCTTATTGTGATTGTCATCAATTGATATACTGTATATTTTATTCTCTCAGTGAAGATCCTAGAGTATTGTGAATTAATGCTCAAAATTTAACATGGTATTAGAGCTAACCTGAGAAGAAGACATTTTGCAGTGACGGAAACTTGAGTTTCTTGTTTATTGGGTTTCTCTCCACAGATTTTGGAAAAGCAGTATAGTAGATTGACTCTACGCATCAAGGCGCATCTATCTATCCATTCAGAATTCAATTTCGAGCTTTTTTAGATTTGACCCTAAAACTTAGGGTTTCCACAAAAATAGGAATTTTTGAAATCTGAAGACATAGCTAGAAGCGCCTTGCAAACATCGAAGTTTAGAGCTTTGGATCGATATTTTTGGCTGGGTATATATCCAGGAAACTTTAACCCTAATTCAGGGCTCTCCCTAGTGAACCCAAGAGGACAAAAAGGAAAATATGAAGGGTAAAACCGTGCTGATCTCAAATTCTGAATGCACCAAGCTGATCAGCTCATCAAAGCACATCTTTCTATCCTTTCAAAAAATTGAAATTCACATTTTTAATTTTTAGGGTTTTTTCCGACAAACCCTAATCCGGTACCAGATCCAGTTTTCAGCATTTCAAGTGGTAAGACCTAAATCTTTTCTATTTCCATTTGAAGTACTCTTTAAGATGTATCACCACACCAAGCTTGAGGATAAGCTTGAAGGGGCTGATAACTTCTGAGCTTGGAAGTATAGGATTGGGCTAATCCTAGAAGAAAATGAGTTGGACTCATATATAAAAGAAGACATCCCTATCCCAGAGGATGAAGAGGCTAAAGTATTGCATGAGAAGAACTTGGTCAAGGCAAAGAGAATCATTGTTGATTCTATCAAAGACCATCTCATACCCCATGTGTCTTCTCCAAAGACACCCAAAGAGATGTTTGACTCTTTAACCAAGCTATTTGAAGGGAAGAACATAAATCAGAAGATGACCCTACGGAACCAATTGAAAGGGGTAAACCATTAAATCTTATTTTTCAAGAGTCTCCCAGATCAAGGAACAACTAGAAGCAGTGGATGAAATGGTAGAGAATGGTGAAGTTGTCATGACCACTCTGAATGGCTTACCTAGGTCATGGGACTCCTTCATTCAAGGAATCTGTGCAAGAAAGAAGTTGATTTCCTTCAGTAGACTACGAGAAGAATGCTCACAAGAAGAAGCAAGGCTTGTGGCACGAGAAGAAAAGATGGGGAATGAAGATCAAGCTCTCACAGCTCACACCAAGAAAAGGAAGTCCAAGAGAGAGCCATCTCACTCCAAGAAATCTTCACATCACTTCAAAGAAAGAAGAATATGCTTCACCTATAATGAGAAAGGACATATTGCCATAAATTGTCCCAAGAACAAGAAGGACAACAACAACTCCAACAAGAAGAAGAAGGGCAGCAAAAGAAGGTTTCATGCTCATGCTGCCGAGGATGATGAACCACCCAAGAAGAAGGCTAGGGAAGAAAGCGATGATAACTCATCAAGTGAAGAAGAGTATGTTCTGATCTCTGCTCTCACGGGTACTATCCCCCATGGTTGTAACGATTGGTTGATTGATAGTGGGGCTTCCAAACACATGACTGGGTTTAAGAAATCTTTTGTGAATTTATCTAAACATGAATCACCCCATAAAGTGAAACTTGGGGATGATTATCAATACCCAATCAAAGGAAGTGGTGAAGCCTCCTACAACCTAGATTCTGGAAAATATTTGAAGATGAAAGAAGTCCTTTATGTACCTGGGCTCAAGAAGAACTTACTATCCATCTATGCATTGGATGCAAAAGGTATGAGGGTTGCATTTGTAGATGGCCAAGTCCTAATGTGGCCAAAGGGTAAAACAATCGATGATGAAATAGTGATTGGAGAGCAAGAGGGAGGTTTGTACAAATTGAAGGGACAACCTGAACATGCCATGGTCACATAAAGACAAAGATTCATCCATAGTCATGGATCACATAGAGGTATGTATAATTTGTTTTTGAAAAAGTTAACTAATGAGTTATGCAGGTCATTGAAGAGAACAAGAACACATTGCTAGATATAACTAGAAAATATGGTGAGCAGGTATGTGTTTCTTATATCATAGGATCTATCATATAAGTATGCATGGCATGATTGATGATGATTGTTCATAAAGTCATAAGTGTGAATAATCATGGGTATATGCATATCATGTGTCTTACCTTAATTAATGATATGACTAACCAGAAGAGTCATAGGTTTGAGTAATTACAGGTTTAAACATGTTATGTTTCTTATGATATGACTAACCATAAGAGTCCTATATAAACCTTAATGCTTATTATTTCTGTTTGAAATGATCATGACTATACATGCTTGAGATTATTGTGTTTTAATAGTATACTAATGAATGTATGATTTTGTATGAGATCACAAGGATAACACAATCATGATACTAATAAGCATGCATAGGGACCAAGTATGAATATGAGCTCAAGAACAGGTAATCCAGGAAGCAAAGATCAAGAGGGAGCACACTCCAATGGTTTCTGCAAGGGTGCAGATATTCAGAGGGAGTTGTCCATCTCTCTACATTCCACAATAGAAAGGTGTAGAAGGACTCCAGTAGCTCCTGCAAGGAAGCAAAGTCTCATAGGGAGTCCACCCAACAAACAAACAAAGATAAGTATTTTAATTATCATTTCTTGCATATTTAAATAAAATTGTTCAATGATGTATATGCTCATGTTCCTAGACTTAGGATATGTATTGTGCATATTAGAATGATTGCATTAATGAACAGTATACTACTAATATGCATGTGATGGGTAAGTGGCCTATGGCACTGTACAACATTCCATTGCTACTTATCTAGAATGAAACCTCTTTGCTGACATGTTGGGAGTAGTGCAAACTCTTAACAATGTTCTGGTAGAGACTGGAAGGCATCTAGAAAGTTATGGAACATGGATAAATGTTGTATTGAAGCATTGGCTAAGATAATTGCATGACTATGTGAAATATTTCTTTATGTGTAAGAATTTGTTCTGAAAATTATGAGATGTTTCTAATCATGCAAATTAACTTGTTTTGTAGGAAAGATCGTATACCTTCACCTACAAAAGAAGGACTACAACATTTGTTCAAAGAAACAAAATTATCTATTGAAGATATTGAAGTTCCCAGGACACGGGAAGAATGCCATGATCCATCGATCATGAAGAATGATGTTTGGGATGTAGTCCCAAGAACTGAAGGGAAGTTTTGTTATGACTTCCATATGGATCTATCAGATCACACATGCTGCAGATGGTAGCATAGAGAAATATAAAAGTGATGAAATAGGAGATACACCAGATGGATTTCAAGACTGCTTTCTTGAATGGTGTAGTTGAAGAAGAAGTATATGTGGACGAGCCATTTGGTTTCAAAATACATGACAGGGAGTCATATGTGTGCAGATTAAAGAAAGCCTTGTATGGATTGAAACAAGCTCCCAGAACCTGGTATGGTAGGATGGACAGTTTCCTATCTAGTTTGGGCTTTACCAAGAGTAAAGCGGATTCCAACCTTTACTACAAGGTTGAAGAAGGGAATCCTATGGTTCTACTCCTGTATGTGGATGAATTATCTGTAACAGGAGATGACAGATTGATTGCAGATACTAAGAGGAATCTTGCTGCTGATTTTGATATGAAAGATTTGGGAATGATGCACTATTTCCTAGGTATGGAGGTGTTGCAGAGTGCAGGTGGGATCTTCCTTGGTCAAGGGAAGTACACAGTAGATATCCTGAAGAGATTCGAGATTATGGATTGCAAGGCCATGCCCACACCTATGGCATCGAATCTGAAGCTTCTATGTGATGCTTCATCTGAGCCGGTTGATGTCTCTATGTATCGTCAGATGATTGGGTCCTTGATGTACCTGACGAATATGAGACCGGACATTTGCTTTGCTATGAACACATTGAGCCAGTTCCTGACGAATCCTAGGAGTGTTCACCTGGTTGCTGTAAAGCATGTTCTGAGGTACCTGAAGGGTACAGTGGATTATGGGCTCAAGTATGAAGCGAATCAAAAGTTTAACCTACAGGGTTATGTTGATTCAGATTGGGCTGGCAGTGCTACAGATAGGCAGAACACATCTAGGTGCTGCTTCAGTATGGGATCAGGTGTGATATCTTGGTTTAGCAGGAAGCAGTACTGTGTAGCACTGAGTATAGCTGAGGCAGAGGATGTTGCAGCCTATTCAGCTAGTTGTGAGGCAGTATGGCTATGGAAGCTACTGTCTGATTTATTTGATCTCTCGTTGGATGCTACTAGTATCTTCTGTGATAACCAGAGTTATGTGAAGCTGTCCGAGAATCCAGTGTTTCATGATAGGTTGAAACACATAGAGATCAAATATCACTATATGAGGGATATGGTGCAGAGAGGAGCTGTGAAGCTCCTCTATGTTGCGACAGACGAGCAGATTGCAGATGTGCTGACGAAGCCACTAGCCAGGGTGAAGTTCGAGTACTTCAGGGAGAGGCTTGGTGTTCTTCAGATTGAGGACACTTTGAGGAAGAAGTGATGGACACATTTGCTGAAGCCATTCCAATCATGTTGGAAGGAGGATCCTTCACATGGCTGTGGATGTAAGCGCTAGATGATGAGCATCAGGATGATGTTCTAGTTTCTGCTTTGTATGATCAGTTGGATCATTTATATGTATATGTATGTACGAATCATGTTGGATGTTGGATATGATCAGTTGGATCATTTATATGTATGTACGCATCATGTTGGATGCTGGATATGATCAGTTGGATCATTTATATGTATGTACGCATCATGTTGGATGCTGGACATGATCGGTTGGATCATTTGTATGTATTTTGTATATGCATCATGTTGGATGCTTGGACCATGTATCTGTATATGTATCAGGTGGATACATTGTATGATCAAGTAGATCATGTATGTTGATGGATACATTGTGTGGATCATGTATCTATGTATAAGATGGATGCACTGTGTATGATGATATTTATCAGGTAGATACTTGGTTTGCATCAGATGGATGCATTGCATGATCAGGGTGATCGTGGATGACGATCTTCTCTAGATGACATGCAGCAGGATGTTGCAGTGATGTAGCAGGATGTTGCAGTGATGATGATCAGGATGATCATGTGTACATCAGGATGATGTATGATGAGTATCAGATAATACTTTGTGGCCATGGATCAGGTTGTGCAGATGAGCATGTCTGGGAGATCCTATAGGTCAGAGTTTCATACCCATAACAACCTGGGATGCTCTTTCGAGACATTGCTCTAGGAGGACATGTAATTTGTGCCCTGGGAGATATTCAAGTCGGAGTTGTGTACCCGTAACATCCTGAGATGCTCTTGGGATTTTTTGTCCTATGGCATGTAATTTGCTCCTGGGAGATCTGGACAGGATGAAAAAGGCCTCAGATGCTTCAGCCAGGTTTTGCCATGACCACATGTAATTTGCTCCTGGGAGATCTGGACAGGATGAAAAAGGCCTCAGATGCTTCAGCCAGGTTTTGTGGTGGACCACATGTAATGTGCTCCTGGGAGATCCGATAGGTAGAGCTGTGTGCTCGTAACAGCCTGGGATGCTTCAGCCAGGTTTTGTGGTGAGATCACATGTAATGTGCTCATGGGAGATCCGACAGGTAGAGCTATGTGCTTGTAACAACCTGGGATGCTTCAGCCAGGTTTTGTGATGGGTCACATGTAATGTGCTCCTGGGAGATCCTACAGGTAGAGCTGTGTGCTCGTAATAGCCTGGGATGCTGCAACCAGGTTTTGTGACGCACATAAGAATTCCTGAGAATTCCACAGTATGGCCAGTGATGATGAAGACCTGTAGGAGGTGGGCCTACATCCAGTATGAAAAAGGATTGTCTCTATAGAACTTCCTATGACGAGTAGATTCAGAGATTGGTTGAGATAGCAACAGCAGTGACGATGATGATGACGATGCATCGATGACGATGATCCCGAGAAGAAGACTTGTCTAGCATATCTGTGTCGAGAAATACCTTCCTAGTCAAGAGGGAGTGTTGATGTATATGTAACTTCAGAATGTATTTCATCTGTGTCTTTTATATATATTGATTGTACCCTTATAAGAGATGAGTCATTCCTCTATAAGGAAGTGTCGTCATGTGGATTGACAAGTGTCGCAAGTGTGTGTACTTGCCGATGGGTTATTAGACCACCATGTGTGGGGTCGGCCCTGAAATATATATTATAATGTGGATGTACCTAGCTAGACAAGTCGGCCCCATAAGGTCACTGGGCAAACAGGTTAGTATAAATAGAGATCAGGTGATCTCTATTTAGATCATTCAGAAAAGTACATCTCTCTCACTCAAAAAGTGGTGCACTAGTGAGGAGGAGGATTATCTGCTACTAGGAGACTATCTCAGTGTATTTTGGTTGTACTTTGGCTGAGCCATTGCTCTCTCTATCTCTGAGGAAGTTGTGGGGTTTTACACCTTACGGTTTTCCCCACGGAAACTCTGTGTCTCTTGTATCTCATGCTTTTGATTCTTGTGATGCTTGTCATGCTTATTGTGATTGTCATGCATTGATATACTGTATATGTTATTCTCTCAGTGAAGATCCTAGAGTATTGTGAATTAATGCTCAAAATTTAACAAGGAGTACATGGTGGGGAGGTCTACCAAAGTGTATCTAAATCTAACACTTTGGAAAATGGATCACACAAAAACATTGTTTAGGGCCTCAAAATGGCCTCGGAAGTTCAAGACCAGAAAAATAGTAAAAAACCACCAAACTGGAAAACGATATTTTGAGCCAATGGAATAAGTGGGTGGCCACCGATATCGATCTGGATCTGTCACGTCCCCTTCCATCAAACCAATGAAAGGGAGGAAACATGACCAAACATACTGGGATTATTTGGTAAACTTAGTCCCATACATTACTAAGAAATTCATAATAAATAAAACTTCTGTGTGCAAATTCATACTCAATATAAACACAGCGGAATTAGAACATATTTACACACACACAATTGTAATGCATCAACATATATATCACAAGTAGATGATGATTCAATATGCAGAGAATCAATCCCATTCTCATGCTATGCACAGACTTCATATCAATTCCATTAACATGAATAATTATCATTTAGAATTAACACATTGCAGAATACATAATGCATATAATTTAAACATAGAGAACACTTATCTTTGAGATAAAGTTGTCTAAACAATTGGCTATGTGAGAGAAACATTCCACCCAACCTTAGATCTCTGTCCAACCTATACTCTTTTAGCTAAGAGATCACCCTCGAGCTGGGTTGTGTATCCACTAAGGAGGAACTAAATGGGCTCACTCACAGCCATGGTTTCACTCAACAGCTATGCTAAGACAACACCCAGTTGGGTTTATCAAGCATAAAAATGACAAAGGAGGGAAATGCTAAGCCAGTGAGCTCAACCACAGAGCTACAGGCATCTCAAGATAAACTCAACAGTCATGGCACCCACAATACCTACCACAACCAACACAAGGAAGGTCCCCTTCTCTATTGCACAGTCCCTCAGGAATCCCTTCCCTCCAATGCTCTTCAGGATGGGAATAAAAAGGTACAAGCTGCTAAATCCTTGAGATTCCAGCCTTCACTAGGTTTATCAAGCATTCCCAACCTCTGTTCTAGAATTCACACTTGAAAATTTTCAATTCAGTGATAAAATAACTCAATCTCGTCACTGGACTTCTGGGCTATAAAACCTTTGTTTTTCTATGGATTTCGGGGTATCTAATACTCTCAATTTCGTTCCAAGTTTCTTATCTATGGATCCCCCATTGGATTTCACTGTCAATACCAAATTCTAGGCGTTTATGGCACTTCAAAACGTGGGTTCTTGCAAAGTTGCGATTTCTGGTTTTTCTCATTGCTGGGCATTTGTAATGGATAAAAACTGATGCTGAGATCTTCAACAATGGAATGAAAATGAGGAATAATCAATTCCCATGAGGTAGGGTGACTTGTGGTACAAGAAAACAGAGCCCATACTCTGCCATACAAATTTATGGGCTGCCCATGCTCCATTGAAGCCATGGACTGATTTCTCAACAACTTCCTTACAACTTAAATTAATGTCAGCAAGGAAAGTCAAATGGGTTCTCACAATGACATTTGGCAGCATATGGTTCATCCCCACAACCCCCTCACCACTCCCTAGTGGAATACACATGGCCCCTTCTCATTCGTTGCTTCTATAGCTAGTTTTGGTATTTTATTGAAATATTTAATATTTACATCCATTTACAATATTCCATGGTTTAATAGCACATGGGTAACAAAATATCAAATGCTTTTCCATTCTAAATAAAATCCGAACATACACTAGCGAGGCCTTGGCCTTGAGCTCCACATGACTAGGGAAACATACATCACATGTATATAATATTTACATTAAAATCCAATATTTCATAAGGTTCAATATTGGGGTATTACATTCCCCTCCCCCTTAGAACAACACCATCCTCAGTGTTCTCAAAACTAAACAAAAATGGGAATGCCTCTCTCATGGCATCCTCCAGCTCCCATGTAGCCTCATCGGGTCTAAGGTGCTCCCATTGGACCTTTACCTATCCGATGGCTCTGTTCCGGAGCAAAGTGACCTTCTTGTCAAGGATGCACATAGGATCTACTTGGAACTCTCTCTCGGGTTCCACCTGTATCACATTCTAATCAATCATATGATTCGGATCATGTACATACTTCTTAAGCAAAGATACATGGAAAACATTATGAGCTCTTATATTAGCAGGAAATGCAATTCTATATGCAACTGGCCCTATCCTATCTAGGACTTCAAATGGCCCACAATATCTTGGTGCCAACTTGTCACAACTCCCTAACTTGAGAGAACTCTTTCTTGGTTTCACTCTCAAATAAACATGATCCCCAATCTGAAATTCCTTATGCACCCTCTTCAAATTTGCATAACTCTTTTTCCTGTCCTGAGCTACCTTTAAATTCTACCTGATCTTAGCAACTTCCTGTTCCATTTCCTTGATCATCTCTGGTCCAAGTACTACCCTGTTCACCGGGTTGTCCCAATTCACTGGACTCTTGCATCCCTTGCCATACAATGGCTCAAATGGACTCATCCCCAATGATGTATGATGTCCATTATTGTATGCGAATTATACCAAGTGTAGGTAATCTTCCCACTTGGATGGTTTATACATCACATACATTCTCAGCATGTCTTCAAGGACCTTATTCACCCTCTCAGTTTAGCCATCTGTTTGAGGATGATATATTGTACTGAAATTCAATCTAGTTCCCAATTCCTGAAATAATCCTTTCCAGAAATTGGAAGTGAACTTTGTATCACAATCAGAAATGATTGCCTTGGGAAATCCATGCAATTTGAATATCTCTCTCATGAAGATATTTGCAATGTCATTACCCTTGTGAGTGGACTTGACTGGAATAAAATGAGCTACCTTTGATAGCTTTTCCACCACAACCATGATTGAATCATGCTTCTTCACTGTCATGGGAAAACCTATTATAAAATCCATAGAGATCACCTCCCACTTCCATTCTGGAATGGGTAAGGTCTGCACCAAACCTGCTGGATGTTGGTGCTCTGCCTTGACTTGTTGGCACTTCTGACACCTAGCAATGTACTCAGCTATGTCCTTCTTCATACCATGCCAAAAGTATTGCTTTCTTGCTGCTGTTATAGTCTTTTGATATCCTGGATGTCCAGAGTATGGAATTTGATGTATTTCATCCATCACTAGCTTCTTCAAATCTGCATTATTTGGGATGTACAGTCTATCTTTATAGATGAGGATATCATCTTCACCAAGCTGATATCCCGCACACTTTTCATCTATATTTTTCTGCTGCAACTTTTCTTTAATTTGAAGGCAAGTTTCATCACTGGTTTGAGCCTCAAGGACTCTTGTCTTCAAATCTGATTTGTACATACTTACTATTGCAACATGAAACTTTCTGCTAAGAGCATCTGTAACCTTATTCGCTTTCCCTTTTACATGCTTAATTTCAAAATCAAATTCACAAAGAAACTCCATCCATTTAACTTGCCTAACATTCAAGTTTGGCTGGTCAAACAAATACTTCAAGCTCATGTGGTCTGTTCTAAGCTTGAATCTTCTTCCCAACAAATAATGTCTCCACATCTTGAGAGCATGTACTATGGCTGCTAATTCTAAATCATGTTTGGCACAATTATTTTCATGCTCTTTTAATTTCCTTGACTCATAGCAAATCAAAACTTCTTCTTGCATGAGCACTCCACCTAGCCCTTCAATGCAAGCATTTTTGCACACTACAAAGTCCTTCTTTGGATCTACTCTCTTCAAAACAGGAGCACTAGTAAGTAACTCCTTTAACTGCTGAAAACTTTTCTCACATTTTTTCAGACCATGCAAACTTGATATTCTTTCTTTGCAATGAAGTGATCAGATGAGCTATCTTGGAGAAGCCTTTAATAAACCTTCTGTAGTAACCAGCAAGGCCCATAAAAGATCTAACATCTTAAATATTCTTTGGAGGAGACCAATCCATGATGGCATTAATCTTCTCTGGATCAACTGCAATTCATTCTTCAGAAATGATATGACCCAAATATTGCACCTTCTTTTGGTAAAATTCACACTTGCTTAACTTGGCATACAACTGATGTTCTCTAAGGACTTGCAACACCATCCTTAGATGCTCCTCATGTTCTTCTTCATTGCTTGAATAGACAAGAATGTCATCCAAGAACACAATCACAAACTTATCCAAATATTTGCTGAAGACACTATTCATGAGACACATGAATGTAGCAGGTGCGTTGGTAAGACCAAAGGGCACCACAGGGAACTCATAATGGCCATATATAGTTCTGAAAGTTGTCTTGTGAATGTCTTATTCTTTAATCTTCACTTGATGGTAGCCAGACCTCAAGTCAATCTTTGAAAATACCTTAGCTTCCTTCATTTGATCAAATAAGTCATCAATCTTTGGCAATGGATACTTATTTTTTACTGTCACCTTATTGAGCTGCATGTAATCAATACACAACCTTAAGGTCCCATCCTTCTTCTTAAAAAATAACACTGGTGCTCCCCAAGGAGACACACTGGGCCTGATATACCTCTTTTCCATTAACTCTTGTAGCTGCATTTTCAACTCTACCAATTCCGGTGTGCTCATTCTATAAGGAGCTTTGGAATTCAGCGCTGCCCCTGGAACAAGATTGATGGTAAAATAAATATCTCTCTTTGGTGGTAGTCCCGATACTTCATCCGAAAACACATCCTGGTGTTAAATTTTCTGAATTTACTTCAATATGGTCTAGGATCTTAACTGAGAGAACAACATGTACAGCATATCTACAGCATATCAATCATGGAGACAATAATGCAAGCACACAAGAGACACAAAGATTTACTTGGGGAAAACCATAAAGGTGAAAAACCCCAATAACTTCCTCAGAGATAGATAGAGCAATGATACAACCAACCAATAGAGATAGCCATAACCTAGCAGCAATCCTCCTCCTCCATAAGTGCGCCTCTCCTCCTTGAGAGCATGTGTGAGAAGTGAGTGAGCAAATAGAGTGCCTCCCGCACTCTATTTATACTTGACTTGACTTGCCTTTTTACCTAACTCATGTCGGCTCGAACTTAACCACATAACATAATGCTGAGTGGGCCGACCCCCAATAGGGTGGTCTAATAACCCTTTGACCCACATGGCCGACCCCCAATAGGGTGGTCTAATAACCCTTTGACCCACATGACTTATACAGGGCCGACCCCAAACAAGGTGGTCTAATAACCCATCAAGTATAAGTTACGACACTTACAATATAAATGACGACACTTCCTTATAGAGGAATAATACCATCTCTATAGGAATACAATATACATATATGTGAAATACATTCCGAAGTTACATATACATCAACACTCCCTCTTAACTAGGAAGGTATTTCTCAGCATAGTTCTTCTAGCACAAGTCATCTTCTCTGGATCATCGTCACTAGATAATCGTCATCGAGTCATCATCATCGTCACTGCTGCTGCTATCTCAATCAATCTCTGAATCTACTCGTCATAGGAAGTTCTACAGAGCCAGTCCTTTTTCATACTGGATGTAGGCCCACCACCTGCAGGTCTTCGTCATCACTGGCCATACTGTGGAATCCTCAGGACTTATTACGTGCGTCACAAAACCTCGAAAGAGCATCCCAGGATGTTACGGGTACACAACTCCGACCTGTAGGATCTCCCAGGGCGCTATTACATGTGACCCCACCACAAAACCTCGAAAGAGCATCTTAGGATGTTACGGGTACACAACTCCGACCTAAGATCTCCCAGGGCACAAATTACATGTGGTCCACCACAAAACCTAGCAAGAGCATCTCAGGATGTTACGGGTACACAACTCCGACCTGAGATCTCCTAGGGCACAAATTACATGTGGTCATGGCAAAACCTCGCAAGAGCATCTCAGGATGTTACGGGTACACAACTCCGACCTGAAATCTCCCAGGGCCCAAATTACATGCCATAGGACAAAACCTCGCAAGAGCATCTCAGGATGTTACGGGTACACAACTCCGACCTGAGATCTCCCAGGGCAACGAATTACATGTCCTCCCAGAGCAATGTCTCGAAAGAGCATCCCAGGCTGTTACGGGTACACAACTCCGACCTATAGGATCTCCCAGACATGCTCATCTGCACAACCTGATCCACGGCCACAGAGTATCAACCTGATACTCACCATACATCATCCTGATGTACTCATGATCGTCCTGATCATCATCACTGCAACGTCCTGCTGCATGTCATCTGGAGCAACATCCTGAAGCTCACCATCCATGATCATCCTGATCATCATCACTGCAACGTCCTGCTGCATGTCATCTGGAGCAACATCCTGAAGCTCGTCATCTATGATCATCCTGATCATCACTGCAACATCCTGCTGCATGATCCACCTGATCATCAATGCATCTACCTGATGCATACCAAGTATCATACATGATCCTCCTGATCATCAATGTATCCACCTGATACAAACACATGATACATATCATCATACATGATCCTCCTGATCATCAATGCATTTGTACCTGATGCATACCAAGTATCTACCTGATACATATCATCATACATGATCCTCCTGATCATCAATGTATCCACCTGATACAAATACATGATACATATCACCATACATGATCCACCTGATCATACAATGTATCCACCTGATATATCAATGCATCCACCTGATGCATACCAAGTATCTACCTGATACATATCATCATACATGATCCACCTGATCATACAATGTATCCACCTGATACATCAATGCATCCACCTGATGCATACCAAGTATCTACCTGATACATATCATCATACATGATCCACCTGATCATACAATGTATCCACCTGATACATATACAGATACATGGTCCAAGCATCCAACATGATGCATATACAAAATACATACACATGATCCAACTGATCATATCCAGCATCCAACATGATGCATACATACATAAATGATCCAACTGATCATATCCAAGCAGAAACCAGAACATCATCCTGATGCCCATTATCCAGCGCTTACATCCACAGCCATGTGAAGGATCCTCCTTCCAACATGCTTGGAATGGCTTCAGCAAATGTGTCCATCACTTCTTCCTCGAAGTATCCTCGATCTGAAGCATGCCAAGCCTCTTTCTGAAGTACTTGAACTTCACTCTGGCTAGTGGCTTCGTCAGCACATCTGCAATCTGCTCGTCCGTCGCAACATACAGCAGCTTCACAGCTCCTCTCTGCACCATATCCCTGATATAGTGATATTTGATCTCTATGTGTTTCGACCTGTCATGAAACACTGGATTCTCGGACAGCTTCACACAACTCTGGTTATCACAGAAGATACCAGTAGCCTCCAACGGGAGACCAAATAACTCAGACAGTAGCTTCCGTAGCCATACTGCCTCACAACTAGCTGAACAGGCTGCAACATACTCTGCCTCAGCTGTACTCAGTGCTACACAGGACTGCTTCCTGCTAAACCAAGAGATCACACCTGATCCCATACTGAAGCAACACCCAGATGTGCTCTTCCTGTCTGCAGCACTGCCAGCCCAATCTGAATCAACATAACCCTGCAGGTTAAACTTTTGATTCGCCTCATATCTGAGCCCATAATCCACTGTACCCTTCAGGTACCTCAGAACATGCTTTACAGCAACCAGGTGAACACTCCTCGGATCCGTCAGGAACTGGCTCAATGTGTTCACAGCAAAGCAAATGTCTGGTCTCGTGTTTGTCAGGTACATCAAGGACCCAATCATCTGATGGAGACATCAACCGGCTCAGATGAAGCATCACATAGAAACTTTAGATTCAATGCCATAGGTGTGGTCATAGCCTTGCAGTCCATCATCCCGAACCTCTTCAGGATCTCTATTGCATACTTCCCTTGTCCAAGGAAGATTCCATCTGCACTCTGCCACACCTCTATGCCAAAAACAAATAGTGCATCATCCCCAAGTTCTTCATCTCGAACTCGGTAGTAAGCTTCCGCTGCATGTCGGCAATCAATCTATCTTCACCTGTAACAAACAGGTTATCCGCATACACTGGATTGCCTTCCTCAACCTTGTAGTAAAGGTTGGAATCCGCTTTACTCTTGGTAAAGCCCAAACTGGATAGAAAGTTGTCTATCCTACCATACCAAGTTCTGCACATATATGTGACTACACCATGCTGTCTTGAAATCCATCTGGTGCATCTTCTATTTCATCACTTTTATATTTCTCAATGTTGCCATCTGCAACATGCTTGATCTGATAATTCCATTTGGAAGTCATAGCAAACTTCCCTTCATGTCTTGGGATTACATCCCAAACATCATTCTTCATGATCGACGGATCATGGCATTTCATTTCTTCATCCCAGATCCTGGGAACTTCAATATCTTCAATATATATCTTTGTTGCTGGAACAAATGTTGTAGTTCTTCTTTTGTAGGAGATGGCATACGATCTTTCCTACACAACAAGTTAAATTGCATGATTAGAAAACATCTCATAGTTTTCAGAACAAATTCTTACACATAAAGAAATATGCCATACAGTCATGCAATTATCTTAGCCAATGCTTCAATACAACATTTATCCATATTCCGTAACTTTCTAGATGCCTTCCAATCTCTACCAGAACATTGTTAAGAGTGTGCACAACTCCCAACATGTCAGCAAAGAGGTTTCATTCTAGATAAGTGGCAATGGAATGTTGTACAGTGCCATAGGCCACTTACCCATGCATATTAGGAGTATACTGTTAATCAATGCAATTATTCTAATATGCATAATACACAACCTAATTCTAGGAACATCAGTATATACATTTATTGAACAGTATTATTTAAGAAATGACAATTCAAATACTTATCTTTGTTTGTTCGTTGGGTGGACTCCCTCTGAGTCTTCGCTTTCTTGCAGGAGCTGCTGGAGTCCTAATCTGAAGTAGCTTCTTCTACACCTTTCTGTTGTGGGATGTAGAGAGATGATCAACTCCCTCTAAATATCTGCATCCTTGCAGAAACTACTGAAGTGTGCTCCTTTGCTTTCTTGCAGGAACAACTAGAGTGTGCTCCCTCTTGATCTTTGCTTCCTGAATTACCTGTTCTTGAACTCATATTCATCCTTGGTCCCTATGCATGCTTATTAGTATCATGAATGTGTTGTCCTTGTGATCTCATATAAAATCATACATTCATTAGTATACTATTAAAACACAATAATCTCAAGCATGTATAGTCATGATCATTTCAAACAGAAATAATAAGCATTAGCATTCAAGGATTCTTATGGTTAGTCAAATCATAAGAAACATAACATGTCTAAACCTGTAATTACTCAAGCCTATGACTCTTCAGGTTAGTTGAATCATCAAACAAGATAAGAGATATAAAATGCATAAAACCTGTGATTATTCAAACCTATACCATCATGATTCTTCTAGTTAGTCATATCATCAATTATGGTAAGAAACATAATATGCATACAGTCATGATTATTCAAACCTATGACTTCATGAATAATCATTATCAACAACGCGATAGTATAAGATCCTAACCCAAGGTAGGAATCTAGCTTGATATAGGAAAAACATACCTGGATTATCATATTAGCTAGTTATGTCTAACATACCCGTATAATGTCTTTTGGTTCTCTTTAGTGACTTGTGCTAGTAACCTGCATGTCTCATAAGTTAACCATTATAAAACCAAGTTATGCATACCTCGTGAATGGATCTTGTATGAGATCCATGACAATGGATGAATCTTTGTCCTCATGTTATCATGATCATATGTTCTTGGACCAGAACATGATCTGTCTTTCTTGGTGTACCTTTCATGTTAGTAGACAACATAAACCTCATACAACACCATAATGCATTAGTACAATCATAAGTGTCAACACCCTAACCAATGAATATCTTCTATCATGCATTCATAATTTTGTTAAGGTGATACAACAAATCTAAAATCAAAATTGTACTAACCGTAATAACATGAAGACAAACATACCATAAAATTAATCATGGACAAATATCGAAACATACCTCGATGAGTCATACCTGTCGAGATCGCTTGTAATCTTCTTATGTAAGGCCTTATCCTCATCTCCCTCTGAGACAGGAACTTCTTTCACTTATGCAGGTGATCAATCCATCTTCTTCTAGGATTAACCCAATCCACTTGATTTGCAAGAACTGGACCTTGAGCTGGATATGGGTTTGTCAGAGAAACCCCAAAAATTCAAACTTTGAATTTCAACCTTCCGATAGGATAGGAATATGCGCCTTGATGAACTGATCAAACTGGTATATTCAGAATTTGAAAACTGCAAAGTTTCACTCCTCAATTTTGCCTTTGAAACTTCCGGATTCACTGGAAATGACCCTGAACTGGGGTTTGATGAAGCCCCTCTTTTGCCCCATCAAAATGTTTGATCCAAAGCTCTAAGCTTCTATTTTTCTGAGGAGCTTCCAGCCGTGGTTACAGATTTCAAAAATTCCCATTTTTACAGAAGCCCTAATTTTCCACTTTTCTGATCAAAGTCCCGAACTAGGGTCTAATCAAGCCCGGCCTTCTGCCCAACCAAAAATTCTGATCTTGGTCTCTAAATTTCTATTTTGATGAGTAGCATCCAGCCGTGGTCTCCGATTACAAAAATTCTAACTTTCTCCAAAGCCCTAAATTCCGGAAGCCATGAATGAAGGTACCAAAAAATAATTCTGTTTTGACAGAAATATGTACCTGATTGTTTCTGATGTAACTCCAAAATTTTTGATCCACAGGGTCTGAAAAAGTTTCTTGAGATAGCCTGACCTGTTATATTTCCATCCTGACAGGTCTGACCTCAATTGGATTCTCTGAGAGAGAGTTATGCCAAATGTCGCAACGTGACCTGTTTTGGGATAAAACAGGAGAGCGAACTTGTACGGCGTGCCACGTGTCACTGTTTTAACTTCGGCCTCTGAAAAAGTTTTCTGAGATATCTCGGCCTGTTATATTTCCATCCTGACAGGTCTGACCTCAATTGGATTCTCTGAGAGAGAGTTATGGCAAGTGTCGCAACATGACCTGTTTTGGGAAAATACAGGAGAGCGAACTTGTACGGCGTGCCACATGTCACTGTTTAACCTTCGGCCTTTGAAAACGTTTTCTGAGATAGCTCGGCCTATTTACTACCTGTCACTTTTCACGAAATTTCATTTGGAGCTTCCTAGCCCAAGTTATGACCTTTTTCCCATGGTCACCTGATTTTGACTCATATCTGGAAGAGGCAGAAACCCTATATTGTACAGATCATAAATCACAAAGTACAACGAATTAGAGGTTTTCCTTTGGACACAAGATACCTGGAGATCTTAACTTCGTCCTGTAACAATTTCAGATCCGAAAACTTTTCCAAAACGGATTTATAGCGAAAGTGCTACGATGACTGGTTTTTGCTATATCAAGCCCTAGCATCGTAAGTGCAACAAGTGTCATACATGCCATATCATGCCTTCTTTCAGGCTAGCTCTGATACCATGTTAAATTTTCTGAATTTACTTCAATATGGTCTAGGATCTTAACTGAGAGAACAACATGTACAGCATATCTACAGCATATCAATCATGGAGACAATAATGCAAGCACACAAGAGACACAAAGATTTACTTGGGGAAAACCATAAAGGTGAAAAACCCCAATAACTTCCTCAGAGATAGATAGAGCAATGATACAACCAACCAATAGAGATAGCCATAACCTAGCAGCAATCCTCCTCCTCCATAAGTGCGCCTCTCCTCCTTGAGAGCATGTGTGAGAAGTGAGTGAGCAAATAGAGTGCCTCCCGCACTCTATTTATACTTGACTTGACTTGCCTTTTTACCTAACTCATGTCGGCTCGAACTTAACCACATAACATAATGCTGAGTGGGCCGACCCCCAATAGGGTGGTCTAATAACCCTTTGACCCACATGGTCGACCCCCAATAGGGTGGTCTAATAACCCTTTGACCCACATGACTTATACAGGGCCGACCCCAAACAAGGTGGTCTAATAACCCATCAAGTATAAGTTACGACACTTACAATATAAATGACGACACTTCCTTATAGAGGAATAATACCATCTCTATAGGAATACAATATACATATATGTGAAATACATTCCGAAGTTACATATACATCAACACCTGGAACTCTTGCAACAATGATAAATCTTCTATCCTTGGTCCTTTGTCCTCTAACGAATCTGATATATCTGACGAATCTAATATATGGACTGCATATAATTGGAAACCTTTCTTATAAAACTTTTTCAACTGTAAGACTGAAATTTGTGTTACTGAAACTTGCTTGCGAATTCCTCTTACCAATCTTGGTCTTCCCTCTTCATCAATACACTCAAGTGCTTTCTCGTAACAGTCCAACTTCGCTCTATGTCTTTCCAACCAATCCATGCCAATTAGAGCATCATAAGATCCTAATGGTAGTACATTTAAATATGCATGTGTGTGGAGTCCATTCAATTCTATGGGTCACTCCACCACGACTTCACTAAATTTTCTCTTGGTCCTTGTGGCTAATTGAACTAGCCAAGACTTATTGTGCTTCACTTTTCTAAGAGAACATCCTTCAACCACTTTTGGAGAAACATAACTATGAGTAGATCCTATATCAATCAAAACATAAATAGATTGCTTAACAATCTTACCTTCAACTTCCACCACTGATGATTGATGATATGCTTGATGATTATCCAATGCTGCATAAATTCGAGGCATTTCCCTTGCCATATCCTCCACTGTAGCTGCTCCCTTTAAGTTGTGCAACCTTCGGGGATTCTCCTTCCAATGTGGGAAATCCTTAAGCATGTGATTTTCTCCACATGCCCAACACTGAAGTGTTCCTTTTGATGTCTTTTCTGCTGCTACTGCTGGCTTGAATCCACTCCTTGCTTGCTGCCCGTATGGAAAGGTCCTGGGATGACTTTTGAATGGTGGCTTGAAGCCACTTTTCTTTTGATCAAACCTCCCTCTTGGCTTTCCTTTCCATGTTGGTTTAAACTCTGATTTTCCTTTATTCTGCTCATAGCAATGCATTTCCATTCTAATGGCTTCATCAAGACCCGATGGATTAACAAACTCAATCCTATCTCTGAAACTTTAAGGTAGACTCCCATGGAAGCATTGGATTTTTACTCTCTCGTCTTTAATGTAATCCACATACCTCAATAATTCCAAAAATTTATGGATATGTTCTTCCATAGATTTTTTTCCCAGCCTGATTTCATTGAACTCTTTTCTCTTACTGTCATAATACCTAGCAGAAAGGTATTTTTCCTTGAAGTACTTCTTAAATCTCTCCGAGCTGATCTTCCTTTCACTGATCCCTTTCACTTGCAAGAGGTTGTCCCACCAAATTGAAGCTCTGCCATTTAGATTGTAAATGACAATTCTGGCTTTTTTATTTCTTTAGTAGTCTTGAATTCTGAAATATTTCTTCATTCCAAGAAGCCATGCCTCTGCCTCTTGGTCAATCTTGTCTTCTCCATCAAATGTGGGAGGCCTTTCCTTCTCGAATTCTCCCTATGGGATGTCTTTGAACTTCTTTCTTCCATCAAATCTCTTGGGAATATGCCTTGGACTTCTTTGAGAACCTCTGGAGTCACATGATTTTCTAGAAAAATATCTAGAGGAAGGTGTTCTATGCTTCTTGCTCACAGAACTCTTCCTTGGGCTTGGAGTCCTCTTCTTTGAATGACCTCTAGAGTGGCTCTCTGCATCTCTTCCTTCTTCCCCTACATTGCTTAGGTTGGACCCAAGGTTTATCCTCTACTACATATCAGTGAGGCTTTGCAAAATAATAGCATTGAGTTGGTTTTGTTCTCCCTGAGCCTTCATCAACCTTTCATTGAAGCTCACCATCGTTTCAACCAAATTCTGAGGAGTTACTTGCTCCCTTCTCCCATTGGATTCAGTCTCAGCATTCCCTTCTTGCATATTTTATCCTAGCACATCTTATTCATGCTCATAAAGATCCTGAGCATCATTTATGGTCACCATTTTTCTTTGGAGACTCTCTTCCCTGTATGCTACTTCTGCTATACTATTAAATCTTATGAGCTGCAAGCACTATGCATTATGAAAATATTTGTTAGAAATCTTAGGAATGCTTATAGAAACATAAAAAATCAATATTTAACATAATCAAACTAATGGATTCATTTACAGAGTTAATATGTCTTCATTTCTTTTGCCCATTCATGCAATTCTGGAAATTGGCCATATTGTCAACAATATGTCAAAACAGTCACTAACACTTTTCTGCTCTAAATATCTATGGTGTATGATAAATCCATTCAAATTCTGGTCATGCACCATTGTTCCCTGTTGGATAATCTTTCCAATGCCTATCCACTTGCTCCATTCCGACATCGAGTGTGGAAACTACATTACTTCAAAATGACAACTTTTACCAAAATTCTGCACTTTTACACAGTTGTATTTTGGTCTGGAATGCCAAGTTCAGCCACCTATGGAAGAAAATTTATGAAGAATCACGAAAATGTTTCTACTGAGAGAAGTTATTCCATATATCAAGGAGCACTCAGCAACTTGCGGATATTTGTTTTGATGCTCCATTCATATTCTATAAAATTCAGGGTTTGACTACTTTTCACTTTTAACATTTTTCCAAATTTTCAAATTTTGGGCCAAAAATGGCTATTTCCCAAACGGTGCATTTCTGGAAAATATTTGTCTAACGTGAATTGTTTGTTTTATTGAGAATAAGAAATGTTGAATTCAGTAAATTTCTTGAATCCTTCATCTAAGGTCTCATTCATCTACTGCAAGCTTTTCAAAATTCCAAAAATGTGGCCCATAATAGTGTTGTTCGGCCTTCTTGCACACCCTGACTCCACATACTTTGGAGTTTGGCTCCAAAATTCCAAACTTAACACCGTGCCTGCTCCATGATTGCTCCATATCAGTTTCATGTCAATCCGACCTTCTGTCAAGTGTCAGGACACTGAATTATAAAAGCCATTAATTCCAATTTTATGCCAAATTTGAGCATAATGAGCTTAGGATCCTCACTGGACCTTCCATGGCATTCGTTAATGGTCTTAGAATTCCACTAACCTCATCCTATATTTTAAACTGAACCCAAAATCCGAAATCTAAAATTGCGCGTGCGGAATTGCGGAAATCCAGAACACACTTTTCAAAAACTTTGCGTTCCCATAACCCGAAAACCCGAAATCCGAAATTGTGGGTGCGGAAATCCAAAACGCAATTTTCAAAAATTTTGCATTCCCGCAACTTGAAACCCGAAATCTAAAATCCGAAATTGCGGACATCCAAAATGCAATTTTCAAAAATTTTGCGTTCCCGCAACTCGAAATCTGAAATTGTGGGTGTGGAATTGTGGAAATCCAAAACGCACTTTTCAAAAATTTTGAACCCGTAACCCGAAACTTGAAATCCGAAATCCGAAATCGTGGAATACCTCCGTCCTTGCAACTTGTGGGGTTCATATCTCCTTCGTCCCTTAACCAAATGAGACAAGTTTGGTACTGTTGGAAATCTCTTGAAGAGATCTATGCACTTGTGTGATCCTCTGCCACATCTGAGAAATCTTATCCTAACATTTTTCCAATCAAAAATGCCACCCAAACTTCACCAATACCATGTTAAAACATTCTATTACCTTCCTGTAACTCAGAGTTTGGCCCAAGTGTTGATGTATATGTAACTTTGGAATGTATTTCATCTATGTATTTCATATATATTTATTGTACCCTTATAAGAGATGTGTTATTCCTATATAAGGAAGTGTCGTCATGTGGATTGACAAGTGTCGCAAGTGTGTGTACTTGCCGATGGGTTATTATACCACCATGTGTGGGGTTGGCCCTAAAATATATATTATATTATGGATGTATCTAGATAGACAAGTCGACCCCATAAGGTGACTAGGCAAACAGGTTAAGTATAAATAGAGATCGGGAGATCTCTATTTGGATCATTCGAAAAGACACACTTCTCTCACTCAGAAAGTGGCGCACTAGTGAGGAGGAGGATCATCTACTCTAGGAGACTATCTCAAGTGTATTTTGGTTGTACTTTGGTTGAGCCATTGCTCTCTCTATCTCTGAGGAAGTTGTGGGGTTTTTCACCTTAGGTTTTTCCCCACAAAAACTCTATGTCTCTTGTCTCTCATGCTTTTGATTCTTGTGACGCTTGTCATGCTTATTGTGATTGTTATGCATTGATATAATGTATATGTTATTCTCTCAGTAAAGATCCAAGAGTATTGTGAATTAATGCTCAAATTTTAACACCAAGCAGCCCCAATGCTGCAGCATGGGCTTTGATACTAATATGTCATGTCCATTTCCATCAACCAATGCAAGGGAGGAAACATGACCAAACACACCGGGATTATTTGGTAAACTCGGCCCCATACATTACTAAGAAATTCATAATAAATAAAACTTCTCTGTGCAAATTCATACTCAATATAAACACAATGAAATTAGATCATATTTGCACACACACAATTGTAATGCATCAACATATCTATCACAAGTAGATGATGATTCAATATGTAGAGAATCAATCCCCTTCTCATGCTATGCACATACTTCAGATCAATTCCATTAACATGAATAATTATCATTTAGAATTAAGACATTGTGGAACACAAAATGCATATAATTTAAACACGGAGAACACTTATCTTTGAGATGAAGTTGTCCAAACAAATGGCTATGTGAGAGCAACGTTCAACCCGACCTTAGATCTCTTTCCAACCTATACTCTTTCAGCTGAGAGATCACCCCCGAGCTGGGTTGTGTATCCACTAAGGAGGAACTAGATGGGCTCACTCATAGCCATGGTTTCACTCAACAGCTATGCTAAGCCAACACCCAGTTGGGTTTATCAAGCATACCAAATACAAAGGAGGGAAATGCTAAGCCAGTGAGATCAACCATAGAGCTGCAGGCATCTCAAGATAAACTCAACAGTCATGGCACCCACAATAGCTACCACACCCAACACAAGGAAGGTCCCCTTCTCTGCTGCATAGTCCCTCAGGCGTCCCTTCCCTCCAGTGCTCTTTAGGATGGGCATAGAAAGGTCCAAGGTGCTAAATACTTGAGATTCTAGCCTTCATTGGGTTTATCAAGCATTCCCAACCTCTGTTCTAGAATTCACACTTGAAATTTCTCAATTTGGTGATAAAATAACTCAATCCCGTCACTGGACTTATGGGCTATAAAAAATGGGGTTTTCTATGGATTTCAAGGTATCTAATACTCTCAATTTCACCCCAAGGTTCATATCTATGGACCCCCCATTTGATTTCACTGTCAATACCAAATTCTAGGCGTTTATGGCACTTCAATATGTGGGTTCTTGCAAAGTTGCGATTTCTGGTTTTTCTCACTGTTGGGCATTTGTAATGGATGAAAACTGATGCTGGGATCTTCAACAATGGAATGAGAATGAGGAATAATAAATTCCCATGAGGTAGGGTGACTTGTGGTACAAGAAAACAGATCCCATACTCTACCATACAAATTTATCGGTTGCCCATGCTCCATTGAAGCCATGGACTAATTTCTCAACAAATTCCTTACAACTGAAATAAATGTCAGCAAGGAAAGTCAAATGGGTTCTCACAATGACATTTGGAAGCATATGGTTCATCCCCACAACCCCCTCACCACTCCCTAGTGGAATACACATGGCCCCTTCTCATTCGTTGCTTCCATAGCCAGTTTTGGTATTTTATTGAAATATTTAATATTTACATCCATTTACAATATTCCATGGCTTAATAGCACATGGGTAACAAAATATCAAATGCTTTTCCATTCTAAATAAAATCCGAACATACACTAGCGGGGCCTTGGCCTTGGCCTTGAGCTCCACGCTAGGGAAACATACATCGCATGTATACACTATTTATATTAAAGGCCAATATTTCATAAGGGTCAAAATTGGGGTATTACAGGATCACCCAATCATATCCATCCCATATATTCTACAAAAATAGACTCCAGGCCTCTATCGAGACTCCATGCCTCTAGAGAGACTCCACATCTCTATTAAAGATTCACTAATTATGGCCCGCACCCATATTTTGGTGAGTTGGCAAGGCATTTCCCTATATCTTTCACATGCAATAATCACATCCATATCATGTAGATCAATATCATAGAAGTATCATATAATTTTATTTCTTGATAACACCAATTACCCTCCATAGTTATTTACTAGTCAACTCCTAGTTGGGAGTTCTCCCAAATAGCCATTTCCACATGTGTCACCCTTGATATGACCAATGCCATGTACCATTAGGATCAATGCAATCATATTATATGGAATGCATGTATAAATGAAATATAATCAATATAATATCAATGAAATTCATTTGGTTTCATTAAGCATTCACAACATTTAATTCGACTTATGTAACCTTCTTTTGCATTCAATTAGATCCACCCAAGAGTGCTATAGGTCTTGTCCACCTACGCCACCTCACACTTGTTATAGAATAAGTCATCATCATCTTATTCATTATTTTCATCATCATGATTATCGACATTGTCGTCATCTGTTCATAATTACATTTGGCATCAAAAATATCATCAACTTGAAAGATGTGATTAATTGAAAAGGGCCATGGAGGACACATACAATTTATGCATGAGAAATAAAAACTCTATTTTGGAAGTCGATCGTCATCATCATTTTCATTGTCATCATCATCATCGTCACTGTCATCATCATCATTATCATCATAATTGTCATTGCCATCATCACCATCATTGTCACTCATTTCATTACCATCATCATCATCATCATCATTGTCATCATCATCATCATCATCATATTCATTGTGAATATCATCATCATTATCCTCGCCGTCATCTTCAACATCTGCACATCAAACTTGAGGAAAAACTGGGTGTAAAACTAGATGCAAAAGTGGATGAAAAAATGGATGCAAAAGGGGATGCAAACATGGATGCAAAAGTGGAAGCATAAGTGGGTGCAAAAGTAGGAACAAAAGTGGGTGTAGATGGGGTGCAACAAAAGTGGACAAAAAATTGGATGCAACAGTGGATGCAAAAAAGGATGCAAATGTGGATGCAAAACACGATGTAAAAAGGGACGTAAAAGTGGATGCAAATATGGGTGCAAAAGAGGACATGAAATGAGAAAGTAGATGCAATACTAGATGCAACACCTAGCGCAAAAGTGGATGCAAAAATGGATGCACAAAGGGATGCAATAGTCGATGCAAATATTGACACAAAAAAGGATGCAAGTGTGGATGCAAAAGTGGAAGTAAATACGGGCACAAAAGTAGGTGCAAAAATGGATGCAATAGTAGATGCAAAAAAATGACACAAACATGGATGCAGAAAAGGACGCAAACATGGGTGAAAAAGTGGACGCGAAAGTGGATACAAAAGTGGATGCAAAATGGGATGTGAACTCTGATGCAAAACCCAACGCAACAAGAGATAAAAAAAGGGATGCAAAAAGAGAAGCATAAGTGGATGCAAAAGAGGATGTAAAAAAGGATGCAAACGTGGAGGCAAACATGGGTGCAAAAGTGGAGGCAAACATGGACAC
The DNA here is from genome assembly GCA_027924585.1 of Larix kaempferi. Taxonomy (NCBI): domain Eukaryota; kingdom Viridiplantae; phylum Streptophyta; class Pinopsida; order Pinales; family Pinaceae; genus Larix; species Larix kaempferi. The sequence goes on along the minus strand of BSBM01000223.1, from coordinate 4,682,288 downwards.
AAAAATGGGTGAAACAAGAGTAGGAGGAAAAAATAGGCACAAAATTAGGTGTAAAACTTGGCACAAAACTCGGCGCAAAACTCAATGCTAAACTTGATGCTAAAATTGGTGCTAAACTCGGCACTAATTGCACTAGGTTTAGTGTCGAATTTAGAAAAAGGATGCAAAAAACGCTTAAAATAGCGCCGACCCAAAAAATTGCGCCGACTTAGCCAAGGAAATGAAGAAAAATACATTAAAAGGGGCCCTAGACGCCAAAAAATGAAGCGAAAAGGGACATTAATCACATGGTTTTGTTGTAGTGCAGTGCTTTCTACACAACCCTCACTAGTATAAAAATGGGTGATAAATGACAAGGTGACCAAATATGTTAGTCACCAAGTGAAATAAATGACTAAACCACCAAAAACATTGGTGACCACAGTGTTTTTAAATGAAATATGACCAAATTTGAGCAATTTTAGGTGATCACAACTAAAAATGACTAGAATAAATGACTAATTTATTCATGGGATAAAAAATATGACTAGACAGTCTAAGTTAATAAATATATAAGATGTCAATTGTTAAAATTTACGAAATTGTAATTATTTTATTACAATTTCGTAAATTTTAATGTTGCAAATGGATTCAAACACCCCCTTGAAAGGGGTCTCTGAATCCATATGCAATGTTTAAATTTACGAAATTTTAAAATTTTATTGAAAAAATTGCAATTACCCATTGTTCAAAAGGAGAGTTAGAGAGGTATAAATAACAATTATTATATCCTTTAACCATGTTCGGCCCAAGCGAATTTGTCGATGCATGAGTCGTCTAAAACATAATTCAAATAGACAAGTTGGCTCAAGTAGAAATGATAATATGAATGAATAGGTCAACCCAGGAAAAGAATATTTTTCCACGTTCCAAGATGAAGGTTTATAGTTGTGGGCTCTTTTTTCAAGCATTCTCTCACATCCTGTAGACTCGGGAAGAAGCTCATCCAAGGCCCATTATTTCACCTTTTGATATTCTTTCTCTCTAACTTCTCAATTCCTTTTTTTTAGCAATTTCCCTCTTCTTCAACATGATCTAATTCATATATTGTTTTTATTGTCTATTTTTAATCCCCAATTATAATTTGTCCGAGGAGCACTATAAATTACTAGTATGAAAATGGGTATCCAAAGGAGAACCTATTAAACTTTGTCACAAGGCCATTTCATCTGTACTGTCATATATTCCAAGGCGATGTGCTTGTTGTGTCCATACCTTGTTTCGCTATTTTCACTTCCGATGCCCCCTTTGGTACACTTGTCAAGTTTCATCTTATGTGTCATGTGTCATGTTGAGTTGTGCCATGGAGTTAGTCATTTCTCGCTATAAGCATCATCATGTCATGACTGTTATACCATTGCATTTGAATCATCATGCCGATCATGTCCATGTTTTATTTGATGAAAACCGTCACCTTTGACCCTTTCAGCAGTCTGTCAAAGTTTCGACAAGTGCATGTATTTTGAGTCATGATAACCAACATTTGTTAATTTCTCATCCTCCATTAATTCACAAGCCGCAAATGTACGTCATGATTATCACTTCGACTAAGCTTAGAAATTTGAAAATCCCTCCCTTGGCTATCTCCCTGCATTTGAAAGCACCAATAACCCCTATTTCGAGAAGAAAAAAAATCTCCCCTCCTTTCATAAAGAGCATCTTTTCTTTTTCCCTTTCCTTATTCCATTTCCCAAAATCCTCTTTGTATATATTCCCTTTGTAACCTATCCCCATCCTAATTTTTAGTTTAATCTCATTTTCTCCATTAACTTCATCTGTGTTTTTCACACTAACTTTTCACACTAAGAAGCAACAATAGCCTTTGGATATGGCTAAATAGTCCTCTAAGGTACTTCACCACCACCCCCTTTTATTCCAAAGGAATACCCATATTGATGGCTTGCTTCCATAATTAAAAAGTGTATTCTTGTATGCCTTGTCATTATTTTTTCCAAAGGTAATGGCATTTCGTAAGTTATTCCTCTTCATAGCCTATTAATTTTTTTTTCAAGGTAACATAAAGACAAACCAAAAATTTAATAGTTAATGTATAACATTGTAATAGTTATTAATATATTATATATGTTAATATATTATATATATATATATATATTGTGTGTGTGCTAGGGGAATCGACAACTGGAGACTGGGATGGTACTCACGTGACACAGGGTCCAGGGATCCAATCCCGCTACCACTATACCCCTAGGTGCCCCACACACCCCGCAAGCATGGGACACAGGTAAAGCTGGGTGTGATTTGAACTCGTGACCTCCAATTTACAACATGTGACTTCATATCAAGTGAACCGCCATTGAGCCACACTCGTGCGGGCAATACCATTAAAATATTAATAAACTATGTAATACCTTATTATATTAATATCAAGCATGATCAACCTATGTCCACCATTATTAGTGAAATTCATGGTGAAACATAATATATCATGGTCAATTATTATCAAACATAATCACGATCAAACAATAATAGCTGAACAAAAGTACGAGCAGCTACCAAGTTATCTTCATCAACATTGTCTTCCTCTTCTTTCTCAAGGTCTCAGTCATCATTATGTTCCATTGGCTCAACAATAGCAGTTATTTGGCTCAAACAATTAGGCCTGTATATATTTATCTTGCTAAAGGTTGTATTTATAGTTATTATTGATCCAACCATTGATTCAGTGAACTGAGTGGAAGCATCACCACTAGCCAAGGTAGAGGCTTCTATGGTAGCAACATAGGCAGGGAAGGTACCTAGCACTGGATTTCAAAATGGAATTGGCATTGAAACCATTACTCTGGGTGATTCTGTTTCTCCTACCGTAACCTCTCCCACTTACCATGTTGCTACTCCTGGATCAAATGGCTCTTAATCTAGACATGGAACCAAGCGAAGGAGTGCTTCCTATGATGCCTCTGTTCGTTGTTTTTCTTATACTCAAATGGATGGGACTGGAATTAGTGGGTCAAAATGCGTGGAATCCTTTATTTGTATTTGCAGTTTTATCTATTACATTACTGTTTATCTTGTTGTGGGCTATTGATATATCTGAGAGATTCTATCCTAGTTTGGTGTATGGTTGAGATATTATCTCAACCTCTACAAGCCATGTTTAGCATTTGTTTAGTATCTCTCGACTCTATATATTGGAGTTTGCATGTATTGTAAAATATAGTTTAATATACTAGATTATAGTTTGTGTGAATAATGTCTCCTCTATCCATTGTTAATATGGTATCAGAGAGAGGCTGAGCATGGTTCCCTCACGGGAGTGCTCAGGACTATGAGAGAGAGGAGAACATTATTTTAGCTGTGTGTACAAGAGTGGCTAGTTGTGTGTTGTTGCGCTAAGCTGTTGAGGCATGATATAAGAGGGTGTCGTCATTCTACTTACAGGGCTGTGAGACCCAACTTAAAGGAGATCGCAGCATCTACTTGCTAGAGATCACGACCTAATATCACTGCCTGACCGAGGTGTAAAACGTGAAAGAGGATCAGCTGTTGTGCGTGGATCAGTCGACTGGTGTAAGCACCGTTGTTGCTATCTGAGCTCGTGCTGCATGGGGTTGAGTGACCTATTGCTGGCACTGTTGAGGCCAAAGTTGAAAGCCGACTGAGAGGGATCCGCTGCGAGGCCATGAAAGCTGTGGTGAGCTCCGTCTCACCTCCAGTGTAGGCCACTGCATCCTGCTGTGTTTTTGTCTCCATTCTTTGGCTAGTGGAAGAGATGAGGTATTCAACCTATGCGTGAAGCATCATATCCTTGCAATATGAGCTACTACAGGTCTGTGCAGGAGACGTAGAAATTGCTGTGGAAGGAAGTTGTGGCCTGTAAAGAAAGCCGCTGCTGGTGGAATTGATTCCACTGCTATTGATTCCGTTCTTTGAAAGACGCAGTAACTTTCATCATTATTGAAGTTCTTCCTATTGTCATTGTTGGTGATCACCGAGGTCAGAGTCACCAGTGAATTGAGAGGGTGTGTGAAGCCACTGCCTGCAAAAGGAAATGGCTAGAGCTCTGCTATGAGAATGGGCGAGAGATGTGGGGCAGAGGAGAACTGTCTACGTGAAAGGATAAATTGTTGTTGAAGCTGATCAGAGGGAGCTGCCATAGTGTGAGAGAAATTTGCTGTGTGTGAAGGTGGATTGTCACAGATCCTGATAGCCCTCTGCCGTGAAGAGCCAAGGCTATCATCCGGAAGGAACTACCATGAATCTGAAGTCTAAGAAATCACAATTTTTTTTAATTCTTATTTCCCAGCTCGGTGATGGCGGCCTAAGAAGACTAAGAAGACCAATGGAAGGGGATCCAGAAAAGAAACTGACGCTGAACGTAATAGTTGCTTTGCAGTGAAAGAGATTTTGAGTCTCTCGACTCGACGACTAGATTCGAACTTGCTGGGTATTCATTTCATGTAGTTGCTCTCTGTTTGTTGGGTTGCAACGAAGACAATGATGATGAGAATGATGGTAAAAGTGAAGTGATAGAAAGAACAGGTATAAATATTTATTTTTAAAATTTGGTTGGATGCTTGCTTAGTCCAAGTGTGTGGAGTTTTCTTAATGGTATGTAAGGAGTTATATTGGTCTTGGTCATCAATGAAATGATGAGATGCATATGTAATGGGTTTGCGATTTTTATGAGCATTTAGTACACGAATTATTGTAAGGGGTGCATGATTGGTTGTACCCGACATCCCAGATTTTTTTTGGTCCAAAGTTGTAAAGCTTAGCCATAGGAAATATGATTTCCCCAGGTTGCTGTAAGACCTGTCCCAAATTTTCAGGCATACGTGTTGTGGTGCGTAATCACACAGAGTTATCCCTCTTATTCATAGAGTGGATGTGTTATTGTTAAATTTTCAGAATTTACTTCAATCTGATCTAGGATCTTAACTGATAGAACAACATGTACAACAAATCTACAGCATATCATTCATGGACACAATAATGCAATCACAGAAGAGATACTGAGTTTACTTGGGGAAAACCATAAAGGTGAAAAACCCCAATAACTTCCTCAGAGATAGATAGAGCAATGACACAACCAGAATACAAGAGATAGTCTTTTCCTAGCAGCAAAGCCTCCTCCTCCACAAGTGCGCCCCTCTCCACAGTGTGAGTGAGAGAATAGAATGTGTAAAATGAGAGAGACACATTCTCTAGTTATACACTAACTTGACTTGACCTTTACTCAACTAGGTCGGCCTCAACTTAACCACTTAACATAATGTTGACTAGGCCGACCCCCACTAGGGTGGTCTAATAACCCTTTGATCCACATGGCCGACCCCCAATAGGGTGGTCTAATAACCCTTTGACCCACATGACTTATATAGGGCCGACCCCAACAAGGTGGTCTAATAACCCATCAAGTATAAGTTACAACACTTACAATATAAATGATGACTCTTCCGTATAGAGGAATAATAACATCTCTATAGGAATACAACCACTTTCGTATAGAGGAATAATAACATCTCTATAGGAATACAATATACATATATGTGAAATACATTCCGAAGTTACATATACATCAACACTCCCTCTTAACTAGGAAGGTATTTCTTGACACAGGTCTTCTAGCACAAGTCATCTTCTCTGGATCATCGTCACTAGATAATCGTCATCGAGTCATCATCATCGTCACTGCTGCTGCTATCTCAATCAATCTCTCAATCTACTCGTCATAGGAAGTTCTACAGAGCCAGTCCTTTTTCATACTAGATGTAGGCCCACCACCTACAGGTCTTCATCATTACTGGCCATACTGTGGAAATCTTAGGACTTATTACGTGCGTCACAAAACCTTAAAAGAGTCTCTTGACTAGCAAGAACCCTAAAGAGAATCTGAGGCCTTTTTCATCCTGTCCAGATCTCCAGGACTTATTACATGTGACCCCACCACAAAACCTCGAAAGAGAATCCCAGGACTGATTACGAGCACAAGGCTCAACCTATCGGATCTCCTAGGGCACAAATTACATGTGGTCACCACAAAACCTTGAAAGAGCATCTCAGGACTGATTACGAGCACAAGGCTCAACCTATCGGATCTCCCAGGGTACAAATTACATGTGGTCATGGAAAAACCTCGAAAGAGCATCCCAGGACTGATTACGAGCACACAGCTCAACCTATCGGATCTCCCAGGGCACAAATTACATGCCATAGGACAAAAGCTCGAAAGAGCATCTGCCAGATATCCCAGGGCACAAATTACATGCCATAGGAAAAACCTCGAAAGATTATCAGCATATCTCCCAGGGCACAAATTATATGTCCTCCCAAGCAAAACCTCGAAAGAGCATTTTCCAGATATCCCAGGGTACAAATTACATGCCATAGGCAAAACCTCGAAGGACTATCTGCAAATCTCCCAAGGCACAAATTACATGCTTATCTACACAACCTGTTCCACGGCCACAGAGTATCAACCTGATACTCACCATACATCATCCTGATGTACACATGATCATCCTGATCATCATCACTGCAACATCCTGGTGCATGTCATCTGGAGCAACATCCTTAAGCTTGTCATCCATGATCATCCTGATCATACAATGCATCTACCTAATGCATACCAAGTATCCACCTGATACATATCATCATACATGATCCACCTGATCATATAGTGTATCCACCTGATACAAATACAAATACATGATACATATCACCATACATGATCCAACTGATCATATCCAGCATCCAACATGATGCGTACATACATATGCATATAAATGATCCAACTGATCATATCCAACATCCAACATGATGCATACATATATAAATGATCCAACTGATCATATCCAACATCCAACATGATGCGTATACAGAGCAGTAACTGGAGCATCGTCCTAATGCTCATCATCCAGGGCTTACATCCACAGCCATGTGAAGGATCCTCCTTCCAACATGCTTGGAATGGATTCTGCAAATGTGTCCATCACTTCTTCCTCGGAGTGTCATAAATCTGAAGAACACCAAGCCTCTCCCTGAAGTACTCGAACTTCAGCCTGGCCAGTGGCTTCGTCAGCACATCTGCAATCTGCTTTTCCGTCGCAATGTACAGGAGCTTCACAGCTCCTCTCTGCACCATATCCCTGATATAGTGATATTTGATCTCTATGTGTTTCGACCTGTCATGAAACACTGGGTTCTCGAACAGCTTCACACAACTCTGGTTATCACAAAAGATACTAGTAGCATCCAATGGCAGATCAAATAACTTAGACAGTAGCTTCCGTAGCCATACTGCCTCACAACTAGCTGAACAGGCTGCAACATACTCTGCCTCAGCTGTACTCAGTGCTACGCAGGACTGCTTCCTACTAAACCAAGAGATCACACCTGATCCCATACTGAAGCAACACCCAGATGTGCTCTTCCTATCTACAGCACTGCCAGCCCAATCTGAATCAACATAACCCTGCAGGTTAAACTTTTGATTCGCTTCATACTTGAGCCCATAATCCACTGTACCCTTCAGGTACCTCAGAACATGCTTTACAGCAACCAGGTGAACACTCCTCGGATCCGTCACGAACTAGCTCAATGTGTTCACCGCAAAGCAAATATCTGGTCTCGTGTTCGTCAAGTACATCAAGGACCCAATCATCTGACGATACATAGTGATATCAACCGGCTCAGATGAAGCTTCACATAGACGCTTCAGGTTCTATGTCATAGGTGTGGCCATAGCCTTGCAGTCCATCATTCCGAACCTCTTCAGGATCTCTACTTGCATACTTCCCTTGTCCAAGGAAGATTCCATCACTCTGCCACACCTCCATGCCAAAAACAAATAGTGCATCATCCCCAAGTTCCTCAACTCGGACTCGGCAGCAAGCTTCCACTATGTGTCGGCAATCAATCTATCCTCACCTGATACAAACAGGTCATCCACATAGTAGGATCACTGGATTGCCTTCCTCAACCTTGTAGTAAAGGTTGGAACCCGCTTTACTCTTGGTAAAGACCAAACTGGATAGAAAGTTGCCTATCGTACCATACCAAGTTTTGCACATATATGATTTCCTGTCATGTGTCTCAGAACCAATTGGCTACTCCACATACACTTCTTCTTCAACTACACTATTCAAGAAAGCTGTCTTGAAATCCATCTGGTGTATCTTCTATTTCATCACTTTTATAATTCTCTATGTTGTCGTCTGCAGCATGCTTAAGCTTGATAGATCCATATGGAAGTCATAACAAACTTCCCTTCAGGTCTTGGGACTACATCCCAAACATCATTCTTCATGATCGATGGATCATGGCATTCTTCCCATATCCTGGGAACTTCAATATCTTCAATAGATAATTTTGTTGCTGAACAAATGTTGTAGTTCTTCTTTTGTAGGAGATGGCATACGATCTTTCCTACACAACAAGTTAAATTGCATGATTAGAAAACATCTCATAGTTTTCAGAACAAATTCTTACACATAAAGAAATATGTCATACAGTCATGCAATTATCTTAGCCAATGCTTCAATACAACATTTATCCATATCCTGTAACTTTCTAGATGCCTTCCAATCTCTACCAGAACATTGTTAAGAGTGTGCACAACTCCCAACATGTCAGCAAAGAGGTTTCATTCTAGATAAGTAGCAATGGAATGTTGTACAGTGCCATAGGCTACTTACCCATGCATATTAGTAGTATACTGTTTATTAATGTAACTATTCTAATATGCATAATACACAACCTAATTCTTGGAACATCAGTATATACATTATTGAACAGTATTATTTAAACAATAAAATATGCAATTAATGACAATTCAAACACTTATCTTTGTTTGTTTGTTGGGTTGACTCCCTCTCAGTCTTTTCTTCTTTCCTGCAACTCCATTCTTATGTGGATTGTGAGAAGTGGTCAACTCCCTTTGAATATCTGCATCCTTGCAGAAACTACTGAAGTGTGCTCCTTTGCTTTCTTGCAGGAACAACTGCAGTGTGCTCCCTCTTGATCTTTGCTTCCTGGATTACCTGTCCTTGAACTTACATCCATCCTTAATCACTATGCATGCTTATTAGTATCATCATTGTGTTATCCTTGAGGTCTCATACATAATCACACATTTATTAGTATAATATTAATACTATCAAAACACAATAATCTTAAACATGTATATTCATGATCATTCACAGATAATAAACATTAGTATTCAAGGTTTCAGGGAAGTCTTATTTTACTCATACATTTTCTTATTTGATCATAGGACTCTTCTGGTTAGTTGAATCATCAATTATGTTAAGAAACATAATATGCATACAACCATGATTATTCAAACCTATGACTTCATGAATAATCATTATCAACAACACAACAGTATAAGATCCTAACACAAGGTAGGATTCTAGCTTGATATAGGAAAAACATACCTAGATTAGCATGCTAGCTAGTTATGTCTAACATACCCGCATAATGTGTTCTGGTTCTCTTCAGTGACTTGTGCTAGTAACCTGCATCTCTCATAAGTTAACCATTGTAGAAAAAAGTTATACATACCTCGAAAGTAGATCTTCTATGTGATCCATGACAATGGATGAATCCTTGTCTTCATGTCACCATGATCATATGTTCTTGAAGTAGAACATGATTTTTCTTTCTTGGTGAACCTTTTATGTTAGCAGACAACATAAAGCTCATACAACACCATTATGCATTAGTACAATCATAAGTGTCAACACCCTAACCAATGAATATCTTCTATCATGCATTCATAATTTTGTTAAGGTGATACGACAAATCTAAAATCAAGATTGCACTAACCGTAATAACATGAAGACAAACATACCATAAAGTTAATCATGAACAAATATCGAAACATACCTCGATGAGTCATACCTGTCGATATTGCTTGTAATATTCTTATGTAAGGCCTTAGCCTCATCTCCCTCTGAAACAGGAACTTCTTCACTTATGTAGGTGACCAATCCATCTTCTTCTAGGATTAACCCAATCCACTTGATTTGCAAGAACTGGACCTGGAGCTGGATATGGGTTTGTCAGGGAAACACCAAAAATTCAAACTTTGAATTTCAAACTTCCGAAAGGATAGAAATATGCGCCTTGATGAGCTGATCAAGCTGGTATATTCAGATATTGAAAAGTGCAAAGTTTCACTCCTCAATTTTACCTTTGAAACTTCCGGATTCACTAGACGTGACCCTGAACTGGGGTTTGATGAAGCCCACTCTTCTGCCCAATAAAAAGGTTTGATCCAAAGCTCTAAGCTTCTATTTTTCTGAGGATATTCCAGTCGTGGTCACAGATTTCAAAAATTCCCATTTTTACAAAAGCCTTAATTTTCCACTTTTCTGATCAAAGTCCCGAACTAGGGTCTGATCAAGCCCGGCCTTCTGCCCAACCAAAAATTCTGATCTTGTTCTCTAAATTTTTATTTTGATGAGTATCATTCAGCCGTGGTCTCTGATTACAAAAATTCCAACTTTCTCCGAAGCCCTAAATTCCGGAAGCCATGAATGAAGGTACTAAAAAATAATTCTGTTTTGACATAAATATGTACCTGATTGTTTCTGGTGTAACTCCTAACTTTTCAATCCACAGGGTCTGAAAAATTTTATTGAGATATCCAGACCTGTTATCTTTCCATCCCGATAGTTCTGACCTTAATTGGATTCTCTGAGACAGATTTATTCCAAGTGTCGCAACGTGACCTATTTATGGGATAATACAGGAGAGCGAACTTGTACGGAGTCCCACGTGTCACTGGTTCAACTTCGGCCTATGAAAATTTTTCTTGAGATAGTACAGTCTGTGTAATACTTGTCACTTTTTACGAAATTTCATTTGGATATTCCTAGCCCAAGTTATGACCTTTTTCCCAAGTTCACCTGATTTTGACTCAGATCTGGAAGAGGCAGAAACCCTATATTGTACAGATCATAAATTACAAAGTACAACGAATTAGAGGTTTTCCTTTGGGCACAAGGTACATGGTGATTTAATATTCGACCTGTAAAGGTTTCAGATCCGAAAACTTTGTCAAAACGTATTTATATAGAAAGTGCTACGATGACTGGTTTTTTCTATATCAAGCCCTAGCATCGTAAGTGCAACAAGTGTCATACATGCCATATCATGCCTTCTTTCAGGCTAGCTCTGATACCATGTTAAATTTTCAGAATTTACTTCAATATGATCTAGGATCTTAACTGAGAGAACAACATTTAAAGCAAATCTACAGCATATCATTCATGGACACAATAATGCAAGCACAGAAGAGACATCGAGTTTACTTGGGGAAAACCATAAAGGTGAAAAACCCCAATAACTTCCTCAGAGATATATAGAGCAATGATACAACCAGAATACAAGAGATAGTCTTCTCCTAGCAGCAGAGCCTCCTCCTCCACAAGTGCACCCCTCTCCACAGTGTGAGTGAGAGAATAGAATGTGTAAAATGAGAGAGACACACTCTCTATTTATACACTAACTTGACTTGACCTTTACTCAACTAGGTCGGCCTCAACTTAACCACTTAACATAATGCTGACTAGGCCGACCCCCACTAGGGTGGTCTAATAACCCTTTGACCCACATGGCCAACCCCCAATAGGGTGGTCTAATAACCCTTTGACCCACATGATTTATACAGGACTGACCCCAACAAGGTGGTCTAATAACCCATCAAGTATAAGTTACGACACTTACAATATAAATGACGACTCTTCCATATAGAGGAATAATAACATCTCTATAGGAATACAATCACTTCCGTATAGAGGAATAATAACATCTCTATAGGAATACAATATACATATATGTGAAATACATTCCGAAGTTACATATACATCAACAGTTATCAAGTTGTGGAATAGACCACTGTGAGCAGTACGGGGGTGACAGGTGTACCCTTAGCCTGAACTTGATGAAGGTCGAAGAAGCGAGATCCTTCGATTCAGGGGGAAATTTGAGATGGAAGAATCTCAGAGTATGACGGACCAAATTATGATTAAGGGAGAATTTAACATTGATGAACCATGTAGCTGAAAAGGATTCCTAGAGAACTAGCGGTTACGGCGGCTGAGCACCCATGTAGTCCGGTATATGGATTTATTTTCATATGGACGTCAATAATCAGATGCAGGTACAAGAAAAGTTATTGATAAAACCCAAAGTGATGAAAGCGGCATGAAGATCAAGACTACTCTACAAATAAATTCGAGATAAAAATTAAGGGAGGATGTTAGATTAATGTTTATCTTGTTGTGAGCTGTTGATAGATCTGAGAGATTCTATCCTAGTTTGGTGTATGGTTGAGATATTATCTCAACCTCTACTAGCTATGTTTAGCATCTGTTTAGTATCTTATTTCCCAGCTCGGCAATGGCGGCCCTAAGAAGACTAAGAAGACCGAAGGAAGGGGATCCAGAAAAGAAACTGACGCTGAACATAATAGTTGCTTTGCAGTGAAAGAGAGTTTGAGTCTCTTGACTCTATATATTGCATTCTGCATGTACTGTAAAATATAGTTTAATATACTAGATTATAGTTTGTGTGAATAATGTCTCCTCTCTCCATTGTTAATATTATCAAGATCTGAAACATGCATTTTATATGCAATAACTCAAGATTCTATCTATTCAACAACTCCTTGGGTGAATTACTTTATATCTCTCTTGCTCAAACCCTCATGAGATAACTCCAAAATAACTAGCCCAATTAAAGTTACCAACACAATGCAGTCTACAAATATCGCACAAAAGAGATTCTTCTTTTGGTGAGTTGGATGGCACTTGATAAGGATCAAAATGCCTTTTTGATGGAAATTTTGCAACAAAGGGCCTGTACAATGTCTCTTTAGCCTGAAACATTGTGTGATAAGAAGAGCTTGCACATCCAACTAAAATGTTACCTTTTAGAATTATTCTGTAGCGACACTTTCATTGGTTATGATGTAGAAAATATGCTAGAAAAACATGTTTCACATTATTCCATTCTTGTGGATATGAATGCTTGCTAGGAAAGATAACTTGATGCTAACTGTGCTCTTCAACTACATCTCCAATTCCATCCTTCCTAGAAGAGTTAATCTTAGGAGAAGCTGCAGTTGTTGTAGTAGCTGCGGCCAAGATATCTTGTGCCTCCTTATGCCTCCTCTCTTTTCTACCCTACTTCTTGTTAAATTCTAGCATAAATGCACAAGCAAGATCACTGAAAGAAACACAATCACAAGATAGACACAGATATACCCTCGGAAACCCTCATGGGGTAGAAAACCCAGCAAATCTTTTCTCAATATAGATAATCAACCCAATACAAGATAGTAGACCACAACAAGAGCTCCTTCTCCTCCTATGCAGAACTCTCTCTCTCCTATGTGCACAATAGAAGTGTGAGAACAAGTGAGTTAAGTGAGGAACAACCTCCTCTACTTATACTTGTTTTCCAACTGACTTTTTACCCTATGAGGCCAACTTGTAAAATTGAGTCTAATAACCTCTGATAAAATAACTTCAGGCCGATCCCCACATAGGAGATCTAATAACCCTAGTTCCCATAATCCAATGGAGGAATAAACATCTCCGGATATACAATAGAGTCCCGTCGGAGGGATAAAACATCTCCGGAATAATAGAAATATAATATTCTTTGAAGTTACAATATTTCAACACTCCCCCTTAATGAGAAGGATATTATAACAACAACTGCAGGAGCAAGGAGTCATCGACTACATGATACATGATACATCTATAAATCATTGGAAGCTTTCTTTATACATCATCAGTAACTCAAGCAGTTACTGGAACATCTTCAAGATCTTCAATACTGGAACATCAACATCTTCAGTACTGAGTCTTCATCTTCTGTAGCACTCGAACAGCTATATCATCACATGATCATCAGCATCATCAGCATCGTCATCACACGATCATCAGCATCGTCATCACACGATCATCAGCATCGTCATCACATGATCATCAGCATCGTCATCAACTGGATCCACTCGATCATCAGTACAACAGCAGCATATCCTGCAATACACATGATCCAATTACGAGATGATCAATCCCTCTCACTTTAGGACATAGGTCCAAGGATGATACAATCCTGATCTACTTACGGGATGATCAATCCCTCTCACTTTAAGACATCTCTCATGTCTGTGGACGATGCAATCCAGATCAACTTACAGGATGATCAATCCTTCTCACTTTAAGACACCTCACCATGTCTAGGGATGATGCAATCCCAATCTATTTACAGGATGATTCATCCTTATCACTTTAAGACACCTCACCATGTCTAGGGATGATGCAATCCCAATCTACTTACAGGATGATTAGTCCTTATCACTTTAAGACACCTCACCATGTCTAGGGATGATGCAATCCCAATCTATTTACAGGATGATTAGTTCTTATCACTTTAAGACACCTCACCATGTCTAGGGACGATGCAATCCCAATCTACTTACAGGATGATTAGTCCTTAACACTTTAAGACACCTCACCATGTCTAGGGACGATGCAATCCCAATCTATTTACAGGATGATTAGTCCTTATCACTTTAAGACACCTCACCATGTCTAGGGACGATGCAATCCCAATCTACTTACAGGATGATTAGTCCTTATCACTTTAAGACACCTCACCATGTCTAGGGACGATGCAATCCCAATCTATTTACAGGATGATTAGTCCTTATCACTTTAAGACACCTCACCATGTCTAGGGACGATGCAATCCCAATCTACTTATAGGATGATTAGTCCTTATCACTTTAGGACATAAGTCCAAGGATGATGCAATCTTGATCCACTTACGGGATGATCAATCCCTATCACTTTAGGACATAAGTCCAAGGATGTTGCAATCCTGTCATGTACATTTTGAACCAAACGCTCAGGGATGATGCAGTCCTATATACATCCACTAAGTACCATATTCTCAGAGACATCTGTCTACGGATCACTTTAGGACTGAAGTCCAGGGATGATACAATCCTCATCGTTCGCTAGGAACCGCATTCTTGAATACATCTATCTACAGATCACTTTAGGACTGAAGTCCAAGGATGATACAATCCTCCATCAACCTCATCGTCGGAATAGGCAACCTCATATTCAACCTTATCGTTGAAACAGGTAGGGACATCATCGATACAGTATCCTCATCAATAAAGGTATCATTAGTATGTATCATCAATACAAGTATCCTCATCAATACAAGTATACATATTATCAATACAAGTATCCTCATCAATACAAGTATACATGTCATCAATACAAGTATACACATCATCAATACAAGTATCCTCATCAATACAAGTATACATATCATCAATACAAGCATCCTCATCAATACAAGTATCCTTATCAATACAAGTATACACATCATCAATACAAGTATCCTCATCAATACAAGTACATATGCAAGTATTCTCATCAATACAAGCAAACATAACATAGATGCAAGTATCCTTATCAATACAAGCAAACAAAACATAGATGCAAGTATCCTCATCATCAATATAGGTATCCACATCGATACTAGTACCCTAAGATATCTTCATTATCATATCACTCCCCCTTTTGAGGAGAGTCATTTTGAACTACACCAAACTTGTCTCGGAAATGCTCAAACTTTACACGAGACAGAGGTTTGGTTAGTATATCAGCAACTTGCTCGTCCATGCTCACATATTCGAGCTTGATAGCTCCTTTTTGCACCATATCCTATATATAGAAATAATGGATCTCTATGTGTTTTGACTTATCATGAAATACTGGATTCTCAGTCATCTTGATACAACTCTGGTTATCACACAGAATCATAGTGGGTTCCATCTCTAAGTCAAACAGTCCTGATAATAACTTACGAAGCCATACTGCTTCACAACTGGCAGAGCAAGCAGCTATGTATTCTGCTTCAGCTGTGCTGAGAGACACACTAGACTGCTTCCTGCTATACCACGAGATCATAGCAGATCCTAGACAATAACATCCTCCCGATGTACTCTTCCTGTCTGATACACTTCCTGCCCAATCAGCATCAGTGTAGCCATGCAAATTGAAATCATGATCTCCACTATAGTAAAGACCAAAATCTATCGTACCTTTTAAGTACCTCATCACATGTTTTGCAGCTATCATGTGAACTCTTCTAGGTTCCACCAGATACTGACTCAAGGTATTCACAGCAAAACATATGTCTGGTCTAGTGTTAGTCAAATACATTAATGATCCAATAATCTGTCTATACAGAGTTATGTCCACTCACTCTGATGAGTTATCGACTAATAACTTCAAGTTGGAGTCCATGGGAGTGGCCATGGATTTACAGTCCAACATATCGAATCTTTTCAAAATATCCACAGCATACTTACCCTGATTTATAAAGATTCCTTTTGGGTCTTGCCATACTTCCAGGCCTAAGAAGTAGTGCATCAATCCGAGATCTTTCATCTCAAATTCTGAAGAGAGCTTCTTCTTGCACTCGATAATTTGTCTCTCATTTCCAGTCAAAAATAGATCATCTACATAAAATAATAATATAACAGGTTCATCATTCATAACTTTGAGATAAAGGTTAGGATCAGCTTTACTCTTGGTAAAGCCCATGCTTGTCAAGAAACTGTCAATCCTTCCATACCAAGCTCTAGGAGCTTGCTTCAACCCATACAAAGCCTTCTTCAGTTTGCATACATGAGTTCTTCCATCTTCTACCTCAAATCCAAGTGGTTGTTCTATGTACACTTCTTCTTCAATTACACCATTCAGGAAGGCTGTCTTAACATCCATCTGGTGTAGTTTCCATTTCATCATCAATGCAAGTGCCATGATATCTCTAATGGAAGTGTACCTAGCAACTGGTGCAAATGTTTCTTCATAGTCAATTCTCTCTTTTTGAGAGAATCCTCTGACTACAAATCTTGCCTTATATTTTTCAATGCTACCATCCGCAGCATGTTTTATCTTGAATATCCATTTGGAAGACACTACACTTTTATTTTTTGGTTTGGGAACTATATCCCAAACATCATTTTTCATTATTGACTGGTATTCTTCTGTCATTGCTTCTACCCATTCTTTCTTCTGAACTGCTTCTTCATAGCTAGTAGGTTCTTGATCCACTAGATTACACATCAAATCCATATAGTTGGATACTAGCTTAGGTTTCTTCCTTTCTCTAGTGGAGCCTTCAGGAGCTCCATACTTTTCAGCTCCTTGAATAATGTCTATGGCCCATGCTGGCCTTCTTTTTCTTGATAAGTTTGTAATGGGGGGTTCTTGTGGTTCTAGCAAGTCATGGGCTTCAGGTGTAGTATCTTCAGGAATGGGTGCAGCCTCTGTGATCCTGGAAGGTGTGTATTCTTCATAGATTTATTCATGTTGGCACTTCCTAGATCTCTTGAGAGCTGCTTCTTCATCAAATGTCACATCCCTACTAATTTCCATATGATGAAAACCTGGGATGTAAATTATGAATGCTTTGGATGATTCACAATATCCAACAAATATTCCCTTCTTTCCAGAAGGATCCAACTTGGTTCTCTTTTCTTTTGGAATGTGAATGTATACAGGACATCCAAATATTTTAAGATGACTTACCTTAGGCTTCTTTCTTGTGAACACTTCTTCTGGAGTTTTGAAATCAAGAGCACTATGGGATAGTCTATTTTGTACATAGACTGCTGTTCTAGCTGCTTCATCCCATAAATACATAGGTAGGTCTTGATCATGTATCATTGTCTTTACAGCTTCCATGATGGTTCTATTCTTTCTTTCCACAACACCATTTTGTTGGGGATTGTAGGGAGTAGTTAGCTCTCTCTTGATTCCATCTTCTTTACAGAAATCTTCAAAATCTTTTGAAGTATATTCTCTGCCATTATCTGTTATGAGTATTTTAATTTTCTTTTCTGAATGATTTTCTATCAAAGCTTTGAACTCTTTGAACTTTCCAAAAACTTAATTCTTCCCTTTTAAGAAGTATATCCAAGTCTTCCTTGAATAGTCATCAATAAATGTGAGATAGTATTCATATCCACTTAAAGATGTGGAGGGAATTGGTCCACATACATCTGAATGGATCAATTCCAAAATGCTTTTGGTATTTGTTTCACTCTTTGGAAATGGGTTCTTGATGTTCTTCCCTTTTGCACATCCTTTGCATGTGCCATCATGGTCAACCTTTAAGTCTGGTAGACCTACAACTACCTTGCTTACATGAGGTAGTGCCTTGTAGTTAATGTGAGCAAGTCTTTTATGCCATAGCTCATTTGGGCTAGTGACTTCATGTACAAGGGCAGCTTCTGGATGACCCATAAGCTTGTACAAACCTCCTTCCTCTTCACCAATGACAATTGCATCCTCAATAGATTTACCTTTGGACCACATTAATACTTGTCCATCAATGAATGCAACTCTATAGCATTTCTTGTCCAATGCTGAGATGGAAAGCAAGTTCTTCTTCAATCCTAGAACATACAAAACTTCCTTCATCTTCATGGGGTTTCCAGAATCAAGTTTGTAGTTTGCTTCACCAATTCCCTTGATGGGATATTGATAGTTATCTCCTAGAGATACCTTTTGTGGGGAGGTCTTTTCTTCAAGTTTTGATAGAGTCTTCTTTTGTCCTGTCATTGTCACGTCCCCACCCATCATACCAGTGCAATGGAGGGGATCGTGAGGCTAAAACCGGGCATCCAGCCCCATGTACCAATTAAGTAAGCATTCCATACATATGAAGAGGCATAAATATTTACATTACACAGCAGAAGTAATTTCATTTACACATTCGCCATTAGTTCAAGACATTCATCAATTAAATAATTGAAAGATGGCACCAGAGAATACTTATCTTTAACAGAGTAGTCCCAAGCAACTAGCTATGTCGTTGCAACGTTCCACCCAACCGTAGGCTCTTCGACAGCTTATACTAAGTCCGTCCGAAGGCCACCCCCGAGCTGGGCATGATTCTCACAAGGAAAACGGAACATTCCAGCTCAACCACTGCCCAATAACCCTTTTATCTCAGCCAAGCCAGAATAATGGATTACCCATCACCCATACCCCAACATACTCTTTCTTCTCACAACAAAACGACTATTGACAGGGTTACACATTTACAACAGAGGTGTTCACGATACAGGGTCCACATTGGTTCTCCCAGCTCGTGGTTCACCCAATGAACTGTGGAATTTCGTTTTCAACCCCAGGGAGCAAAACCGATTTCTCTCCACGGGTTAGGATCCCTTCCAATGGCCTAAACGACCTCTAGGAAGATCCAAAACATTATGCTCTCTTTCCCCACTGGTAACCAGCACAAAAACGCCCCTTCCCAGCTAAAGGATGAGGGGAAACACAGAAAAACGAGGGAGGAAACGCCCAGGCAGCTAGAGCTGCGTGAGAGAGCAAGGCCATGCTGAATAATGGCTTAGGAAGCCATTTGGTGGCCCTATTCTTGCCCCCAAGAGGCCAACACGTTTTTCCATGGAGGGTGGCTTGCCCATACCCGATTTTGGACAGCCATACCTCCCCATTCCCAAGGCATTAATTTCCCCAACCAACTCTTGGGAGAATTCAATGGTTGGGTACAAAAGTCAACATGGGTAGCTAAGGGTTTGATGGGTTTTCTCATGGACACTTGGCTTGACTCTATTGGCTCAAGGGTTTGAATGTTTTCCCTCCCAATTCCTTGTGAAATCATGCCCCCATCTCTTTGCTGCATTGCATAGCTAGTTGTGGGTATTTTTTTATTAAAATGCATATTACATGCTATTTGAATTTCCACTGTGCATTGCTAGCACGCAAACCATATGCATCACGAAATCGATGGCGGGGCCTTGGCCTTGAGCTCCTCACCATGATTTCCTAACAATATTACATCGTTTATAATGTTAATGCCATGGGGCCAAACTGGGGACGTTACAGTCATGTGCTTTGAAGCACCACTATCGATAACCCATGTACCTTCTCCAAGTGGTATAGATCCAGAGAGTGCGGAGAATAGAACATACTCTTCTGCATCTTCTTCTTCACTTCTTCTAGATCTTTTCTTGAAGAAGGTCCTTTTTTCGTCTTCTTCTTCTCTTCTAGGTCTTTTCTTGTGAGGCCTTTCTTCCTCTTCAACTTCTTCTTCACTATCATCTTCTGCAAGATGTGCTTAGTGTCTTTTGTGGTGAGTACCCTTTTTCTTCTTCAGAGGACAATCCTTAGCAATGTGTCCTATTTTGTGACAAGTAAAACATTGGAATGAGGAGTAATCTCTTCTTTGATTAGATCCTCTTTTCTTTTGAAATCTTTGTGAAGGATGAGACTCCTTGTGACTATCCTTCTTAAATTAGGATTGATTCCTTATTCTCTTGGTGTGGGTGGCCAAGGCTTGGTCATCTTCCTTGAGCAATGCTTCTCTGTTGGCAACCCTGGCTTCCTCTTGAATGCAATCCTCCCAAACCACATCAAACTTCATACTTTCTTTTCTGGCACACATGGTTTGGATGAATGACTCCCAAGGTCTAGTGAGACCATTTAGATTAGTCATGACTAGTTCATCTTCATCAAGAGTATCTCCAATAGCATCTAGTTGTTCTTTGAACTGAGAAACCCTTGAGAAATAGTCTTGAATAGATTCTCCTTTATTCATCTTGGTGTTCTTCAATTGAGCTCTCAAGTTCATCTTCATGTTGATGTTCTTTCCCTTATACATTCTGAAGAGAGCATCATACATTTCCTTTGGGGTCTTCTTGGATTCCACTTGGGGAATCAAGTGGTCCTTAATAGAATCAGCAATGATTCTCTTTGCCCTAATCAAATCTTTCCTATACTTCTCTTTAGCTTCATCTTCTGTAGGTTCTGCAATCTCATCTTTGATATAATGGGAAAGATCATTCTCTTCAAGAATGAGACCAATTCTATATTTCCATGCTCGAAAATTCTCTATACCCTCTAGCTTGTCTTCAAGCTTAGTACTTGGGGCCATCTTGCCCAGGGGGTCACTAAAAATTGAAAATTCCAAAAATGAAAAACTGACCTTACCAGGAAATTGGCTTGACTGAGGCGAGGTGACTGATGTACTTACTTTCTGGAAACTAAAATTTTTCAGCCTCCAAACTTGACCAGTGAACTTTGGATCTGCGGTAGAATTCTGGTTTTATCACACTTTTGTCAAACTAGGGTTTGACTTTCCCATAGTTCTACCCAACCAAAAAGTTTGATCTAGGGCTCAAAAGATTGGTTTTGAGAAGGGCTATCCATCCATGTAATCAGAATTCAACAATACCAACTTTTTGTAGAAACCCTAATTTTCACCGGAGAGAGAGATAGAGATATTTTCACCCTGTGAAAGATGTCCTATTCAGGCTAGCTCTGATACCATGTTAAATTCTAGCATAAATGCACAAGCAAGATCACTGAAAGAAACACAATCACAAGATAGACACAGATATACCCTGGGAAACCCTCATGGGGTAGAAAACCCAGCAAAGCTTTCCTCAATATAGATAATCAACCCAATACAAGATAGTAGACCACAACAAGAGCTCCTTCTCCTCCTATGCAGAACTCTCTCTCTCCTATGCGCACAATAGAAGTGTGAGAACAAGTGAGTTAATTGAGGAACAACCTCCTCTACTTATACTTGTTTTCCAACTGACTTTTTACCCTATGAGGCCGACTTGTCAAATTGAGTATAATAACCTCCGAAAAAATAACTTCGGGCCGATCCCCACATAGAAGATCTAATAACCCTAGTTCCCATAATCCAATGGAAGAATAAACATCTCCGGATATACAATAGAGTTCCGTCGGAGGAATAAAATAGCTCCAGAATAATACAAATATAATATTCTTTGAAGTTACAATATTTCAACACTTCTTAGCTGCCTAATTTAGGTAATTTTTTACTAGAATTGCATCACATCTTTTCTTTCATGATGCATACTGCTCTTCAGGAAAAAAAACATTATCACCTTGAGAATTAAATTCTCTGCAAATATATTCGAGGAAATATCATTACCAAAACAAACAGGACAAGTCACGAGAAATACTAAATTAAAATATTCACTGATATACAAAGGAAAGGATATGAAAGGTCAAACCAAAACGGGAGCAATTTTCCCTTGCATTTTCAAGTAGGTTGTTTTGAAAGAATAGAATTCTCCTTCTAATTCATCTCCTGGTTCCATATCCAAACCTCTGTATTCCTTTCCTCAAAGAGCTACTTCCATTGAGATCATTTCAATATAGATCATTCAATATTGGGCAAGATAAAAGAAGCATCTATTTTTTTATTGGTATCCAGAATTGCATGAAATAAATTTTCATTGGTTACTTCATCTCATTCTAGATTATTTGCTTCAAAACATGAAGCCAAAATATAAATAGATAGGGATATATACAAATATCACCCTGGTAAGTCATAGAGAGAACCAATACAAATAAGAAAATAGGTCATATTCCAACCTCTTGATTTACTTTTTTTGTGTGGCTACAGAAGCCAAGAGCACAAGCTCTGATGCCAATTGATATAGAATATGGATGGAAATTATTATAATATTATTATATTAAACAATGTCTCCAAAAGAACACTTACAACATAAAATAAATAACTCATAAGAGAGAAGAACAAGAAGTATCTCTACTCAACTAATCAACCTCTACTTTGAGTATGAGGCACATTAACAAAATCATATGAGGGTTCATTGGTCTCGGGGTCCCCGTCACTATCTTGAATGGTCACAACCACAACACCATCATAATATTGGCATCTCGAAGTGCACACACATGGTCTAATGGGCACATAGCCCCCCTGTGGGTTCTTTCATTCTCATTTATCATTTTTATATTTATTTCCAAAAAAGAACTAACATTTTATATGATTGCCTTATTTCTTATATGTTAAATACATGTATGTTTTTTTGGCATTGAATATATTTGTGCAAAATCCAATTCATGCCACTAAAATGAAAACACATTGCACACCAAATTAAACCCTATACAAACTTGTGAATCAACAAACTTGAATCACAATAATCTCATTTGGACATATCCATTTCATTTGTGCTTTATCAATCTATCATTTTTTGTTAGGATCATCTTCATTCTCACAATATAGACATCAAAGCACCCATTTTTTTATACTCATTACATACCTCATTATATTGTCCTTACCACATCAAAACCGACAAAGCTATCAAAACCTAAATTTGATTAAAATTAAGTGAAAAAATCTTAAACTAAACATAGCAAAACATTGACAAAAGCACCTAAAAAAACTCCTCATTTAACTTGATTGTGTATTACATATTCACTCAACCATTGGACTCCATTGCAACACTCCATCCAAAACTCTAGGTGGACATCAAAATTGTAATCAGACAATACAACTCTATAACTCCATCGACATTGAAATAATTTCAAATAAAGGAAACAAGCACATGAAGCTAGATTGAACAAGAGAAACTTATTTAAAATAAAAAATACCTAATACATTATATCATAGTGCACTCACATCACTACCTACATCTTCCTTGACACTACATTCACTGAAACCCTGATTTACATATATGTTACAGGCGTTTGTAGTATATCATCATTGGCATTAATCCAAACCCATACTATATATTGCGCTTACATCTTGTAGTTCACATTTTATTGACATTTTGAGATATTTTATCCTAAACTTGATTGATATGATTAGGTAAATGTTTACATATAGCTATTGCCAAGTTGCATAGCTTGTTTGCTTGCACATTTCCATCTACTTGCACACATCTATATTTCTTTGCCTCCTTTATTATACTTTTGTGCATCTTTGTTATATAGCAACATCACCTCTCTCAATAGGCCTTGGCTCACAATATGCATTTTCCTCATTAACTCCCATAGCATACTAGTAGGTACATTTTTAACTTATAGTCACTTGAGCCTATAGTTACATACATAGGACATACATCCTTATATTACTTACTCCATTACTAACACTCCATTTTCCCTAGATACCCCATTATTAATTTCCGAAAGCACACTCTTTGTTTGTACATATCATTAGTTGATTGCACCATCAAGCATATACACACTGACTTGAGATAATTGCATAAATCATACTGCATGGATTTACTTGTGTGTGTACTTCTTACTTGCTTGTGCAAATTTTCTTGAGTTGCTTAGTAAAACAAACAATAGAAAGAGCAAAATTTAACCGTGCATAAGGATAAAAAAGAGTAGAAAAAAGTCAAAAATAAAAGAAAACAAAAAGTCAAATTAAAAGCAAAAGAAAGGGACAAAATCTACATTAAAAACGACGTAAGCCCTAACTTATAATTAAGTTAGACAAATTATAACTAGTAATTTTAGAATAGTGAACATGGCGTTATGATGAAATATTTACTGTAATGAACCTGGAGTGGAGATAAAATTGACACTGTTGGGGTAAAATTATGTTACTTAATTTTTCCAATGTTTTAATGTCAAGCCGGGGTTTGTAGGCTTGTGAGGTGCAAGCATTGTATGTGCATGACTAAAGCTAGACTGACGTATCATAATTGCAAAAGTTGAAGACTCTTTTTGAAACCAGTTAATCTCCCACAAGTTCTTTATTGGAATTATTTGGGCTCAGTCTAGCTACAGGTGATAGCAGTCCAACATGACCTGTGATCATTGTGACTGCACAGGCACTACATTTCCAATATCCAAATTAACTTGCCGAAGGGTCTTTCAAAGAGTTATCAATTTAAAAATAAACTCACATGCATTTAATGTGTTGATGTATATGTAACTTCGGAATGTATTTCACATATATATGTATATTGTATTCCTATAGAGATGGTATTATTCCTCTATAAGGAAGTGTCGTCATTTATATTGTAAATGTCGTAACTTATACTTGATGGGTTATTAGACCACCTTGTTGGGGTCGGCCCTGTATAAGTCATGTGGGTCGAAGGGTTATTAGACCACCCTATTGGGGGTCGGCCATGTGGGTCAAAGGGTTATTAGACCACCCTATTGGGGGTCGGCCCAGTCAGCATTATGTTATGTGGTTAAGTTCGAGCCTACATGAGTTAGGTAAAAAGGCAAGTCAAGTCAAGTATAAATAGAGTGCGGGAGGCACTCTATTTACTCACTCACCTCTCACACATGCTCTCAAGGAGGAGAGGTGCACTTATGGAGGAGGAGGATTGCTGCTAGGTTATGGCTATCTCTATTGGTTGGTTGTATCATTGCTCTATCTATCTCTGAGGAAGTTATTGGGGTTTTTCACCTTTATGGTTTTCCCCAAGTATATCTTTGTGTCTCTTGTGTGCTTGCATTATTGTCTCCATGATTGATATGCTGTAGATATGCTATACATGTTGTTCTCTCAGTTAAGATCCTAGATCATATTGAAGTAAATTCTGAAAATTTAACATGGTATCAGAGCTAGCCTGAAAGAAGGCATGATATGGCATGTATGACACTTGTTGCACTTACGATGCTAGGGCTTGATATAGCAAAAACCAGTCATCGTAGCACTTTCGCTATAAATCCGTTTTGAAGAATTTTTCGGATCTGAAATTGTTACAGGACGAAGCTAAGATCTCCAGGTACCTTGTGTCCAAAGGACAACCTCTAATTCGTTGTACTTTGTGATTTATGATCTGTGCAATATAGGGTTTCTGCCTCTTCCAGATCTGAGTCAAAATCAGGTGACCTTGGGAAAAAGGTCATAACGTGGGCTAGGAAGCTCCAAATGAAATTTCGTAAAAAGTGACAGGTAGTACACAGTCTGTACTATCTCAGAAAACGTTTTCAGAGGCCGAAGTTGAACCAGTGACACGTGGCACGCCGTACAAGTTCTCTCTACTGTTTTATCCCAAAACAGGTCACGTTGCGACATTTGGCATAACTCTCTCTCAGAGAATCCAATTGAGGTCAGACCTGTCAGGATGGAAAGGTAATAGGTCAGGCTATCTCAAGAAACTTTTTTTCAGACCCTGTGAATCAAAAATTTTGGAGTTACACCAGAAACAATCAGGTGCATATTTCTGTCAAAACAGAATTATTTTTTGGTACCTTCATTCATGGCTTCCGGAATTTAGGGCTTTGAAGAAAGTTGGAATTTTTGTAATCGGAGACCACGGCTGAATGCTACTCATCAAAATAAAAATTTAGAGACCAAAATCAGAATTTTTGGTTGGGCAGAAGGCCGGGCTTGATCAGACCCTAGTTCGGGACTTTGATCAGGAAAGTGGAAAATTAGGGCTTCTGTAAAAATGGGAATTTTTGAAATCTGAGACCACAGCTGGAAGCTCCTCAGAAAAATAGAAGCTTAGAGCTTTGGATCAAACCTTTTGATTGGGAAAAAGAGTGGGATTCATCAAACCCCAGTTCAGGGTCACGTCCAGTGAATCCGGAAGTTTCAAAGGCAAAATTGAGGAGTGAAACTTTGCAGTTTTCAAATTCTGAATATACCAGTTTGATCAGTTCATCAAGGCGCATATTCCTATCCTATCGGAAGGTTGAAATTCAAAGTTTGAATTTTTGGGGTTTCTCTGACAAACCCATATCCAGCTCAAGGTCCAGTTCTTGCAAATCAAGTGGATTGGGTTAATCCTAGAAGAAGATGGATTGATCACAAGCATAAGTGAAAGAAGTTCCTGTCTCAGAGGGAGATGAGGATAAGGCCTTACATAAGAAGATTACAAGCGATCTCGACAGGTATGACTCATCGAGGTATGTTTCGATATTTGTCCATGATTAAGTTTACGGTATGTTTGTCTTCATGTTATCACGGTTAGTACAATCTTGATTTTAGACTTATCATATCACCTTAATAAAATTATGAATGCATGATAGAAGTCATTCATTAGGAGTATGACACTTATGATTGTACTAATGCATTATGGTGTTGTATGAGGTTTATGTTGTCTACTAACATGAAAGGTACACCAAGAAAGACAGATCATGTTCTGGTCCAAGAACATATGATCATGATATCATGAGGACAAAGATTCATCCATTGTCATGGATCTCATACAAGATCCATTCACGAGGTATGTATAACTTGGTTTTATAATGGTTAACTTATGAGACATGCAGGTTACTAGCACAAGTCACTAAAGAGAACCAAAAGACATTATACGGGTATGTTAGACATAACTAGCTAACATGATAATCCAGGTATGTTTTTCCTATATCAAGCTAGATTCCTACCTTGGGTTAGGATCTTATACTATCGCGTTGTTGATAATGATTATTCATGAAGTCATAGGTTTGAATAATCATGATTGTATGCATATTATGTTTCTTACCATAATTGATGATATGACTAACCAGAAGAATCATGATGGTATAGGTTTGAATAATCACAGGTTTTATGCATTTTATATCTCTTATCTTGATTGATGATTCAACTAACCTGAAGAGTCATAGGCTTGAGTAATTACAGGTTTAGACATGTTTTGCTTCTTATGATTTGACTAACCATAAGAATCCTTGAATGCTAATGCTTATTATTTCTGTTTGAAATGATCATGACTATACATGCTTGAGATTATTGTGTTTTAATAGTATACTAATGAATGTATGATTTTATATGAGATCACAAGGATAACACATTCATGATACTAATAAGCATGCATAGGGACCAAGGATGAATATGAGTTCAAGAACAGGTAATTCAGGAAGCAAAGATCAAGAGGGAGCACACTCTAGTTGATCCTGCAAGAAAGCAAAGGAGCACACTTCAGTAATTTCTGCAAGGATGCAGATATTCAGAGGGAGTTGATCATCTCTCTACATTTCACAACAGAAAGGTGTAGAAGAAGCTACCTCAGATTAGGACTCCAGCAGCTCCTGCAAGGAAGCAAAGACTCAAAGGGAGTCCACCCAACGAACAAAGAAAGATAAGTATTTTAATCATCATTTCTTGCATATTTGTTTGTTTAAATAAAATTGTTCAATAATGTATATACTGATGTTCCTAGAATTAGGTTGTGTATTATGCATATTAGAATAATTGCATTGATGAACAGTATACTACTAATATGCATGGGTAAGTAGCCTATGGCACTGTACAACATTCCATTGCTACTTATCTAGAATGAAACCTCTTTGCTGACATGTTGGGAGTTGTGCACACTCTTAACAATGTTCTGGTAGAGATTGGAAGGCATCTAGAAAGTTACGGAATATGGATAAATGTTGTATTGAAGCATTGGCTAAGATAATTGCATGACTGTATGGCATATTTCTTTATGTGTAAGAATTTGTTCTGAAAACTATGAGATGTTTTCTAATCATGCAATTTAACTTGTTGTGTAGGAAAGATCGTATGCCATCTCCTACAAAAGAAGAACTACAACATTTTGTTCCAGCAACAAAGATATCTATTGAAGATATTGAAGTTCCCAGGATCTGGGATGAAGAAATGAAATGCCTTGATCCGTCGATCATGAAGAATGATGATTGGGATGTAATCCCAAGACATGAAGGGAAGTTTGCTATGACTTCCAAATGGCACTATCAGATCAAGCATGTTGCAGATGACAGCATTAAGAAATATAAAAGTGATGAAATAGAAGATGCACCAGATGGATTTCAAGACAGCATGGTGTAGTCATATATGTGTACAGAACTTGGTATGGTAGGATAGACAGCTTTCTATCCAGTTTGGGTGTTACCAAGAGTAAAGCAGATTCCAACCTTTTCTACAAGGTTGAAGAAGGCAATCCAGTGATACTACTTTTATATGCAGATAACCTGTTTGTTACAGGTGAAGATAGATTGATTGCTGACATGCAGCGGAAGCTTACTGCCGAGTTCAAGATGAAGAACTTTGGGTTGATGCACCATTTGTTTTTGGCATGGAGGTGTGGAAGAGTGATGGAATCTTCCTTGGACAAGGGAAGTATGCAGTAGAAATCTTGAAGAGGTTCGGAATGATGGATTGCAAGGCCATGGCCACACCGATGGCATCGAATCTGAAGCTTCTATGTGATGTTTCATCTGAGCTGGTTGATGTCTCTATGTATCGTCAGATGATTGGGCCCTTGATGTACCTGACGAACAGGAGACCAGACATTTGCTTTGCTGTGAACACATTGAGCCAGTTCCTGACGGATCCGAGGAGTGTTCACCCGGTTGCTGTAAAGTATGTTCTGAGGTACCGAAAGGGTACAGTGGATTATGGGCTCAAGTATGAAGCAAATCAAAAGTTTAACCTACAGGGTTATGTTGATTCAGATTGGGCTGGCAATGCTGCAGATAGGAAGAGCACATTTGGGTGCTGCTTCAGTATGGGATCAGGTGTGATCTCTTGGTTTAGCAGGAAGCAGTCCTGCGTAGCACTGAGTACAGCTGAGGCAGAGTATGTTGCAGCCTGTTCAGCTAGTTGTGAGGCAGTATGGCTACGGAAGCTACTGTCTGAGTTATTTGATCTCCCGTTGGAGGCTACTGGTATCTTCTGTGATAACCAGAGTTGTGTGAAGCTGTCCGAGAACCCAGTGTTTCATGACAGGTCGAAACACATAGAGATCAAATATCACTATATCAGGGATATGGTGCAGAGAGGAGCTGTGAAGCTCCTGTATGTTGCGACGGACGAGCAGATTGCAGATGTGCTGACGAAGCCACTAGCCAGGGTGAAGTTTGAATACTTCAGAGAGAAGCTTGGCGTGCTTCAGGTCGAGGACACTTCGAGGAAGAAGTGATGGACACATTTGCTGAAGCCATTCCAAGCATGTTGGAAGGGGGATCCTTCACATGGCTGTGGATGTAAGCGCTGGATGATGAACATCAGGAGGATGTTCTGGTTTCTGCTGGATATGATCAGTTGGATCATGTGTCTGTATTTTGTATATGCATCATGTTGGATGCTGGATATGATCGGATGGATCATGTGTATGTATTTTTGTATGAACACATCATGTTGGATGCTGATGGATACATTGTGTGGATCATGTATCTTTGTATGATCAGGTAGATCATGTATACTGATGGATACATTGTGTGGATCATGTATCGTTGTATGATCAGGTAGATCATGTATACTGATGGATACATTGTGTGGATCATGTATCTTTGTATGATCAGGTAGATCATGTATGCTGATGGATACATTGTGTGGATCATGTATCTATGTATGTATCAGGTGGATACTTGGATGATCGTGGATGACGAGCTTCTCCAGATGACATGCAGCAGGATGTTGCAGTGATGATGATCAGGATGATCATGTGTACATCAGGATGATGTTTGATGAGTATCAGATGATACTTTATGGCCGTGGATCAGGTTGTGCAGGAAAGCATGTAATTTGTGCCCTGGGAGATTTGCAGATGGTCTTTCGAGGTTTTGCCTATGGCATGTAATTCGGTGCCCTGGGACATCTGACAAATGCTCTTGCGAGGTTTTGCTTGAGAGGACATGTAATTTGTGCCCTGGGAGATTTCAGGTCGGAGTTGTGTACCCGTAACATCCTGAGATGCTCTTGCGAGGTTTTGTCCTATGGCATGTAATTTGCTCCTGGGAGATCTGGACAGGATGAAAAAGGCCTCAGATGCTTCAGCCAGGTTTTGCCATGACCACATGTAATTTGCTCCTGGGAGATCTGGACAGGATGAAAAAGGCCTCAGATGCTTCAGCCAGGTTTTGTGGTGGACCACATGTAATTTGCTCCTGGGAGATCTGGACAGGATGAAAAAGGCCTCAGATGCTTCAGCCAGGTTTTGTGGTGAGATCACATGTAATGTGCTCCTGGGAGATCTGACAGGTAGAGCCGAGTGCTCGTAACAGCCTGGGATGCTTCAGCCAGGTTTTGTGATGGGTCACATGTAATGTGCTCCTGGGAGATCCTACAGGTAGAGCTGTGTGCTCGTAATAGCCTGGGATATTGCAGCCAGGTTTTGTGATGCACGTAATAAGTCCTGAGGATTCCACAGTATGGCCAGTGATGATGAAGACCTGCAGGTGGTGGGCCTACATCCAGTATGAAAAAGGACTGGCTCTGTAGAACTTCCTATGACGAGTAGATTCAGAGATTGATTGAGATAGCAGCAGCAGTGACGATGATGATGACTCGATGACGATTATCCAGTGACGATGATCCAGAGAAGATGACTTGTGCTAGAAGAACTGTGCTGAGAAATACCTTCCTAGTTAAGAGGGAGTGTTGATGTATATGTAACTTCGGAATGTATTTCACATATATATGTATATTGTATTCCTATAGAGATGGTATTATTCCTCTATAAGGAAGTGTCGTCATTTATATTGTAAATGTCGTAACTTATACTTGATGGGTTATTAGACCACTTTGTTGGGGTCGGACCTGTATAAGTCATGTGGGTCGAAGGGTTATTAGACCACCCTATTGGGGGTCGGCCATGTGGGTCAAAGGGTTATTAGACCACCCTATTGGGGGTCGGCCCAGTCAGCATTATGTTATGTGGTTAAGTTCGAGCCTACATGAGTTAGGTAAAAAGGCAAGTCAAGTCAAGTATAAATAGAGTGCGGGAGGCACTCTATTTACTCACTCACCTCTCACACATGCTCTCAAGGAGGAGAGGCGCACTTATGGAGGAGGAGGATTGCTGCTAGGTTATGGCTATCTCTATTGGTTGGTTGTATCATTGCTCTATCTATCTCTGAGGAAGTTATTGGGGTTTTTCACCTTTATGGTTTTCCCCAAGTATATCTTTGTGTCTCTTGTGTGCTTGCATTATTGTCTCCATGATTGATATGCTGTAGATATGCTGTACATGTTGTTATCTCAGTTAAGATCCTAGATCATATTGAAGTAAATTCTGAAAATTTAACATAATGAAATGAAGTATCAAACACTAAAGGATTCCGACTTAACACTAGACTATGGGACATAAGTCTTGAGTCTTCAGTGATCCTTGAATAGTGTTTAAGCAAAACAAGCAAATTGCAGAAACTTGATTACAGGAAATTAATTGCAAAAAGGTAAATGTACCTAAGAGTACTCTTCCTAGGCCAAGGCACACTTACACACCAAAATAATAGTACACACGAACACTTGAAATCTACAAATGAAACATATATACAGACACATGAAAACACATTTAAATTCAAGGAGAGATGCTCTCTTAGATAGTCTCATTGTGAAAGAACAAACATATTTGTGTACATGTGATACTGAATGGATATGTGATGGACAGGTAAACCTTGTTGTAATATATTTTTCATTTAATACAGAAGCAAATTTATACTTGTAAAAACATAGTTACAATAGAAGAGACAAAATATATAGCAATGTTCTAACGCAAAAATAATATGTACGACTCAACAAAGTATTTTCCAATGCCTCAATGCAGAGAACATAGTGTGCATAAATGTCATAATGTAGAGGAAAAGGTGCCTAAGGTGTTTACACAAATCTCTTCTCTTATTAAGATTGAATTTTGTACATTGATGCAAAGATTTAGATGATTAATCCAAAAGATGGAGTACATAGAAAATAAGTAAATGTATTAGAACAAAGATGGATAAAAGTTAATGTGTGAAATATGGATCTAATATATAGCGAGGAATAGTATGGAAACTGTGGTGATTAAGAGAGACTCACTCTATCAATAAATGGTTTCCCTGTAAACAAATACCAATGCCGTGAAATATAATTAATTAGAACACAGGAAATCAAAAATAAAATGAATCTATCTAAACAAATGATAATCACAAAAGGATAAATATAAATAAGTGACAGATTACCAGACTTAAGGGGCCCTCTCAAACTAGTAACAAACACTGGAAAATGCTACTCTAGATGATCTTTACACCGAACAAAATCTCATGAATCTCCTCTTGCATAATAGAAACATAAATTACAAGTCTTGAACACAAAACTTGAAGTGTATTCAAACTCCAAGTCCCCCCCTTCCATTATGCACAAGGGTGTATTTATACATAAAAAAATTAATTAGTCATGATCAGACTAGATCCCCAAATGGAGAATTCGAATTTCACAATTTTAGACAAAATCTTCAAAATCTATGTTTTTTATCATTTTGCTCATATTTTCCTTGATCCCCCACTGATATATATCAAACCATAGCATATTTTGCGAAACCATTTTTAATGTAATCAATTTGGTGGTTTATGAGAAAAAATCATGTCTCAAAATATTTATATTTGCCTCCAACTACATGCAAATCAAGGCATAATATGGTTGTCTAGAAAAACTGCTGCTAAAAATACGGGTTTGACTAGAATTTTGAACAGGCCTTGGATATTCACACATGTGAGCTGGGTGTGATCCAATGGACATAGAACCATGCTAGAGACATATTTTACCAAATCCAACTGGCATATTTTCATTCGGCAACTTGCAACTATCTCAAACTACAATTACAAGTTTTTGGAAAACTTGTAAACACTAGGAACAACTTGTAAACACTGTGAAAAACCTGTAATTAGCTATTTTTGATCAAATACCAAGTACAATCATATTTAATTCATTAAAAATGAAGGAAAATTACCATGAGTTAACCACTTAAGTATAAAAGGGCGTGAAATAACAATTTATGAATTATTATGACAAAAAAAGTGATAAGGGAATATGAAACAAAGTAATAATGATAAAATGGATGTCTATAAATGATGATGGTGGTGAAATAATGATGGAGAATTGGTGGCCCAACATCTCCCCCATGCCTAAGGGTTGGCATGTCCTCATGCCAAAAAGGTAAAGTACTGATATGCCATTCTTTTGTTGTACCTTATCAGATATGGCATGAGAGACATATATAACTTTGTTTTTACCCCATAACAAGATTTGTATTTTCATTTAACAAGAGCCAATCGAGACATCATACTTATGATTTCAACTCTGTAAAGATTTTTTATGAAAGATATCGACATGAGATCATAGGAGGAAGTGCTTCTTAAAACTGGTTTGTCACAACAATTATTTTAAAGACAAAGCGTATATTTGTTTTGTCTTTTGCTTGAATAGGTAGTAATCACAGAAACATAAGACCTTCTGATTTCATTTTGTATTGATAATAGAGCATGGGATGAATGTTTGTGGAATTTGATTTATGCCATATCATACCAAGTTCTACCTTGGAGACCTTTAGAGTACGCATTTGGTATTTCATGTTGTTGGGTATACGTTGAAATAACGGGTGTCATAAATGGGAAAGATGAAAATAATGGAACATATGGAAGTGGAAACAAAGGAATAAGGATTAGTGGTTGTTCTTGAAGCTCTCCTAGAATTTTAATAAATCAAAAACTTTTATACAGTTTTTACCTCAAGTTTTATCTCTGAAAAGATGGTTGTGAGGAATTTTTCTGGAACATGAAGTTGAATATGTATGCTGACTGGGTGTTGGCACAGGGTTAGAGCGCATGAAGTGCGGAAGCCGACAATGACGAAAAGGAGCATTTGTGGAAGAAAGGACCATTCGCGAAGAACGAGGAGCCGACGAAAGCGCAAATTATAGTTTAGTTAGTTAGAATGGGTCATATAGACCATTTTGTAACCATCTTAGTTGCCTATAAATAGAACCATGATTGTAAGCCTAAGGGCATTGATTATCAATTGAAGAGTGTGATATTTCACATCTATGTTTTTCTTTTCCTTCTACAAGTTTTGTTATGTTTGTATGGATTTGTGATAAGTCGCTTGGAACTGTCCCTATGAAGGTTGTACCGCAGGTTTTGGGATGAGTTAATGCATGAAGATGTTGAGTTATGTCTCTTCTATGTGTTTATGTTCATGTTGAATGATGAATGTCACCTCAATAATGCGTTATGCTTAAGTTTTGTTACTTTTCCGATTAAGCTGTAATGTCCGTTGACGTGACTATCGATTATATAATATTAGTGCAAATGTTGATTGTACATTGGTAATGTGAATGACAAATATGTGGTTAAAATGTTAAGATTGATGCGAAGATAAATATCTGTTTTCTATAGTGACTGAGTGATAGTAGATGCATGTCCTCCCCTTACTGCGGAAACTTGGTTCCTACAGCCCCCTTAATCATCTCGGGTGATACTTCACTCACTCCGCAAGTGTTGCTGGAAAGGGTAAAACCTTTATGGGTCGATGCTTAAGGGTGTTTGTTTGGTATTTGTTGAAAGTAGTGCGAAGTGAACCCCTGTTGACAGAACTATGTCAACAAATGGTTTCGTTGTTGGGACCCTGAAAAAGGAAGAAGAGGACATGCTGTGGCATCTGACAAAATCGGAGATTCAGGACTGGTTCGATAAAAAGATACAAGAGTTCGTAGAAGGAGAAAATTGGAACCTTGGGTAGACAACAAGCAACAAGTTGCAAAAGTATATTTATTCTGATATCCACGAGGTGTTTTTATGTGAATTTCCAATATTTTTGCATGAGTGGTTGGCCCAACTGAAATTTCAAAAGAAAAATTTCCAAGGAGGTGAACCCGACCATTGGACTCTAGAATTGATCCAACAGCTAAAATGGGTTGATAATAGGGCATCGAGGGTTGTCGAATTCTAGGTAGATAGTATTTCGGAGGGATATATCACCGAGTTTTCCATCAACACAATCAGATTATACAACGACATAGAAACAAAAATTTTCAAAGGACCCAGAGGGAGGTTTCTCTTATCACTAAAGTTGTGGATTAAGATGCTCATTTGTGGAAAGGGTATATTAAAGATGAACTCTGACGATTAGAGCCCGGTGTGTGGAGGTTGCAGGTACCGCGTGAATGTGGTTCTCATAGAATTATGTGGGGTAGATGGACATGAGTTATGAAGAGTTCTTAAGAGAAGCCGAGGAAGGTTTTGGTACCCTGCGAAGTGGGGTGAGGTTTCAGCGGCCATAGAAGAAGAGGAGTACTAAGAGAGAGTCTCCTGAGGCAACTGGAACAAAGGACTATGAGACTGGACCACACAGGATGAAGTGACCTCACGATTACGAAGAAAGCGACCAGGCTACCCCTGAAGCCGAAGGACAAACCCAAAGTTACAACATACCCACAACCCCATGCACTACACCAAATTTTGGAGGACGAAACATAAGTTCATCGCAGTGTTGTCCAAAGTGTCAGAACAGTGGTAAAAGCAGTGGACCCATAAATAATGGTAGGAGTGCAAGAGTGCTAGGTGACGACATAAAAATGCCAATTTTCCAGGGTAACGGGACCGAGGATCCCGAACAATATTTCCTTTTGTGCGAAGCGGTGTGGACTATGAAGCAGGTCCAAGACAATGACATCAAAAAGGGACAACTAGCGACGACCTTCAGGGGTCGTGCGCTAGACTGGTTTATGAAATTCACTAAGGTACTGACAGGGAGTCCAGATAAAACACTGCCGCAAATCAAGGCGAGATTGATTGATGAATTTAGAAAACCGAAATCTGAGTTGCAGTATATCACAGAGTTGAAAGAAATCAAGAAGTTTCCGAATGAATCGGTAAGGGAATTCGACCATAGATATAAAACTGTAATGGAAAAGGTGAGTTTCAGAATGAGAGATATGCAACATAAAGACTGGTTCATCGCAAGATTAGTGCCACACATTTGTGGGCCACTGATGAAATAGAAAATAACATCCCAGGAAGAAGCACTGGAAATTGCAATGAAGCTGGAATCTTCACCGATTGGAGAAACAAGCATAGGCATGGACTAGATACAAGCACATTTGGAAAATTTGACGATCCATCTAAAATACATTAAGAAGGGAAAAGAATTTCGTGAATACATATGGTGCAGTAGATGCAAAACAGAAGGAAATCACAAGGATTAGTGCCTATAATTTCAAGAATATTTACAGTCAAGTGCACCGAATCCACTCAGTCAGGGAGGAATACCTGCGTATGTCAAACAAGGAGACATCGACTAGAAGAATGCGTGTACCTACAGAAGATGGTGTCAAATCCAATTAATATGTATTAAAGATTTTGTTGATCAGTTGGCCATGAACAAAAATATTGTAGGGCTTATGACCTACTCCAAGAAAGGACTGCAGATACATTTTTCATGAAGGGAGAGGAGCAAGTGCCGGTACAACAGCAACAACAGTACAATCAGCAACAACCTCACTATAATTAGCAACTATAGTATGATCAACTGCAATATCAGCAACTGTAGTTTGATCAATCGCAATATCAACAACCGTAGTATGGTCAACTGCAATATCAACAACCGCAGTATGGTCAACTTGAGTACCATCCATATGGTCAACCGCGAGGAGGTTTCAGAGGGGGGTTCTGTGAAGGTCGAGGTGGAGGTTCTGGCCAAGGAGGATATTTTGGATGAGGACAAGGGCCAATCATATGTTACAATTGTGGTCAGCCTGGGAATTACGAGAGGGATTGCCCAAATCCACCCCCACAGTGCACATACTATAGCATAGCAGACCATGGTGTTGAGGACTGTCCTCAGCTTATAGCGAAGTGTAAAAATAAGAACCTAACCCCACCTCCACCAAATCAGAATCAGAACCAAAGTCCACCTCCACTAAATCAGAATCAGAACCAAAATCCACCTCCAAACGTACAGAAGCTCTCGGCGGAAATAAGAAGTCGACAGGTGAATGTCGCAGTAGTGACCAGGGGAGGAGCTACGATAAGGGAAGACAAGCCATAGTTGAGCGTCCGACCGACAGCAAGAAAATAAGTCAGATTATTGGAAGCACAAGAGACAATGAGACGGATGAGGTAGCCACCTACCAACCATAAAGAATCCACTTATGACATGCTGTTGAGATTCGACACGATGAATTCACAGAAAAAGATTAATACCTTAAGAGCCTTCCTAGAGATATTCCTGGAGCTGGAAAAATATCAGGATGCATTGGCAGTGTCACGTACTCACCTATCTATCCAAGGCAAGGAAGGGAACATGATACTGATCTGTGGGCTTTTACATAATCTCATCCCATTTATTAGAATCATATGAATTAATCATTTGTGTGCAAATGTAAAATTAAGCAAACATGCACAATGAAATTAAACTATCCACACACATTACACATGCATACAACATATCAACAGTCATCAAATTTATATAGTACAAAAGTAAATATATAGATAGAAAAACACTTATCTTCATTGAGCCATTGTCCCAAACAACTAGCTATGTCACTGCAATGTTCCACCCAACCATATGCTAGTTGTGTTCATCAATCCTCTCAACACAACTGCCACCCCCGAGCTGGGCATGATTCTTACAAGGAAAAGGGGACATTCAAGCTCATTCACAGCCAATTCATCATTTCAACTGATCCAATCTAGTCCACAGCTGGGTTTATCAGGCTACACTTGAACCTTGGATGCTTGCACTCAAGCTCAAGCCAAAGCAATGGATTTACCCACAGGATGGCCATGGGTTTTTCCCAAATCATTTCCATCCAAAAACGAATTATGGGATGGGGAAAAACATTCACAAGGAGGAATCAATTTCTCCCCAACTATCTAAACATTTAGAAGCCAGAGCGATCTCTATGGAGACCCAATTCCATTCACCTTCTTCTCCACAGGTATACAACACAAAAATTCCCTTCTCCTAGCTGAGAATTGAGGAAAACACAGAGAAACATGGCTGGAAAATGCCCAGGTAGCTCCAAACTCGTGAGGGAGGAAGACTGGTTGATGGATAATGGTTTGCGGAGCAATTCATGGATCTTTTCTTGCCCAAGAAGCAAAAACGCAGTTTCCCATGTAGGGTGGCTTTCCCATACCCAAATTTGGATAGCCATACCTCTCATTCCCCAAGGAATTAACTACCTCAACCAACTCTTGGGAGAAATCAATGATTGGGTACAAAATTCAACATGGGTAGTTGAGGGTTTGATGGGTTCTCTCATTAACACTTGGCTTGACTTGATTGGCTCCAAGGGTTTGAATGTTTTCCCTCCCAATTCCTTGTAAAATCATGCCCCCATCTCTTGTTGCATTGCATAGCTAGTTGTGGGTATTTTATTAAAATGCATATTTACATGATATTCACAATTCCACTGTGCCTGGCTGGCACGTAAACCATATGCATCAATAAATCGATGGCGGGGCCTTGGCCTTGAGCTCCTCACCATGATTTTATAACAATATTACATCATTTACATTTTAATGCAATAGGGTTAAGATGGGGACGTGACATTCCCCTCCCCTTGGAATAACATCATCCTCGGTGTTCCAACACTTCGGAATAAATACCCATTTTACACATGTCCAAAATTCACAAATGGTGGAAGGTATGTCCTGCATTTCATCTCTTTAATTTGAACTTTTAGGACCAGGTCCTTTGGCTCTGTGCTTAACCTCACTAGCTTAGCAATTCTTCCTTCCCACCTCCTAGGAGCCTGAGAAACCCAACTACTGATTGGCTTGGCTGAATTTGGTGTATGTTTGGCTATGTGTAAGTCTGTTGTTCCCTGGTTCCTTGTAGAAATCATGCTCAGCTTAGGGGTGGCAGTTGTATCAAGAGGTTGATAAGCATAACTGGCCTATGGTTGGGTGGAACGTTGCAGTTGTATAGCTAGTTGCTTGCGACTACTTGTTATAAGATAAGTACTCTCTTGTGTTAACTTTGCATTTATTTATTTGATGAATATCATGAATGTATGATGGATGTGTTATTGATATTATTTTCGTTGTGTTTTTCTTATATTTATACATTCCATATGTCTTTTTATATTATGTGAATGCTTATTTAAAAGTTCATGGGGCTAGATGCCCGGTTTTAGCATCACAATCCTCTTCATTGCACTGGTATGATGGGAGGGGACGTGACAGAATGGTATCAAAGCTACTGGTTGCAGCATTGGACCTCTATTGGCCAAATCCAATTACAGTCACATGGGAAGGTCCCTTCCTGATTACAGAGGTAAGATCACCTCCTGCTAAGCAAGCAGTCATCACTGAAAGAAGGAAAGATTTCAAACTTTCCTAAGAGTTTTTGGAAAAATTTTGTTTAGCTCTGTTTCAGGAAGAATTCAAAAAGTTGGCCCGAAACTGCAGAAGGATTCCGCGAGTTGTTCCGCAACGCGGAAGAATTTGGAAAGTTGGCCCGAAACTGTGGAAGGATTCCGTGAATTGTCCCACAAATGCGGAAGAGTTCGAAAAATCGTCCCGCAATTGCGGAAGAGTTCGGAAAATCATTCCGAAATTCCAGAAGAGTTCAGCGAATCGTCCCACAATTGTGGAAGAGTTCGGCAAATCGTTCCGAAATTGAGGAAGAGTTTCGTGAATCATCCCGCAATTGTGGAAGAGTTCGTCAAATCATTTCGATACTGTGGAAGACTTCGGTGAATCATCCCGCAACTACGGAAGACTTCGGTGAATCGTCCCACAACTACGGAAGACTTCGGTGAATCGTCCCGCAACTGTGGAAGACTTCGGCGAATCGTCCCACAACTGCAGAAGACTTCAGCGAATCATCGTGCAACTACGGAAGACTTCAGCAAATCGCCCTGAAATTGCGGAAGACTTCGGTGAATCGTTCCAAAATTGCAGAAAGAAATTCCAAATGTCTTCTGAAACTGCGGAAGGAATTCTCTTCCGAAACTGTGGAAGGAATTCTCTTCCGAAACTGCGGAGGGAATTCTCTTTTGAAACTACGGAAGAACTCCACAAGTTGGCCCGAAACAAGTCGGAAGAACTCACTGAGTTGCTCCGAAACAAGCAATTTCAGCCATTCTCCAGGGAGATTTTTCAGGTGGCAAAAGTTGAAAATTGCCATGGAACTTATGCGCCAGATTGCGTGAAATGGAAAGATTTACAAACAAAAAAAAACGAGGGCGCTGCCCTCGACCCACCCTGTAGTGGCGGAAGCCACAAGGGGGCAAGCCCCATTGACCCCCGTCGTCCCCCTCATATGTCGTTGATTGTGAGAAAATTCTATGATTTGACAAATTGTCAATATAATATTTCCCCACGTGCATGAAAGTAATATATGAATTTCTGATAATATAATGCAGCTAACAATTGTGTTGATAAACACATTTTGCAGAATCACAGTTACATCAGGGTAGCACTTTAGATAGTACAGTTGGAAAGTTTTGGATCTTGGTTGGGCCAAGAAAATCAACATCATGGATGATGCACAGGATCCTTATGAGCCTGATACAGATTCCATGGGGGAGAACATACATGTTGAAAATGCTGAAACAGAATCTAATGGGAGAAGAAATCAAGAGACTCCTCCAGGTATTGCAGACACCATGAGAAGCCTAAGGGTGGAGTTGCAAAGTTGTAGGGAAGATAATGAAAGGATGATTAAAGCTCAGGAAGAACAAAATCAGTTGAATGCAGCCATGCTACAGATTTTGATGGACATCCAAAGGAAAATAAACTCTGGGCATCAGACATCAAATCCAGAAAGGGGTGGGAGTAGTTCTAGAAGGAATTCCCGTAAGAGGGCCAGTAGATCAAGAAGAGTTTCTACAGACAGAACATATACTCCAGAGATATCTTCTAATGAATCATCTGACTCTAAAGAATCCATTGAGGGTTCAAGCTCTTCATCTCCCGGGAGTAAGAGGAAGAAGCACTACAAGAACAATTCACATGGGGAATTTAAGAAGGAAAAACCTCCTACATTTGACGGAGAGGTAAAATCTGGTGAAGAAGATGAAGCTTGGCTTCTTGGGATGAGAAAATATTTCCAAGTCCAAGACTACTCAGGAAATATGAAGGCAAGGGTAGCCATCTTCAACTTGAATGGAAGAGAATCTATATGGTGGGAACACATCAGGCAAGTGAAGAAGATCAACGAAAGGAATATTGTGTGGAAGCAGATCAAGAAATACTTCAAGTAGAAGTACCTCTCTGATAGGTACTATGATGATAAGATCAAAGAGTTCCATGAGCTGAGATTGGGACAATTGACCATGGAAGAATATGCAAACAAGTTATTGGAGCTGCCGAGGTATGTCAGGTATATTCGAGATGATAAGGTGAAAATTCAGTATTTCTTAAGTGGACTGCCCCAGTCATATAAAGATAGAATTGAGTTTGATGAACCTCGAACTCTAGAGGAGGCCATAAGAAAGGCCAAGTATTGCTTTGATCAAAACAGAAGCAAACCAGAATTCCATAAGGCATGAAAGGATAAGAAAAATGAAAATTTTGATCAAAGGAAGAAGGGGTTCAAGCCTCCTCAATTCCAGAATCAACAAAGGCAGCCATCACAGGTTGTGACTAAGCAAACTAGGATGATGGGAGACAAGCCAAGAGATCCAAAGGATCCAAGAGAACCACTTCAATGTTGGGGTTGTGGAGGATACCACATGCTTAGGAACTGTCCACATCGGAATGGGAATGCCAATCAAGTTGACAACATCCAAGGCGCTGAAAATGTGGGTCAAGTGGCGAGGACAATCCCTAGAATCTATGCAGCACTAGATGACCGCCAGGCAGATCATCAATCAACTGTGGTTGAAGTTGAAGGTAAGATTGCTAAGCAATCT
The DNA here is from genome assembly GCA_027924585.1 of Larix kaempferi. Lineage (NCBI taxonomy): Eukaryota > Viridiplantae > Streptophyta > Pinopsida > Pinales > Pinaceae > Larix > Larix kaempferi. The sequence goes on along the minus strand of BSBM01000223.1, from coordinate 4,639,867 downwards.
GTTTCTATTTGTATTGATCCTGGATCTACTCACAGTTATGTCACTCCTAGAATTGTTGAGATTTGTGCTTTTAAGAAATTAAAGCATAGTAAATCATGGTTAGTTCAACTAGCCACTGGAATCAAGAGAAAAGTTAGTGAAATAGTAGAGAAATGTCCATTAGAGATGGATGGGATATTCACTTATGCAGATCTGAATATTTTGCCACTTGGTTCCTATGATATTCTCATTGGGATGGATTGGTTAGAGGCACATAGGGTTAAACTTGACTGCTACAATAAGACATTTGAATGAATGGACGAAGAAGGAAACCCGAGGGTTGTAAAAGGCATTCCAAAGGTGACCTCTGTCAGACAGGTTTTAGCCATGCAGCTGAAGAGGTTCTGTAGGAAGGGATGTCAATTGTATGCAGCCCACATTTTAGAGGTAGCCGAGAATGAAACTCTCAAATTGGAGGACTATCATGTATTGCAAGAATTCAGGGATGTTTTTCCTGATGAGATTCCAGGACTCCCTCCAAAGAGAGACATTGATTTTACAATTGAACTTGTGCCAGGAGCTGCACCAGTGTCTAAGACACCATACAGGATGAGTACACCGGAATTGCTAGAATTGAAAATGCAATTACAAGAGTTGCTGGAAAAGAAATATATTAGGCCAAGTGTGTCCCCGTGGGGAGCACCTATTCTATTTGTGAAAAAGAAAGATGGAACACTCAGGTTATGTATTGACTACAAGCAGTTGAACAAAGTCACTGTGAAGAACAAATACCCATTGCCCCGAATTGATGACCTTTTTTACCAAATGAGAGGAGCAAAGGTATTCTCAAAGATTGACTTGAGGTATGGTTACCATCAGGTAAGAATCAAAGAAGAAGATATTCATAAGGCAGCCTTTACAACGAGGTATGGACACTATGAGTTTGTAGTGGTACCATTCGGTCTCACAAACGCACCAGCTACATTCATGTGTCTCATGAATAATGTTTTTAGCAAATATTTGGACAAGTTTGTTCTTGTATTCCTAGACGACATTCTCATCTATTCTAAGAATGAAGAAGAGCATGAAGAACATTTGAGAATGACAATGCAATTACTAAGGGAGCATGAGCTGTATGCAAAGTTGAGAAAATGTGACTTTTATAAAGATAGAATTCATTATTTGGGTCACATCATCTCCGACGAAGGAATATCTGTAGACCCTAAGAAGATTGAAGCCATTATGAATTGGCCAACTCCAAGGAATGTGACTAATGTGAGATCTTTTATGGGCCTTGCTGGTTACTACAGGAGGTTTATCGAAGGATTCTCCAAGGTTGCAAACCTGATCACTTCTTTTCAAAAGAAGGGGATAAAGTTTGAATGGTCACCAAGATGTGAGGAAAGTTTTCGACAGTTGAAGAATCTTCTTACAAGTGCACTGATTTTGAAAATTGCAGACCCAGAAAAAGACTTCGTGGTGTGTACTGATGCATGCAATCAAGGACTTGGAGGAGTTCTTATGCAATACAACCATGTGATATGCTATGAGTCAAGAAAGTTGAAGGAGCATGAGAAGAACTATGCTACTCATGATATAGAACTTGCAGCCATAGTACATGCTTTAAAGATGTGGAGGCATTACTTAATTAGAAGAAAATTTGAGTTAAGGACAGACCATTGTGGTCTGAAATACTTGTTTGATCAGCCAACTTTAAATGCTAGGCAGGCTAGATGGTTGGAATTTTTGTGTGAATTTGATTTTGAAATCAAACACATAAAAAGGAAAGAAAACAAGGTGGTTGATGCACTCAGCAGGAAGGTACATGAAATGTATGTGGCAGCACTTAGTACTTGCCAACCAGATTTGAAGCAGCAGATTGTTAACCATATTGTTGAGGATGAAGTGTACGTACAGATAAAGGACAAATTGCAGCAGCAAGACCTTGGCAAGAAGTATGAAGGCTATCATTTGGAAGAAGGCGGACTTCTTACTTATAAGAATAGAGTCTATATTCCAAATGCGACAGATTTGAGGAGGATTGTTATGGATGAAATCCATAAAGCTCCATACTCTGGTCACCCAGGATATCAGAAAACAATTGCTATAGCAAGAAAATATTATTTCTGGCCAGGGATGAAGAAGGATGTCACTGAATATATTTCTAAGTGCATGAAATGTCAGCAGGTGAAGGTTGAACACCAACACCCCGCAGGTTTATTGCACCCAGTGCCAATTCCAGAATGGAAATGGGAAATAATTTCCATGGATTTTATTACAGGATTTCCAATGACTATGAGACAACATGATTCCATCATGGTTGTGGTGGACAAGTTAACAAAGGTAGCACATTTTATACTGGTTAAGTCCACACATACAGCCGATGCCATTGCAAATATTTTCATGAAGGAAATTTTCAGATTACATGAGTTGCCTAAGGCAATAATTTCTGACAAGGATACCAAGTTCACTTCCAATTTTTGGAAAGGTCTCTTTGAATATTTGGGTACACATCTAAGCTTTAGTACCGCATACCATCCCCAAATAGACGAGCAAAGAGAAAGAGTAAATCAGGTGCTTGAAGACATGCTTCGCATGTATGTAATGGACAAGCCATCCAAGTGGGAGGATTATCTACACCTGGTAGAGTTTGCATATAATAATGGGCAGCAAGAATCATTGGGAATGAGTCCATATGAGGCTTTGTACGGAAGAAGGTGTAGGACACCAGTGACTGGGGACAATCCAGTGAACAGAATTGTACTTGGGCCAGAATTGCTTAAGGAAATGGAACAAGAGGTTGCAAAGATCTGGCAAAATTTAAAAGCATCCCAGGATAGACACAAAAGCTATGCAGATAAGCCTAGAATCCATAGGGAATTCAGTGTTGGGGATCATGTGTATCTTAGAGTGAGATCAAGGAAGAATTCCTTGAAGCTTGGGAGTTGTGCCAAGCTATCACCTAGATATTGTGGGCCATTTGAAGTGCTTGAAAGAATAGGGCCAGTTGCATATAGACTTGCATTTCCTGGTAGCACTAAAGCTCATAATGTTTTTCATGTCTCTTTACTTAAGAAATATGTACATGATCCTAACCATGTGATTAATTGGGATGTGATCCAGGTGGAACCCGAGGGAGAATTCCAAACCAATCCATTGCGCATCCTAGACAAGAAGGTAACATTGCTCTGGAACCAAGCCATCGGACAGGTAAAGGTGCAATGGAAGCACTACAGTCCCGATGAGGCTACATGGGAGTTGGAGGATGCCATGAGGGTGGCATATCCATTTTTGGTCAATTTTGATGAGCACTAAGGATAGCGCTAATGTAAGGGGAGAGGAATACCACGTCCCCATTTTGACCCCCTTCGCATTAAAATCGTAATGATGTAAATATTGTTATTTAATCATGGTGAGGAGCTCAAGGCCAAGGCCCCACCATTGATTTAGCATTTTAGGTATCGGCAATTAAAAAATAGATGCATGTTGTTCTTGTGCTAGATAGGCACGATGTAAATTAAGACATCATGTAAATACGGATTTTAATGAAAAAACCAACACAACTAGCTATGCAATGCAACAAAGAGATGGGGGCATGATTCTACAAGGAATAGGGAGGGAAATTATTCAAACCCTTGAGCCAATAGTGTTAATCCATGTGTCAATGAGAAAACCCATAAACCACCAACTACCCATTTTGGGTTATGGACCCAATCATTTAATTCTTCCAGAAATTGGTTGAGGCAGTTAATGCCTTGGGAATGAAGAGGTATGGCAACCAATTTCGTGTATGAGCAAGCCATCAACCTGGGAAATCATATTTTTTCTCCTTGGGCAAGAAAACACCCACGAAATGGTGCCTAAAGCCATTCTAAACCCATAGTCTTTCCTCTCTCACGCAGTCTGAACTACTGGGTCTTTCCTCATCACGGTTTTACCAATTTCCTGCATTTTTCCATGCCTGGGAGCTCGTTTTTGCATTGTACAACAACTGGGAGAGAAGGGCCACAATTTGGGACTGTGATGGAGGTCTTTTTCCCCAAAATTCCCATGGACATTTTTCTGAAAACGATGTCTGCTCTCCAGGGTAGTTCCCCAATTTCCATTTCGTTTTTGGGCTTTCCCACATTTTTTGAAATTGGTAGAAACCCTCCTCTTTGGACATCCCACTGAAGAAACGTTTTTCCCCATGCCCAGCAATTGTGGTTTTGTTGTTATGTGCATCCCTATTTTGTTTTGAATCTGTGAGCAAGAGATTTGGAGTGGTAGTGGATAGAATTGGCTTGATAAACCTAGTGGGGAGAATAACCTCTCAAGAAGATCAAGAGGGCTTTGGCTACTTTTCTATGCACACCCTGAGAGCACTAGAAAGGAAGGTATGGCTTGAGGGACTGTGTGGCAGTGAAGATAATACTTCCTTGTGTTGGGTGTGAGGCATTATGAGTGCCAAGCTGAATAGATCTGGGAGGGGTACCCATGGCTCTGTGCTTAACCTCACTAGCTTAGCAATTCTTCCTTCCCACCTCCTAGGAGCCTAAGAAACCCAACTGTTGATTGGCTTGGCTGAATTTGGTGTATGTTTGGCTATGTGTGAGTCTGTTGTTCCCTGGTTCCTTGTAGAAATCATGCCCAGCTCGGGGGTGGCAGTTGTATCAAGAGGTTGATAAGCATAACTGGCCTATGGTTGGGTGGAACGTTGCAGTTGCATAGCCAGTTGCTTGGGACTACTTGTTATAAGATAAGTACTCTCTTGTTAACTTTGCATTTATTTATTTGATGAATATCGTGAATGTATGATGGATGTGTTATTGATATTATTTCCGCTATGTTTTTCTTATAGTTATACATTCCGTATGTCTTTTTATATTATGTGAATGCTTATTTAAAAGTTCATGGGGCTAGATGCCCGGTTTTAGCATCACGATCCTCTCCATTGCACTGGTATGATGGGAGGGGACGTGACACCTCTCTTGGGAAAACCAATGGTTCCATTTAGGAACTCTATAGGTGACTTTCTTGACTGTAGTCTATCATGGCCCCATGATACCCACTCACACCACACAACATCCAAGTAAATAATGCCAAACTAGTGCACCGACTGGATTTATTAGGCATTGAACAACCCTTCATAATAACCTTCCATTATGCTTCTTCTATGCGCAACCCCAAATTGCATCTGTTTTAGCTGACAACACAAGATGGATAAGCAAACTCATCAGTATTGCTGCTCTAAAATTGAAGCATAATTCATAACATTCACTATCAAGTATTGAAACACTAGGAATTCATCCATTCCCTTAGGGTGTAGTCAATATTGACAACCCTATCATAACCCAGCACCATAAAGGTGTGCACTCCCTTTCGGATGTGATACATGTAGGCCCTAATCATACTCAAGCAGTCTGGAATAATAATGAAATATTAAAACATGCTCAGCATATTAAATCTAATAACCAAACATATATATTCTGAGTTAGGGTTACATAATACTTATCCCTTTTTAGATGTATCTTTCCTTCACTTGCAAAGAATGGGGCTCCCTTCTCTGAGTCAATAGTACTTTGGGTTGCCACCCCAATATTTTCATGTTCCATAACCCACACATGCCTTCTTGGCATAATTTCAGCATCTCACTCACATGGCTTTCCAATATCCAGTGCAGCTGAGACATTATCAACATTTACAATGGCGTTTCACCCGAAACCCATTTCCAAAGCATGGGATCCTTCCCATCTAGTTTGGCTTCTACAGGCCATCACACATGGTCTTCTGCAATGTGTCATCTTGGCACACTTTATCAAATAGCCAAACAGTCAGCAACATTTAGCAATAAGCTTCAAATATGATTGTTCCATAACCAATCAATAGCATTAATAATTAATTCAACATGAATTTACAATTTTGTCTCCTATAGAAATTGATTTGCTTCACAACGAGGCTATCATCATATTGTTTGGCTCTCGTAAGTGGTATCACTCTATCCATTATGGTTTCACCCTTGCTACCATACATGCACATCCACCTACAACATGTCTTCCTGACACAATTTTATATAAGCCAAACAGGGATTAGAAATTATAAGCAAATTCTCAAATTTGAAATCTACAAATCTATTTTCCTACAGAAATTAGATTTGCAACCATGAGATTATTCTCATAAACTTAAATCAAACAATTTTCAAATCTATTTCATGCATAAGTTAAAATTTCACAACCATGAGAACCTTCTCATAACCTTTGGCTTATGCACATGGTAGATCCCGATCGTTACTATGAACTTATCCTCATTGCCATATGCAAGACTTTTCTACCTGAAACTGAACTTCAATCAGCCAAACACGTTGTGAGTATCTATGCATATAATCGTTTCATTGCTACAATAGTCACTTAAGTGATCTCAGAAGTATAGCACTCAATAATTCAAACACTTTCAGATGTTAATATTGGAAATGCAATGAAGTATATACATTTCTATATATGCATCATTATCACAATAAAATTGCAAGTGACAGTCACACTATCCATGCAATTTAAATAAACTTTAAATACTCGTTACTTCACATTCCATGCAACTATGTCCTTTCAACATAGTGCTATGGTATCCCATCACATGTCTACCTTCTTCATGCAGTCCTTCTCCTGCATTCATAGCAGCTCATGAAATGGTCTCAGGATTAACAATAGTCCACCATTTCATCTATTATCTAACTGCATTGAAACATATATATGTCACACCCATGCATTCACACAATGCATCTCAACATGTGCAACCACACATATGCATGCACATTTACAACATTTACATAATCTTTTAATGTGCATTCACTCAATGCATAAGCTCTCAATACCACCTTGCATTAATCCATGATTACTAGGCATTTCAACATATTATGGCCTAACCATGCCTATCTCATATGGCATAGACTACAACAGGACCATAAGTCATCCCTTGCTTTGGTTGTTAAACTCACAACCAGCATACATAAATGGTATGATATAATTTCATATGAATGCATCGAGGTTTCTAAGATACTATAGGGTGTAATGCTCCCTGCCTTCACTTACCCACACCTTACCATACTTGGTAGGTTGACATTCACATTCAGGAACTCAATACCACATGCAAACCAAATCAACATAGTTTAAGCATAGTCAAAGAGACCTTACCAAATCCTCTTTCAACATTCATGCAATTAAGCATAAATAACCATTACCTGCATGGCTATTATTAACATCGCTTGATGTTACCTGATCAATTGGTCTCTTACCAAGGCTACACAGTCCTTTTTCCAACCTCATGATCATAGATTTGTTGCACCATCCTTTCTTCATAAGGTTGTCAGTCTTATGCAACAACATCATCCTCCTCTTTTAGCCATGCTGTGGTTGTCTTTAGTCCTACAACCAATGCGAGCACAACCAATTGTTAGCAACCACCATAATGATCTTAAGTGGCTCATTGCATATGTAAAACCTTACTATTTTACCAATATGCATTTTCATATACATGTACAAACATTTTCACATGCACTATGCAATGTCTGTTAGTATTCCAGCTAGTACATATTCACTTCATCTATCCATCATCTTGCATTTTCAATCATGCTTCTATGGTCTAATTCGTACAACCATTATCAACAACATTACTGGTGATCAACCATAGGAAATACCATTAATGGGTTATTGCATGTGTAACTTTTACTACCTTTACCCATATGCAACATCATGCAAATGCATAAGCAATTCACATGCACTATGCAATGACTCTTTAATCATGCCCGCTAATTCATATGCATTTAATCTGCTACTCTCTTGCATTTTCAGCATCCCTATGCCATAATTTTCAGTATATAAAATTCAGGAAATATAAATACAATAGCAAGAGAGGATTTAAAGAATTCCCCCTTTCCAATTCCCTCATTGTAGCATGGAGTTTCTTCTTCCATATCATAGCTGATCCAATCTCATGGGCTCTCTGCTATGCACACAAGCAATCATTAGCTATGATATTTGCACGAATTAGCAATTCAATATACACATACACGTATATCATTCATTCTTGCTATTTTCCAAGCATGAAACTCTTATGCTATAAACATAAATAGTTTTAAGTGAGGAACTTCCCTCCCATCAATCATTGCCTTGCTGCTCCCATTGCTCTTCCACAATGCATATTACAACCAATTACTCTTAATAAGGCTTCCAAAAACCTTCCAAGCACTTCCTGCTTCTCACTCCAAGCATAAAGAATGCCCTTCACACTTTCAACGACTATATTCGAGGGACGACAGGAGACAAGGGGGCTTGCCCCTTGTGGCTTCCCTAGAAAACAGCTGAAATTCCCTGTTTCGGGCCAACTTGCCGAGTTCTGCCGCCATTTCGGACCAACTCGCCAAGTTCTTCTGCCGTTTTGGACCAACTTGCTGAGTTCTACCATCAAAAACACTTAGAAAAATCATCCGCTGTTTCGGACCAACTTGTCGAGTTCTTCCGCCATTTCGGACCAACTTGTTGAGTTCTTCCACCGTTTCGGGCCAACTCCCCGAGTTCTTCTGCCATTTCGGGCCAACTTGCCAAGTTCTTCCGCCAAAAACACTTAGAAAAATTTTGAAATTTTTCTTCCTTTTCCTGACACATCCACAACTTTGTCGGTGTAACTCAGCAAATTTCGTCAACCATTTCGGCTCCACTTAGCAAGTTTCGCCGAAACGTATCGCACGATTTATCAAAACTTCGCCAGTCTCATTGCCACAGTCTCATCGACGCCACTCAGCGAGTTCTTCCGAAATGAATCAACTCGACTCCACGAGACTCACTGAAATGCGTTGGCACAACCCAAACAAAAACACTTATAAAATTTTTGAAAATTTGAAATTTTCTTAAGGATCAATGTTGAGCAGGAGGAATACTTACCTCTACAACTACGATAGGTAGCCCATGAAGGCCCAATGTTGCAACCAGCAACTCTGATACCATTTGTCACGTACCCACCTATCTATCCGAGGAAAGGAAGGGAACATCATACTGATCTGTGGGTTTTTACATAATCTCAGCCCATTTATTAGAATCATATGAATTAATCATCTGTGTGCAGATGTAAAACGAAGCAAACATGCACAGCAGAATTAAACTATCCACACACATTACACATGCATATAGCATATCAACAGTCATCAAATTTATACAGTGTAGAAGTAAATGTATAGACAGAAAAACACTTATCTTCATTGAGCATATGTCCCAAACAACTAGCTATGTCACTGCAACGTTCCACCCAACCATAGGCTAGTTGTGTTCATTAATCCTCTCAACACAACTGCCACCACTGAGCTAGGCATGATTCTTACAAGTAAAAGGGGACATTCAAGCTCATTCACAGCCAATTCATCATTTCAACGGAGCCAAGCCAGTCCACAATTGGGTTTATCAGGCTACACTTGAACCTAGGATGCTTTCACTCAAGCTCAAGCCAAAGCAATGGAGTTACCCACAGGATGGCCATGGGTTTTTCCGAAATCATTTTTATCCAAAAAAGAATTGTGGGATGGGGAAAAACATTCACAGGGAGGAATCAATTTCTCCCCAACTATCTAAACATTCAGCAGCCAGAGCGGTCTCTATGGAGCCCCAATTCGATTCACCTTCTTCCCCACTAGTATACAACACAAAAACGCCCTTCTCCTAGTTGAGAATGGAGGAAAACACAGAGAAACATGGCTGGAAAACGCCCAGGTAGATCCAAACTTGTGAGGGAGGAAGACTGGTTGACGGATAATGGCTTGGGGAGCAATTCATGGCTCTTTTCTTTCCCAAGAAGCAAAAATGTGGTTTCCCATGCAAGGTGGCTTTCCCATACCCGAATTTGGACAGCCATACCTCTCATTCCCCAAGGTATTAACTACCTCAACCAATCTTGGGAGAAATCAATGATTGGGTACAAAAGTCAACATGGGTAGTTGATGGTTTGATGAGTTCTCTCATTGACACTTGGCTTGACTTAATTGGCTCCAAGGGTTTGATTGTTTTCCCTCCCAATTCCTTGTAAAATCATGCTCCAATCTCTTGTTTCATTGCATAGCTAGTTGTGGGTATTTTATTAAAATGCATATTTACATGATATTCACAATTCCACTGTGTCTAGTTGGAACATAAACCATATGCATCAATAAATCGATGGCGAGGCCTTGGCCTTGAGCTCCTCACCATGATTTTATAACAATATTACATCATTTACATTTTAATGCAACAGGGTCAAGATGGGGACGTGACAGGCAGAGATATCCAGCTTACTACATCGACAGGAGGACGGACTACAAATTCAAATAGTAAACCGATTGCACAGGAGGAAGACAGGGAAAGAGATGAGGATGAATGCGCAAATTGGCACATTTGACGTCGACAATATTATTCTCGAATTAGGGTTAGATGTCAACATTTTGACGAAGAAGACATGGGAGGTAATGGGGAAACCCCAGCTGCAATGGTCCCCCGTACAACTTTGATTATCTAACTGGAGTAAAGTCACACCTATCGGCCGATTTATTCATATCCTAGTTGAGATAGAGGGCTTGAAGACCTATGTAGATTTTTATGTGATAGAGATAGTCAAAAACACAAGCCCCTATCCAATGTTGCTGGGGATAGACTGGGAAATGGAGCACTAGGCCATCATCAACTTTAAGAAAAGGACCATGTCATTTGAGAATTGCGACATGAGGGTAGTTGCACCCCTGGATCCAGCAAAAGGACATCGGTATGTCGAACCAATGTAGGATGAATTCACAAAAGGATGGGACAATGTTTTCAATATCTCAGAAGACTACACCAATCCTACCGCCGATGGAGAGTTTGGATGGTCGAGCGTTAGCTCAGCATCATCGGATTATGATGAAGCACTTGAGAATTGGCAGAACCGACTACATGAAGTGTCATTCATAAGGTGTGCACGGATTACCTAGTCACTGCGACGGGTTTCAACATAAGTGCTTGAACTTCCAACATATGAGGGGTTTCCCAACTTGATTGCATTTATCACTGAGTTCTAAGAAAAATTAGCAGAACCCTAGTGATTGCTGGCCTTGGAGGAAGCCCTGAAAGCTACACCAGCGCAATGGTGGGCGGCGCACAAGTCAACAATAATGAACTAGACATTATGTTGACATCTAATGGAGGTTAGGTTTGGAGACATTGAAGGATACTCCAGAAGGAAGTACAATGGAAAAGGAGACCCAAAGGAGCATTTGAACGAATGTTAAAGAAAATGGGGCACAATATCAAAACAGGAATGATTCCACGCATTCATTCACACATTGGATGAAGTACTGCGAAGTTGGTACATCATAGCAGAACTGCGACGCTGAACAAACACATGGGAAGATATGACTATTAGCTTTAGCCAAACATTCAATTTCTCGGATGAAAACCCCTTCATCCACAATGCTTTACAAGAGGTCCGTAAGAAAGTACTCGAAGTAGTTCCGACAAAAAAACCAATGGGACTATAGTGGATTGTGACACCGGAAATGCTGATGGAATGCTAAAATGTGACAGGAGAACCAGACGATGAGGATGATCCACGAGCTACTTATATACCAGAGTCAAAAGGAAGCCGGAATGTCGAAGCACCATATATGCTCTTCGACAAGTTCCAATAGCCATTGCGAATCAAGAAAGTGAACATTGGGTTGGAGGGAAATCCTAAGTTTGCAAGCATCGGAGATTATTGGGCTGATGTGACAATCACAAAAGTCATGGATCTACTGCACAAGTTTCAAGACCTGTTTCCAACCAAATTTTTGGATATGAAAGGAATTTTTGGGGACCTGGGCAAGATGAAGATTCCACTAAAAATTGATGTGAAAACAGTGAACCAGTGACTGTATCAGTTGAATCCTAGGTACAAGGAGCGCCCGAAAGCTGAAATAGAGCGAAGGGCTGACGAAGAAAAGTCGGATACGACCCTACCGGATAGCGCAAAGGAGTAAAAAAAAAATGACAACGTTGAGTCTGTAGACAACACAGAGGAAGCAACAAGGTTAGGCGGCTGTCGATAGATTCCATGATGCGAATGGGTCAAATCCCGTCATAAATGTAGCAGTTAAGCCATGATGGATGGAAAAAATAGGTAACGGTACAATTAATAACCGGCGCATGCAGAGGATTCGGTAAATCAGTGCTAGATTTGGTAATAATTGTCCAAAATAGGCAAGAAGGGATAGGACGCGGAAAATCGAAACTATAAATGCAAGGAAGGGGGACAGTTCGACGCACTATGTGTTAAGCAAGAAACTGCAAGATAGTGCATGGCAGTTTACATTTTGAGTACAAGCACTGAAGAATTCCCATATCCAATGCCAATCATGTAGGAGCAACCAAAGATCCTGCTCGAGGCACTAGTTAGAAATAAGAGGACTTCCAATCGGCTTACAGACACCGGCTGGAAGCCGAAGAGAGGGACCCGCAATTTAGCGTGACTCGCAGAAGGAGAAGCAACCACTTCAGGTAGTGCTCGCAAGGAAACAACATCGTGAGTAGGGAACCCTGGCCCAACAATACTAGGTTATGGATCGCCAAGCAAGGAAGGGACACCAATGATTCGGTTGAGCAAGAACGCATGATATGTAATTAAGATGCCACCAATACCGAAAGGAATTCCTCACGCCGGGAATATTGTGGAAAACTTGCAGAAGCTACAATATAGCGACCATCACCTCATGAACTTCCCAGAATGCATAGAAGCCACATACGTCAATGTCTCACATGGAGAAGGAGGCCCGATCACGAAGGAACCAACAACATGGGCACTGGGATTGGAGAGATCAGGATTACTGGGCCTCACCCAAATACCGCACTTTGGGAGATTGGTGCAGGTGAACGCATGTGTCAAGCAGTTATTAGCCTGTTTTCATGGCCTATATTTATGGCCGCATGAAAATATCTTGGTCACATTCGACCTGATTTCAAGAATCACAAGACTACCCAAGGATGGGGAAGACCCTTCTCAATTATTTCATGGGAAGGACAATGACAATAAACTTTCCGTGAGGCTAAAAACAAAGTATGGAGTGGAGAAAAAATCAAGGGGATACTTAATAGACATGATTAAGAACCAATTTGTTAGGGTCGCAACTAAGATATTAGAAGTGAAGGTGGTCTGGAAGAACAGGCCGGAAGAATGTACATCGGGCACCATTGCATCTGCAAAACAATGTGCAGCAGGGGTACAAATGAATTGGTCACTCTTCCTATTAAATGAGCTGATGGAGGATGCCATTGCGGCACAAGAAAAAGGGAATCCATTCACTTATTTATGGCTTTTGATGTTGGTTGCACTAGTCGTGTGGAGGGAACCATCGCACTATCAAGGCATGGAAACAACAGAGGGCAATATACGTGAAGGTGAGTGGTACCAAAACTTATGGGAAACAACGAACAAAGAACGCCAAGAATTCAATGTTGTGCAATTCTATCTTTTCCTAGACATGATGCGAATAGATTAGAAAGCAATACCACGGATAACTAAACAAGCAGCACAGAACTATCGACATATCGCAAAGCTATCAATTGAATCTCAAACAATTTACATTCATGCACGGGCAGATAAGCAAAGGCAGTGGCTGCCAACACAATACAAACTCATCGAGGAGGAACTGGATGACATCATTTAAGCATGGCCATCGGAATGGAAAATTACAGCAGCAGAGGAGGATTTATCGGACCTGGAGAATGGGGAGTCGGTAACTGGACCAAAAACACTGAGGAAGATAAGGACTCAGCCAGTCGACAGGAGGGCACAGGAGACGGCAATCTTGCGGAAGAAAAATCGCATACATTAAGTCATGATGTGGCCTCATCAACCACCCCCATGGATTCAAAATTAGAAGCACAACAAGAAGAAACAATAACAAAGCATAGGATGGATCGTGTCAAAGGAAGCACAAGCGGTGGTCTTCCTGAGGAGCAAGTTGACAGGCTCCTGGAGAAAATAACAGCGGTGGTAGAAGAAAACCGCACAAAGGTGACACAACATGAAACAAAATATTTCCATTAGGTCAATCAACTGTTATCAACACAAAATAATGCAATCATAGAGACAAGGGTACCACAAGGGGAAGTCCCACCCAGTATATCGACAAGAAGGGTCGAGGTGGAGATCGGCACAAACCCAAGGTTAGTACAAATTTTTCCAAATCCAATGACAACATGCGATGAAGAGTTGGACGTAGAATTAAGAAAGCATGACTCAATCACGGTAGATTTCAATATAATTCCGATGTTGTCACTACATCGAATTCAAAATGCAGCAAGTGCAGAACTCAGTGACCGTGAGGCCGCAATGCATGACCAAATGGTAAGAAATAAACAACAGGCATGAAATAGTGAGGCGGATGCACGCCGTCTCCAAGAAGAGAAAACCCAAACCTTGGTTGGAAGAGAAAAGGCTATGGAAGATAGAGAGCGATTGGAGAATGCGATATCCAAGGCATGCAAGGAAGCCCTTGAGGTAGATCAGGATATAATACCAGAAGCGAAATCCATCTTGTTAGGTGTAATTATCGCCGATATGGGAAAATAAAATGAGACGTTGTAGGCAAGGGTGGTACCCAACACACCACTAGAGAAAATTCAGGGTAGACAGAATGCAATCGAAGAAGCTGTGACACAAATCACAGAGATGGAAAAGACATCCCATAAAATTGCAGAGGGTGTCATGGAGTTTTGGGGAATCCTAATCCAAGATGAACAGTTGAGCGAACTAAATGCGCAACTCAGCGAGGCAGAGACACAGTTGGAATCCTTGAATGGATCGCTTAAAGCGATGACCTCACTCATACAGATGACTAAGTATGCGGAACTGAAAGGAATGCAGCATCAGGAAACTAAGGTGTGCGAAAGGAAGCAAAGAAGGACCACACACCTCGACGAGTTACAAACAAAGACAGAACTACTAGCAGTAAAAGCAATGGACGCAATGAAACAGGTCAAGCAACAACTAGAGGAAGTGCAACAGAGAAGTTGTGAACACCCTACAAAACAACAGGTAGAAGAGTGTTCACAACTCAGAGTACCAACAAAGGAAGTGGTCTATCAGATCAAAGATGCGTACAATGACTTTAGGCAACAGGTGAATGCATCAGAGGTGTCCATATGAGGTGGCTCAAGGGTGAGCCACAAGTTTTTATTGGAGTCCTATTGGAATGGGGTTAGAGCGCATGAAGTACAGAAGTCGACAATGACTAAAAGGAGCATTCGCAGAAGAATGGACCATTCACGGAGAACAAGGAGCCAATGAAAGCGCAAATTATAGTTTAGTTAGCTAGAATGGGTCATATGGACCATTTTGTAACCACCTTAGTTGTCTATAAATAGAACAATGATTGTTAAGCCTAAGGTAATCGATTATCAATTGTAGAGTGTGATATTTCACATCTATGTTTTGTTATGCGTTCGGCAATTTTTGTTCTGTTTGTATGGATCCGCGATAAGTCGCTTGGAACTGTCCCTGCAAAGGTTGTACCGCAGGTTTTGGGATTAGTTAATGCATGAAGATGTTCGGTTTTGTTACTTTTTCGATTAAGCTGTAATGTCCATTGATGCAACTGTCGATTATATAATGTTAGTGCGAATGTTGATTGCACATTGGTAATGTGAATGGCGAATATGTGGTTAAATTGTTAAGCTTGATGCGAAGATAAATATCTAGTTTCTACAATGACGGAGTGATAGTAGATGCATGTCCTCTCCCTATTGCGAAAAATTGGTTCCTGTCGCCCCTTAATCATCTCGGGTGAGGCTTCACTCGCTCGGTGATTGTTGCTGGAAAGGGTAAAAACCTTTCTGGGTCGATGCTTAAGGGTGTTTGGTTGGTATTTGTTGACAACAGTGCGAAGTGAAACCCTATCGACAGAACTGTGTCAACACTGGGGTCTTCAAGTGAGTCACATGAAGATCTAAAATTGAATAATACAGCCGAAGATATGAAGGATGATCAAAATCTATTGAAAGATCTGAAAGAAAGCTGGAGCTGATAAATGCTGACTGGATGAAGAAGTAGATCATGCCGAAGGAAATAAATTGAAGATGTTGAGAATATTTTGAAGATACTAGAAGAATCTAAAGATTATGGAACTAAAGGCCCCAGCCACCACTCCCCCATGCCCGAGGATTTGCATGTCCTCATGCAAGCAAAGGAAGGTGACTGATACTAAAACTAGATGACCAAATTGTTGTATGGTAGTTGTTAGTGGAATAATATATGCTACTACAAGAAAATTAAATGTTTCTACATGAAACCCCAGAAAGATGAATGGTTACAAGTTGTTGATATCATAAAACCAAATAATATTCAACCACTACGAAACTCGAGGTACAATTCTTACCATGTGAATAAATGAGCCTGAAGTTGAACATGGAAAGAAATTGTTGGATTACGGGCCATTAATGTATGTCATTCACTAATGTGAAGAAACTCACCTTTAATGCCAATGAGTGCTAAAGTACCTTATTGCATCTTAATAGTTATGAATGGAAGTGTCAGAGTCGACTCACCTGCAAGATCCATCAATCAAGAGGCATTGATGAATCCCCATGATTAACAACAAGGAAATATGCATTGATACATGCATATTCCAGTGCACTATGAAATATCTAACCTCAATCCCATATAATGTGTTGGATTCAATGGAATGAGATTTATCAGAAAGAGGGCATTAAGGAATCCCCCATCAACTGACAAGAGGATAAAAATGTTTTTGAAGAATTACAGTACAAGGTTTGGACCAACATAAACTTAAAGAACTTATTGTAAACTTTGTCTGCCACTTTCCTGGTTTTCAAACAAAGCTCGTGTTTAGTTGCACCAGTAAACTGGTTTTCACAACAAGACTTATTTTTCTCTTTACTATTTTTTTTTTTAAAGAAAAATACATCAAAACATGAGGAAAGGGAGATGATGGATATTTTGGTCTACTTGTAGTTTTTTTTTCTTTATGTGATGATGATCTGAAAATGAACACTAAAATTTGACCTCTTAGATTAAACGAGCATGTTGAATACTTTGAAGAAGCTAAAACTGTACTTTTTACTGCATAGGATAAAAGGCTACTTCCTTGGATGATGAAACAAGCTTCCTTTGATCAAATAGACCTCAAGCTTGCTAAATATCTTTTTGCAGTGTAAGGATCCAAGAAATATACTATAAAACACCCAATTACAAGTTTGTTTCTGATAATATCCCCGAAATACAAGTTTTTCATAAAACTTGTAAAGTCTGTTGAAAAACTTGTAAATTCTGCTGCAAACTTGTAAACTCTGGTGAAATTGCAACCCATATTCGATTGATCCATTCCACTGGTGCTGACATGGAAATTGTTTTAGGAAAATAAGTACATGAATCTAGTCCATGCCGAGCTTGAGGGAACCCATGTGTTTGTTTCTAATTTACACAGCCGTAAGTACCCAAAACTATCAGGTTTACGAGTTTCCAGGAAAACTTGTAATACTTGAAGACTTTAAAAGAACTATAATATTATGTGAGTTACCATGTTTAATGATCAAAACCTACTTGAGTATGTAATAATCAGGAACATAATAATAATTTTACCTTACATACCTTAAGGAACATAGTCGTAGATTCTTAAGCTTATAATGGAAAAAAAGATAGGATTTGGAGGAAAAGGGTAGAATATGTTAAACATGATAACCAAAACCACTATGCAAGTGACTACTTCATACCTATCTACTTGATGAAAAAATTATATCTGCTGATTTCAGCTTCTATAAAAAATCAAATAATCATTTCCATCATGCACATTTAAATCATATCTCACATAAGTTTGTTATAAGAACAAGTTTCCTTACAAATTATTAACATCCCCTGTATTATATGGAAAGCACGAAAAGACTGTTGCACTATGATTATACTAACTATGTGCAACATTTATTAAAATATTATTCATTTACTAACCTACCTACATGAAAAGGACAAGCATTTGTCAAGTGTAGGAAAACTTCCAGTGAAACCATGCACATAACAAAACCAAGAATAAACTCATATCCAAATATGGAAAATATACCTTGACAACTGGATGCATACGAGGAACTATCCAATCCCTTCAATATGGTACCAAAAAGTATTGAAAAAGGAAGTCATTCATTGATTTGATGATGGATTGGAACCATTCTTCAATATAATATTTAATCCCTTGGTTTCTTAGATCTCAATATTGTGAGCTTGCATATCTGTCTTTTTCATGTTTTGTAAGTATTCAACAATTTGGATCTCACATTATTGGATGCACAAGGGATCTAGGCATGCAAGGAATTACTCAATCTCAGGCTCCAACATATATTCTTCATCAAATGGTTTCCTTGGCTCTTGGGTCTCCTATAGGGCTTCGTGATGTTGCACATGCTCCTTTATCACTTCCCACGATTTATACATGTTCTTGATTACTGTCAGGAGTTTCTCTTCTTGAGCTGTGGAGAGGTTTCCAACTGCTGTTAGGATTTGAGAAATTCCATGATAACATTCCTTACTCAGCAGATGCTCGATCATTCTCGGTTCCTTGCTTGCACATGGATTTCAAGAGGAATGGATAAGTAATCAAGAATATTCTTACAATGTCAAAAAAATGAAAATTTCTGAAATTAAATTTATTCCACTTCTAAATATACAAGCATGACAAATATTTGGAATGTATTCACCAATGGTGACATAGTAGGAATACTTACCTTCTTTCACCAATTGCGGTAGCATAGGTTCTTACATATCGTCTTATTATCTGGTCCTCATCCCTGTCAAAATGTAAAGGAAACCTACCTACCTAAACTTTAGTCCCTTTATCACCTCCCCAGCAACATCGCCAAAATGTTGGGGTAATGATCCGAAAATGGGTAAATTAAACTCAATTTTATTCCATTAATGAATACTTAATCAAAATTCTAAATTTCTCATTATTCATAAAGAAATTGGCATAATACATAATTTCAATTTTTAACAATTGATAGATTCAAATAAACAAGCACATGAAAAAGATATGCAAACTAGAATTGTTAGCAGAGTTCGCCAGACCCCCTGGCTACGTCTCCGGGCTTGTCGAATCACTGAACCGCTTTATTGTTTTTCTTAAAAGATGTGTGGCTTTCACAAGTACATTTGCATGATTACCATTTCAAGCGGCTCACACCCATCTTGGGATGCTTTCTTTTCCTTACCCAAAAGAACTAAAGCTCTCACATGAATTGAAATGTTTCTTCCATCTTGGGATGAAATTCCTCACACAAATATTACTAGAAAGCTCTCTCCAACAAAGTTTCCTATCCTTCTCCAAGTGATATTATTTTATAGACTTTTCATGGATGGGTAATCTTTACACATGTCAAGGAGAATATCTCTTCCATGATCCCCTAAATTAGGATCTAGAGACACCTTAAGGGATAGGTGGAGAAATGGTATCATCTTTCTCCATGAAGATCTCAACACTCCCTAAGGACTAGGAAACCAATTGGTGAGGTGTATTCTCACACCTATTTAAATTTTCTTTATAAAATTTAAAAGAGAATTTGTATGAGCACTTTCATATATTCCCCTTTTACATAGTTTTCATTGAACTTTCAATTTGAATGTGTAATACACTTTGTTCAATGTCTTGTGAAATTTTGTTGGAAAATAGCCTCTTTTTTGTTCCTAATATCAACCTGCAAATTCTTTCACAAATGACGTTCATTTGACCCCGTTCGAATTACCTTAGGAAGCTCTCTGCAAGCTCTTCGTCGATTGAATAACTTTGGTGTTAATGACGATCTTCTACATTCTTCGACTATGGAGATCCTCCTGGATCAAGTAACATTATGTTACTTAATTTTTCCAATGGTTTAATTTCAACCCGACATTCGTAAGCTTGTGAGGTGCAAGCACTGTATGTGCAAGACTAAAGCTAGACTGACTTATCCTAATTGAAAAAGTTGAAGACTCTTTTTGAAACCAGTTAATATCCCACAAGTTCATTATTGGAATTATTGGGGATCGGTCCATCTATAGGTGATAGTAATCCAACATGACCTACAATCATTTGCTGCATGGCACTACGTTTCAAATTTCCAACTTAAATTGCCTAAGTGTCTTTGAAAGAGTTCTCAATTTAAAAAATAAACTCACATGTATTTAACAAAATGAACTATCAAACAATAAAGGATTCCGACCTAACACTGGAGTATGGGACATAAGTCTTGAGTCTTTAGTGGTCCTCGAATTGTGTTTTAGCACACAAATCAAACTGCAGAAACTACGTTACCAGAAATTAATTGCAGAAAGGTAAATATACCTAAGAGTACTCTTCCTATGCAAAGACACACTTACACACCAAAATAATAGTACATAAGAACACTTGAAATCTGCAAATGAAACATATATACAAACATAGGAAAACAAATTTAAATTCAAGGAGAGATGCTCTTTGAGATTGTCTCATTGTGAAAGAACAAACATATATCTGTACATGTGATACTGAATGGCTATGTGATGGACATGTAAACCTTGTTGTAATAGATTTTCATTTAATACAGAAGCAAAGTTATATTTGTAAAAACAGAGTTACAATAGAAGAGACAAAATGTATAGCAATGTTCTAACGAAAAAATAATATGTACAGATGAACAAAGTATTTGTCAATGCCTTATTGCAGAGAACATAGTGTGAATAAATGTCACGATGTAGAGGAAAAGGTGCCTAAGGTGTTTACACAAATCTCTTCTCTTAAGATTGAATTATGTACATTGATGCAAATATTTAGATGATTAAACCAAAAGACAAAGTACACAGAAAATAAGTGAATGTATTAGAACAAAGATGGATACAAATTAATGTGTAAAATATGGATCTAATATATTGCGAGAAATAGTATGAAAATTGTGGTGATTAAGAGAGACTCACTCTATCAATAAATTGTTTCCATCTAAACAAATGCCAATGCTGTGAAATAGAATTAATTAAAACACACGAAATAAAAAATCAAATGAATATATCTAAACAAATGATAATCACAAAAGGATAAATACAAATAAGTGACATATTACTAGACTCAAGGGGCCCTCTCAAACTGGTAACAAACACTAGAAAATGCTACTGTAGATGATCTTTACACCCAACAAAATCTCACGAGTCTCCTATTGCATAATAGAAACATAAACTACAAGTCTTGACCACAAAACTTGAAGTGTATTCAAACTCCAAGTTCCCCCCTTCCTTTATGCACAAGGGTATATTTATACATCAAAAAATTAATTATTCATTATTAGACCATATCCCCAAATGGAGAATTGAATTTCACAATTTTAGACAAAGTCTTCAAAATCTATGTTTTTATCATTTTGGGCAGATTTTCCTTGATCCCCCACTAATATTTTTCAAACCCTAGTAGATTTTGTGAAACCCTCTTGTTATTACTCAATTTGGTGGTTTATTAGAAAAACCCATTAATATTGGAATCTTTAGATTTGCCTCAATCTGCATGAAAATCAAGGCACAATATGGTTTTTTGGAAAAACTGCTACTAAAAACTGGGTTTGACTGGAAATTTGAACAAGCCTTGGAGCTTCACACGTGTGAGATGGGTGCGATCCAATGGAGATAGAAATATGCTAGAATCATTCGACAACCTGCAACTATATCAAACTACTCCAATTACAAGTTTCTAGAAAACTTGTAAACACTAGGAAGAACATGTAATTAGTTGTTTTTGATAAAATACCAAGTACAATCATCTTTAATTCATTAAAATTGAATGAAAATGACCATGAACTAACCACTGACATATAAAAGGGTGTGAAATGGAAAATTATGAATTATTATCACAAAAGGAGTGATAAGGGAACATGAAACAATGTAATAATGATAAAATGGTTGTCTGCAAATGATGATTATGGTGAAATAATGATGGTGAATTGGTGGAACAACATCTCCCCCATGCCTAAGGGTTGGCATGTCCTCATGCCAAAAAGGTAAAGTACTGATATGCCATTCGTTTGTTGTACCTTATCAAATATGTCATGAGAGGCATATAAAACTTTGTTTTTACCCCATAACCATATTTGTCTTGTCATTTAAGAAGAGGCAATGAGGACATAATACTTATGCTTTCAACTATGTAAATATTGTTGATGATATATGTATATATATATATATACATGAGATCATAGGATGAAGTGCTTCATAAAACTAGTTTGTCACAACAATTATTTTAAAGATAGAGTGCATATTTGTTTTTTCTTTTGCTTGAACAGATAGCAATGACAGAAACATATGACCTTTTGGTTTGATTTGTATTGACAAGAGAGCATGGGATAAAGGTTTGTGGAATTTTATTTCTGCCATATCAGACCAAGTGCTACCTTGGAGACCTTTAGAGTATGCATTTGGTATTTCATGTTGTTGGGTATACCTTGAAATAAATGGTGTCATAAATGGGAAAGATGAGAATAATGTAACATATGGAAGTGGAAACAAAGGATTAAGGATTAGTGGTTTTTCATGATGCTCTCCTAGAGTTTTAATAAATAAAAAACTTTTATATAGTTTTTACATCAAGTTTTACCTTTGAAAATTTGGTTTTGGATGAAGGAATTTTTGTGGAACATGAGGTTGAATATGTATGTCGATTGGGGTCTGCAAGTGAGGCACATGAAGATCATAAACTGAATAAGACTGCTAGAGATATGAAGGCTAATCAAAATCTGTTGAAAGATCTGAAAGAAATCTGGACCTAATAAATGTTCATTGAATGAAGAAGAGGATCACGTTGAAGGAAATATATTGAAGATATCGAGAAGATTCTGAAGATATTGGAAGAATCTAAAGATGATGGAAGAACTAAAAGTCTCAACCGCCATTCCCCCATGCCTAAGGATTTTCATGTCCTCATGCAAGTAAATGAAGGTGACTCCTACTGACACTAGATGATCAGGCTATTGTATGGCAATTGTTATTGGAATAATATATGTTGCTACAAGAAAATTAAATGTTGCTACATGAAACCATGGAAAGATAAATGGTTGCAAGTTATTGATATCATAAAACCAAATAATCTTCAACCGCTACAAAAAATGAGGTACAATTCTTACCATGTGAATAAATGTGCTTGAAGTCGAACATGGAAAGAAATCATTGGATTACTATCCATTAATGTATGTCGTTAACCAACGTGAAGCAACTCACCTTTAATGGCAATGAGTGCTAAAGTACCTTAGTGCATCTTGATTCTTAACATGAACGAATGAAGGTGTTGGAGTCGAGTCACCTGCAAGATCCATCAATCAAGAGGTGTTAATGAATCCCCATGATTAACAACAAGGAAATATGCCATTAATGCATGTAGATTTCAGGGCACTATGAAATCTCTAACCTCAATCCGAAATAATGTGTTGGAGTCGATGGAGTGAGATTTGTTAGAAGGAGGTCCTTAAGGAATCCCCCATCAATTGACATGAGGATAAAAATGATTTCAAATAATTACAATACAATACAATATTTGGACCAACATAAACTTACATAACTTATTATGAACTTTTCCTGCTAGTTTCCTGGTTTTCAGACAAAGCTCATTTCTAGTTGCACCAGTAAACTGGTTTTCACAAGACTTATTTTTCTCTTTACTATTTATTTATTTTTTTTTCAAGAAAAAAAAATCAAAACATGAGGAAAGGAAGATGATGGATAATTTGGACTACTTGCAGGTTTTTTTTTATGTGATGATGATATGAAAAGGAGCACTGAAATTCAACCCCTTAGATTAAAAGAGCATGTTGAAAACTTTGAAGAAGCTAAAACTGTACTTTTTACTACATAGGATAAAAGGCTCCTTCCTTAGATGAATGAAATAGGCTTACTTTGATAAAATAGACCTTGATCTTGCTAAAGATCTTTCTGCGGTGTAAGGATCAAAGAAATCTACTAAAAAACACCCAATTACAAGTTTTTTTCCTGATAGTATCCTCGAATTACAAGTTTTTTAGAAAACTTGTAAAGTCTGTTGAAAAACTTGTAAAGTCTGCTGCAAAATTGTAAACTCTACTGAAAATGTAACCCGACTTCTTTGATGCATTCCCCTTGTGCTGACATGTAAATTTTTCTAGGAAAATGAGTACAAGAAGCTATTCCATCCCGAGCTGAAGGGAACCCATGTGTTTGTTTCTGATTTTCACAGTCGTAAGTACCCAAAACTATTAGGTTCATGAGTTTCGTGGAAAACTTGTAAAATCAGGAAAACTTGTAATACCCAAAGATTTCAAAAGAACTATAATCTTCGGTTAGTTACCATGTTTAATGATCAAAACCCACTTAATTATGTAATCATCATGAACATAATAATAATTTGACCTTACAAAATAATCATAGATTCTCAAGGTTATAATGGCAAAAAGATTGGATTTGAAGGAAAAGGGTATAATCTGCTAAACAGGATAACCAAAACCACTATGCAAGTGGTTGTTGCATACCTATCTAGTTGATGAAAAAAATACATTTGCAGATTTCCACTTATATAAAAAATCAAATCATCCTTTCCATCATGCACATTTAAATCAAATCTCACAGAAGTCTGTTATAACAACAAGCTGCCTTACAAATTATTAACATCCCATGTCTTATTTGGAAAGCATGAAAAGAATGTTGCACTATGATTATACTAACTATGTGCAACATTTATTAAAATATTATTCATTTACTAACCTACCTACTTGAAAAGGACAAGCATTCATCAAGTGTAGGAAAACTTCCAATGCAACCATCAATGCAAAAAAACCAAGAATAAACTCATATCCAAATATGGAAAATATACCTTGACAACTGGATGGATATGAGGAACTAGCCAATCCCTTCAATCTAGTACCAAAAAGTATTGAGAAAGGAATTCATTAATTGATTTGATGATGGATTGGAACCATTCTTCATCATAATATTTCATCCCTTGGTTTTCTTGCATGTCAATATTGTCATCTTTCATATTTGTCTTTTTCATGCTTTGTAAGTCTTCAACAATTTGGCTCTCACATTCTTGGGTGCACCAGCGATCTAGGCATGCAAGGAATTACTCAATCTAAGGATCCAACATATATTCTTCTTCAAATGATTTCCTTGGCTCTTGGGTCTCCTCTAGGGATTTTTGATGTTTCTCATGCTCCTTTATCACTTCCCAGGATTTAGACACGTGCTTGATTATTGTCAAGAGTTGCTCTTCCTGAGATGTGGAGAGGTTCCCAAATACTGTTAGTATTTTTGAAATTCCCTGATAACATTCCTTACTGAACAGATGCTCGATCATTCTTGGTTCCTTGCTTGCACATGGATTTCAAGAGGAATGGATTAGTACTCAAGAATTTTCTTCCAATTCCAGAAAATTAAATTTTCATAAATTAAATTTAATCTACTGCTAAATATACAAGCATGGAAAATATTTGGAATGTCTTCACCAATGGTGGTAGCATAGGTTCTTACCTCACATCTTATTGTTTGTTCCTCCTCCCTGTCAAAATGTAAAGGCAACCTACCTACCTAGACTTTAGTCCCTTCAGCACCTCCTCGGCAACGACGGAAAAATGTTGGGGTAAAATAATGTTACTTCATTTTTCCAATGGTTTAATGTCAACTCAAGGTTTGTAGGCTTTTGAGGTGCAAGCATTGTATGTGCAGGACTAACTATAGAATGACTTATCCTAATTGCAGAAGTTGAAGAATATTTTTGAAACCAGTTAATCTCCCACGAGTTCTTTATTAGAATTCTTGGGGCTCAGTCCAGCTACAGGTGACAACAATCCAACATGACCTATGATCATTTGTTGCACGGGCACTACGTTTCCAATATCCAACTTAACTTGTCGAAGTGTATTTAAAAGAGTTCTCAATTTAAAAATAAACTCACATGTGTTTAACTAAATGAACTATCAAACACTATAGGATTCTGACCTAACATTGGAGTATGGGACATAAATATTGAGTCTTCAGTGGTCCTCGAATAGTGTTTCATCACACAAAGCAAATTACAGAAACTAGGTTACATGAAATTAATTGCAAAAAGGTAAATCTACCTAAGAGTACTCTTCCTATGCCAAGACACACTTACACACCAAAATAATAGTACACAAGAACACTTGAAATCTACAAATGAAACATATATACAGACACAGGAAAACACATTTAAATTCAAGGAGAGATGCTCTCTGATATAGTCTCGTTGTGAAGGAACAAACATATATGTGTACATGTGATATTGAATAGCTATGTGATGGACATGTAAACCTTGCTATAATATATTGTCATTTAATACAGAAGCAAAGTTATATTTGTAAAAACAGAGTTACAATAGAAGAGACAAAACATATAGCAATGTTCTAACGCAAAAATAATATGTACGACTAAACAAAGTATTTTTCAATGCCTTATTGCATAGAACATAGTCTGCATAAATGTCATGATGTACAGGAAAAGGTTCCTAAGGTGTTTACACAAATATCTTCTCTTAAGATTGAATTTTGTACATTGATGCAAAGATTTAGAAGATTAAAACAAAAGACAAAGTACACAAAAAATAAGTGAATGTATTAGAACAAAGATGGACAAAAATTAATGTGTGAAATATGGATCTAATATATAGCGAGGAATAGTATGGAAATTGTGGTGATTAAGAGATACTCACTCTATCAATAAATTTTTTCCCTGTAAACAAATGCCAATGCGGTGAAATCGAATTAATTAAATCACACGAAATCAAAAATCAAATGAATCTATCTAAAGAAATGATAATCACAAAAGGATAAATGCAAATAAGTGATAGATTACCAGACTTAAGGGGCCCTCTCAAACTGGTAACATCCACTCAAAAATGCTACTCTAGATGATCTTTACACCTAGCAAAATCTCGTGAATCTCTTATTGCATAATAGAGACAAAAATTACAAGTCTTGAGCACAAACTTGAAGTGTGTTCAAAATCCAAGTTCCCTGCTTCCTTTATGCACACGGGTGTATTTATACATCAAAAACTTAATTAGACATAATCAAACTAGATCCCCAAATGGAGAATTCGAATTTCACAATTTTAGACAAAATCTGCATTTTATCATTTTGGGTAGATTTGCCTTGATTCCCCATTGATATCTCTCAAACCGTAGTATATTTTGCAAAACAGACCATGAATTACCCAATTTGGTGGTTTATGAGAAACACCCATGTCTTGGAATCTTTAGATTTGTCTCCATATGCATGCAAATCAAGGCATAATATGGTTGTCTAGAAAAATTGTTGCTAAAAATCTATGTTTGACTAGAATTTTGAACGAGCCTTGGAGATTCACACATGTGAGCTGTGTGCGATCCAATGGACATAGAACCATGCTAAAGACATATTTTACCAATTCCTAGTGGCATATTTTCATTCGGAAACCTGCAACTATCTCAAACTACTCCAATTACAAGTTTCTGGAAAACTTGTAAACATTGGGAAAAACCTATAATTAGTTGTTTTTGATAAAATACCAAGTACAATCATCTTTAACTCATTAAAAATGAATGAAAATGACAATGAGCTAACCACTGAAGTATAAAAGGGTGTGAAATGGAAATTTATGAGTTATTATGAGAAAAAGGAGTGATAAGGGAACATGAAACAAAGTAATAATGATAAAATTGATATATACAAAGATGATTATTGTAAAATAATGATGGTGAATTGGTGGCCCAACAGAAACGATGACCACTCACATGGTGAATTCTACTACAAGAAGCTGCCCTATTATTGGTAATTTCGATTTGATTCCCTTGGCCTATAATACTCTGGTAAATTTTCCATAATTAACCCAGCCTTGTGGGGTTTGGGTATAGGGGTGTGGTCAATTTTGCTTCATGAAACTGGTCTTTTCCAGTTTTAAATCTCAGTAAGCAACATTTAAAGATGATATTGTATAATGGAAAATGAAATGACAAGAGAAAGAAATGCATACTCTACCACTATAGTAGGTTCTTTGGTCCCCTTTTGATAGGACCAAACCCTTTTGAAGTTGTAGTAGTTTTCTTTGTATGCAAGGATGCACATGGTACGTGGGTTCCTCCTTGCCACATTTGCATGTTGGTGATAGAAGTTTCAATGTTTCTGAAGCAATCTTTTGATCTCTACACATCAGTGGGTCAAAATAAAAAAGGCTTACATTTTACATTAAAATATAGAACATCATTGATTGAGGACAATACAAAACTCTATAGTAAGACCATTTATAATTTAAGCATGAGGGCTTGCTTACTTCATACTAGACTCTTTCTGTACACTATAGTTACAATTTTTTGCTTGATCTCCTACAAAACATGAACCAACATTACCTCTTTCCTGAACACATCCAACTCTTCCTTAATTGAGCATCCCTTCAAAGAAACATTACTACAACATGCTTTAGTATTCCCCAACTTTGCAAGCTCCATACAATCAGAGACCTTCATAGCCTTTATTTTGAAGGAAGCATGCCTTGAATTACTGTGCTTTTCAACAACAATGTCACCAATTTTAGATGGAACATCTAACACATAACAAAAGCTTCACTAAACATATGTGCATATGATTAGTTAATGACCACAATTCCTTTAACACCATTCAAATCCTAGTTGACATGTTACATAGATTGGAAGCATTTTATTAATTTTACCAAGGTTGATATTATTATTTCCCGGTAAAACATACCTTTAGTTTTAGTACAAAATCTTGTTAAATTATGCCTTAACTCTGTTGCTAAAGGAACTTCCTATTGTTGCATTTCCTGGTTATCATTTAGATACATGGTATTTTTCAATAGGCTATTGCATGCACAATGTAGACATAATTCTAGGCATTGAAATTAACAGAACCCTAGTAAAGGACTCATCAAGGAAGATTGTAACTTTATCAGTTCAACAATGACACATAGATGCAACAAACAAGGACACTAGAACACATATATTGATGGAAAGTAACTGGCATATATGAAAATGAAATATTGCATACAATATTTAGCAAGATATAAGCAAAAAAATAAATTGAACACCAGTAATCAGCTAAACCCCCACCAAAGAGCTCATTTTTTTTGCTTTTTCAAACCTTCATATAACAGTATTCAGTTTAAAAAAACCTTAAATAAATGTCAACAATTATTCAAATGCTCATACCTTGAAGTAAAGTCTTGATCAATTCAATTATTGATTGTAAGAACTATGAAATTCAGTGTGACAAGTCCTATTTACAAAAACATTGTATGCATACATCACAACACACATCCCGACATAATACAAAAGGATAAGTGTAATAATAGGTAGTTGATAACCAGACAACAGTAGCTAGATCCTATAACATAACCCCCTACTTCAAGTTTGGGACTACTTCTAGAACCCAACATCAAAACCATCTCAAACCCAAAACTCAAAAGGAGATATGCCACAAGTTCCTTCAAGAATACAAGTAAAAAAGTCACATTTATGGCAAACTATCTAGAAACTAAATATTCATAAAAGCCTTAACATAAACTAATTTTAGTCTCTTGATGGAGGCTCATTGGGCCCTACAAATTCCAAGGCCCATTTTTCAAATGGTTAAAATGGTACTTGGAGTTTTAATGACATATCATTTCTTTTTGTGGGTTTTCACTTGCTTTGACATTCATCACAATGAGAGACACACTTTAGTATCCTTGTGCAATGTAGGCCAACAATATCATGCTTGTAGGACCTTGTAGGTTGTTCTTTTTTCAACATAATGGCCTTGAAAATACTCATCATGACATGCATGTAAAATATCATATTGTACCTCATTTTGTCTAATGCATCTTCTGAGTATCTGATCTTATCAAAGTTTAAATAGGTATACATTGATCCAGGTATATGTGGCACTTTTTTTGAAATTTTTTCAATGTTACCTATAAAAAAATTGTTGATCAAATCTTCCTATACCTAATTAGTTTTCTATATAAACAAACCATGAAGAATTTGTGTAGATTGCAAAGAGGTTTTGATTTAGGAAATTGTCATCAATAGCTTCATTATCTACAATGTTTTCTAGTCTGCATAGGAAATCTACAACAACAAACTACTTCTCTAGCTTGTCAAGTATTGTCAATTAAATTATTATAGTAGGGATTAGAGTGTGCCCTCAATCCATAAATTCATCTACACAAATGTATATGGAAGTTCCATGTTATTCCCCTATAGCCTCCTACTAAGGATCTTTCTACACACTAAAGGAACACCTTCCCAGATTTTTTATGTGGTCGTGTTGACACAATAACGCAAGTTTTACCACTATATCAACAAATCCAACAATATAAAACTTTTTTAGTTGTTAGAATCAAACTTCTCGAAAACATTTTTTTTAAAAACAACAAAAGGACAATATGTGATCCCAAAACAAGTGTTATTTAGATGATCAAATTTCAAAAGACAAGTCACTTATGAAGTTGTATGAGTGAAACCATCAACTACAATTATTTTTATCACAAGTGAAAGCTTTATTCAACATGAGGGGGTAATAGGTCCTCACATGCTTTCCCACCAATGTTGCAAAAACATGTTCTGCCGAATCACAATTAAAATTTATCCTTACATTTGAAACTTTAGTTTGTATTTCTTATTACCCAAATAAATGAAAAATGGTATATTGTATTCATATACTGAAGACAATTGTTGTTGGGCGCCAATTTTTAGGTGTAAAATTTATGCTCATTGTAATATGGGAGAGAAAGCTTGGTCAATTAAACATCCTTTTAGTTTCGAGAGTATAATTAACACTCATGCTATGCTTTTGAAAATTATTGTGATGTACACAATGCTTCGAGAGAGAGGAAATCATAAATTGAAAACATTTGGATGGTGAGGCTAAATAACACACGTCTTTTGTGTTGTCTGTAAATTTATTGATAGCTATCCACATGTATGAAAACAAACCATCTTTTCAAATCTTTAAGTTGCTTTAAGAATACATGTAAAGGTTGCCACCATTAATTTCTCTAGTGATATTATGTGGCTATATATCAAGTATCCCCAAATCCAATCTTGAGTATCCTGAACTTGTCATTACATATAGCATGATTGGTTATTGGTGCGGATAAACAATGAATACCTTAGAGGAAGTTTACTTATTTCACAAGTAAATTGTGCATCTAATATCATATTTACATAGTTTTTAGAGTTAAATAATGACACATCTTGATTGAAAATACTAACCTGGATTAGTATATACAATATAAATGAACTTTGCATATGCAAAAGAAAGCTGAATATGCTGCATCATGTGCTCATGAAAGTAATATGGAAGAGGATAGTATTTTTAAGATGGAAGCTAGACTTGATCAATGCCTTTTACATCTTATAACAAATTGTTGCAAGGGTGAGTTACCATTTGATATCATATAGTATTTCAAGGTGTTTTTAGTATACTTTTGGTGCATGTTTTGACTTAACTAGAAAAAATGTAACTTTTGTTGCTTAGGAGAAAAATTCATTAAAGCAACAAAAATGGCAAGGCTATTATGATTGGAAAATTATTTATAGGGTGCCATAAAAATTGCCAATGCCATGAAGTTCCCAATGTTGGCAGAACGGTTTAATACTATATTCGAGGTGATTTGGAATTGATTTCCAAGGCACACTGAGAATATGGATGCCTAACAACCAAGTATTTATGTCTGAGTGCTAAGCTTCCCCATCTCAAACAGAAGAAAAATTGTATAATTTCCTTAACACCTTTAAATAGTGATCTTGTTATAGTTTCTAAAATTTGCATATAAATGATAGTTTGCTAATGTGATTTATATATTTAGCTAAACTTATTTTTTTTATGTTAACTTTGATTCAATTTGAACTTTGATTCCATTTAAGGGTGTTAGCTCAAAAGAAGAGCACCTGCCTTACAAGACCAAGGTTGGTGGTTCGATTCCTCCATGCCCTATATATACATAAATCAATGACTAATTAAATGACCAGTTAACAATAATCAATGACTAAACAAATGACCACTTAACAATAATCAATGAATAAATAAATGAAGAGTTAACAACAATCAATGACTAAATAAATGACCACTTAACAACAATCAATGACTAAATAAATGACCAGTTAACAACAATCAATGACTAAATAAATTACTAAATGTACTCCAAATAACAATAACTAATGACCAAATAGCGACAATTAATGACCAAATAGTGACAATTAATGACCAAATAAATGACTAAATATATGACCAATGCATGAATAAATTCAAGCAATTTATGACCAAGTGATAAATGACCAATTTGGTTGGGTGATAAGTGATTGCTAATTTATGACCAGTAGTCACGTGACCAAATTTAGTCATTTTTTAGTCACTTATCACCCATTTTGTACTAGTGCCTCCTTGGCATTTGCATTCTCACTGGAGCCTATTTTATGATATTTAAATCTGTAGCTCGCATAACTATTGAAGAAAATATCAAATCCATTTGGGGTACAACTTGAGGGGCAGTAGGGAGAACTGGCGCCATTATTGGGGAACAATATATCGGTCTTAAAGAATTATGACTAGTACCCTTTCTAGGTCAGAGAATAAAGGGCTGGAAGAAGTCACACAACTTTTATTAATATTTAAGAAGCATTTTATTGTTACTCTAGAATTTATGTTTGATTTGTTTAAAAAGTATAACCACATTCTCATAGCTTGATATCAGAGAGCCTTATGCCCAAGAGAAAGCTTGAGAAGTAATCTATGACTAGTGACTCCACCCCCCAAATAGAATCCACTAGGGAAACATGTTTGTATGTTGAAAATACAGAATCGAGAGCCATAATAACCATATCTAAAGCTAAGGGAAACCTTATTTCTCTCCTAGTGTGCCCTAGTCCCATCTAGAAAAAGAGGAAAGAAATAGTTCCTCCAACTGTGTGTATAAGCTCAGATATACCCATGATAACTGCATTCATTTTCGAAAGTTGTGACCTTCCACCAGGCATTGCACACAACCCACCAGTTGAGCATGCAAATTCATCACCTTTGAACCCTCATACTTATTACACCACCCCATGTAGTGAGTGATCCCCTTGGGTTCTCCTACACATGCTAAAACCCTGCATCCTACTCATACTTCCACTAAGACTAACCCTCTTTCCATCGTCCTCTATATTCCCGTTCTGCATCGATTTCCCATTGGTCGTGCACATAAACCTGTACAAAACCCTAATATGGATTCTCCTAATCCATCCAAACTGTAATACCCTTATCTTGTCCTTAGTGGTTATTGGCTCCAATGTAAATATTGTGTATATGCAAGATGTGTTTTCCCTAGTGTCGAGCTCAAGTCCAAGGCCCCACTAGTGGATGTTTAAGGTTAACTGCATAGGCAAGTATTTGACAGTTTGATTTTTCATGTGCAATTAAGACATGAAATATTGTAAATGATGTAATTATTAATTATTGAAATAAAATACCCAAGAAACTGGCTAAGGAGGCAACTAATGAGAAGGGGCCATGTGTATTCACTAGGGAGAGGTGAGGGAGTTATGGGATGGGAAATCATGTTGCCACTTGTCCATTTATGAACCCATTTGACTCCCCATGCTGACATTTAATTCTGTTATAGAAGGTGGTTGAGAAATCAGCTCATGAAGTCGATGGAGTATGGAGCATCCCTACAATCTGTATGGAAGGGTATGGATCTTCTTTGCTTGCTCCTTGGGACACGCTAACACCTGGGAATTTGGTCGTCCTGATTAGTATTCCATTGTTGAACAATAAGCCTCATTCATGTAGGCATTCCATTCAACACATGTTGCAGATCCAAGCGGTGGGAAAGAGAAGGAAAAATTGTGATTCCTATGTAAGCCGAAACTACAAAGTTGAATGCCATAGAAACCCTGCCTGTAAGCCTCCTCTTTTGGGGAAATCGATGAAAAAAAACCCTGAGATAACTTATAGAGCATGAGAAGCCTTGTGGATCCATGAGGTTACCTGGGTTTTGTTGCAAAGAGTTGAGTTGCGAGACATAGATTAGTCCACAACCCCAAGAAGATCCCAGCTTGATTAATAGAGGTAGAAGGTCAAATTAGGGTTGGATTGCTTAATAAACCCAGTGAAGGCTGTAATCTCATAGAACTAGCAATTGGACCTTTCTATGCCCACTCTGAATAGCACTGGAAGGGAAGGGTCCTTGAGGGACTGTGCAGCAGAGAAGGGGGTCTTCCTTGTGTTCGGTGAGCTAGGTATTGTGGGTGCCATGTCTGCTGAGTGTTGACATTCTTGTATCTCTATGGTTGAGCTCACTGGCTTAGCACCATCCTCCATTTTTCCCTTGTATGCTTGATAAACCCAACTGCAGATTGGCTTAGCATGGGTATGTTCCCTTGTATGATTGATAAACCCAACTATAGTTTGGCTTAGCATTGGGTGGGACCTTGACTGTGAGAGAGCCTATTATCCCTCCTTAGTGGATACACATCCCAGCTCGGGGGTGGTCTCTCATCTGAAAGAGTGCAGGATGGACAAAGACCTAAGGTTGGGTGGAATGTTGCTCTCACTTAGCCATTTTCTTGGACAACTTCAAGATTCAAAGATAAGTGCTTATGTGGTGTTAAGTGATGACATTTCATGTGTTATGTTATGTTTTTTTATGTTCAAGTTATTGAATGAATGTGTTGATGTATTTGTAACTTTGGAAGATATTCACTTTTATATTACATGTATTACATTTGTACTTTATTGTATCCCTAACGGAGATGTATTATTCCTCTGATTGGAAGTGTCGTCATTTGTATTTGATGGGTTATTAGACCACCTTGGTGGGGTCGTCCATGTATGAATCATATGGGTTAAAGGGTTATTTGACCACCCTAGTGGGGTCGGCCCAATGACAAGTGGTAATGGGTTATTAGACTCTCCTAAGGGAGGTCGGCCTAGTTAGAGTAAAAGGTAAGTCAAGTCATTGTATAAATAGAGAGTGTGTCTCTCTCATTCTATTCCTTCACTCACTCACTCACTTTGGATTAGTGAGAGAGAGGAGGAGTGCGCACAATTGGAGGAGGAGTAGCTGCTAGGAGACTATCTCTTGTTTTGGGGTTTGATCCTTGTGATCTTTGTATTGGTGCTCATTCTATCTCTAAGGAAGTTGCGGGGTTTTTCACCTTCTTGGTTTTCCCCAGTTAAATTCTTTGTGTCTCTTATCTCTTATGTTTGATATGTTGTACATGTTGTTCTCTCAGTTAAGATCCTAGATCAGATTGAATTAAATGTTGAAAAACTAACAAAATGTTTATATGAATTTGATGAATAAGTATATTATGTATAATCTTGAGTAGAAGGCTGAGTTCATTTTGGATGCTTCATTCAATGCATGAGTTTAATGCATTGATGATTTTACATGTGTCAGATGTATGGCTTAGCCTTAGTTCATTCATCATATGTGCTCCTTTATGCATTGCATGCATGGTTAGAAGGACTGCTTGGCCTCACCTAGACACGGGAAAGACTTATATGGCCCCTATGGTGTTCATAATCTCTCTGTGGGTCAGAGGAAGGATGAAGTTACGGAAGGAGGCAGGTAGAGTCCTTATTGAAGGTTGAAGGCATATGGAAGGGGGTTATAAGCAATAATTCAGTTGGAAAATTGACAAGGTTAGAACCCTCAGATGGAGTGGGGAGTTATGCCAGTGGATAGATCTCTCCAATATTTTTCCAATGGTACCGGACTTTCCTTATTTGGATTAAGGATGAGGGAGATATAAGCCCTGGAAGTTGGTTTTTGTAGGAAGTGTGGTTCCGCATTCCCGCATCCGCAATAGGAATTGCGGATTGCGGAGGCCAGGGATCAACTTTGGACTAGCGTGGTTAGAATTCTGCCTTTCTGCACCCGCAAATTAGATTGTGGATTGCAGAAGTAGGAATGGAGATGTACACAGGAGCGGCGTGTTGGGATTCCACCTTTTCGCGTTTCGCATGTGGAAGTCAAAAGAATAAATTCTCCGGGGGGACGATTTGGACTTCCGCAGTTTCGAGTTACGCAATGCAGAATTGCAGATTGTGGAAGGGAATTTCTTCCAGAGTCGTATATTGGGTTCCCGCATTTCCGCATCTTGCAATGCGGATTGCAGATTCACGGAGGGTAAGTTGCTCCGAATGGGGATTGGAGGTTCTTGACTTCCAAGTCCTGCATGCGGCTTGCGGATCGCAGAAGTCAAGCGGGTAACTTTCGGAATTGTAAAGTTGGATTCCGACTCTCGATTTCCGCATTATGGATTGCAGAATTTGGGAGTGGGATTTCTTCGGATAGTTAAGTTTGGAAATCCGACTTCCGAATCCCGCAGTGTGGATTGTGGGTTGCAGATCGAAATCCATTGCGGTTGTGTGTGGAAATGGATGAATTTGGAGAAAAAAAGATATCAGGGTCTCCCATCACCTCTGAAGGACACTGAGGGGCTTGGGGAATGTGACACAAACCCTGGTTGGAATCCAAGTTTAAACCATTGGTTCTACCTCCTGCACACCAACTGGGTGGCCTACCCAAAGGATATCTCAAGATACTCCCAAAGTTCAGTGGAGAGAATGGTGTTTCAGTTGAAAACCACCTCACTATGTTTCAATATTGCATAGACAACTTTGCTATAGAATATGATGATGTCTTTTCCTAAATGTTTGCACATTCATTTGAACGAGAAGCCAAAAAGTGGTATAGAAATATGACTAACAACTCTATCGCCCATTGAATGTAGTTCGTCAAGAAGTTTACAAAGAAAATGGGCATGGAGAAAGACAATATGCATATTCTAACTAAGTTCAATACCCTCATGAGGAATAATGTTGAAACAGTTAAATAGTTCACCACTCAATTCTGCAAGTTGTATCATCGAATACCTAAAACCATCAAACCCTCAGATACAACCACCATGCTCACATACTCAATTACTTTTGATTCCGAGTATTCTTTAGTCCCTAGAGAAATAAATTCAACCAACCCAATGACTCTATTTTTGTGACACATAAGACATGGAGGAAAATATGAAAGCAGCTGGAGTTCCCATGAAGGCCAGAATGGAAGACCCAAAGAATAGAATATATCTTGATAGGAGAAGAGGGAAAGAGCCTAAAAGCTCTTTGTGCCAAAATGTGCTCATTCTAGAAGAAGTTACCAAGTTTTTGAAAAATATGGCAAATGACCTTACTAAGGTCAAACAAGGTCAGGATTTGAACCCTTTTGGTGGGACCACACTCCAAACCTAGAATCCTCAGTTTCAGGGTCAATTGAAAAAAAGTAGAACTCCTCTAATGGCCCCACAATGACAAATAAAGCAGGAAAACCCTAATTTTCAGCAATATCCTAGGCTTCCTCCTGGAATCTATCCTTCAACAGAAGAAGGATTAAAGGAGTACTATCAACCTTAGCAACAATATTCAACAAATCGTTCTCCAATTCTGAACATGTTATTTCATTCGGATGAGATGTAATGCGAAGAAGACTTTGTTGGAATCTAAAAGTATGTGCATGGTAGAAGAAGAATAGTACATACTTGAAGAAGAAACAATGTTCCAAGAACAAAGAGCACTAGGCCTATCTCCTGCTCAGTTGCAGTTAATCACATGTAATATTATAGTAGAGGTTAGGAGAGCTTATGACCTAATACTACGATTTAATGCTCAAAATTTCAAGCGGGATGAACCGTCTAGACCCTATAATGAGAGTCAAAGGGATAATGGAAAAATTTCACAGTATCCTAAGGGGGATACGGTCCTGAAGAACACAAATGTCAAACAAATTGTCATTCCACTCAGTCCAGAAGTCAAAGGTACAAATCCAACAAAGTGCAATTAGGCCCATTTCAAACTCCAATAAAGCAGCCTCTAGTTACCAAGGTACTAGATACAATTCCTCTCCTTTCTCCTACTTTTGATATTAAGCATGAGATGAGTAAGATTAAAATACCAATTCCTTTATCTAAATTTTTGAGGTTCTCTGCTCATAAAAAATATTTATCTTCCTATCTAGGCCTCAAAGATACCAATACCTATACAGTACTCAAAGCTCTTTATCCCCCAGATAAATCAACTCCTTCTTCTTCTAATGTAATGGGCCTAAGTGATGAGCTTCCTTTTCAATATAATAAAATTATCCTACAAGATGATACTCCCAAAATGGTTTTGGGAAATATACCTGAAGAAACAGATCGTGTTACTCCTCTTTATATTACTATGGAGTTTCATTATTTCCATACCCATAACTATATATATGACTCAGGTGCATCTCATTCTCTAATTTTTCTAGTATTCATGGAAAAGCTCGGCCTAGACATCATGAGATCCTATAAATATATATTTTCCTTAAACTCTAAAAGAGTTCATTGTCTGGGCATGATCAAAGATTTGGTAGTGGGAATGGTACAGATTCCTAAAAGTCCTTCATGATGGATTTAATTATAGTTGGCATCCCACCTTCATATGGTATGATGTTGTCTAGACAACAGGTACACAATGGGTACCTCTATTGGGGGGACTATCCAATTTGATATCATATGCAACCATTCCAATCCATGAGGGAGATACATGCTAGTTCTATAGAGAACCAAGTATGACCTATGTTATTATAAATCCTTAACATCCAACTCATATCCCTACCTATACTTCTAATGAATTGGGAACCTTTGTCCTTAGTCACCAAGACCCTTGTCAAAACCAAGCTAAGATACTAATGGATGTTGAATAACCACCTGTAAGTACCTTTGGGTTATGGGAATTGTTCTTTGATGGAGCTTGTAATAAAAAGCGAAATGGAGCTAGTGTATTGCTCAAATTTACGCTTGGCAAAGAGTTTCCTAGTGCTTTCAAACTATGTTTTGACTGTACCATCAATATCGCGAAGTACGAAGCACTGATACTAGGACCGAAGACAACAAGGAAGATGGGAATCACTCAGTTAAATATCTTTGGAGATTCAGATTTGATAGTCAACTAGGTAATAGGTAGGTGGCAGTTGAAACATCCTAGGTTGAAGCAATATAAACATGCAGTTTGGGATTTGTTCAACAATTTATTTGAAGCCATAAATATCACAACTATATAAAGGGAAATAAATCACTGGACAAATGCTTTTGCTAAATATGCAGTACATTTTGTGCCTCCAGACACCAGAAAATTATCCTACGTTTTCAAATAGAAGTATAGACTTACCATTCCCAACAACATTAAGCAATGACAAGTGTTCTAAGATGATGAAAAAATCAATAAATTCATAAACTTGGTTGAATAATATTCAGAAATGCACATTGATTCAGAGGATTAGCGAGGTGAAGAGGATACTGATTCAGACAATTCTAAATAAGGGGTTTCATCAGAATGGATAGAGGGGCAAAGATTCATTCAACTAAAAACCAACCACATTCCAAGATGGTTGGTTCCTTTAGAGAGATTTTTTGGTTCTGATAAAGTGCTAGCTAATCCTACTATCAAACCTAATGTAGCTTAAGTGGAGGAGTACAATTTGAAAGAAAAAACATGACCCAAAATTGTTAAATTATTTAAGATCCTAACAAGCAAAGAAAAGGAGCAATATGTCGAGTTATTCAAGCAGTTTGAGGATATATTTGCATGGGACTATGAAGACCTCAAACATATAACCATTATATTTTCCAACACAAAATTCCATTAAGAGAATATTCCAAGCCTTTTAGGTAAAAGCAACTCCAATTGAATCATATGCTACATCCGTTGATTGAGCAGGAAGTTAAGAAGCTACTCTGAGAAAAAAATCATAATACCAGTAAGATATTTTGAAGGGGTGGTGAACTTGATTCCAGTAAGAAATAGAATGGAGAAATAAGGCTCTGATGTGGACTTCGGGAATCTAAACAAGGCCTCTTTAAAAGATAATTATCCTTTTCCTGAGATGGACCAAATGTTACAGAAGGTGGTAGGATTAGAAAATATGTCTATGATAGATGGTTTTTCAAGCTACAATCAAGTAAGAATGGACCCTAATGATGTTTTGAAAATCACATTCATCACATTATGGGAAACCTCTTCCTACCAAAAAATTCCTTTCAGACTAATCAATGCTGGATCTACTTTTCAAAGTCCATGGATTTTGCTTTCACCAATATAAAAGACAATTTTTTTTATTTACCTAGATGACTTGACGGTATACTCGAGGAAGACCAAAGTTCATATTTGAAATCTCAAGGAATTTTTTGTAAAATGTCGACAATTTGGCATATCCCTAAATCCAAACTAGTCATTCTTTGGGATGGAAGAAGACACGTTTCTTGGTCACATTGTGTCAATGCAAGGAGTAAGGATTGATACAGATAGGGTGGAAGCCATTAATACTATTCTTCTCCCCATACACAAGAAAGGCTTACAGTCATTCTTCGGAAAAGAAAAATTCCAAAGAAGATTTGTACAAAATTTCATTGAAGTAACTAAAGGCATGACCCAAATGTTAAAGAAATATTTGGAGATAATATGGGATGATGGGTCAAGGGAGGCTTTCACTACCATTAAATTTTTTTTCGGGGAGGATCCAATGTTGATCAACCCCAATTATGAAAAATACTTCTTGATTTTCTCATTTGCATAAGATCGCACTGCAGCGGTAGTTCTATTACAAAAGAATGATGAGCAGATTAAGCAGTCGATTGCGTTTTTTAGAAAAGGCCTCAAAGATGGTGAGCTTAAATACAACATTATGGAGAAACATTCATATGCATTGGTCAAATATCTAAAATACTTCAGAGAGTATGTACTACAATCCCAGATAATTGCATTTGTGCCACAAGTTGATGTGAAGCAAATATTATGCCAACCTCAAGTAGATGGAAGGTGGGGTAAATGGATTACTAAAATTCAAGAATTCGATTTGGTTATGAAACCTACCAAGCTAGTAAAATGGAAAGGGTTGGATAAGCTAATGGAAGAAGAAAATTTACAAGCATTAGGAATGAATTTGATATGCACATATGAAGAAGAGAGCTATCACAAAGAAGTGGATTATTATGCTCACCATTGTTATTTTCAATCTAATTGGTATAGCGACATTGTATAATTATTAGCCACAGGTTCCTGCCCTTCCAAGTTAGATAAATCACAAAGGAGATCCCTGGATCTAAAAGAAAGTGGATACTTGTTAGGAACCCATGTCTTTACTTTGTTAGTATATTGTTGTTGGACGCATATGATTTGTAAGTCGTCCCGTAGTATTTGTTGATCCATAGTTTGTGTTATTGTTGTTTGGCACATATGCTTTGTAAGTCGCCCGTAGTATTGTTGATCCATAGTTTGTATTGGCCCATGGTTTTGACCCATAGTATTGGCACCTATACTTAGTATATAAGTGTGTGTTGAGGCCTATGAAGGCACCGTGAAGTTATTTGTATTGAGATTGCTCAAAGGAGGTTGCCCCCTCGAAGTGGCCTGCGATCAATAAAAGTGATTCTGAGTTCTGTTATTTTTGCTATCTTGTGTATTTTCATTAATTAATTGTTGCAGATTCTTCACATCTGGTATCAGATCACTTTCTTGGGCTCATTAGGTGGAATTTCTGCCATTTTTTTTCCGCATCTGTTGCAAGTTCGGATCTAGGAATAATCCCTATCCACTTAACTATGGGAAGTACTTGGGAGTAAGCCCTAAAAATTATTGTGAGGAGTACCACAGGAACCCTAAAGTAGTTGGCCCATTAAGAGGACTTTCTAGCGAAAAGGGAAACGACCCTTACCTGATTGACTAGTTCCCACTCGTGAGTTAAACCAAGAGCTGTCATTTGTGGCAAAGCAGTTATCAGTTTTATTTGAGCCGTGGAGTGAGAGGTACTGCCCCAATACGCAAGCTGTCAAACAACATTGGTGGCCAAGTGAAACCCTTGAAATGTTAGGAATGTTAAATTTTCAGTATTAAATCACAATACTATAGGATCTTTGCTGAGAGAATAACATCTACAGTATATCAATGCATGACAATCATAATATGACAAGCATCACAAGAATCAAAAGCATAGAGACAAGAGACACAGAGTTTCTGTGGGGAAAACCCTAAGGTGAAAAACCCCACAACTTCCTCAGAGATAGAGAGAGCAATGGCTCAACCAAAATACAACCAAACAACACTGAGATAGTCTCCTAGCAGATGATCCTCCTCCTCTTCACTAGTGCGCCACTTTTCAGAGAGAGAGATAGATACTTTTCCGAGTAAGTAAAATAGAGATCTCCTATCTCTATTTATACTCACCTTTTTGCCCAGTGACCTACTGGGGCCGACTTGTCTACTTGAGTACATCCACATTATAATATATATTAATTAGGGCCGACCCCATAAGGTGGTCTAATAACCCATCGGCAAGTACACACACTTGCAACACTTGTCAATCACATGACGACACTTCCTTATAGAGGAATAACACATCTCTTATAAGGGTACAATAAATATATATATAATATACTGATGAAATACATTCCGAAGTTACATATACATCAACAAGGAAGCCTCACATACCTGGGGTCCATATCTATTTTCAGCTAAACTGTTGCAGATCATTACTGCGCCATTTCAGATCCATTCTGAAAGCCGTTCCAGATCCAGCTATTTCAGATCTATTTCAGATCTAGCCATTTTTTATCCATTCGGCGTCGTTTCAGATCCCTCTTGATCTGATCACTTCCACGTCGTTGCAGATCTATTTGTTTCAGATCCCTTCCGCATCTTAGTAGATCCATTCAGATCCCTTTTTTTCACTCCATTTCCCTTGAAACTTCCCTGGAACCCCTGTAATCCCATTCTGCATATTTCATTCCTGAGGACCCTATCCCAAATTCCATTTCCCAAAGCCCGAAATCCCACATTTGTCTATTTTTAAGGTTTGCCATAACTTTCTCGGATTTCACCCAATCACCTTCAAATTTTACCACAGAGTTCCTTTCCTAATTCTGCTTCTTTGTCCCTCTCTGCCAAATTTTCCCATTCTTTCACCCC
This sequence comes from Larix kaempferi, assembly GCA_027924585.1. NCBI lineage: Eukaryota > Viridiplantae > Streptophyta > Pinopsida > Pinales > Pinaceae > Larix > Larix kaempferi. The sequence continues at coordinate 4,596,914 of BSBM01000223.1, read as the reverse complement.
GCTTCTGAAATCCTCGTTTTCTGCTTCCCTGTCAATTTGACAGTGTCCAAAGCCTAGTCAACCCCCATTTACCATTCATATTTTTTCCCAAATCCATATTTTCCTTTACTGAAACAGTTTCTGTTTTTGTTTTTCTACCCACTCAAAAAAAAAAAAAAAACTTCTGGTTATGGTTGTCACGCACGCAAGAGAAAAAACCATGGCAGAAGCACTTGCATCCATCCAAGCCAAAATCCAGGATCTTGATGAAAAATTTCTCGGCCTCCATCTTGAGCATTCAACCATGAACAACAAACGACAATCCGAGTCTTCATCAAACAATGGGTTCTCTTCTTCCAGTAATTTCCGTGGTCCGAAGCTTGATTTTCCTTGCTTCAATGGTACTGATCTGACTGGATGGATCTATCGTGCAGAACAGTATTTCAGTCTGCATAATACGTTTGATGTCAACAAAGTTCCACTTGCATCCTTTCATTTGGAACAAGAAGCTCTTCAATCGTACCATTGGTACATCAAGGCTCATGAAGAGCCAAAATGGACAGATTTTTGCCAGCTCCTTTCGCAACGATTTGGTCCTAGTGATTTTGATGACTTCATAGGATCCCTCACTAAACTTCGCCAAATTGGCACTGTGAGAGAGTACCAAACTGAATTTGAGAAACTAGCCAACCACACTAAAGGATTGCTTGATGACTTCTACCATAGTTGTTTTATAAGTGGTCTAAAGGATGCAATCCGCTCTGAGGTCAAAATTTTATGTCCCAACACAATGATGGAAGCCCTGGGGTTGGCTAAGTTGGCAGAAGATAAGATTGCAGCCCAACAGCACTCCAAACCCACTTTTGTTCCCTTCCGAAATATGGATTCTCAATGACCTCCCATCCCACCAGCTCCTTGACCAACTCCTATCAAGCATTTGTCTGAAACTGAGATGCAGGCACGCAGAGAAAAAGGGCTTTGTTATAATTGTGATGAGAAATTCAATCGGGGACATAGATGTGTTCATCAAAAGCTCTATCTCTTAGATATGGATTCTTCGCCTGCCTATAAATTGGTGAAGAAGCTCGAGATACAATGGATGCTCAGGTCGACATTCTATAGCCTCCTATTGACCCTCTGTCTCAGGATGACCAGCCAAAGATATCTCTCCATGCTTTAGCTAGAATCACCACCCCCAAAACCATGCGGGTCAGGGGATACTTCAAGAAGCTTCCTCTTACAATACTCATTGATTCTGGTAGCACTCATAATTTCATTGACCCTCGGAACGCCAAATAGGCTGATTGTTTTATCCATCCTTGCTCCAACTTTGAAGTCATGGTTTCTAATGGGGGCACCTTAACTTGCAAAGGGAAGTGTCGTAATGTGCGTATATCTATGGGAGATTATAACCTCCGCTTTGACATTTTTTCCTTGAACTTAGGCAAATGTGATGTGGTTTTGGGCACTCAATGGCTACGCACACTTGGCCCCATCTTATGGGATTTTGCCGAACTTTGGATGCAGTTTTCCCCCAATGGACAAAAACACACATTGACAGGCTTACAACCAGGGTCTCTCAGTATCATCAGCTCACATCGCATGGAAAAACTCCTTAAGAAGAATTCACATGGTGTCATCACTCAGATCCATTCCATTCAGATGCAACCATCAACTATCTCCACTACTCCTTTGGATCTACAACAAATTCTGGATCAATATACCGATGTCTTTGTTGAACCAGTGGGATTGCCACCTTCAAGGCCAAAGGCACATCGTATTCATCTCCTTCCTGGAAGCGTTCCTCCCAACATCAGGCCCTATCGCTACCCATTTCACCAAAAAATAGAGATTGAAATGCTCGTTCGGGACTTACTGAAGCAAGGTATTATTCACCCAAGCACTAGTTCCTTTTCTTCACCAGTTCTTCTTGTCCGCAAAAAATATGGGTCATGGTGCCTTTGCATTGACTTCCGAGCACTTAATCACCTCACTATCAAGGATAAGTTTGCAATTCTTGTTGTTGATGAGCTTCATGGTGCTCAATTTTTCTCCAAGTTGGATCTTCGTTCTGGGTATCATCAAATTTGGGTTCATGAGGATGATATCCCTAAAACAACTTTCCGCACACATGATGGCCACTATGATTTTTTGGTCATGCCCTTTGGCCTCACTAATGCTCCTTCCACATTCCATGCCTTGATGAATAAAATATTCAGGCCCTACTTGCGGAAATTCATTCTGGTATTCTTTGATGATATCCTCATCTACAGTAAAACCTGGGCTGAACATCTTCAACATCTAGATCTTGTAATGAAACTTTTCTCTGACCATCATCTCCATGCCAAACAGTCTAAATTTGTTTTTGGCCAGCAGGAAGTCGAGTATCTTGGGCACATTATCTTAGCAGAAGGGGTTCACGTGGATCCTGCCAAAATCGTTGCCATGAACAATTGGTCGTGTCCTCAGACACTCAAGATTCTTCATGGTTTTTTGGGGTTGACTGGATACTACCGCAAGTTTGTCAAGGATTATGGGAATATTGCAGCTCCATTAATTGCTCTATTGAAAAAGGATGCTTTTACATGGAAACATGCTACTGAGTGTGCATTTGACAAACTTAAACAAGCTATGTGTACTACACCTGTTCTAGCTATGCCTGATTTTTCCAAGCCCTTCACTATTGAGAGTGATGCTTGCGGCAATGGACTTGGTGTTGTTCTCCTTCAAGATGAACACCCCATTGCATTCACCAGCAAATCCCTTTCAGGTAATAATTTAGTTGCCTCTACAAATGAGAAGGAAATGATGGCTATTTTGCATGCAGTACAAAAGTGGTGCCCATACCTATTAGGGAATCATTTATGCATCAAGATTGATCACCAGAGTCTGAAATATTTCCTGGAACAACATGTATCCTCCCCAGCACAACAAAAATGGGTTAGCAAACCCATGGGTTATGACTATGAGATCACTTACAAGAAGGATAAGGACAATATTGTGGCGGATGCTCTTTCTCGCACATTTGATGACCAAGGTTCTCTTTCAGCTATTTCTATGCATGTTCCAAATTGGTTGCAATCTGTTCACCAGGGCTATGTTAATGACTCTTCATTATCTCAAATAATCCAATGCTTGGCCAACAACCCTTATGATGTACCACATTACTCTTGGGATGGTGCTTATCTGAGATACAAGGGTCATCTGGTGCTTCCCCAGAGCACAGATATTCAACAGGTTGTCTTCTATGAACTCCATGCTTCTCCATCAGCAGGGCACTCTGGGTTCCTCAAAACATATGAGCGGGCACGGCATAACTTATTTTGGCAAGGCATGAAAAGGACAATTCAATAGATGGTGGTTGAATGTGATACCTACCAGCACAATAAGGGTGAAACGACACTTCTTCCGGGATTGCTCAAACCCTTTCCCATGCCTACACAGATTTGGACAAATATTTCTATGGATTTCATTGAAGGGCTCCCTAAGTCTGGAGGGAAGACAGTGATTTTGGTTATGGTTGATTGCCTCTCCAAATATAGTAATTTTTGTGCTCTCAGCCATCCCTATACAATCTCCTCAGTCGCTCAAATTTTCCTGGACAAGATCTTTCATCTTCATGGCATCCCTTCTTCCATTGTCTCGGATCGTGATGCGACTTTCACCAGTCATTTTTGGACATAACTATTTCGCCACACTGGCACCAAACTGAAGATGAGTTTAGTGTATCACCCACAAATAGATGGTCAGACTAAAATTATCAATAAATGCTTGGAAACTTATCTTCGTTGCTTCACCTTTTAACAACAACATCAGTGGGCAAAGTGGCTCCCTCTCGCTGAATGGTGGTACAATACCTCTTACCACACTGCCTCTAAAATGACCCCATATGAAGCAGTCTATGGTTAGGCACTTCCAGTTCTTCTTCCATACACCCCCAACAGTTCACCAGTTCAGGCAGTTGACACAGTCCTTCGCAACCGCGATCAGATTCTTCGCATTTTGCGAGACAATCTTCACATGGAAAGAAATCTCATGAAGCAACAAGCCGATCAGCACCATTCTGAGCGAACTTTTCAAGCAGGTGATATGGTTTTTCTTCGTCTCCATCCGTACAAGCAATCCTCCCTGAAACTCAAAGGGTGTCATAAGCTCGCTCCAAAGATCTATGGGCCATATAGGATTCTTCAAAAGATTGGGTCCGTTGCTTATAAATTGGAACTTCCTCCTTCTTCCCACATTCATCCAGTACTTCATGTCTCTTGTCTGAAGAAAGTTCTTGGCACCAACATCAAAGGACAAACTATTTTACTCGAACTGGATAATGAAGGATCCATCCTTTTGGAGCCAGAGGCCACCCTCAATAAGTGCACTCGACAGCTTTGCTCTCGCTCTATCATAGAGGTCTTAATTTAGTGGCACGACATGCAACCAGAGGATGCTACATGGGAACCACTCCTTCAAATTCAGTAACAATTTCCACATCTAAAGCTTTGAGGACAAAGCTTTTTCTAAGGGGGAGGGGATGTTAGGAACCCATGTATTTACTTTGTTAGTATATTGTTGTTGGATGCATATGCTTTGTAATTCGTCCCATAGTATTTGTTGATCCATAGTTTGTGTTATTGTTGCTTGGCACATATGCTTTGTAAGTCCCCCGTAGTATTGTTGATCCATAGTTTGTATTGGCCCATGGTTTTGACCCATAGTATTGGCGCCTAGACTTAGTATATAAGTGTGTGTTGAGGCCTATGAAGGCACCATGAAGTTATTTGTATTGAGCTTGCTCAAAGGAGGTTTCCCCCTCGAAGTGGCCTGCGATCAATAAAAGTGATTCTGAGTTCTGTTATTTCTGCTATCTCATGTATTTTCATTAATTAATTGTTGCAGGTTCTTCACAATACTGTACCATTGACAAAGATCTCCACTAAAGAGATCCCAAAGGCTTGTTACTTAGATGCTTGATAGAAGAGGAGGCTGAAACAATGATGAAAGGTATGCATTAAGGAATATGTGGTGGATTTTTTCCGCAAAGGCGACGACTCATAAAATACTCAGGTTTAGATACTTCGGGCCTACCCTTTTCTATGATGTGCACAAGTTTGTAAGAACATGTATGTCCTGTCAAACCTTCTCTGCTAAAAAAAAGATGCTAGCATTACCTTTGAAAATTGTCCAAGTTGAAGCACCTTTGAAAGATTGTTACTTAGATGCTTGTTAGAAGAGGAGGCTGAAACAATGATGAAAGGTATGTGTTAAGGAATATGTGGCAAAAACAATTTGCAAAGGCGACGGCTCATAAAATACTCAGGAACAAGTTTTTAAGAACATGTATGTCCTGTCAAACCTTCTCTACTAAAAAACGCTGCTGGCATTACCTTTGAAACTTGTCCAGGTTGAATCACCTTTTGAGAAATGGGGCATCGATTTCATTGGAGAAATACATCCCTCATCTAGTAACCAACACAGGTGGATTATTAATGCCACAGATTACTTTACCAAGTGGGTAGAGGATGTACCTACTAAGAAAGCAAACGACGTAGTGGTAATCAAGTTCCTTGAAGAAAATATTATGTCCAGGTTCTACTTCCCAAAGAAAATACTAATTGATAATGCCATGTCTTTCAGTTCCCTCAAAATGATAACCTTCTGCCATCAATTCAATATCCTTATAAGTCATTCTTCCAATTATTACCCCCAAGGAAATGGTCAAGTTGAATCCTCAAATAAAAATATCATGAAAACTATAAAAATAACCCTTTCGAAGAATAAGAAGTCATGGGATAGTCAACCTAGATGCACTCTTTGGGGAGATCGAATATCCACAAAGCAAACTACAGGGAAAGTATCATTCTAGTTGGTATATCAGTTGGAGGTGGTTCTCCCCATACAACTAGAATTGCCAACCATGAAAGTACTACAAGATGTGGTAGTACATCCTAACATAATTAAAAGAAGGATAAATCAATTGACAAAATTACAGGAATGCAAAAGCAGTGTTTACCAAGATTTCAAATTATATTAGGATAAAATGAAAACCTCCTTTGATAAGAAGTCAAAGTATAGAGAATTCCTTAAAGGGGCCTAGTTCTAATGTGGGACAAAAGACATGAAAATCCTAGAAAACATGTGAATTAATTTGATAGCTTGTGGTTAGGGCCGTTAATGATTAAAGAAGTTATAGGCATGCCCTCCAACACCTTCAAATTCACAAAGTTGGAAGGACAACTACTAGAATATCCTATCAATGGAAGGTACCTGAAGCCCTTTTTCCCTATATAAATGAAAACTTTTCAATCATGTATTATATTTTTTTTACTTTTAGCTTTACTTTTATGTTCACACATGTTAGATTTCCCTTAAAGGAATCACATCCAATGCTCTTCGTTCCATCGAGCAAATAAGCAAAGTTCGCAATCAACATTTTGTTTTTTCTAGGATTACATCTAAGGGTCCTCAAAGTACAATCCTAAGACAAACTCCATGTCCCAATGGAATTCAAGAAACTGGTCTACTATCCTGAGAGATTCGAGCTGGATCCTTGGCACCTTACAAAGAGGATCCATCCTGAAGAAGGAGCTGAATGTTGTTTTCCACTCTGTTCCCATCATAGCTCTCGACATTGCGCTTATCCAACGAAGATCAAAGTTATACAAGAAGAAAAATTCTAGAGCCAAGGGTCATGATTGAAGATGGAAAGTTACCCAGAGAGATATGGGCCATTCACGGGATATGCATACCAAAATAAGTAAATGGATGATTCCTCCCATCGATGACTCTGATTAAATATTCCAGCTTCCTAGGGAAGATCTAAACCATTGGAGGCCTCAAAGTATGCGATAGATATAAATATGGGAGTTTCCTGCCTACTGTATGGATTGAGCCACGCAAATTGTCAGCAAAGATATGAACCATTGGAGGCCTTGAAACATATGGGAGAGTTAAAAGATAGTCATTCCGTCAATGACACAGATGCAAAGGTGCATATCCCCATAATAAAGCGTGATCATTGGAGGCATTATAACAAGTAATGAAGTTAAGCAAGGTCCCTACCCACCAATGTCTTCGATGATGTCTCGCATCTCATCAAAATATATTTGGACCATTGAAGGTAACGTATCACGCATCAAAGACAAAAAGGAGAGTCCTTCATCTAATGGCTAAGATGGAATCATGCATATTACCAAATCAGATCCTAGCCATCAGCAGCTTGAAGACATATAGCAGAAGGTTAAAATATTCCTCTATGCCTACGGTTCAAGTCAAACCCTGCATTGGTTCAGAAGATCTTGATTGTCAAAGGAATAACAATGTGAGGCAAGATCAGAGAAGGTTTTATCACCTAAAGCCAGAATTATACCACGTGGCTCTTTCAAAGAAAACCACGATTGTTAAAATATATCAAGGCACACGTTAGAGAGGAGAAGGATGCATCCAGTTGACAGATAAGGTCAGGTCACATCACCTTTTCAAATGAATGTAGATTGTCCTCAAAGTGCAACACAAGAAGTGAATGAAAAATGGATATTCCCCCCTGCCATCCCATGATAGCATATCTAGTTCAAGTAATGAAAAGGATGATTATCCGTGTGAATCCACATCCGCTCCAAATCAGACATTGCCTAAAATCCTAAATGATGTGCTTGTTCATCATTCATAGCATACACACTATCCAATTGTCCCATTTATATGCTCTACTATCCATCATTACTAGTTTCTTACACGTATTTTTTCTCATCCTCACCCTATTCCCGCACATGAAAAGTGTCACTCTGAATATCTTCATTGATCTTTTAGGTCGTTTGTTCATCATTTCATCACTATCCTGCAACTCATGAACATTAAACTCAATGGTGGATCCATCCATATATAGGCACACAACAATCTCAACTATCCTCAATCTACTACCTAGTTCACCCCATAGATCATCATCTCATACTTCATCCGTTTGTAGTCATGCATCTAGTTCCACTCGTCCTGAGGATGTTCTTTTTGTTGTTGTATGAAATTTTGTCCCTCCATAAAATTGGTTTTGGTTTTTTCCATCCTCAAAAACTTATTGATCACTCTGAACCACTACTCGCTCTAAATGAACTTTGCAAAGTTGACACCTTGCATAGAGATTCCAATCCCACTCTGAATGAATTTTATGAAGGAATGCAATGTTCATCCAGCAAAAGAGAGCTCTGATACTCCTGCCACATCTCACTCTCCCATCCCTCATTCTACAATTGTTACATTTTGCGGAGGCTAGAGAGGGTGGTTGTTGGCCATCTTGGATGAATTTGCTGAAGACCAGGTACCTTTTACTGAGTTCACTTCATATTTCATGATGATGAAGCAGTATTTATCCCTTGTTGCAACGATCCTTACCCAGCATAGCATCAAGTAATTTCCACTAGTATCATACTGGAAAAATTTATTCACCGATGTTGTTCAGTATCAGATAGAGTACACCAATGTTGTTCAATACCAAAGTTAGTTTTGTCTTTCAATGGCCAGATAGTTAGAGATGCACGATAAGTTAGGGTCGGAAGATGATGCATACTAAGGGATGAGCTATCCCCAAAAATCAGTTACGCCCACCAAAAAAAAAAGATACATATTACAGAAATGAGGCAAGGCTGCATGTGCATTTCTAAAGGGCACATCCAGCATGAGAAAGCATGCTTAAGCTCAACCCAAAGAGGCATAAAGGCAGGTTTGTCATTTTTCATGAGTTTTGGAGCTGAAAAAGTCACCCGGGTTTGTCACATTAGTCTATTCTCTTTTTATTTCATCATTTTTCATAGCATACGATCGTTGAAAGTTTGTTGTCAATCTAAAAGACAATAAGATCGTGGCAGCGATGAATTAATCCCCTCCGTTGTATTCACTATTGTATACATGAAATAGAAATGTTGTGTTTTGGAAGTGTGAAAATCCTCACAGCAGATCTAAGAGATGATGTATCTCACAAGAGAATAATTATGATTAAGCAAGAAAATAGAAGAAGAGTGATACATGTAGTATAATGAGCAACAGAATAATATGGTACAGTAGAACTCAGATAGAAGCAATAATACTTCGGTCATACTAGATTATTAATCACAAATGGACATATAAATAATACAATGCATGAGGAATTCGAATGCCTAAGGTGGCAATTCGAATTAGCCTTCATGGAGTGATCAAAGGATCACTGGAGTGTCATCGGAGCACAACTAGGTGTCCTCATGATCATCGGAGTGCAACTGGAAGTCTTCATCATCATCAGTGGAGTCATCAATGCTCAAGTAACTGTCAACCATCAGTCAAACTAACTCTGGTAGGTGTAACTCAGTGTAACCAAGTGTAACTGAGTGTAACTAAGTGTAACTCAATGTAACTAAGTGTAACTGAATGTAACTGAATGTAACTGAGTGTAACTGAGTGTAACTCAATGTAACTGAGTGTAACTGACTGTAACTGAATGTAACTGAGTGTAACTGAGTGTAACTCAATGTAACTGAGTGTAACTGAGTGTAACTGAACTGGTAGGTGAAGAAGGGCGAGTTGCTCCCTAAAATCAAGGAAGAGGGGCGCACTAAGCAACTGGAGGGATAAAACTGAATAGTGAGAAGCTCCTGGGGGCTGGCTAACTGAGGGCTAGGTGCTGGACTGATGACTGGGATGCATGCTCATGCATGCAAACCCTAGAATGCATGCAAACCCTAAAAGGTGCATGCATGACTGAAAATGTAAATGATCAAAATACTGGTGGGACTAGGATGGAGTATAGGAATATCCTAACACCCCCCCTTAATCCATCCTGGGCCCTGGTAACTAAGACCAAAGGTCACCCAATACAATGAATAATAACAATCAATAAACCAAGGAAGTGGGAAAATTTCATGGGAAACATACCCCCTCCTCAAAAAATAGACTGTAAGGCACACATAAAAATAAATGCTCCAAACTCAAGCATGTGTGATGCTTGGTCATATGTCTGGAGGTATCTTCTTCTTGGGAAGAAGTGGATCATGCTCAAAAAGCATGTGCTTGTACTTGCTCTTCAGATCGAATGTGATGAGAACAAATCCAATAGTATGAGAATGATCCTTGAACCTGTGATTCGAATCAGATGAGGTAGGATCAAATCTGTGAAAGTGCATATAGTCTTTTGTCTTCTCCTTCGAACCACCATGGGTGAGATTATGCCAAAAATAACTATTACATGTTTGCTTGAAATCAAAATCAGATTTAAGACTTTCAAAACAGTTTCTTGAGATCTCTTTTGAACCAACAGGGGTGAGATCAAAACTATCATATGATGCATGAGAAATTATCTCAAGCGGGTGGCAATGGCCATATTCTTCAATAACCTTCTGAAAGCATGTGCTAATGATCATATAGTAGTAAATAAGAGATGTTTGCTGAAGAGGAGCGAATGCATTACCTCCAATAGCTGATGTTACCTCCGAAATAATCATGTGATCATGATACAAACCAACAAACTCTGGTGCAAGAGAGGATTTAGGACCTTCTGCAATATCTAGAGTGTGAGCTGGCACAGAAAGAGAAGAAATTTTGAGCATGAGCGGAGAATCTGCAAGTTCTTTGTCAACAACTTCAATATGAGATGATACTGGTTCATGATCTGAGAGATCATCAAGGGGATCGAATGCAACATGATCTGAGAGACCATCAGGAGGAGCGAATGCATCATGATCTGAGAGACCATCAAGTGGAGCGAATGCATCACCTTGCTTGCTTTTGAAGGGATTTGGACCAAATCCACCATTCTTTTTGCCGAATCTTTCATCCAGATGAGCCCATAACTCTTTTGGAGTTTCAATATCAATGATGGTCGGGTACAATATGTAATCAGTCATAGCAAGCATCATTCTTCCAATGTGCATGTCACCTTTATTCAACCATTTAATCTTCTTTGTAGAGGATTCGAACTCTCTTTCAAAATAACAATCAAAGAGATCATGGCTCTTTAAATGTGCTATTATTTTTGGTTTCCATTCATCATAGTTGAATAGAGAAAGAGGAGGGATTTCTTCTAAATTCATTGAAGATGTAGAGGACCTGCAAAAACAATATAGAATCACTGCAACTGCTACTGCTGCAAAAATGCAGATTCTGCTACAACTGCTGCACTCGAAATCTTGGTAATAACCTGCAAAAAACTCTCAAGAATGGAGATAAACAATACTCTCAACAGGCTCTGATACCATGTGAAAATCCTCACAGCAGATCTAAGAGATGATGTATCTCACAAGAGAATAATTATGATTAAGCAAGAAAATAGAAGAAGAGTGATACATGTAGTATAATGAGCAACAGAATAATATGGTACAGTAGAACTCAGATAGAAGCAATAATACTTCGGTCATACTAGATTATTAATCACAAATGGACATATAAATAATACAATGCATGAGGAATTCGAATGCCTAAGGTGGCAATTCGAATTAGCCTTCATGGAGTGATCAAAGGATCACTGGAGTGTCATCGGAGCACAACTAGGTGTCCTCATGATCATCGGAGCGCAACTGGAAGTCTTCATCATCATCAGTGGAGTCATCAATGCTCAAGTAACTGTCAACCATCAGTCAAACTAACTCTTGTAGGTGTAACTCAGTGTAACCAAGTGTAACTGAGTGTAACTGAGTGTAACTCAATGTAACTAAGTGTAACTGAATGTAACTGAATGTAACTGAGTGTAACTGAGTGTAACTCAATGTAACTGAGTGTAACTGACTGTAACTGAATGTAACTGAGTGTAACTGAGTGTAACTCAATGTAACTGAGTGTAACTGAACTGGTAGGTGAAGAAGGGCGAGTTGCTCCCTAAAATCAAGGAAGAGGGGCGCACTAAGCAACTGGAGGGCTAAAACTGAATAGTGAGAAGCTCCTGGGGGCTGGCTAACTGAGGGCTAGGTGCTGGACTGATGACTGGGATGCATGCTCATGCATGCAAACCCTAGAATGCATGCAAACCCTAAAAGGTGCATGCATGACTGAAAATGTAAATGATCAAAATACTGGTGGGACTAGGATGGAGTATAGGAATATCCTAACAGGAAGCACCTAGGACCAAAGCGATACTGCCACTAGGGTTTTTGAATTAAAAGTGTTTTTATTTTAATGTATGAGATGTTATTGTTTGAGAAACCAAGACTAAGGTGAGATTGCCACCTGTTGTTGAATTAATGGTGTTTTGTGCATGCTTTAATGTACTTTTGGGACAATATGTCAAGTCTTCATCTAATGGCCTAGAATTGCATGGATCTGAAATTTACCCGCCTATGTAATTTTCGAATAGTATCTAAAATGCATATAATGGGAAGTTAAAACATACCTTGACAATTGAATGTGTTTTATGTTGTTGGTTTCTTCCATTCTGAGAACTAGATATGATTAAGGCGCATGTAAAATGCATTTATTTTTAGTTTTAACATTCTATGGAATACTTGTGCCTCCCTTTTCAAATATAACACTCATTTCTATTTTTCAGTGATGAGATTTCAGCTGTAAACCCAATCAAGTTTTTCATGCACATATGAAAAGTACCTAGGGTGAAAGGATAGGCTTTATACCTCCCTATATTTGAGGGTTCCCTCCCTTGGTCAAAGGACTAGCTTACTAACCTAAAATGGCACAAAGATGGTGCTATTTGCACAACCCTCCTTGGCATTTTCATTCTTACTAGAGCCTCTTTTGTGATATTTAAATTTGTAGCTAGCATAACTATCAAATGAAATCTCAAATCCGGTTGGGATACAACATGAGGGACAACACATAGTATAAAGCTTCCTGCATGTTGCATCTTGTCACCAACTCTACATGTCTTAGTTTCATTTCCTGCTTAGGTTCTTATGAAAAATGTTAATGTAGAAGGTGGAGCATGTGACCTGCCTTTGACATCTCCATTTCTCCACATGGCCCATTGCCCAGATCAGTTTTTCTTCATTTTGGTCTTTAGTGCAAAGATATTAGCTTCTTTCAGATGCATTATTATCTTTTCATAGGAAAACAAAATTAGAGCCTTTCATTTGAAAGAATGATATCTATAGTGATGAATTGTAGTGTTTTGAATCATTTTGGATTCTCTGTTAAAGCTAGGGAAACAATTGAGTTTTCCCCATTGCAATCATAAACTGGTCGATGAATGGTAGGATAATGTTTGCATTAATCAAATTTAGTATTTTGAGGCTTTGTGTTTCCCCACTTAAATCCAAGAAAATCATTTGGCTATCTCCATTGCAATTAGCAACTCAGCAACAAATGATCTAGTTTTTAGTGGCAGTGACTAGGGTAATTTTTAGCGGCAAAATTTCGCCAATTGGCTATTTTTTTGGAATTTTTTCAAAAAATAAATCGCTATTTGGTCATTTTTAGACTCTAATATCGCATATATTTACATAAAATATGTTTTTTTATCATAATATTTGCCAAAATTTACATGTTTCAGTAGTAAATTGTATGTTTCATATTTAATATTCGCCTACCTATCTATATACATGTTTTTATCATTCCAAAATAATCGCCTAAGATAATATACTTGAGTATAATATTAGAATCCTTAAAAAATACCCTGGAAATGACATTCTGCTGCTGCCTTAAAAGAATTTTGTCTTCTTCACTATGTCAAATGGCTATATGAGCGAACCTTCTGAGTAGATTTATGGCTACAACAAGGTTTATGTTGAAACTGTAATTCCTAGATATGCTAAGTGTCGATCCTAAGTAGTGTTAGTAGTGACAATAATTTTCCTTCGTCTTGCACTACTATACTTTTAATGTTGAGTCTCGTGACTTGGTTTCATTATGTTATTGTTGTGTTCACTTTAGTTTCAAAGTGCAATTCTGGTACATATTGTTGTGTTTACTTCAGTTTCAAAGTGCAATTCTGGTAGCAATTTGAGGCATATATGTTATACAAAATCGAATGTTATATGAATCATTTAATATATGTTATATGCTATATGTAATGTTGATGTAGACTTTGTTCTTCGTTGATTGTGCTTGTCGTGCATGTGTTTTAAGTAACATAAGTTGTTACTCAACCAATGTTTTGCCTGGTCTATATTCATAATGTTGTCATTGCTGACAGTTCTTTGCTTTAACAGAATAGTGTTATTAAAATTTTGTATCAAAAACATGCTACTATTGTCTGCAATCCACTATATTGGTTAAATGATGTTGGATATTTAGTTGTTAAAAATATTGTTTTGATTCATAGTAAATGTTTTTTTTTTTGTCTTGAGCAGCCATTGGAGTTGAGGTTTGTTTTTTTTTTAAGAAATTGGAATGGTGGGATTTGTTTTTTAATATTAAATTGAAATTTTAAGTCTTTAGTTATTACATCTTTGACATGGAAAGTTGTTACAAATTTGAATCACATATGTTGGATTGTGTGTTTGGATATTGTCTCCTTTGTTTTTATAGCTTGGAATTGTTGATGTGAAGGTTAGACAAGAATCATTTCTTGTAGTTGTTTGACTCTATCACTGTCTACTGATAGTCTTAGTTGTGTATGTGCATTGACTAGGATAATCTATTGTGCATTGGCAGGGCACACAAAGCGAATTCTCTTGTAGTTTGTTTTGGTTGACTATGGTTACTTGATTTTTTCTTACGACCAAAGTGAATGCTCTTGTAGTTTGTTTTGGTTGACTATGGTTACTTGAATTTTCCTTGCCACCAAAGTTTGCAATTTGGATTTTGGTTTAGATTGACAATGTTGATATTGCTTATAGGTAACTACTTTGACTATGTAGTTTTACTAAAATGGACTTGATCCATGTTGTCAATATTGTTTGTAAAGGTCATTGTTATACTTTTTATAATTATAAATTTGATTTGGCATAATGTCTTTGATAATTGGTGCAGTTTCATTTTTATCAAATGTGAGATTGTGCAAATGTCTATTATGTGCTTGTTGGACTTCCATAGTATCTAGTGACCCTCGTTGCTAGGCGTAGTGAAAAAAGGATTCAATAGACCATGAGTAGTGATAAACACTATGTTCTAGTGCTAATATAGAATGGATATGATTGCAATTATTTGGATAGGGCATGCACAGGAGATTTTTTTCTTGACGGTGAGTATAAATGGATGATGCTTGACATTATTTGTCAACATAAGGTATGGATTCAAGGGAAAAAAAAACCGCGCAGTTAAAAATATGAACTGCGCAGTAAATGAAAGTTTTCTTTTTCTTTGCTTTAGGACTTCGCTTCTCCTAGCATATACTTTGCGAAGTAAACTTCTAATTTTTCCCGAACACTTTACTTTGCAGATTAACTGCGCGGAAATTAAATGTGCTTTTCATAAATTTACTTCGCGTTTGTGCGCAGTTAACTTTGCATAAATTAACTTCACAACTTCACATAAATTTACTTCGCATTTATGCGAAGTTATTAACTTTGCGAAATACTTTACTTCCCTGACTTCTTGACTTGAAGATCCTTTTTACTTCGCGTTACTTCTTAACTTCAAGGGACTCTTAAACAAACTTTATATTGAAATGTTTTTTGCTAAGACATAAGAACCAAAACATTTAAATGAAGCTTACATGAAGTTATTCCTTGTTAAAATAGAACTTTTACCACCGTGAAATATTTGGAAATATTGAATTCTTTTACAATCTGTAAATGTAAACAACTTTTACACAAGTAAATCTCGAGAAGATGTGCAACATGCAATATTCAACATTCTTGAGAATGAATACATAAAACTATGGACTTATATATATTACCGTAGTAAAATTGAGTAACTTGACCGCAATACATGGAGGTGAGATTTTACTATGATATTTCACTTCTTACAGAGCTTGGGCTCTTTCACAACTATGAGTTTCTTCTCCTTTCACTCTAGCTCTTCTCTTCTTCTCTTCTTCCCTTACACATATCTCTATGAATTTCAATTATCTTCTTCTATATATATGAATTTAATAACCATCGACTTAAGATCGCTTCACCTTGAATATACATAGTTATATTAAAGACTGCAATTAATTTCTACCTAATAATTCTTGACATGCGGAATACAAATGCGGTTACATAAATACAATGAGACGTGCGTCGGATTGGATGCAAACTTGCTAACTAACTGACTAAATTCTGACATTGCATACTGGAAAAAAAGGATGACTGAGTGACTGACAGAGCCGACGCAGACTAGATATGCAATCAGCTCGTAATTACATTTTTCCAACACTCCCCCTTAATTATGAGCAGATGGGGATCATTAAACAAAAATAAAAATTTACAAAATGTTTAAGAGCTGAAACATGCATTGTGCATGATGAAGTTCACTGTGCGGAACTTATCACTCCCAAAAAACTTCGCAGATATTGAAATGGATCCTTTGCTAATGGTTTGGTAAAGATGTATGTTACCTGATCTTTAGACCTGCAAAATTCTAAACATATTTCTTTGTTATTTATCAATTCTATGATAAAATGATACCTTGTGTCAATGTCCTTGGTTCTCTTGTGGTACACATGATTCTTTGACATTGCGATAGCTGAATTGTTGTCATAGTAAATGGTTGTAGGTTCTTGCTAATTCTGCGACAGATCATTTAACATCCTCTGCATCCAAACGACTTGACATGCAGTGCTTGTAGCTGCGACATACTCTGCTTCTGCTGAAGAAAGAGTTACAATGGGTTGTTTCTTTGAAGCCCATGATATAACACCTGTTCCTAAATGAAATGTATTCCCAGATGCACTTTTTCTGTCATCTATGCTTCCTCCATTGTCATTGTCAGTGTATCTAATGAGTTTGAAATTTTATGAGGTAGAATACAAAATACCAAAGTCTTTTGTTCCACTTACATACCTCAGAATTCTTTTACCTACTTTCCAATGAGATTATTTTGGTGATTCCATGAATCTTGAGATTAAACTGACTCCATACATGATGTCTGGCTTGGTTGCTGTAAGATACATAAGGCTGCCAACAAGCCTTTTAAACAACGTAGGATCTACATTGGATCCATCATCATCCTTGCTTAGTTTCAAACCTATTATCACTGGTGTTGGATTTGTCTTGCAATTTAACATCTTAAATATGTTCAAGATATCACTTGCATACTTCGACTGAGATATAAATATACCCTTTTCAGTCTGTTGGAATTCAATGCCTAGAAAATACTTCATAAGCCCCAAATTAGTCATTTCAAATTCACTCTCCATGACTGATCTAAATTCCTCTATGCCAAAATCACCATTAAATATTAAATAATCTACATACAGGCAGGCAATTAGCTTATTACCTTCCTTGTTGATTTTTGTGTACAGCGTTGGCTCACAATCACTTCTGTGAAATCCATTATGAATGAGTCAATGCGACTGTACCAAGCTATAGGAGCTTGCTTCAAACCACAAAGTGTCTTTTTCAACCTATATACTTTGTGTCCTTGTCCTGGGACTTTGTATCCTTGTGGTTGCTCCACATATACTTCCTCCTTCAAATAACCATTTAAAAATGCAGACTTAACATCCATTTGGTAAACAGGCCATGTCTTATGTGCTGCGATGGCCAAAACGGTTCTGATAGTGTCCATTCATGCTACAGGTGCAAAGGTTTCATTGAATTCTATGCCATGCTGCTGTGTGAATCCTCTTGCTACCAATATTTCCTTGTGCTTCTGCACATTTCCATCAACATCTTTCTTGGTCTTATAAATCCATTTCACACTTATCACATCCTTGTCGATAAGAACATCGACTAATTCCCATGTTTGATTCTTCTCAATGCATTCTATTTCTTCATCCATGGCTTATGCCCAAAATTTATCTTCAACAGCTTCTTCAAATGTTAGAGGATCATTAACTTGAGAAAATAATGCAAAAACTGATAATGAATTAGGTGTACTAGTCTCATATATCTCACGTAGACTTCTTGTCTTTGTCAGAGTTGATGATGTCTAACTTTGCAAAATGCTTGATGGAGTTTGTTGCACACTTGGTGTGCTTGTTGGAGTAGCTTGAATTGCGACTTGTGTCGGAGTTCTTTGTGTTGAAACATGACACGCTGTCCTGGAATTAGACGGAGCTGGGACATTCTGATTCACATGTGGAGTCTCAACCACATATTCTGCGATGTCATCATGTTCCATCCCATGCTTCATTTTCTACAAACTGAACATCTCGACTGATAATAACTTTTCTTGTGACAGGTTCATATAACTTGTATGATTTTGTATCTTCAGAATACCCAATAAAAAATCATTTATGTCCTTTATTGTCTAATTTCCTTCTTAGCTCATCTGGAACATGTGTGTATGCTACACAACCAAAAAAATTTAAATGCAAAACACTATGTTTCATACTTGTCCAGGATTCCTGTGGAACTTTTTTCTTCACACTCTTTGTCGGACATCAATTCATGATGTATACAGCAGTTTCCACTGCCTCATCCCAGTATTCAATTGACAGATTCATGGTTGCCAACATACTGCACTCCATCTCCATAATGGTTCTATTTTTCATCTCTGCGATACCATTCTGCTGCGGTGTATACCGCGCAGTGAATTGCCTCTGTATGCCATGATTTTTACAAAAAATTAAGAATTCATTTGAAACATAATCACCACCTCTATCTTCTCTTAAGATCTTGATGTTGTAACCACTCTACTTCTCCACAAGCGCCTTGAACTGCTAAAAACAACCAAACACATCAGATTTGTGTTTTAGAAAATATGCCCAGGTTTTTCTTATGAAATCATCAATAAATGTGAGAATGTAAGTGCATCCTCCCATGGATGGTGTTTGCATCGGTCCACAAATATCAGAGTGCACAATTTCAAGTGGTGTGCGAGCTCTGTATGACTTTCCAATTGGAAAAGTCTCTCTGTGTTGTTTGCCAAAAATACAACCTTCACAAATTCTTTCTAGTTTTTCAATTAATGGAAATCCTTTCACCATGTCCTTAATGTGCAATAACTTCAGCCCACCAAAATTCAGATGTCCAAATCTGAAGTTCCATAACCATGATTCATCCTTTATTTCTGTTTGAAATGTTGCTTGCATTTCTTTGTTGTTGTCTTTTTCTTCCTTGTCGCAGTGAATTTCTGCTTCTTTACTTTCTACTGTGAATGCAGCTGCAGAATTTTCATTCTGACTTCCATGAACAACTTGAGTTGTTTTTCCTTTTATGT
Source organism: Larix kaempferi (assembly GCA_027924585.1). Lineage (NCBI taxonomy): Eukaryota > Viridiplantae > Streptophyta > Pinopsida > Pinales > Pinaceae > Larix > Larix kaempferi. The sequence continues at coordinate 4,577,792 of BSBM01000223.1, read as the reverse complement.
TTTGCGTTATCCTCAAAGGAAACAAGCGATTGCTTGTCATCATCACTTTGGCTATTAAGCGATTGCTTGGATATATGTCCTTGATCAGATAATGCTTTCCTGTCATATGAACTTTGTAACCTTTTTCCATATCAGTTGTCCAATGCTCATCAAATTATGCTTCAAACCTTGAACATAATTAACATCAGGCATAAATTTATGCTCCCCTTGTTTGGTTAGAATATCAACAGTACCCTTACCCAAAACAATGACTTGAATATTATTTCTAAGTGTGACATTAGTTTGAATTGATTTATCTAGACTAGAAAATAGATTTAAATTACTAGTCATATGATTGCTACATCCTGATTCTAAATACCATATGTCATTTGGACTTTCTTGGACAACATTACATTCAATTAGAGATGCACATGCTAAAAACAATGAGCTAGTCGAAGTGATATTGTTGATTGACTGTGATTGAACTTTCTTTCCTGGGTCATACTGCTTCTTCCTAGTCATACTGCTTCTTCCTGCATTCATATGCGAAGTGTCCAAACTTCTTATAGTAATGACATTGAATTTTGTATTTGTTAGACCTCTGTCCACTTGGATGACTGGGGATCTGATTCTAACCTCTACCAATGACATATGCAGGGTTGTTGCTGCATCCTCCTCTGAAATAACTTCTTCCTCTGCCTCTAGAGTTTGATATTCCCCTGCCTCTTCCATGACTTATGGATGAATGTGTTGCAAATGCACCTTCTAATGATGTATCTGATCTGTTGATTCTATGTTCATGATTTAGGAGTGAGGCTTGCAACTCATCAATAGTAAATTGGGATAGATCTTTGTTTTTCTCTAGGGTCACAACTAAATAATCAAATTTATTTGGAATAACTCTATGAACTTTTTGAACAACTCTTTGGTCACTTAGAGTTTCTCCATGAGACTTTATTTGATTAATCAGACCAATAGCTCGAGTATAAAATGATTCTATTGACTTTGTTTCTTTCATTGACAGAGATTCAAAGTCTCTTCTAAGAATTTGTAGTTTGGAGGCCCTTACCTTCTTCAAGCCTTGATAAGAAGTTTCTAGTGTGTCCCATGCTTCCATAGCGGATGTTGCTACTACTACTCTTGGGAGTATGGATTCATGTGTTGCTTGATGTATGTAGAATAATGCCTTTCCATATTTCTTCCCATGTTCCTTCAAGACATCCTTCTCAGCTTGTGTGAGATTGTTGTATGCTACCATATTTGTTGGTTCTACATAACCATTCTGGACTATTTCTCATACATCTTGTCCTCTGAACAAAGCTTTCATAGTTAGAGATCAATATTCATAATTTTTTCCTGAAAAGATTGGAGTTTGCAAATTACCAGAAGTGGAATCCATTCTTAATCGCTTTTCCCTTTTTGTAAATAGAATTTCTACTTTTCGTAAACCTCGTTATGATACCAGATCAAGGGAAAAACACATCGCGCAGTTAAAAAGATGAACTGCACAATAAATGGAAGTTTTCTTTTTCTTCGCTTTAGGACTTCGCTTCTCCTAGCATATACTTTGCGACGTTTGTGGGCAGTTAACTTCGCATTTATGCGAAGTTCTTAACTTCACAAAATACTTTACTTCGTGGACTTCTTGACTTGAAGATCCTTTTTACTCTGCATTACTTCTTAACTTCGTGGGACTCTTAAAAAAACTTTATATTGAAATATTTCTTGCTAAGACATAAGAACCAAAACATCTGGAGAAGATGTGCAACATGCAATATTCAACATTCTTGAGAATGAATACATAAAACTATGGACTTATATATATTACCATAGTAAAACTGAGTAACTTAACCACAATACATGGAGATGAGATTTTACTATGATATTTCACTTCTTACAGAGCTTGGGCTCTTTCACGACTATGAGTTTCTTCTCCTTTCACTCTAGCTCTTCTCTTCTTCTCTTCTTCCCTTACACATCTCTCTATGACTTTCAATTATCTTCTTCTATATATAGTAATTGAATAACCATCGACTTAAGATCGCTTCACCTTGAAGCTACAGATTTATATTAAAGACTACAATTAATTTCTACCTAATAATTCTTGACATGTGGAATACAAACGCGGTTACATAAATACAATGAGATGTACGTTGGATTGGCTGAAAACTTACTGACTAACTGACTGACTTCTGACATTGCAGACTGACAAAAAAGGCTGACTGAGTGACTGACAGAGCCGGCGCAGACTACTGTGAAGAACCTGCAATATTTAATTAATGAAAACACACAAGATAACAAAAATAACATAACTCATAATCACTTTTATATTGATCGCAAGCCACTTCGAGGGGGAAACCTCCTTTGAGCAAGCTCAATACAAATAACTTCATGGTACCTTCATTGGTCTCAACACAAACTTATATACTAAGTCTAGGCACCAATACCATGTGTCAATACAAACCATGGGCCAATACAAACTACGGATCAACAATTACTATGGGACGACTTACAAAGCATATGTGTCCAATAACAATAAGACAAACTATGGATCAACAAATACTACTGGATGACTTAAAAAGCATATGCATCCAACAACAATATACTAACACAGTAAATAGAAGGGTTGACATGGGTTACTAACATCCCCTCTCCCTTAGAAAAAGCTTTGTCCTCAAAGCTTTAGAAGTGGAAATTGATGCATAATCTGAAGGAGTGATTCCCCTGTAGCATCCTTGGGTTGCATTCCGGGCCACTGACTCTGTTTGAGTTGTAAGGAGGGTTGCTTGGAAGGCTGTAGACAGAGAAGAACCGAATCAGCTGCGTGAAAAGTGTGCTCAAAACGGTGCTGAATGGCTTGTTGTTTCAGTTGAATTCTTTCCATGTGAAGATTGTCCTGTAGAATGAGAAGAATCGGATCACGATGTCGAAGAACCGAGTCAGTTTCCTGAACTGGGGAGCTGCTGAGGGTGTATGGAAGAAGAAATGGTGGTGAATGTCCATAGATTGCTTCATATGGTGGCCTTTTAGATGTGGTATTGTACCACTGGAGTGCTTCTAGGAAATCCATAGAAATAGTTGTCCAAATCTCTGTAGGGATGGGCAAGGGTTCGAGCAGTCTTGAAAGGAGTGTCGTTTCACCCATGTTGACCTGGAAAGTATCATAGTGATCCACCATCTGTTGAATTTTCATGTTCAGTCCCTGCCAAAATAAGTTACATTGCTCCTAGTCATACATTTTTAGGAACCCAGAGTGCCGTGCTGATGAAGAAGCATGGAGTTCATAGAAGAGATAGCCCTGTTGAACAGATTGCAACCAATTTGGAACAAGCAGAGAAATAGCTGTAAGAGAAACTGGGTCATCAAATGGCGAGAAAGAGCATCTGCCACCATATTGTCCTTACCCTTCTTGTAAGTGATCGCATAGGCATAACCCATGAGTTGGATAACCCATTTCAAATGTGCTGGGGAGGAAACCCATTGTTCCAAGAAATTTGCCAGATTCTGGAGATCAATCTTGATGTAGAAATAATTCCCTAATAGGTATGGCTTCCACTTATGTACTACATGCAAAATAGCCATCATTTCCTACTGAGATGTAGATGCAGATAAATTCTTACCGGAAAGGTCTCTTGAAGGCAACAAGCCAACTGGTTCAACAAGGATACCTGAATATCTATCCAAGGAAGTAGGGGAGACTGTTGATGGGTGCATCTGAATGGAATGGAGTTGAGCAATGACACCATGTGAATTCTTCTTAAGGATATTTTCCAGGCGATGTGAACTAATGATGCGGAGAGACCCTTGTTGTAAGCCCTTAAATTTGTGTTGTTTCCCATTGACTGAAAACTAGATCCAAAGTTCAGCAAAATCCCATAAGATGGGGCCAAGTGTGCGTAACCATTGAACACCCAAAACCACATCACATCCGCCTAAGGACAAGGAAAACATGTCAGAGCGCAGGTTATAATCTTCCAGAGAGATACGCATATTATGACACTTCCCCTTGCAAGGTAACGTGCCCCCATTGACAACCATGACTTCAAAGTTGGAGCAAGGATGGACAAAACAATCAGCATGTTTGGCGATTCGAGGGTCAATGAAGTTGTGAGTGCTACCAGAATCAATGAGTATTGTAAGAGGAAGCTTCTTGAAGTAACCCCTAACCCGCATGGTTTGGGGGGTGGTGACGTCGGATAAAGCATGGAGAGATATCTCTGGTTGTTCATCCTGAGATGGGGGGTCAATAGGTGGCTCCTGAATGTCGATTTGATCATCCATTGTATCTAGAGCTTCTTCACCAATTTTAGAGGCAAGCAGAGAAGCCATATCCAAGAGATAGAGCTTTTGTTGAACACATCTATGTCCCTGAGTGAATTTCTCATCACAATTATAACAAATCCATTTTTCTCTACATGTCTGCATCTCTGTTTCAGACAAATGCTTGATAGGAGTTGGTCGAGGATCTGGCAAGATGGGAGGTCGTTGAGAACCCATATTTTGGAAGGGAACAAAAGTGGGTTTGGAGCATTGTTGGGCTGCAATCTTGTCTTCTGCTAACTTAGCCAACCTTAGGACTTCCATCATGTTGTTGGGACAAAACATTTTAACCTATGACCGGATTTCATTCTTGAGACCACTAATAAAACAACTCCTGTAGAATTCATCAGACAATCCTTCTGTGTGATTGACTAGTTTCTCAAATTATGTCTGATACTCTCTCACAATGCCACTTTGACAAAGTTTAGTGAGTGCTCCGGTGAAGTCGTCAAAAGCACTAGGACCAAATCGTTGCAAAAGGAGTTGGCAAAAATCTGTCCATTTTGGCTCGTCAAGAGCCTTGATGTACCAACAGTACCATTGAAGGGCTTCCTGCTCCAAATGAAAGGATGCAAGTGGAACTTTTTGGACATCAAAAGTATTATGCAGGCTGAAATACTGTTCGGCATGATAGATCCATCCAGTCGGATCAGTACCATTGAAGCAAGGAAATTCAAGAAACCATGAAAATTGCTGGAAGAAGAGAACCCATTGGCTGTAGAAGATTCTTGCTATCGGTTAATGTTCATGGCTGAATGCTGAAGATGGAGGCTGAGAATTTTTTCATCTAGATCTTGGAGTTTGGTTTGGATGGCTGCAAGTGCTTCCTCCATGGTTTTTGCTCCTGCGCAGGTGACAACCATAACAAGGAGTTTTTTTTTCTTTTTTTGGGGGGAATGAATAGAAAAAACACAAACAAAAGCTTATTTAGTAAAGGGAAATTTGGATTTGGTAAAAACTCGGATGGGTAATTGGGGTTTGACTAGGTTTTGGACACTTTCTGATGAACAAGAAAGCAAAAAATGGGGATTTCAGAAGCGAGGTGAAAGAATGAGAAAAATTTTCAAAGAGGGACAAAGAAGCAAAAATAGGGAATGGACACGGTGGCAAAATTTGGAGGCGAGTGGGTGAAAATTGAAGAAGTTATGGCAAACCCTAAAAATAGACAAATGTGAGATTTATGGCTTTAGGAAGTAGAATTTTGGATAGGGTCCTCAGGAATGAAATATGCAGAATGGGATGGAAGGGGTGTCCAGAAAGTTTCAAGGGATCAGAACAGATAGATCTGAAACGACACCCAAATGGATCGAAAACGACTGGATCTAAAATGACGCCTAAATGGATTGAAAACGGTTGGATCTGAAATGACTTCCAAAATAGATCTGAAACGGCGCAAAAGTGATCGGCAACAGTTCAACTGAAATAGGTATGGACCCCAGGTATGTTCGGCTTCCTATCGGTTCATGGGATGCACTCGGCCACCAATGTTGTCTGACGGCTTGCATATTGGGGCAGTACCCCTCACTCCACGGCTCAAGTAAAACTGATAACCGCTTTGCCACAAACGACAACTCTTGGTTTACCTCACGGGTGGAAACTAGTCAATCGGGTAGGGGTCGTTGCCCTTTTCGCTGGCAAGTTCTCTCAATGGGATAGCTACTTCAGGGTTCCTATGGTACTCCTCAGAATGAGTTTTAGGTCTTATGCCCAAGTACTTCCCACATTTAAGCGGATAGGGGTTATTCCCAGATCCGAAGCTGCAACAGATGCGAAAAAAAATTTCACAGAAATTTCACCCAGCGAGCCCAAGAAAGTGCTCTGATACCAGATGTGAAGAACCTGCAATATTTAATTAATGAAAACACACAATATAGCATAAATAACAGAACTCATAATCACTTTTATATTGATTGCAGGCCACTTCGAGGGGGCAACCTCCTTTGAGCAAGCTCAATACAAATAACTTCATGGTACTTTCATTGGTCTCAACACAAACTTATATACTAAGTCTAGGCACCAATACCATGTGTCAATACAAACCATGGGACAATACAAACTATGGATCAACAATTACTATGGGACGACTTACAAAGCATATGTGTCCAACAACAATAAGACAAACTATGGATCAACAAATACTACGGGACGACTTACAAAGCATATGCATCCAACAACAATATACTAACATAGTAAATAGAAGGGTTGACATGGGTTCCTAACAACTAGATACGCAATCAGTTCGTAATTATGTTTTTTCAACATGGATGTGCCATTTGTTAAATGGGTGTTGTTGGCATGTGTGTTTGTTGAGAAAAAAATGAGATAATCATATCTGTTATTGCATGTGCATGTTAGCTTAGGTTTCTGGTCATTGTGGTGAAAACCTGTTGGAGTTAGAAATTAAGAAACATAGTGGGCCTATGTTTACTGGGACTGAATACTTGTCACAATTTCCTTGTCAAGAATGGAAATTCCAAATTCTAAAAAGATATTGGATATGGATGCTTAAGATGTAGAAGTCAAAGATGAAGACGAAAAGATCAAGTATGTGCATGGCTATGGAAAAACATATATGTATAGGAATTTGATCATGTGTATCCTTATCTCTTGTTTATTATTATAGATTTGTCTGAAATCATTGTTGGCATGGAGTGCTTGTTGGTCTAAGAAAACATAGTTGTAAGTAATGACTCAACATTGACAATATGTTACGAGTCCAATGACAAAGTGGACAATGATAAATGTTCTAAAAAAAATTATGAAATAAAAAAAGAGCTAGTCTTACCAGATTTCTATTCTATTTGTGGTCGAATGTCAAATGGCTTGTGTTTTGATGTCAATCTTTATAACACAAGCCTTGTTACTATAAGTAGCTTTGTATATAAATTACTTTTACACCATAGTAAGATATATTTTTTGACAAAATTACACAGTCCTATTGTTTTCAAAATTTCATGTTCTGCATTTTGGGATTATTGGAAATTTAAAATTTTGTAGAAGTGTTTTGTGGACCTAAATGAATCTTCCCACAAGAACTTGAAACAAGATCATTTAGAAACAGAGGTTTGTTTAATGATCGAACCTGCTTGTTCAATTTTCATTTTTATTATTGTTTTTTGTATTGTCTTATATTTACTACTTTTGGACAATATCTTTCACTTATGAAATATTGAAACAAACTCCAGGTCTACAATCACCTAGTCAATGATTTTTTGTAATTGTTGAAACGATGGATAGATGTTTGGAAAAAATCCCATGCATCAAAAATTGAAAAAAAAAATCCAAGGGCAACAAAAAAAATGATTGAAATAGAAGATGGCAATTCTGCTATCCCAGTAGATGAATTCAAAGTGGAGAACTTCATTGCAATTTGTTATAAACAACCATCGAATAACAATGAATCTAAATTGGAAAGCAAAAAACCCAAATTGCATTTTAAGGTATGTTGGGAAATTGTTGATGGATAGGCTTCAGGTTTTCAAGATACCTGGTTTTAGATTTATACTCAATCGAGCTTACATAAATATTGTTTTGACAGACTAGTTTTCTAGCTATCGATTCCATGAATTTGATATAAATACATGTCGTATGCTAATGACATATTAAAACCATTTTTGTATTAAAGCTTTATTGTTATTGGCACACATTGTTTAATAGCTCTTATATCATTAGCCTCTCAGCTAAAATCACTTAACCTTTGATTTTTCAAGTTCTCCCAAATGCCAAAGCCACTGCCTTTCTCAAGCTAGATGCTAAAAGAAATTGACATTATTTTATGCTTTGTCCTTGGCTTCTAACAAACTAGGCCCTAGTGTTGTTTTTGCTTCATCCACTAGCAATTAACCTATCACTGCTAAAGAGACATGCTCCTATGAAAAATGGGCCAATGTTGGATACAAGGTTAGTTGGCATTGTTTTTTTACAATATAATCCTTTTTTGTTAAATAGCAAAGTGGTTGTGTATTGCTTTCCAAAATGAAACAATTAATTGTTTGTTTGTATTTTATGCAACCTTTGTAAAATCTAAAACAAAGGTTTATAGCGACCACTGGTCACAAAACCATCTACAAAATTGCTATGATAAATTTAAATGACATTGCAATGTTCAATATTGTTGTTTTTCAATACTCTTCAATACAACTATTTTTAGAAGAAATACCGATAATCAACTGATAGGCAATACTAGTAATGGCCTTGCCACTTTGGCTCTCAAAAGGCCAATACATGAATCCATGTGGGAAAAAAAGGCTTAGGCACTAGAAGCACATGTCTTTAAAATTGCAACCAAAAAATTATGTATTACGAGTAAATTTATTATTTCTACCTTTATTTAAATTTCAAAATACTAAATGCCCAAAAGGGTTGGATCCATTGGTGAAGAGCCAGGAGTTTTTCAAAGCCATGGGGGAACTTTGAGGTAGTGGTCGAACGTTTGGTTCCACCCAGAGAGATTGTATTAAATGATCTCATGACTCGTGCCATGGGGAGAAACTCAAGTGCTAAAGATGAGAAGTATCTTACCCGTGCGCCATGGTTCATGCCCTTTTGATGCACCTATACCTATATTAGTATGCTTGATCCTATGATCCTCGCTCACGTACACTAGAAAAGTTATCATCAAATTTTCCTAGCACTTCACTCTAAAAAAGGTCTCAAAGAATTTGTGATAAAAAATGCAAAGGCAAATATTTTGCCTTCACTTATAAGTTTTTGTCTTATGTTTCTGCTTCTATTCCTCTATTACTAGTATACATGCTTACTAATTCATTATCCTAACTCTTCTAATCTATTGTGTCGGGGTTATATGGGTGCAGACTTCTCAAAGCCTACACATATGTTCTAATGAACAATGTACCTAACATTCTTAAATGTGAATAGTCATTAGGCAAAAGTACATTTGCCTTTTTCTTTTAAATTATTTATTGGTCCTTTGAATACTATTCCATAAGCTATTTAACAGAACTAACATTCTTTATTGTCTTCACATCATTGTAGCAGGGTGCCAATACAGGATCACAAGTAGCCAAATTTTCAATCCATAGATGTCATGTGCCAAAAATTTTCATTGGGTCACAATGGCCTAAGCCCCTTGGCCATACTCATGATAGTTTTTCAAATTGATGCTAAGGGTCAAATAATTGCCAAGAATGAAGTCCAAGTTAGTAATAATGTGAAATTAGATCCAAATGGACAAGGTGGGTCACATTAAAAGAAATTCCCAATTCAAAGTTTGTAATACACCCATCCAAATGAACTGACATGGAGGAAAATTACTAGTTCCCTAGGTTGGGGGTGGAAGCTTTGGGATATGAAATAAGGGGGATAATAAATGATGTTTGGACATTAGAATGGAATAAATATTTAATAAAGGAGCTAAATAAATAAATACAAGAGAAAATCAAAGTGTCAATTGATCATGAAGACACATGGAGGATGTGGGACCCACACAAGCTAGATTTTCTATGCTGCATGGCATCCACCTCTTGTCATTTCGAATCCATAAGAAGCCCAACATTCTTGGTATGAGTTGGAAGGTCAATATACTTGGCATGACTCAATTAAGGTCGAATTGGAGCGGAAAAGTAACTCCCATGGAAGAGGAAGAAGCATTTTGGAGCCAGTGGGACACTTGGACCAGATTCCCTAGCTCTATGACAACAATGATAAAGATGCTATGACACCTATGACAAAAATCAAACCTGAATGCTGACATCTGACATATATGGCATGTCAGGGCTAAAAATATCCTCCAAGAGGGCGCTCAAGGGAGTTAGGGAAGCCAAAGAGACACCAATTCGAATTTGGTGGAGGAGGAGGCTAGAATTGGAGGGACAAGTGGCATACATTGGAATATCTTCCCAACTTGAGTTGGCATGAATATATTGGAAATAATTCGACCCATGGACGAACTTAGAAGTTTATAAAAGACAATAACAAAGAAGGATAGTGGCTTTTGATCATTTTCAGAATTTGCCTTTGAGAAGAGAGCTAGTGAAGTGCTACTCTACTTGCCTTAGCACCAATTTCAATGGTGAAAGATTCCCATCCTAGTTAGTAATTAGAATGGCCATTCAGACCTTTCATTTGGAGCTTTAATGGACTCTTTTGTTACAGGTTGAAGCTACAAGGAAACTCATGGTCACATCTCTTTCAACTTGCTTCTACAATCATTCTTCTATTTCTTGGCATATTCTTGCTCCTTGAGGAGAGGCGCACTTGTTGAGGTGATGAACTCTTTGGGATAGCTCTTGAGGCCCCATATATTTTTAATCTGATATATATACTCTGTTTTTACTGCTCATAATACTTTCAGGTCAAAACTCAAGGATATTTGATGTAAAAATGCTAAGCTATGAACAAATAGTGTCATTTCCCCGATACCTTGTTATTTTCACTTGAAGTGGTATCAAATTCGAATGGTTCAGTCAATGTCTGATGTATTAATGTTGTATGGAGTGCCATTAATATGCTGAAGAAGTTTCATATTCATTATACAAGAATTTGGAGCAATATTCTTAAGTTTCATAACTAGTTGTGAAGATTTACTGTCATTTCCCCCTATGTCGAAACTAGTCTTTTTGTATCTGATTTAAGAGGGTTATAGCAGACTTAATAAACTGAATGGTGATGCAAATGAAACTATATTGATGTACCCTAGATATCCCCTGCCTCTATTCAGAAATTCGAGAGGGTCAAATAGCATTTGGAGAGCCATTTCCAGCATCTACCCCATGGGGAATTGAACCCCTAATTGCTAGTCAAATTCCCTACATTGGCCAGAATTCAAAGGAAAGTTGCAGAAGCCTTTTGAAGAATCTAAAGCATCCATGAACCTCACAATCATGTCATAATACCATCCATATACCTTCTGTAACATTTTGGGAGCATTTAGAGCTATTTGGAGATCAAGAAACCATACTAGTTAAGAGAAATTGCAAGTCAAATCCCCTACCTTGGCCAGAATCCTAAGGAGAGTTGCAGAAGCCTTTTGAAGACTCTAGAGCATCCATGAACCTCATAATGATGTCCTAATACCATTCATATACCTTCTGTGACAAGTTGGGAGCATTTGGAGCCATTTGGATATTAAGAAACCAATACTAGTCAAGGGTCGAACTAGTGGAAAAGTTGAAAATTTCACCATTCTAATAAATTTCAAAAAAGGGACATTACAATAGAAATGCATATGTATATGGCAAATAACTTGCCAAGCAAATAGATTTTGTTTTTTCATAAAGCAGCCACTGATTTCAAAGTGGCATGAAAAAAAGCATTTGACAGACCATGAGTAATTATATACATTCAATAAGATTGCAATTATTTGGATATGCAATGCTCAACAGATCAACTTCTTAATAATGAATATCATTGGATCTATTATTGCATATGCATACTAGTGTAAGTTTGTGGTCATGACAATGAAAATGTATTGGATTTAAAAATAAAAATACATAATGAGCTTGTGGATCAAGTTATTTGACTCTTTTCTTTAACATTGAGCTTCTTGCAGAGTTGTTTTTTGCAGCCAGTGTAGCCTTCTAATTCAAAACAAGTTTCCAAACCTCTTTGTCAAAGAAATATGGACCAATGGCTTTTGTCATTGTATATTTTCTTAAGTTTTAAGAATTTTTGCATGTAGCTTTTCATTCTAAATAGTTGTGCCTATATGGATGGCATTAAGGAATTTAGGGGCGCGTTGCTTTTTTCCATTGGAAGACACGAAAAAAAGCATTGTCTTCTCCAATTGAAATCGATAACTGGGTTGTGGATGACTTAGGCTGTAACAACAATGGCCTTATATTCAAAAATTGCTCTTCCTTGACTATGTTGATCAATCTCTCCTAGTTAAATTGTAATATTTTTAAAGGTTGTATTATGACAAATTATTTTTTCAAAAAACCTTCATTTGTTTTTAACTTGCTTTAAGTTGTTTGCTTAGAGCCTCTTTTAAACCTGCTTAGAACCAATCCAATACTTTCTATGAAATTCGAGAAGCTATTTCGTTGGGATTATGATACAATGTTAATGTTATAAACAAATGAACACTTTCCTTTTGCCTTCATTGCAATTCCTCAAAAGCTCTACTTTGTATTAAAGAAAAGACAATACCACCATGTAACTTTTGTTTATTTTAGATAACGGAATAAAATGTTTTTTTATATAATTTTTACTTAATTGTTTTTTATTTATTTTCTTAATTTTAATTAAATAAACAAAATAACCCATTTTTTTGTTATATTACTTTGATGTTGTTTATTTATTTTAGTTACACTTTATATATATATATATATATTACTTAATATTTAAATACTTTTCTTAACATGTAACAAAGTACTTCATTTTCATTTTTAGTGATAAAATTAAGTTAAATCCAAAAACATATATAAACATAAATTTAAATTAAATCCAACAAGATATCTAAGCATGGTCAAAGTTTCTTAAGTACATGTTTATATAATTACAGTGTTCCATACAAACTTTGAAAAGTTAAATTAAATATGTACCATTTTCTTTTCTTTTATTTTATTTTATTATATAATTTATAATTCAATGCATTTTATTTTATTATTTTGTTTATATTAAAAAAACTTACAATATAATATTAATATTAATGCCCATAATTGTGTGCAAAACTTGATTACTTGTAATAATTTATTGGCAAGAGAGTATACGTCTTGGTCTTGCCCTGTTAACAGATCTTGACCTATCAACCTATTTTCTCAATTAAAATTGAACCTCTTACTTTAGACTCACTTATATTAGTTCTATTTCCCTTCAAAATAAAGCTGTAATAATTTGAGTTGACTAAAAATAAATATTTATGTGATTCTGTCGTATGCTTCTCTATATGTGCAAACTCTGTACAGCCTTTGAATGTACAAATAAAACTTATATACAAAAGCAAAAAAATCACAGGGAATTGAAAGCCACCAGCACATATTTTCACACGGCACATCTCAAACGGACGTCACCATATCCCTGTGTCAATCCAGTACAGTATTTAAATACAATACAATATGTACGAAAAGACACCGAAGATACCAACCAAGGCAACAAATGAGCCAGCTTTTACGATGACATTTCATTGCTTTCCAGTAAGAAGAATGGATACGAAATGTGAATAAGAAAACCAATTTTTCTATTCCACCAACCTCCACGTTTCAAAATTTAAAATGGTAATAACCATCACATTAATCGTGCTAAGGCCGGTAGATCTTCATATGACAACGCTTAAAATAACAAAATATAATAACTAACATTCACAGAAAGTCTAAGATCGATCTTTGCATAATAACGAATAATAAGGGAGGGGCATTGAATTGAGCAAGTTCAGTTAATTATCATTTATGTTTTTTTGATTGAATTAGGATTAAAGATTGATTTTATGGTTGTTCAAAATTTCAAATAAACAATTATAAAAAAATAAATATAAAAATAACTGGTAGCTAATGCATTAACTCAGAGCAGATGCATGGATAATAATAAGTAGTGACACACAACCCATTTAATTAAAGAAATAACAGGTAAATAACAGTACACGAAAACTTGATAATCTTAATTTTAAAAACAATCAATACAGAAACTTGATAATCTCAAACCAATCTTACAATTCACTACACTCAACCACTTATTTAACTCACCTACCTCAAATAAACTAGTAAAAGCACTTAGCTCGTCCATTCGCAAAACAAAACGAATGAGATAGATGCCTTCAGAACACGTAGAATTAGTATATTTTTTAAAAGATATTATCCAAAAGAAAGTTTAGGCTTTAATGGAGCTTAGAGTTACAACGGGAATAACCAAGAAAATATTGCATTGCAATGTTGTAAACAGTGATCTAATCTATTTCAATGCAAATCTGAATCTGTGATCTCAAATTAGCGCATTTTTCTCGATGGAGGTATTTTTCATTTCGCTACATAATGGTATAAGAATATGAATGGCATCAGAGGCATAAGCGCTGGTATGGATATTTTTCTTACATTCCGGTTAGCTATATGTGCAGATACTTCTTAGAGCCTGGATCCAATTGCTGGTTGGACATCTTTGGCTCTCATATATTTTTTGCGGCCGATATGATCGCTGATATGGATATTTTTTGGCTTTACTTTTATGTTATACTCTTTTTTGGCTCTATGGGACTCTGACAGCTGTTGCTGTAGGTTTTATTATTTATGGTACATGTTTTATGGTCCTATGATATATGGTGTGATTTCGGGATTCGTTTCTCCTTTCGGAGGGATCCTTGACATTTTCTGTGGACATATGGTACTATCTCTGGTTTATATTGTTTTATGGGTGACTCTTCTGGCTATGTCTGGCATATCCACTACTGGATTTGCTATGCAGACATGTATGATCCTGACAGCTGGTGTTATTTACTATTTCACATATTAATAGTAAGTTATATTTTTCTGTGAAAAAAAAAAAAAGCGCTGGTATTCTCATTTTATGCAGGCATTGCCTTTTTTGGGGCTAAGACAATAAAACTGTGAGCGATTCTTATTTAACATCATCAATTTCAATTAAGCTGATTTAAATACTGAGATTCTGAAAGTGCAAACACCAAATTAATATGGTAACTGCATAAAACATTTGATGTGACACATCAAGAAAACTCTGATGATAATAGGTACAGAAGGAGAGCTGTCTAAATTAGTAGAAACAAATCCTAAAGAAAAATGGAAAAAGGAGATCTGACAATGAAATATCATACATAGATAGAAAGATGATCCAGCCCAGAGAAGAACACTTTCCACTGATAATTATCACACAGTTTGACTCATAATTTGTTTTTTTGTGATACCAACATTTAATGCAAAACCTCTGGCTGGTTCTGAATTTTATTGATCCCGACGTTCAGCAACACATTAACCCCTTCGTACAACTTACTAGAGCAAACCCGCTTTACCAATCCAACAATAAGCTTGCGTCTGATCCGACAATGTGCATAATGTAATATCTTATACTCAACTGATTAATACATCATACATATATGTTGCATGACCTAATTCGTTTACACTATCTTTATTCATAAAGACCGAAATCTGAGTAAATAAACTAGAAATTTGTTATCAAAGCATTTTCCTAAAGGCTCTGCAGTTCTGGTCCAGAAATGAAGCATAGCAAAGAATTTGAATAACCAGCTAAGACCAGAATGTCTGTAGAGCTTTTTTCAATCTATGCATTTTGCCTTTCAAATTCCTGATCTCTAAAGCTCAAAATAAACTGAATCTCAATGGAAGAAAGATATATTTGTCAAGCTAGTAAAGCAAATACTATCCAACTTACCAGAAGGCACATATTGATTCTCCAATGCATCCCATGCAGGGAGACAGCCTTGGATTTCTTGGATGATTTACCCTTTGCTTTGATGGGCAAAGCTCCACACACACCCATCCCCAAGTACTGAGAATTCTGCATAGCCTGGGAGCCATTGATGCACAAACCTGAGTTTCCCTTCAAGTCTAAGTTCTTACCCAACCTGTGCAAGAACTCTGAAGAGAAAGGAAGTTCCCCTAAGAGCATGTTACCACTCAGGTTAAGGTGGTACATGTGGGAAAGATTACCTATAATGGGAGGAATCCTGCCTGACAGCCTGTTGTTCTCCAAATTCAAAGAGCTTAAATTCGAAAGTTTGCCATAAGCCACAGGTATTGAACCTGAGTACCCGGAACTAGCAAGCCTAAGCTCCTGAAGCTTTCTAAGATTCCCAAGTTCAATAGGCAAAGGAGAAAACATTGGATTCTTATCCATTATGAAGTACTGGAGGTTCTGTAAACTTCCCAGAGAAGGGGGGAATCTGCCTGTAATCTTATTGTTGCTGAGAGCTATGAACTCCAAGTTTTTCAGGTTCCCAAGAGCCACAGGAATGTGGCCTGTGAGAGAATTGGAACTCAAATCCAACTTCTGCAACTTCGTCAGACTTCCAAGAGATTCCGGAATCTGTCCTCTAAGATTATTGTAACTCAAATCAAGGCCCAACAAGTTGATTAAACTCCCCATTCTCTGAGGGATTTGTCCCTTGAAAGAATTATAACTCAAATCTAAGTGTATGAGGCTATTCAGATTCCCCAAATCTGGTAGTATAATCCCATGAAGATTGTTCTGGGAGAGTGTCAGCACCTGTAATCCTCTCAAGTTGCCAAAATCCCCAGGAATTTCACCAGTCAGGCCCTTGTTACCACGCAGGCTCAACTGCTCCAAGTTTTGGGCCAGCTTCTGAAAACCCAAAGGAATTGTGACGTTCCCATGCATGAAACACTGGAAAATAAAGAGTGCCTGCAAGTATGAGAGCTTGAAAATTGATATGGGCAACAAGGCATTTTTCTTGCAGGAAGGGTTAGGCCTGTACCCAAAATCAAGCCTGGAAACATGCAATAAATTGTCGTTCCCTCGTTTGCACTCCAGGCCTGGCCATGTTCCTTGTACACAAGGACGTGGATGGGTTTTTCTCCATACTGCATCTGCAGACATAGATTCCATTACTTCAAATAGAGCTTCTGTCTCCTTAGGATCCATTTTGGCATTGGAGACCTGGTAACCTGTCTGGCCTCCATGCTTTTTCTGATGTAATACGCCTCCATGAACATTTCTTGTCAACAGCAGAAAAAACATGCACACTGTGTATTTAGAAGGATACATTGAGTGTGCCAGAGAAAATAGATATACCAATCTGAGAAACAAATCCAAAGCCTGTAACGTGTCGAATGGATTGAGATGGGAGAAAGCTCTGGATAAATGTTTACACCTTGTTCTGAGTGTAGCATTGTGAGCTGGTGATAGAGATGATGGTTCAGTGTCGTTACCCTGTAGTACTTATGTACTGAACTTGTCCTCAACGCATGTGCATGTCAGTTTTGAATAAACCTGCACGCTCCCCTCTTGGCCACAGGGGCTTAACCACTGCAAACGGGCTTTAAATATCAACTTTGACTCTTTAGGACGGAACGCTCTGCAAACCGGCCCTCAATATCAACATTGATTGCATGCAGGACTTTTGTGTAAGACAGGTTTCTCATTATAAAAGTTATATAGACGAGAGTTAACTGTCTAAACACTCTCAATTTGGAGTTTCGGACTTCTAGAAGTACAAAACGTTATAACGTTATAAGATTTTGATTTTTTTTTAATTTCCAGTCTTGATTGATGGTTAGAATGGTAGATATACAATCTTGAAATGGTATAATTTGTATGTCTTGAAAATATTAAAAATATTTGAATATTTTTTATTCATTTTTATCATCAAAATAAATTTTATAATGTAATATGTTGATTTGATTACATAATTCCTCAGACAATTAAAAAAATGTAAAACTAAATAATTAAACCAATTTAATTACAGACATAATTACAATCTAATGATAATGATAACATTATTACAGGTTGTTTACTCAATTTTAAATATTTTGAATCCATTCTAAAATTCTGAAAAGTCTATATTTCTAAGACTTTGACTCATGAGAATATATTTGATACTCTATTTTTTTTTTAAATTAAAAAAACAAATCCTAATCATTTAGGAAAAAAATGATCTTGCTCCGTTCCTAATTTTTTTATTGATTATTATTTTAAATGTACGTATTTTTAAATAATTTAACACCCACATGTACAAAGCAAATCCAAGATATACAATTATACTTTTTTATGGAATTTAATAACTAAATAAATAAATGTACGTATCTTTAAATAATTTGTAATTTGACACCCACATGTACAAAGCAAATCCAAGATATACAATTATACTTTTTCATGGAATTTAATAACTAAATAAATAAATGTACGTATCTTTAAATAATTTGACACCCACATGTACAAAGCAAATCCAACTTAAGAAAATCCAAGATATACAATTATACTTTTTCATGGAATTTAATAACATATTTTGCTGAAACCAATCCAAGATATACTTTTTCAAGGAATTTAATTACAGTTTGTGGACAGCAGATCCGAGGACCGTTGTATAACAAATTCAAACATAAGATCTCAAATTTCCAATTTGATAAATTGGCTGCAAAGAAATTCAAGGTATATTTTTCATGGAATTTGACAGCTTTTGGTGCATGTTCCTAGGTATGGTGGGCAGCCAATCCAAATTAAGGTTGGTTTTTTGGTAAGTGGGAATAGTGCACATGTAATTCAATTTTTTTAATTTATTTTATTTTATCTTAATTGTTGTTTTCTTAATTTCAAGAGTTTAACTAAAATTCTAAGTTTTGGAGGTTTTTAAATATTTGTGTTTATGGAAATAAGTTACATCAAAAATATAAAAGTCATAGAAAAATAAAAATTTTAATATCAATTTTAATTAAACCAGTCCTAGTGCTGTTGTGGTGTTATAACGAAGCTTACTTGGTCCAACAGTGTCTTAAATTTTTGGTCAAATTCCCAGACTGTCTCATTAGGTTTTTGTTTGATCCCTTTTAACTCTGTTATACACTGTGATTCTGACTTCGGCTTCTTGAATTCTGCTAAGAGTGCAGCCTTAATCTCTTGTAAGGTTCTATGTTGTCCAACAGAATACTTCATGAACCAATTCAAGGCTCTATATCTAAATGTGGTGATGAGCTGCGCTCGCTTGACAGCATCATCCTGGACTTGCTTAACATTCCATATGGATTCACATAGAAACCAATGTTGCTTAGGGTCCTCTAGACCCGTTCCTTTAAATATCGGCAGCTTAATATCATCAGTCATGCTTCTTCTAGGTGGTGGATGGTTCTGCACAGGTTGCTGAGCAGAAAAGATAAACATGGTATTGTGCGAAATGTTCTGATTTGGGATGTTCTGAGTGTTAGCGATATTCAAAATTGGGGGGTTTCATGTGATGGAAGGCGTGGTATTCACAACCGGTGGATTCTGCGGAGTAATAGGCTGATAGGTGTAATATTGAGGTGCAGTTTGGCTATTAGGTTCGGCTTGTGAATCAACGTCTACGCAAAGTCCATGTCCACTGGAAGTCTTCATAGGCGTATATTTATATCTTTTCCCATTTCTCAAATTATGTGTCTCTTTGTCAGACTCACTAAAAATGCTATTGACCATTATAGATTCAAAAATTTCACTGCATTCTAAAAACACCTTTCTTGTCTAAAAGCATTTTAATGTATAAACTGAGGTTGTTCAGATACTTACCTCTGAAACCCTTGAAAAACTCTGCTTCTGTTGCACTGTAGGACTTTCGCATGTCCACAGCGAACTGCATCACGAAGCTGTGTACTGTACTGTCAACCCAGAAGTCGACTGCTCGCGTGAATGGACTATATACTGCTTTGAGCCTTTCAATAAGCTCTGATGTCCACTCGGTCGATATGTCTCGTGGGGTACAGTTTCTGCACTCTACGAGCCTTGACAACCACTCATGTAGATCATTTCCAAAAATTGCCCAGAAAATTTCGTGAACATCTTTCCACAGGTATTTGTTCAACCACTAGATGTCAGAGAGACGCGGGTGTCTATTCTCCTTTCTTGAGAAGTCTCTTTCTGTCTTGTCACACCAAGCCCAGATTTCTTTCTTATCTGGATGCCAAACATCAATACCCAATGAAGCTTCTTCTTCGTCGCACATCATGCCTTCAACTCATCACGGATTCTTAGCGCAGCAACGGAACCATTTGTTGGCTTATATAGATGTTCTAGAGGTTTCCAATGTAGACCCAGGTTCTTAGCGGTTCGAGGAACCAACAAAACCCCTTTTCACCGGCCCTTTCGGCAACAATCTGCAAGCAGACTAAGGTCTCACCCGAGCCAAAGGTATGGGGTAGTTGCGAAATCAGGTTTCCACATCTATTTGATGAATTGTTTAAAACATATCCAATAAACAGTACACCGTGGATCCTGCGCTGCAGATTGACACTTGTACAGGTTAACATGTTGCTCCACTCACGCATCCAAGGGTTGCACGATGCGGATCTTATTCAAAAGTAGGACAACGCCACTGATAGTTGCGTTGCCTCCTTGACACTTAACTACTTCAATTAACGGGACTTTAACGAATACTATGCATCCACTGTTACCTCGTAGTATTTATCTTATGATTTATGCAATATGACAAGCGTAATATACTGCGCACTTCCGATGCTGCGCACTGTATAGACCTTTTTCGTTAAGTGATTGTCCAACCAATTCATACATTCACGGACCTAGAAATACTTGTTCATCTTCCAGTCATCCACATATGCGACACATAACATATTATCCCCATTCTCATTCTTTTGGCGAATACATATAAAAGTAAAACACATAAGTCGACAAGCATGAGTTCAAGCATTCATGGTAAGCAAATAAACAAGTGCAAACATATAAACAATCACACAACACAGGATTTAACGTGGTTCACCCCCAGGATAGGAGCTACGTCCACAGGAACTTTTGTTATATTATTTTGAGAAAGGTACAACAGTTCCAGTCTGCACACTTAGCTGCAGACTTTCTTCTCTCTCAATAGGCCTCTGCGCACACAGCTTGCAGAGCCTTTACAAAATTGTCTCTCAACGGAATATTTTTCAATAATAATCAACAATAGAGAATCAACAACCCTTTCCCTTACAAAATATTCCTTATTTATAGATCATGCCCGTAGGTCATGTCTTTACAATGCATGGAAAAAGCCCTAAGATTTTGAAAACTGGTGTGGATACCCGCCACCCTGCCTGTCGTCGTCACCAAGTCACTCCACTTGCTTCGGTCGCTTGACTGGGACACTCATGGCTCTAACAGCCTTCTGATAGCTGCAGTCATCACAAAATGGTTGTACTGCATCATGGCCTGACACTTTCTATCCCTTAGCCTGCCTGTCATCACTGAGTTAATGGCCTAGCTCCTTAACTACTTGTCGCCACTCCCTTTTTACAGGTCGCTTTCCTCTTCCTCCATTCCGCTTCTTGCCCAAAATAGGTCGCTTACTCAGCTCGACCTTCCTCTATACTCTTTTACCAAAAGTAGCTGTTGCGCAGGCCCTGCGCACCAGCATTGCTGCGCCAAAACTGCATATGCATTCTGAGCTGCACACTCCTCAAAACTGTGTCTTATGACTTCGCGGCCCAAAAGTTGCGCAGCTCCCAAAATTGTGTCCTTATCAAAATTGTACCTACTTGGGCCACGCCCAACATTTTTCTTGCCTTTGCCTCTGGAGCCCTTCGGCCTGCCCATGAATGAAGACCGGAGAAAGAGTGTTGTAGAATGGGCCAAGAGAACTATGGAAGGTGCTGAGAGCACTGGCTATAGAACGTCAATGTGGAGCCGAAGCCAGCTTGCAAGAAGAGCTAGGAGATGGGTGGTTGCGAACAACAAGAACCATAGAGCGGGAGGAGCCCAATATGCAGGTTTGTGGAGGTGGTGAAGCATTGGATTGATGCGCTAGGGACGGGGTTGCATGGTTATCGATGAGCCAAGTTGACGACAGTCAGGGTTTCTTAAAACCGCACGCAGGAACCACCTGGAGAAGGTACGTCGAGGTTGCCTCCAGCAGGGTCGAGGGGACATCATTAGGAGGAGGTTTAATGAACAGGGCCTTGGGGTGGCCGCCAAATTAAGTCATTACTTTCTAGAGTGCCATGGGGCTCATCTGTTTTCCCATGTGTCTCATGCCTGGGTTCGCGTGCTCTCCAACTCATCCCATCACCCGCATCCGGGGAAGTTGAAAAAGATATTAGATCACAAAGTATTTTCCATTTAAAGGACTACAATCTGTAAATCATTTGGAAACAATATAGTTTCCCACAACTTCTTCAAAAAGGATTTGCACATCCATAGGCTTCATTGCCCTCTTTGAGTGTTTGTGCAACAATGCTAAATTTAAATTGAGGATAGATATGTGAAAAAAAATGAGTAAACTTATAGAGGTATTAAAGATATCATGATATAATGGGAGGCTATTTATAATTCCAAGATTTTAATTTATAAATTTTTATGTTAAATTGGTAAAGAAATCAATTAAGGATTTAATTACTAAACACTAAATTTATATAATATATAATAATGAATTATATTTTATAGTATATAAATTTATATAATATTAATTAATAAATGTTTATAAGAAGGTGGCAAAACCTATTTAGTCATTAATGGTTGTTATTTCGAAATGTGAGGTGATTCAGCATTGTTTTTATATGTAAAGGAACAAACTTCCACTCGTGTCAAATGCCTTTAGGTCTTGGCTAATTAACCTCTTTCTAGGTCTCAAGAAAACGAGCTCTTTCTAAGTTCGAACCAATTAATATACCTACAATAATATAATAATTAGTATCATATTATAACCCCCCACGTTGGGTGCACCCTAACATATACCCACCACACATTAGGATGACATTTTCCCGCTTGCATGATTTGAATGAGCAGCCACTTGGATCCCTGTTTGTAATCAAATCCTTGATTGTACACCAAACTGCACTATATATTATGAATGTCACGAATGGTAAGTCCTTTCCCCTAGTGCAATGGATTTGTCCTGCGTCTGATCCTTCGGTGTCCTTGCTATAATTAATTATGCTATGATGGATTCGAGTGTTTCACTTCCCCCTCATACTAGGTGTTGCAGTGGATTTCCATCTATGGATGGTGTTGACACAGTTCTATCGACAGGGGTTCACTTCGCACTGTCGTCAACAAACATGTGTTGGATCTTGCATTCACACTTCTTCAAGAGTCCTCTTTTTCTCAATCTTGTGGTTGAGATGAGATAGTCTACTCTCTTCATGAGTATGAGAGTGAAGAGCAGACTTCTTTTAGAGGGGAAAGAAGTGTGAAAACTCACAGAGTCTTGTCCCATGATTTGCAACTCCTTTTGCAATAATTTCCACTAAAAACATGTCTTGTACCTCGACTTCATATGGATTAAAGATCACCTTTTTGGGCTCTCTAGTATGAGTCATTTGATACCCTGAAAGGACATTCGGTGCAAGAGAAGGAACATAAAGCACATCAGAAAAGTGACCATGATCAAGATTGATTCTTCCAATCCCATGAGAGGATACTTCTCCATCATTTCCCAAAGTGACTGAAGGACCAATGGAGCTTTCGAAACTAGGGAAGAGATCTTGGAGGAAGCCATGTGGCATGATGTTCTTGAATCTATGATGAAAGAAGAATCAGTTGATGCACTTGCTATGAGAGCATTACATCTTTCTTTGCCTTCGGATCTAGAAGATTCAGTATTAGGATCTTTCTTTCTTGCACATGCTGGTACAGGAAGATTGTTCTTCTCAAGTAACTGAGCCATCAAATCTATAGTCTTCCTCATGCAAGAACTCTTAGGATGAAAACCTCTAGAGAAATAGGTGCACATGGTCTTTCCCTTCTGAGAATGATTAGTCTTGAGTTCGAAGCCCCATCAGACTGATATGGAGTATCTGTATGCTTTGTATCATCCAATCTCTTTTAAAAAATCTTTTGCTTTCCTTTACCATTCGCTCTCTTTGCAACTATAAGGGATGAATCTAATTTGGGTTTGATCATTCCCATAGAGATCAAATTTTCTTCCTCTTGAGTAAGAGATTGGATGAAATCATCAAATGAGGGAAATTTCCATCTTGGAATGGACAACCTAACTGACTGGAAAGTAGAGACAAAACTGAGAAGTTTTCCCCCAACTTTGAGAGAATGGCAAGTATAAGATGCTTGTCTTCTTTCACTATCTCATATCTTTTCAACCATGATATCAAGCTTTTGAACTTGGTGAGGAAGGCATTGATAGATTCGAAGCTGTCTGGACTCAAACATCTGAGCTCATTCTCCAATTTGTGTCCTTGCATATCATCTTTCAGTCCAAAAAGAGATTTGAGCTTGTCCCAAACCTCTTTATGAGATGTAAGATCGATGACATGGAAGTGAAGATCTTCAGAAATTGAGAGAAGAAGCAGGCCAATTTCTTCATCAAGCCTATCCAAGTACTTGGACTTTTCAACTGCATTAAGAGGTTCTACCATCATTCCGTTGAGTATTCGGGTGAAGGTGAAGCTCTTTGATCTCATGAAGAGAGTCATTTTTTCTTTCCACTCAACATAGTTGGAAGATGTAAGCTTTAGATCCATCTGAAACAGAGAAAGTCGAATAGTTGAAGAAGGTTCCGAATGGGTGAATAAACCTGCAAAACAAGAGAATTTTTGCTGATGGAGAATGCTACACTTTGATTGAACACTACCTTAAGGACACTTGGCACATATACTAAGTCCTTCACACCTGGATAGACCTCACTAGATTTCACCAATGAATTCAAGTAATAGCACCAGGATTTGCTGTGGAAACTCAGAGGCTTCTGGTGCACAAGTGAAAAGATAGCTGCTCAAAGAAATGTTGCAACTCCTGCAATGGATGCAATTCGAATAGCTGTTGACTGCTATGATACCATGTGATAATCTGCAGGGATCTAGCAACTGTAACAAACTCAAAATCTAACTCTCAAGTTTATTTGCAAAGAAGAAGAAGCATGCATTCAATAATCACTCATAAACACAAAATAATGGACAATGTCAATATCATACAATGAATAATGAATGTAGAGAATGTTTTACAATAATCAATGATGAGGCATCATATAGGATTCGAATTATCCAAATAGGGCATTCGAATTCTGAGCTCAAAGTCTAGCATGAATAACTATGGAGACATCATCCAGTCAGTAGTATCAGTCATGAGTAGTAAGAGTCAGTCAAATGTGTCTAACTCGGTCTAACAGAACTATCTAGCCATAAATAAAGGAATGAAGACTCTAAGTGGGGTGCATGAGGCTGTCTAACTCAAAGTCTAGCTTGGATAACAATGGAGACATCATCCAGTCAATAGTAATAGTCATAAATGGTAATAGTCAGTCAAGTGTGTCTAACTGAGTCTAACCGAACCATCTAGGCATAAATCAGGGAATGGAGACTCCAAGGGGGGCGCATGAGGTTGTCAAATAGTCAGTGGAACTCCAGAACTATCTAACTAGAAGCTACAAGCAGTCAAAATGAGCAATCAGTGGAAGAACTACTTAATCAATGCACTAACTAAATGATAACTCCTGATAGGTGAGATAAGGCACCCTAACTGAGTGGTAACTGATGGCAGGTGAGTAAAGGTGCTCTAACTAACAGTGGTAGGTGAGAAGGGCACACTTACTAAGCAGATAAGTCAAAGAGGGCGCACTAGGTAGGTAGGAGGCCAATTGAGGGCTAAAGACATGCTCTGGAGAGCTAAAAGTGAGCTCCAGGTGCTGGGAAGACAACCATGATGATGACTGGATGCATGCAATGGCATGCAACATGCATGCAAGCATGAAAATACAAAAATGTTGGCATGAATATTCCAACACCCCCCCGCAAGCTATACTATGAGGAAATAACTGAAATAAAAAATAGGGCCCTGGTGACTAAGACCAAAGGTCACCCCGTACAATCAATCTAAATAAACTAAGTGAGGAAAGAGGGAAAACCTAGTGGGAAGAAATCCATCCCTCAAAATAGACTGAAGGATGCTAAAATAGCATGTCATCACCCACCCCTGAAGGAGGTAAGTGTACTTCTTTTCCAAAGAAGGTTCGATCGATTTGAGAGGGATCGAAAATATGAGAAGGATGAAACCTTTCATTCTGAAAATATGATCTGTTTCTTCTATGATCATGTGGATCACCAACCAAATCACCGGCAGATCGGAGTGTAGTGGCTGCCATCAAGTAAGAGGAGGAATATCAGGTGAGAGATCTTCAGGTTCTTGTGGATCTGGATCTCCCATTCTCTCATCTTCATCACCAGTTGCTAGACCCTCAGGTTCTTGTGGATCTAGATCTAGCATTCTATCATCATCATCACCATTTTTGAATCCACAATATAGTGCGAAGATGCATCATCGCATCCAAACTCTAAATCTGAAATCTCATGAGTGGGAGCAAATAAAATTGGATCATCATATGCAAATTCTGAAATATCAATAGGAGTAGTAAGGAAAACTGACTCACCATCACTTGAAGGAGGAACACATCCAAAAGAATTGATGTCATGAAACTGCTCCAGAATATGCATGTAGTCCTCATCGGAACCAATATAACTGTAATCAATAGAAGAACAAGGACTAGATGATGATGGATCTTCATTAAGATCAAAAGAGGATGCAGTAGTGGAGGCCCACTTTGAAGTAGGAGTTGGACAAACATGTGCTAGATCTTGCATTCACACTTCTTCAAGAGTCCTCTTTTTCTCAATCTTGTGGTTGAGATGAGATAGTCTACTCTCTTCATGAGTATGAGAGTGAAGAGCAGACTTCTTTGAGAGGGGCAAGAAGTGTGAAAACTCATAGAGTCGTGTCCCATGATTTGCAACTCCTTTTGCAATGATTTCCCCTAAAACCATGTCTTGTACCTCGAATTCATATGGAGTAAAGATCACCTTTTTCGGCTCTCCAATATGAGTCATTTGATACCCTGAAAGGACATTCGGTGCAAGAGAAGGAACATAAAGCACATCAGAAAAGTGACCATGATCAAGATCGATTCTTCCAATCCTATGAGAGGATACTTCTACATCATTTCCCAAACTGACTAAAGGACCAATGGAGCTTTCGAAACTACAGAAGAGATCTTTGGAGCAAGCCATGTGGCATGATGCTCCTGAATCTATGATGAAAAATGAATTAGTTGATGCACTTGCTATGAGAGCATTACGTCTTTCTTTGCCTTCGGATCTAGAAGACTCAGTATTATGATCTTTCTTTCTTGCACCTGCTGGTACAGGAAGATTGTTCTTTTTAAGTAACTGAGCCATCAAATCTATAGTCTTCCTCATGCAAGAACTCTTAGGATGAAAACCTCTAGATAAATAGGTGCACATGGTCTTTCCATTATGATAATGTTTAGTCTTCCTTGAGTTCGAATCCCCATCAGACTGATATGGAGTATCTGTATGCTTTGTATCATCCGATCTCTTGTCAGAAATGTTTTGCTTTCCTTTACCATTCACTCTCTCTACAACTGTAAGGGATTAATCCAATTTGGATTTGATCATTCCCATCGAGATCAACTTTTCTTCCTCTTGAGTAAGAGATTGGATGAAATCATCAAATGAGGGAAATTTCCATCTTGGAATGGACAACCTAGCTGACTGGAAAGTAGAGACAAAAACTGAGAAGTTTGCCCCCAACTTTGAGAGGATCGAAAGTATAAGTTGCTTGTATTATTTCACTATCTCATATCTTTTTAACTGTGATATCAAGCTTTTGAACTTGGTGAGGAAGGCATTGATAGATTCGAAGCTGTCTGCACTCAAACATATGAGCTCATTCTCCAATTTGTGTCCTTGCATATCATCTTTCAGTCATAAAATAGATTCGAGCTTGTCCCAAACCTATTTAGGAGATGTAAGATCGATGACATGGAAGTGAAGATCTTCAGAAATTGAGATAAGGAGCAGGCCAATTGCTTCATCAAGCCTATCCAAGTACTTGGACTTTTCAACTGCACGGAGAGGTTCTACCATCGTTCCGTTGAGTATTCGGGTGAAGCTCTGTGATCTCATGAAGAGAGTCATTTTGTCTTTCCAGTACTCAACATAATTGTAAGATGTAAGCTTTAGATCCATCTGAAATAGAGAAAGTCGAATAGTTGAAGAAGATTCTAAACGGGTGAATAAACCTGCAAAACAAGAGAATTTTTGCTGATGGAGAATGCTACACTTCGACTGAACACTACCTTAAGGACACTTACCACATAGAATAAGTACTTCACACATGCATAGACCTCACTGGATTTCTCCAATGAATTCAAGTAATAGCACCAGGATTTGTTGTGGAAACTCAGAGGCTTCTGGTGCACAAGTGAAAAGATAGCTGCTCAAAGAAATGTTGCAACTATTGCAATGGCTGCAATTCGAATAGCTGCTGACTGCTATGATACCATGTGATAATCTACAGGGATCTAGCAACTGTAACAAACTCATAATCTAACTCTCAAGATTATTTGCAAAGAAGAAGAAGCATGCATTCAATAATCACTCATAAACACAGAATAATGGACAATGTCAATATCATATAATGAATAATTAATGTAGAGAATTTTTTACAATAATCAATGATGAGGCATCATATAGGATTCGAATTAGCCAAGTAGGGCATTCAAATTCTGAGCTCAAAGTCTAGCATGAATAACTATGGAGACATCATCCAGTCAGTAGTATCAGTCATGAGTGGTAAGAGTTAGTCAAGTGTGTCTAACTTAGTCTAACAGAACTATCTAGCCATAAATCAAGGAATGGAGACTCTAAGTGGGGTGCATGAGGCTATCTAACTCAAATTCTAGCTTGGATAATAATGGAGACATCATCCAGTAAATAGTAACAGTCATAAATTGTAATAGTCAGTCAAGTGTGTCTAAATGAGTCTAACAGAACGATCTAGGCATAAATCAAGGAATGGAGACTCCAAGGGGGGCGCATGAGGCTGTCAAATAGTCAAGTGGAACTTCAGAACTAGCTAACTAGAAGCTACAAGTAGTCAGAATGAGCAATCAGTGGAAGAACTACTCAATCAATGCACTAACTGAATGATAACTCCCGGTAAGTGAGATAAGGCACCCTAACTGAGTGATAACTGATGGTAGGTGAGTAAAGGTGCTCTAACTGACAGTGATAGGTGAGAAGGGTGCACTTACTAAGCAGATAAGTCAAAGAGGGTACATAGGTAGTTAGGAGGCCAATTGAGGGCTAAAGATAGGCTTTGGAGAGCTAGAAGTGAGCTCCAAGTGCTGGGAAGACAACCATGATGATGACTGGATGCATGCAGTGGCATGCAAATGCATGCAGCATGCAGTTTTGCATGCAAGCATGCAAAATACAAAAATTATGGTGTGAATATTCCAACAAGTCTGGCACATCAATTTCGTAGATTTGATCATCCTTTGCTGGTACCCGGGGTTCCTTTACCCTTGGTACTTCTACGCTCAGAGGGACTGCTTCTCTTCTAACAATTGAAACTTGCTTAGACATCTCAGGTAAGACCTCATCTTTGTTCTTCCTGATACTTGGTGCCTCTAGATCTGTCGGTTGCTCATGAACACTTGTCGTCCTTTCCCTTATCACACCTTGGGTGCTTCCACTGGAAATGAAATGCACCATTGCAACTTTCTAATCTCACTTCCTTATCCCGCGACTTCCTTGGAATCACTCACTGACTCTCTTTTCATAAAGTGCATAAGCCTTAATCTTCCAATCTCTCCTCTTGGATTTATAGTTGAACTCGCTCGTTCCTCATGTCCTTGATGCATGAGTGTCAAGTCATTCGCTAAATATTTCATGTATTCATCAAATTTTGTCCTCAAGTGTCACATACCCCAATTTTATTAAAATAATGTAATTATTTTTAATATTCCTGAGAACATTATGTTAAATTTAATGCTAAGTAGGAAGGGATGACTCAGCAGAGTCTCCAGAAATGGAATGTAAAATCTGAATAAATTATTATTAATAAATAAATTATGGAGACAACAGCATGGGAGAGCTGTTAAAAGAGGTTACTGGTCTAACTGGTGGATGGAATTAGGTGGAAGGACAAAAGACAAGTGGCAGCATCCTCAAACACTTCCTGAGTTGCAGGTGGCAACTTCCCTATATTTTGGGGTCATGATTCCCCAAGAAAGTGGAATCTGAGCAGGTGGCTCATTAATGACAGTTAGCCCAACTAAGACCTAGGCAATCTTTTAAATACTACTCAATGAACTGAGCTGGGGGTTCAGCAATTGTTCTAGAGGGAGAATACATTCAGATGAATGCTATTCAGGAGTCCCATTGAGGAAGTGGGAAACAGTAAGGAAGTGTTTTGAGCAGGAAGTTGCAGTAACTTGGTTCCAGTATAGCTGTTTTGGCTGAGGGAATTATTGGCCGTACTTAGATTCCATCCAGTTAGACCAGAGCAAGCTCGGGGGCCTGAGAAGTGCTGTCTGGGCACTCTCCAGGAATTGGTAGGGAGGAACAGCCTCCCATTGCTGTTATTGTCTACCATCTACAGGTTCTGTCACTCTCCCTGTTGATTGGTTTAAATTATTTTCCTATGAGATAAACTAGTACAACTATGTATTGATTGTGTTCAATTACAGGAAATCATTATCTGTACTTTCTTTTGGTATAAATTTCAGAATGCAGATGCTTTAGAAGTTTTCCTGTTTTATTTAAATAGAGTATATTATTTTTTTATACAGAACCTATTTGTCACTGCCACAGTTAATAAATACTGTGTTTATGCATATGCTAGAATTCCTGTTATTAGTTTAATAATAGACAGAAATATTGGATAATAGATAATCCAGATTTATAACTATTAAACAATCATAAGAACAAATCTAGACAAATCTTAGTGTTTATTTTGAGATAATTCCTATCAGAATAACCTATCTGTATATATATCTATATTGTATATTTTAGTAAACTTTAAATTACAAGTCCTTCCTATATCAAGTTAATAGATAAACAAAACTCATTTAATATATTATTTATACTCAGAACATGTCTGACAGTTATCGATTAATTAAAAAGTGACTATAACAATATTTCATTGTTACAAGTTTTCACAAATCTTAAACATTTACACAGTAGTCAAACACAGACACTAGTAACTGTAGATTTTTATTTGCTTGCTATCTAAGTCTTAGAACACAGTAGCCATGTCAATATAATAGAAATAACAGAGTGGTTTTTAAACAATACAAACATATTAATACAACAGAAAAACTGTTGACTATTACAGTCATCATTGGCGGATTACAAACCATTGTAAATTATACACAGTATTAATAGTATTCAGTACAAATATCTCCCTTGGAGTAGTTCCCAAACCCTACTTGGTTGTAGCCTTACAATATCCCATCGACAGACTGAAAAAACAAATGAAAAGAATGCCTTATATGGCAACGATAACCTACAGTAAGATTACACATATTTCTATGTGTATATATATTATTCAACCTACAGTTTCATTTAACAACTGTACAAGAATCAAAACAAATATTATTATAATTCATACCCAGTCGCTATCGAGTTCACAATACCCTATGTATGCTTTGAACATGAAACAAAACCCCCCCCCAAATTCACCAGAATAACCCTATGCATTCAACTATTGCAGACACCGTCGAGAAACATCTACTATCATCTTTCAACATTTCAAATCAAAATAAAACACAGAAGGAAATTGGTAGGGTTTCTTTAAACAGAGCCATCATACATTGCAGGTATCGAATAACCCAGATATCTTTACATCTTGTAAATGTTATAACAATACACGAAGACGAAACACGGTCATAACAGACCCAATAATTTATATGAAAAAAATAAATCTTAAACAGCGAGGATTAAAATCCTATGCTTAGCCGTTATAGAAAACCATAGCCGAAACCCTGGCCTCATATGGGCATAGCCGTGAATGGCTGTTCATACATTTTAACAGGGTTTCAAACCCCTTTCTTTTCAACCAAAACAACTCCATACATATGACTGCAACTGTAAATTGCAAGTTGTCAAATGACTTCACTAATACAGGAGTTTTCCTCCTTGACACAACCCTAGCCACAAAACCAGCAAAGGAAGAGACAGCCGTGGATAACCAGGCTTACCCGGAGGAGCCTGCGTAAATTGATAAGGCCATGGACACCTTCAAGAGCCGCGTGACCTGCACATTGACGAATGCCGAGGATATTAATCATCATATTAAGTGCAGAGAATGGAAACAAAAACGTAAATCTATTTGAATGATTATAAAACTTAAAAAAAAACTGTAAAAAAAATATGGTGCATCTTACCGGGACATGGAGGAAAGTAACAGTAGACAACCAGTAGCCACAGGCTAAATAATTATAGAAACCCCATCATCTTCGTCAGAAAGGTAATTAAACAAAACTTATATAACAGCTGAGACAAGGTAATAGTTCCCGGCGAAACCCTCACGCTGGCATGGAACCAGACTTGAAGCACACCCAAAACCCAAATGCATCACCTCTCATATAACTTAAAGACCGTAGCAAACCCTGTCTGCTAGGCACACCAGCGAATTGAAGGACTGTAAGTAGCTGGTTTTAAAAAAAACAATGACGGAGCAACGAGACCACAAAATAAGGAAAACCGTAGCCAAATCTATCAACAGAGCCGAGGAGGTATTCTACTTCAGAATGAAACCCACGAGACCAGACCCCAACACGTTGCACTCAGTTACAGTGTTCTCATTACAAAAACTCAGACAGGGAGGGTTTCATTCTCAGGACCCGAGCCCGAAGGCAAATACAACAACCTGATAGGGTTTTGATCAACATTTTATATATTGCCAACCGCTTGGAGGAGAAGCAACCACGTAGTCCCAAATATATCAACGTAGTATGGGTCGAGACTATATAGTTCAACTGCAACCCAAATCATTGCACATCGAATCCAAAATCATTATATAAGTAAGTCAAATGTAAAAGACAACATATGATATACAATCATTAGCATATAGTGTATGCTTGCAATCGAACCTTCACGGAATACCAAGGTACGTGCTATGTATAAACCCTACAACAATACAAAGGAGGTATGGTCAACTTCAACCATAGAGTTTACATATCCAAGTGTGATAAATATAACCTATACACTATAGGTAGTATAAAGCTTGCCATCGTATGGGGACAACATGTTGTGGAAAAACATTAAGTTACATGAGATTTATAAATTAAAATCAATCCTAGATTTATGCCATGAGCATAATACATTCCATGATTTTGTAAGCAGTAATGTAGTCAACTTCAAAGGAAGATGCCGTGTTACTTAACGCCTGGAAATATTATCATATCTATTTGACATTTATACAAAATTGCTATCATACACACTCCTCGTGTTTGTTACCAATACTACTGTAACAGTAAACAATATTTGAATAATAAATCTCTATTAATAAGATGATTGAAATAGAGCTTCATCTACAGGTTCCCATCGTGAAGGTAGTTAAAATCCATGCACAGTCATGTGACAGAAATAAACTTTAAAGTTGACATTAAACCTTGCAGTATAGTCGAATATAATGGAATAATGCTAGAGGCGTCACTCTTGCACTTACGATTATTATTACATGGACAAACAGTAAATCATAGGTATTTAAACGACAATAAGTCACTTGGTGCTATGTCGCCTTACGTAGATGATAATTTATAATACAAACTATTGTTCCATTGATAAATTACAGTAGTAATATAGCATAATATTCATAAAACAATAATTATAACTGGACTGTGTAATCTATTGCAGAACATGGTGACGCTGTCTGCATAAGAATTATCATGACGATCTTTTAAGTTTTAAGTACAGGAAATATTGATACTCACCAAGTTCAACCAACGGGATCCTTACTTCATTGACGTACCTGAGAGACAAAAGACGACATATGCATTAGCTCGTAAGCTAAGTAAGCCAGTCAACTACGACTAGCTCTTCCCTTGCGGCTCAAAAACAAAACAATCATAAATTACAATCACCAAAATCAAAGTTTTTAATAAGATAGAGTCTTTCAACAGATTATGTATGTTATTTAATTTAAAACAAATCAGAAAACTACCTAGTTAACATTTATTGTTGTAAATAAAAATTTTTAAATTTTTCGGAAATTTCGGGTTTTGACATGTGGTATCAGAGCCAGGTTCAGACACTAGGCCTGTATGTGACTCCACTAAACTTCCGCAAACAATGATCATAAAAGAAGATTTTGTTTTATTTATAAAATACTAATATATATTTCGGTTTCATCTACAGAACAGAAATTTTTCTTTTCTGAATTTTACAGACAGGTATGGAAAAACTGGGAGAATATGCTGAGGAGGAATCTCCCAATGTTGAGACAAGACAGATGTCAAAAGAACTTGAGACGGGAGAAGAAGCTGCTCACACCACTGAGCTGATGCAGACCATAAGAGGATTAAAGACAGAAATGGAAACAGTTAAAAGGGATAATGAAAGAATTCTAAAGACTCAGGAACAGTTAAACCAGTTATTGATAGAAAAATTTCAGACTGAAGGAAGGAGCAAACCAGCTGACTCAGAAGAAGTTAGTCATTCAAGAGGGTCAAAAAGGACAAAACCAACTAAATCTGACAGCAGTTCCTCATCTGAAGAAAGAAAGGGACAACCCAGTTATCACACTAGCAGTGACAGCAGTGAAGCTGAGCTGCACAACCAAAGGAAAAAGTACCGGCCCTATGAGGAGATTTCCGGGGAGTTTAAGAAGATAAAACCCCCAACTTTCAATGGAGAAGCTGAAACTGGAGAAGAGGCCGAATCCTGGTTGTCCGGGATGAGAAAGTATTTTCAGATCTATAACTACTCAAATCAGCTAAAGGCAAGAATGGCCATCTACAACCTCTCGGGAAAAGCGGATATATGGTGGCAAGACCTGAAAAGGGTCAAAGGGATCAAAGAAAGAGAAGTTAATTGGAGTACCTTTAAAAGGTATTTCAAGAAGAAATTCCTGTCCGAGCAATATTATGAAGAAAGGGCTAAAGAATTTTATGAACTAAAACTCGGATCTATGACGATGAAGGACTTAAACAGTAAATTTTTAAGTCTGTTGCGTTATGTACCGTATTTTGTCGAAGAGAAACCAAAAATACAGCGGTTTCTTAGTTGCCTGCCCTATCATATCAAGGACAGAATTGAATATGACAACCCCAAAACACTGGAAGAAGCTATGCGCAAGGCAAATTTCTGTTACGAACAGAATAAAAAGAAAGAGGGAATAGCCAGCTGGAAAGCCAAAAAGAACAGCAATCTGATCGAGTACAAGAAAAAGGAATTTGTTCCCCATAAAAGTTTCAAGAATGGCAAAAACGGGAACCACTTTAACAGTAAAAGTTTCCAAGGAAACAAAAATGGAGCTGTCAGCCATTCAAACAATTACAAAAACAGCAAAGAGATTCCTAATAACCATGGAAACTACACCAAAAATTTTGAGCGAAAAGAACCTGTCAAGTGCTGGGAGTGTAATGGGCCACATTATGCTTCAGTCTGCCCAAACAGAAAGAAACAAGTCAACAATATTCATACTGTTCAAGACGAAATGACGGTTGGAGATTTTGCAGGAACTATGCCCAGAATAAATGCAGCGTTGGAAAATCGTCAGGCTGACTATCAAACTTCCATGGTGGAAGTAGGAGGTATGATTAACAAAACCCCAGTTACTATATTAATAGATCCAGGTGCTAGTCTTAGTTATATTTCACCTCAACTGGTAGAAAAATGTAATTTGACTGTTGAAAGGTTTGATAATTCTTGGTCTGTACAATTAGCTACTGGGGCTAAGAAAAAAGTAAACTGCTATGTAAAAGAATGCATCTTAAACATGACTGATTTTAGAACTACAATTAAACTGAACATTTTACCACTTGGCTCTTATGACATACTTATCGGAATGGACTGGTTGGAACAACATAGGGTCGTTTTAAACTGTTTTGACAAAACTTTTAGATGTATAAACAGTAGTGGACAGCCAGTAACTGTTAGAGGTATCCCTAGGAAAACAGTAGTTAGGCAGATTTCTGCATTACAACTTAAAAGAGCCGTCAGGAAAGGGTGCAAGACCTATGCTGTAACTATTACAGACGAGACCGATAAATCTGAGAACAACCAGAAAACAGTAGAGAACATTCCTATCGTCAATGAATTTATAGACGTTTTTCCTGAGGAAATCCCAGAATTGCCTCCCAAGAGAAAGCTTGACTTTACCATTGAGCTGGTACCAGGTGCTGTTCCCAGTTCAAAAGCCCCATACCGTATGAATATTTTGGAGCTTAACGAGTTAAAAACTCAGTTGAAGGAGTTAATAGATAAGAACTATATCCGACCCAGCGTATCCCCTTGGGGAGCACCAGTAATTTTCGTTAAAAAGAAGGACGGAACTATGCGACTTTGCATAGATTATCGTCAACTAAACAAGATGACGATCAAAAACAGGTATCCGTTACCTCGTATTGATGATCTGTTTGATCAACTACGTGGCGCTACGGTATTCTCTAAGATCGATCTGAGATCGGGTTATCATCAGGTAAGAATTAAAGAAGAAGACATTTTCAAAACAGCCTTTAGAACAAGATACGGACATTACGAATTTGTCGTAATGCCCTTTGGACTTACGAATGCCCCAGCTGTTTTCATGTGCTTAATGAACAACATAATGCACAAGTACTTAGATAAATTTGTTGTTGTATTTATCGACGACATTTTAGTCTATTCTAAGAGCGAGGAGGAGCATAAGGAACACTTACGTATCGTTTTACAAGAACTGAGAGAACAACAACTTTTTGCAAAATTTAGTAAATGTGACTTCTTCAAGGATGAAATCCAGTACTTAGGACATGTAGTCACTAAGGAAGGGATTTCAGTAGATCCCGAAAAGATTCGGGCGATTGAAGAATGGCCAGTACCTAAAGATGTGACGGACGTTAGATCTTTCATGGGAATTACCGGTTACTACCGGAGGTTTATTGAAGGCTTTTCAAAAATAGCCAATCCAATCACTTCTTTGCAGAAGAAAGGAAAGAAGTTTGATTGGAATGCGAAATGTGAAGAAAGTTTCAAGAAACTTAAGACCTTATTGACAACTGCACCTATTCTTAGAATAGCGGACCCAAATAAAGACTTCATAGTTTGCACCGACGCTTGTAATGATGGTTTAGGCGGAGTGCTGACTCAAGAAGGACATGTCATTGCTTACGAATCTAGGAAGCTGAAAATCCATGAAAAGAATTATGCCACTTATGACCTAGAATTAGCTGCTGTAATTCATGCTTTAAAGATGTGGCGACACCACCTAATAGGCAGAAAATTTACCTTACTAACAGATAATAAAGGTCTGAAATACCTTTTAGACCAGCCAAATCTAAATGCAAGACAAGCCAGATGGCTGGCATTCCTAAGTGAGTACGATTTTGAAATCCAACACATAAAAGGGAAGGAAAATAAGGTGGCTGATGCCTTGAGTAGGAATGCAAAACTGAATTTTATATCAGCTAGCAGCACTTATACCTCTGATTTAAATAAACAGCTGGCTGAAGGGATAAAATTAGATGAAAATTATCAACACTTACAAGTTACAGCCAAGGAACAACCCACAGAAAGTTTGATAAAAGGGTATAGTATAAACGAAAACGGATTTCTGTTGTTTAAGGACAGGCTGTATATCCCTAATGCACCTACAGTTAAGCTGTTAATTTTAGACGAAATACATAAAACCCCTTACTCCGGGCATCCTGGCTATCAAAAGACTATCACTATGCTGAGAAAAGAATATTTTTGGCCTAACATGAAATCTGAAACTGCTGAATATTTAGCGAAGTGTTTGGACTGCCAACAAGTAAAAACAGAACATCAACATCCAGCTGGATTGCTGCAACCTTTACCTATTCCTAGCTGGAAATGGGAAATAATCAGCCTGGATTTCATTACGGGTTTACCCAAAAACCAACATCAGAATGATTCAATTATGGTAGTGGTAGACAAATTAAGTAAATCAGCACATTTTATTCCTGTTAAAACCACATACAAGGCTGCAAACATAGCAGATATCTTTCTAAAACAGATTTTTCGGTTACACGGTATTCCAAAAGTCATTATATCAGACAGGGATCCTAAATTCACAGGAAATTTTTGGAGATCCTTGTTCAAAGGATTAAACACCACTTTGAATTTCAGCACCTCTTTCCATCCTCAGACGGACGGACAAACAGAACGAGTTAATCAAATATTAGAAGATCTGTTAAGGATGTATGTTAAAGATCAACCAGGTAAGTGGGAGGATTATTTACACTTAGCTGAATTTGCATACAATAACAGCTATCAATCATCAGCTAAGTTTAGTCCTTTTGAGGTTTTGTATGGACGAAAATGCAACACTCCTATCTCCTGGAGTAATCCAGTAGATAGATTAGTGTTAGGACCTGATTTATTGAAAGAAATGGAACAGATTGTGAAACAAGTGCAGGGCAACTTGAAGATTGCCCAGGATCGGCAAAAGAGTCAAGCAGACTTGAAAAGAACTCCTAAAGAGTTCCAGGTAGGTGAACATGTGTTCATCAAGGTAAGACCAAAGAAAAGCTCCCTAAGATTAGGAAGTTGTGCAAAATTAGCACCACGTTACTGTGGTCCATTTGAAATTTTAGCTAGAATTGGTCAAGTTGCTTATCAGTTAGCATTACCGCCAAATTTAAAAGTACATAATGTTTTTCATATCTCTGTTTTGAAAAAGTATGTTCATGATGCTACTCATGTTATTGATTGGAACATTGTACAGGTAGAACCAGAAGGGAAAGTTCTGGTAGAACCGGATTGTATCCTCGGGAGGAGGGAAATTACTCTACGGAACCGGACAATTGGACAAGTGAAGGTGCAATGGAAGCACCTTAGTCCTGAAGAATCTACCTGGGAGCTGGAAAGTAAGATGCGGGAAGCATATCCCCATCTATTCCAGCAGGTAGCTGAAGAAGAAGAATAAAGTAACATCGAGGACGATGTTACATTTTAAGGGGGTGTGTATGTCACATACCCCAATTTTATTAAAATAATGTAATTATTTTTAATATTCCTGAGAACATTATGTTAAATTTAATGCTAAGTAGGAAGGGATGACTCAGCAGAGTCTCCAGAAATGGAATGTAAAATCTGAATAAATTATTATTAATAAATAAATTATGGAGACAACAGCATGGGAGAGCTGTTAAAAGAGGTTACTGGTCTAACTGGTGGATGGAATTAGGTGGAAGGACAAAAGACAAGTGGCAGCATCCTCAAACACTTCCTGAGTTGCAGGTGGAAACTTCCCTATATTTTGGGGTCATGATTCCCCAAGAAAGTGGAATCTGAGCAGGTGGCTCATTAATGACAGTTAGCCCAACTAAGACCTAGGCAATCTTTTAA
Source organism: Larix kaempferi (assembly GCA_027924585.1). Lineage (NCBI taxonomy): Eukaryota > Viridiplantae > Streptophyta > Pinopsida > Pinales > Pinaceae > Larix > Larix kaempferi. Next base: position 4,538,613 of record BSBM01000223.1, on the reverse strand, counting down.
ATACTACTCAATGAACTGAGCTGGGGGTTCAGCAATTGTTCTAGAGGGAGAATACATTCAGATGAATGCTATTCAGGAGTCCCATTGAGGAAGTGGGAAACAGTAAGGAAGTGTTTTGAGCAGGAAGTTGCAGTAACTTGGTTCCAGTATAGCTGTTTTGGCTGAGGGAATTATTGGCCGTACTTAGATTCCAGCCAGTTAGACCAGAGAAAGCTCGGGGGCCTGAGAAGTGCTGTCTGGGCACTCTCCAGGAATTGGTAGGGAGGAACAGCCTCCCATTGCTGTTATTGTCTACCATCTACAGGTTCTGTCACTCTCCCTGTTGATTGGTTTAAATTATTTTCCTATGAGATAAACTAGTACAACTATGTATTGATTGTGTTCAATTACAGGAAATCATTATCTGTACTTTCTTTTGGTATAAATTTCAGAATGCAGATGCTTTAGAAGTTTTCCTGTTTTATTTAAATAGAGTATATTATTTTTTTATACAGAACCTATTTGTCACTGCCACAGTTAATAAATACTGTGTTTATGCATATGCTAGAATTCCTGTTATTAGTTTAATAATAGACAGAAATATTGGATAATAGATAATCCAGATTTATAACTATTAAACAATCATAAGAACAAATCTAGACAAATCTTAGTGTTTATTTTGAGATAATTCCTATCAGAATAACCTATCTGTATATATATCTATATTGTATATTTTAGTAAACTTTAAATTACAAGTCCTTCCTATATCAAGTTAATAGATAAACAAAACTCATTTAATATATTATTTATACTCAGAACATGTCTGACAGTTATCGATTAATTAAAAAGTGACTGTAACAATATTTCATTGTTACAAGTTTTCACAAATCTTAAACATTTACACAGTAGTCAAACACAGACACTAGTAACTGTAGATTTTTATTTGCTTGCTATCTAAGTCTTAGAACACAGTAGCCATGTCAATATAATAGAAATAACAGAGTGGTTTTTAAACAATACAAACATATTAATACAACAGAAAAACTGTTGACTATTACAGTCATCATTGGCGGATTACAAACCATTGTAAATTATACACAGTATTAATAGTATTCAGTACAAATATCTCCCTTGGAGTAGTTCCCAAACCCTACTTGGCTGTAGCCTTACAATATCCCATCGACAGACTGACAAAACAAATGAAAAGAATGCCTTATATGGCAACGATAACCTACAGTAAGATTACACATATTTCTATGTGTATATATATTATTCAACCTACAGTTTCATTTAACAACTGTACAAGAATCAAAACAAATATTATTATAATTCATACCCAGTCGCTATCGAGTTCACAATACCCTATGTATGCTTTGAACATGAAACAAACCCCCCCCCCAAATTCACCAGAATAACCCTATGCATTCAACTATTGCAGACACCGTCGAGAAACATCTACTATCATCTTTCAACATTTCAAATCAAAATAAAACACAGAAGGAAATTGGTAGGGTTTCTTTAAACAGAGCCATCATACATTGCAGGTATCGAATAACCCAGATATCTTTACATCTTGTAAATGTTATAACAATACACGAAGACGAAACACGGTCATAACAGACCCAATAATTTATATGAAAAAAATAAATCTTAAACAGCGAGGATTAAAATCCTATGCTTAGCCGTTATAGAAAACCATAGCCGAAACCCTGGCCTCATATGGGCATAGCCGTGAATGGCTGTTCATACATTTTAACAAGGTTTCAAACCCCTTTCTTTTCAACCAAAACAACTCCATACATATGACTGCAACTGTAAATTGCAAGTTGTCAAATGACTTCACTAATACAGGAGTTTTCCTCCTTGACACAACCCTAGCCACAAAACCAGCAAAGGAAGAGACAGCCGTGGATAACCAGGCTTACCCGGAGGAGCCTGCGTAAATTGATAAGGCCATGGACACCTTCAAGAGCCGCGTGACCTGCACATTGACGAATGCCGAGGATATTAATCATCATATTAAGTGCAGAGAATGGAAACAAAAACGTAAATCTATTTGAATGATTATAAAACTTAAAAAAAAACTGTAAAAAAAATATGGTGCATCTTACCGGGACATGGAGGAAAGTAACAGTAGACAACCAGTAGCCACAGGCTAAATAATTATAGAAACCCCATCATCTTCGTCAGAAAGGTAATTAAACAAAACTTATATAACAGCTGAGACAAGGTAATAGTTCCCGACGAAACCCTCACGCTGGCATGGAACCAGACTTGAAGCACACCCAAAACCCAAATGCATCACCTCTCATATAACTTAAAGACCGTAGCAAACCCTGTCTGCTAGGCACACCAGCGAATTGAAGGACTGTAAGTAGCTGGTTTTAAAAAAAACAATGACGGAGCAACGAGACCACAAAATAAGGAAAACCGTAGCCAAATCTATCAACAGAGCCGAGGAGGTATTCTACTTCAGAATGAAACCCACGAGACCAGACCCCAACACGTTGCACTCAGTTACAGTGTTCTCATTACAAAAACTCAGACAGGGAGGGTTTCATTCTCAGGACCCGAGCCCGAAGGCAAATACAACAACCTGATAGGGTTTTGATCAGCATTTTATATATTGCCAACCGCTTGGAGGAGAAGCAACCACGTAGTCCCAAATATATCAACGTAGTATGGGTCGAGACTATATAGTTCAACTGCAACCCAAATCATTGCACATCGAATCCAAAATCATTATATAAGTAAGTCAAATGTAAAAGACAACATATGATATACAATCATTAGCATATAGTGTATGCTTGCAATCGAACCTTCACGGAATACCAAGGTACGTGCTATGTATAAACCCTACAACAATACAAAGGAGGTATGGTCAACTTCAACCATAGAGTTTACATATCCAAGTGTGATAAATATAACCTATACACTATAGGTAGTATAAAGCTTGCCATCGTATGGGGACAACATGTTGTGGAAAAACATTAAGTTACATGAGATTTATAAATTAAAATCAATCCTAGATTTATGCCATGAGCATAATACATTCCATGATTTTGTAAGCAGTAATGTAGTCAACTTCAAAGGAAGATGCCGTGTTACTTAACGCCTGGAAATATTATCATATCTATTTGACATTTATACAAAATTGCTATCATACACACTCCTCGTGTTTGTTACCAATACTACTGTAACAGTAAACAATATTTGAATAATAAATCTCTATTAATAAGATGATTGAAATAGAGCTTCATCTACAGGTTCCCATCGTGAAGGTAGTTAAAATCCATGCACAGTCATGTGACAGAAATAAACTTTAAAGTTGACATTAAACCTTGCAGTATAGTCGAATATAATGGAATAATGCTAGAGGCGTCACTCTTGCACTTACGATTATTATTACATGGACAAACAGTAAATCATAGGTATTTAAACGACAATAAGTCACTTGGTGCTATGTCGCCTTACGTAGATGATAATTTATAATACAAACTATTGTTCCATTGATAAATTACAGTAGTAATATAGCATAATATTCATAAAACAATAATTATAACTGGACTGTGTAATCTATTGCAGAACATGGTGACGCTGTCTGCATAAGAATTATCATGACGATCTTTTAAGTTTTAAGTACAGGAAATATTGATACTCACCAAGTTCAACCAACGGGATCCTTACTTCATTGACGTACCTGAGAGACAAAAGACGACATATGCATTAGCTCGTAAGCTAAGTAAGCCAGTCAACTACGACTAGCTCTTCCCTTGCGGCTCAAAAACAAAACAATCATAAATTACAATCACCAAAATCAAAGTTTTTAATAAGATAGAGTCTTTCAACAGATTATGTATGTTATTTAATTTAAAACAAATCAGAAAACTACCTAGTTAACATTTATTGTTGTAAATAAAAATTTTTAAATTTTTCGGAAATTTCGGGTTTTGACATCAAGTGTGTCATCATGAACCTCCGTCATCTTGCATGGATGCTGAGCCATAGTAATTATGCTCTAACTTGACTCCCGCGTGCTAAATGTCGGTCCGAGTGATTCTTGTCATGTCTCCGAATTTTTGTCACTATTATTATTATATATATTTTTCATGCGACTCATTTCTCAATTGCTATGTGCCCTGTTATGGCGATAGGGTTTCAGTGGATTCTCGTTTATTAGATTTGTCAACAATGTCCCATCTAGCCTTTGTAACTGCACCGCACCTCCGTTAGTAACAAAATTTATTATGTAGGGACCCATCCAATGCATTTGCAGCTTACTTGGATGCTTTGCAAACTTACTGTCATATAATAGGACCATGTCTCCTCATTGGAAGTGCTTTGCTTTCATGTGTCAATCATGCCAAACCTTCTGTCGATCCTTTTCTACCTTCTGATGGAATCCTGCAATGAACTGATCCTCATCAAACTGTACCGGTTGTGCCAATCATTCTTGAGTTGCTCCATTGTCGCTCATTCCTGTGGCTGCTGCGATGCGCATACTTGGAAAGATATATTCCATTGGAATTACCACTTCTTGTCCATAAACTAACTTGAACGTAGTCGGTCCTGTCAATCATTTGCAAGTTGTTTTGTAATCCCACGGTATCGTTGGAATCTTCAAATCCCAATCGTCACGGTTTTTGTTGCACACCTTTGTGAGTGAATGCTCCAATATTTTGTTGAATGCTTTAACTGTGTCGTTAGCTTGTCGGTGATATGGGGTACTCTTCCTGTGTTTAATTTGAATTTCCTCCATCATCACCATGATCATTTGATTGACGAAATGAGTACCCTGGTCGCTCATCAGTATCTTTGGGAACCCAAACCTGGTGACCACGTTATCGAAGAGAAACCTTGCTGTAGTCGCAACCATGCAATCCTTCACTGGTGTGGCTTCTGCCCATTGCATCAAATAATATGTCACAGTAATTATGTAGCGTGACCCTATTCTTTTTCCTGGTGGGTTGATAGGTCCCACAAAGTTGAATGCCCACTTGTCGAAAGCCTACAGTTTCAATTGAGGTACTAATAACATTTCATCCCTTCGTGACGGTTTCCCAATTCTTTAACATACGCCGCATCTTTTTGCGTAGTCCGCAGCATCTCCATGCATCGTCGGCCACCATAGTCCAGCTCGAAGTATCTTTCTAGCAGTGGCACGTCCTCCATAGTGTCCTCCTGCGATCCCATCGTGAGCTTCTGCTAAGATCCTTTCTTGTTCGTGCAGAAGGACATATCGTCGAAGTATTTCGTCTGGTCCCATATTATATAGTTTCCCTGCAATCGGTTGGAAATCTACAGCTCGGACAACTAATTGTTTCTTTTGATTGGTAGTAAATTCCTCCGGTGCCTTCCCTGTCGCCAAAAATTGGATAATTTGCTCGTAGTGGTCATCGACCATTCCAACCCTTACTAACTGAGCATCGGGCAATCCTTCGTCAATATTTCTTGGTTCTTCTCCTGATTCTATCGGCGACAGTTGATCTGGTCCCACATTCAGTCGCCCAGGTTTAACAATAATCTCGAAATCAAATTCTTGGAAGAGCAATAGCCATCGACAGATTCCCCCCCCCAACACAGGCTTGTTCATTAGGTATTTGAGTGTTGAATGATCAGTGAACATTTTAAAGTGTATAGATAATGTCGAAACTTCTGTAAGGCGTAGACCATCGCCAAACCTTCCCTTTTCATCGTTGTATAGTTTTTCTCTGTAGTAGACAGTTTCCTACTTGCGAATGCGATCGGGTGGTCGATCGCTCCTTCTCCTATTTTGGGACAATATTACTCCTAGTGCGACTGATGATGTGTCAACATGAACATGGAATTCCTTCATCCAATTGGGAAACACTAGTATTGGTGCTCCGACCATCTTCGCTTTCAGTATATCAAGGCTCTTTTGGCATTCTTCATTCCACTCGAACTTGGAATCCTTCTTCAACAGTTTTTCCATCAGTGCCATGATCATTGCATAGCCTCTTATAAACTTCCTATAGTATCCTGTGTGTCCTAACATCGCTCTTAATTGTTTGACTTTCATCAGTGGGGGTAGGTCGACGATAATCGTGATCTTTGCATGGTCAACCAACATTCCTTCCCTGTATACAATGTGTCCCAATAGAATCCCAAACAGAGCGCAGAAAATGCACTTCTTCAGGTTTAGTGAAATATGGTGTTGTCGACATATTTCCAGCATCAACCTCAGGTTCGCAACATGATCCTTAACCAACCTGTATACTATCCAATCATCCATGTATACTGCAAGAAATTTATGGATGAAATCCTTGAATGCAAAAATCACCAGTCTTGAAAATATTGCTGGCGCATTTTTCAGGCCGAATGGAATCACTCTATATTGAAAACATCCCCATTCTGTGACAAATGTTGTTTTGTCTGATCCTCCTTTGCAATTTTTATCTGTTGGTATCCTGAGAAGCCATCTGTGAATGAGTATATTTCCTGACCTCCAACACCTTCTAACACTTCATCCGTGAGCAGTGTTGGGAATGGATCATGTAAACATGTGTCATTCATCTTTCTTAAATCGACACAGATCCTGACTTATCTTTGTTATCTTGGACCACCAACAGACTGATCCACTCAGATTCCTCCACTGGTTCTATAATTCTTGCATCCAACATTCTCTCAATTTTGGCTTTCACACGCTCCTTGTACCTCGAATTCAACCTATAAGGTCGCTTCTTTACTGGCTTTGCATAAGGTTTCAGTGGGATCTTCATCTCACCTAGGTCCCCAGAAATGCCTTTCATCTCTAAAAATTTCATTGGGAACAGGTCCTGGAACTCGTGTAATAGGTTGTTCATCTTGGCAATGGTCGAGTCATCCCAATAATCTCTGATTGTCGTGAAATTTGGATTCTCCTCCGACCCAATGTTCACTTTCTTGATTCACAATGGCTGCTGAAACTTGTCGAAGGGCATATCTGGTGCTTCGACATTGTGACTTCCTTCTAATTCTGGTATATACGTAGCCTGTAGATCATCCTCATCGACTGGTTCTCCTGTTATGTTGTAGCATTCCATCGGCACTTTCGGTGTCGCAGTCCACTGAAGCCCCATAGGTTTTTCTGTCAGAACTGCTTCCAGTACTTTCTCACGGACTTCCTGTAATACACTATGGATGAAGGGGTTTTCGTTGGAGAAATTGAAGGTTTGTCTAAAACCAATAGTCAGCTCTTCCCATGTGGTTGTTCCATGCCGTAACTCTATTGCAATATACCAAATTCACGGTACTTCATCCAGTGTGTGAATGAATGCGTGGACCCATTCCTATTTCAATCTTGTTCCCCATTTTTTTTTACATTCATTCAAATGCTCCTTTGGATCTCCTCTGCCATTGTACTTCCTTCCGCAATATCCTTCAGTGTCGCCAAACCTAATGATCCGGGTCGTGTCAAGGAAGCGCGAGTGTTATAGGTCAAAATTGCACCTCTCCGTCTGTGATCACCTTGAGCTGCTGATCACACAAAAGGACAACTTGGATGGAGGAGCATGTTGACCTTGGTCCATATGACAACTCATCCTATTTCCTGAAAATACTGGAAAACATACAAAATATCATTTTGAGGTATGAGCGCTACTCCACTTAGATAGACTAGCGCCCATACGTGACTCCAGTGTATAATAGTAGCGCCCATACGCTACTCCTTCTTATCAAAGTAGCGCTCGACATTTAAAACTGAATGAGCGCTAGTTGTTAAACAATAGGGTAGCGCCCTATACGCTACTCCACTGAGTAATAGTCGCATATATCTTAAAAGATGATTAAAAAATATATTAATTCATCGAGGAGGATTAGTTGATGGCAGTTTCATTAACTTCCCCAACTTCCTCCATAACTACATCTCGACTTGAACTGCTTCTTTGAACCTATAAATACCAAGAAGGTTAAAGGAGCAAGGTTACAAAAGTTACAACAAATGATTGCTACAAAAGCTAGAGGATGAGTTAATGGAGAAACTTTAGGACATTGGAGAAGTTGTTACAGAAGACATTCAAACCAGAGCAGAGCCAGAGCCCAGAATCTAGTTGCAGGAGCCTACTTCATTATCAGGTATATTTGTACTGCATTCTAATCTTGACAAATAAAGGTTGAAGTGTTTCCTTGTTCCAATCTGGATGTGTTATGAAATGGCATTTTAAGTTGGATTTATTTTGGTCAATGTTGAATATTAAACATAATTTTTGTTTATTTCATGCTTTATATGTTGTTACAGAAGACATTCAAACCAGAGCAGAGCCAGAGCCCAGAATCTAGTTGCAGGAGCCTGCTTCATTATCAGGTATATTTGTACTGCATTCTAATCTTGGCAAATAAAGGTTGAAGTGTTTCCTTGTTCCAATATGGATGTGTTACGAAATGGCATTTTAAGTTGGATTTATTTTGGTCAATGTTGAATATTAAACATAATTTTTGTTTATTTCATGCTTTATATGTTGCCCAAAATGTTTGAGGAAGGTATTGTTGTTGCAGGTTTGCTGAAGGAAAAGTAGATTTGGAAACTGGACACGGGATCGAGTCAAGGCTAGGATCAGACTCCGGTAAAAAGGTGTGTTCTCTAAATATACAACCTATTTCTTTTGTAAATGCCTCTGTAATAACATTAATGCACTTACCTGTCACCCCAACCAAGTTGATAGTTTAGTTTCCTGACTATAGGGTAGAAATATCCGCCAACAACGAGGAGGAAAACAGTTTGACTAAATGATTGGATATGTTATGGCGGAAGCTTAATAAACAGAATGAGAAAAACAGGATTATGCAATACTACACAAATACAAATGCGCACAGACAATATGCAGGAATGCGAACTGTTCTTCTATTACTTCTAATAAGATTGAAAAAATGATATGTGTTACAATGTTATACATGCTTATATAGAAGTCTGAGATGCTTGGGTGCCTTCCCGTTACGTTCTGTTACAAAGAAGAAGTTAGAACGGTTCAACTGTTCAACCGTTACAGTCGACTGGAAGACAAAGAGATAGTCTGTCGAAGTTCGATAGTCGCTGGTTGCATGTTGACGTTGCATGCCGATGTCGCGAACTACAAGATTATAGAACATGTCGAAGGTATGGAACATGTCACAGTATGTCAAAGTTGAGACTCATCGGAGTTGTGTCGAAATCGAAAACCTGTCGAAGTGCTGAATTTGTTGAAGTCATGTCACATCGAAACTTGTCGAAGTTGTATCAATAGCTATGACTGGTCGAATATGTGTCGAAGTTAGCATCCGACAAAAAATTCCAACTGCGATGTGGATCAGACCTCCTTCCTTAAGAAACAATGGACCCCATTGTTAAGTTTCTCGTGAAGGTGAGGAAACTTGTCGGTCACTTTAGTAGCAGAGTACCACTTTCCTTAAGATGGGATTTGCCAATTTTGGCAACCTGAAACAAGGAATTGTGTTTGTCCTTGTAAGGCGTATCAGTCGTTCCACAATGGTATCGCAAGGAAGAGGCTCCTAAACATCTAGATGGATGTCTTCGGGTGCTACTGTAGGGATTTCATTCTGTTCCAACAAAGGTGCATGGTATGGTTGAAGTAGATCCACATTGAAGATTGGATGCAAACCCAGGAAAGAAGGAATGTCTAGTTGAAAAGTGTTTTCGCCAATCTGTCGAAGAATACTCTATGGACCATTTCGCAAAGGTTTTAACTTCTTGAAAGGACCAATGAAGCTCTCCTTCTTAAGATGTAGCCAGACCTTATCCCCAATGCAAAATGTATGAGGAATGCAATGCTTGTCGTTTCGGGCCTTATCTTTCTCGTTTGCTTTGTGCAACATATCATGTGCTTATCGCTGAATGTTGCGAATCTGTTCTTGAAACTTGACTGCTTTATCAACTTCTCGCTAGCTACGGTCTGAGTTGGAGTTCAGCTGTGTCGAGGAGCTGATCAAGTCGATAGGTGCTGGTGGTTGAAATCCCTAACAAATCTCAAATGGACTCTTTCCTATAGAGCTGTGCTGAGCACGATTGTAGTTGTGCTGTATGTATGGAAGACTATCATCCCATGTGTGTCGATGCTAGTGATTGTACATGCGAAGCAGTTGTACTACCAAGCAATTCACAACTTCTGTCTGTCCGTCGGTATGAGGATGGAAATCTATCGACAATGAGAGTCGTGTGTCCAGCTATTGCCAGAGTGTCTTCCAAAAGATGCTAACAAATCTGGCATCTCGGTCGGAAATGATGGTTGTGGGTAAACCAAAGTGTTTCCAAACAGGTGTAAAGAAGAGATGAGTGGTCTGTTGCGCTGTTGTGGTCTTCTTACACGGTATGAGAATGGCCATCTTGGAAAATCGGTCGACTACTACTAATATCGTGTCATGTTGATGTCTGGTAGTAGGATAACCCGTCAAGTAGTCCATAGAAATAGATTCCCATGGTCAACTAGGAACTGGAAAAGGTGTGTACAATCCCTATTGTCGATTAGGAAACTTAGCAATGGCACAAACCACGCATAATCGAATGTACTTGTTGACGTCAGATTTAAGTGTAGGACAGAAGAAATACTTCTGCAGAATAACAAGTGTCTTTGCTACTCCAAAGCGTCTTCCATTCTTGCTGTAGTGTGTGTCCCAAATGAGCTGCTGTCATTGCTCTCCGGTCGGTACACAAAGCTGTCCAAGCTTGTATAGCAAAGTGTCTTTCAGGAAGTAGTCAGAGTCGAAGGTCGATGACTTGTTAGTCTGTAACTGTCGGTAGAATGCTGAGAAGTCGTTGTCTTCCTTGTACAACTGCTGCCAAGTGGTCATGTCGTAACCCTGCATACTCATCACTGTCAAAAGGAGAGTAATGGGTGGTCAACTGAGGCAATCTGCATTGGCATTAGCCTTTCCTTTTCGATACTTAATCACCAACTGAAATTGTTGTAGGTAATTAATCCACTTGATTTGTTGGTTTTTCTACAACTTTGATTGTGTCGGAGCGAACTGTAGAGGATTGTGATCAGTAAGAATGACCATTTCCTTGCCAAGGATGTAATGCCTCCATTGCTTGAGAGCTTGCACAATGGCGTACAGTTCTTTTTGGTACATCAATTATCTCCTAACTATGTCATTAAAAGTCTCGGAATGAAAAGCGACTGGGTGACCAAACTAAGTGATCACTGCACCCAAGGCATAGTCCGATGCATCCGTCTCAATCTTAAAGGGCTGATGCAAATCAGGTAACACAAGTACCGGTGCAGTGCAGAGCCTGTGTTTGAGTTGTTCAAAAGATGCTTGATGTGTTTCTGTCCATTGGAAGACAGTTTTACCATTTCCCTTCGTCGACTGATTCAAGGGGCAGGCTATGTGACTGAAGCCGAGTATGAATCGTCGATAGAAATTCGCCAAACCAAGAAAACTTCTTAGTTCTTGAATGCTTCTAGGAATGGTCCAATCTTTGAGGATTTGTACTTTGTCTAGATCGATGTGAATGCTTGCAGAGTCAATCACATACCCCAAATATTTGATGATGGTCATTGCAAAAGAGCATTTGTCCATGTTCAAGTAGAGTTGATGTTGTTGGAGAGTGTCGAGGACTTGTCAAAGATGTCCGACATGTTCTTCCCATTATCAACTAAAAATCAATATGTCGTTGATATAGACAATAACCCATTTGCCGATGAAGGTCAGAGAAGGTTATCCATATGTCGCATGAAGGTCGCAGGTGCGTTGGTTAAGTCGAAAGGCATGACTAACCATTCGAACAATCCTTCCTTGGTCTTGAAAGCAGTTTTCCACACATCTGAGGGCTCGATTGGAATCTGATGGTATCCCGACTTGAGGTTGAGCTTAGTAAATAATTTAGCACCTTTTAGACAGTCAATAAGCTCGTCTATCCACAATAGAGGGTACTGATTCTTCACCGATATTTTGTTGAGAGCTCTGTAGTCGATGCATATGTGCCAAGTCCTGTATTTCTTTGGAACTAAGACGACTGGACTCCCACAAGGAGAGGAAATGGGTCGGATATGACCTTTGTCGATTAATTATTGGATTTGTCTATGAATCTCTTCATTTTTGAGAATGGATCTTCGGTAAACAGATGTGTTAGGCAAAGAAGAACTTGGAACAAGCTCAATGGAGATTTTTACCTAGCAATGTTGACGTACTCCGACTGGAGCTTGAAAGAGGTTTTGGTACTCATCAAGAATATAATCGATTTGCTGCTTCTGTCAGGAGCTGCATTGGTCGGTGACTCGATTAGTTGTTGCAGTCTTCTTAGAATGTTGCAGCTTGATCATGATTAGTGAAAAATTTTGAGCATGATTGATGAGCATCTTTGTCTGTATGGCAGATATCAGTGAAACCATTGGTGTGGGTTGACGCTCTGGTATGTTGAACCATCGATTTCAGATTCTGACAATCACCTTTTGAGGCCGTGACTGATAACTTCCATGTCTATCCCAGAGGTAAGGTTTCCAAAACAGGACGTCAGCTATGGAGAGTGGTGCCACGTCACAGGGTACTTCATCTTCAAAAGCCTTTATGAAGTAGGCGAGTTTGCATTGTCGAGTGATTCGTAGTTCTTTTCCATCCTTCATCCAACCGATGTTGTAAGGTTGAGGATGCGGAGTGGTAACAAGACCTAATTTCTTCACCAACTCTTCATAAACGAAGTTCTTTTGGCTCCCGTTTTCCATGATCAGATGCAATGGGTTTCTCTGGACCCATATCTGTGTATGGAACAGGCACTCTCGTTCCTCGTCGAAAATAGTCGAGGCTGCTCGCGTTGTCGAGGTCAAAAGTTTCGTTGTGTCTGGATCCGATTCTTCCACCGTCTTGTCAAATGCGTCGGAGGTGGACACTTTTGTCAAAAATGTCTTCCGAGCTTTGCATTCAGACGTATCATGCCAAGATGAGTGGTGGTAATCGCACCATTTTCCGATCGATGGTTGTTTGCTACATTCCCTCTTGTGAAAAGGCTTCTTTCCACTGTCAGGATTTGGCGCTATTGGCTGCGAAGATCTCGACTTGTCGAAGTAGGATGATGTCTTCTTGTCAGGTGGTCTTCCCGATGTTGGATTTGTCGCAAAGCATGCTTTTCCTTTCTGTTTGGTTTCCAATTTGCTGGCATAGTGGAAAGCATCTGCAAGCGTATTGACACTAAAAAAATCCATCTCCTGCTGAATGTACTAAGACAATCCGCTGGTATATTTTAGAACAAGAAATTTTTCTTCTTCTTGGATGCCAAGTCTTTCCATAAGTCAGTAGAACTTGTCGGTGTAACTCTGTATTGATTGATCTTTCCATTGCCTTAGCTGCTGCCACTTCTTATACTGCTGCTCAAGGTATTTCGGCGGGTAAAATTCCTTCCGGATGTGTTCAACGAAGTTATCCCAAGTGTTGATGGGGTCTCCGCTTTTCTCCATCTTTGTCAAGAGGTTCTCCCACCAGCAGTGAGCGGAGGTGGACATCTTTAAGGACGCAATGGTGACTTTTTCAGCTTTTAGAGAGTTGATTTACAATGTAATAGGATTCCAATTGTTGCACCCAATTGTCGACGGATTCTGCATCAATCTTACCTTCAAGATTCGATATGTCGAGATTCATTTGCACTTTGAAGGGGTTGATTTTATTGGAGTGAGTTCTCATCGAGGATCCTCCAGATGTCGAAGCGAATTGCAAGAGAATCTCATTGAACTGGGCGAACATTTCAGTTCGTTGTTGAGCCAGAGCTTGCTCAATAAGCTGTGTTGTCTCGTCGGCTGCATGTCTATTATCTATTTCTTCTGTCATTTCTGGAGATCGCGTCTGCTTGGATTGCTAAGATTGCGAGCGAGTTTGAACCGGCATAAGTCAGGTAACTTCAAGAGAAGTGTATATGCAAGACTTAAGCATGAACAAAACTGAGTGCGCTCTAATACCAATGATCCGAGTCGTGTCCAGGAAGCACGACGAGGACAACAGTTCGACTGAATGAGTCAGCTCTGTTATGGTGGAAGCTTAATAAAAAAAATGAGCAAAATAGGATTATGTAGTACTACACAAACACAAATGCGCACAGACAATATGCAGGAATGCGAACTGTTCTTCTATTACTTCTGATAATATTGAAAAACTGATATATGTTACAATGTTATACATGCTTATATAGAATTCTGAGATGCTTGTGATCCTTCCCGTTACGTTCAGTTACAAAGAAGAAGTTAGAACGGTTTAACTGTTCAACCGTTACAGTCGACTAGAAGATAGAGAGACAGTCTGTTGAAGTTCGACAGTCGCTAGTCGCATGTCGATGTTGCGAACTGTAAGATTGTAGAACATGTCGAGGTATGGAACGTGTCGTAGTATGTCGAAGCCGAGGCTCGTCGAAGTTGTGTTGAAATTGAAAACCTGTCGAAGTGCTAAAGTTGTCAAAGTCATGTCGTGTCGAAACTTGTCGAAGTTGTATCAACAGCGATGACTGGTCGAAGATTTGTCAAAGTTAGCATCCGACAACAAATTCCAACTGCGATGTGGATCACCTAACCTCTATTAGGTGTTGACATAATCTCCAGTTTGTTATTGTTAACTTGTGCATCGCCCACCATCGCGCTGGTGTAGCCTTCATGGATTCCTCCAAGGCCAGTAGTGGCTGTGGTTCTGCCACTTTTTCTTCGAACTCAGTGATAAATGTAGTCAATTTGGGAAATCCCTAGTATGTCGGCAGTTCGCACACTTCTGTAGCTACCCACCTTAGTGACTGGGTGATCCTTGTACACCTTTGAAATTATACTTCATGTAGCCGATTTTGCCAATTTTCAAGTTCTTTGTCCGAATATGACGACGCCGAGCTGACGCTGCACCATCCTAACTCTCCATCTGCAGTAGGATTGGCGTAGTCTTCTGATATGGTGTAGACACTATCCCACCCTTCAGTCAATTCATCCCTTGTCGGCTCAACATATTTCTTCCCTTCTGCTGGATCGAGAGGTGCGACTACCCTGATATCGTGGTTTCGAATGACATGGTTCATTTCTTGAAGTTGATGATGGCTTGATTCTCCATCGCCCAGTCTATCCCTAACAACACTAGATAGGGGATTATGTTGTCAACAATCTCTATCACATCAAAATCTGCGTATGTTTTGAGTCCTTTTATCTCAACTGGGACCTGGCATAATCGACCTATCGGGGTGACCTTACTTTGATTCTCTAGGCACATTTGTACCGGGGACCATGCCAATTGTGGTTTCCACATCGTTTCCCAGGTTTTTTTCGTTAGAATGTTTACATCTGATCCCAAGTCTTAGATAATGGAGTCTACATCTAATGCTTCGATTTGTGTGGACATCCTCATTTCTCTTCATGTCTTCCTCTTATGTATTTGATTAACCATTCGATCCTATCATGCACCCTCCTATTGATGCAACAGGCTGGATATCTCTTCCAATGCGTCATGATATTTTTCCAACTCCAGGAAGCTCTCTAGGAAGGCTCTTAATGTGTTAGTCTTTTTCTGTGAATTCGTCATGTCGAATATCAATGGCATGTCATAGGTGAATTCTTTCTGGTGAAGAGGTGGTTGCCTCATCTGTCTCATTGCCTCCTGTGCTTTCAAGAAAATATCCCTTTATGCTTCCACATCAAATGTGACTTGTTTTCTCGTTGTCGTTCAGACACTTGACTGTGGCCTGTCTTCCCTTGTCGCAGCTCCTCCACATCTCACTACTCCAACAGTCGCAGTTCAACCTCTTACCTCTGCCAATATCTTCTGTACCGCTGGTGGCGGATTCTGGTTCTGATTTTGATTTGGTGGAGGTGGGGGTAGGTTCTTAGTTTTCCACTTCGCAATAAGCCGAGGACAGTCTTCGACACCATGGTCCGCAGTGCTGCAGTAAGTGCACTGTTGGGTTGGATTCGGGAAATCCATTTGGTAATGCCCCGACTGACCACAATTCTAACATATGATTGGTCCTTGACCTCATCCAGAAGCTCCTCCTCGGCCAGCACCGGTACCTCAACCTCCGTGGAACCCCCCTCTGAAGCCTCCTCTTAGTGGCCCGTATGGAGGGTACTGCGGTTGACCATACTACAATTGTTGGTATTGTGGTTGACCATACTGTGGTTGTTGATATTGCGGTTGTTGATATTGTGGTTGACCATACTGTGGTTGTTGATATTACGGTTGTTGATATTGTGGTTAACCATACTACGATTGATCATACCGAGGTTGTGGATTAAAGTGAGGATGCTACTAATTTATGCGGCTACTGTACCGGCAGTTGCTCATCTCCCTTCATGAAAAATGTATCCGCAGTCTGTTCTTGGAGTACTTCGTAAACCCTACAATATTTTTCTTCATGGCCAACTGTTCGATAGAATTTGCAATACAAATTAACTAGCTTTGACACCATCTTCTGTAGGTACACGCATTCTTCTGGTCGATGTGCTCTCGTCTGACGGAAGTGACACCAAGGCATCCCTCCCTGACTGAGGGGATTCGGTGCACCCGATTGTAAATACTCCCAAAATTCTGGGCACTGATCCTTGTGATGTCCTTATGTTTTGCATCTACTGCACCATATGTCTTCGCGGAATTCTTTTCCCTTCTTAATATCTTGTAGTTGGATCATCAAATTTTCTAGTTGTGCTTGTATCTGGTCCATGCCTATACCTATTTCGTTGATCGATGAAGCCTCTAGCTTCATTGCAATCTCCAGGGCTTCTTCCTGGGATGTTAATTTCTATTGCATCAGTGGTCCTCGGATGTGTGGCACCAATCCTGCGATGAACCACTCTTTATGCTGCATGTCGCTCATCCCGAAACTCACCTTTGCAATTAACGTCTTATTTCATTGGTCGAATTCCCACACTGATTTGTTTGGAAACTGCTTGATTTCCTTCAACTCTATGATGTACTGCGACTTAGATTTTGGTTTTCTAAATTCATCAATTAGTCCCACCATGATCTGTTGCAGTGTTGTATCTAGATTTCCTATTGGTACCTTAGTAAATTTTATAAACCAGTATAGCGCACGGCCCCTGAACGTCGTCGCTAGTTGTCCCTTTTTGATATCTTCGTCCTAGACCTGCTTCACAGTCCATACCACTTCACATAAAAACCAATACTATTCGGGATCCTCGATCCCGTTACCCTGGAAAATTAGAATTTTTACGTCGTCACCTTCCATTCTTGCACTCCTACTGTTATTATTTACCAATCCACTACTCTTACCGATGTTCTGACATGTAGGACAACCCTGCAAACAACTTGTATTTCTTCCTACAAAGTTTTGGGTAGTGCGCGGGGTTGAAGGTATGTTGTAGCTTTGGGTCTGTCCCTCTTCGGCTTTTGGGGTAGCCTGGTCACCTTCTTTGTCGCAATAAGGTTGCTTCGTCCCTTGTGGTCCTGTTTCACAGTTTTTTGTTCCGGTCTCCTCAGGAGACTCTCTCTCAGTCCTCCTCTCCTTCTCTGGTCGCCAGAATATCGCCCCACTTCTCAAGGTACCACAATCTTCCTCAGTCTCCCTTAGAAATTCGTTGTCGCTCATGTCCATCTAGCCCACATATTTCTATCAGAACCGCATTCACACGGTACCCACAACCTCCACTCATTGATCCCTACTTGTCGGAATTCATCTTTAGTATACCCTTTTTTCATACAAGCATCTTAATCCACAACTTCAGCGATAGTAGAAATCTCCCTCTATGTCCTTTGAAAAATTTTCTTTCTATGTCGCTGTATGATTTGATTGTGTCAATGGAAAAATATGTGATGTATCCCTCTAGGATACTGTCTACCCAAAAGTGGACAGCCCTTGATACCTTATTGTCGACCCATTTTAACTGTTGGATCAGTTTTGGAGTCCAATGGTCAGGTTCACCTCCTTGGAAATTTTTCTTTTGAAATGTCAGTTGCTCCAGCCACTCGTGCAGCAATACTGGAAATTCGCAGAAAAATACCTCGTGAATATCAGAATGGATATGTTTTTGCAACCAGTTACTTGTTGTATTCCTAGGGTTCCGACTTTCTCCTTCCGCGAATTCCTGTATCTTTATATCGAACCAATCCTCAATCTCTGGTTTCGTCGGATGCCACAGCATGTCCTCTTCTTTCTTCTTCAAGGTCCCGACAATGAAACCATTTGTTGACATAGTTATGTCCACAGGGGTTCACTTCGCACTGCCATCAACAAAAACCAACCAGACACCCTTAAGCACCGGCCCATAAAGGTTTTACCCTTTCCAGCAACACCCACGGAGCAAGTGAAGTATCACCTGAGATGATTAAGGGGGATGCAAGAACCAAGATTCCACAGTAGGGGAGGACATGCATCTATTCTTACTCTATTGCTACAGAAACCAGATATTTATCTTCGCATCATTCTTAACAATTCAAACATACATTCATCATTCACATTATCAATGTGTAGTCAGCATTCACACTAACATGGTATAATTGGTGATCGTATCAACAGAAATTACAGAGCAACAGAACTTAAGCATAACACAATATTTAGGTCACATTCATCATTAAACACAAATAGAAATACCATAAAGAGACATATATGAACATCTTCATGCATTAACTCATCAAAAACCTATGGTACAACCTTCGCAGGGACAATTCCAAACAACTTATCGCGGATCCATACAAAACTTGCCGAAGGAAGAGAAAAACATTACACAATTCATCTGCCCGTCAATTGATCAAATGATTCCCTTAGGCTTACAATCATAGTCCTATTTATAGGCAACTAAGGCGGTTATACAATGGTCCAACTGACCCATTCTAACTAACTAAACTAATCGTGTTCTTTTGCCATCTCCTTGTTCTCCGCGAATGGTCCTTTCTTCCGCAGATGGTCCTTCTCGTCGCTGTCGGCTTCCGCAATTCATGTGGTCTAACCCCATGCCAATAGATGGGAATGAAAGCTATCCTTTTCGCTCCATGCCTTTTTCTCTTCCCCTTTGCATCCATCGGCTTCTCTCCCACCTGATCATTTGGCTCTGGCTGGAATACCATCCCCCCGCAATAACTCGGCTCTAGCCTGGGATTCTCCCTGCACTAAACTCATCATGGTTCACTCCAAGAAAACATACAGGAAGACCTCCACCGACCCTCATCGCTCTCACATGCCCCGAGTTCTACGAGATCATGACTCTATTTGTTCCTACTATGTGGGTAAAGTTTCATCTTCAATTAAATGCCACATTCAAAGTTTGCAAAATCAAATTCAAGGTAATATAATATGCCCTACTCTAGACCAGCTCTCTATGGAACTGGGGTGTCTAGTAGAAGGCACAGGCTCAAATCACACTAGGGAAATGTGTTAACAAAAGACTCTGAATTTAATCTAGTACAACAATACAATGCTTGGCTTAGCTCTCAAGGACTGCATGGAGGGAATTCTTATGGAAAACAATTAGGGTCTCATCCTGGAAAACCACTTGGATAGGAATTAAGGATGGATTTTCCACATGGCCAAAACCTAGATGGAATTCGATGCCAAGATGAACACCCTTGATCGAGAGCTCACTGGAAAAAAATTTAGACATCCCAAGGAGATTCCAGTGGATTTTCGACTCATCTTTTGGTGTCACCGTGGTCACCCCAATCCCTGTCAATCTAGAAATCTCGCTGGCATGGCTATTGATGAAGAAAAACAAAAGCAAAGCATCCCTCCTGTGATTATTGTTCCATATGAAGACTATTTTTTCCTTGCACCAGATTGTTTTCCAAGTTTTGATTCCATCTTTATTTCAATGGTCAATAGATGCTTTTGTTTCAGTTAATAGTTAATTTCCGGTTATAAATCCCGGCCAGTGGGAGCTAATTTGAACCTTAGTACTCTATTTTTTTTTCAGTCTCTTAAACAATCCATCAGTGGTTATATAAATAGTATGGGAGTTTTTCCACGGTTTCAAGCTACGCGATTGTGACTGGTTCATGACTTGCTTGTTTTCATTGTACTTCTTGATTATAATATAATGGAATAAATTTTTTATAAAAAAGTATTTATTATAACAAATTATATATATATAAGTGATTATTTACCTTTTTGAAGACTCCATAAACCAAAGTTGATCTCAGTATATATTAATCATCATCATCATCATTTTTAAAATTTTAACATTACTATAATTATAATTTTAGTTATCGTGTGTTTAAAATTTTATATTAAATATGTAGAAAAAATAGTAGTAAATTTAAATAATTATGAACTATTTTAAATAAAATATGATATAAATTTACAATATTATTATATTATAATGAATTGATGGTGGTGGTGGTCATGGTTATTAACATATATTGAGATCAACTTTGGTTTGTAGGATCTTCAAAAAGGTAAGGAATCACTTAGTTTTGTTTAAAATTTCATTTATTTACTTGAAAAGATTTAAGAGATACATTCCTAGATCATCATAATTGTGATGAGTTAAAAAATTAGGAACTCAAGGTTAGCATTGTAGAAAAAAATTTGAATTTGTGATATAATGTGGGTGTATGCAAGACATTCTAAGAACGTGATTTTCATCTTCAAACCTCTCCATGTGAAGAAGATGACAAATTATTTCATCCCACGACCTTTTAGGATTTGTCCAATGCCCTATTTCACTATGGGGTTTGTGATAATTTTTTCTTATTTTAACAATGTTGATTTTCTTATTTATGCTAGTTAAAAGAGAGAGATGCTTCCGATCTTCTAGATTATAATTGATCACATCTTTATAGTATCTTGATTTTCTCTTATCCTCAAATTCTTTATCACAACACAACTTCTCTTTAAATTTAGATGTAATGATGTTTGTAATATTATCACTATTCTGCATGGTGACATATTCCTCAACTCCCCAATGATTTAGCCAAGGCTTTGCATCTCTATTCCAACTTCGCTTAAGCTACAAGTGGTTTTGACTGGAGTTTGAAGAAATCTTAGGAAGCCTCTTGCCATCCATGTTGCTTTTATTGTTCTTGTACATTAGGTACACAATCATGGTCATTCTCTCAATGGGAAGAGACTCACTTCTATGAGGAGGATATGACAGGGTGTATTGCCTTTAATTTTGATATTATAAGTTATAAAACACTTTTGGATTTTCTCTATCCTTCTCCACGATTCTTTAGAGATGTTGTGGCTGTTGTGAGGAAATTTATCCTATAACTAGGGATGAGGTCACCAACATACCAGGGGTTAAAAGAGAGACATCTAGGGTTTTGCAATAAGCAAAATAAACAAAGAGTTTGAAAGTTAGAAGGACATGTACCTTATTTATGGATTTTGATCTTATCTTTCTTCGCTCCTTTCTCTGCTTTCAATCTAGCCCAACTTTCCCAAGCTTAGACCTGCAAAACCAATAACCAAAACCTTCCTCAAATACTTTTGACAATAGTAAATATGAATTGAAAGTTAATAAAGAACATGAATCTAAAAAATCAACTTTCAATATAAAAACTAGCAATCTCTTCATTCAAACATGAAATTGAATCAGAATTAGGAAAGGAAAGGATGTCAAATCTCTATTGAATAGTAGAAGCAAGTACAATGTTACCTTATTTATGATTTGGCACATCGCGAAACCTTGATTCCAGATTTCCTGCTTCTCTTCTCCAAGAATCCCAACCATATCTCAGATGCATAAGGGTTTGCGAGAAACTAGGGCATAAATGGCAAGGAAAGAGAGTGATGATTCCTCCAGCATAACAATACTTGGGATAAGATTCCTCTTCATGTCCAATCTCTCTTTCTTTTATAGGAGAAGGAGATGGTTAGATTCGAGGAGGGAGTAGTTGTAACCAATAGGGTGGTTATCCCAACCTCCCAAACCACCTATATTTCAATATTTTTAATATTTTTTTAGAATTTTTAAGCCACACATGGGTGGAACAAAGGAAATCTACATGTTTGAGGAAAAATGCACTAAAAATGCAATTTTAAGGGCTTTTCTAAGGGTGTTTTGGTCTCCAAATGTGGTCGCAAGCTTCCTAATTGTTGGATAATCAATGAATAAGTTAAGGCCATATTATTAAGCATCAAATTAGGGCTATTCCATCCATAGTGTCCTTTTGTGTGAGTGATAGTAGCTTCATGAAGTGTCATCATGAACGAATCATCATGAGAGCATCATCATGTAAGCATCATCACGGACGAAGAAGTGTCGATTTGGGCTATAATAGATGCCCCCTAATGTATGAGGTTAGAAGGTAACATGATGGCCGAAATACATTATAAACAGATTGGGGTGAGGAGTTGAGAAACCCAAAAAATCCTAGAATCTCAGTTTCAACAAGGTTCCTGAAACATAAAAAGGATGTCAGACAAAATTATCCATGGGACATATATGTCCATGTACAAATGATCACCATAAAGATACAAGGCATATCCAATAGATTTATCACTGAAGTAATTATCATGGCTACGCAAAATACAAAGTGCCGCCATGTGAGATATATATGGGTCATGGCCACAAATGAACAAAATGGATCCATGCCCAACAATTGATCATAGCCACAGGAATACAAGGTGGATATGTGTCAAAACTAGAGATCATAGCCACACTGAACAAAGTGGATCTATGTCTCATCAAGAGCCAAAGGGAGTGTGGATCTATCTTGCAAACCTTGGGAAATAACAAAAGACGATATTACTATAGGCCCAAGGTATTCAATCCAAACTACCTAAAGGTACGAATGCTAACCATGTGAATAAATGAGCTGAAGTCGAGCATGGAGGAAACCATTCGATTGCTAGGCATTTATGTATACCATTAACAAATGTGAGGGATCCCACCGATAATTAAAATGGGCCCCAAGGTACCTAGTACATTCTAATAGGTGTTAATAAATGTTCTTGAATTCAAACACCTAAAGAATCCATCGAGTAAGATACATTGATGTATTTACATGTGATGAGGCTGAACAAGTCTTGAATGATTGTCATAGCAGAGCCTGTGGTGGCCACTTCTTTGGAATGGACACTGCCCAAAAGTTTATCCACGTCGAGTATTTCTGGCCCACACATTTTACTAATTGCATCACAATGGTCAAACATTGTCGGAATTGCCAACTTTTTTCCCCCAAATATAGGACCCCTCCGGACCCCCTCCATCCAATCATCACTGTTGGCCCTTTCTGCAAGTGAGCCATCGATTTTATGGAGTGTAACCCCCTTCAGCGAATGGCCATAAATACATCATTATGGCTGTCAACTATTTCACTAAATGGGCCGAGGCCAGGCCTACATTTAACTGTAAGGTCGAGACCGCTGCACGTTCCTTGTTTAACCATGTCATCACTCGGTTCAGGGTCCCCAAACAACTTGTATCCGACCATGGAAAACAATTCAAAGACACCGTTTGGAAAGAGTTGTCTATCTTCCTGAAGTTTTACCACCAGTATGCCTCATCCTACTACCCTCAAAGGAATGGCCAGGTTGAGGCCATTAACAAGATCTTGAAGACCATTCTTCAATGAATAGTAAACCAACACAAATCCAACTAACACTATATGCTCTTTCCTGCACTTTGGGATTACTGCACATCCACTAAGACTACCAGGGGATTTACCCATTTTAATTTGGTTCATGGTGTGGAGTCTGTCCTCCCCATTGAGTGTTAGATCCCCGCTCTACACATTGCCTTTGATCTCCTCCCGGACACCTCACCTCTGGAGCAACGCTTACTGCTATTGGAACAAGCTGACGAAGACCGATGAGCAACTTTACAGATCACCAAAGCTGCCAAACATTGATCCAAATCCAATTATGACAAACATGTCCACCCCTGTACCTTCCATGCGGGAGACCTCATGCTTGCTTATGACTAGGCTCATGACAAACAAGGCAAAGGAAAATTCAAATCCATGTGGCAAGGCCCTTACATTGTCCAAACCTGTCTCGGAAAGGGGGCATATATCCTTATCAATTCTGAAGGGAACCCCTTAGCCAACCCATGCAACGGGTTGTACCTCAAACGATTTTACCCTTAGCACTTTTCTGGACCCACAAGTCCGTGTTGAACAATTTTATTCCCTTTCTTGTTTTTAACTTTTTGCATTTATGAACCTCACATGTTTGCTTCCATGCATGACCACAGATGGATCCTGCTACACCACTCTATGTCAGTTTTCCGATGGTGCAAGTAGATGGTCTCCAAACCTCTCCTCCACAACTTGGGTATCGTATTCCCCTTCACACGAGTTGATCCACCTCGACGGAGTGTGCATAAGTGTTGCCACCAATAATTAGGCTGAGTACGATGTTGTGACCAATCTCCTGACCGCTGCTCTCCAATAGAGCATAACTCACCTTCATGTGTATCTATACTCCCAGCTTTTTGTGCCCAACTCAATAATTTTTACCAGGTATGGGATCCCTTCCTTTTTAGAAATTTCTTGCGCACAAAGCAACTGGTTAGACAATTTGAGTTCATTACATTCATCCATGTCCCACGAAATCAGAATAGTGTTGTAGACCAAATGGCTAATAATGTTCTAGAATGACATGTCAATCACAACATGTAGGAATTAAACCATAATCATGTACCACCACATCATCCACATGCATATATACATCATATAGGCACGCATAACCATAAAAAAACAAAAAGAGGACCATCATCATCATAAACTGCATCCACGTGCATATATATATATATAATAAAACTGTCATAGTGTTCCGGTCATAACATATATATCAATAAATTTAGGAGCCCAAACAAAATCCTCATCATAGAAATAACTGTTGAATGCAAAAAATTCCCCATGCTCATCGCATTGGGGGCCAGTTCCATCAAACTGCCTAATATGAGTCATCCCTGTCGTCGTCGTCCTCCTCCTCCTCCTCATCCTTCTCCTCCTCCTCTTCCTCCTCCTCCTGCTCTTCCTCCTCCTCCTACTCTTCCTCCTCCTCCTCCTCTTCCTCCTCCTCCTCCTCCTCCTCATCATCTTCCTCCTCCTCCTCTTCCTCCTCCTCCTGCTCTTCCTCCTCCTCCTCCTCTTCCTCATCCTCCTCCTCCTCCTCCTCCTCATCTGACTCAGTATCCTCCTCTACATCATCATAGGGGACATCACCCCACGCCATGGCCCTCACTTCCTCAACCGCCATCATGATCCTATGCATCACTGGCCTCCACTCCAGTGGAGCGTTATAACAAATATCAATCAGGTTCTAATCTAGATGCTGCCACCCATCATCGATCACCCCATCCAGTAGACGGTCGATCCCTATATGAAGTGTCTCCAGGGTTGTCAAAGCACTCTGCTGCTGACTATGTCTGCGCGTGGGAGAGTATACTCCCTCCACTCGGCCCCTTCGAGCCCAGTATCCTGCTGGAGGCCGCGGTCCCACATCTGCACACAAGAGCACGTCATCAGTGCTAGTATCATAAAAATCCTCTAGCTATCATATATTCTATCGAGTAGATACAACATGCTACTGAAAATTGAGTAGACACATACCATCCCATCCCCACGCCTGGCCAAGAGGTCATGGTAGCTCTGCATACCCCCTGTAGTCCATCCCTACATATGGTTATTCCTCGATAAGTAGTAGCAACTGCAGCCACTGTGTGAAAAACTCACGAGTGAAAAAGAGTCCCACCAGTCCTCCACCACTGTGAGTCATCATCTCACCCCACTGCCGTATCCGTGGCTCCGTTGGTCCACCATCATGCACTGCCCTGTGGGGTCTGAGCATCGGCACTTGCTCAAAGAAGAACGAGCATAAGAATGGAGGGAAACATAAATCCCCTTCTGTGCGGCTCACCTTGTTCAGCTCTCTCCGAACAACAGTCATATACATCTGCCCCCACCCGAAGTAGGTGCCTGATAATTCCTGCTCAACTAGCATCATCTGACCTCTAGAAACCCTGTGGGGGACCTTTGACCCCAATATCTGCACCACCAATGTCGCTATCGCCCGAGTCTCCAGCCTCTTAATGTCACAAATCAGTATAACATTTTCATGCACGTAAGCTGTGGTATAACAATGGCACTCTAGCAAGTCCTCCATTGACACATCACTGAGATTCCTTGGTTGGGTGTCTGCAATCATCCCCAACCGGGGTAGCCCCATCCGAAAATACACATTTGTGAGTGATATCTCTAGTCACTCCCCCAGTATCATGAATCCCCCCACATCAGCATCCCAAAAATCCACCAACTTGTTTAGCAACAAATTTGTTGAATGCATTGGGGACACCTTTGCGAACTTGAGCAAACAACACTATGCCAGTGTTTCCTGGACATCATCATCGTCAAAGATATCATCACGCAACCTCCCAAGATCTCGCTCTCGCCAGCTAACCCTCGACATCCTATTAACCACGAAAACAAGCCCCCATCAACAATATATAGATCCATGTCAGTCTCCTCTGGGTTTCCATACTCTAAAAAAGGTAAGAAGAATTCCCCAAAGCGTGTAGTTTTTCCCCATAGGCACACCTTGGAGCGCTCTTTTCTACTAAAAAAGCGTGCTCCTCGAGTGCACCTGTGGGGCCCACAGTTGCGCTGGGAGCACACTTTTCTCAGGGAAAGTCATGCTTCAGAGCGCCGCTCTGGGACTTACAGCTGCACCCCAATTGCGGGGCTATAATACCCAGATCCACGATCGAAGCGTACAATTTTCCTCGAAAATCACGCTTCAGCACTATGGTTCGTAGTTCACTTGGCACGACTCCCCGGTGGACCAAATCCAACTCAAAATGCATTAAAAACGTCAAAAACACTTAAATACTTACCTGCAAGTCATAGAACTGGACTTGACTGGGAAGATTGAAAGAAATTTGAATTTCCTCTTCTGGGCCCCTCCACACTTCTCCCAATTTTCACAGTGAAAATGACATGTGGTGGTGGGATCATTTTCTATTTATAGCCATTTTGACCTAATTTTTGCTTTGACCATTTCGGGGTCATATGACCACCATTTGCACTGCTGGATTCATATTTATGTGCCCATGATGATGCTTGAGATCATTTCTTGCTCTCACTCGAAAAAAATTAGGGCATTTTTTCCATGCCCCCCGCTGCCTCGATTTGCGTGCCACACAGGCCATAGTCGTTTTTTCCCGATTTTGACCATTTTGTCTATCGCGGCCTATTCACGAGCTCTCTACTCCCTCCATACTGCATTTATTGTGTTATTTTTCCACCATTCATCCACCCGCAAGGAGGCCCCGTCAATGTTCCCCCCCCACACTCTCTTGGTTCCCATGTTTGTCCCTTGATTGAACACCTCCTCCTTGCTTGGTTGTTACGTATGTTTGGTATATTTTAATCCATTTTTTGGGTCAGGAAACTCCGTTACGAAAAATGCACTTAGGGAGTTTTCGTTAAGCTCTTTTCTGACTCCTTAAAGAATGAAAAGATCACCGAGCAATATTGCTTCCTTTCATGCTCATTAAAGTACCTAAAAGGGCATCTATCTGGTATAAGTTTACCCCTTTTCTGGACCTGGTAGACTAACTATGAAAAAGGAATACTCTAGTCACATTGGCTAGAAGAGTTCTTCATTGCATAAGTTTTATGCTTGTTCGGGCCTTGGAGACTAACACATGAAAAAGAACCCCCTTGGAGTCTTCTTATTGCTTTCAGACTCTCTAAAATTGAAAGCAGCCACGAGCATTCACCATCCTGGGCTCGTATAAATCCACATGACGGTACCTTTTCACCATTTTAGAGTCTTCTTATCGCTTTCAGACTCCTTAAAGTTAAAAGCACCCACGATCTTGCATTGTCTTGGGCTCATACAAATCCACACGATAGTACCATTTTGAGCACACTTCTATCTCTTCTTTGAGCTCCTTAAACTATAAAGAAGGTCCAAATAGTGCCTCTCGGCGCCACGACAGATCATATTTAGTCCCACTATGATGGCATCATCCCCAGCTTGGTCTCCTTTGTTCAAATTATTATGAGATGTGTCACCCTTAGAGTCTTTTGATATCACTCATCAGTTCCCCCCTGAGTCTCCCCCATTGCATCCATGGTCCTTGATCCCTTAAGCTATGATCCCCTTCCCTGAAGTAAGTGTCATATCCTGTTAGGTCATCCTTGCCATCATGTTGATGTATTTGTAACTTCGGAATGTATTTCCTATATTTATATTGTATCCCTATAGAGATGTTATTATTCCTCTATACGAAAGTGTTGTCATTTGTATTTACAAGTGTCGCAAGTTGCATTGCAAGTGTCGCAACTTATATGTGATGGGTTATTAGACCACCAAGTGTGGGGTCAGCCTTGAGTTGAGTTACCATGGGTTATTAGGCTCTCCTAGAGAAGTCATCCCTGTTAGGTTATTAGGCAAGTCAAGTCAGTGTATAAATAGAGTGAGGGTGTCACTCTATTTGATCATTCACTCACTTATCTATTCTCACAAGTGAGAGTTGCGCACAAGTGGAGGAGTACAGGCTGCTAGGAGACTATCTCTTGTATTTGGGTTTTGTATCATTGCTCTTTCTATCTCTGAGGAAGTTGCGAGGTTTTTCACCTTCTTGGTTTTCCCTGAGGAAACTCTGTGTCTATTGTCTCTTATGATTGTCTCTTGTGATTGATATGCTGTACATGTTATTCTCTTAGATAAGATCCTAGATCATATTGAATTAATGCTCAAAATCTAACATGGTATCAAAGCTAACCTGAGAAGAAGACACTGTGCAGCTGCAGAAGCTAGGGCTTCTTAATTTTTGGGTTTCTCTCCACATATGTTCAAAGGCAGGAGACTATATTAACTCTCCTAGCAAGGGCGCATCTTTCTGTCGAAACAGAATCTCATTCTGAGCACTTTTAGTTTTTGGCCTGTCACTGCTGCAGGAAGTTAGGGTTTCAGAGAAAGTTGGAATTTTTGGAATCTGAGTCCATGGATGGATGATCCTCAGAAAAATCAAACTTCTAAGCCTTGGATCAAACTTTTTGGTTGGGAAGAAGGCTAGGTTTGATCAAACCCTAGTTCGAGATCCTGTCTAGTGAATCCGGAAGTTTCAAGAGCAATTTTGAGGGGTAAAATTTTGCAGATTTCAAAATCAAAGTATACTAGCTTGACCAGCTTAGCAAGGTGCATCTTTCTATCATTTTAGAAGTTTGAAATTCAAAGTTTGAATTTTTAGGGATTCTCTGACAAACCCTAATTCAGCTCCAGATCCAGTTTTAAGCAAATCAAGTGGTAAGACCTAATAACTTTTCTATTTCCATTTGAAGTACTCTTTAAGATGTCTCACCACACCAAGCTTGAGGATAAGCTTGAAAGGGCTGATAACTTTCGAGCATGGAAGTATAGGATTGGGTTAATCCTGGAAGAAAATGAATTGGACACCTACATAAGTGAAGAGGTTCCAATTCCAAAGGGATATCAGGCTAAGGCCTTACACAAGAGGAACTTGGTCAAGGCTAAGAGGATCATTGCTGATTCTATCAAAGACCATCTCATACCACATGTGTCATCTCTAAAGATACCTAAGGAGATGTTTGAATCCTTGACCAAGCTATTTGAAGGGAAAAACATAAATCAGAAGATGACCTTGAGGAATCAACTAAAGAATGTAAAGATCCAGAATGCAGAGACCATGCAGTCTTATTTTTCAAGGGTCTCCCAGATAAAAGAACAACTTGAATCTATGGGAGAAGACATAGAGAATGGAGAAGTGGTAATGACCACTCTTAATGGCCTTCCTAGGTCATGGGATTCCTTTATCCAAGGAATTTGTGCTAGGAAGAAACTTATCACATTTAGTAGGCTATGGGAAGAATGCTCACAGGAAGAAGCTCGGATTATAGCTCGAGAAGAGAAGATGAGGAATGAGGATCAAGCCCTCACAGCACACTCCAAGAAGTGTGATGACAAGAAGGCACACCACCATGGTAAGAAAGAAAGGAACCACCATCAGAATCAGAGGGGTGGTCCCAAACCTCGAAGAAACATGTCCTATGTCCAATGTTATACATGTGATGAGAAGGGACACTATTCCATAGATTGTCCCAGAAATAATAAAGATGTCTCTCACAAGAAGAAGAGCAACAAAAGAATACATCATGCTGACACTGCACAGGATGATGAACCTTCCAGGAAGAGGGCTAGGGAAGAAAGTGAAGATTCTTCAAGTGATGAAGAGTAGGTTTTGATTTCTGGTATTATTACTCATGGAAGCAATGATTGGCTTATAGACAGTGGGGCTTCCAAACATATGACAAGATTCAAGGGATCCTTTGTAAATCTATTTGAACATGAATCACCTCACAAGGTGAAACTTGGGGATGATTACCAGTATCCCATAAAAGGATGTGGTGAAGCATCCTATAAGCTAGACTCTGGATAATCTATGAAGATGAAAGATGTACTATATGTTCTAGGTCTCAAGAAGAACCTTCTCTCCATATCTGCATTAGATGAAAAAGGCATGAGGGTTGCATCTGTACATGGTCAAGTTCTTATGTGGCCAAAAGGTAAGACTATAGATGATGCAGTAGTGATTGGAGAGAAAGTTGGAGGAGTATGCAAATTGAAGGGCCAACTAGAACAAGCCGTGGTTCATGACTCAGTAGAGCCAAGTGAACTTCGGCATAGAAGGATTGCACATGTGCACTATAGAGCACTACCAATTGGAAGCAAAGTAGTAGAAGGTATTCCTGAAATCCAGACAAAGCATGAAGGCATTTGCAAAGGTTGTGCAAAGGGAAAGAACACAAAGAAGACATTTCCAAGTAGTGAAAGCAAGGAAAAAGGAATCTTGGAAATTATCCACTCCGATGTATGCGGTTCGATGTCATCCAGTTCTTTGAGTGGGTATGTATATTATGTTTCCTTCATTGATGATTTCTTTAGGAAGACTTGGGTTTATTTCCTAAAGAATAAAGATGAAGTGTTTGATAAGTTTAAGGAATTCAAAGCCTTGATAGAAAATCAAACTGATAAGAAGATCAAGATCTTTAGATCCGACAATGGCGGAGAATTCACTTCAAGAGACTTCAAGAAGCTATGCAGTGATTCGGGGATTAAGAGGGAGTTGACTACTCCTTACGATCCACAACAAAATGGGGTTGCAGAAAGGAAGAATAGAACTATCATGGAAGCAACTAGGGAAATGCTTCATGACCAAGATCTTCCTATGCACCTATGGGCAGAAGTAGCAAGGACAGCTGTATATGTGCAAAACAGAACACCTCATAAGATACTTGACAACAAAACACCAGAAGAAGTGTTCACTGGTAAGAAACCAGAAGTTAGTCATCTCAGAATATTTGGTTGTCCAGTATATACACAAATTCCAAAAGAAAAGAGGACAAAGCTAGATCCTTCAGGAAAGAAGGGCATATTCGTGGGTTACAGTGAAAGCTCGAAGGCATATAGAATCTACTTTCCAAGATTCAAGAAGATTGACATCAGCAGGGATGTAACCTTTGATGAAGACTCAGCATACATAAAATCGAGGAAGACACCTGTTGAAGACAATGAAGAACCCAGAATATCCAGAACACAAGACACCACCATGAATGAAGCAATTCCAGAAGAAGATCGTGAAATTGAAGACCCACAAGAACCTGTAGATCCACCCCGTGAGAAGAACTCTCACAAGAGGAAAACATCATGGGCTAGAGGGCTCATCCAAGATGCAGAAAGGTATGGTGTTCCAAAGGAGGAACACAGAGAAAGAAAAAGGACAAGATCACACACCAATTATGTTGCCTTACTCTGTGACATTATGAACAAAGAACCTTCCAGTTATGAAGAAGAAGTGGAAAGGAAATAATGGAAGGATGCCATGGTCGAGGAGTACCAATCGATCATGAAGAATTATGTTTGGGATGTGCTCCCAAGACTTGAAGGGAAGTCTGTGGTGACTTCCAAGTGGATCTATAAGATCAAGCATGCTGCAGATGGTAGCATAGAGAAATACAAGGTGAGGTTTGTAGCTCGTGGCTTCTCCCAGAAAGAAGAGATATATTATGAAGAGACTTTTACACCTATAGCCAGATACACTTCCATCAGATCAGTACTTGCTCTGGCTACAGTGATGAAGTGGAAGATACACCAGATGGATGTCAAGACAACCTTTTTGAATGGTGTAGTCGAAGAGGAAGTGTATGTGGAGCAGCCACTAGGGTTTGAGACACATGACCAAGGGTCACATGTGTGCAAACTAAAGAAATCCCTATAATGTTTTGAAACAAGCACCCAGGACCTAGTATGGAAGGATAGATAGCTTTCTGATGAGTTTGGGATTTACCAAGAGTAAAGCAGATTCCAACCTTTACTACAAGGTTGAGGAAGGCAATCCAGTGATACTACTATTGTATGTGGATGACATGTTTGTGATAGGTGAGGATAGGTTGATTGCCGACACAAAGAGGAAGCTTGCTTCCAAGTTCGAGATGAAGGACTTGTGTATGATGCATTACTTTCTAGGTATGGAGGTGTGGCAGAGTGTGGATGGAATCTTCCTTGGACAAGGGAAGTATGCAGTAGAGATCCTAAAGCGGTTCGGGATGATGGACTGCAAGGCCATGGCCACACCTATGGCATCGAACCTGAAGCTTCTGTGTGATACTTCATCTGAGCCAGTTGATGCCACGATGTATCGTCGGATGATTGGGTATTTGATGTACCTGATGAATAGGAGACCAGGTATTTGCTTTGCGGTGAACACATTGAGCCAGTTCCTGACGGATCCTAGACATGTTCACCGGATTTTTGTAAAGCATATTCTGAGGTACCTGAAGGGTACAGTTGATTATGGGCTCAAGTATAGTGCAAATCAAAAGTTTAACCTGGAGGGTTATGTTTATTCAGATTGGGAAAGCAGTGCCATTGATCGGAAGAGCACTTCGGGGTGTTGCTTCAGTATGGGATCCAATATGATCTCTTGGTTTAGCAAGCAGTCCTGTGTGGCACTGAGTACAGCTGAAGCAGAGTATGTTGTAGCTTGTTCGACTAGTTGTGAGGCAATATGCATTAGGAAGCTACTCTCTGATTTATTTGATCTCCAGTTGGATGCTACTTGTATATATTATGACAACCTGAGTTGTGTGAAGTTGTCGGAGAACCCAGTGTTCCATGAAAAGTCAAAGCACATTGAGATCAAGTATCGCTATATTAGGGATATGGTGTAGAGAGGAGCAGTGAAGCTCCTGTATGTTGTGATGGATGAGCAGATAGCCGATGTGTTGACCAAGCCGCTGGCTAGAGTGAAGTTTGAGTACTTCAGAGAGAGACTTGATGTACTTCAAATCGATATTCCTTCCAAGGGGAAGGGAAGGGAAGGGAAAGTCCTCCTATGGTGTAGATGTAAGGGCTGGGGCCATTCTCACATGGTGGTAGGAAAGTCCTCCCATGGTGTAGATGTAAGGGCTGGGCCATTCTCACATGGTGGTAGGAAAGTCCTCCCATGGTGAGATGTAAGGGCTGGGCGTGGCTTTTCCGACATGGTTAGAGAAAATTCCTTCCATGGTCGTTGATGTAATTGTCGAGGATTTTTCGACATGGTCAGAGGAAAGTCCTTCCATGGTCGTTGATGTAATTGCTGAGCTTTTCCAACATGGTCAGAGGAAAGTCCTTCCATGGTCATCGATGTAATTGATGTAGCCTTTTCGACATGGTCAGAGGAAAGTCCTTCCATGGTCGTTGATGTAAGTGTTGAGCCTTTCTCGGATGGTCAGAGGAAAGTCCTTCCATGCCGGTGATTGTAAGTGATGTGTTTTGTGCATCTGGGTTGTGCTCCGTGGACTATGGGGTGATCTGAAGACAATGATATGACAGTAGGGTACACAGGATTTGCAGAGGCATATAATCAGTCCTGAGATGCTCTTGCAGGTTTTCAGAGGCAGTGTAATCAGTCCTGGGAGATCTTGCAGGTTTTGCAGAGGCAGTGTAATCAGTCTTGAGGTGTACCTACTTGATGGCTTGCTCGTAGAGATGATGAAGACCTACATGGAGGCTAGGCCTACATCCAGCATGAAAAAGGGCTGGCTCTGTAGAAATTCCTATGATGAGTAGATTGGAAAATGATTGAGATAACAACAGGAGTGACGATGACGATGATCTGATGACGATGATCCAGTGATGATGATCCAGAGAAGAAGACTTGTGCTAAAGACCTGTGTCGAGAAATACCTTCCTAGTTAAGAGGGAGTGTTGATGTATTTATAACTTCGGAATGTATTTCCTATATGTATATTGTATCCCTACAGAGATGTTATTATTCCTCTATACGAAAGTGTCGTCATTTGTATTTACAAGTGTCGCAAGTTGCATTGCAAGTGTCACAACTTATACATGATGGGTTATTAGACCACCAAGTGTGGGGTTAGCCTTGAGTTGAGTTACCATGGGTTATTAGGCTCTCCTAGAGAAGTCGGCCCTATTAGGTTATTAGGCAAGTCAAGTCAGTGTATAAACAGAGTGAGGGTGTCACTCTATTTGATCATTCACTCACTTATCTATTCTCACAAGTGAGAGTTGCGCACAAGTGGAGGAGGAGAAGCTTCTAGGAGACTATCTCTTGTATTTGGGTTTTGTATCATTGCTCTTTCTATCTCTGAGGAAGTTGTGGGGTTTTTCACCTTCTTGGTTTTCCCCGAGGAAACTCTGTGTCTATTGGCTCTTATGATTGTCTCTTGTGATTGATATGATGTACATGCTATTCTCTCAGATAAGATCCTAGATCATATTGAATTAATGCTCAAAATCTAACACATCATACTATGAAAAAAGGAATTTTGAGTCCACCCACTCTACGATCCCTGTTCCCCCTCAGTGTTTCAAGTATCACATTTATTACTATCACCTCTTGGTCATACACCTAGCGCTCCTATCAAGGAAACATCATTTCCTTGGTAATTGTAGGTCTCCCTCTGTCAATTCCATCACATCTATTCTATAGGATAGATCCAGAGGTCCCTGTATCTTGGACTCAACCCCATTAGTGGTGAGTTCGTATGGACCATCTGAGAGGAGTCCTTGGTGCCTCTTAGAATGGTTGTTTCTCACGTGCTCGACTTCAACTCCCTCATCGCACTGTTGAGATTCGTACAGGGTATCGGTCTTGTCAATTATTGGTTGAAGACCTCGGATGTCTCCTAAATATAGCACATTAATGAGTCTATTTGGAACCCCCCAGTTTTATTTTCCCAAGGATATCCGGGCTGTGTTGGCGACAGTATTCGGAAGCCATTCAGCCATATGATTCCTAGAGTATCCAGTTCAGATGCAGTTCAATGTACCCTTGAGATTCCAACTCTCAGTGATTGAGTCCATACAGTTGTTGGACACATTTAGATCTAGCAAAGCATCAGTTGTTATGGTACCACATTCAACATGGATGTCATTATTTCCATGTACCAGTTCTTCAGATCAGTCTTGGTTGGACCATGAGTATGTCCCAGATTTGTGTCCCCTCTGGACCATTATGACGTACACAACAATTCTCTATGACTTGTTCATATCCCATTTGGGCCTCATTATTATTTGTATATCTTGATATGAGCATGGGTATGCCCACCTCGTTAATATATTTGAGATTATTCCTCATTCATTGTTGAGGTCATTTATTTCCGGTTTTAGCATTTGCAGTTTGTATGGAGCACGTGTTATGGTATCCAACCTGTTTCTGCTCTTCACCACCACAATGCCCATACCCATGGAAAAAGAAAGAACCTATGATGTATATCGGCCATACGATGAGCTCCTACCCTCACACATCAGGGGGCAATCTATTAACACCCAAAAATTGTCCTCTAGCTCATATTCCTAGTGACATAACCCATTTGTCCACTTTTTCTACATTTTTGGCCTCCCAAATCCCAAAAAAACCCTAAATTGGTAACCAAATGGGCAAAAAACTCATTATTTCCCTCAAAAATAAATAAATTCCTTCAAAAAGGTTAAAAACCTTAAAAAAGGGTCCAAAATCCCTAAAAGAAAAGAAAAAAGGGAAAAAGTCAAAATCAACTCAAAAAAGAGGGCAAATACCTAATACCATTTCCCAATACTACTGGTTGCCCAAAACCATGGGCCAACACTCCACCACCCAAAATATCTATAAAAAGGTGATGGAGGACCCCCATTTCATCACTGATCACTCTTCATACCCTTATGCTGTCGAATTCCCTACAACACTCTAGCCTACCCATTAGGGCTTTTGTGCCCACCTAGTTGGATCTTGGCCAACCCATTGAGCATTTGGAGAAGAGAAAGGAACTTAGGAGACTCGGCACACTACTCTTGTACTACTACAAGGGCCCCCATTACCTCACCTTTGGAGGTAACCATTCTTGTAAACCCTAGTTTGCAATACAATACAAAATCTTTCATGGGTTCTAATCTATCAGTTCTGTTTTTACTGTTGTAGTTAGTTAAATTTACTTTATGTTATCATTTGCACTCATACTTAATAGTTTTCATTTTTGTATTTTTTTATCCATATTTGAATCTGCTACATAGGGTTCCGTAACCCTTAGTAGGTGCTCATTTGCACATGCTAGTGTGAAAACACTAGCTACACCTATGCTAGACCAACTGAGGTTCAAATTCTCCTGTGTGATTCAAATTCTCTCCATTGTATCATCATTGTTTATTATATTGATTATTGGAACATGTGACATTATTCTGGTCCTATCTGAGTTCTGCTGCTTAATTATTCTTCTGCTCTTTTTTACTACAGTTTTCACTCTTATTCAACTTTTATGCTCATTATTTCTTTGTGAGGTATCCTCAGCTCTTAGATCTGCTGTGACATAGAATTTCACAGGATCAAACGTGAAATAACAGGCGATGCAAACCTAAATTGAAAATTAAAAGGGGAGTTCATGAGTATAAATACTTCAGGTTAGTTGAGGCCTCGACATGGTGGTTGAGGTAAAGGGTCCATGTTTTTTCTTTTTCTTCAGTATGTAGGATGATTTGAGTATCATTTTTTGTCAAAGGTGCCTCTATCACCTCATCACATGTTACATTGTGGTTTGAGACTCAGGATTTAGCCTTTTATGTTTTTTTTTCTTTCTCCCATAGTAGATTTGGTAGGTATTCTCGATGTAGAGGAGGATGCCAATAGAATGTTGTATTGACTTACGATCTTTGACAAACACTTTGGTTATGCTCTTGGTTTAGGGTCTGCATGAATATCTAAAAAGTATATTTGATGTGTAGTTATGTAGAGCCTTGTGCCATCAATATCTTAATTTTGTACAAGATTCATTTTCTTCTTGCTTGGGGACCATGGGGGTGAACATATGAGAGTCATTCAATTTATGCATAAAGTGATGGATGAACTAGTATGCTAATAAGAAAATATCATAGATTGGCCTTTTAAGGAGATGACGAAACTGGTGAAGGGTGTTTCCTATTAGGGAGCACGGAAAAATATTGACTGATATGTTGTTATTTCCTATGAACTTAGATAAACCCATGGAAAAAGACTCCAAATGGCACCAAGGATTTTGTCCCACAATTCCCATGAACTTGGGAAATTTGGGTAAATTTGGAAGGAGCCAAGTTTGTGAAATGTGGGGGGGCAAAGGTGTTGGTGTTTATAGCTTCGTGAGGTATCCTCACAAGTTGTCCCAGCAAAAGAAATAATAAAAACTTATTTATATATATATTAAATGTAAACAAGTATAAATAAAGGAAGCGTCAGTCCCAAGAAAAGTGGAAAATTCACTCATCAACAAGTATAAATAAAGGTTGCCTCATTCATTTTTTACCAAGGAATTTGATCGAGTGATCTGATCTAATTTTTGGGCTTGATAGCTTTAGGATTATTTTAATCTTCTATCTGGTTATACCTGTATCTTGAACTAATTCTCTCATAAGAAGGTTGTTGGGTTTTCTTCCCTTGAGTAGAAGGGTTTCCCAGGATAAAAATTATTGTGCATGGTTAATTCTTTCAATGATATTAATTTTTCTTTCGTAGCAAATAAGATTGAACTATACTTCTTTATTAAATTCTAAAATGGTATAGCAGTGATGTCGAAAGAAACCTAATTCATGGGATATTTTCCATATTATCATTAGATGTGGTGTATTTGTTTGTGGTTTGGAGTTGTGAGGGTATTAGCCCATGGTATTCCCTTCCAACCCATGGTATTTCATTAGTATATGGTATTTACTAATTTCTATTTACTATGGATAGGTTTTGTATGTGAACTTTCACATATGAACATGGTTTTCTTCCCAACACATGGTTTTACCAATTGGTTGGTGATTTTTATGCACACGTTACAAATGCTTTTACCACAGTTAAAACAATGATTACAAATAAGGAAGTCAAATGTAGCTAATATACTATTTAGAAATACACGAAAAACATCCTTCTTACCCATGGTTTCACGTAAGGCATATTATCCTATCAAGAGACTGAGGTTTATTTTATTGCATACGTTTGATATACATATTTGTTAGGGGTTTCTTTTAATTTTCATGTGAACCATGTTTAAAACCTATCCTTGTAATAGTTGCAATTCATCTTAAGTGGCGCTTGGTGATGGATATTTCCATATGTATTGTGGAAATATGCAAGCCATGGTATGGTTTTGCATTTGAAATATTAATTGTTGCACAGTATTGGAAATGGGTCTATTTTAGCCACTCTTAAAGTTTTAAAGATTGAGAAGCATTTTGTCCTATGTGTAAGACTTTGTTTGGCAACATTGCAAATGGGTTCAAGAGTAATTTTATAAACCCTTGGATAAACAAGTATAGTCTTGTTGATTACACTTTAGTGATTTCTGCAATAAGGCATAGATCAAGAGGGAGACAATAGTAAAGGTAGATCCATTGTGGAAGCTCATGCATGCAAGGAATTCGGATGAGATGGATTCCAACTCAAGTCAAGTGGTGACATGAATAATGCATGTACCAGAACTAAAAGAGAATGCAAAATAATTATATGCAGAGTGTCCATATGAAAAGAGTGCAACATACTCAGATGTAGAGTGATCAGTGTAGAAAGCAGCAAGTTACTTTAGTACGAGATTCTCAGCTGCAGAGGGAATCCAGGCTTAGACGAAGTCAAGATACATAAGGAAGAATTGCTTCCAAGACAAAAGGATGTGTTGATCATCTGTGATATATTCTATCTATACTAGGAGAATGGTGGAACTCTCCATATGATGGAGAGATCTCTGTTGTGCACTGACATGAGATGCATGGGCCCACTTGAGTTGAGTTACCATGAGATGCATGGGCGCACTCCTTGAGTTACCATGGGATGCATGGGTGCACTCCTTGCTGAGTTGAGTTACCATGAGATGCATGAGATACATGGGCACACTCCTCACTGAGTTGAGTTACCATGAGATGCATGGGTGTACTCGAGTTGAGTTACCATGAGATGCATGGGTGCACTCCTCACTGAGTTGAGTTACCATGAGATGCATGAGATGTAATATCCCTTTTTCAATTTTTATTAAAATTCCCAATTTTCCACTTTTTTCCTTGGTTCGACCTTTGACTAGTTTGGATCTCTAGGTCCCAAATTTGCCCCAAATGATCCCAAATCTTCTGAGAAGGTATATGAATGATATTAGAACATAAATATGTGTTTCATGGATTCCTTTGGACCTTTAAAATACTTCTACAAATCCTCTTTCAATTCTGATCAATGTAGGTAACTTTACTAGTCATTTTCCTTTGACTAGTATTGGCCTCTAGGTCTCAAATTGACTCCAAATGCCTTCAAATCTTCAAGGAAGGTGTATGAATGATATTATAACTTGAATATGATGTTTATGTATGACATATTTCCACAAAAAGACATATGCAAACTCTCTTAATATTCTGTACCAATTATGCAATTTTACTAGTGATTTGGGGTTCAAATCCCCCTGGGGTAAGTACTGAAAATGGCTTCCCAAATGCCTCCAAACCCACTCAAATTTATGAACAGAGGTATGTAATGTGTTAATTATCTTATTAAAGTCTCATATGCACCATTAATGGATTATTACAAATGTTCTCACCCTCTCCCATTCAACTGCAAAAATCCCCAATTCGACCCTTGGGGAAATGGCACTATTTCACCTCCCAATAGAACTAAACTGAGTAACAATGGTTCAAATGCTCAAGTACAGTACATGAAACTTGTAGAAGACATCCATGGCAGTATATTTATCACAAATATATCATAGAATCATCCATTCATTCGAAATCATCATCAATACATTGGTTCACAACAAGGTAGTGGGGAAATGGCATTGTTCTTCCATTAAAAATGCGATTTATACATTTCTACTTGGAATTTCGACCTGAAACTTTTTGGAGATGAAGAACAGAGTATTTACTTCATATTACAAAATAAATGGGGCATTAAAATCTTCCCCAAAGAGTACAATATCTCACCAAAAACGCCCTCCCTCAAGGATCAAGAATATGCCATCAAAACTGGAAATGGTTGAAGGAGTGAGCTACAATAGAAGAAACCATGAGCTGCCCTATAGCTTACACATGCAAATAAAGACTCCATTAAAGCTCCAAATGAAAGGTCTGAATGGCCTTTCCAATTACCAACTTGGATGGGAATCTTTCACCCTCGAAATTGGCTAAGGCAAGAAACTAGTCATCCACTAGCTCTCCCTCTTCACAAATGCAATTGCAAATTCTACAAATGATCAAAATCTGGTTTCATTCTTTGTTATTGACATTTATAAACTTCTAATGTCCTACATGGGTCGAATTCCTTCCAAGAGACTCATGCCAACTCAAGTTCGGAAGAGATTCCAAAGAACGCCACTTGTACAATAATTCCTAGTCTCCCACTTCCACCAAATCACATGTGGAAGCATCTTAGCTGCCCTAACACCCTTGAGCGCCCTCTTGGAGTCTATTTTTAGCCCTGACATGTCATATATGTCATATGTCAGCCTTCAGGTCTGATTTGTGTCATAGGTGTCATAGCATCTTCATCATTGTTGTCATAGAGCTAGGGAATCTAGCCCAAGTGTCTCACTAGCTCCAAATTGCCTCTTCCTCTTCCATGGGAGTTACTCTTCCTCTATATTTCGACCTTGGATGATTCATGCAATGAATGATACCTTTTGGACTCCCCCAAGTATGTTACCATTCACCTTGAATTCGAATTGGTGAGAGAATGATGCCAAGTGTAGTGGGGAAATCTAGCCATATGTGGGTCCCACTTCCTCCATGTGTCTTCATGATGAAATGCCACTTTGATTTTCACTTGTATATATTTATTTGTCTCATTTATTAAATATTTATGCCATTCTAATGTTCAAACATCATTTATTATCCCCATTATTCCAAATCCCAAAGCTTCCACCCCAAACCTAGGAAACTAGTAATTTTCCTCCTTGGCAATTATTTGACCTTTAGCATCAATTTGACAAACTCTAATGAATAGGGCCAATGTGATTAGGCCATTTTGACCCAATACCAAATTTGGGACATGACAAATCCTCCCTTCCCAATATTTCTTGTCCTCAAGCAATTTTAAACATGGGTGTTGAAGAACCTGCTTTCTGTATAATTCTTTGAAGTTGCCATTGAATTTCCCAACCTTGAGTCTTTGAGTTTCCATGAAGATTTTAGAGAGGAACCAACATGCTTTCTACTGCACTACTCTAATAAAAATCACTTTATTAAGTGGGGAAATCCATCTCCCATACTGCTTGTTTCCCCAAAAAATTTGAAACCAATGAGATAAAAATTATTCCAGGGTCCCATTGCTTGTATTGCACCTGAACAATTAAGAGTGCTCTCCAACCCATACCATCATATAAGAGGATTCCTGGATCCCATTTTCTTGTATGCATTCTTCCAAACATCATGAGTACAAAATATATATCATCAAAGTACATAACTACATAATGAAAATTAATATCAAGGAGGTGCTTCATCAAAGAATCATGAAAGTGCTTATACCTCCAAGCAAGTAGACCACCGTTTTCCAAGTGCATACAAGCTTCAAGTGACCAATAAAATCTACTCCAATGACATAGGTGAGGATCCCATGTCCTAGAAAGCTGCTCCAAAAGGATGTGATATGCATCAAAATATTCAGCCATGTATTCTTTCATCCAAGAAGTGAATGAAGAATCTCCACTAAAATCTGAACCAAATAATGAGCAGAAAAAACAAGGAGACTTCAAATGACTCAAAGAAGTCTCACCCATACATCCCTGAATGTGATCATCATAAAGATATAACAAATTATGTGGCTTCCAACAAAAATGTTCTCCAATCATAAATCTATTCACCCAAGTGTTGGATGAAGTTCCTCCAACATCAAATGAATCAAGTGTTGAGCAAGAAAAACCATGAGTCTTCAAGTGACTCAAATGCATATCATAGGTGCATCCATGTAGATGTGCATCATCATAAAGTAATAAAGTATGCTGCTGCAAATGTGAATAAGAATGTGCTCCAACCATATCATCATAAAACGTAAATCTAGGAGTTCCATACTCCTCATGTGGCACCATCAAAAAGAACCCTTTCACCCATACTTCATTGAGACTAATGTTGCAAAACATGGAATTGTAGGATGTAGGAGAATGAACCAAATCACACAAACGATCAAAAAGTACAGAAGTTTCATCATGGGGAGGATCCATATGGGTAGTATCATGCAGCTCCTTCAAAAGTGTGAACTCTTTGTCATAGTTTGGTTCCAATGTAGAGGAATCATGCTCTTCTTTAAAAATTGCACAACCTTCATCAAGAGGCAATTCAAATTCCTCTTCCACCGCATCAAGTGTTTGGATCTCTTCAAGTTCATCTTCAAACACATCAAGAACATTCAAATTTTCACATTTCTCATGATCCACCATGTCATGAGAATCCTCCAAACAATCTACCATTTGACAATCTGAAACATAGGAGGAAAAACAAGTATCTTGCAACTTTTCAAGAAGTTGCTCATTTTGAATTGTGAGCTTATGAATATCCTCATTATTCTTCAAGTATGCATCATGTAACAATTCATTAAGCTCAAACAAATGGTTTCTATCAAAAAGCAAAGACATGAAATTACCTTTGATGTGGCACATTGCTCTTTGAATCTTCTCCATATCTTCAAGGAAGGATGTTTCCTCCAATGAAGTAGCTCTCCAACAAGAATTTGACACCAATGCTTGAGTGTCATGGAGAATGCTGAGGGACTCTTGGATATTCTTTTCATTCATCTTTAAGGACCCTTCAAGAAAATGAGGCTCTTGCAAATGAACCTCCTCATCTTCTTCATTTTTGCTTGGACCAACTTCATGAAGCTCAAGTGGTGATGGGGAAGTTGATCTTGGTTCTTCTTCAACTGCTACAAGGTCTTCATTATCATGCTTAATGGAACTTGGGATTGTAGCAACACTTTCAAAAGTGATCTCTATGTCACCAACATAGAGGTGTGAGCACCCATCAGTAGGTACTCCTTCATAGTTTAAGCATCCATCAGTAGATGCTCTTTGGTTCATGTCTAAGCTAGAAGGTGTCTCGAAATGATCTTCCATATTTTCAATAGAATCTTCTTCATGCTCTTGTGATGTCTCTTCATTTTTCTCCTTAAAGCAAGCTGATGCATTTTTCTCCTTGTTTTCCTTAGGATCAGTATATTTGGAATCTTTTCTTGAATAAATCTCAAAAGCTCTCCTCAAGGAGGACATCATTTCATGCACACATATATGATACTCGCTCCAAGGGTTTTTACAAGAAGGGCATAAACCTTTCTTCACTAACTCCACATCTTCATTTTTGGGCCTATTTTCAAAAACATGTTCAGCATAGTACTCAAAAGACATGGCATTTTGTGTATTTTTGCTAAAATCAAGATATTCTTGATATTTTTGATATTGTTGGGGCAAGGTTTTATATTTTGCTCTCCATCTTTGGAACTCACTCATAGAATTATCCTTGGTTGGTGTGACACACTCATATTCATCAGATTTAAAGTCATAAGAATAATCTTCATTTCTCTTGAAATTGTAAGAAGTGTTGCATGATGGCACCTCTTCCTCATACCATTCACATTCTGCTTCATATTGCTCATAAGCATCTGCATATTCCTCATAAAAATTGTACTCATAGGATTCATCATAATAGTAAGACATGGCTGCCAATTATTCTTGAATGTATGTACCTAATACACAGGTGCAAGGACCATGCTCTGATACCACTGTAATATCCCTTTTTCAAATTTTATTAAAATGCCCAATTTTCCACTTTTTTCCTTGGTTCGACCTTTGACTAGTTTGGATCTCTAGGTCCCAAATTTGCCCCAAATGATCCCAAATCTTCTGAGAAGGTATATGAATGATATTAGAACATAAATATGTGTTTCATGGATTCCTTTGGACCTTTAAAATACTTCTACAAATCCTCTTTCAATTCTGATCAATGTAGGTAACTTTACTAGTGATTTTCCTTTGACTAGTATTGGCCTCTAGGTCTCAAATTGACTCCAAATGCCTTCAAATATTCAAGGAAGGTGTATGAATGATATTAGAACTTGAATATGATGTTTATGGATGACATATTTCCACAAAAAGACATCTACAAACTCTCTTAATATTCTGGACCAATTATGCAATTTTACTAGTGATTTGGGGTTCAAATCCCCCTGGGGTAAGTACTGAAAATGGCTTCCCAAATGCCTCCAAACCCACTCAAATTTATGAAAAGAGGTATGTAATGTGTTAATTATCTTATTAAATTCTCATATGCACCATTAATGGATTATTACAACTGTTCTCACCCTCTCCCATTCAACTGCAAAAATCCCCAATTCGACCCTTGGGGAAATGGCACTATTTCACCTCCCAATAGAACTAAACTGAGTAAAAATGCTTCAAATGCTCAAGTACAGTACATGAAACTTGTATAAGACATCCATGGCAATATATTGATCACAAATATATCATA
The DNA here is from genome assembly GCA_027924585.1 of Larix kaempferi. Lineage (NCBI taxonomy): Eukaryota > Viridiplantae > Streptophyta > Pinopsida > Pinales > Pinaceae > Larix > Larix kaempferi. The sequence goes on along the minus strand of BSBM01000223.1, from coordinate 4,493,849 downwards.
GAATCATCCATTCATTCGAAATCATCATCAATACATTGGTTCACAACAAGGTAGTGGGGAAATGGCATTGTTCTTCCATTAAAAATGAGATTTATACATTTCTACTTGGAATTTCGACCTGAAATTTTTTGGAGATGAAGAACAGAGTATTTAATTCATATTTCAAAAGAAATGGGGCATTAAAATCTTCCCCAAAGAGTACAATAGCTCACCAAAAACGCCCTCCCTCAAGGATCAAGAATATGCCATCAAAACTGGAAATGGTTGAAGGAGTGAGCTGCAATAGAAGAAACCATGAGCTGCCCTATAGCTTACACATGCAAATAAAGACTCCATTAAAGCTCCAAATGAAATGTCTTAATGGCCTTTCCAATTACCAACTTGGATGGGAATCTTTCACCCTCGAAATTGGCTAAGGCAAAGAAACTAGTCATCCACTAGCTCTCCCTCTTCACAAATGCAATTGCAAATTCTACAAATGATCAAAAGCTGGTTTCATTCTTTGTTATTGACATTTATAAACTTCTAATGTCCTCCATGGGTCGAATTCCTTCCAAGAGACTCATGCCAACTCAAGTTGGGAAGAGATTCCAAAGAACGCCACTTGTACAACAATTCCTAGTCTCCCACTTCCACCAAATCACATGTGGAAGCATCTTAGCTGCCCTAACACCCTTTAGCGCCCTCTTGGAGTCTATTTTTAGCCCTGACATGTCATATATGTCATATGTCAGCCTTCAGGTCTGATTTGTGTCATAGGTGTCATAGCATCTTCATCATTGTTGTCATAGAGCTAGGGAATCTAGCCCAAGTGTCTCACTAGCTCCAAATTGCCTCTTCCTCTTCCATGGGAGTTACTCTTCTTCTATATTTCGACCTTGGATGAGTCATGCAATGAATGATACCTTTTGGACTCCCCCAAGTATGTTACCATTCACCTTGAATTCGAATTGGTGAGAGAATGATGCCAAGTGTAGTGGGGAAATCTAGCCATATGTGGGTCCCACTTCCTCCATGTGTCTTCATGATGAAATGCCACTTTGATTTTCACTTGTATATATTTATTTGTCTCATTTATTAAATATTTATGCCATTCTAATGTTCAAACATCATTTATTATCCCCATTATTCCAAATCCCAAAGCTTCCACCCCAAACCTAGGAAACTAGTAATTTTCCTCCTTGGCAATTATTTGACCTTTAGCATCAATTTGACAAACTCTAATGAATAGGGCCAATGTGATTAGGCCATTTTGACCCAATACCAAATTTGGGACATGACATGAGATACATGGGTGCACTCCTCACTGATTCAAGTTACCATGAGATGCATGGACACACTTGAGTTGAGTTACCATGAGATGCATGGGTGCACTCCTTGTTTTACCATGAGATTCATGATATGCATGAGATACATGGGTGCACTCCTCAATGAACTGAGTTGAGTTACCATGTGACATTACACTCCATGCGATGACATGAGACATTCTCACATTATCTGAGGTTGACTATCACCTAAGCTAGGCTTGGAGTGATGGAGAATGTCTCCCTCATTGAGAGGGAGGATTGATGATGCAATATCCATGAGACATTCTCCTTGAGACATGGAGAATGGTGTTACTCTCCCTTGAGAGGGAGAGAGAGGGAGCTAACTACTTTGATGATTCTCCTCGATGGACTGATTTGAGTTGATATTTGACACCTATCGATGGATTGAGTTGTGTCGAGACACTTGGGTTGGTTCCTAGAAACTACTGTGAGTTGGGAGACTTGTCACCTAGGTTGGTACCTATCATCCCTTACGGGTTGGGAGACTTTTCATTGGATTGGTGCCTAGCAACTCTTGTAAGTTGGGAGACTTGTCACCTAGGTTGGTTCCTAGAAACCTTTGTGGGTTGGGATACTTGTCACTGGATTGGTGTCCAACAACCTTTGTAGGTTGGGAGACTTGCCACTGAATTGGTGTCCAACAACCTTTATGGTTGGGATACTTTCCATTTAGGTTGGTGCCCAACAACCTTTTGTGGTTGGGAGAATTATGGGTTGTAGCCCATAGTGGATGTCATGTTGGTTGTGGCAACATGTATGAGATAAGACCTTCCTTATGATGCAGAGAAGTCCAAGACATGACATGATGATCAAATGATATCCAAATGTGTTCTAACATGATGATACTTCCCTAGATAAGAGGGAGTGTTGGTGGTTATAGCTTCGCGAGGTATCCTCACAAGTTGGTACAATAAAAAAATAATAAACAATTATTTATATATATATTAAATGTAAACAAATATAAATAAAGGACGTGTCGATCCCAAGAAAAGTGGAAAAGTATCTCATCAAACAAGTATAAATAAAGGATGCCTCGTTCATTTTTTACCAAGCAATTTTATCAAGTGACCTGATCTAGTGTGGAAGAGGAAGAGAAGGATGCAACAACAGAAGAAGGATAATTTCTGGGATTGATATCTTTAGGATTATTTTATTCTTCTATCTGGTTATACCTATATCTTGAACTAAGTATCTCATAAGAAGGTTGTTGGATTTTCTTCCCTTGAGTAGAAGGGTTTCCTAGGATACAAATTTTTGTGCATGGTTTATTCTTTCATTGATCCTAATTTTGTTTCCGTAGCAAATAAGATTGAATTATACTGCTTTATTAAATTCTAACAAAAGGGTTGTCTAAACATCTAACTCAAAACAAGGCCTTATTGTTGCACACATTCTTATATAACTAGGCAACATGTTTGGACTAGAGTATCCTCCAAAAGGGGGCACACTATTGTTAGGAAGGGGCACCCCACCACCACTCCCCATACTTGGCTAATGAAATTGGCCTGAGTTGAATAAAGGAAGGTTATTGTTAACATTCTTGAAATGTAATAATAAAAGGCTATGATATTATTTCCATGAGTACTTGTCTAGATGATTGAGGGAAGTAAGTCTGAGAAGGTGTCATAATTGAGAAGAATACTTTTCTGGAGGCTATAAAGTCATTGGAGGTGTATACTTGTCCTTGTGGTTGGGAGAAAGTTGGAATGTATACTTATCCTTGAGGGATTATTGGGATGTGCATTTGTTGTGACACGCATATTGGGATGTGTACTTGGCTAGTGAGTTGTTTCATTCTTTCCATGAAAACTTCTATGACATTTGGGAGAATTATTTTATGGACACTCGATTGGTATATGGATCCTATCCCAAGTTGGGTGAGGATACTAATATTTTCTTATATGACATTTGAATAGTTTTGAGTTTGATACTAATATGTTTATAAATATAGTTGGCTTATGTGGATTGGAATTTATGGTTGTGTGTGTAACCAGTGTAGAATTATTGGTGTTTAATGGGTTCAAGGTCATGGAGGTAATATGGTGAAGCATCCAAGAATGGCTTAGACTCTTATTCATTGGTGGGACCAATTGGGAAATGGGAGGAAAGGAGTCCCATCCATCTTTAGAAGCATCCATGGAGGGTACAAAGATATGATCTCCCGAGAGGAAGAAGTCCTTGGGTGAAGAGTGAGAACTCCGCTCTTGGTTCGAGGCATGAGGGTGGTTTGAGGCATGAGGGGACTATCCCCATTCTTCTTCTACATGTGGATGAGGATCACCCTTGTAGAAAGGTCTATGGAGCCACTAATAAAAGCATTGGGAATGGGTAAGACATTCAAGGAAGTTAGGTTTAACATTGTGAATTCATGCTAAACAATGGAGCTAAGAGGGAATGCCATCATAAGCTACATAACCTAACATGTCGATGGTGCTAAATTGGATGGTTTCCATTGCAATAATTTAGAGGCCAAGGAGGGGGCTACCTTAGAGAGCACGTTGGAAAAAAAGTGAGAGATCAAGGAGAAGAACCTTTATATCATGGATACGAAAGATATAATATGGTGGGATTAGGGTTTGAAAATGGAAGGAAAAAGGGAGCCTTCACTTGTGAGAGAAAATATTTGATAACAACTCCCTATTGGAGTTGTAAAAATGTAGTAAATGAATGAATTCATGCTAACACATGCAATATCAGGGTAGGGATGGAAGACCACCCAAGTATACACACACTACTAAAAGAGTAGAAGAGGTGAGTAGAGTCACCAATTGATTTTAAGACCAAACTAAGAAACCCTAGTGTAAGAAAAAAAATATAAGAATATGAGGGCAAACCACTAGAATGATTAGAAACTTGAGATATTGATAATGATAACCTAGGGATGTAGGTGATTAGAGTAATTGGATTGGGTTTCATATTAGTTTTACTAATAAATTAGCAAAGGAAATTAAACCAACTTGCTATGGTTAATTAATTGGAAATTCCTTTAATTAGATAACAACTCTAATGTAGAAAATAGAAAGAGGAGAAGGAAGATAATTCAAGCAGGATTTGCTATTATAGATGATGAATCTTACTAGATTAAAGTGGAGATTTGTGACAATCCTCCAAGAGTGATCCACATCAAAGTGTGACTTGAACACTTAACTCCAAATTCTTGCAAGAGAGCACTTACCATGATATCCAATACAAAGATATATATGCAATATAACCAATAAACACTAGATATACTATTATAAAGATAAACTAATGAAGCATTTATAGTAGATAGACTTGGTTTCATTGGATTGTATGACATCTCCCTTTCATTAGTTGTGGTAGAATGTCCCTTAAATTTTTAGGGTTGAAACTTCCATGTATGAGTAAAGCTATGCCAATGAAGATGCCTTAGGATGACTCAATAAAACATGCAAGGTTAAAATTCAGTCTGCCAAAAGAGTCCCTACGGAGTTGATGGATATGATAAGTGCAATAAGCCATAGGGGCTTAAGGAAGGACCTCAAAAACTAGCCCAAGTGTGTACTTGTAATTAGAGTTTTCCACAGATGAAGAGAAGAAGTTTTAAGAGTTGAAGATATATTACAAAAAGGAATAGAAGGGTATATAGAGCCAAGGGAGCGATCTCAAGGTATAAGAGAATGTTGGATTAGCCATTAGGGTATTTGAGTCATATGCCAACTGTCATTACGTGTCTTTTGGCTATGTATTGCAAGTTTGGTTATAACAATTACATGGATTTTCAGGTCCACATGCACAATCCTATGTTGCTCGACTTGCAGAGTGACAATGTTGGTACCATATTGGAATTTTTGGTATGATCAACACTAAAATATCAAGAAGATTTTATAGGTTTGGAACAAGTTGAATCTATAAATAACAAGTCTCAAAATAGATTGGATGGATATGGAACCAATCTAATGTATCATAAGTAACCATGGACCTGATTCGAGGGGTTTGTGCCCCAAAATGGACCCATGAACCTAATGAATGCCCTAAATTGGTGTCCACAATAGGAAAAATTTTAGGGGCTAAATTTTATCCATGGGCTAATTTTCCATGTTTTTTTTCCAAAAAGAGATTGCCCAAATTCTATATGATAAAAAATAAACTACTCTAAAAGTTGCTAAAATTTTCTAGAAACCATATAAAATCCTTATAAAATAAGAATTAGTAAATATTACCAAACACTTTATAGTTGCCATTTAAGAATTAGTAAGATTCGGCAATGATCCTATACTTTAAAATAAGTATACATCCTTAAAATTTTCACAAACTAGTGACCAAGAATTATATAACAAGAGGAAACAAATAACCTAAAGAACCTATCAAAGCACTAGACATCCTAGTGAATCTCACATCTAAGCTAGGGTGAAAGAGACTTCAAGAAAGTGATCCATCACATTAGGGTAATAGTTTAGAGATATTATATCATCATGGACTTACATGAATATGACATACATAACACACAACGTACATAAGGTAGCTCCTAGTGGATAGTGGATATGTAGCTAAGTGCAAATCTCATATGCTCCACTTTAATCACTCTTCTTTTTTTTCCCATGGTCACTCAAATATATGATGTCTTTAAGTTGGTTAGTTAAATTATTGTTGTGATTGTGCATGTTGTTATTGGTTGGTACAAGTGATAGGCCTCAAAGCGCAAGTATTACGAGAGACCGTAAAGAGTGGGTAATGGGACTTTACGGCTCACGAGGTCGCGGGATCCATTTCGGTGCTCTCTAACAACCGCAACAATTGATTTCGTCATAGAATTAATAACAAAACCCTTGGTCATGTGAAGAGCAACTATATTAAGAATTCCTGGAGATGTGAATTCAAACTCCCTTGTTCGATCCATGATGTCTACTTAGCCATTGACAAGATTGTGGTGGAGTGAAGCAGATATGGGAGCAAAATGAGCCCTTAACGCAGAAGCCATGGTTACACCAATCCTAACCTGTATCTTTTCCTATGGGGGTTTCATAATATCTTTTAATCAAAACAAGGGTCCTCAAAGATTCTGTGAAAGAATAATCGGACTTATATCCCTGCCTTGATTTCAACACCAGTGGCAAAATCAAGAACGTCACCCCATAGTGTTGAAACAGTGAATGCCATCCGCTCGGCTAGATGGACACAGCTGAGTGTCTTGCCAGTTAGTGGAGCAGTTGGTTTGATGGACACCGTTGATGGCGAACATTATCCAGTGCCATTTAATGCCTTGGGAAGCAGCAGGTAAGCTAGTTGGCAGTTGGATCTTAACGGCCAACTAGTCTGCTGCCGCAGCATTAAATGGCCTGCAGCAGGCTGGATAATATTGGCCATCGCAAATTGTCCACTCAGTTAGTGGGTTATATAGTGATAGCCACAGGAGTTGACCTATGAACTATTAAAAAGACATTGTTATTAAAAAAACCCAGGATTGACAAGGATTGTAGTTGTCCGCTCACTCATAAAAAAGAAAAAAAAAACAGTGAATGCCAGATAAAACGACACAAAAAGACAGTCGATTAAAAAGTTTTAATTTTTTTAAATCTGTTATATAATATTTGGTCAAATCACAATTTTATATAATTTTTGGTTAAATTGCATTTTAATATATAATTGGTCAAATTACAACTTTATATAATCTTTCTTTGAATTACAACTTTATATAAGTTTTGGTTAAGTTGCAATTTTTATTATTGAAATTACATTTTTAATATATAAGTGAATTTGATGTCATCCAATACTTCAAATACAGTGAGATTGTGCAATCTTAACAACTTATATTTTTTTTTCAATACTTATTTTTAATTTAGAAATTATTGATTTAAAGATTTATCCAATACTTTAAATAATGGGATTATACAATCTCAACGACCTATATTTTCATTTTCAATACTTTTTCTTAATTTAAAAATTAAAGATTTAAGGATTTTAAGGAAAATCGCCATCAAAATTACCATTCTTATTTTTATCCTAAATTTGATGAGTGAAAGTACATCATATAGTTAGAAATGGTTCTGTTTCGCTCACTATGGGGGAGATGTTGTAACGTTTGTTCCTAACAAAATAATTATTGCACCAGAGAAGCGAGGTGCTCTACAGCTTAGTATGGGGGAGATGTTGTAACATTTGTTCTGGACAAAACAATTAAGAAAATTTATGTCGGCTCATAAAATAAAAAATTATGGAAAGTATTTAAAAAAAATCTATGTTGGCTTATAAAATAAAATATTATGAAAAATAATTAAAAAATCTACATTCGTTTATAAAATAAAATCTTAAAACTTAAACTCGTAGATACAAATTTAAGATAAATGTATAGTAATGATATCAACATAAAAAGAAAGCACCTCATATTATCATAAAAATTTCGTTTTCAAAGAAAAGAACCCTACACTAAAAAAAATTTAATTTTCTTACACGAAAATGATGGCAGAGGAGTCGTCTACTTATAAAAGTAGAAATGTACCTTTGCCTAGAAACGGAGGAAAATGTACAAATCAAGAGTGGAGAAATTTATAAAACTATTGATGGAGGTGCAGGTTATCAATCCCGTACCATTGGACCACGTAAAAAGAAAAAATGAGTTGGAGTTAGAGTTGGAGTTGAAATTTCTAAAACTATTGTTAGAGATGCAGGTTATCAATCCCGAATTTGGGGGTAACAGTAAACTGTAACAATTCCAAGAAAGTTGAGTCTGATGATATGGGGTAACAGTAAACTGTAACAATGATGCGATATGGGTCTGGTTTTGTTATTCATTTTTTTAATAATATTCATATGTTATGACATCAATTAACCAATAGTTTTAAAAAGGATTGCTGTTATATATATATATATATATGCCATCCAAATAATGTATTTTCAAGATTAAATCATATTTTATTTTGAAAATTGAAGCTTTTAAGTAGATGACGAGAAATATCAAAATGAACCATCTTAGGTATTTTTTTTTTGTTTTTTACTTAATGTTAATGTTTAGTAAGTTGTGTAGAAAATGTGTTTTTTTTAATATTAAAAAATGTGCTAATAAACTTCTAACCTATAAGAGTATTATCCATGGGAGTGTGTTTAATGGTAAGTAGTGAAGTGATCCGATTTATATTAATTGGAGACTTTGGTTTAAATCCTTTGAGTGACTTCATAGAAGATGATGGATTGTAAATGTAAGTTGAGTTGGAAGTACCACAAATAATGATGGGAATGAACTTTCTAATAAAAATAATGTAAGGAATCAACAAAGAATGTTAGCCCATCCTAGAATATGACGGAAGATTATGGAATTGTAATGAAGGAATGATCATGAAAAGTATACACTTTTGAAGGATCTCTTGAATGAGCAATCCTTTAACAAATTGTAATTGAAAACAATGTAGGGAATCAACAAAGAGTGTTAGTCCATGCTAGAATATGAAGGAAGATTATGGAATTCTAATGAAGGAATAATCATGAAAAAGTATAAATGATAACTTAGCACTGTTGTTGAATGAGCAAACCCTTTAACAAATTGTAATTGAAAACAATGTAGGGAATCAACAAAGAGTGTTAGCCCATGCTAGAATATGAAGGAAGATTATGGAATTGTAATGAAGGAATAATCATGAAAAAGTATAAATGATAACTTAGCACTGTTGTTGAATGAGCAAACCCTTTAACAAATTGTAATTGAAAACAATGTAGGGAATCAACAAAGACTGTTAGCTCATCCTAGAACATGAAGGAAGATTGTGGAATTGTAATGAAGGAATAATCATGAAGAAGTATAAATGATAACTTAGCACTCTTTTAGGATCTATTGAATGAACAAACCCTTTAACAAATTGTAAATGAAGCACATAAATTTCACTTGATATAAAACATGATAAGAATCACTATAAGGTCTAAATAAGGACAATGCCCATTGAGAAGAAAATGGTGTCAATTAACCAAGTTAAGAATCTTAGAAGGTGTGATGACGTTAGATTAAAAAGGTAATAAACTCATGAGTGCCTATAGGATGCAAGTCATAAATTGTGAAAATTTTGTAAGTGGAAAGGGGGAAATAGATTAGTATAAAAGTGGAATTCTCCTAGTTAATCAAAGATTAGTGATAGTTGAGCAAGATGCTCAATCTAAATAACAATAGTATGGAATTGTTGGCCTATTTTTTTTAAAGAAGGCTAGGGAAGATGGACAATTTAGAAGGAGCATGGGGATCTACACAGGAGATGTGGAAAAGGAAGAAAAAGGATGAGGTGCAAGTTGGAAAATAATGATTACAAAGAACATCATTAATGCATCAACGTGGATCAACTTAGTTGTAATTGTCATGAAGCAATCAATATTAACAACTCATTTTGCATAAAACCCCGTGAAGTGTTAGGGAAAGGGTTGGTAGATTGTTAAGATTTGCTAATGAAGATTGTACATGGGTGGGGCAATATTGTAAAGGTTGTGGGTATTCTCCTATGTTTATGGTTGTGGTATGATAGTTACATATAATGTAGGGAGACCTATTCTCGTAGTGGTTGAGAGATATGAATAACATGTGGATGTTTTGGAGTCCCCCTTTAAAATTTATTAGTATCATGTTTGAATGTTGCATTTGACTTATTGTCATTATTTAATAGGTTATAATGGTATTTATGTTGTGACAGATGCATGATGATATTTATTTTATATCAATAATACTTAAAGGTTAATCAAACAACATGCTTGTAGTTGCATCAATCCTTTAAGGTTTTCCCCATCTATCTTTGGTCTTGGTTGCACTTTGGGTGAGACATTCTTCCATTTTGGAGGATTGAAAATACCAATGCATCTAGAATACAATAGACCTTTGTTGGGCATTGCATAAGGACCTTGGTCTCAACCTCTAGCCAACAAATGGTTCCATTTCCAAGACTGCGCTTATAAGGGAAATAGTTTTTGGATGGACAAAGGGATTTATAAGTATACGATTCAAGACTAGTGGGAAAAGAGGTTTGAGGATTTTGTGTTACAAGAATTTGAGTTGTAGGAATGAAATCCAATGATGTGTAGGGAGTTTGTGTTGTACGGTGGATCATTATTGGATTAGTATGAGGTTTTCTGGTGTGAATTCCATGTGAGCCTATATAAGTGGATAAAGAGACTTGTGGAAGCCTGTGAACATACATATTGATAGAAGAAATCCATTTAATGGACTAATACTAACCTTTCTATTTTACACTAATTAGACCATCATCTGATGCAAGTAGTGGAATTTTTGGTGGACAACATAGTCAATGAGTGCGTAGTAGAATTTTCTACTAAGAATGACCAATCCTTCTCAAAAGTAGAAGTAACTTTCAAGAAAAGAGCTCGAGTGAGACTAATTAGAGAAATATAATTGTGGATCAAAATCTAGTTATTGGAAGAGGGATTTATGACATTTATTCATGTTCATATGGTCAAGTAGATACCTCGAACCATGGGGGAGTGATTGAAGATGATGCTGACAAGTTGCAAAATATGAAGGGTTGAAAAGATGGAGGGAGATTTGGAAATTAGTGTGAGGGTTGAACGATATTTGAGAAGGTCATATATTATGAGGTTGTGGATAAACCATATGAGAGCATCAAGGAAGATGAGTGAGTAGCTGTAGAAAGAGATAAGTGAATAAGGGAGCGATGAATAAATATTGAGGGAGATGTGGAAGTTGCATGAATGTGGAGAGTTAGAAAAATCTTGGTTGAAAGAGAGAAATGGTAGTGGAAGGAATCCCAACAAGAGGAAGATAGGGAGAGGGAGTGTCTATGGAATCAAAAGAATGAGAGAATGCAATAAACATGAGGGAAGTTTCTATTTAAATTGATAATGTAGATCCATCCCTAGAAGAAGTTGCAAAATGAACCAAACTAAATGATAGTAGTGGTGAATGAAGAGCATAATGATATGAACCATGTTTTTGTATATGTATAAATAGTATTTCAAGAAACAACACTCCCCCAAGTTGCAAAATGAATACCTGAAAGCAATGGAATTAGCCTAGTCTCAACCACTGAACTAGGCCTTTGGCACCTTTGAATCATATGGTAACTTATTTTTCTTATTTTTTATTAAATTTACCTTAGTATAATCACATTAGCAGTAGTAGTAGTGTTCAAGTTGGAGTAGTGGTAGGAGGATTAGTAGTAGTGGTTCTAGTTCAAGTTTGTTTAGTAGTAATTATAATAGTAGTAGTAATTCAGCTCTAGTTGTGGGTTTGAATATGGTTTCATAACTAGGTCCTAGAGGGTTGTTTTAGTAGGATTTCAATCATCCATAATGATGGGGGTTCATAGTGGATCCCCTATGTGAAAAGTTTGGGGAAAATGAGTTGAGGAAGCTGTAGAAGAACACTATTTTTTGTGAGAATCCATTTGGAGATCAAAGTGGGTGTAAGATGTGTCAAATCTAGTAGAATTCTAAACAAATTTGAGAGGCCAATCACTACAATAATATATGAATTTTGTGGAACTCCCTGGTAATACCCAAGTCTCGATAAAACCCAAGTTAGAACAATATGGAATAGTAAAATTGAAGAAAAGTTGACTATACGAAGGAAGGTTTGCATGAGAGTATGCAACTTTTATTTCCTAGTCATGATGCTCATCACAAATAATGGTTTATTCAAGGATTATTTCCAATGACCAGAATCCCTCTAATGCAACATAAGATCGACACACCTACAGATACATTGGAACAAGCTATGAAGATCGAGGTTATATCTAAGTATCTAGGAGGAGCCAAAAATGTAACACATGTAGTCGGACTTTATCTATTGCAAGTTCAAAGTCAGATCATTGCCCTCATAGATATATAGATTTAGGAGTTGTTAATCCCAAAGGTAAGTTTTGAGAAAGTGTGGTGCACAACATGTATGGCAAAGGGACAACATGCCTATGAATTTCCTTGATTAATATGGGGGTATTAATTTAACCCCCTTATAGAGTCCTTTCCGAAATTTCCATTTGCAAGAATTGCACAAGTGATTACCTCTGCTCTATTCTATGGGACAATACAATATCATGCTCTCCCAAATGTTCAAAATTCTCAACTTGTAGAATTTTGTGATCTCTACAAAACATACGGACATCCTGCTAGGCATTTTGTTGGATTCTAATACGTATTACAATGAGCATGCATATTGATTCTTATAGTTAAACACAATTAAACATTAAGCAATGACAGACAACACATTAACAAATTACACTGGAAACCCCTCTACTGGGGAAAAATAACAAATCAGTGATCTTTACCACTCATCTATTAATCAACACTCTTAACCAAAGTTTACATACGTAATTTACTAGACAACAAATAACACTTCATTACACTACTTCATCTCATCACATAGCCATTATATCTTATTTATAGATGCAATACATACAATAGATCATGGTAGTTGAGTTAGTTACAACCAATTGCTCATTAATGGCAACCCATAACTTCCTAACCACTTTCAGTTATTATGTTACATTTGACTTGACTCAATCAACCTTTGTATGATTTCCCATTGAGCTTCTAATCATTTTAATGTTTGTCGACTTCTCGTTGACCAGTCATTGTCTTCGACGAAACAACTATTTCAATCATCCAATCAAGCATACCTCTAATGTCCATTGACCTACGAATCCATTCGACCTACAGACCAGTCGACTATTGACTTCGACTGTCAATTTTATGCAAAGAATATAACATTCCAAATGTTCTCCCACTTGTTGTTTTTTTGCATAAACAAGAGATTCAAAACTTCAATTCACTTAATGTAATGTTCCCATCCAAATAAATACTAGAAGGGAAAATTCCACCAATCTACTAGTTCCCTATGTTGGGGTGGAAACATTTGGATTTTGAATAAGGGAGCTAATAAACCCCAAATGGAAATTAGCTTGACATAAATCTATTAAAAGGGGATAAATAAATATTTACAATAGGAAAATAAGGTGGCACTTGGTCATGGGGGCACATTGGTTATGTGGGACCCACACAAAGCAAGATTCCCTATGCCACATGGCATCCCATTCTCACCCATTCAAATCCAAGGTGGAGTCTATTGTTCTTGGGGGAGTTGGAAGGTCATTATACTTGGAATGACTCAATTAAGGTCGAATTGGAGTGGAAGAGTAACTCCCATGGAAGAGGAAAAGACATTTTAGAGATATTGAGACACTTGGGCTAGATTCCCTAGTTTCTATGACAACAATGATGAAGATGCTATGAAACTTATGAAAAAAATAAGACTTGATTGCTGACATCTGACCAATATGACATGTCATGGATAAAAATATACTCCAAGAGGGTGCACAAGGGAGTTAGGGAATCCAAGAAGCCTCCTCATTCGAATTGGTGGAAGATGGAGTCTAGGAATTGTTGGACAAGTGGCACACATTGGAATCTCTTCCCAATTCGAGTTGGCATGAAGCTTTTGGAAGGAATTCGAACCATGGAAGGCTTGGGAAGTTTATAAAAAGACAAGAACAAAGAAGGAGATGGGATTTTGATCATTTCTCATTTTGCATATTGGAGAGCATAGCTTGTCCATGCTAGTGGAGTGTTTACTCTACTTGCCTTAGTACCAATTTCGAGGGTGCAAGATTCCCATACTAATTGGAAATTGGAGAGGCCATTCATACCTTTCATTTGAAGCTACAATGGAGTCATTTGTTGTAGATTGAAGCTACAGGGATGCTCGTGATCTTCTCTTCTTCAACTTGTTTCCACACCTCTCTCACATTTATCTTCATATTTTGGCTCTTGGAGGAAGGGCGCACTTGGTGAGACGATGATCTCTTTGGGGGAGCTCTTGTGGCCCCATTTATTTGTAATATGATGTATTTACTCTGTATTTTCTACTTAGAAGAACCTCAGGTCGAAACTCCAAGTGAAACTATGTGAAAATGCCAAACTATGTATGAATGGTGCCATTTTCCCCTACATCTTGTTGTGAGAGCTTGAAGTTGCTTAGTTTCGGTTTGTCTTAGTCAACCTATATGATTATATTGTTGTATGGAGAGCCATTAATGTATTGAAGAAGTATCATGAACATTATATGATGCAGGAGCATCAAGGCCTAGGAAAAACAATCAAAGTTGATCGACAGAAGGAGGCCGACCAGGGGGAGTGCTGAAGACCACTAGTGCAAAGTGAACTGGAAGTCGAAGCCAGGAATTTGAGTAGAAGCTATCGATATGTGGTCGGAAAGATTATTGTTTTATTGTATTAATACTTATGATTGTGATAATTAAAGCTGTGCATCTCTTAATTTGTGCTAACATGATGCGATTTATGAAGGTAGTTGAGACAAATAGACTGCAGGAAGATCGGAGCTGAACAAGTCATGAAGGAAGGGACGTTCATTGCTTGTAGAAGGTTCCTTGGGGCTCGAATCATCAATCAAGGCACAGTCGTGACAAGGCAGCTGTAACAGAAATTGCTATCTTAAGTATGTCGCTGCTCGAGTCCAGCTGTGAGCTGGAAGGACCGCCACTCTTGGGACAATTAATAACTCTCTCATATTTGGATATTTCTGTTCTGCCACACATTGTAACAGCTAGATTATTTAGGGCACCTGAAGATCAGAGATCTTCATGGCTTCCCAATTATAGGATTAGATGTTACAATTTGTATGTATAAATATGGGGAGTTGCCTTGACCCAGGGGTTGGACAGCAAACAATTAATTTATCTTGTATTAGCAGCCAAGCCAAACTGTGTACTCATTCTTCTGTTAATATAAGGGGTTACTTCTGAGTTAAAGAGAGTGTTGTTCAACCAGCGTCTCTGTGTGAAGACTGGGCCCGTCTTCCACAGAGACGCTGGTTGAACAACACTCTCTTTAACTCAGAAGTAACCCCTTATATTAACAGAAGAATGAGTACACAGTTTGGCTTGGCTGCTAATACAAGATAAATTAATTGTTTGCTGTCCAACCCATGGGTCGAGGCAACTCCCCATATTTATACATACAAATTGTAACATCTAATCCTATAATTGGGCAGCCATGAAGATCTCTGATGTTCAGGTGCCCTAAATAATCTAGCTGTTACAATGCGTGGCAGAACAGAAATATCCAAATATGAGAGAGTTATTAATTGTCCCAAGAGTGGCGGTCCTTCCAGCTCACAGCTGGACTCAAGCAGCGACATACTTAAGATAGCAATTTCTGTTACAGCTGCCCTGTCACGACTGTGCCTTGATTGATGATTCGAGCCCCAAGGAACCTTCTACAAGCAATGAACGTCCCTTCCTTCATGACTTGTTCAGCTCCGATCTTCCTGCAGTCTATTTGTCTCAACTACCTTCATAAATCGCATCGTGTTAGCACAAATTAAGAGATGCACAGCTTTAATTATCACAATCATAAGTATTAATACAATAAAACAATAATCGGCCATACCTTGGTGATTTGGGGAATAAGATGAGGATAATAAGTCTAATTGCCAAGATAAATGGTGTAGGACAAGGGCAGGGAAGATGATAAATGATGATAAAAAAGGGCCAATTCTGGGCTCAACAGTGGAGTGTTTACTCTACTTGCCTTAGTACCAATTTCGAGGGTGCAAGATTCCCATACTAATTGGAAATTGGAGAGGCCATTCATACCTTTCATTTGAAGCTACAATGGAGTCATTTGTTGTAGATTGAAGCTACAGGGATGCTCGTGATCTTCTCTTCTTCAACTTGTTTCCACACCTCTCTCACATTTATCTTCATATTTTGGCTCTTGGAGGAAGGGCGCACTTGGTGAGACGATGATCTCTTTGGGGGAGCTCTTGTGGCCCCATTTATTTGTAATATGATGTATTTACTCTGTATTTTCTACTTAGAAGAACCTCAGGTCGAAACTCCAAGTGAAACTATGTGAAAATGCCAAACTATGTATGAATGGTGCCATTTTCCCCTACATCTTGTTGTGAGAGCTTGAAGTTGCTTAGTTTCGGTTTGTCTTAGTCAACCTATATGATTATATTGTTGTATAGAGAGCCATTAATGTATTGAAGAAGTATCATGAACATTATATGATGCAGGAGCATCAAGGCCTAGGAAAAACAATCAAAGTTGATCGACAGAAGGAGGCCGACTAGGGGGAGTGCTGAAGACCACTAGTGCAAAGTGAACTGGAAGTCGAAGCCAAGAATTTGAGTAGAAGCTATCGATATGTGGTTGGCAAGAGAAAGGTCAAGAGTAAAAAATTCTAAGGTTGATAGAAGATAGGAAGCAAAAGCGAAGGAGTTGAGATGTCGACAAGGTCGAACATTGACATCGACGAAAGTAGTGGAGAGCCAAGTGTGGAGCACGGGGCAGACTGGAAACCGTAGAGACTAAGTGAAGTAAACAAGCAAGGTCAAGGGTGACGAAGTGCAGTATGGTAAATACAGGTGATGGGGCTGAATACTATAGCAGAGTCAGAGAAGTGCAGAAGTCAAGGTGATGTACTTAACAGCCATTCGTGGTTGTTGAGGAAGTTAAGGCAGTTTTGAAGGTGGTTGGGATCATGACAGATATCACCATAGGTGGAGGTTGTGCATCCCGACCAGAGGGTGCTGACAACTGCAGGTCTGTAGGATCAGGGAGAATTCGACAGAGAGAGAGAAGGACATCTCAAGGAATGGAGTGGACCTAGGGAAGAGCAACAGAGTAGATTAGAAGAGCAGTGTTGTTGACACAATTATGTCGACAGGGATTCACTTCACACTGTCATTAACAAACACCAACCTAACACCCTTAAGGACTGACCCAAAAAGGTTTTAACCTTTCCAACAACATCCATGAAGCGAGTGAAGTCTCACCCGAGATGGTTAAGGGGGATGTAGGAACCAATTTTCTGCAGTGGGGAAAGGACATGCATCTATTCTACCTCTATTGCATCAGAAACCAAAGATTCACTTTCACATCATGCTTAGCAACTCAAACATACATTCATCATCATTCGCATATTCAACATTCGTATCGATAGAGTAATACTAGTGATCGCATCAATGAAACCTTACAGAAAAGACAACATAAAATATGATGCAACATTCATTATTCGACATAAACAGAGCTATAAGAACATATCCGAACATCTTCATGTATTAACTCATCAAATCCTGTGGTATAACCTTCACAGAAACAGTTCAAAACACCTTATTGTGGATCCATACACAACTGCCAAAAATAGAGAAAAACATTACAGAGTTCATCCGCACATCTATTGATCACTTATGATCTCATTCTAGGATGCCCTTAGGATTACATTCATAGTCCTATTTATATCCAACTATCGTGGTTACAAAATTGTCCAAATGACCCTTTCTAACTAACTAAACCAATCTTGCACTTTCGTCGGCTCCTTGTTCTCTGTGAATGGTCCTTTCTTCTGCGGATTGTCCTTCTTCGCTGTTGTCGGCTTCCACACTTCATGCTGACTAACCTCGTTCCAATAGGACCCTAACACAAACTCGTGGCTTGCCCTCGAGCCACCTCAGCTGGACACCTCTGCTGGAACTATGCTCTTCCTTTGTTGCACTATACTTCTGAGGCTGTTCTTTCCATCTGGGGATTGCTGTCATGTACTTCTCAAACTCATCCTCCAGTCTCTTGGTCACTGTCATGTACTTCTCGAAATCATCCTCTTGTCTCTTGGAACTTTCATCATCTATTCCTTTGCAGTTGTCCATGACCTTTGACCATGGTTTGCGACTAGACAAAATTTCCTCGACAACACCAACTTGTGGAACATGCATAACGGTCTGGCACATTTGTTTCACACATTTGATCATCCTTTGCTGGTGGCAGCATTCCTTTTCTCTTGGTACTTCTGTGGTCGGAGGGACTGCTGCTCTTCTAACACTCAAAACTTGCTTAGATCTCAGGTAAGACCTCATCTTTGTTTTTCCTGAGACCTGGTTCCTATACATCTGTTGGTTTCTCATGAACACTCGTCGTTCTTTCCCTTAGCGCACCTTGGGTGATTCTGCTGGAGACGAAATGCACCATTGCAACTATCTCACTTTCTTTTTCCACAGCTTCCTTGGATTTGCTCATGCAACTTAATAACTCTCTTAATCCAACTTACTAACTCTCTTCATCCGACTGACTGACTCTCTCCATTCTCTTTGCCTGTATTTATGCTCGCTCCTCATATCCTTGATGCCTACTTATTGAATCATTCACAAAATATTTCCCATAGCCATCAGATTCTGTCCTCAAGTGTGTCATCATCTACCTCCGCCGTCTTCCAATGATTCTTATCCGTAGTAATAATGCTCGGATTTGACTCTCGCGTGCTAAACGTGTGAAGCGTCGACCACGTTTTGTCATAATTAATTCCCCCCCCCTGTTTCTTAACTGCTATGTTCCTGATCATGGTGATAGGGTTTCAACCGATCCCCATTTACTAGGTTGGTTAGTATTGTCCCATCTAACCTTTGTAACTATACCTTACCTCCATCAATAACAAAATTGATTATGAATGGACCCGACCAATGCATCTGCAGCTTACTTGGATGCTTGGAAAACTTACTGTCATATAATAAGACCATATCTCCCCCCTATAATTGATTTGCTTTAACATGTCGATCATGCCAAGCCTTACGTCGATCCTTTTCTACCTTCTGATGGAATCATACGATAAACCAATCCTCATCAAGTTGTACTAGCTATGCCAACCATTCTTCAATCGCTCCATTGTCGCTCATTCCTGTGGCTGCTGTGATGCGCAGACTGGGGACGATATACTCCATTGGCATTACTGCTGCCAATTTGTAAACTACCTTGAACGGGGTTTGTCCTGTCAATCGTTTGCACATTGTGCATTACGCCCAAAGTATTGTTGGAATATTCAAATCCCAATCGTCACGGTTTGTATTGCACACCTTTGTGAGTGAGTGCTCCAAGATTTTGTTAAATGCCTCAACTGTCCCGTTAGCTTGCGGGTGATATCGGGTACTCTTCCTGTGTTGAATTTGAAACTCCTCCATCATCGCCACAATTGTTTGATTAACAAATTGAGTACCCCGGTCGCTCATCAATATATTTGGACACCCAAATTTGGTGACCACATTATCAAAGAGAAACCTTGCTGTAGTCGCAACCATGCAATTTTTTACTGGTGTAGCTTCCGCCTATCACGCCAAATAATCTGTCGTAGTAATTATGTAGCACGACCCTGTTCTTTTTCCTAGTGGGTTGATAGGTACCACAAAGTCGACTTCCCATTTGTCGAATTCCCCTAGTGTCAATTGAGGTACTAATGGCGTTTCATCCCTTCGTGACGGTTTCCCGGTTCTCTGACATACATCGCATCTTTTTGCATAATCCGCAACATCTCCATGCATCGTTGGCCACCATAATCCAACTCAAAGTATCTTCCTAGTAGTGGCACGTCCTTCATAGTGTCCTCCTGCGATCCCATCACGAGATTCCACTAAAATACTTTCCCATTCATGTGGAAGAAAGTATCGTCAAAGTATCTCATCCGATCCTATCTTATATAGTTTCCCTGCAATCAGTTGGAAATCTGCAGCTTTGAAGACTAACTGCTTCTTCTGGTTGGTAGTGAATTCCTCCAGTGCCTACCCTGTCGCCAAGAATTGAATAATTTGCTTGTAATGATCATCAACTAATCCAACCCTAAATAACTGAGCATCGGGTAATCCTTCGTCAATGTTTCTTGATTCCTCTCCTGATTCTATCGACGATAGGTGATTTGGTCCTGCATTTAGTCACCCCAGCTTTACAATTATCTCGAAATCAAATTCTTGGAAGAGTAATAGCCATCGACAGATCCCCCCCCCCCAACACAAGCTTGTTCACCGGGTATTTGAGTGCTGAATGATCAGTGAACATTTTAAAATAGCCCCCTAAGAGGTAGTGTAACGTCCCCTCCTATCATACCAGGGTGACAGAGAGGATCGTGATGCTAAAACTGGGTATCTAATCCCATATCCATTAAGTAAAAATCATTGATAAAAATACATATACATGTGCATGTTATAGAAACACAAGGGAATTAAAAATCATGTTTAATATCTAACATACATTCAAACATTTATGTGACAGTCATTAAATAAAGACATTGCAAAATTTATAAAAGAGAATACTTATCTTAACAAAATAGTCCCAAGCAACCAGCTATGCATCTGCAACGTTCCACTCAACCATAGGCCAGTCGTGCTTATCAACCTCTTGATACAACTACCACCCCCGAGCTGGGCATGATCTCTACAAGGAACCAGGGAACAATAGACTCACACATAGCCAAGCATACACCAAGATGAGCTAAGCCAATCTACAATTGGGTTTATCAGGTTGCTAGGAAATGGAAAGGAAGAGTGGCTAAGCTAGTGAGATCAAGCACAGAGCCAGGGGTAACCATACAAGATCTATCTAGCTTGGCACCCACAATACCTACACACCCATCACAAGGAAGTATTCTTTTCACTACTGTACAGTCCCTCAAGCCATACCTTCACATCTAGTGCTCTCAAGGTGTGCATAGAAGAGTAGCCAAAGCCCTCTTGATATTCTTGAGAGGTTGTCTCCCCACTAGGTTTATCAAGCCCTCTCTGTCCACTACCACTCCAATCTCTTGCTCATTGATTCAAACCAAAACAGGGATGCATATAACAACAAAACCACAAGTGTTGGGCATGAGGAAAAATGTTTCTTCAGTGGGTTTCCCAAAGAGGGGGTTTCTACCAATTCAAAAAAACGTGGGAAAGCCCAAAAACGAAAAGGCAATTGGGGAACAACCCTGGAGAGCAGAAATCGTTTTCAGAAAAACGTCCATGGGCATTTTGGGGAAAAAACGACCTCTATAAACCCCCAGAACGTGACTCCCTTTCTCCCAGCCATTGTGCAACACAAAAATGAGCTCCCAGCTATGGAAAAATGCAGGAAAATTGGTAAAAACGTGATGAGGAAAGACCCAGTCGTTTCGACTGCGTGAGGGAGGAAAAACTATATGTTCAGCATGGCTTTGGCCACCATTTCGTGGGTGTTTTCTTGCCCAATAAGCAAAAATACGAATTCCCAGGTTAATGGCTTGCCCATGCACGAAATTGGCTGCCATACCTCTTCACTCCCAAGGCATTAACTACCTCAACCAATTTCTGTAAGAATTAAATGATTGGGTCCATAACCCAAAATGGGTAGTTGGTGGTTTATGGGTTTTCTCATTGACACATGGATTAACACCATTGGATCAAGGGTTTGAATAATTTCCCTCCCTATTCCTTGTAGAATCATGCGGATGCCCCCATCTCTTTGTTGCATAGCATAACCAGTTGTGGGTTTTTCATTAAAATTCGTATTTACATGATGTCTTAATTTACATTGTGCATATCTAGCACAAGAGCCATAGGCATCTATTTTTAATTTCCGATACATAAAACGCTAAATCAATGATGGGGCCTTGGCCTTGAGCTCCTCACCATGATCAAATAACAATATTTACATCATTTACGATTTAATACAAAGGGGGTCAAAATGGGGATATTACAGGTATTGTCGAAACTTCTGCAAGGCATAGACCATCGCCAACCCTTCAGGCTTTCTGTGGTCGTATGGTTCTTCTCCGCAGTAGACAGCTTTCTACTTGTGAATGCTATCGGGTGGTTGATTGTGCCTTCTCCTGGATGGGACAAGATGACTCCTAGTGTGATTGATGATGCATCGATGTGAACATGGAACTCCTTCATCCAATCTGGAAATGCTAGTATGGATGCTGCAACCATCTTTTCCTTCAATATATCCATACTCTTTTGTCACTCTTCGTTCCATTCAAACTTGGCATCTTTCTTCAACAACTTTTCCATTGGCGTCGTGATTGTTGCATACCCTCTGATAAAATTCCTGTAGTATCCTATGTGTCCCAACGTTGCTCTTAATTGCTTGACTGTTGTTGGCGGTAGTAGGTCAACAATAATTTCTATCTTTGCAGGGTCGACCATCATTCCTTCCCTGCAAACTATGTACCCCAGCAATATCCCAAACAGAGCGCAGAAAATTCACTTCTTTAGGTTCAACGAAATCTGGTGCTGTCAACATCTTTCCAGCATCAACCTCAAATTCATGACGTGATCTTTGATCAACCCATACACTATCCAATCATCCATGTATACTGCAAGAAATTTATGGATGTAATCCTTGAACGCATAAACTAATAGTCTCGAAAAAATTGATGGTGCATTCTTTAGGCCGAATGGCATCACCGTATATTGAAAGCATCCCCATTCAGTGACTAACGTTATTTTGTGCCAATCCTCCTTTGCAATCTTTATCTGGTGGTATCCTGAGAATCCATCTATGAAGGAATATATTTCCCGACCTTCCACTCCTTCTAATACTTCATCTGTAAGAGGTATAGGGAATTAATCGTTTAAGCATGCGTCGTTCAACTTTCTTAAGTCGACACAAATCCTGAGTTGGATACCTCCGACTGCTCTTTCACAGGGTCTTCTTCTCCTGCACCTTCCTTCCGACTGGCTAAGTCCTTTTCTTCCATGATAGGCTTTTGTTAGAGTTGTCGCTTGTCCATTTTCTAATTTTGACAGGTCCTCCTCAGCGGTTGGAACTTTCCATTCTGTTGGCCACATATACGACTGCACACCTCGTAGTTACCACAATACAGAATTCATTGATTTAGTGTTACCTATGCAACTACATATTCATTATATTCAGAATTACATGCATATTCAGATATATGTGACCAACACTTAACATATTATTCTCATCAATCATACATGTGAAAATACATATAAAATCATGACTCATTCATAAACATTTACACAAACAATCTCACAGATGCAATCACACAACACAAGTATTTACATGGTTCACCCCCCGAATGGGAGCTATGTCCACGGGAACTGTTATTTGTATTAAGGGGAAGGGTCAGCAGTTACAGTCTATACACACAGCTGCAGACTCTTCTCTACAATGGGTCTCTGCGCACACAGCTCCAGAGCCTCTTCTCTCTTGTCTTGGCCTAAATCTACTTACAAAAGATCAATACAATAATAACTGAATAAGACCAACCCATCCCTTTACAAAATTGCCCCTTTTATAGATTATGCACGAAGGTCACATCTTTACAATAGCTATGGGTTAAAACCCTGTAGTACCCTTAATCCCCCCAATACAACACGGTTACCCCGCTAACCATACTTTGCCATAAATTTTCAGCTACTCTGCTTGTCCTCGGTTGTCCTTTGCGACGCTTCCTTGGCTCTAACTCTCTTCTGACAACCGCTTGTCTGACCGAGTGGCACTGACTGTACCATGGCGTGTCCTTTGCACCATCCCGTCTCTTTACTTCTTGTTCTTGTAGCTCGACAGCACGCCGCTTCTTCCTTAACTGTTCCAACTGCTTCACTAATCCTTAGTACTTTGCATTTAATAAGGGGACATATCCTTATCTGCCACTTTGCTTTGCTCCACACCCTGCTACCGGGAATTGTGGAGTTGTTTCTCCCAAAAATGGCTGATGTTAGGCCTCACCTAACTTGTACTTCTGTGATCAAAACTGTCCTTTGATTTGGACTGCGTCACCAAAAATGTGTCCACTTGGGTTGCGCCCAACATAGAGTCCCCATCTTTGTCAGTCTACCATTTATGTTGGATTCAAAGTTTGCACTTTCAAGGGAGTAGAAGGAATTTTTCTTGAGGAACTGACCTATGTATGGAGAAAATGGGGAATGAAAGATGCTTTGTTGGTTTGTGCATTGATCAATCTCTCTACTTCTAAGACCCTCTAAGATGCCTCCAACCAGTTAGAAAGATGTTTCATTCTAAGTTGTGTTGAATCGCCTCCTTGAGGCCACTAATGAAACATTATTTATAGAAAGAATCTATTAAGTCCTATGTATGGATGACTAATTTTTCAAAGGATAAGATAAAGTCTACAACTGAGCCTGTTTTGTGTAACTTGGTAAGCTACCCCAAATAGTGAGTATCTTTCTCATAATGGTCATGGAGAGATTTAAAACATAAATTGTAGGGGACAAGGTGTCCATGGGATTTTTTATTCCACTCCCACCATTGTCATCTTTTTGAATCCAAATACAAAACCCCCACCCTAAGTTTCATCATAGCATCAATAATTCAATGAATGGAAAAGTAGTGTTCCATCTTAAAGGGTTAGAAACATCAGACTTGTTCAAGTTTACTTTAGGAAATTGGTTCTAGGTGTTATTATCCATGGAGTTTGGGTTATAGCTGTGAGGACATGAAGGGGGTTTCTAGTGGCTAAATAGTTCTGAGAAAGATATTCCTTCCTGGTGTGGCTCACTATGTTGTGTATTACAAGGGAATTCGTTTGACTTTCCATGAGTTTCAGTTGATTGAGGGAGTAATATATCCTTTCCAAATTCTAATCTAACTTCTCATCCAACTTCTTATCTAGGATGCATACTTCCTCCTCAAGTTGTTGAATCCTTTTCATATATCAATCATCATTGTCCTATATTTTTTCCTGAAGACTCTTGTATTGTTCTTCTAGGGTGTCAAACCTTGAGGAATTAGATCATGTGTTCATGTTTTCTAGGGTCTTGAAAGGTGGCATATAGGGAGTATCATCCACCATGGGATTTTTAGGTGAGAGTAAGGTTTATAGGGTCCTAGAGATGATGGAGTGTCAAGTGTTATAGCTCCCATATATATGTATGGGATCCAACAATAGAAATAAACCCAATATATCAGAGCACTAATAAGGAGGCTCAATCGTGCTCTTATTTGTACTACTTGACTCCCTAGGTACTAGAAAGTGGTCTCCCTAAGTGTTGTTCTTAGTGTGCTAAAGAAACAAGGAAGTCAATCAATTTTATCTAAAGTGATCTATAGGTATAACTAGGGGATTTTTAATATACCCAAGGGTACATGGAAGTGGAGTTCCATATGTAAGTGTTGTCTAATGCGGTACTACTCAAATTGGTACCAACAGAGGTTACAAGGGTGCAAAACAATGTGACGTAATTACCACTTGTATTTATTGCATGTATGCTTCCTAAACCACAATTTTACATGTTGAACGGAAAATATTTGTGGTATTTAAAGACACAGAAGCATGTCTGTAAAAAATAAAATAAATTTTAATCTTTCTAACCCTAGAAAGAGCTCTACAATCAATAGAAAGCAACTTACTTTTCATGGCAGGGTTTGAGGCCTAAATTTTCAAATGAGCACAACTCCTTGTAAAACCCTAATTTGGATATGGTCCTATAAGATTTTGTACTCTAAAATTTATGCAACTTTGAGTCTAAAATTTTGTCCTGTAGTATCTTGATATGTCTAGTCTACAATGCTACAAGTTTTATTGAATTGTTATGTGCCAAGAAAGGCTTAGGGTATTTTCCCCAAAACTCGTTCATTTTGGCCTTCTCAAAAGAGGGAACTTTTATGGCATGGCACACATCCAAGTTTTTATGTATGCATATCAAACTTTTACCATAAATACTTTGGCTTTTCTTCTTTCCAATACAACTAGTGGCACTCAATTTGGAGTTTTAGAACTCAGATATAACAATTTTACCCCAAAAAACTATTTAGGGATATTTTTAGGTTAATCACAAACCCTAACTTACCTATGGATTATCTTTGAATGTATAGTGAACTAGGATTGAAATCTTGCCCCAAGCTATTTCCGTACATCCTCGCTGTGACTTGAAAATTTCATAACCTAAAACTTCATTGAAATCATTTTGGTGCAAAAATGCCAAGCTGACTCATTTGAAGGAGCCAAACCTTTTGGATTAGTAAAAAGCCCTAACTTACATAGAGTCTATTTCCAAAATTATAGATAACTAGAGGCTAAAATTTTAACATACATTAATTAGGTATGTCCTTTATGTACCCTAAAATTTTCATACCTTGAAATGTCATAGAAAGCAATTTGGAGTGAGAATACCAAGGTGGCCCATTTGAAAGACCCAAAGCCTAGTATAAAAAATATGTTCTTTCCGGCCAAAGAAATATCTATGGTACCACTTTATATATACTTAAACCCATAAATTTAGAGAAAATATAAAAAAAACACAAGAGAGAATAGATAAAATAGATAGTTATGTTCACTTACCTTTCAAGAGGGAAACCTCTAAGAGTAAAGCTCCAAATATAATGATAGTTCTTGACTCACATTACATAACTTACTACTCTCTATATAGTGCATTAATATCCAAAAGCATGACTACTTGTGTTCCTACTACTAAGGGGGGTTAATGACCTAGGGGCCTTTATTCAATAAGGAATGCCCTTTTACATTAGGACACTACCCACTAACTAACTAATGGGCATTATGGCCTTGTATATTTATAAACTAGGGGGCTAGGATGGGAATCTAACATCCATATGTCCCTCTTTGGTACTACAATAATTCTACTCCGCTACAAGAAGGTATTACTAGGGAAACCAAGGACATATTTTCCAGAATTCTCTGGAAGGTTAAAATAAATATGAGTAATCCCCATTAATTAACACATCAAAGGAAATAGTCAAGACATAAGACATAATCCAGTCGATCACCTATAAGTTAAAACCTATATGAATCATCATAATTTTGATGTAATTCCATCAAGATCTATTGTAGGCCTTTGAGAGATCTAGATTCCTCACAGTAGTGGGGATTCTCTTCTATTTAATAGAATGTTTGTCTTCCTGTGTTGATCCTACCACCTCATGGATATACCTACATTCTAGAAATTCAAATTGTTCTCCAAATATGACCTTTGATAAACATTTATTAAGTCATACAATAAATAGTTTGGAAATTATCTTATAAATGCAATTACACAACAATATCAACCATTAATCCATAAAGGACACGTCCCTATCCACTTTTAGGATGAGATCAATGAATGTTGTGTTGAGAGAACCTAGCATTTGGCCCAATACTTTAACCTCCTCTACTGCTTGAAGGATATCCTCTCCAATCAAATCAAAGGAACCCAAATAGAACTCAATGGTCTAGGTGTCTGGCCCTGGATTTTGATCTTTTCGAAAAGTGGACATCATGAAGAGTATTTCATCTTTTGTAAATTCTTTATATAATGGACAATTATCTTCATCTGTAACTAGTCAGGGAAAACCTAAAGCCACCTCAATGTTTTCTCTAATTGGCTCCTTATATATATTCTAGAAATAAGTTAGATTGAGAGTAGCAAGTCCTCTAAATTCCCTCATTGATTTCCCCTCCTCATAATGAATATCCCATATTGTGTTATTGGAATTGTGGTTCTATTCATAATGGTGGAAAAGTTTGGTGTTTTCATCCCCCATTTCAAGCTAGGTGGCCTGAATTTTTAGGTTCCATTCCACTTTCCTTTCTAGCAAAAGATTCTTCTTATTTGACTCAAGTTCATTAAATGATTAATGGCTTGATCACTAAAAGTACTAGCTAGATAACTGGTATAAAGGGAATTGATAGCCTCCTCTACATCCTTCAAGAGTTGATCTCTAGTCTTAATTTTTTCAATGGACCATTCCACAACCTTCTCTTTTACCAATTTAGTAGCTTTCACAAATTGTTCACTCACATAAATGTTGGTATATATGTCACATTTCTTCACATAGTTCTCACAAGATTATGAAATTCATCCTCCGTGAGCCACACAACATTGAATTCAAAATAGGTAGGAGGTTTTTCTTTCTTTGTTTCCAACTAGATCATAATCAATCAATGACCTAATAAGTCGCTAACCTCCACCTAGGTCCTACATCCTTCAATTAACTGCAGGAGATAATCTATCACTAGGAAGTGATCAAGCCACTTCGATACATAGTCTCTTCCTTTCTAATCATTCCACAATGTAGGATTATAAGAAATTGTTTCCACATCAACTAACCCATTTTTTTCAAATTTATGTAAGAAGTATTTGACTAACCTATTGACTCTAGCTAGATCTCCCCAAAACTCATAAGCTATTTACTGTAATATTTTTTTTCCCAATTATCAATCTATCTTCTTTAATCACCTACAAAGTGAGAAATTTATCCCAAAATGACTGCTTCTTTCCATATGGACTATACACATTCATCATACTAAGAAGTTGGCACAAATATTTACACATGAATGTAGTGCACAAACTTGAACATTCCAAAAAAGAGTTTGTAAGTTTTAGCGATGTGTTCCACCCTATAATAAGTCCCCTAGAAATGCCCACAAAATCCATAGTAGAAAATCCCCCCAAAACTTAAGAACATTATTAAACCCATTGATTAAGGTTTATCCACATCCCATCGCATCTTGCATTAAGATGGTATATGATTCCTCCTTTTCTACTAATCTACCTAGAGCTAACCTCTTATGCTTGCTCCCTAGTCCCCTAATGTTCAGAGAAAGATTTAACATTAATCCACACTTGGGAGGAGTCAAATTTCTCTAAGACCACTCATGAGAATGACTTTTTTAGTCTCCAATGTTTCCCTTTCTTAGGCATGTTGTAGGTGGGATTTCCTCCCAACAAAGCTATTGAATCCATGCCTAGCCCTCCTGATAAATAATTCAGAAGACTTTTTGAACCTGTCTTTGAACATAAGGGGTATCCATTATTTCACTTAAAGGTCAAGGTATCTACCATATCATTGATTTTAGTCTAGTTAGTCTCATTCATTAGGGTCCTATGGCATGAAAAGAGTCGGTCGTAGCGCATTTATTTATTTAATCAACAATTTACAGATTAAATTTGCATTCTAGCTAATCATCAAACAACTAATGAGGAAGTATAGAAAATGTGAGTGTACATTGGACACTCTCTTTGTAATGGAATTATGTGTCTAGGGAATTAAGTGAAACTAGTCCAAATTACTCATGGATGAGTTGCTCCAAGCCTCTAAGGACGCTCATATCCTTCACCATGTGGAAATAGAAATCTCTAGAGGGGTGGTAACTCCCCCCCACTCCAAACCAATGAGTATTGGCTCTACAGTTAGATCTTTAGAAGAGTCATAATGATGCACAAAACAATATAGGGAAGTGGAACATACCTTTTACCCTATATAGTGCCCCATTTTGTCATTGACTTTTAACATTGATTGCAACATTATTATTTGAGGGCATTCACTTGCGAATGACCTAGTTAGGTACGGATTTAGACCTAGATTCTATGTTGTCTTATTAATTGAGGGAATTCAGTTGCGAATGACTCGACCATGTGTGGAATTGGTATGTAATTATTAAAGACAATTGTGTGGAAACTGTTTATTGTGTTGATGATGATAAGTCTATGTGATTTTGATATAATCTGATAGTAATCGAAAGCAAATGTGATTTTGATAATGATCGAAAGTCTAAGTGATTTTGATATGATTTCTATAGTGATCAAAATTCTATGTTATTTTGATAGTAATCAAAAGTTTGCATGAAAAATGAAATGATTTCGATAGTGATTGAATGCATATATAAAATGTGAAATGATTTTGACGGTGATCGAATGTTTATATTTGCATATGATTATATCTAGCATGTACTCTAATGGGTCATCAAGTGTGATAGGAAATACATGTACATGTGACGTAAGGTGGTGTTGATACCCCATGGACTCTATACTAAATCCGGTATCATTGACAGGTTATGTTAACCTGATATATATGTGTTGTGTTGATACCCCATGGACTTCAAATTAAGTTGGGTATCATCGATAGGTGATGTTAACCTAATATTTATATTTATATTATAATATTTTTTAAAATATTTTATGCACGTGATGTTTAAACGTACGAGTGCTAGATAACGATTGCCAATCGGTCCACATAGGTTAATTTAATAGGGCTTAATTAAGATATGATGTAAGACTAGCAATTTTCCATGTGATGAGTTGGGAAAGAGAGAGAGAGAGGCTCTTTCTTGTCAAATGCATGATGCCGTGAGGGTAGGTAGCGGATTTGATCACTGATGAGGCATGTACTTGGGGGCGCACAATAAAGATACGACCTTATCCCCCAGGAACCACCAATCACTCAACAAGGTCGACCAAACTGAGTTAACAACATTTTAGTCGTTGTACCAAGTCCTCACCAAGGGGGGAGTATCTAAAGAGCATGCTAAATAGAATTGCTATTATGCTTATTTTATATCTGCATTATTTGTTTAGATCTGTATTATTTTCTCTTGGAAAGCTTAAAGTTAAGTTTGAACACAGATCTGCATTACTCCTTTTGGGAATGCTAAATTTAGGTATATATCTACATTTAAACTCTTGTAAGAGTATTTGAATTTAATTATGTATGGACATTGTTGGGAAACAATAAAATACCATTATGTTATATAAATTTGTAATTCTATCCAATTCTGAAAGTTTAATGTATCGATCGAACATGTAAATCTGTAAATATGTCCATTCTTGAAGCTTACGGTATACATCGGTCCTATAATTGTATTTATATCAATGCTTGATTGTCATTGTGTGGCTCAGATATGTAAAAGAGAGAGAGAGAAAAATTGTTATTATCGTTCTGAAAATTGTAGATCTAATACACCGAACTGTTTGTATCGTTCATGCCATCGTTGAAACGTATGTGCATGAACGAGGTGGTGAGTTACCCTTGGTTCTGCGATGATATTGAGAACCAATAATCTAACTAATCACGAATCTCTAACACTAATCGCATGTGTCTAAGTAAATGAAAGTTGTATGTGTATATACATGGCTATGGATGCTTCACAACCATTTATATATACCATTAACAATAACATGTGAAATGGAATGTGTGGACTGCTTTTCTTAATCGACACATTTGTTATTTTCATTATTTTAGAATCACCTTATAAGGAGTAAATGAGTGAGATGTGGCACCTTTTCTTTTTAGAAGAGTCACATCATTTTATTTACAAGTCATTGAATTGGATGGGAAGAATTATTAATAAGCCATGACTTTTATATGTTTTGTGGAGGACACCTTTTATTAGGAGAAGTTGTTGGAATATAAGACACGAGGAAGACACCTTTTGAAGGAAAATGATTATGAGAAGAAGTCTTTGGGAGCTGGAAGGGTTGGATAGCCATGAGAGAAAATAATTGTAGCTCGAAGGGGTAAGTTTCGAACTTGGAAATTGTGGAGGAGTTATTGTAAACACCTAGCTAAGAATGAGATGAACATGCTTGGTAAAAAGAATTTGAGGGTTTGAAATCCACTTGTAATTACTTATTAAAAAAATAGTTTGTGTCAAACATGTTTTGTTTGTACAACATGGGTTTATGTACTGCCATAAGAGTAATCCTCCAATAACAAGTCATAGATTTACATTACATGACTCTTATTTTTTTTTATAAACATGTATTCATTCCTTAATGAGTACACCTTAAAGACAATTTTGAACAAAATATTAGAAGTCCAAGAATGTCAAATCACTCTAAGCGAAGTTGATGTATGTACTGAAAAATAATATGCATATGATTTGGGTAAAGACTTTAGTGTGCATGCAACTCACAAAATTACGAAGAAACAAGTACTCCTTCGGAAAAATAAAAGTATCTTGGTGAGTTATGTGTTTAGAAAAGTGGGATAGGGAAATCATCTGAATATTGGAGTATTCTATTTTTTTCTTAAATTAAGAATTGAAGTTATTTATATGGTAAGTTATTCTGCAATTTAATTTTGTGATTAATTATAAGTAAAAATATGGATATTCAATGTAAATAATTGATTATGATAGTTGATATAAGGTCAATACTTTAGTTAGTTATTATGAAAAGTATGGTTAAGCCTAATCCTTTACACACAACTTACAAATATGGGCACACATATGATCAATAAGACAATATTTAGAAGCAAATCAAGTCAAGAGGAAATGATCACTAAGGGAAATGAGATTTATCCACGGGCTAAAAAAATAATTACCATAAAGATAAATAAACTTTGAGAAAAATGGGGTTTTCCATATCTATGTGGTGGAAGTGGTATGGAATTACAAAGCATAATGAGCTATATAATGAGTCCATATCAAGCTGGAATGATGTAAAATTTCAACCAAATACTTATGCACCAAATTCCCTAAAAAGCGAAAGAAAGGGGTAACCCAAAGGATTAACATAAAAGGGTATATGGGGAAAGACATTATAAAGAAAATGTGAAAATAGGGATAATTAACAAAGGATTCATCTCTGACAAATTTTAACCGACGAGACACAAACGACTCTTTCTATCGAAACTTCCATTGAGTGTCGAAAGAGTCAAATGAAGACGGTTTTTGTCAAACAAAGTATGGAGATGATAAGCACGACAAGTTGAATGCAATGATGCTAACCACCTGACATGGTGAAGCCTAAATGAAAAGACGACTAGTCCTCAAGATGCGACTGAATGAGGTTATGATGACACACATGGTATGACTTGGCAAGTATGTCGACTGGGTCACATGCTAATGAGAATGATGAAATAAGGTAAGTACATGATGATACCCTTGACCCGGACATGACAGTGCTAACGAAATGACTAGGCGATTAAATTTAATATCTTCATTTAAGTTGCTAAGACCCGACACTGAATAATCATATCGGGGGTTGAGGATAAACACGATGATTATATATTGACATGGACATGAAATATAAATGAGTTTGTTAATAATGCGTCAACTCATAAAAATATATATGATTGATGATTAGAGTTTGAAATCAACTTCAGGATGAAGTTTCCTAAAGAGGGGGAGTATTAACACCCTATTATAGTTAGGTTCATGTGCACTAGTGTGATTAAAGGCATTTTTCACCTTTACTTATATGAGAAATTGTATTTCAGATAGAGATCCGCTATTTGGGACATGTCATCTCGGGATATGGCATAGTGGTTGATCCATCCAAGATTGAGGCAATATTGGATTGGCTAGCGTCGATGAATGTTCATGAGGTGCAGAGCTTCATGGAATTAGCAATTTATTACCGTAGTTTTGTAGACATGTTTTCAAAGATCACAGGCCCCACCACTGAGTTGTAAAACAAGAACAAGAAACGGTCTATATGTTGTGAGAAAGTGTTTGCAATACTTAAGGAGCTATTGACAACAACCCCAATACTAAAAGTACCAGACATGGAGTAGGACTTTTAATCTACACTGATGCTTTGAAAGGACTTGGAGGATTATTGATGCAGGAAGGTAGGCTGATTTCCTACGCTTCTAGGAAATTGAAAGTGCATAAGGAGAACTACATGATGCATGACCTAGATCTTGCGGCCATAGTTTATGCGTTGAAATTATGGAAACACTACTTGGTTGGGAAAAAATTTGAACTAAAGACATATCACCATGGATTGCAATATATTTTTACTCAGGGTAACATTAATGTGAGGCAGAGGGGGTGGTCAAAGATGCTAAGCAAGTATGATTTTGACATATTGTACGTCAAGGGGAAAATGAACAAGGTAGTGGATGCCTTGAGTCAAATACCTAACAACTTCTTAGTATTTCCACTGAAGATGAATTTGTGGGAGAAGATACTAAAGTTACAACTAGCGGACAATTGGTATAGTGAATTCAGGACATAACTTGAAAAGGAAACCATGGAGGTTCCTAAGTATGAGGGTTATACACTTGAGGATGATGGATTGTTGAGATATAACCAAATTATGTATGTGCCAGTGAACAAGGAAATTCAAATTTTCATCCTATATTAATCCCACAAGGAAGCTTATATGGCCCATCCAGGGGTTAAAAAGATGTATGCCCATTTAAAACTGTTATTTTTCCGGCATGGTATCAAGAAGGATGTTGTTAATTATGTGGAAAGGTGCCTTGAATTCTAGCTGGTGAAGGCTGAGAATCACCATCTGAAAAAGTTGTGACATCCTCACACCATCCCATCCCAGAGCCAAAATGGGATGTGACATCAATGAATTTTATTTTTGGAATGTCGATGACCTTGAGGCACGATTCCATTTTTGTTGTGATGGACACACTAACCAAGAGAACACACTTTATTCAGGTTAACGTTACTTATCAAGTGCTTAAGAGAGCATAGGTCTTCATCTACAAGGTAGTGCGACTACATGGCATGCATCAGAAGATCGTTTATGACAGGGGTCAGTATTTACTAGGATATTTTGGACAAGTTTCCAGGAATCATTGGGCACATAGATTGACTTTAGAACTGCATACCATCCTAAGACGGATGGTCAGACCCATAGGTTCAACCAGTTTTCAGAGGACATGTTTCACATGTATGTGATGGACCAACATAATAGCTAAGAGTAATATCTACCATTGGTAGAATTCGATTATAATAACAATCATCATAGCTCAATATAGATGGCACCGTTTGAGTTTCTCTACGGTAGGTATTTTTAGATACCCTTGATTCGAGATCATCTTGAGGATAGATTCCTTTGTGATAATATGCAGTAGGATCTAATAGCTATAACAAGCCTCACACAAAATCTCAAGAAGTTGCAAAGAAGAAGAGAAGAATGCACTCAATAATCACTCATGAACATAGAAAATGGAGAATAGCGGTATCATGCATCAACTGTTAGCTGGAATTGTGAATAATGAATACAATGATACAATAAATGTATAGAGAATTCAAATTAACCAAGGAGGTCATTCGAATCATGCTCAAATTCTAGCTTCGATAACATTGGAGACATAATCCAGTCAGTAGTATCGGTCATAAATGGTAATAGTCAGTCAAGTGAGTCTAATTGAGTCTAACAAAACCATCTAGGCATAAATCAGAGGATGGAGATTTCAAGGAGGGTGCATGAGGATGTCAAAAGGTCAAGTGGCACTCCAGAACTAGCTAAATAGGAGCTATAGGCAGTTAGTATGAGCAATCCGTGGAAGAACTGCTCAATCAATGCACTAATTGTCTGTCAGACACCTGGTAGGTGAGATGAGGTGCTCTAACTAAATGATAACTGGTGGTAGGTGAGAAAAGGTGCACATGCCATGCAGAAGAGTCAAATAGGGTGCATCAGGTAGGTAGGAGGGCTATTGGGGGTTGAAGACAGGCTCTAGGGAGCTGAAAACAGGCTCTATGTGCTGGGAGGACCACTAAGATGATGACTGGATGCATGCATTTGTATGCAAATGCATACAGATGAATGGATGCATGCAGATGAATGGATGCATGCATTTGTATGCAAATGCATGCAGATGAATGGATGCATGCAAAATGCATGCAAACATGCAAATATGAAAAATTATGGTGAGAATATTCCAACACCCTCCCTCAAGCTATACTATGAGGTAGTAATTGAAAACTAAAAAATAGGGCCCTGGTGACTGAGACCAAAGGTTACCCCATACAATCAATCTAAATAAAATAAGTGAGGAAAGAGGGAAAACCCAGTGGGAAGAAAGCCCTCCCTCAAAATAGACTGAAGAATGCTAATGTAGCATATCATCACTCACCCCAGAAGGAGGCAAGTGTCCTTCTTTTCCGAAAAAGGATCAATCGATAT
The DNA here is from genome assembly GCA_027924585.1 of Larix kaempferi. Classification (NCBI taxonomy): domain Eukaryota; kingdom Viridiplantae; phylum Streptophyta; class Pinopsida; order Pinales; family Pinaceae; genus Larix; species Larix kaempferi. The sequence goes on along the minus strand of BSBM01000223.1, from coordinate 4,458,182 downwards.
GAAATGGATCAGTAGTATGAGAAGGATGAAACCTTCCATTCTAAAAATCTGATCTGGTTCTTCTTTGATCATGTGGATCACCAACCAAATCACTGACAGATCGGAGTGTAATGGCTGCCCATCAAGGAAGAGGAGGATCATCAGGTGAGAGATCATCAGGTTCTTGTGTAACTAGATATCCCATTCACTCATCTTCATCTTCAGTTGCTATATCTTTAGTTTCCTATGGATCTCGATCTAGCATTCCCTCATCATCATCTCCATCTTTAGATTCTGAATTTGAAATCTCATGTGATGAAGCTTCGCTCTCTTGCTCATCATCACTTCCAAACTCTGAATCTGAAATCTCATGTGAAATTGGCTCATCATCACATCCAAACTCTGAATCTGAAATCTCATGTGAAGAAGCAAGTACAACTAGCTCATCATCACATCCAAACTCTAAATCTGAAATCTCATGTGATGATGCTTCGCTCTCTTGATCATCAATCAAAGGAGTTGGTATCTTCCTCTTGGGAAGAAGTGGATCATGCTTCAAAAACATAATATGAAGATCATTATGAAGCATGTGATTCGAACCAACTGAGGTAGAATCAAAACTATGAATGTGTAGATAGTTCTTTTATATCTCCCTTGAACCAACATAGGTGAGATCATAACCAAAGAAACTATGACATGATGATGGTATCTTGGACTTCAAATCATATCCAAGAATTGGAAGATGGTTTCTCATGATCTCCTTTGAACCAACAGGGGTGAAATCAAAACCAAAATCACAAAAAGGTGCATGAGTCATGAACCCAAGCGAATGATAGAGTCTTCCATCTTTGGTGAAACTATGAAAACATGTTCCAATGACAAAATAGGAGTCCAAATAAAGCATTTGATGAGAGAGGGAGAATGCATTGCCTCCCAAATCTGATTTTACCTCCAAAGTACTTAGTAGGTCATCATCTTGCACATCAACAACTGCATCAACTCCATGAAAGTGTATGTAGTTCTTTGAAATCTTCTTTGAACCAGCAGCGGTGAGATCAAAATCAAATGAACCATGGCATAATGGTGATGGCTTGAAATTTAAATCAGATCCAATAATTTGAGGATGGTTTCTTATGATCTCCTTTGAACCAACATGGGTGAAATCAAAACCAAAATCACAAGGATATGCATGAGACTTGAACTCAAGCGAATGATAGAGTCTTCCATCTTTGGTGAAACTCTGAAAACATGTGCCAATGACCAAATAGGATTCCATAGGAATATTTTGATCAAGGAGGGCGAAAGCATTGCCTCCCAAATCTGATTTTACTTCCAGAATGCTCAGTAGGTCATCATTTTGCACATTAGCAGGCTCATGGGAAGTAGAGATTGTGAATATCTCTTCAACTTCTAGAGTAGTAACTGACATCTTTTGCTCATAATTCGGATCAGAAGATGGATCAACTAAAACCATGTTTTGTATTTCGACTTTATCTTGAAAAACTTCATCATGGGAGATGATGGAGGCTAAATCATGAATAGAGATAGAACTTGAGGAAGTATCACTGGGCTTGTTTTCCAAATGGCTAGCATCATCCTCTTCCTCCTGATTTCCAAATAATCTGTCCAATCTAGTCCATAGATCACTTGGATGTTCATCAAGATCAATGAGGTGGTGCATATTGGAATACATAGTAATACATATTGATCCAAAAGAACCGTCACAAGCATCAAGCCAATCTTATTTCTCTCCATAGGAAGAAAAATCTCTCTTAATACCAATACACACATCAAAAAGATCATGTCTCTTCAGATATGCAATCATCTTTGGTTTCCACTCATCATAGTTGAATGGAGAGAGAGAAGGAACTCCTTCCAGATCCCTGGAATATGTTGTTCAATTCGAATCTACTAGTGTGTTTGTGGTGCATAAAGCATTGGTGCAGAAGTGCATAATCATTAGTGTAGAATCACCAGTGCAGAATCACTAGTGCATAATCACCAGTGCAAAATCACGAGTGCAGAATCACCAGTGCAGAATCACCAGTGCAGAATCACCAGTGCAGAATCACCAGTGCAGAATCACCAGTGCAGAATCATCAGTGTAGAATCACTAGTGCAAAATCACCAGTGTAGAATATTTCGAATAACCTACAAAAATAATGGAGATCCATGATAGCTGCTGAATTTGAATATGCTGAAGAGGGATTTGAATGGATGAATAAACCTGCAAAACAAGAAGAGTTTTGTTGATGGCGATTTTCTACACTTCGAATGAACACTACCTTAGGACACCTGAGCACATATGACTGAGTCCTTCACACCTGGCTAGACCTCACTGGATTTCTCCAGTGAATTCAAGGTAATAGCACCAAGATTTGCTGTGGAAAATCAGAGGCTTCTGGTGCTCAAGGAAAGATAGCTTCTCAAAGAAATGTTGCAATTACTGCAATTCGAATAGCTGCTGACTGCTTTGATACCATGTGATAATATGCATTAGGATCTAACAACTGTAACAAGCCTCACACAAAATCTCAAGAAGTTGCAAAGAAGAAGAGAAGAATGCACTCAAGAATCACTCATGAACACAACAAATGGAGAATAGCAGTATCATGGATCAGCTATGATCTGGCACTGTGAATACTGAATACAATGATACAATAACTGTGTAGAGAATTCGAATTAACCAAGGAGTTCATTCGAATCATGCTCAAATTCTAGCTTGGATAATATTGGAGACATCATCCAATCAGTAGTATCAGTCATAAATGGTAATAGTCAGTCAAGTGAGTCTAACTGAGTCTAACAGAACCATCTAGGCATAAATAAGGGGATGGAGACTCCAAGGAGGGAACATGAGGTTGTCAGAAGGTCAAGTGGCACTCCATAACTAGCTAACTAGGAGCTACAGGCAGTTAGCATGAGCAATCAGTGGAAGAATTGCTCAATCAATGCACTAACTGACTGTCAGACACCTGGTAGGTGAGATGAGGCACTCTAACTGAATGATAAATGGTGGTAGGTGAGCAAAGGCGCACATGTCATGCAAAAGAGTCAAATAGGGAGCATCAGGTAGGTAGGAGGGCTATTGGGGGATGAAGACAGGATCTAGGGAGCTGAAAATAGGCTCTAGGTGCTAGGAGGACCACCAAGGTGATGACTGGATGCATGCAAAATGCATGCAGACATGCAAATATGAAAAATGATGGTGAGAATATTCCAACATCGTTGTGTGTCCATATTTGATCTAGGAGATGAAGGAGAAATTGCAACCCATCCGGTCATGGCTGAAAGAGGCCCAGGATAGACATAAAAGTTATGTTGATTCATATAAAACATATAGGAACTATGAGATTGGACATATAGCATACTTGTGGGTGAGGCTGTAGAAGAGCTCTATCAAATTTGGCAAGGAGGCCAAATTGTTTCCACGATTTATGCGACCATTTGAGATCAGTGAGAGACTGGGGCTAGTTGTTTACTGTCTTGATTTTCCATCATCACTCAATCGGGTGCATGATGTTTTTCATGTTTCTATTTACTACATTATATGTCAATTCCATCTCGTGTCATTGACCTGAGTGATTTATAGATATTAGAGGAGGGATCCTTAGTGACTGAGTCAATCTGTATTCTGGAGCGGTGAGCTTGAAAACTTTGGCTTCGATTAATTGATTAGTTCAAAGTCTCGTGGGATAGTTATAGTCCCTGTTTCACGACCTAGGAGGACACATTGGATATGCGTGGACAATTTCCCTATCCCTTATAGAAATTTGAGACGAATTTTCTTGAAGTGGGGGTGTATGTAGTGCCCTGTTTTGTCATTGATTGTGACATTATTATTTGAGGGCATTCGGTTGTGAATGACTTGGTTAGGCATGGATTCAAAACTAGATTCTATGTCATCTAATTAATTGAGGGAATTTGGTTTCAAATGACCCAACCATGTGTGGAATTGGTATGTAATTATTAAAGACAATTTTGTGGAAACTGTCTATTGTGTTGATGATGATAAGTCTATGTGATTTTGATATGATTTTGATAGTGATCAAAAGTCTATGTGATTTTGATATGATTTCGATAGTGATCAAAAGTCTATGTGATTTTTATATGATTTCGATAGTGATCGAAAGCATATGTGATTTTGATATGATTTCAATAGTGATTGAAATGTTTGTGTGAAATGTAAATTGATTTTGATAGTGATCAAAATTTTATGTGGAAAATGAAATAATTTCGGTAGTGATTGAATGTATATGTAAAATGTGCAATGATTTCGATGGTAATTGATTTTTTATATTTACATATGATTATATATAGCATGTACTATGATGGGTCATCAAGTGTGACATAAAATATAGGTACATGCGATGCAAGGTGTCTTTGATACCCCATGGATTCCCAACTGAGTCGAGTATAATTTGCAGGTTATGTTAACCTGATATATATGTGTTGCGACGATACCCCATGGAATTTGGATTGAGTTGGGAATCATCAACATGTGATTTTAACCTGATATTTATGTTTATATTATAATATTGTTTTAAAATATTTGAATCACGTGATGTTTAAATGTGCAGATGCTCGATAGCGATTTCTAATCGGACCACATTAGGTAAGAGGGATGAATTAAGAATAGAAATTTTCCACACGACAAGTTAGAAAATAACGAGAGAGGATATTTCCCATCATACGTGTGTTGTCATGAGGGTAGGCCGCAAATTCGATCACTCACAAGGAACTTACTAGGGAGCACACAATAAGGATACAATCTTATTCCCCAGGAAACACCAGTCCCTTAACAAGGTCGACTGAACTGAGTTAACAATCTCTCAGTCATCATACCAAGTCCCCACCAAGGGGGGAGTATCTGAAGGGAATGTGTAGAGCATGACACCCTCGCTATCCCCATCGTGATGAGAACAAAATAGTCAATTAAAAATATTAATTGAGTGAATATTTGAAGGGCATGCACGGAACATGGAACCCTTGATATTCCCATTGTAAAAAGAAAATAAACCATTAGATTAAAATATTATTAATGGAGGGACAATAAAATTATTTTGAAAAGAATTAGAAATATTCCAGTGAATTAATTTGTGAAACGAAATATGTAATTAACTAGTTTAATTATGAATTTTGTGAATAAGAAAAGTGAGCAAATGCAATTAAATTTAATTGAAAATTAAAAAGATTAAAGAAATCTTTAAATCAGGAAATAAAAGAGACTCAACTAAAGTAAACCTTAGTTAAAAATTAAACTGTTAGAAAAGTAGAGAGAACTGAGACTAGGAGGGTGAATAATAAAATAAAAGAAATTAAATAAATTTGAAAAATAATGCATGGATGCATGAAGGGTTTTTGAAAAGATATAAAGAGTTCAAGTAAACCTTAGTTAAAAATTAAACAATTAGAAAAGCAGAGAGAACTGAGACTATGAGGGTGAATAATAAAATAAATTTGAAAAATAATGCATGGATGCATGAAGGGTTTTTGAAAAGATATAAAGAGTCCATGGAGAGGATGTAAGGTTCTCATCTCTTTTACCCTAGTGCTAGTTGGAAAAGGTTCTACCACACTTTTGAGGTGTTTGTTGTAATGCCATCCTCTAACTGAGTTTGACTAGTGAAATTTTGAGGGAACTTATTTGAAAGTGACCCTATTAAATAAAAAAGAATAAATTCTTTTCTATTTTTATTTATTTATTTCATATAATAAATATTTCTAATTGATTACCAAATAATAAATATTCTAGAATGATAAATAAATGCTTATGTGGAAATGAAAATAAATGATTATTTTCTTAGATATGAATAAATATTGCTTACTGAATTGCAATAGTTGAATAAATGTTGAAATTGAATAAAGCATAATTACAGATTATATTGTCCAGTGTTACCGATGTGTGCATTAAGTGTGTGCACTGACAGGTATAATGATTTCCCAACTGAATATCATGTGGAAATAAAGGTGTCGTAGAGAACGAAAAAAAACACATAAGCACGACGATTGATTATTGAATCTTAATACAAATCCATGCACGATTTGAAATCCTTACCATCATTGCTCAGGTAGCATGTGCCATATGGGTATGTAATGTACTAGATCTGCTCAATGGTACTGTTGTGGAAAAAATTTCACAAGTGCACTCTTCCACTTGATAAGGGGCTAGGCCTTGTAGGCTTTAGCAAGGCCTCATTCCTTGGAGCCCCTGTGGGTGTGTGGTTGGTATTCCTCCAAGTGATCCTGCAAGATATTTTTAGTGTAATTCACATATGAACAAAGAAATATGGAAAAATACAAAATAAAATAGATGGGGGGAGAATGTAAACTCCAATAACAATCCAAGACATGCTAAACCACTTTTGTATTGCCCAATGGTATAGCTGTACAACACCTAGGAGGTGTGGGATTCAAGGGAAGCCAACAATCTTCCTTAGGGAGGCCTTTTTTGTCCAAACTAAATGCTAAGTTAATGGTGACACAATGGAGAGAAAATCTTGCCCCTTGAAGGAGGGTGGCAAGGGAGCTTGGGAATGCTCACAATGGTAGGAAGTGGTGGGATATGAGGAAGCTCCAACTCAAATACAATAGCATAACCTTGCTCTTGATTTCTCCCTACAAAATGCATACCAATGGATTAATTTTATAGGCCAAGAGGTGGCCAACAAACAACTAGATCCAAATGTGAACTCATCTTCTCCATGATCTAGTTCCAAGGTACAAAAAGGGGGCTGGTTAATGCCACCAATTGTGTGAGGAACATAATTCGTATCCTTGGAGAGGATTGAGCCTTCAATGCACCAAAAGAATTTCATGGTCTCGTTGTTTTGGCAGTAGCGCAACTATCGAAGGAATATCCACGTGCGTGTAGTGCGGGCATTGTTTTGGTGACTCACGCTATAGTGTGAGTTAACAGTGTATTACTTATGCTACCCCTTCTTTTAACTGTTTTTAGCACTTTTGGGTTCATGTTGTATTTTGTATTTGTTAAGTATTCCTTTGGTGAATTGAATTCTTTATGTTGTTGATACCTTACTGGAAGAATCGTCGAAATGTCACATGTGTGAAAATTTTCGGCGTTAACAAATGCCCCCTGATGTATGAGGTTCAAAGGGTACTGTAGAGCAGATAATGCATGATGTTTTCTGTTGTTTCTCTCTTGTTCTGTAGGCCAAAGCATATGTGGAAAAATAGGGTTCTCCCATGGGGGGATATTGTTGGTGAATACCGTTGGAGCTGTATTAAAGAATAGTTTTTATACAAACGAGGCGTGCATACCCATGCTCATGAAATGTTGTCAAAGTGATTACAATTAGAGAGGACCAAGGGCTCAACTATACTGTATTGTTGGGGCATGGATGAAGTTGGCTTCAATCCATGTTTGAGTAAATGAACTAGGAACCATTGTGGAGTGTTGAAGAAGCAGAATTGATGGTGACCATGATGATCCCACAGGGGTGGGGGAACAAACTGGTATGTGAATCTTCCTGAGCGATTCCTGATACTAAATAGAATGCTACCATGATTTCCAAATGTGAACACTACTACCTTCAAAAGTATGTTTCCTCCTGATGTGATGATGTGTTGTTGTCGAGTATACAGGAAACCACTTAGTTAGGGAACACTAATGACTCTCCCTACTAAGTTCTAGGTGATCGCTTGTAGTGATTGAAAGGAACCCCAAGGTACAACTGCAACTACTGCAACTCTCAGAATGTAGTGTTTTGACATTGACGAGAGCTGAAGTACATGATAAGACAAGAGTGTTACCCTGAGAATTGAGATCATATTGTAACCAATTGGTGGACAGACAGACCTAACACACGACTGGTTGATAAGAGTTGGGATCGTAACTTACTTTGATAGATGTAAACATGGGGAGGGAGGATGGAATATTTCCTTTTGGAGTGACATAAATTGAAACAGACAGAGATAAATTGTAAATTAAAGGGCTCTGATGGAGATGCAAAAGAAAACGTAATGGTAACTGAGAAAATAAATACTGCTGAAAATATGGAGACTCAAATACATCGATCAAAGGTGACCATGGGTTGTTGCCAAAATAATATGGTGTTCTTGCAATGTAAGGTGGTGAGGTGTTATGCAACCAAGTCCCAAATATAGCATAAAAATAGAAGAAATAGACCAGAACAAAGTAATCCACACCTTAATCATGTTGGAATATTCTAACCATTTCATCTTGGTTTTGCATGCTTTGCATGCATTCCATGCAACACTCCATGGATCCATGCATTGGTAGTTGAGTCTCCTAGCACCTAGTCCTTAATTTAGGCCAGCTTAAATTTGGTAATCATTAGCCCTCTTATCCACTTAGAGCACCTTGGTTACATCATTTAATTCTAAATACGCCCTCATGCATGATTTTAGGAATCAGTACAGTCAGTTCCATGATTTAGGGCGCCCTGTCCCCTTGATTACTTAGTTAACTAACTGTTACACCTAGTTACACTACTACTGAGTGTAGGAGTTCCTATTTTGACCACCACAAGTCAATATTGCGCCTCCTTGGAGTCTCATCCCCTATGATCTATCCCTAATGACTCAATTATGTGCCCATCCACCCTAGTTGACTATTCATTCATCATCGGTGGCCTTATCGAGAGACAGTTTCAATGCAAACTAAGCCTGCCACATGTGTGGATTCCAACTGCCTCTTTGGGATCACAAATTTCTACTTTGGATATGTATTATTTATGTACACTTTTTACTGAATAATAGAGGTAATGCAAGTTTTTCAATTGTTCTTCATTCTCTTGTGTTGTAACACATTTTTCCCTTCTTCATTTTTCCTGCTCAATTCTTTTGATCTATGTTAGACTTAGTGTGAATTTTATCTTTGTCTCTAGATCTATATGAGAATTTCACAAAATATCACATGGTATCATAGCTTTGATGAAAAAAATAATCTTCTGGATATTTTTTCAGGTCCTTTTTGTGCAGGTATTCAACAACAGCTTCCATGAATCTGAAAGCAGCTCCTCCTCTCTCTCTATTCAACTATGATGAGTGGAAACCAAAGATGATATCGTATCTGAAGGGATAGGGTCTTTTTGAGATGTGCATTGATGTTATGAGAGATTCTTCTTCTTCCTATGAAGAGAAGAATGATTGGATAAATGACTGTGGTAGACCCTATGGAGCAATGTGCCTTGCTATGTCTCCTAGTATGTGCTACCTCATGGAAACTACTGAATATCCAAGTGATCTCTGGACCCAATTTGACAAAGCATTTGGAAAGCAAAATTAAGAGATTGGTGCAAATGATTTGGAGAAAAATCCCAATGATACCTTCTCAAGTTTTCTCTTGAATTATGTCTTGGCCTCAAGTATATTTCATGATGAATATTTTCAAGATGAAGAAGAAGCTGCACATTCAACACAGGAAGTTCACGTTGAAGACATTCCTTCCTCTGTTTCTCTAGAAGTTGAAGATGGTTTCGAATTGTCCCCTTCCCATGTAGCTGATGTAGATGAAAGTGATACAAATAATGCATATGATCCTTTTGGAGATATTATCCATTCCTCACTCATGTTCTCAATGTCTTGTATTTCTAATTCTGAGCAAGATATGTCAGTTACTACTCTAGAGGTTGAAGAAAGTTTTGAATTTTCTACTTCCTATGAGCTTAGTGATGTGCAATATTGTGATCTATTGGATCTTTTGGAGGCTATATAAATATTTATAGGTGTTGCATATGCTCTCCTTGGTTCCATGCATGATTCCTATTCCATAATGATCAAATGCACACATCCTCAAGTTGCAAATGAAGTTGGAGACATTTTGCATTCGCTTGGACACTTGCTCCTCTCACTTGGAGTTGATTTGAATTACAAGCCACCACCATCATGTCATGGTTCATTTGGTTTTGATATCACATATGTTGGTTCAAAGGAGATATCAAGGAACCATCTACACATTCCTGGAGTGGATCATACCTCAGCTGGTTCGAATTTAAAGTTCTAGGATGATCTTCATACTTTTGGGTTTGTTCTCACCATGTCTGGTCTGAAGAGCAAGTTCATAGAGCCTCCAGATTCACTTGCATCCATTGAAGGAGAATTCAAGCACATGTTTTTGGAGCATGATCCACTTCTTCCCAAGAGTAATATACCTATAGACACTGATTCAAGCATCACACCTACTTGAAGTTTGGAGAAGGCAATTTTTGGTGTGTTTCATGTCCATCTTGAGGGGGGGGGTTTGTTCCCATGGGGTTTTCCCTCTTTCCTCACTTAAATGGACTAATAAATTTGTAAAGGGTGACCTTTGGTCTTAGTTACTAAGGCCCTATTTATGATGTTTCCTCACATAGTAGGGATTAAGGGGGGGTGTTGGAATATTCTAGCCATCTCATATTGGTTTTGCATGCTTTTCATGCATGCATTCCATGCAACACTCCATGCATCCATGTATTGGTAGTTGAGTCTCCTAGTACCTAGTCCCTAATTTAGCCCCCCTAGAGCTTAAATTTGGTCATCATTAGCCCTCTTATCCACTCAGAGCACCTTGGTTGCATCACTGAAGTCCAAATGCGCCCACATGCTATTGGAATATTCTCACCATCATTTTTGAGATTTGCATGTTTGCATGCATTTTTGCATGCATCCAGTCCTCATGCATGCATTTGAATGCATCCAGTCATCATTTTGGTGGTCTCCCCAGCACCTAGAGCCTAATTTCAGCTCCCTAGAGCATGTCTTCAGCCCCCAATATCCCTCCTACCTACCTGATGCGCCCTACTTGACTCTCATGCATGACATGTGTGCCTTTTCTCACCTACCAGGAGTTTTCATTCAGTTAGAGCGCCTTATACCACCTACCAAGTGTCTGATAGTCAGTTAGAACATTGATTGAGCAGTTCTTCCACTGATTTCTCATACTAACTTCCTGTAGCTCCTAGTTAGCTAGTTCTGGAGTGCCACTTGATCTTCTGACAACCTCATGCGCCCTCCTTGCAGTATCCATCCACTGATTCATGCCTAGATGGTTCTGTTAGACTCAGTTAGACTCCCTTGACTGACCTTTGACCATTTATGACTGATACTACTGATTGGATGATGTCTCCAATGTTGTCCAAGCTAGACTTTGAGCATGATTCGAATGAACTCCTTGGTTAATTCGAATTCTATTGATAGTTATTGTATTGTATTTTCATTATTCATAGTGCTAGCTCACAGCTGATGTATGATACTATTATTCTCCATTTTCTGTGTTCATGAGTGATTATTGAGTACTTTCTTCTCTTCTTCTCTGCACTTCTTGAGAGTTTGTGTGAGGCTTGTTACAACTATCAGAACCTACTGCAGATTATCACATGGTATCATAGCTGTGAGATCTCCCTACAGATCATCACATGGTATCAGAGCTTGCAGCAGCTATTTGAATTGCAGCCATTGCAGCAGCAGCAGTTGCAACATTTCTTTGAGCAACTATCTTTCACTGAGCACTAGAAGCCTTTGAGTTTCCAGAGCAAATCCTGGTGCTATTACCTTGAATTCACTGTATAAATTCAGTGAGGTCTAGTCAGGTGTGAAGGACTCAGTCATTTGTGCTCAGTGTCCTAAGGCAGTGTTCATTCGAAGTGTAGCAACTATCCATCAACAAAACTCTTCTTGTTTTGCAGGTTTACTCATCCATTCGAATCCCTCTTCAACAGATTCAAATTTAGCAGCTATCATGGATATACATTGTTTTTGCAGGTTATTCGAAGTGTTGTTATAGGTCAAATCTGCACTTCTCCATCCGTGATCACCTTGAGATGTAGTGTCATGTCCCAAATTTGGAATTGGGTCAAAATGGCCTAATAACATTGGCCCTATTCATTAGAGTTTGTCAAATTGATGCTAAAGGTCAAATAATTGCCAAGGAGGAAAATTACTAGTTTCCTAGGTTTGGGGTGGAAGCTTTGGGATTTGGAATAATGGGGATAATAAATGATGTTTGAACATTAGAATGGCATAAATATTTAATAAAGGAGATAAATAAATATATACAAGTGAAAATCAAAGTGAAATTTGATCATGAAGACACATGGAGGAAGTGGGACCCACATATGGCTAGATTTCCCCACTACACTTGGCATCATTCTCTCACCAATTGGAATTCAAGGTGAATGGTAACATACTTGGGGGAGTCCAAAAGGTATTATTCCCATGGAAGATGAAGAGGCAATTTGGAGCTAGTGAGACACTTGGGCTAGATTCCCTAGCTCTATGACAACAATGATGAAGATGTTATGACACCTATGACACAAATCAGACTTGAAGGCTGACATATGACATATATGACATGTTAGGTCTAAAAATAGACTCCAAGAGGGCACTCAAGGGTGTTAGGGTAGCTAAGATGCTTCCACATGTGATTTGGTGGAAGTGGGAGACTAGGAATTGGTGTACAAGTGGCGTTCTTTGGAATCTCTTCCCAACTTGAGTTGGCGTGAGTCTCTTGGAAGGAATTCGACCCATGGAGGACATTAGAACTTTATAAATGTCAATAAAAAAGAAGGAAATCAGCTTTTGATCATTTTGTAGAATTTGCAATTGCATTTGTGAAGAGGGAGAGCTAGTGGATGACTAGTTTCTTGCCTTAGCCAATTTCAAGGGTGAAAGATTCCCATCCAAGTTGCTAATTGGAAAGGCCATTCAGAAATTTCATTTGGAGCTTTAATGGAGTCTTTATTTTCATGTGTAAGATATAGGGAAGCTCATGGTTTCTTCTATTGCAGCTCACTCCTTCAACCATTTCCAGTTTTGATGGCATATTCTTGATCCTTGAGGGAGGGCATTTTTGGTGAGCTATTGTACTCTTTGGGGAAGCTTTTAATGCACCATTTATTTTGTAATATGAATTAAATAATATTTTATTCATATCTAGAAAGTCTCAGGTCGAAATCCAAAGTATAAATGTATAAATCTCAATTTTAATGAAAGAACAGTGTCATTTCCCCACTACCTTGTTGTGAATCAATGTAATGCTGATGATTTCAAATGAATGGATGATTATCTGATATATTTGTGATCAATATACTGCCATGGATGTATTATACAAGTTTCATGTACTATACTTGAGAATTTGAAGCATTTTTACGCATTTTAGTTGTATTGGGAGGTGAAATAGTGCCATTTCCCCAAGGGTCGAATTGGGGATTTTTGCAGTTGAATGGGAGAGGGTGAGAACAGTTGTAATAATCCATTAATGGTGCATATGAGACTTTAATGAAATAATTAACACATTACATACCTCTGTTCATAAATTTGAGTGGGTTTGGAGGCATTTGGGAAGCCATTTTCAGTACTTACCCCAGGGGGATTTGAACCCCAAATTACTAGTAAAATTGCATAATTGGTCCAGAATCTTAAGAGAGTTTGCAGAGGTATTTTGGTGGACATATGTCATCCATAAACATCATATTCAAGTTCTAATATCATTCATACACCTTCCTTGAATATTTGAAGGCATTTGGAGTCAATTTGAGACCTAGAGACCAATACTAGTCAAAGGAAAATCACTAGTAAAGTTACCTACATTGATCAGAATTGAAAGAGAATTTGTAGAAGTATTTTAAAGGTCCAAAGGCATCCATGAAACACATATTTTTGTTATAATATAATTCATATAACTTCTCAGAAGATTTGGGATCATTTGGAGCAAATTTGGGACCTAGAGATCAAAACTAGTCAAAGGTCGAACTAGGGAAAAAAAGTGGAAAATTGCAATTTTAATAAAATTCCTAATAAGGGACATTACATGTAGATCACACAAAAGGAAAAATTGGATTGAAGAGCATGATGACCTTAGATGAAACCTTGTCCTGATTCACCTCCCTGCAAGCTGGGAAAACCCTAAAAACATCATTTTGAGACATGGGCGCTACTCTACCTCAATAAACTAGGGCATGTGATCTAATCCAGTGTACAATAGTAGCGCACACTTTCTCATTGGCGCTACTCCTCTTCAATAGACTGAGATGCACCTGCAACAATTAATTACTAAGAATATGCGAAATAGAAGAAATAATAGAACATAATCATTTTTATATTGATCACGGGCCACTTCAAGGGGGCAACCTCCTTTGAGCAAGCTCAATACAATTAACTTCACGGTGCATTCAATGACCTCAACACACACTTATATACTAAGTCTATGCCCAATACCATGAGTCAAAACCATGGGACATATAATACTACGGGACGACTTACAAAGCATATGCGTCCAATACTATGGGTCAATACTATGGGCTATTATAAACTACGGATCAAAAAATACTACGGGACGACTTACAAAGCATATGCGTCCAATAACAATATACTAACATAGTAAAGAGAAGGGTTTACATAGGTTCCTAACATAGACTAGCGCACAACATTTAAAAAGTGACAAACGCTAGTATTTAATGTTGTAGTCACACCCTGGGCGCTACTCCACTGTGAAATAGTAGCACACACCTTAAAATATGATAAAAAAATAATTAATTTGACGAATGGGGATTAGTTGCAGTTGGTTTCCCAACTTCCCTAACTTCCCCTGCAACCACCTCTCGACCTGAACTGCCTGCCTTGTCCTATAAATACAAGGAGGATTAAAGAGAGAGGTTAGACATAGAGACATTTTGGATATGAGAGCCATTGAGAGACTCTTCTATATGATAAGCTTGTATTGAAGGAGGTTATGCTAGAGGAATTATGAAGTCAGAGAGGAGCAGGAGCCTAGGATCAGGTTACGTGAGCATGCTACAAAGTTAGGTATACTTTGTATCATTCATCTAGTTTTGACAATAAAAGGTTGAAACATCTTTCTCGTCCCAAATCAAGTGCTTATTGGATTATGTGTTTTTTTGGATTATATTGGTCAATGCTTGATGCTTGAATTATTTGTCAATTCCATCATTATTATATTATCCAAGATATGTTGAGAAAGGTATTTGTGTTGCAGGTTTATTGAATGGAAGATTGACTTGAGGATTGAGCGCGAGGTTGGACAAGAGCTAGGATCGGACTTCATTCACAAGGTATGTTCTCAAGATCTCTAATCTATTTCCATTCATAAACGCTTCTGTAATACAATCAATATGTTTACCTGTCATCCCCTTAAGTTGATAGTGTCCATTTCCTCACTATAGGGTAGTATATCCCGCCAAAAGACTGGAAACTCCGCTGGGGAAGTTGTTTTTTTTGCTCTAGGAAACCCTTCTTGATTGTCTATCTAGTACTTATTAACCCCTTTGATCTGCTGAGAATCCCTGTAGGTATCCCCTGCTTGCTTTTCTCTGCTTTACTCAGTCTTTTTGCATCTTTTCAAAGTTAGTTTTTAACTCTTTAAGACCTGTGTGCTACCCTGATATACATACAGTTGCGCCCATGCGCTAGTATGTCTCTATACAGTAGCGCCCACCTCTCCAGATGCGCTAGTTTCCCTATTGCACAGTAGGGCACATTCCTGTAGCCTTCTGTTGGTTGTTTGGTTGAGTTTTCTGCCTTTTTGGGTAGGTTTCTGAATTTGTTTTAGGTCTCCTTGACCGGTCTTTGAGGTCTGTAACTTTTCTTTGAGTCTCAGTACCCTTCTTTGAGTCTTTTTGTCATCTTTAGGTCACTTGTTTACTTTTGAAGTGTTTGGTTCATTTTTACTCTCCGTGAAGACTAGGACTTGTTACTTAGCATACACAGTTGCTTACCTATACCCTGATAGTGTGTTGCTGACCTACAAACCTATATGCTTCACATTTGCTATTTGTTGCAACACTTGGTTGCTCTTTAGGTATCTCATCCTTTGTTTTAGGGTTTTATCCATTCTAGGAGCCTTTGGGGTGTCTTCCAAAACTTTTTGAGTCCCAACATTTCCTGACCTCATTGTCTTTTCCAGTATCAAGTGAGTTTGGAGTGCTTTTGTTTGCTTCATTTTTTCAGCCTTTGTGTCATAAGGTGGTTGTTAGTTCGCTTGCCTACCGATTGCTTGGCTTAGTGGTCTTGCTAGGGTTTGGTGCTTTGGGACATTCCTCTTGAGTTTGATTTCCAGCTTTGAGCATCTTTCCTCTTTGTTTTCTTCCCGCTTTGTTTCCAAGTGTGAGAGTTTTTTCCTTTGAAAAAAACTTGTAGGACAAGTCTTTGTCGAACCATTGTTTTGACAGCTGTGAGCTTAGGAGCCATTTTCCCATACTTACACATCTTTTAAACATCTTATTTGCTTCTTAATTTAAATTTCTTTTTCGTTCATAATAACAGAAAAAGCAAAAAAAAAAAAAATTGGTGGCTTAAGAATAGTGAGGCTTATATCTTTTGCAAAATAGCATAGTTTATTTTGTTCAAAATTTCAAAAGAAAACAAAAAAGAAATTTTGCTTAGATTTGCTCAGTTTTTAATTTGGAAAGAACATTAAATGAAAAAATAAAAGTTTTGTTGTTGAAAGTTGGGTGAAAATGCGAAGTTGGGAAATAGTTCCGTGACAAAAATGTGAAGCTCGGAAAGAGGGCGCGCGGATGAACAGGGGAAAAAAAGTCAACCTAAAATTCTCGTCCTAGAGTTTTTTAAACTCTAGGCCGAGAGTTTTGAGAGTTCAAACTCTCGGCGGAGAGTTTAAAAAAACTCTAGGCCGAGAGTTTGAACCAATCCACGCACTGTATTTTTAAAAAAATTCTCGGATGAGAGTTTGAACTAAACTCTCGGCTGAGAGTTCGGAAGACATTTTCTCGCCCGAGAGTTTCTGGTCAACAATTCCAGCACCATTTCTGCATAATTCAGAAATGTGTCACTTTAAAAAGGTTGGACCACTGCAAAACATGAGAATTACATGTCGAAGTTTATACTAGTATATTCATCATTCAATCTACTTTCTCAGAATATAAATTTTTTTGAATTTCATTTAGGATTACTATTTTTTTACTAAACTTTATCCTTAAAAAATTTAGTGACTGAAAAATTAGTCACAATGAAAATTCAATATCATCACAATGACGAAGCCAATTTTTTTAAAAATAATACAAGAATGTTCCTTGAAGTGTCCTCTTCAATGGGTTGGTTTTAGTTTGTTTGATAAGAGTCACATTCGAAAGAAAATGCGAAGACAAAAACATGTGTCGATAATGCACCATTTTCTGAACATACGTTGTTTCGATAAATAATAAAAAATAGTTCCCAAGTCTTAAAAAACTCAAAATATAGTCCAGGATCCAGTGTAGTGTGTGTAGATTATGAGCCTACAATTTTTTTCCCTAAAATGTATAACCATCTATCAAAACACTGTCGTCAACACAGGTCACTCATTATCCATACCTAAAATTTTCAAGTATATGCCATATGTTGACAACAAATTTGTCCCATGATGTGTCCATAATTGTTTTAAAAAAAAATACGAGTAGAAAGCTAATTCAATTCTCTAAAATCTTTGTGTTTACCTCAAGTTGAAATTCCTAAGGGAGATATGGGTTTGAAGAGGTCGAAGTTGGAAAACATAAAATTTAGCAGTTTTTTTGTAAAAAACAAGCCAAAATTGTTTCCCAACTTCATGTTTTCACCCAGTTATAATTTATGCACTTTGCTTTTCTATTGCAACCATGCCACACAACGCACTACCTTTTGAGTAAAAAGCAACCCTAAATTTTTTTAATAAAATTAAATAGCAACAATTTTCTTTTTTAGGGATACACAACACCAACTAGTCTTGGTTAGGATCTTGGGTTTAAATCACCTTAAACCACCCAAGATCACACATTACGCAAAAATCGTAGTTCGACTATCATAGCTAAACCCGCCTCATTCAAACCTTGCCTGGGATTTATGCAGTAGGTCTTGTGAGATCAGATTGTTGGGAATACTCCTCCTACTTTCTGTTTCGAGCATATACCAGGATTGGATCGCATTTGGGGACTCTTTTGAGTTTCGGGCTCAGTTACCCTGCCCACGCCTTCTGATTCGACCAGAGACTGTTCCCCCAGGAGTTTTCGGTGTGGTGGTATCCTTAGTATCTGAACATAGGTTCATACACAGGTGACAGTGGAGGGTATTTCTGCTGTACCTAGGACAGATGTGGGAGGAAATCCCTTGCAGATTTTTGGGAGGGCGGTTGGGTGATTCCAGCGCTTGCACCCTTAGTCATTGTATTGTGGACCCCGGGTAACTGTTCTTCATCCTTCATTGATCTGTTCTGGGCCCTCATCATCCCAGACTCTTCTCCTGAAGGCATCTTGTTTGCATACGTAGGACTTTTTTAGTTGGCGTGCTGTTTGCCCCCTAGTCTTAGTGGCCACTAGGTTTTTCTAGTTTTATTTTTATTATAATCGTGGAAGACCAAGAACTTCGTAGGTCGAGAAGGTTGCAAAACCGTCCCCCGCTTAGAGCGGAACCACTACCGCTAGCTAGACTACAGAGGGTAGACTCCAATGTTCCTTTGGAAACAACTGGTGAAATAGAACTTCCTGAAGAACTACAACCTGCAACAGAAAGACCTGAAATAGAGGTTCCTGAGGAACCAAATCCGGGACTCCAGATCAACCAAATTTTAACACAGTTGAGATCGAGGATTTCACTTCTGGTGAGTTCAGTACTCCGTTTAATCCTCCTTTGACTAATCTTAGAAATCCACTGTTGATACCCGTTGGTTTCTAGCAACCTGATTATAGTGCATATCATTTCACACCTGAGCATTTTATGACTAACACAGGAGGCGAACTGGGAGTTCCATAGACTCCCACAATAGGTATGAATACAAATACTATAAATCCTCCACCCACTACTATGCCGAGTTCGACACAAACTACTTCTGTTCCGACTCTGTCCTTCAGCTTTAATACTGGTACATTAGGCATGCAGAGTTCAACAACTATGGCATCTGCCTCTACACCCACTTTTGGACCTAGCAGTACAGTGAATTTAGTTCCACCTCCTGTGACTCAACCATTGTATCACATACCCAGCACTTGGATTTCCACACCCACTGTAGGGCCAAATGCTTTTGCAACTGTCCCTGTCATGAGTACTATGACTGCATCGGCCACATCAGCTACTACTGGTTTTAATACCTTTACAGGTCCGAACTTGAATCAAGGTAATATACCTACAGGAAACATCCCTTTCTCTTTATTCTCGGGATGAGGGGGTAACATTTTTAACCAGCAATATGGTGAGGCTAACACCTAGCCACAGTGGACGAACCCACAGAGCACTAACCCACTTTCATATGGGTGGGGCAATTTAAATAATACTTTCACGCAATAACAGATGGTTGGGGGCAACCCCTACCAGCAGATGGCTGGGGAAAACCCCTACCAGCAGATGGCCGGGGGCAAACCCTACCAGCAGTTCACGGGTCAGACTATGGGTGGTTCCCCATTTATGACCCCAGCTTATCAAATGCCATCTTGTAGACCTTGTTTACCATTTCTGGAAACTCTAAACTTGCCAGACCTTTCCAAGTTGACAAACGATCTGGTGTATCACAATGCCACATGGCCACCAGTTCCTACCAAGTTACCTTCAGACATTCCAAAATTCGAAGGCAAAACTGGCGAGGACCCTGGTGACCATGTCACTACTTTCCATTTATGGTGTTCCTCGAACTCATTAAATGAAGATTCCATCAGATTGAGACTGTTCCAAAGGACCTTAATCGATGCTGCAACCAAATGGTACATTCAGTTACCTACAGCTACATTCTTTAACTTTCGGGATCTCGCGACTATTTTTCTGAACCACTTCCAGCTTCCTGTTCGGTATAATGTCGAAACAGACCTTTTGTCTACATTTAGACAAAATAAGGCCACTCACTTATCTGATCACATTCAGGAGTGGCGGAGATGGAAGAGGCTCATTAAAGCCAACATACCTCCAGAATTCCTGCTTGAGTGGTATTTGAAATCACTCCTTCCCTATATTTCTAAGGAAGTAGCTACTTCTGGAGTGTCTACTGAGGAAGAAACCATTTTACGAACCCAACAGCTAGACCTTGTTTATGCACAATCTGGGTTATTTTATGAAATACCTAAACCTGGACCGCATGCACCGTGATCAAATACTGATTTGATTAGACCTAAACCTGGACCGCATGCTAACGACATAGTGGGTTCAGTTGATTCTACAGCTTTCAAAGCATTGACCAAGCAGGTTCATGCCTTATCCATCAAACAACCGACTATAGAAGTTACTTCCGTCACAACCTCTCCTTCTACTTCTGAATCAATAAACCAAGTTCGGAACATTCAAAAGGGCCCTCGGCAGCCCAATAACAAAAAGAAGGGCAAGAAAGGAGAGGGGAACCATCAAAAGCCCAAAAATGAGAATGCCGAGGAGGGTAACAATGAGAAGAAGAAGGTTAAGTTCCCTTGTAAACTTTGCAAGCAGGAACACCTTACTCACCCATGCCCTGTACTCGAAGAACCCCAGAAACTGCTTCAAGAAAAGAAACCTGCCGTACTTAAAGATCCATTTCCTAAGGGGCAGGGTTCAGCTTCTGGCACCTCCAATACTGGGGGCACCACACATGCTTCGGTTGATCAAACTTTTATCAACATGGTTAGCTCAGAAGCACTCTTACAAATGAGAGCAAGGAATTACACCCCGGATGCACAGAAGAAGGATAAGGAGATTCCAGAATATTCCACTCCACTCCACATACCTGTGGACCCACTGCCTAAGATCCGGAAAGGTGTCTTGAAGCGGGCATTGCACAATCCCAACACTCGGGCTGCTTCTAACTACAACGTGGTTGAAGATCTAGCCCAGACCCCTTGTTCTATGTCTACCTTAGAAGTCTTGCAAAGTTGTCCTTTACAACGAAATGCACTTCTGGCAGCTATTGGAAGTATGGAATCATCTAACCTATTTGCGTGATTTGATATGGCTGATATCATATAACTTTTGTCGTATCACGTTTCCCTTTAGATAGAAGTTTTCCATGGCCCAATGACCATTAGACGGGCTGTCGTAGATGAGGGTGCGTCTATGTGCGTAATGTCAATTTCCTGTTGGAAAGCTTTGGGTTCTCCCGAGTTAGCCCCTTCTAACACATTGCTTACTGCACTTGATGGTAGGAATTTCTGTCCACACGGAGTTTTTCCATCATTTGATGTCACTTTGGCTGGTAAGACAGTTGCTGTAGAAGTAGAAGTTCTGGACACTCCACTTGATTACAACATATTATTAGGCTGAAGTTGGACGTATGCCATGCGAGCCATTGCATTGGCAGTTTTTCGAGTTGTTATGTTCCCTTTTGAAGGTAAGGTCATTACAATCGATCAGCTTTCTTTCACTCAGAGAAACAACCAGACTTCTTCGGAGTCCACCATTCCCTTAGTTGAGCAAACCGCCCCAGTAAGCGAGAGTTTAGGAGCAGGGCTTTACGAGTCATTAATAGGCACGTTTGACCTACCCTCTCCAGTTCTTTTTATGCGTTATGATGTGGGTATTTCTACTGAAACTTTCACAGTTTTTAAGAACTGATCTGTGGATCCTTCCCACTACATCGGAACCTTCAGTGCCTCTATCCGTTGCAGAAGTAGCCTACATGGACGCACAACATGGTGCAATGGAACATATCGTGACTCTGCCAGTCTCTGTTGAGTCAGATATGGACTATGCTCCAGCATGGTCACTGAATTCTACCCACTCTTTCGACTATTTAGATACAGTCTTACCATCTGATGAAGCCATTTTGGAAGTCATGATGGGCCTAGACCAGCCATGGGAACATATGCATCATAGGTCTTACCTGCTTCCAAACTTAGACATGATAGAGAGAGGAGAATTCTCTTTGAGACCAGGTGGATTTGTTGATTTGTCATCGTTTCCTTCTACTTCGAGAGCTGTTTACACTGAAGGGAATATGGCTAATATATTGAGGAAAATCCCGATCAACATTTCCACCAAACCCAGGGTCGTGGAAAACATTTTTATTGGTGCAGACTGCTCTCCAGAAGAGATAGCTTTGTATACCAAAATTTTCAAATAATTCCGCGACATATTTGCCTGGTCATATGAGGAGATGCCAGGTATCGATCCAGCCATCGTAGAGCATGTCATCACTACATACCCTAATGAAAAACCTATGAGACAAAAGCTCCGTCCTGTGAATCCCAGAAAAGCGACCGCCATTAAGGAGGAGGTTGAAAAATTGCTTAAGGCCGGTTTCATCTATCCGATTGACATGACGGAATGGGTTTCAAATCCTGTTTTGGTTGATCAGAACCAAGGTACCATTCGAGTCTATACTGATTTGCAGGACCTGAACAAAGCTTGTCTAAAAGATAACTATCCCACACCGTTTATTGACCAGATCATAGATGCTTGTGTGGGACACGAGATGTTTTCTTTCATGGATGGATTTTCGGGATATAATCAAATCCAAGTCAAACCCGAAGATCAACACAAAACAACTTTCATTTTCCCATGGGGAACCTTTGCGTATCGGAAGATGCCATTTGGCTTAAAAAATGTTGGAGCCACTTTCCAGCGAGCAATGAATTTTGCTTTTCACGATATCAAACACATAGTTGAACCTTACTTGGATGACCTCCCGACGCGATCTCGAAAGAGACGGGATCATCCAGCTCATCTTAGACTTGTGTTTGAAAGATGCAGACAATATAAGATTCGTTTGAATCCTAATAAGTGTGTGTTCTGCGTCGAATCGGGACGTCTATTGGGCTTCATTGTCTCCAATCATGGCATAATGGTCAACCCATTGAAAGTTGAGGCGATTGTAAATCTGCCTCCTCCTCGCACCTTGCGATAGCTTCAAAGTTTGCAAGGCATGTCTAATTTCTTACGGCGCTTTATCATAAACTATGCTAAGATCACGAAAGGCTTTATGAGATTGCTCAAACAAGACACCTACTTCTTTTGGGATGAGGCTGCTCAAGCATCCTTTGAGGCCTTAAAAAAGGCACTACTGTCAGCCCCATTGTTGAGCCCGTCGGACTATGCAAAAGATTTTCTCTTATATCTAGGAGCGTCTCTTAATACAATTGGCATAGTATTAGTTCAGGAGGACGACACGCTCTAAGAGCATGTTGTTTACTATCTTTCTCGTGCATTGATAGCTCCTGAGGTTAAATATTCGCATGTTGAGAAATTAGCACTTGCTGCAGTCTATGCGGTACAAAGGCTTCGTCATTACATACTTTTACGAACAACTACGGTGATAGCAAAATTCAATCCCTTTCAGTATGTTCTCACTAGACAAATCATCGGTGGGAAGTACAATAAATGGATTGTAATATTAAAGGATTTTGATTTGGTCTTTCAATCGGCCAAGTCGAAGAAATCACTAGTGTTCGCTGAGTTAATCTCAGAATTTTTGAGTGACTTAGAGCATATCAAGGAAGAATCATCATTTCTGGATGAACATATCTTCCTCATTGCCTCCTCTGACCCATGGTACGGGGATATCTTAGTATATCTCCAGACTTTGAGGTGTCCTACCACATTTTCTACAGAAGAACGATGCAAGCTGAAAATCCACGCAAAAAACTATCTCATCATCTCAGATACTTTGTATCGACGTGGGGTAGATTCTATCTTACAACGTTGTTTAACTTTAGAAGAAGCTGAAGCAGTATTAAATGATGCCCACAGTGGAGCTTGTGGGGGACATCTTTCTAGGTTGGCAAAAGCTTAGAAGATACTGCATGCCGGATATTTTTGGCCCACAATCTTTAAAGATTGTGTGGAAGCGGTGAAACACTGCCGTCCGTGTCAGTTTTTTGCCAAGAAAATGAGGGAACACCCAACTCCTCTTCATCATGTGATTACAGCAGGCCCCTTCACAAAATGGGGGGTTGATTATATGACTTGCAACCTAGTTTCGGCTGGAGGACATCATTATATCATTGTTGCCGTCGACTACTTCACCAAGTGGGCGGAGGCAATGCCTACTATCAAGGCAGATGGAGAAACTGCCGCTTATTTCGTGTTTAATCAGATTATTGCACGGTTCAACATTCCTAAAGAGATTGTGACTGATCATGGCAGTCATTTCCAGAATAGCATGATGACAATTTTGTACACAATGCTAGGTTTTCGGCAAGAACATTCGTCTTCATACTATCCACAGGCGAATGGACAAGTCGAAGTAGTTAATAAAACTTTAAAGGTAATACTGCAAAGAATTGTTAATGCCAGTCGAAACAACTAACACATCATGCTATACCCTGCTCTTTGGGCATACCGAGTGAATGTAAAGAATGCTACCGGGTTCTCTCCCTTTCAACTTGTGCATGGGATAGAAGCAGTCGTTCCGATTAAATGCAAGATTCCTTCATTAAAACTGGTTGTTCAATTACTACCGGATACTTCAGTACTGGAAGAACGTTTGTTGCATTTAGAGCATCTAGATGAACAGCGCCGTGACGCACTCACAGTGAACGAAGTTCACAAGAAATGAGTCAAAGGACAGTATGATAAGTACGTCAAGCCTAGGGTGTTCCTTGAAGGAGATCTTGTTCTACTATGGGATCAAGACAAAGAACCGCTAGGACCTAGCAAGTTCAAGTCCATGTGGCTCGGGCCCTACATAATTTCCAAAGTATTGAAGAAAGGTGCTTACAAGCTAGTAGACTACGAGGGTAATAAGCTGGCTGAGCCTATAAATGGGCTCTACCTGAAGAAGTACTATGCTTAGGTAGTTGTGTTTTTTCTTGTAACATAGCTGTATATTTTGTAGAGCTAGTTTTTGCTTGTGCTTGTTAGTTAATCTTATGTGTGTCTTCGTTTCGTGTACCAGATGTCGACTAGACATTTCTTAGGATTTGCTGATGGCGCCAGTTGCCACACCCGACAGTTGGCTTCGACAGATTGGTTCATTTACTCACCAGCTGGCCAACTGGTCTCGTCGGGGGGGGGGGGGGGGGGCGGTTGTTTGGGCCCCACTATGAACAATGTAGCTGAGTACAGTGTGGTTATAGAGCTTCTCCTAGATGCCCTTGTTCACGACATTTCACATTTGGAGGTAAGACTTGATTCGCAACTAGTTGTATTTCAGTTAACGAGGGTTTACCAGATTAGATATCTTTTGTTGCTATGTCAGTTTTTGCGAGTTAGATTATTGGAAAGACAGTTTGATTCCATTATATATCAACACATTCCAAGAATTTTAAATGCATTAGCTGATTCATTTGCAAACTATGTTCTATATTGGAATTTGTATCATACACTTCCTGTTGATGCCTCGGATATCGTAGCATCAATCAGAAAGGGATTCTCCCCAAGAGACGGTCCCAATTAGACTATCTCCCGTTTGGTGTAGGGAATCCGTCCGGTTAGTGGTTCCGGCAACCGTGGTTTTGGACTTTAAATCCGATTCTACCGGTTATGGCCCGATCCACCTTTCTTTTGTGTTTTTTACGACTTTTATATGAGATGCAAGTGCCTAAATTATGCTTAATCTAAATGCAATTAAAACAGATCTAAGCCTAAAAAATGGGAATGCGTCTATCTATCCCTGCAGGGGAACACGCTTAAGGGGAGAGCAATCAGCTGTAACAGATATCGTAAACAAAGAACAGATAGCTATTATTTCTCATGGTCAAAGTTACAGCAAGATGAAGATCTTGAGAAGATAGCTTCTCATTCAAAATGGAACGCATCTATTGCTCAGAAAAAACAGAGGAAAGCTAAAGGATAAGGAAACAGATCTAAAATGAAACTCAAAGAACGCATCTATTGCTCATGAACAGAAGAAAGCAAAATTATTTAATCTACATAACAAGAATAAAGAAACAGATCTAGATGCAACGAAACTGGAATTAAACTAAAAGATCCCTGCAAGGAGCAATTTAAAGGCATGAACAATGAGCCATACGAATTATCCTGAAGAAAGAACAGTTAGCCATTCGATCTAGAAGAGAAATCTACAGCAGTGATAAAAGCATCAGCAGGTAGCTCCTGATTTAATATGAAACGCATTCATTGTTCATGAAAATGGGAAAAAAATTCGTATGCACAGCAAGGAGCAAAAATCATTAATACAAAGACGTAGTTCGGATGATAAGAATGATCTCACAATACAGAACTGCAGTCATTAGAATAGTCCAATATACAGCAATCCAACATTCCATGCAAAACGTCCATCTCCCCTGGCTTCTATTAGAAAATTCAATTTACAGACCCGATACAAGATAGCTCATATCGTTTGCCAAAATTTTCATTCCCTGCCAAAAGTCCTTTCCAATCTTTCCTAGATGCTATTTATAGCTACAACTTTGCCCTCTGGGCTGACACCTAGCACGTTCCACCTGTCATTTACAGGGATTTCTACTATAATCGATCACCAAAAATGGCCACTTCCTTTACAAAAATATTTTGACAAAAAATAGGGACAACTGTCCCATGGCTTACGCCTTACATATTCAAAATATACGTAACAGAAAATTTGTTAACATCAAAGCTTTCCCTGCTGGGCACGTGTTTGGCTGCAGAGAGTGGCTCACTGAATTCAGCCTCTTCATTCCTGTGCGCGAGCTTCTGCTGGCACAGGGTCGCCCAAGTTGATGGTCATTGATGCTGCCTGGGAAGAGGCCCTCGAATCCCCTGCTGATGCTGCTCCTGATGTTGCTGCAGCTTTCCTGACCTCCTCTTCTATGTAGCTGTGCCACACACCTGTGTCCCTTATGATTATGTTTGCTGCAGCAGGAAACAGGATTTTCTGATAAGTTACATTCTTCCCGAGCTCTATTTTAATGCTTTGTACTTCTGCTTCAGCAACCTGATATGTTTCCTTCAGCAGATGATTGTGAAGTGTTGATGAACCGATGTAATGTTGGAGATCATCCATGGCCAGGACATCAATGCTTTTCACATACTCCATCTGGACGCCTAGCTCTTCTTTCAGTTGAGACAACCGCTGCTCCTTTTTCGGGAAGTCTTCTAGGGTCTGAGGGAAACTCAATGTGCAGTTGTCATGGACTCCTTTGAGCTTTTGGTATAGGTTGTTGATTCTATCTGTTGTCCTCTGCACACTGGCCATTAGCTTATTGGCACAGTTCCTACCAAACTCCAACAAGGCTATATCTTCATTAAAATCTTCCACGGCCTTAAAAGGAAGATGCGGGGGGAAACCTCCTTTCCCTTCCCTCCATGCCATCTGACTTATGACATTTTCCTTGACACGGGTATTCTTAGCTTTGAGCCTGTGGGATTCCGTATTGACCTCTTTTAGACTACCCATCATGGCCTTGAGTTTGCATACCTCGTCAGTGATTAGCTGTTGAGAGCCATACACTTGCTGCAGGATATTGCATGACAGCTCGTGGAAGGGAGACATGTCCAAGGTTCTGCTCTCCGCTTGCTCTAAACGCTCAGCTAATGTCTGCTTGTCTGCTTCTAACTGGGAAGCCTTTTCTTCTGCTCCATTCTTCTCCGCTTCTGCAATCATTATCTGGAGTGCTAGCTGGTCCTTTTCCTCCTCCAGGTGACTGTACTTGTTTGACAGCTCCCTATGCTCAGCGTACAAGCAATTATATTTGTTTACTGCCAGGTCCCTTTGGGCTTGCTCATTAGCCACATTTTGTTGCAGGGTGCGTGCTCTCTTCTTTGTCAATATATTTTCTTTGACTATAACCCCTACATTGGCAAATGATGCCTGTGCTGTTGCTATAACTGCGGATGCCATGGCGATGGGATCTGCATCTATGTTCTGCATGACAGCGACCTCTCAGTGAGTAACTATGTCATCATGGAAGGGACTTTTAATCCTCTCTTCTGATTGGAGGACCATTGTTTTCCTTTTCTTGTCATAGACAAACTCATTCCATTTGGACACCGTACGCTTCCCAGATGGAGTGTATGGGACAATTGGTCGGTTTATGATGTCTATGTCTTCTTCCATAGGTGGGGTTCGGACTTCCTGAGCGGGGTCTGCTCCTTCCTTTTGGGTACCAGAGCCACCTGCTTGAGAGGTGTCTATCTCCATTTCTTGTACACCGGACCCATCTGCCTCGGTATCTTCCCTTGCCTTCAATTCTTCCTCCGCCTTCTTCCTTGCTTCAGCTTGCTCAGTCTCTGCTTCTTTCTGCTTTTGGGCTTCTTCAGCCTCTTTCCGCAGTCTTTCGTTTTCAGTGTCTTGTTGCTTTCTTGCTTACTCGGCTTCCTTTTGTAACCTTGCCTCTTCTCTTAATCTGAGCTCTTCCTGAGCTCGGGCATCCTTGGCTTCTTTCTCCTTTTGCTGGATGGTCTTCTGGGCTTTGGTTGAACTAGAGCTCGCTCCAGTACTTTGGCGACAGATCCGTAGCTCAGTCATGTTGCTGATGCCTCTGAATGCTTCCTCCTCGGCATCGGGGTAGTGGGAGTATTCGAAGTTAGCATAGTTCCCCTTGCAATGCTCGGCCACTTTACCCTTTCTGTCGTTCCTGTGGAAGATGACCTCACCGAAGTGGAAGGCCTTCAACTCTTGAACAAATTCGTCGGCAGAGGCCACCCCTGAAAACTTGTAAGCACCTATGCAGAAAGGTAGGGGGGGGAAGGAAGCCTTGTGTAGATTGTGGAGGAATGCTCCAATCCCATCCAAGAAGAGTTGTCTTACTGCTTCCTTGAGCACCACATAGTCTGTGGCATACTGCGGCAATATGTATGGGGGCTTAGTCCCTCCGAACATTCTCAGGTAGGTACCTTGTTCTGAAAAGTAAAAGTCCCCATAATCCCCAAGGACTTCCAAAGCATTTTGTGACAGGCAATTTGGTTCTTCCTTGAACATTTTCTCGTATAGGGGCATGATGAACCCCTCACAGATGAGTTTGTAGCTGGGCTTGTAGTTCTGAGCCCACAACATCTTGAATGCGACGTAGACCGGGGCGGTGGCCCTATCCCATGCACACCCCAATTTGGGGAACTCTATCTTGGCCAAGATACAATCTATCAGGTATGAAGACATGAAGAATTCAGCCTTCTTCAAGGCCAGCCCGGGCTTAGCAGCACTTATCATTGAGGCCAGACTATCTGACAAGATAGTGGCCCAGTCAAACACTGTCCCCTGAAATGCCACATAGTGAATGATAGGGACCCACTGAATCTTGTATACTGTGCCATCGGGCATGCCGAAGATTCTGCACAGCATTAAAGCGATCAATCTGAAAGGGGCCCTCAGGTTCTGCACGTCATATTCATCATTTCCCTTCTTCCTCAAATGCTTCCCTCCCCTCAATAGCTTCTTGGCCATCTCGACGTTATCCATTTGGCCCAACCATTCGTCAGTCAGAGCTTGTTGGACACGGGGAAATCTGTAGGCTGCCGCAATATACGCGGGTTGAAACGAGGTGATAGCCATTTTCCCGCTATCGTTTATCACTCTCCCTTCGGCATCTGCATGTTGGAGTATCCACTCGATCACTTCAGCACAGGGGAACAGCTCAGGGCGGGTAGCGGCTCTAGTTATGCCTGAGGCTCTGATGTTAAGATAGATTGGTGCTTCCTCTAGCAGCATATCTGGGATTTCTTGGTCCCGGATCATTCTGTAGATGTCTCCCCATCTGATTTCTGGAGGGACACCAGTAGTGCACCTAGTGTCCTGGAGCGAGGTTTCAATCTTGGGAGGGGCAGGCTTCTTTTCTGTCATCTTCGCCTTCTTCTTACCGGTTTTCGGCATCCTGATTTATCCCTGATAACATCCATATCAAAGTCATTATTTGAGCAACAGGCTGTAAAGTTTTAGCAGAGAGAAACATCGTTTTAATATCAATGAGATAAGTCAATGAAGCAAATATTTAGGAAGCAAAACATTATTTCAACATAAGACACAAATTGAAACATTTGAAGCTCTTAAAAGACGAGTCTGGGATAAGCTATGTTGCGGAAGCTATTGGTTTTCGGACCGATAGGCGATTTGCGGAAGCAATTGGCTTCCGGTTCCGCCTTGCGGAAGGAGATGCCTTTCGTTATAGTTGCGGTTGGAGAGGTTGATGGCGGGGAGACGCAGGTTGACTCGGTGAGGGCTTTGAATGCTATCGTCACGTGCGGCCACTCGCCGAGTTGCTCTATGGGATACTCTGGTCCGAGCGAAGGTGACGGCGCCGGGGATATGCTGACGGGGAGTGCTAGAGCGGCCATGGCTTCCGGTTTCGGCTCACGTGGCTTGAACGTCCACGGGTTTCGGCTCGCATGTAGGGGCTGAGGCTTATGGAAGGGCCCAGGGTTTTAAGTCCGGATTTTACGGTCGGGGACATGGAAAGCCCATGGGGTTTCGATAAATTCTCCAAAAAGAGGTGCGCGGCCCGGGGGTAAAACGGACAAGGTTAACGGCCTGCACCAACCGCCTTGGCTTAATAAAATAAGTCATGCCAATGTTTAAATCGATGCCTATGACGTTTTGTATGACGGCTAAAACATTCAACTGTATCTGACGGGTAAAACATAGCCCTTTACGGGTGTTTTGCCCGTCAAAACCCCACTAAGACCCGTTGTTTTCCCACAAACGACAACCCAATGGCGAAATTCCAGGTTAGAATCCTACCTGGCACCGTGGGGATTGCTTGAGCAAGGTGGCCGCGAGCACGGACGAGCGAGGTGAGCTGGAGCGATTTGCACGATGTCGCACGTCGTTGGCCGATTCAAAAAACAATGGTGTATTGGGTCGAGCCCCTACCGTATTTTATAAAGAATGGGCACGTGTGAGCATTCAATTAGGTAGGTGACGCGGTTAAAACGAGGTTTAAATTCGCCGCGCGTAGCGGTCATGTCAAACGATCTCGGTTTTCGTGCGACCGTCATTCGCGGGGCCAGTTTGTGAATCGTATCCGCCGTTGCGGAAGGGTTCGACGAAAGCTTCCACCGTTTCGGGGCTTACTGCGGAAAGGAAAATCGAAGCCTTCCGCGAAAGACCGCCGTGTAGCGGACGGGTAACGCCAAGGCTTCCGCCCTTTCGGAACGATATGGTGAATGCTCCCGGTGTTTTTCGGAAGGCTTTTTGGAAAGCTTCCGCGAACCAAAAAATTCAAAGTTTCGTTGATTTTCGGGAGGGTTTGGCGAAGGCTCCCGCTAGTTTCGGAAAGCTTTTGTGAATGGCTTCCGCCGTTTCGGAAGGAAAACTTATACTCTTCCGCGCAGTTTCCCGGGATCGTTTCGAAGTCCTTTTTTCGAGCGGTTTAAGTGGTTTGGTTCCGCCGTTTCGGGAGGGTAGCCCGAAGGCTCCCGCGGTTTCGGGAGCAAAAGGCTGAAGGCTTTCGCCGAAGTTCTCCGAAAAATTCTAAGTTTTTTCATATCTTCGGAAGGAAATCGTGAATTCCTCCGCGGGACTTATCCGAATGGCTTTCGCCGTTTCGGGACGTTTTCACGAACTGTCCTCGCCGTTTCGGGAGCAAAGCCGGAACCTTTCCGCGGTTGCGGAAGGCTTGAGTGAAGGGCTCCGCCGTCTCGGGAGGTTTTATTGTTTCGGAACTTGAACCATTCCGTAGAAGCAACGATAAAAAAAAAATCTAAGTCTTTTTACTTCGGAAGGCTTAGGCGTGCGGTCTATGAGGATGGCTTCCGCCGTTTTGGGTGGTTTTATTGAATTCCCCCGCCGTTTCGGGAGCAAAGGCCGTAGGCTTCCGCGACAATTTCTTGAAACATTCTAAGTCCTTTTCATAGTTTCGGAAGGAAAACTTATACTCTTCCGCGCAACTTATCCGAATGGCTTCCGCCGTTTCGGGAGACAGCCTTGAATCGCTCCGCCGTTTCGGCGAGGTTATACCAGTGGTTTCCGCAACTTATAGCCATAATCTAAGTCTCTTTTCGGGGAGATATCACGGCGGCTTCCACTGTTTCGGAAGGGTTCACTGAATTCCCCCGCCGTTTCGGGCGGTTGAAACTAAAAGTTCTCTAAGTCCCTTTGTTCCCGCAGTTTTTTCTAATCGGAAGAAAATCTAAGTCCTTTTCGGGAGATTTAAGGTGAATGAATCCCGCAATTTCGGGAGACAAAACCGGAACCTGTCCGTGGTCGTGGAAGGCTTCAACGAAAGCTTCCGCCGTTTCGGGAACAAATTTTCAATGGCTTCGGCAGATTTTGACAAAGGAAATCTCAGTCCTTCTTTCGGAAAGGTTGGACGTTTGTCTTTGAAGTCCGGGAGATAGTCCGAATTATCCCAGAACGTTGGGGAAAAGTCTGAGTTATCTTTTGGCTCTTTGGGGAGAACATGGAAGGATTGATGGCAAGATGTTCAGCGGGGAAATAAGATTTTATGTTGACAACAGAGCTGACGGCTGGCTTCTCAAGCAAACTTTCTACAAAATATACAGGAGGGGCCCCAACATGTACAAAAATTTTGGGGAGGGGTGTTGCTGCAACAACACTTCCATAAATAGCATTCACACATAAAATTCAAACACATACACATGTAAATAATCGATATTGTATATATATCCGATACTGTATCAAAAAAAATGAGTTTTGGATCACAATCCTATCACAAGTCACGTCATAAAGTACAAAACTGGGTACAGTGGCCTCAAAAATATACATAGAATGTATCCATCTCCTATGGAGAAGGAGGGGCCTCATCATCATCTACTACATCCCGATAACATATGACTAGCCTAGCTATCTTCCGTAACACCCTAAGCCATGCTGGGGGCACCCCAACTACATCTTCCTGCATATCAATAGGTATCTGATCCATACGGCATGCAGGAACATCGCGAGTCAACCGACTCACTTTCCTCTCTATGGTCCCTAACATAGCATCTGCTGCAACAACATCAGCTAGCCTTACGAAGATGGTAGGATGTCCCTCGGGACGGACATGCCCAATATCTGCATATGACACTTGTTTAGTACTTCAAAATTCATTCATAAAAATCAAATACTTGAAAAGTTTGAAAACATTAAATAATTCTCAAAATAAAAACATACCAATAGCTCCCCAGGCTCCACCTGGAGGAAGCACTAGCTCTGGATCATGGCGGAAGTCCAATCCAGCATATGGAAACTGCTCGAAGGCGGACACCTGCCTCTCCCACCACCCCTAGAAATCATCAGTATGATAACAATAGTTACTTTCCCCACCACCCTAGTGGAGGAATATGTCACCCCAACGACCCAATCTTGGCTCACGGGGGCTAGCTGGAGGTAGAGGCATCCCCAAGCTAAGAGAAGGTACCCTCTCGAAGAAGAATGTACATAGAATGCTGCCATACCCAAAGTTCTTCATTCTCCCGGATTTGTAACCCGTGAGTTGAAGCTTCATGTTTGCCAGTAAACTAGTGCACCAGTCGTACACATGACCTTGCAAGCATCTTACACCAATATGCATGGAATGCCTAGAAGCTAGGTGTTGTGTGGCACTACCTTCCATTTGGTTGATCATACTTACAATCACCTTTAGAGGGAGGCCTTCAATGGTAGAAATCAAGATTTGGCTTCCTGATTTCTCATCTCCAGCCACACAATATGTATTCAAGTACTCTTGCACCAATGATACACCCACATTGCTAGAAGACCCCTTCAAATTTATTGCATCTCCCCTCCTAGAGAGACCAGTAATGAAGGAACTGTCTTCGACTGTAAGCTCGAAGGTTTTCCCTCGGAAGACAAAGGTATTGGTATCCACATCCCAGTACTGAACAAGACTTCGAAACAATCTATTGAGTGCCCTCATGTTCACGGTTCGGTAAAACTTCAACAAACCGCATCTTCTGAGAGCATGGAGAGTGACTGGGTCTTGCATTGCCAGCCTATCCATGTCCTCATGTTCCCTCTCCCTCCAAAGAAGAACCATCCTGCACAAAAAATGTCAAATTTTTAGATGTCGACACTTTTTTCTTTCACTTTCACGCATGGGCGCTACTGTACATACCATACAGTCACGCATGGGCGCTACTGTGTGTGAGCATAGTAGCGCACACCTCCCTGTAGGCGCTACTATGCTCACTGCAGAGTAGTGCCCACGCAATTCACGATATGAGCATTGCCTTACAAGTGAATTTTGGCTCAAAAATTGACATAGAAACCATTGAAATGCAAGATGGGAGGATTTAAACTTACTTGGTGGAGGAGGAATGCTGATTGGTTGCTCGAATCGATCGCCACAGAAGATTGAAGTTCAAGGTTTGCTCCCAAATTCTTTCCCTACAAAACAAAATGAAATTTGAGTTTAATTGTGAAATTACATATATTGAATTTGATTTTAATTTTTACCCATCCTAGTTAAAATGTATATAGTTTCAAATTCTACCACAATGTCCTAATTAATCAATTAATAGAGACACATGGTGCAAAGATAATTTCACCCATTTGGTTCTCATTTTTCACTAATTTTTTGTAGGATCAATCTTCTAAGACTAAATTTCTCAATGGTAGACCTTTTTAACTAGCTCATAGTTCAAATTTATGTATCATTTGAAATTTTTTGTCGCGATTACTAATATTTTTGTTGAAGACCTAGTTTTGGCAGATTATGAAGTCATCTTTTTAACTAGCTCATAGTTCAAATTTATGTATCATTTGAAATTTTTTGTCGCGATTACTAATATTTTTGTTGAAGACCTAGTTTTGGCAGATTATGAAGTCATGATCCCAGAAGCTGACATTTAAGTCATTTTAAGCTCTTGTTTGGACTATTTAAACCTAAAAAAGATCACCGAGCGAACTTGACCTCTTCAAGCTCGTTAAAGTAATTGAAGGCTCATCCACTTAGGTATAGAATTACCCATTTTCCGGGCCTAGGTGGATAAATTACGGAAAAGGTATACTCTAGGTATACTTCTGTATGCGCTAGAAGAGTTCTTCTTCCTTTGTTTTATACTTTTTCGGGGGAGGAGACTAACTATACGAAAAAGTACCTTTCGGAGCCTTTCTTTAGGGTTTTTAGGCTCTCCAAACATGAAAACACCAAGCGAGAATTCACCTACTCGGGCTCGATGTGAAATCCACGAGAGGGTAAATAGAGGACTGTTTAAGTTTTTCAACTCTATAAACAAGAAAACACCGCCGAGCACAGACCAATCCGGGCTCGATATAAAATCCACGGATAGGTGTAAAGAGGATTGTTTAAGTTTTTTAGACTCTATAAACAGGAAAACACCGGCAAGCATTAACCTGCTTGGGCTCGATACTAAAATCCACGAGCAGGTATATGGAGTTATTGTTTAAGTTTTTCAGACTCCTTAAAATTGAAAACACCAGTGAGCAGGAACAGATCTCGGCTCGATATTAAAATCTAGAGATCAGTAATATAGAGTAATCTTCTATCTCTTCTTCGAACTCTGTAAACAATGAAGAAAGTCCCGAGTCTTCCTCCCATGGGCTCATTAAAAATTTTACATGGTTGGATCTATTGAGTTTTCATTCTTTCTTGGACTCATTAAAACAACAAGAAAGGTATTATTTTATCTAAAATAATAAGGGATGGGAAATATGTGTCATATCTTCAGTGTCAAAGGCAGTTCAGTCAGTTCTATCCTTGAACATAGCACCTACTTGAGTCTATCATGTCGGTTGGGTTTAGTTTTCGACCTTAAGGTGAACCTGATCTCTGAGTTGTTTACTCCCCCGGTTGGTTATTATTCCAATCATATGGAGGGTCTATTAATGTCTCCTACATTACAGGCTTATATCATTTCCCCAATTATGTTGAAAATTGCCTAAGTCACTTTGTGTCGTGCTCACTGTTCAAGGATATACCTTGTCTCGACCATTCTGCACTTTATCTTGACCTCATGTGTCGGCCATCCTAGTGTCAGTCTTGTTACCTGTATTACTCCATATCAGCTCATACTAGTTGAGTGTTCCTCATGTTGGATGATGGAGGATGCCTTAATGCCTCCTTTCCAACAGACTTCTTCCCATCGACATCAACTCATTTTTCTCTAGGAATGAAGTTTAGATTTTCGGTTAGTACCTTGGAGATTGCAGTCACCAGTGGCAATTTTCCTTGCTGTTGAATGATGAGAATACATCAATGTCTCTTATTCGACATGATCCTCAAGTGTTCGACTCCAAGTCCACTTATTCACACTTGTTGGATCATACTAGGTACCTTGGGCCCTATCATCATTATCAGTGGAAGCCCTCACGTTTGTTAACGGTATACATCAACGACCGATAATCAAACGATACCCCCCATGTTCGACTATCAGCTCATCTATTCACATGGTTAGGGTTTGTACCTTGGGTTGTTTTGGATGAAGACCTTGGATGTTTGATGACATCACCTCATTATGTTATCACCCAAGTTGCGCAATACTGAGCCTCACTTACATTCGGCTCTCCATGAGGCATAGATCCAGTTTGTTTTTATGGCTATGATCTCTCAGTTTGACATGGATCCACACTTGTATTCCAAGTGGCCATGCTATATATACATCTCCTTGTTATGTATTGGAGATCATATTGTATCACACTGCACATCTATACGATGTAAAGATTGTAATTGCTCGCTGACCTTGATCTTTGTTTCAAGTGTTCTTGTGACTTGCTTCCGTGGTTCCTTGCTCCTCCTCTGGCTTTGGATTGTAATGTATTTCGGCCATCATTTCCCTCTGACCTCACACATTAGGGGGCATATGTTATAGGTCAAATCTGCACTTCTCTGTCCGTGATCACCTTGAGATGTAGATCACACAAAAGGACAACTTGGATTGAAGAGCATGATGACCTTAGATGACACCTTGGCCTGATTCACCTCCCTGCAAGCTGGCAAAACCCTAAAAACATCATTTTGAGACATGGGCGCTACTCTACCTCAATAAACTAGTGCATGTGCTCTACTTCAGTGTACAATAGCAGCGCACACCTTCTCATGGGTGCTACTCCTCTTCAATAGACTAGTGCACAACATTTAAAAAGTGACAAACGCTAGTATTTAATGCTGTAGTCATGCCCTGGGCGCTACTCCACTGTGAAATAGTAGCGCACACCTTAAAATATGATAAAAAAATAATTAATTTGATGAATGGGGATTAGTTGCAGTTGGTTTCCCAACTTCCCTAACTTCCCCTGCAACCACCTCTCGACCTGAACTGCCTGCCTTGCCCTATAAATAAAAGGAGGATTAAAGAGAGGGGTTAGACATAAAGACATTTTGGATATGAGAGCCATTGAGAGACTCTTCTATATGAGAATATTGTATTGAAGGAGGTTATGCTGGAGGAATTCTGAAGTCAGAGAGGAGCAGGAGCCTAGGATTAGGTTACATGAGCATGCTATAAATTTAGGTATACTTTATATCATTCATCTACTTTTGACAATAAAAGGTTGAAACATCTTTCTCGTCCCAAATCAAGTGCTTATTGGATTATGTGTTTTTTTGGATTATATTGGTCAATGCTTGACGCTTGAATTATTTGTCAATTCCATCATTATTATATTAGCCAAGATATGTTGAGAAAGGTATTTGTGTTGCAGGTTTATTGAACGGAAGATTGACTTGAGGATCGAGCGCAAGGTTGGACAAGAGATAGGATCGGACGTCATTCACAAGGTATGTTCTCAATGTCTCTAATCTATTTCAATTCATAAACGCTTCTGTAATACAATCAGTATGTTTACCTGTCATCCCCTTAAGTTGATAGTGTCCATTTCCTCACTATAGGGTAGTATTTCCCGCCAATAAGTGTTTTGTAGTTGCAACGGTTTCAAAATATTTTGCACTAGTGATTCTGCACTGGTGATTCTGCACTGTTGATTTTGCACTGGTGATTCTGCACTAGTGATTCTGCACTGATGATTCTGCACTGGTGATTCTGCACTGGTGATTCTGCACTGGTGATTCTGCATTGGTGATTCTGCACTTCTGCACCAGAAACACACCAGTAGATTCGAATTGAACAACATCTTCCATGGATATAAAAGCAGTTCCTTCTCTCTCTTCATACAACTATGAAGAATGGAAACCCAAGATGATAGCATACCTGAAGAGATATGGTCTCTTTGATATGTGTACTTGTGTTAAGAGAGATTTTGCTTCCTATGAAGAGGAACAAGACTGGCTTGATGATTGTGAAAGAGCCTTAACAACAATAATTACTGCTATGTTTGACAATATGGAATACCTCATTGATCTTGATGAACATCCAAGTGATAACTGGACAAGATTGAAAAGTTTGTTTGGAAACAAGGAAGAGGATGATGTCCATTTGGAGAACAAGACAACCAATATTGCCTTCAGTGCTCTCTATATTCATGATGCGGCTTCCATCATCTCCCATGATGAATTTGTTCAAGATAAGTCGAAATACAACACATGGTTTCAGTTGATCCATCTTCTGAACAAAATATGTCAGTTACTACTCTATAAGTTGAAGACTTTCACAATCTCTACTTCCCCTGAGCCTGTTGATGTGCAATATGATGACCTACTGAGCATTTTGGAAGTAAAATCAGATTTGGGAGGCAATGCATTCACCCTCCTTGATCAAAATATTCCTATGGACTCCTATTTGGTCATTGGCACATGATTTCAGAGTTTCACCGAAGATGGAAGACTCTATCATTTGCTTGGGTTCAAGTTTCATGCATACCCTTGTGATTTTGGTTTTGATCTCACCCTTGTTGGTTCAAAGGAGATAATAAGAAACCATCCTCAAATTCTTGGATCTGATTTGAAGTTCAAGTCATCACCATTATGTCATGGTTCATTTGATTTTGATATCACCCCTGCTGGTTCAAAGGAGATATCAAAAAACTACATACACTTTCATGGAGCTCATGAGCTTGCTGATGTGCAAGATGATGACACACTGAGTATTTTGGAGGTAAAATCAGATTTGGGAGGCAATGCATTCGCCCTCCTTGATCAAATTCCTTCTTTGGACTCCTATTTGTTCATTGGCACATGTTTTTAGAGCTTCACCGAAGATGGGAGACTCTATCATTCGCTTGGGTTCATGACTCATGCACTTTTTTGTGATTTTGGTTTTGATCTCACCCCTGTTGGTTCAAAGGAGATCATGAGAAACCATCTTCCAATTCTTGGATCTGATTTGAAGTCCAAGATACCTCATCATGTCATAGTTACTTTGGTTATGATCTCACATATATTGGTTCAAAGGAGATATCAAAGAACTATCTACACATTCATGGTTTTGATTCTACCTCAGCTAGTTCGAATCACATGCTCCATAATGATCTTCATATTATGGTTGTGAAGCATGATCCACTTCTTCCCAAGAGGAAGATACCACCATCATTGTTTGATGAGCTCCAAGAGAGCAAAGCTTCACCACATGAGATTTCATATTCAGAGTTTGGAAGTAATTATGAGATAGTTTCACTTGCATCTTCACATGAGATTTTAGATTCAGAGTTTGGAAGTGATGATGAGGCAGTTTCACTTGCTTCTTCACATGATATTTCAGATTCAAATTTTGGAAGTGATGATGAGCAAGAGAGCAAAAATTCATCACATGATATTTCAGATTCAGCATTTGAAGATGGAGATGATGAAGAGCGAATGATAGACCCAGATCCATAAGAACCTGAAGGTCTAGCAACTGATGATGAATATGAGCGAATGGGAGATCCAGATCCACAAGAACCTGATGATCCTCCTCTTCCTCTATGGGAAAACACTACTCTCCGATATGCTGGTGATTTGGTTGGTGATCCACATGATCAAAGAAGAACCAGATCAGATTTTCAGAATGGAAGGTTTCATCCTTCTCACATTCTTGATCCATTTCATATTGACCAATCCTTCTTTGGAAAGGGACACTTGCCTCCTTCTGGGATGATTGATGGCATACTAAATTAGCATCCTTCAGTCTATTTTGAGGGAGAGATTTCTTCCCATTGGGTTTTCCCTCTTTCCTCATTTATTATTTATATTGTTGTACGGGGTGACCTTTGGTCTCAGTCACCAGGGCCCTATTTTTCAGTTTTCAGTTATCATCTCATAGTATATCTTGAGGGACGGTGTTGGAATATTCTCACCATCATTTTTCATATTTGCATGTATGCATGCACTTTTGCATGCATCCAGTCATCATGCATGAATTTGCATGCAACTGCATGCATCCAGTCATCATTTTGGTGGTCTCCCCAACACCTAGAGCCTAATTTCAGCTCCCTAGAGCCTGTCTTCAGCTCCCAGTATCCATCCTACCTACCTGATGCGCCCTACTTGACTCTCCTGCATGACATGTGTGCCTTTTCTCACCTAACAGGAGTTATCATTCAGTTAGAGCACCTTATCCCACCTACCAGGTATTTGATAGTCAATTAGAGCATTGATTGAGCAGTTCTTCCACTGATTGCTCATGCTAACTTCCTGTAGCTCCTAGTTATCTAGTTCTGGAGTGCCACTTGATCTTCTAACAGCCTCATGCGCCCTCCTTGGAGTCTTCATCCCAAGATTCATGCCTAGATGGTTATGTTAGACTCAATTAGACTCACTTGACTGACCTTTGACCATTTATGACTGATGCTACTGATTGGATGATGTTTCTAGTGTTGTCCAAGCTATACTTTGAGCATGATTTGAATGGCCTTCTTGGTTAATTCAAATTCTATTGACAGTTATTGTATTGTATTTTCATTATTCACAGTGTGAGCTCACAACTGATGTATGATACTACTATTCTCCATTTTCTGTGTTCATGAGTGATTATTGAGTACTTCCTTCTCTGCACTTCTTGAGAGTTTGTGTGAGGCTTGTTACAGCTGTCAGATCCTACTACATATTATCACACCTGCATGATTTTAGGAGTCAGTATAGTCAATTCCATGATTTAGGGCATTGTATCCCCTTGATTATTCAGTTAACTAACTGTTACATCTAGTTTCACTGCTACTGAGTGTAGGAGCACCTAATTTGACCACTAAATGTCAG
Source organism: Larix kaempferi (assembly GCA_027924585.1). Lineage (NCBI taxonomy): Eukaryota > Viridiplantae > Streptophyta > Pinopsida > Pinales > Pinaceae > Larix > Larix kaempferi. The sequence goes on along the minus strand of BSBM01000223.1, from coordinate 4,417,464 downwards.
TATTGCACCTCCTTGGAGTCTCATCCCCTAATATATAGCCCCAATGACTTCGTTATGTGCCATTCCACCCCAGTTGACTAGTCATTCATCATTGGTGGCCACTAGACCTTATTGGGAGATGGTTTCAATGCAAAATAAGCCTGCTACATGTGTGGATTCCAACTGCCTCTTTGAGATCACGAATTTCTCCTTTGGATATGTATTATTTATGTACAAATTTTACTGAATAATATAGGTAATGGAATTTTTTCAGTTGTTCTTCATTCTCTTGTGTTGTAACACAGTTTTTCCTTCTCTATTTTTCCTGCTCAATTCTTTTGATCTCTGTTAGAATTAGTGTGAATTTTATCTTTGTCACTATATCTTTGTGAGAATTTTACAAAATATCACAAATAATGAATAACTGAAATGAATAATAATCCTCTTCGAGGGAGGAACCTCCTTACACAACGTACTAAGTACATAAGACAAGAGAAGATACAATGATGACTAAAATGAAAATATATCTTTCCTATATATAGGAGACAAAGGTGTATAATAACAACTAATAGACCCACTAATAGACCCAAGCCGACAACAATAATGTGTAATGCACCACCTAATAGGGGTAATGCACCACTATATAGGGGGTAATGTGCAATCATTGAGGGATTAACATGCCCATCCCATTCAAAAAGTGTTTTCCACAATGTTGAAGTAGTTATGGATGTTGCTGTATAAAGGACTCGTCTTCCCATGTTGAATCTTCCGTAGGTAGGTTTTTCCATTTAATGATGGAATTGATCGATTATGAAGCTGTCTGATTCTTGTTTCGGTGATTGCTTCAGTCTCCAAGATGATTTTTCCTTCCTCACCAAGTTCTGGTAATATAGTTTGAACTGGTATCTTGTCAGCGATTACTTTCTTTAAACATGAAACATGGAAAACTGGATGGACTCGTGAAGATGTAGGCAGTTCCAATTTGTAGGCCATACTACCAATCTTTTGTAGCACCTTATAGGGACCATAGTATTTATGTGAAAATTTATTATCCTTCTTGGTGTTCTTCAAGGACATCTATTTGTATGGTTTTAGTCTTAAGAACACCCAATCCCCCATGTCAAAGATTTGTTCACTCCAGTGTTGATATGCTTTTTGTTTCATTCGATTGTGTGCCAAAGTCAAGTTGTCTTTTAAGAGTTGAAGAACTTGTTATTGATGCTCCATGTGGTTTTTCACTGCTTGAACCTTAGATGAGTCTCGTAGTGAAGATGTGATGGATGGTGGATGCTATCCATAAAGTGCCATAAATGAGGTAATTTTTGCTGATGTATGGAAGGAAGTGGTATACCACCATTCTTCCAAGGGTAACCACTTGACCCATTGTGTTTGTTTATCAGTTGCAAAACATCGAAGATATCCTTCCAAACATTTGTTCATATATCTGTTTTTCCATCTATTTGGGGATGATAATATGATCTATGAGCCATATGAGTACCCAAACAAGAAAATAATTCAATCCAAAAATTTCCAGTGAAAATTAGATCCCTATCACTTACTATAATATTTGGAGTAACATGTAGTTTTTGGAAATTCTCTATAAAAGCAGTGGCAACTATGCTAGCTTTGAAAGAGTGAGATAGTGCACAAAAGTGTGCATATTTATTAATTCTATCAACAACCACCATGATGACACTCTTTCCTTCATACTTTGATAAACTTGTGATAAAATCCATTGAGACCTCTATCACCATTAGCTTGGAATGGAAAGTGGTTGTAGAATACCTGGGGTCTTAATTGTTTCCACTTTTTTTTGTTGGTAAACCAAACATTTTGTCACAAAATTTTTGAACATCAGTTTTAAGACCATCCCCAAAAAAATATTTCTCGACCATGTAGTAGGTTTTTAAGAAACCTGAGTTCCCTCCTACCGGTGAGGAGTGGAATTCCAAAAGTACCTTTTTCATGAGTTGGAAACTTTTACAAAGATATAAGAGATCCTTGTACCATAGCAATTCATCTTTCCACATAAATTTAATAGAGTCACTGTGATCCTACTTAATCTTTGGAATTAATGTCCATATTTATTCATCGTTCTTCCATTTGCTTCAATTATCCAATCTGGTTGGATAGTGGAGATAGCATAGAGAAGTGCTTCAGCATCCTAATCTTTCCTAGAGAGTGCATCTGCCACAACATTTTGCTTCCCCTTTTGTAGATGATTTCAAATTCATATCCCAACATCTTTGTTACCCATTTTTTCTTCTCTTTTGAAGATAGTCTTTGTTCCAAGAAATATTTAAGGCTATCATGATCAATTTTAACCTTGAAATGTCTTCCTATGAGGTAGGGGCACCATTGCTTCAGGGCATGTATAATTGCTAGCATTTCCTTATCATTAATTGGTTTGTGTAGATTATTCCCCTTAATTGGATGACTTTCAAAATAAATGGGCTTTCCATCTTGCATTAAAACAACACCAATTCCATTCCCTAATGCATTGTATTCCACGATCAAGGTTTTTGTGAAATAGAGTGTAGCCAAGACTGGAGCTCTTCACATGGCCTCTTTGAGTTTTTCAAAGGCCTTAGTTTCATCTGGAGTCCATGAAAATGCATTGTTCTTCAGTAATGTTGTTAAGGGTGTTTCTATTCACCCATAATTATTAACAAGCTTGCGATAATATCCTCTCAAACCAAGAAATACCCTAAGTTTTTTTAGGGTTGTAGGGATCTTCCATTCATGGATTACTTTAATTTTGTTAGGGTCTACCTTAACACCTTCATGAGAGATGATATGACCCAGGTATTCCACCTCATGTACTCCAAAGAAACATTTGGATGGTTTTGCATATAATTGTTGTTCCTCCAATAGTGTGAGCACCTCATCAACATGTTGAACATGGGATTCCCAAGATTTATTGTAGACCAATATATCATCAATGAATACTAACAAATTTTTTTGAAGAAAGGGCTTGAAGATGGAATTCATCAAACCTTGAAATGTGGAAGGCGCATTCATGAGTTCGGAAAGCTAAGGCATAACCAAAAACTCATAATGGCCTTCATGAGTTTGGAAATCTATTTTTGGAATGTACTCTTTCTTCATTCTGATATGATGATAGCCTGAGTGAAGATCCATATTGGTGAAGTAAATTGCCCCGTGTAATTTATCTAATAATTCATCAATAACTAGAATGAGGAATTTATATTTAATAATGATCTTGTTAGAATCTCTATTATCCACAGACATACGCCATGAGTCATCATTTTTGTGCACCAATATTACTGGAGAAGAGTAAGAACTTTGGCTTGGTTGAATTATTCGAACCTCTAACATTTCTGCCACCATATGCTTAATTTCACTTTCTGGGCATAGGGATATCTGGAAGGCCTGATATTGGGTGGAACACTTCCTGAAACCAAGTGAATAGCATGATCATGTTATTGAGTAGTTGGGATACCTATGGGGATATTATCAAATACCTTGGAATCATTGTCGAGGACCTATTTTAGATTTGGAGAGATGGACAATTTAGGTGTTTGAACATCTAGTGAGAAAAATTGTGTAATTACACCCCATTGTTCTTTCCGCAAAATCTTGGTCATGCCATTAGAGTTGCTGATATTACTAGGTCTCCCTATTATACCTCTTAACACAAATGATTTCCCTCCCAAAAAAATTTCAAGAAAATCTCTTGAAAATTAAAAGCTATTGTTCCTAGGGATTGTAGCCATTGGACCCCTAGGACCACATCAGCCCCTCCTATTGGAATGGCGATCATTTGACTATTTAAGACATACTCTCCCATAGATAGATCTATCTTATGACATTTTCCTGAGCAATTTATAGTTCCTCCATCCACAACCATCACCTGAAACTATAGTGTTGGATATATAAATCAATTTAAATTTCATGCTATCTTACAATGAATAAAATTGTGAGTACATCCATAATCAATTAATACTATTACCTTTTTCTTCTTGATATAGAATTCTATATTCAGATTTTGAGGAGTGGTAATTACAACCAAAGTATTGCAAGATATAGTGGGGTGAATTTATTTTACTTCAATCCCTAGTGTTGGTTCCTGGCGTGAATCCTCTTCTTTTGATGCTTCTTGTTCATTTTATTCCTCTTTTTCACAATCTATGTAAAATATTTTATTCTCAATGCACTTGTGGCCCTTACTGTATTTTCTATCACAACTGTAACAAATCCATTTTTCTTTTTTTTCCTCTAGTTGTTGTTGTGTCAACCTTGTAGGTTGTGGATGACTTGAGACCACACTTCCTTACTTATAGCTATAAGTGGTATATTTCCTTGTTTCCATAATTTTTTTTTCAACTTTTCTTTCCACCCTAAATGCATGCTCCAAGGAATTAGGTTCCCATAGTCGAACCTCATGTTGGATGTTATCATTCAAAGTTCCAATAAAGAGATCCACCAAATTATATTCTCACGTCCCCAAACCCCTCACTTCCCTTTAGAGGCAATGGGGGACCACTGAACCATTTTTTTTCCAATAATTAACTCTAATTTTACACACAGCCGCAATGGTTGTCAATCCGTAATCCACATTCCGCAATCCGCATGCAAATCTCGGGAATCGGATTTCCAAATTCACCTCTCCGATAAAATCACACTCCTGACTTCCACAATACGCATGTTAGAACAATATAACCATCGTATTCATGCCATGCGCCTTCATGTTGTTGTACCTAGTGTGGTTTGGCTTCATAGTGCCTAGTCTAGCGAGTTTGTCCACATATTAGACTAGTGGTTTACCATAAATGCCAAGTTTGTCCACAGGTGTGCCTATTTCCTTATTCTGGGGTTGTTAGAAGTTAGTTAGGGTTAAATGATGACTTATCCACCAAGTATGGGCCAAAATATAGTCAAACTAACTCTTGGGTGCCTTATCAATGTCCACCTCCAGCATTTATTACCACTTGAACTAAGACGCCCTGATTCCCCTATTTTAAGGAGTTGTCTTTGACCATAGGCTCCCATGCACTATATCTAGTCATTTTGACCTTTTCTTGGCTATTTTGGCCACTCCTTTGCCACCTAACTTCCACTCAATCCTAAACCACCTAATCCACCCTCATAATGGTACCTTTCACACTATTTTGACTAGCCTAACCTCCTCATGGTCAATCTATGTTCATCGAACCTCATTCTGGCCCAATCTATGAGTTACACTTGGCCTCATGTCATTGATGGGTGAATTGGTCCAATATAAGCCTCATTATTGTGAGCTAATCAACTTTCCACTAAGCCTCTCAATTTTTTCTCTTGAGAGCATATATATATTGTTCTAGCTTTTGCTCAACAATGCATAATGGAAATAAATATCTAGAGTGAATTTCTCTAGTTTTGTCTCAATATTATTCTTCTCATATTTCTACTATCTCTTGAAATATTCTAAGTGAAGTTGTTATTGAATCTAGATCTAGATCTATGTTTGTTTTGTCACATGTATTGGATCCTAGAGCTGTGATTGGTGTGCATTCCAAAATTTCACATGGTATCAGAGCTAGACTGATTCAAAGCAATTTCCATATCCTTTCTTGAGTGTTTTTTGCAGGTTCCTACAACAACTTCAATATGGATTCGAAATTTGTTCCTCTCCTCTCTCCATTCAACTATTCATAGTGGAAAGAAAATATGTGTGCATATCACAAGATAAAATTTCTCTTTAATGTGTCCATTGGTGTTATGAGTGAGCCAGAGTCTTATGAAGAGAAGTGTGATTGGCTTAATGATTGTGATAGAGCATATGGAACTATGTGTTTGGCTATACCTCCAACAATGCATTATCTCATTGATTCTGTTGAGTACCCATTTGAGCTTTGGAGAAATATAGATAAATATCTTGGCATACAGAAATAATATATTAGCTATATGGATATCAAGCAAATGGACACCTCCTCATGTGTTCTCCCTCCAAAGGTCTTGGCCTCATGCATTTCTCAAGAAGTTGTTCAAATTGAAGAAGAAGAAGAAGAAGAAGGTACAGATTCAACAAATGATCCAGCTCAACTTTCTTCCTATGTGGATTTCTTTGTTTTCCATGAATTATTTTTTCATGAAGATAACATATGAGTTTCTACCATCAATAATATTGAATAGATGTCTCTCGATTCCACTTCTTTCTCCTCTATGTCTTCTATTACAAATGTTGAAGTTGGATTGTTGATTCGTGATCATAGTGATTCTTCTCTAGAATAGGTTCTTTCTTCATATGAGAGTATTGGTTCGAAATATGATCAAGGAGAAGCCTGGAAGTCAAGTGAATATCTCTCATTGCTTCACACTCTTTTTCTTCCTATATATTCCTACACCATGACTAGCAGAATTTCTTCAAGTTCATTTGAAGATGGAGAAGCCTTAGCCATCACATTGGCAAACTTGGGACTTTTGTTCCACTTTCTTAGAGCTGATTACAACTCTCTTGGTTTGATATTGATGCTTCATGAGCCTTATGATTCGCTTGGGGTCACTTATTCTCAAGCATATCAAGTCTCTTTTGTACCTAGCACCCTGGTTGGTTCGAAGTTCAAGTCTAAAGAGCACATGCATTCGCTCTACTATCAGTATGTTTCAATTGTTCTACATGGCTTCAATTTCCATCATGCAGGTGTACATGTACATGATCTAGTTGAGCACATTCCTCTTCTTCCCAAGAATAAGGTTCCTCTAGACATATGAACAAGTTCACACCTACTTTTTTTTTTGGAGTAGTTTATTTTTGGTGTCTTTCATGTCCATTTTAGAGGGAGTATTTTCTCCATGTGGTTTTGTTTCTTTCCTCACTTACATGGATGAATAAATTGTAAAGGGTGACCATAAGCCTTTGTTGCTTGGGCCCTATTCCTCATGCTCACTACCATTTTGGCTTAATGGGGGGTGTTAGAACAATATCACCATCATGTTCATGCCGTGGACCTGCATGTTGTTCTACCTAGTGTGGTTTGGCTTCATAGTGCCTAGTCTAGGGAGTTTGTCCACATATTAGACTAGTGGTTTACCATAAATTCCAAGTTTGTCCACAAGTGTGCCTATTTCCTTATTCTGGGGTTAGAAGTTATTTAGGGTTAAATGATGACTTGTCCACCAAGTATGGGCCAAAATATAGTCAAACTAGCTATTGGGTTCCTTATTAATGGCCACCTCCAACATTTATTATCACTCCTTGAACCAAGGCGCCCTAATTCCCATGTTTTAAGGAGATGTCCTTGACCATAGGCTCCCATGCACTATATCTAGTCATTTTGACCCTTTCTTGGCTATTTTGGCCACTCCTTGGCCACCTAACTTCCACTCAATCCTAAACCACCTAATCCACCCTCATGATGGTACCTTTAACACTATTTTGATTAGCCTAACCTCCTCATGGTCCATCTATGTTCATTGAACCTCATTATGGACCAATATATGAGTTACACTTGGCCTCTTGTCATTGATGGGTGAATTGGTCACATCTAAGCCTCATTATTGTGAGCTACTCAACTTTCCACTAAGCCTCTCAATTTTGTCTCTTGAGAGCATCTATATATTGTACTAGATTTTTCTCAACAATGCATAATGGAAATAAATCTCTAGAGTGAATTTCTCTAGTTTTGTCTCAATATTCTTCTTCTCATATTTTTGCTATCTCTTGAAATATTCTAAGCAAAGTTTTTATTGAATATAGATCTATATCTATGTTTGTTCTGTCACATGTATCAGAGCCTAGAGCTGTGATTGGTGTGCATTCCAAAATTTCACACTCATGTTGGATGTTATCCTTCAAAGTTTCAATAAAGAGATCCAAAAAATTATATTGTCACATCCCCAAATCCCTTAGTTCCGTTTAGAGGTGATGGGAGACCACTGAACCATTGTTTTTCCAATAATTAAATCTGATTTTAGACATAGCCACAATGGCCGTCGATCCACAATCCACATTCTGCGATCCGCAATCTGCATGCGGATCTCGGGAATCGGATTTCCAAATTCACCTCTCCGACGGAATCACGCTCCCGAATTCCACAATCCGCAATGTGGAAATCAGAATCCAGAAGTCAATTCATGACCTTGAAATTACTCGTCTGACTTTCGTAGTTCTGCAATCCACATGCGGAACTCGAAAATCAGAATTCTCCATTCGCCGTCCCAGAGGATTTACTCCGCAATCCGCAACTCGCGTTGCGGATGTCGGAAAGAGGAAACTTCATTTCGTCGTCCCAGGAAAAATCTCCCTTTGACTTCCGCAATTTTCCTTGCATATGTGGAAAGTTGTAAATCCAACGCACCGATCCCTGTGGAAATCACCTTCTGATTCCTACAATCCGTAATTTGCCTTGCGGATGCGGGAAGGCGGAATTCCAATGCGCCAAACCCGTGTAAATTTCCCTTCCGAATTCTACAATCCACAATCCACCTTGCGGATTTGGAAAATCAGAAGGCTAACCATGCCATTACAAAGGTCAGTCCCTGACCTCCACAATCTGCAATTTGCATTGCGGATGCAAAAAGGTCGGGACCACAGACCCCTGCACCAGCAAACTTCCCAATCTTCCAACTTCTTCATCCTTGGGACAAATTGGACAAGGTCGGTACCGTTGGAAATATCTTGAGGATATATATCCATTGGCATGGTCCCCTACCACATATGAGTACTCTAACCTTGTCATTTTTCCAACTAAACGCTATCTATAACCTCTTCTATGTGCCTTTACCCTTCTACAAGGAAATTTTCCTGCCTTCTGACATGACTTCCCCCTTCACCTGATCCACAAAGAGATCATAAAAAACCATAGGGGATATCACCTTAATTTACCAAGTCCAAGTGAGGCCAAGCAATCCTTCATGAAGGTAAATGCAATGCATAAAGAAATGAATATTATGAAACTAACACTAACCAATGCATCTACAACCTGCAAGGTTAGTAGCCTATTAACTAAAGCAAATGATGAAGTAGTCAAGCATGGACTCAACCTCATAATTTAAGCTTATACATATTTCCCTATTAATCAATTTCATGCATTCATTCATTCAATAACTTGAGCATAACAAACATATCATAACATAGGGAAAATAACATCATATTTACACCACAAAAACACTTATCCTTGGAATGAAGCTACCCCAGGCAACTGGCTAAGTGAGAGAAACTTTCGACCCAACCTTAGGTCTTTTTCCAACCTATACTCTTTCAGTTGAGAGACCACCCCCGAGCTGGGCTGTGTATCCACTAAGGAGGGATAAATAGGCTCTCTCACAATCAAGTTTCCATCCCAATGATAAGCCAATCTATAATTGTGTTTATCAAGGATACAAGGAAATAGGGAGGATGTTGCTAATCCAGTGAGCTCACCCACAAAGCTACAGGAATCTTAGATCACCCAGCGAGCATGGCACCCACATTACCTACCTCACCCAACACAAGGAAGGCCCTCTTCTTTGCTGCACAATCCCTCAAGGCCCTTTCCCTCCAGTGCTCTTTAGGGTGGGCATAGAAAGGTCCAAATTGTAGTTTTCATTAGACTATTTGATCCGCACATCACCAGGAAGCACAAGGAGGAAAACAATTCGACTGAATGAGTCGGCTCTGTTATGGTGGAAGCTTAAGAAACAGAATGCGTAAAGCAGGAATACACTATACATATGGAACACAAATATACACAGACAATATGCAGGAATGCGAATTGATATTCTATTACTGGATACCAGATCATTGATTGATTCTAAGCTATATATTACAATAGTTTACATGCTTATATAGAGAGTTTTGAGACGCTTGGGTTCTTTCCCATTATGTTCGGTTACAAAAGAAGTTAGAACGGTTTAGTAGTTCAACTGTTACAGTCGACTAGAAGACAAAGAGATAGTCTATCAAAGTTTGAAAGTCGCAAGTCACAGATCGACGTTGCATGTTGATGTCGCGAAACTGTGAGGTCATGGAACTTGTCGAAGTCACGGAGTTGTTGAATCCATGTCCAAGTCGGAACTTGTCGAAGTTGTGTCGACATCGATGACTGGTCGAAGATGTGTCGAAGTTAGCATCCGACAATAATTCCAACTTTGATGTGGATTAGACCCCCTTCCTTAAGAAACAATGGTCCCCATTGTTTGCTCATATAGGTGAGGAAAATTTTTAGTGAGTTCGGTAGTAGAGTACCACTTTCCTTGTGCTAGGATTTGTCCGGCTTTAGCAACATGAAACAAGGGAATTGTGTTAGTCCTTGTATGGCATACTCGTCCTCCCACAAGTGTATTGCAAGGAAGAGGATCCTCAACATATGGATGGATGTATTCGGGTTCTGTTGTCGGTAAGTCATTATGTTCCAATAGTGGTGCATGGTATGCTCGAAGTAGATCCACATTGAATACTGGATGTAGACCCAAGCATGCAGGAATGTCAAGCTGGAAAGCGTTTTTGCCAATCTGTAAAAGAATACTGTACAGTCCATATCACAAAGGCTTGAGCTTCTTTAATGGAATGACAAAGTGCTCCTTCTTGAGATGTAACCAGACCTTATCCCCAATTTGTAATGAATGAGGAATACGACGCTTCTCATGCTAGGCCTTATATTTCTCGTTTTCTCATTGTAACATTTCCTGTGATTTCTTCTGGATGTCGCGAATCTGATCTCGAAACTTAAAGGCTTTGTCAACTTATCGTTGACTATAGTTGGTGTTGGAGTTTGAATGTGTCGAGGAGCTGTTCAAGTCGATAGGCGTTGAGGGTTGAAATCCATAACAGATCTCACATGGACTCTTTCCTATAGATATGTGCTGAGCACAATTATAACTTTGTTGTATGTATGGAAGACTTTCACCCCATGTGCGTCGATGCTAGTGGTTTTACATGCAAAGCAGTTGTACTACCAAGCGATTCACAACTTCTTTATGTCCATTGGTCCGAGGATAGAAATTTGTCGACATTGAGAGTTGTGTGTCTAGATTCCAAATCACTAACAGAAAAGGGTATATGGGGAAATACATAATAAATAAAATGTGAAAATTGTTAGATTTTGAGCATTAATTCAACATACTCTAGGATCTTTACTGAGAGAATAACATGTACATCATATCAAGCATATCAAGCATGTATCAAGCTGTAAAATTAGTCACAGCATATCTAATGAACAAGTAAATCAATCACAACAGATGAACATAGAAAATATGGTGTAAAACTGTGTAAAACATGCACAGTGCTCAATATCCCAACAAGGGTGAATAATTACAATACAATATGACAATGTGAGTGAACAATTCGAATTGACTAAGAAGGTCATTCGAATCACTGAATGGAGTAGCTTGACTCCAACTAGGAGTCCTCGTCATCAATCAGTGGTGGTCATCAATGCACAAGAACCAGTCATCCAGGTGTCAAGCTGAGTCTAACTGAGTGTGTCATGTGTAACTGAAGTGTGTAGCACTGATATAGGGAAGGAGACTCAGTGGAGGCTACATGGGAGCCTTAACTGAAGTCAAAACAAGTCATCTAGTCAATCTGGAGGTCCAACGGAGTGAAACAGTCAGTTGCGAGTGAAACTAGCCACAAATCAAGGAGAATCGGAGCTAACTGAGTGTAACTGAAGTGGAACTGCAGTGGCAGGTGAAGAAGTGCGACCTTCTCTGGCAGTAGGTGAGAAGTGGGCGCCTTCTTGACTGGGAGGGATAAAACTCTGAAGTAAGTGGCTCCTGGGTGCTAGAATAAGGTGGGTAAGGTGCTGGAGGCATCACATGGTAACTGGGCTGCATGCAAAATGCATGCAAACCCTAGAATTTGCATGCAAGCCCTAATTGCATGCAAGGTCCTGAAAATGATGATGTGGATATCCGAACACCCCCCCTACAGCTAGACTATGATGTGCAAAAATAATGTGGGGCCCTGGTAACTAAGACCAAAGGTCACCCCAATACAATAATAATCCAAATAAAGAACAATCCATGAACCGAGGAAATGGAGAAAACCTCATGGGCAAAACCCCCCCTCAAAATGGACTGTAACACACCAAAAGATTTAACTTCCCCAAACTCAAGTAGATATGTCTGGAGGTATCTTACTCTTGGGAGTACATGGATCATGCTCGAGAAACATGTGCTTGAATTCTCCATCAGTGGATGCAAGCGAATGTGGAGACTTTATGAACTTGCTCTTCATACCGAAAATGGTGAGAACAAATATGAAAATATGAGGATTATCCTGGAACCTGTGATTCAAACCAAGTGAGGTAGGAATAGCTCCAATCGGATCGAATAGATCTTGAAACTTGAACTTCTTATCAATAGAAGTTAAATCAGATCCAAAAATAGATGAATGGTTTCTTGAGATCTCCTTTGAACCAACAAGGGTGAGATCAAAACCAAAATCAGCAAAAAGTGCATGAGAATTGAACTCAAGTGAATGGTAGTGCTCTTCATCTTCATTAAAACTCTCAGAAACTTTGCAAATGATAGAACATAAGTCTATAGGAGGCATGCAATAAAGGAGGACGAATGCTTCACCTCCAAAATCATATTTTATCTCTAAAACATCAAGTAGATCATTATTCTGCATGCCGAAAAACTCATGTGAAAGAGAGGATTCAAGAATCTCTTCGGAATCTAGAGTATGAGCTGGTTTATCTTGCTCAGAATTTGAAATAGAAGACAGTGAGAGAATGAGTGTTGAATCTACAGTTTCTTCTTCATCTTGAACAATTGTTGAGGCCAAGACATGATTGGAAAGAACACATAAGGAGATCTCACTGGGCTTGTTCTCCAAAAGGCTAGCATGATCCTCTTATTCATGCTTTCCAAATTCTCTGTCAAGTTGGACCCATAGATCACTTGGATTTTCAGCAGTACTAATGAGGTAGCGCATACAAGGAGACATAGAAAGACAAATTGCTCCAAAAGCTCTGTCACAATCATTGAGCCAATCATTCTCCTCTTCATCGGAATCAAAATCTCTTATATTACCAATGCACATATCAAAAAGACATTGTCTCTTCAAGAATGCAATCATCTTTGGTTTCCATTCATCATAGTTGAATGGAGTAAGAATATTTTGTGAAGAAGAAGTCTCCATCTTTGCATTAGTGAATGCACATGGAGGAAGTAAGAAACCTGCAAATCACACACAAACAAACACTATGTTTTCAGCCTTGATTCACATGAACGAATGCACATGAGATTTTGCATGTCGTTGCTGAAATATATTGGTGAGTAATTCACTCAATCTTCATGTAGAACACCTATAGAAAAGAAGTCTTGTCCCTGCCATGGCTCTGATACCATGTAAAATTAGTCACAACAGATCTAATGAACAAGTAAATCAATCACAATAGATGAACATAGAAAATATGGTGTAAAACTGTGTAAAACATGCACAGTGCTCAATATCCCAATAAGGGTGAATAATTACAATACAATCTGACAATGTGAGTGAGCAATTCGAATTGACTAAGAAGGTCATTCGAATCACTAAATGGAGTAGCTTGACTCCAACTAGGAGTCCTCATCATCAATCAGTTGTGGTCATCAATGCACAAGAACCAGTCATCCAGGTGTCAAGCTGAGTCTAACTGAGTGTGTCATGTGTAACTGAAGTGTGTAGCACTAATATAGGGAAGGAGACTCAGTGGAGGGTGCATGGGAGCCTTAATTGAAGTCAGAACAAGTCATCTAGTCAATCTGGAGGTCCAACGGAGTGAAACTGGCCTCAAATCAAGGACAATTGGAGCTAACTGAGTGTAACTGAAGTGGAACTCCAGTGGTAGGTGAAGAAGTGCGCCCTTCTCTGGTAGTAGGTGAGAAGTGGGCGCCTTCCTGACTAGGAGGGTTAAAAATCTGAAGTAAGTGGCTCCCGGGTGCTAGAATAAGGTGGGTAAGGTGCTGGAGGCATCACATGGTTACTAGGCTGCATGCAAAATGCATGCAAACCCTAATTGCATGCAAGGTCCTGAAAATGATGATGTGGATATCCGAACACCCCCCCTCAAGCTAGACTATGATGTGCAAACATAATGTGGGGCCCTGGTAACTAAGACCAAAGGTCACCCCAATACAATAATAATCCAAATAAAGAACAATCCATGAACCGAGGAAATGGAGAAAACCTCATGGGAAAACCCCCCCCTCAAAATGGACTGCAACACTCCAAAATATTTAACTGCCCCAAACTCAAGTAGATATGTCTGGAGGTATCTTACTCTTGGGAGTAAATGGATTATGCTCCAGAAATATGTCCTTGAATTCTCCATCAGTGGATGCAAGCGAATGTGGAGACTTTATGAACTTGCTCTTCATACCGAAAATGGTGAGAACAAATCTGAGAATATGAGGATGATCCTGGAACCTGTGATTCAAACCAAGTGAGGTAGGAATAGCTCCAATCAGATCGAATAGATCTTGAAACTTAAAGTTCTTATCAATAGAAGTTAAATCAGCTCCAAAAATAGATGAATGGCTTCTTGAGATCTCCTTTGAACCAACAAGGGTGAGATCAAAACCAAAATCAGCAAAAAGTGCTTGAGAATTGAACTCAAGTGAATGGTAGTGCTCTTCATCTTCATTAAAACTCTCAGAAACTTTGCAAATGATAGAACATAAGTCTATAGGAGGCATGCAATCAAGGAGGATGAATGCTTCACCTCCAAAATCATATTTTACCTCTAAAACATCAAGTAGATCATTATTCTGCATGCCGGCAAACTCATGTGAAAGAGAGGATTCAAGAATTTCTTCGGAATCTAGAGTATGAGCTGGTTTATCTTGCTCAGAATTCGAAATAGAAGACAGTGAGAGAATGAGTGTTGAATCTACAGTTTCTTCTTCATCTTGAACAATTGTTGAGGCCAAGACATGATTGGAAAGAACACATAAGGAGATCTCACTGGACTTGTTCTCCAAAAGGCTAGCATGATCCTCTTCTTCCTGCTTTCCAAATTCTCTGTCAAGTTGGACCCATAGATCACTTGGATTTTCAGCAGTACTACTGAGGTAGCGCATACAAGGAGACATAGAAAGACAAATTGCTCCAAAAGCTCTGTCACAATCATTGAGCCAATCATTCTCCTCTTCATCGAAATCAAAATCTCTTGTATTACTAATGCACATATCAAAAAGACATTGTCTCTTCAAGAATGCAATCATCTTTGGTTTCCATTCATCATAGTTGAATGGAGTAAGAATATTTTGTGAGAAGAAGTCTCCATCTTTGCATTAGTGAATGGACATGGAGGAAGTAAGAAACCTGCAAATCACACACAAACAAACACTATGTTTTCAGCATTGCATGCACATGAACGAATGCACATGAGATTTTGCATGCCGTTGCTGAAATATATTGGTGAGTAATTCACTCAATCTTCATGTAGAACACCTACAGAAAAGAAGTCTTGTCCCTGCCATGGCTCTGATACCTTGTAAAATTAGTCACAGCAGATCTAATGAACAAGTAAATCAATCACAATAGATGAACATAGAAAATATGGTGTAAAACTGTGTAAAACATGCACAGTGCTCAATATCCCAATAAGGGTGAATAATTACAATACAATCTAAAAATGTGAGTGAGCAATTCTAATTGACTAAGAAGGTCATTCGAATCACTGAATGGAGTGGCTTGACTCCAACTAGGAGTCCTCATCATCAATCAGTGGTGGTCATCAATGCACAAGAACCAGTCATCCAGGTGTCAAGCTGAGTCTAACTGAGTGTGTCATGTGTAACTGAAGTGTGTAGCACAGATATAGGGAAGGAGACTCAGTGGAGGGTGCATGGGAGCCTTACCTGAAGTCAGAACAAGCCATCTAGTCAATCTGGAGGTCCAACGGAGTGAAACATTCAGTCGGGAGTGAAACTGGCCTCAAATCAAGGATAATCAGAGCTAACTGAGTGTAACTGAAGTGGAACTGCAGTGGTAGGTGAAGAAGTGTGCCCTTCTCTGGCAGTAGGTGAGAAGTGGGTGCCTTCCTGACTAGGAGGGATAAAACTCTTAAGTAAGTGGCTCCCGGGTGCTAGAATAAGGTGGGTAAGGTGCTGGAGGCATCACATGGTGACTAGGCTGCATGCAAAATGCATGCAAACCCTAGAATTTGCATGCAAACCCTAATTGCATGCAAGGTCCTGAAAATGATGATGTGGATATACGAACACCCCCCCTCAAGCTAGACTATGATGTGCAAAAATAATGTCGGGCCCTGGTAAATAAGACCAAAGTTCACCCCAATACAACAATAATCCAAATAAAGAACAATCCATGAACCGAGGAAATGGAGAAAACCTCATGGGAAAACCCCCCCCTCAAAATGGACTGTAACACACCAAAAGATTTAACTGCCCCAAACTCAAGTAGATATGTCTGGAGGTATCTTACTCTTGGGAGTAAATGGATCATGCTCCATAAATATGTGCTCGAATTCTCCATCAGTGGATGCAAGCGAATGTGGAGACTTTATGAACTTGCTCTTCATACCGAAAATGGTGAGAACAAATCTGAAAATATGAGGATGATCCTAGAACCTGTGATTCAAACCAAGTGAGGTAGGAATAGCTCCAATCAGATCGAATAGATCTTGAAACTTGAAATTCTTGTCAATAGAAGTTAAATCAGCTCCAAAAATAGATGAATGGTTTCTTGAGATCTCGTTTGAACCAACAAGGGTGAGATCAAAACCAAAATCAGCAAAAAGTGCATGAGAATTGAACTCAAGTGAATGGTAGTGCTCTTCATCTTCATTAAAACTCTCAGAAACTTTGAAAATGATAGAACATAAGTCTATAGGAGGCATGCAATAAAGGAGGACAAATGCTTCACCTCCAAAATCATATTTTATCTCTAAAACATCAAGTAGATCATTATTCTGCATGCCGAAAAACTCATGTGAAAGAGAGGATTCAAGAATCTCTTCGGAATCTAGAGTATGAGCTGGTTTATCTTGCTCAGAATTCGAAATAGAAGACAGTGAGAGAATGAGTGTTGAATCTACAGTTTCTTCTTCATCTTGAACAATTGTTGAGGCCAAGACATGATTGGAAAGAACACATAAGGAGATCTCACTGGGCTTGTTCTCCAAAAGGCTAGCATGATCCTCTTCTTCCTGCTTTCCAAATTCTCTGTCAAGTTGGACCCATAGATCACTTGGATTTTCATGAGTACTACTTAGGTAGCGCATACAAGGAGACATAGAAAGACAAATTGCTCCAAAAGCTCTGTCACAATCATTGAGCCAATCATTCTCCTCTTCATCGAAATCAAAATCTCTTGTATTACCAATGCACATATAAAAAAGACATTGTCTCTTCAAGAATGCAATCATCTTTGGTTTCCATTCATCATAGTTGAATGGAGTAAGAATATTTTGTGAAGAAGAAGTCTTCATCTTTGCATTAGTGAATGGACATGGAGGAAGTAAGAAACCTGCAAATCACACACAAAAAAACACTATGTTTTCATCCTTGCATGCACATGAACGAATGCACATGAGATTTTGCATGCTGTTGCTGAAATATATTGGTGAGTAATTCACTCAATCTTCATGTAGAACACCTACAGAAAAGAAGTCTTGTCCCTGCCATGGCTCTGATACCATGTAAAATTAGTCACAGCAGATCTAATGAACAAGTAAATCAATCACAACAGATGAACATAGAAAATATGGTGTAAAACTGTGTAAAACATGCACAATGCTCAATATCCCAATAAGGGTGAATAATTACAATACAATCTGAAAATGTGAGTGAGGAATTCGAATTGACTAAAAAGGTCATTCAAATCACTGAATGGAGTAGCTTGACTCCAACTAGGAGTCCTCATCATCAATCAGTGGTGCTCATCAATGCACAAGAACCAGTCATCCAGGTGTCAAGCTAAGTCTAACTGAGTGTGTCATGTCTAACTGAAGTGTGTAGCACTGAGATAGGGAAGGAGACTCAGTGGAGGGTGCATGGGATCCTTAACTGAAGTCAGAACAAGTCATCTAGTCAATCTGGAGGTCCAACGGAGTGAAACAGCCAGTCGGGAGTGAAACTGGCCTCAAATCAAGGAGAATCAGAGCTAACTGAGCGTAACTGAAGTGGAACTGCAGTGGTAGGTGAAAAAGTGCACCCTTCTCTGGCAGTAGGTGAGAAGTGGGTGCCTTCCTGACTAGGAGGGCTAAAACTCTGAAGTAAGTGGCTCCCGGGTGCTAGAATAAGGTGGGTAAGGTGCTGGAGGCATCACATGGTGACTAGGCTGCATGCAAAATGCATGCAAACCCTAGAATTTGCATGCAAACCCTAATTGCATGCAAGGTCCTGAAAATGATGATGTGGCTATCCGAACACCCCCCCTTAAGCTAGACTATGATGTGCAAAAATAATGTGGGGCCCTGGTAACTAAGACCAAAGGTCACCCCAATACAATAATAATCCAAATAAAGAACAATCCATGAATCGAGGAAATGGAGAAAACCTCATGGGAAAACCCCCCCCTCAAAATGGACTGTAACACACCAAAATATTTAACTGCCCCAAACTCAAGTAGATATGTCTGTAGGTATCTTACTCTTCGGAGTAAATGGATCATGCTCCAGAAACATGTGCTTGAATTCTCCATCAGTGGATGCAAGCGAATGTGGAGACTTTAGGAACCTTCTCTTCATACCGAAAATGGTGAGAACAAATCTGAAAATACGAGGATGATCCTGGAACCTGTGATTCAAACCAAGTGAGGTAGGAATAGCTCCAATCGGATCGAATAGATCTTGAAACTTGAACTTCTTGTCAATAGAAGTTAAATCAGCTCCAAAAATAGATGAATGGTTTCTTGAGATCTCCTTTGAACCAACAAGGGTGAGATCAAAACCAAAATCAGCAAAAAGTGCATGAGAATTGAAGTCAAGTGAATGGTAGTGCTCTTCATCTTCATTAAAACTCTCAAAAACTTTGCAAATGATAGAACATAAGTCTATAGGAGGCATGCAATCAAGGAGGACGAATGATTCACCTCCAAAATCATATTTTACCTCTAAAACATCAAGTAGATCATTATTCTGCATGCCGAAAAACTCATGTGAAAGAGAGGATTCAAGAATCTCTTCGGAATCTAGAGTATGAGCTGGTTTATCTTGCTTAGAATTCGAAATAGAAGACAGTGAGAGAATGAGTGTTGAATCTACAGTTTCTTCTTCATATTGAACAATTGTTTAGGCCAAGACATGATTGGAAAGAACACATAAGGAGATCTCACTCGGCTTGTTCTCCAAAAGGCTAGCATGATCCTCTTCTTCCTACTTTCCAAACTCTCTGTCAAGTTGGACCCATAGATCACTTGGATTTTTATGAGTACTACTTAGGTAGCGCATACAAGGAGACATAGAAAGACAAATTGCTCCAAAAGCTCTGTCACAATCATTGAGCCAATCATTCTCCTCTTCATCGGAATCAAAATCTCTTGTATTACCAATGCACATATCAAAAAGACATTGTCTCTTCAAGAATGCAATCATTTTTGGTTTCCATTCATCATAGTTGAATTGAGTAAGAATATTTTGTGAAGAAGAAGTCTCCATCTTTGCATTAGTGAATGGACATGGAGGAAGTAAGAAACCTGCAAATCACACACAAAAAAACACTATGTTTTCAGCCTTGCATGCACATGAACGAATGCACATGTGATTTTGCATGCCGTTGCTGAAATATATTGGTGAGTAATTCACTCAATCTTCATGTAGAATACCTACAAAAAAGAAGTCTTGTCCCTGCCATGGCTCTGATACCATGTAAAATTAGTCACAGCAGATCTAATGAACAAGTAAATCAATCACAACAGATGAACATATAAAATATGGTGTAAAACTGTGTAAAACATGCACAGTGCTCAATATCCCAGTAAGGGTTAATAATTACAATACAATCTGACAATGTGAGTGAGCAATTCGAATTGACTAAGAAGTTCATTCGAATCACTGAATGGAGTAGCTTGACTCCAACAAGGAGTCCTCATCATCAATCAGTGGTGGTCATCAATGCACAAGAACCAGTCATCCAAGTGTCAAGCTGAGTCTAACTGAGTGTGTCATGTGTAACTGAAGTGTGTAGCACTAATATAGGGAAGGAGACTCAGTGGAGGGTGCATGGGAGCCTTAACTAAAGTTAGAACAAGTCATCTAGTCAATCTGGAGGTCCAACGGAGTGAAACATTAAGTCAGGAGTGAAACTGGCCTCAAATCAAGGAGAATCGGAGCTAACTGAGTGTAACTGAAGTGGAACTGTAGTGGTAGGTGAAGAAGTGCACCCTTCTTTGGAAGTAGGTGAGAAGTGGGGGCCTTCCTGACTAGGAGGGCTAAAATTCTGAAGTAAGTGGCTCCTGGGTGCTAGAATAAGGTGGGTAAGGTGCTGGAGGCATCACATGGTGACTAGTCTGCATGCAAAATGCATGCAAACCCTAATTGCATGCAAGGTCCTGAAAATGATGATGTGGATATCCGAACACCCCCCCTTAAGCTAGACTATGATGTGCAAAAATAATGTGGGGCCATGGTAACTAAGACCAAAGGTCACCCCAATACAATAATAATCCAAATAAAGAACAATCCATGAACCAAGGAAATGGAGAAAACCTCATGGGAAAAACCCCCCCTCAAAATGGACTGTAACACACCAAAAGATTTAACTGCCCCAAACTCAAGTAGATATGTCTGGAGGTATCTTACTCTTGGGAGTAAATGGATCATGCTCCAGAAACATGTGCTTGAATTCTCCATCAGTGGATGCAAGCGAATGTGGAGACTTTATGAACTTTCTCTTCATACCGAAAATGGTGAGAACAAATCTGAAAATATGAGGATGATCCTAGAACCTGTGATTCAAACAAAGTGAGGTAGCAATAGCTCCAATTGGATCGAATAGATCTTGAAACTTGAACTTCTTATCAATAGAAGTTAAATTAGCTCCAAAAATAGATGAATGGTTTCTTGAGATCTCCTTTGAACCAACAAGGGTGAGATCAAAACCAAAATCAGCAAAATGTGCATGAGAATTGAACTCCAGTGAATGGTAGTGCTCTTCATCTTCATTAAAACTCTCAGAAACTTTTCAAATGATAGAACATAAGTCTATAGGAGGCATGCAATCAAGGAGGATGAATGATTTACCTCCAAAATCATATTTTACCTCTAAAACATCAAGTAGATCATTATTCTACATGCCGGCAAACTCATGTGAAAGAGAGGATTCAAGAATCTCTTCGGAATCTAGAGTATGAGCTGGTTTATCTTGCTCAGAATTCGAAATAGAAGATAGTGAGAGAATGAGTGTTGAATCTACAGTTTCTTCTTCATCTTGAAAAATTGTTGAGGCCAAGACATGATTGGAAAGAACACATAAGGAGATCTCACTGGGCTTGTTCTCCAAAAGGATAGCATGATCCTCTTCTTCATGCTTTCCAAATTCTCTGTCAAGTTGGACCCATATATCACTTGGATTTTCAGCAGTACTACTGAGGTAGCGCATACAAGGAGACATAGAAAGACAAATTTCTCCAAAAGCTCTGTCACAATCATTGAGCCAATCATTCTCCTCTTCATCGGAATCAAAATCTCTTGTATTACCAATGCACATATCAAAAAGACATTGTCTCTTCAAGAATGCAATCATCTTTGGTTTCCATTCATCATAGTTGAATGGAGTAAGAATATTTTGTGAAGAAGAAGTCTCCATCTTTGCATTAGTGAATGCACATGGAGGAAGTAAGAAACCTGCAAATCACACACAAACAAACACTATGTTTTCAGCCTTGCATGCACATGAGATTTTGCATGCCGTTGCTGAAATATATTGGTGAGTAATTCACTCAATCTTCATGTAGAACACCTACAGAAAAGAAGTCTTGTCCCTGCCATGGCTCTTATACCATGTAAAATTAGTCACATCATATCTAATGAACAAGTAAATCAATCACAACAGATGAATATAGAAAATATGGTGTAAAACTGTGTAAAACATGCACAGTGCTCAATATCCCAATAAGGGTGAATAATTACAATACAATCTGACAATGTGAGTGAGAAATTCGAATTGACTAAGAAGGTCATTCGAATCACTGAATGGAGTAGCTTGACTCCAACAAGGAGTCCTCATCATCAATCAGTGGTGGTCATCAATTCACAAGAACCAGTCATCCAGGTGTCAAGCTGAGTCTAACTGAGTGTGTCATGTGTAACGGAAGTGTGTAGCACTAATATAGGGAAGGAGACTCAGTGGAGGGTGCATGGGAGCCTTAACTAAAGTCAGAACAAGTCATCTAGTCAATCTGGAGGTGCAACGGAGTGAAACAGTCAGTCGGGAGTGAAACTGGCCTCAAATCAAGGATAGTCGGAGCTAACTGAGTGTAACTGAAGTGGAACTGCAGTGGTAGGTGAAGAAGTGTGCCCTTCTCTAGAAGTAGGTGAGAAGTGGGCGCCTTCCTGACTAGGAGGGCTAAAACTATGAAGTAAGTGGCTCCTGGGTGCTAAAATAAGGTGGGTAAGGTGCTGGAGGCATCACATGGTGACTAGGCTGCATGCAAACCCTAATTGCATGCAAGGTCCTAAAAATGATGATGTGGATATCCGAACACAAGCATATCAAGCAATCATATAAGACAATGGACAGAGAGAGTTTCACTGGGCAAAACCCTAAAGGTGAAAAACCCCACAACTTCCTTGCAGATAGAAAGAGAAATGATACAACCAAAGTACAAGAGATAGTCTTCTTCTAGCAGATGATACTCCTCCTCACATGTGCACCACTTTCCGAGTGATAGAAGAGTGAGTAATGAGATGATCAAATAGAGATCTCCTGATCTCTATTTATACTTGTCCTGTCCTGCCCAATAAACTATTGGGGCTGACTTGTCTAAGTTAGCCTAATAACCCATGGTTACATTAATCCGGGCTGACCCCTTACTAGGTGGTCTAATAACCCATCAGTAAGTTACAACACTTGCGACACTTGTAAATACAAATTATGACACTTCCGTATAGAGGAATAATACATCTCTATAGGAGTACAATAAAATACATAGATGAAATACATTCCGAAGTTACATATACATCAACACTCCCTCTTAAATAGGAAGGTATTTCTCGACACAGATCTACTAGAACAAGTATTCTTGTCTGGATCATCATCACTGGATCATCGTGATCGAATCATCATCACTACTGCTATCGCAATCAATCTCCAATCTACTCATCATAGGAAGTTCTGCAGAGCTAGTCCTTTTTCATACTGGATGTAGGCCCGCCACTTGCAGGTCTTCATCATCTACAGAGCCATCCCTTTTTCATGCTGGATGAACATCATCAACATATCTGTGAGAAATCCATCAAGTATGTACACCTCAGGACTGATTACATTACTTTTGAAAAACCTGCAAGATCTATGAAGACTGATCAAACTGCCTCTGCAAAACCTACAAGAGCATTTTAGGATTGATCATATGCCTCTGCAAAACCTGTGTACCATACTGTCACATCATCGTCTTCATCCACGGAGCACAACCCAGATGCACACACACATCACTTACACTCACCAACATGGGAGGACTAACCTACTACCATCTGTGAAAGGCTCACAGCACTTACATCAACGACCATGGGAGGACGAACCTACCACCATGTCGGAACGGCTCAACAATTACATCAACGACCATGGGAGGACAAACCTACCACCATGTCAGAAAATCTTGGCAATTACATCAACGAACATGGGAGGATGAACTTACCACCATGTCGAAAAATCCCACTCAGCCCTTACAAGTCACCATGGGAGGGCGAACCTACCACCATGTGAGAATTTCCCAGCCCTTACATCTGCACTATAGAAGGATGAACCTACCACTATGTGATAATGGACCAACCCTTGCATCTACACCATAGGAGGACGAACCTACCACTATGTGAGATTGGCTCATGTGCATCTGTGTCTTCGGAGTCATCACTTCCTCTTGGAAGGTATCTCAATCTGAAGTACACCAAGTCTCCCTCTGAAGTATTCAAACTTCACTCTGGCAAGTGGCTTGGTCAACACATCGGCTATCTGCTCCTCTTTGCACCATATCGCTGATATGGTGATACTTGATCTCAATGTGCTTCGACTTGTCATGGAGTACTGGGTTCTCGTACAACTTCACACGACTCTGGTTGTCGCAATATATACAAGTAGCACTTAGCTGGAGATCAAACAAATCAGATAGTAGATTCCTAAGCCATACTGCCTCACAACTGGCCGAACAAGCTGCGACATACTTTGCTTTGGCTGTACTCAGTGCCACACAGGACTACTTCTTGCTAAACCAAGAGATCATACCGGATCCCATATTGAAGCAGCACCCCGAAGTGCTCTTTCGATCAATGGCACTGCCTTCCCAATCCGAATCAACATAACCCTACAGGTTAAAATTTTGAATCGCCTCATAATTGAGTCCATAGTCAACTGTACCCTTCAGGTATCTCAGAATATGCTTTGCATCTATTAGGTGAACATGTCTTGGATCTGTCAAGTACTGGCTCAAGGTGTTCACACAAAGCAGATATCTAGTCTCGTATTCGTCAGGTACATCAAGGACCCAATCATCTGACAACACGTTGTAGCATCAACCAGCTCAGATGAAGCATGACACAGAAGCTTCAGGTTTGATGCCATAGGTGTGGCCATGGCCTTGCAGTCCATCATTCTGAACCTCTTCAATATCTCTACTGCATACTTCCCTTGTGCAAGGAATATTCCATCTGCACTCTGCCACACCTCCATACCAAGAAAATAGTGCATCATACCCAAGTCCTTCATCTTGAACTCGGCAACAAGCTTCCTCTTCGTATCGGCAATCAAACTATCCTCACCTGTTACAAATAGGGTATCCACATACAGTAGTAGTATCACTGGATTTCCTTCCTCAACCTTGTAGTAAAGGTTGGAATTTTCTTTACTCTTTGTAAAGACAAAACTAGATAGGAAGCCATCTATCCTACCATACCAGGTCCTGGGTGCCTGTTTCAAACCATACAAGGCTTTCTTCAGTTTGCACACATGTGTCTCACGGTCATGTGTCTCAAACCCGAGTGGATGCTCCACATACACTTCCTCTTCAACTACACCATTCAAGAAATCTTTCTTGACATCCATTTGGTGTACCTTCCATTTCATCACTGCAGCCAGAGCAACTACTGATCTAATGGAAGTGTATCTAGCCATAGGAGAAGCCACGAGCTACAAACCTTGCTTTATATTTCTCTATGCTGCCATCTGTAGCATTCTTGATCTTATAGATCCACTTGGAAGTCACCACAGACTTCCCATCTAGTCTTGGGACCACATCCCATTCTTCATGATCGACGGATCATGGCATCCTTCCATTACTTCATCCCGGATCCTGGGAAATTCATATTCTTCAATAGATAACTTTGTTGCTGGAACAAATGTTGTAGTCCTTCTTTTGTAGGTGATGATATAGGACCGTTCCT
This sequence comes from Larix kaempferi, assembly GCA_027924585.1. Taxonomy (NCBI): domain Eukaryota; kingdom Viridiplantae; phylum Streptophyta; class Pinopsida; order Pinales; family Pinaceae; genus Larix; species Larix kaempferi. The sequence continues at coordinate 4,392,016 of BSBM01000223.1, read as the reverse complement.
ACAAGACAAGTTAAATTGCATGATTAGAAACATCTCATAGTTTTCAGAGAAAATTCTTACATATAAAGAAATATGTCATACAGTCATGCAATTATTTTAGTCAATGATTCAATACAACATTTATCCATATCCCATAACTTTCTAGATGCCTTCCAATCTCTACCAGAACATTATTAAGAGTTTGCACTACTCCCAACATGTCAGCAAAGAGGTTTCATTCTAGATAAGTAGCAATGAAATTTTGTACAGTGCCATAGGCCACTTACCCATGTATATTAGTAGTATACTGTTCATCAATACAACTATTCTAATATGCATCATACACAACCTAAGTCTAGGAACATAAGTATATACATCATTAAACAATATTATTTAAACAATCAAATATGCAAGAATTGACAATTCAAATACTTATCTTTGTTTGTTTGTTGGGTGGACTCCCTCCTAATCTTTGCTTCCTTAGAGGAGCTATTGGAGTCTGACTTTGAAGTAGCTTCTTCTACTCCTTTCTATTGTGGATTGTAAGGAGTGGTCAACTCCCTCTTAATCCATGAATCACTGCATAACTTCTTGAAGTATTTTGAAGTGAATTCTCCACCATTGTCGGATCTAAAGGTCTTGACCTTCTTTTCCGTGTGGTTTTCTATCAAGGCTTTGAATTCCTTGAATTTGTTGAATACTTCATCTTTGTTCTTCAAGAAATAAGTCCAAGTCTTCCTAGAGAAATCATCAATGAAATAACCATAGTGCACATACCCACTCAGATAACGGGATGACACCGGACTGCATACACCAGAGTGGATAATTTCCAAAATTCCTTATGCCTTGCTTTTACTGCTTGGAAATGTCTTCTTTGTGTTCTTTCCCTTTGCACAACCTTTTCAAATGCCTTCATGCTTTGACTGAATTTCAGGAAGACCTTCCACTGCTTTGCTTGCAATTGGTAATGCCCTATAGTGCATGTGTGCAAGCCTTCTATGCCAAATTTCACTTGGCTCTACTGAATCATGGACCATGGCTTGTTCTGGTTGGCCCTTCAATTTGTATAATCCTCCCTCTTGCTCTCCAATCACAACTGCATCATCTATTGTCTTACCCTTTGGCCACATTAGGACTTGGCCATCTACAAATGCCACCCTCATGCCTTTTGCATCTAATGCAGATATGGACAGTAGATTCTTCTTGAGACCTGGAACATATAGTACATCTTTCATCTTCATAGACTTTCTAGAGTTTAGCTTGTACGAGGCTTCACCACTTCCTTTTATGGGATACTGGTAGTCATCCCCAAGTTTCACCTTGTGGGGTGATTCATGTTCAGATAGATTCATAAAGGATTCCTTGAATCCTGTCATGTGTTTGGAAGCCCCACTATCTATAAGCCAATCATTACTTCCATGAGTAATGGTTCCAGTGAGAGCAGAAATCAAAACATATTCTTCATCACTAGAAGAATCATCACTATCTTCTCTAGCCCTCTTCCTGGGAGGTTCATCATCCTCTGCAACATGAGCATGATGTCTTCTTTTGGTGTTCTTCCTTTTGTGAGAACCATCTTTATTATTTCTGGGACAGTCTTTGGAATAGTGTCCCTTTTCATCACATGTATAGCAATGGGCATGGGACATGTTTCTTTTACCCTTCTGATTCTAATGGTGATGTATTTCTTTCTTGCCATGATGGTGAGTCATTTTGTCACCATGAATTTTGGAGTGTGCTGTGAGAGCTTGATCTTCATTCCCCATCTTCTCTTCTCGAGCTACAATTCGAGCTTCTTCCTGTGAGCATTCTTCCCACAGTATACTGAAAGTGATAAGTTTCTTCCTAGCACAAAATCCTTGGATGAAGGAATCCCATGACCTAGAAAGGCCATTAAGAGTGGTCATTACCACTTCTCCATTTTCTATGTCTTCTCCCACAGCTTCAAGTTGTTCTTTTATCTAGGAGACCCTTGAGAAAGAAGTCTGCATGGTCTCCGCATTCTGGATCTTGACATTCTTCAATTGATTCCTCAGGGTGATCTTCCGATTTATGTTCTTCCCTTCAAATAGCTTGGTCAGGGATTCAAACATCTCCTTTGGTGTCCTTAGGGAAGAGACATGGGGTATGAGATGATCTTTGATAGAATCAGGAATGATCCTCTTTGCCTTGACCAAGCTCTTCTTGTGAAGAGCCTTAGCCTCTTCTTCCTCTGGGACAGGGACCACTTCATTTATATAAGTGTCCAACTCATTTTCTTCCAGGATTAACCCAATCCTATACTTCCATGCTTGGAAGTTATCAGCCCCTTCAAGCTTATCCTCAAGCTTGGTGTGGTGAGACATCTTCAAGATTAATTCAAATGGAAATATAAAAGTTTTAGGTCTTACCACTTGTCTTGCTGAAAACTGGATCTGGTCCAGTATTAGGGTTTGTCAGAGAAACCCTAAAAATACAAAATGTGAATTTCAAACTTCTGAAAGGATAGAAAGATGCACCTTGAAGAGCTGATCAACTTGGTATACTCAGAATTTGAAAACTGCAAAGTTTCACCCTTCAGAAATGCTTTTCAATCTCCTGGATTCACTAGGAGGACCCTGAATTAGGGTTTGAGTTTCCCGGAGTTTTACCCAACCAAAAATCTCGATCCAAAGCTCTAAAACTTCGATTTTTCCAAGGAGCTTCCAGCTATGCCTTCAGATTTCAGAAGTCCCTATTTTTGTGGAAACCCTGAGGTTTAGGGCAAAAACTGAAAGTGCTCAGAATTGAATTCTGATTGGACAGAACGATTTTCCTTGATGAGTAGAGTCAATCTACCTTACTGCTTTTCAAAAATCTGAGGAGAGAAACCCAATAAACATGAAACCCTAGTTTTCGCCACTGCACAATGGCTTCTTCTCAGGGAAGCTCTGATACCATGTTAGATTTTGAGCATTAATTCAACATACTCTAGGATCTTTACTGAGAGAATAACATGTACAACATATCAATCATATCAAGCATGTATCAAGCATATCAACCAATCACATACGACAATGGACACACATAGTTTCACTGGGGAAAACCATAAAGGTGAAAAAACCCACAACTTCCTCACAGATAGAAAGAGCAATGATACAACCAAAGTACAACCAAAGTACAAGAGATAGTATTCTCCTAGCAGCTGATCCTCCTCCTCACATGTGCGCCACTTTTCGAGTGATGGAAGAGTGAGTAATGAGATGATCAAATAGAGATCTCCTGATCTCTATTTATACTTGTCCTGTCCTGCCTAATAAACCAGTGGGGCCGAGTTGTCTAACTTAGCCTAATAACCCATGGTTACATTAATCCAGGCCGACCCTTACTAGGTGGTCTAATAACTCATCAGCAAGCTACAACACTTGCGACACTTGTCAATACAAATGACAACACTTTTGTATAGAGGAATAATACATCTTTACAGGAGTACAATAAAATACATAGATGAAATACATTCCGAATTTACATATACATCAACAAAAATAGGAATAATTAACAAAGGATCCACATCTAACAAATTTTAACCGACAAGACATGAAAGGCTATTTCTATCGAAACTTCCATTGAGTGTCAAAAGAGTCAAATGAAATTTTTTTTGTCAAATGAAGTATGGAGACGATAAGCATGACAAGTTGAATGCAATGATGCTAACCACCTGACATGGTGAAGCCTAAGTGAAAAGAAGACTAGTCCTCAAGACGGTACTATGTAAAAATTAATTGGGGATGACTTGAGGCCTAATTCCAGAGCAAGAGGTGGAATACCTAATCTCCTTCAAGTGACAAATACCCAGAATTGATTACTTAGCATAAAACAACCTAGTTAAATGAGAAATGAACAAAAATAAGTATGGTCTCCATTAGAATTGTTGTGGAAAAAATTCCACAAGTGCACTCTTCCACCTGGTAAGGGGCTAGGCCTTGTAGGTTGCAGCAAGGCCTTGGTCCTTGGAGCGCCTGTGGGTTTGTGGTTGGTATTAATCCAAGTGATCCTGCAAGAGATTGTTAGTGTAATTCACATGAAAACAAAGAAATATGGAAAAATACAAAATAAAAGAGAAGGGGGGAGAATGCAAACTCCAATAAAAATCCAAGATATGTTAAACCACTTTTGTATTTCCCAATGCTATAGATGTACAACACCTAGGAGGTGTGGGATTCAAGGGAAGCCAACAATATCCCTTAGGGAGGACTTTTTTGTCCAAAATAAATGCTAATTTAATTGTAAAACAATGGAGAGAAACTCTTGCCCCTTGAAGGAATTTGGCAAGGGAGTTTGGGAATGCTCACAATGGTAGGAAGTGGTGGGCTATGAGGAAGGTCCAAATCAAATCCAGTAGCATAACCTTGCTCTTGATTTCTCTCTACAAAATGCATGCCAATGGATTCCTTTTATAGGCCAAGAGGTGGCCAACAAACAACTATATACAAATGTGAACTCATCTTCTCCATGAACTAGTTCCAAGGTACACAAGGGGGGCTGGTTAATGCCACCAAGTGTGTGAGGAGCCGAATTTGGATCCTTGGAGAGGACTGAGCCTTCAATGCACTGCAGGAAGTTAGTGGTCCCACTGTTTTGATAGTAGTGTGACTATTGAAGGAATATTCTTGGGGGTGTTGCATGGGAATTGTTCTGGTGACCCGCCCTATAATGCAAGTTAATAGTGTATTACCTGTGCTAGCCCTTCTTTTGACTATTTTTTTGCACTTTTGGGCTCTCGTTGTCTTTTGGATTTGTTAAGGATGTATTTGGTGAATTGCATTCTTTATGTTGCTGATGCCTTACTGGAAGAATCGTTGAAATGTCACATGTGTGAAATATTTAGGCATTAACAGTCACATTAACTCAATATATTTGCAATTAAAACATACAGTACTAGATTACTAGGAGTTAAAGGTATTTATTATAGAAAAAAAACCATCCCGACGCAATGGAATAGGTATCACAACCCATAAATGATCATAAATGTTGAAACCAGAACCTCCATTTTGGCCCTTCAACACTGTTTCCACTAAATGAAGGGATTGAACCACATGATAAGAAAACCAACCATTGGATCAAATATGCTACTTCATAATATAATGGTTGTACTGAGACTGTGTGGTTGACTGGAATAAGTTTGCAATGGGGAACATCGCCCAAAGTTGGATAGGGGTGCATCTCCCAAGCCTCTGAGAGCAATCTCTAAAAACAAATATCAAAATGACCAAAAGATGTGAAGGTGGTGCACCCTCCTTATTTTATAAGATCAATGATGAATTAGATGCATTGAATGTGGTCACCTCCTTTTCTCATGTTCCCTCCTTTACTGGATTTATCATGTTTGATTTTACCTGCTCTTACCCTTGTTTTGTTTCCTTTTTTCTTTGGATTTCTTTCTTGCTTTTGGAAACATCCTTCTTTTCCTAGATTTCCTAGCTTTTCTCTACTTTTTCTGTTCTTTTGCCTTCTTTTCTACTCCTTCCTGCTTTGTGGACTTTCTTGATTTTCCTGCTTGATTTATGCTTTTCAGAACTGTCTGCTTTTGGCCTGCTTTCTATCTTTTGTGCTTTCTGTATTTTTCTGTCTAGTTTCCAATTTCTATGACAACTCTCTAGGTCCACTAGCTTCATGTACCCCTCCTTGGTCACCTAGGGCGTTCACTTAATTTAAATATTAAATATATTTACAAATACATTATCACTTTAACATGGTATTTTATTCTAAGTCGGAAATTAAATACTCAGGCAATTATTAAATATCAAAATTGACCCCCTTCTTAAGCTAGGATTTGGCCACATCAATGGGGTTCTCTAAGCAGCAGAATGGTGATGAAAACCTCATGGAGGGGACATTACAGGGTAGGCCATAATGACTTGGTCACATATGATGGAATTTGAGGGGCGCTCAATAATAACGTTCTTATTCCTTAGCTACAATTAGTCTCACATAGGTTGTAGGAGAAATACTTCAGGTAACAATTCCTAAGTCTCTAAAACACACTCCCCACACAAGGAAAGGAAATAAATTGATTATCTAAAGGACCCATAGAAGCGACACCTTGAAAACCATGAGATTAAAATATGCATACACTTGATTTAGCATATAGAAATTACATTTAGTTTTATTTGCAAAAGAAAAAGAAAGAAAAAAAGATTTGATTGTTTCTCATATATATTATAGGATAAATGTGTGTGTTCATATTTCATAAAAGGGATTTAATCACTACAAAATTTGAACCCAAAATCCGACGACATTTACGTCGGATTTTCTACATCTTGCTGTCAGCCATCTAACAATCTCCATTATTTTAAAACGTCGGTCTAATTTCGGCTGAAATCTGACGATAGGAAGTCCCATCGGATATTCGACACATACCACCAATGGCCAGGTAGTCGGGTATCCGACGGTCAACACTTAATTTAAAGTCGTATATCTTAGACGTGGACGTCAGATCATTGATGTCGGTTCAATGTAAAAATGTCTGCCATCCAACGTTCTTAGCCGTCGGTGGTATGGCAGGAACGTCAGATAGTCGTTGCAGTCGGATATCTGATGACCTTAGAATGTAAAAATGTCTGCTGTAATGTCCCCATTTTGACCCCCTTTGTATTAAACCGTAAATGATGTAAATATTGTAATTTAATCATGGTGAGGAGCTCAAGGCCAAGGCCCCACCATTGATTTAGTGTTTCATGTATCGACAATTAAAAAATAGATGCCCATGGTTCTTGTGCGAGATGGGCACAGTGTAAATAAGACACCATGTAAATACGAATTTTAATGGAAAAACCCACAACCGGCTATGCAATGCAACAAAAGAGATGGGGCATGACTCTACAAGGAAAAGGGAGGGAAATTATTCAAACCTTGAGCCAATGGTATTAATCCATGTGTCAATGGGGAAACCCATAAACCACCAACTACCCAATTTGTCTCATGCACCCAATCATTTAATTCTTCCAAGAAATTGGTTAAGGCAGTTAATGCCTTGGGAATGAAGAAGCATGGCAGCCAATTTCGTGCATGGGCAAGCCATCAACTTGGAAAAACGTTTTTTGTCTCCTTGGGCAAGAAACCACCCACGAAATGGTGCCCAAGGCCATTCTGAACAGGCAGCCTTTGATCATTCACGCAGGGGGAGTTAGCTGGGGTCTTTCCATTTACGTTTTTCATCTAAATACTGCATTTTTCCATGCCTGGGAGTCGTTTTTGCAGTATATAACAGTTGGGAGAGGGAGGGCCACGTTTTGGGGACTGTAGGGAGGTCGTTTTTGCCCCTGAATGTCCAAGGACGTTTTTCTAAAAACGGATTTGGCTTCCTGGGTTGTTCACCAACTTCCCATTTCGTTTTTGTGGGTTCCCACGTTTTTCGGGGTTAGTTGAAACCCCATCTCATGCATCCCACTGTGGAAAACGTTTTCCTCATGCCCAGCAAGTGGGGTTCTACTGTTATTTGCATCCTTGCTCTTGGTTTGAGCCTGTGAGCTGAAGTGTTGGAGTGGTAGTGGATAGAAGTGGCTTGATAAACCTAGTGGGGGAGACAACCTCTCAAGAAGATCAAGAGGGCTTTGGTTACTCTTCTATGCATACCCTGAGAGCACTAGATAGGGAAGGTATGGCTTGAGGGACTGCAGAGCAGTGAAAAGAATACTTCCTTGTGCTGGGTGTGTAGGTATTGTGGGTGCCAAGCTAGATAGATCTTGCAAGGTTATCCCTGGCTCTGTGCTAGAGCTCACTAGCTTAGCAACTCTTCCTTTCCATCTCCTAGTAGCCTGATAAACCCAATTGTAGATTGGCTTGGCTCATCTTGGTGTATGCTTGGCTATGTGTGAGTCTGCTATTCCCTGGTTCCTTGTCGAGATCATGCCCAGCTCGGGGGTGGCAGTGGCATTGAGAGATTGAGGAGCACACTGGCCTACGGTTGGGTGGAACGTTGCAGTTGCATAGCCAGTTGCGTGGGACTACTTTTGTATAAGATAAGTATTCTCTTGTGTAAATTGGAAATTATCATTTGATGAATATTATGAATGTATGTGGATGTATTAAACGAATTTACTTCTGCTGTGTTTTTAAAAGTTTATGCATTTCCATATGATCTTGTATAATTCTACAAGGGTCTCTATTTAATGGCTGTCACAAAATATCTTGAATGTATGTTAGATATCAATAGGATTTATTTAATTTCCGTTGTGTTCTATAGCCTGCACATATACATGTCTTGTGTCAATGAGTTTATTGGAATGGATATGGGGCTAATTGCCCGGATTGAGCACCACGTCTTCTCTATCATGCTGTATGGTAGGAAAGGGGACACTACATCTTCCATCTGATGTTCTTAGCTATCAGTAGTATGGTAGGTACGTCGGATATCATAGCCGTTGAAGTTGAAGATATGACGACAATAGAATGCAAAAATGGAAGCCATCGGACATACTTAGCCGTCAGTGGTATAGCAGGAACGTCAGATACCATAGCCATTGAAGTCAGATACCCAATGAAAACATAATGCAAAAATGGAAGCCATCCGACGTTCTTAGTCGTTGGTGGTATGGCAGGAATGTTGGATACCATAGCAGTGGAAGTCGGATACCCGACGATAGTAGAATGTAAAAATGTAAGCCATCCAATTTTCTTAGCCGTCGGTGGTATGGCAGGAACGACGGGTACCATAGTCGTTGAGGTCGGATATCCGACGACAGCAGAATGTAAAAATGTCTTCCATCCGACGTTCTTAGCCGTCAGGGGTATGGCAGGAACATCGGATACCATAGCCATTGAAGTCGGATATCCAATGACAGAAGAATGTAAAAATGGAATCCATCCAATGTTCTTAGACGTCGGTGGTATGGAAGGAATGTCGGATACCATATCCATTGAGTTTGGATATCTGACGACAATAGAATGTGAAAATGTCTTCCATCCGACGTTCTTAGCCGTCGGTGGTATGGCAAGAACGTAGGATACCATAGTCGTTGAAGTTGGATATCCGATGACAGCAGAATGTAAAAATGGAATCCATCCTACTTAGTTACCCATCGGTGCTGTGGCAGGAACGTCGAATACCATAGCTCATTGAAGTCGGATAATCGACGGCAGCAAAATGTAAAAATGGAAACCATTCGATGTTCTTTGCCGTCAGTGGTATGGTAAGAACGTCGAATGGATTAGCAATGGAAGTCGAATAACTGATGTCATTATGGAATTTAAAAAACAAAACAGTATTATGTTGTGATCAAATTTGTAGGGTGGGTCTTATTAATTAGAGATTGTTGTTTGCATGAAGGTCTCATAAAAGTCTGGGCAGGAGGTAGACCTTGTGGGTGATTCGAAGTTGACTCTTCATCCTCGTCATTTGACATCTATATGAGTCTGGCCGCGGTTACCTCTAATTTAGTCACTTCATCCTATGTGAAGGTGATGCCCTTGAGGAAGTTCACATGATAGGGGGAGTAGTTGAATCAAATGAAATAAAAGAAACTTGATGATTGGAGGATTTTCTTTTATGAATTTACTAGATATAATAGACAAGTATGAGTTCAAGAAATATGGCACAAATTATATTCATCAATTGGTATTGAGTGATTGGTAGCATCCATGGTAGTAAGCTATGCCTTATGGAAAAAATAGTAGCATTCCTCTCAACTCTAATGTGAAAAGTGTGGATCAGTAAGCATATACAGGGAAGCCTTAAAATTGTTCAAAGAATGAAGAATGTCGAAGGAGATAGTGGACAAACTCGGGATTGCTAGATAGAAGTTATCGATGCAAGGAAGAGATGGTCAAATTGAATATTACACATATCTAAGTGCTCAACATGCTATAACAGAATTGGGGAAGGTCAAATCAATTTTCGGTAAGGATAAAGTGGACAAGCTCGGGCTTTTTACTCTTGGCAAAAGGAAACTTCAGTGAAGCAATGTACTGGATATTGTTGAAGAGGATATCCTTTCAGCTTGATTTGACAAGAAGTATGACTGAGAAATGATATGATTGATAGGGGGAGTATGCAATGATGATGCATGCTTACCTTTTATGAATTTACTAGACAGAACCTTGTTGAAGTTTGAAGTAGCTTAAGGGGGAGCATTTTAGCATGAAAAAACCAACAACAAAATTTTGATGAAGATGGCAAGGTACAAGGATAATTTATGAGACACAATATCAAGCTCAGTCAATAGGAGGAGTAGTTGAAGCAAATGAACTTTTACTTCATTTGCTTCAACTCCTCCCCCTATCATATGAACTTCTCCCGCCGTAACCATTTCTTACCTTGATTTCAAGAGGCGGCTGTGAAGACGAACTGTCATAAAGCATCGTTTCATATATCTCTGGTTTTCATAAAACTCTAGACTGAACATAAAGAGTATTTCCATGGTAATATATTCCATCCAAACTGTGGCAGCAATATTGTCATCTCCGAACTGTAGCATCTCTTTGGCCATTTTCACCCTGTACATTGAAGGATTCCTGCAAACACAAACCACTATGTTATGCAAAATTATTTCAGGGCTTTGTTACATTTGCTTCTAAGATCTTTCATCACTTTGTTACAAGAATATTACTGACCTAAAAGTACACTTGATAGGTTTGGATGGAACAGATTACCATGGAAATCCTCTTTATGTTCATTCTCGAGTGACTCGATATTTACAATCCCCATTATCACAAGGGGATACATAAAGTTAACAAAGGAAAATAAAGAAAACATATAAAGGGATACATAAAGTTGACAAAGGAAAATAAAGAAAACCTATAATTTGCATCGGAAATATAACAGGGTACAAACTAAACTGAGGAGATTCAAACCTGCATTCTATGTCTAGTCCCAAGGCTACCACCTTCAAGCTTGACCTTATCAATCAATTCCCATCTCCATTTCCTCTCATATGACGTCCCACAACCATTTCTCTCGACACCCAGTACTCTTCATTCATTTTGCATGCATTTCACTATGCAACCGTCTTAGATTCTCACTGCGTTTTCCCTCAATTAGTTTCTCAATTCAATATGACCCACGCCCGCCATCCAAGGAGTGTTTCCAGTGGTCTTGAGTTTCATCCTAGCAATGATGACGATTCATGGTATTATGTTTCTCTTTAGTTGCAATATGGAAAACGTATAGTTCACTGTGAAGGTTTGTCTGACAAATGTGGCGGTTTGGGTTCCGTTACCCCAGAGCAATTCCTCAAAGTGACCTCCGAACCACGCGTCTATTAGAACACAAACCATCACATTTGTCAGACAAACCTTCGTAGTGAAATTTGAGTTTGTCATATTGCTGCCGAAGGGAAACATAATACCATGAATCATCGCAGTTGCCAAGATGAAACTCAAGACCACTGGAAACACTCCTTGGATGGTGGGCGTGGGTCATGTTGAATTGAGAAATGAATTGAGGGAAAACGCAGTGAGAATTTGAGACAGTTGCATAGTGAAATGCATGCATAATGAATCAAGCTTGAAGGTGGTAGTCCTCCGTCTCGCACTGTGAAATGCATGCAGAATGAATCAAGTTTCTTGAAGGTGGTATCCCATTGTCAGCTGCACTTCAAGCTTGAAGGTGGTAGCCTTGGGAATATACATAGGTTGCAGGTTCGAATCTCCTCAGTTCAGTTCATACCCTGTTATTTTTTCGATGCAAATTATATGTTTTCTTTAATTTCCTGTTTTCTTTAATTCCCTAGCGTACGAGGAGCCATTATGGGAAAGTTGCAGCCCTAAAAAATGATGAACATTGACAACAAGCAGCATGTTTCTAATTGTTGTTGGTGTATGCTATATTAGTTGCAAATATCATGCTTAAGAAGCCACGCTTAAATGGTAAATATACCATTTTGGAAGGGTTTAATGTGAGGTTAAGGATATTGATTCCAAGGAAATTAAAGAGAAGGTTAAGGATATTGATTCCAGTTCATCATTTTCTCATCCTTTGAAGTTGTGGAAACTCAAAATTAGTTATGAGGAGAAACCAAACATCACAACAAGCTCCAAGAAATTGTCAAAAATTTAGATGACACACAAGTGGGTTGTAGAAAGCCAGCATCATAGCCATTCATTGAGCTCCTCTCTGTTTCGAGAATAATTTAATATTCTCTACTGAACAGGGCCAACCCCGTGAAGGTGAAATCTCTTATGGCCCCTCCCCCCCCTCAGATCACTCTCAATTCCCCATACCCAATGCATGTACCTGAAAAACAAATACGTGCAAATTCATGCATACTTCATCATGAACTTTCATCTACTGTTCATTCAATAATGGCTAACATTCATTAAACCATTGTTTCATTCAGTCAACACATTCATTCAATAAAAGATAACATTCAATAAACCATTCATTCATTCAGTCAACACATTCATTCAATAAAAGTTGACATTCAATAAAGGTAACCGTTTTCTACACTGAAACATTAAACCATTAAACCATTCATTCATTCATTAGGACAAAAATAATGGACGATATATTATTATAAAAAATGATTAGACGACGTTTTTCCAGTCACTTATTTTTAGTTTTTCTTCTCTTATGTTTTGCCAATAATCCTATAATAGGACCATCTTGATATGGAATTTCTCCTCCAGTTCTTGGCTCTTCATCAGGAGCTTGTCGTGATGTGTGCATCGTAGAGTGCTGATCCAGACGTGGATTTTGCGGCAAGGGGTTCATATTTGCTGCAACAATGTGAAAATGTTACATCGTTATATTTTGCTATTGTAATGACAAGTATTTCACTTAAAAAAAACATTACAAAGGTGTTTTTTAACTTGTTGTGGCCACATCATGTTGTTCATGTTCTTGTCCAGGCTCAACCTATACAGTTTCACCCTCTACATGCTCTGCAGTTGAAATATGGTGAACTATAATTAATGTTCACAATTTTCAATGCTATACATAAAATTGTAGCATATGAATAAATTCTTTACCAGTATTTGAAACATGATCTTCTATTTGCTTTTTTCCCTCCTCGACATTAGGGGGTTCATTGCTTTCCTGCTCAAAATAGAGTCAATATTTTATGTCAAGTATTTATAACGAATAGGTTGCACAAGCAATAAATCTTCATTAAACTATATAGATTTTATATACTTGTGCACCAGATGGATTGGTACCAGAAGACTATGTTTTCCTACATAAGCTTTTTCAGCGTTCAACAATAGCTCCAAAGCCATGCTGGAAGCCAAGCTTCATGTCTTCCGTAGTGGGCGCTTCATTGAATCGATCGGCCTGCATATTTGCATAACGCAATTAATTAACATTTTGTGGTGCAATAAAATGAAAAATAATTTGTAAATTATTATTTGTATGCATTATTGGTTTTTCAAAACTTACAAATCATGCCGCCAAATTCAAATAACCGCCAGGCCCAAGCTTGTGCTGACCTATTTTTTCCAGTCTTGCCTTTGTGGCCTTTGAAGTGTCTGACAGCCTATGCAAGTGTTGAAATACGTTAGATGTTCCTAATCCGATATAGAAATCAATAATAATAAGGTTTAGAATTACATTGCGGAAAGTATTACATACCTCCCTGTTCCTGGTGGTATCTTTCCTTCTTTTCTCTAAGCCCTCTCCTTTCCATCGTCCAGTAGAGATTTCCACTCCCTTGCTGGAATCATTGGAGGGCGCTCATACCTAGACTTTTTTTTCCAAGTGGGTCCTATATTGGTCTTGAACAACTTTGATATGTTGTCCAGCCTTTTTTAGGACCTCGGCTTGATTGAAGGTATTGTCGCCGAACATGCCAACCAATCGATTAGTGAGGTCATCTTTTAAACATTTCGATTGTTTATTCCACCTTGTTCGGATGGTGGGCCCAAAGATATCCAAGGATGAGTCATTCATTTGTCTATAGAAAATATCATTTCCTACAAAACGATCATGCCATGATCATAATTATTTGAATTTTTTTTTTATTGGTATATTACAATGAAATTATAAACACTAACTTGATCAATGTATATTAATTACCTGGGATCTTCTCTATCTTTATTGGGACAAGATCTTCATCCACCAAAAATGTTGCCTCCATTATTCCCGTGTTAGTGACATGGGAAGATCCTGGAAATGTAGCTAGGGTGATATCAAAATTACTAAGAGTCTCGGTGTCGACCCCTTCTTCTGGACGATCTGGCGTTCGTCAGTCACCACTAGCTAGTGCACCCACAGTTGGGGTCAGTGGTGTTTGGGAACCTGTTGCCGACTGTCTAGTCGACAACAATGGAAAAGGAGCCGATTCACGTGGAGTCGTTTTCCCATGATGTGATGTCTCTCCACGAGCCTCGCTGGGGCCAACACTGTCTTGACCACTATTGTGTGCTCCCTGATAATTCTATAAATAAAAACCACATTTTATACGTTTAGTACTGTCATATAAAAGAGAAAATTATAAAGTTATAAATGAATTATTTTATGATTCAAGATTCCTCAACTTACTCGCAAGGTTTCAGATCTCTTTGCCAACAATTGAATCCTTACTATAATCTTGCTTGTCTGTGGAACCCTAATTAGCAGAGAAACGATTTCCACACTATATCTATTCAACACTTTGTCTATCATCTTAAACGGGGACGCGGCTTCAGCAATTTTGTTGGTATCGTTAGCTAGCATCTCAGCCACTTCAGGATCTATTTAATATTCTTGCGATCCTATTTCATACAACGATTCGCTTGGATGCAAAAAATATATCTATATATAACACTACTGAGTTCTATCATGATAGATTCCTAAAATTATTTTAACAAAACATATATATCATGATAGATTCCTAAAATTATATTAACAAAACATATATATCATGATAGATTCCTAAAATTACAACTAGGTTTACCTGATGCCTAGACGATGGTGTCGTTTGATCCACAGTTGTGGACTTGCCCCGATCATCGGGCCCCTGCAAAAAAGAAGTAGAAAACATTATCATAACGAAACCAATATACGGATGAAAAATACATAACAAAATAAACATTATGTTACGTAGCAATATACTAATCTAAACCAAACCAATATACTAATAATGAAAAATAGATAACATTATCTAAACCAAACCAATATACTAATAATGAAAAAACAAAGCAAAAAAAACTCGTTTTTCTTATTATATTTTTACTATTACAAAGATGTATACCTTCTCCCTCAAGGAAGATGTACTCCTCCGACCATCTGTTGGCTTGGATTTTTCCCAATCACTAGCCTATGAAGTAAATATGGAAAATTTAAACGAAATAAACTAACAAAAAATCCTTAAGATGTTAAATTCATTAATAAAAGGTTGGGTAAATTGTTATATGTACCACTCCCATAGTAACCATGTTTGTATCTACTCGATTCAAATTGTAATTAATAAGCAACTCTTCCCCATCAGATATTGATTTAATGGCACATACAAAAACACAGTTTCCTTCACACCCCTCAAATTCACAGTTTGGTTGCTTATTTGTAGACCCTGGTTTTGTACTGTTTATAAACCTCGCAATATTACCTGTGACCTTTGGCCTTCCATCCATGTACAACGTTGCTCCTTTATTTTGATCTTTGTCTTTCAACTATAAATAGTTTGTTGACAATCCATATCTACACATAATTTTGTATATCGGACCAGGCGCATCCAATCATTGTAGTTGTAATAGGGTCCAACATACTGCATCAATTCTGCACATTTTCTGTAAGGGGCCTTTATGCCATCCATGCAAAACAACCCGAAACCATGTATTGATGACGGTGCAATTCGATATATCCTCTCATCCACACAAAAATCTGTATTCGGTTGAGGAAGATCCTTGGGTACCCATTGTTTCACTAAATGTTTGTACCTCAAGGGCACCTCATCGTTGCCTATTGTCTCATCATCATAGGAACATGACCCCCCATTAGTGCGATAATGGTTGTTGCGTTTATGGAATTTTGTTCTGGTATTTTGACATCTAGTTGATAAAACTCTTGTAGACATACTAAATGTTTGACTTTCCTCTAGCATTCCTAAACTCCCCTTGCTCGAGGAAGATAGATCTGGCAAATACCTGTTTGGTTCTACCTACACCATGGGAAAATGTTTTAGATAGGACCACAAGGCATAGCGCCTCTTAAAAGGTGACGTGTAGCACCTTTTATAAGGTGACTTGTACCGCATTCCCTTTCTCAAAATGTAGGCATTCAAGTGTTGAGGAAGATGATCACTTTATCTTTCTTAGGAGTAGAAATTCATGCAATTATGAGTTGTATTTTATTGCTCCTTTGGGTCTTGAGTCCCATATCACACCATCTAACTACCAGCTTTGTCGTCATGGCCCTAAAGTCTCTCTCATCCCATCAGTTTGGGTTCATCACCTCAGTAATTGAAGTACACTCACATTTAGTAAGATATTTATATTTAGCAATAATAATATAAAATAAAAATAACTAACCATTATGGAAAACTGCTAAATTTTTTTATGACTTTCAAAAGTAAGATCTTTTAGGTGGTTAATAAGTGTTCACAAATCTTCAAAAACAATATTTTATATAATGTTGTGGAACTTGTATAATCTTATTCAAAATCTAAAATGAAATATTCTTAAGGAAAATGATGAACTCACTGAATGTTGGAAAGACATGGGTAGTTCTGTAATCAAGCATGGTCTTCTTAGATGACTGAAAGTAATTGAATCAAGCAACAACGAAACCATAAACATGTAAGTTGTTTTGAAAAATGGTAGCTTTCAGTCCTACTCCAAACAAATGTTGCCTTTGGACAATTACTTGTAATCTTGATTGAGGGTATTTATTGCATAACATAGATTTTCAATCATATTGGCACAGAGAAAAGTAGGGATTTCTTTATATTATCATGACATAGTTGCATAGACTTTCCATTCAATATTTATGACAATCTGAATGGATAGGCCCCACTCATAGCCAAATACTTTTGAGAGAATTACAAATCATTGGAGTATGGGGACCATATATTTCTCGAAAGAGGTTGGATTCATTGCACCATGCCTTTGAATAAATAGACCTCTGAACCACGCGTCTATTCTGATGCATGTGGACGTCTATGCGGGTTTTGACAAGCCATTGTTCTTTGTATTTAATGTAGTACCCAGGGATTTGATCCTCAGTAATCTTTGTTTGCAAAATATCTTTGACCTGTTCAAGAGATTCTCCAACTTCCTGTTTTAGATTATAAATAACAGTTGGTTCTAATGTTGTCAGGATGATTCTGAATGACTGCCACCAGTCTCTCATCCAATAAGGGACATCATGGAATGTAGCTGGATCCTCATGGATATCATGTGTACTTTGAAGTCCAAACTTTAGCATGGTATAATATGTTCTATCTATATTTTCTTTTCTCAAGAATTGCCACCATAATTTTTTATATTTTTCATAAGTGTGTGTAGTACTTGGAAACCGAAGACTAGCATCTTGATATGGCCATGTTTTCAAGCAACGTATCCGGTTAATACAGTAGTATTAATGGTCTAGTTTTAGCCTGGGCTGATTTGTAGAGACCTCTGTCGTGATTAAATTAAGATCATGGTAGAGGTGTGCTAACCAATTGCTTGCATTAGCTGCTTTTCTCAGGGAGTTGTTGTAAATCATCTCGGGTACAATAATGGATCCCATAGGCATTCTTCTGAGTTCTGGCACTAGTCTAATAAAAGCATCAGATCCCTGTAAGCTAGCATCTAATACAACAGTATGTCTCAACTCCCACCTAGGTTTCCTATCTTGCAGATAATCCAACCAACTCATATTATCATCAATAGTATAGATCTGATGTTTTCCTTTGGTCCAAGCAGATATTTCCATGTTTGCTTGTGGGTTATGGGCCCCCACTGGATTCTGATTTGACCTTCTACACTCGCTTGCCTCAGGCTCGCTTGCACCAGGCTCGCTGGTGAAAAATTAACATCATACTTCTGTGTCAAATATTCTCTTATTAAAAAGTCAGGAATGCTTTTTGTTTTCCTAGAAATGTGCTCATGAACAGTATACTTATAACATCAAAACACTGCTTGCCATCTTGCTAAATTTCCTTTTGTTGTTGCAATTTTTAGTGTGTCATTTAGCACAAATGGAAGACTAGAACATACTCTTCTTATGATAAAGTCATGGTTCAACAAATGAATCTGGAAATTCTCTATGCATCTCAGTGCTACAAGGATTTCTTTATCGATAGTGGCATAGTTCTGCTCAGTTTTATACCAAGTTCCTGATGCAAACTGGACTATTTCCTCTTCTTTAGGTTTTATTACATGTTTTAGAACTCGTCCCCATCCTATGTATGAAGCTTATGTTTTTATAATGTTGGGAAGGTTATAATCGATGACATGCAGTATGGGTAACATTTTTACCTCGCTCTTATATTCAAGACGATTGTTTTTCAAAGTGTTCACGTTCTTAAAATTCTTTACCAACAAATATAATTTGATTACAAACAATTTTGTCTGATATGACAAGTATTAACTACTTAATTCAAATTATTTACCACATATTTGATTACCAAAATTTTGATTACTTAAGTCTTATAACCAACACATATTTGATTACCTTGGTGTAGACGTTTCCTGTAATATACTCAGAAGAGTTACTTTCAGAAATGTCTGTACCTCTTAGAGGCCAGTCAACTCTAGGAACCAAGTGACCCTATTATGGGGTTAGTACAAACCAGAGAGAGAGAGATGACTGGGCTATGGTACGGTCAGTCAAAGAAAGTCAATGACAGTCAAAAGGCTCAGTACAATCACAATAAAGATGATCCGATAGCCAGCAAACTGAGGCCAAAGAAACCCACGGCCTCCAGTAAGGTACAAGGACCAACCAAAGGGTACAAAAACCAACCAGTAAGGTACAAGTCAAAGAGAAAAGAGTGGGTATAAATTAGACTCATAACCCTTGGGACTAAGTTGGTGTACTACCTCAAATGTAGACAAACTACCATAGTTATACCCACAATCCCAAAAACATAAAAGGTGGTACAAATCAAAAGATAACTCAAGATCAGTAAAAGACCAAAAAGGTGAGAGGCAAGGTACCACAAAAAATTAAGGGACCAAAAATAAAGGACAACCTACCACAAAACGAATAAACAACAGGGTGTAAGGACCAAAAGTAAATCAACCATTATGGGGAAGGTACAAATAAGGTCAAATATATATTGCAATAGCTCTTTGTAACTACTTGTTATTTGACATGCCAAAGAGATGGAAGGTCAAATAATGTCAAATATATGCAATAGCTCCTTGTAACTACCTCTTATATGCAATAGCTCCTTGTAACTACCTCTTGTAACTCAAATAGGACCACCAAAAGGTATGATAGCAAGCAATCTTCCTAACTAAGGTCTGGAGGGTGGTGCGAAGTGGGTATGAAAACTCATAACAAATTGGACAAAGGGGGTGTACCTCAAATGTGGACAAACTACCATAGTACCCACAAGACCAAAAACATGAAAGGTGGTTCAAATCAAAAGATAACCCAAGATGAGTAGAAGACCCAAAAGGTAAAATGAAAGGTACCACAAACATATTATCAACAAAATGAAAGGACCATAAGACAATCAACCAAGGTGGGGTACAACCAATCATCTCTCTCTCAAATGTATCATTGTTCCATATAACCTGAAATTCCATCATCACAGTAAACGAAAAATTCCACACGGATGATGTGATCACGTGGTCCTCTAGACTACTCCTAAGGTCAAGCATTAGTGGCTCCATCAAGGGGTGTTCAGTCCCTTGAGAAGACCATCTAACTCAACCATCTCGAAGACCTAGGAGAAGAGGAAATCACACATCATCAGATAATTGGTAACTGGCCATGGAAGAACTCAAAAACCCTAAACCAACCGAGCATGCAGAAGGGGATGTCTTTGACCATAGGTTCCCATGCACTGTATCTAGTCATTTTGACCCTTTCTTGGCTATTTTGGCCACTTCTTGGCCACCTAACTTCCACTCAATCCTAAACAACCTAATCCACCCTCATGATGGTAGCTTTCACACTATTTTGATTAGCCTAACCTCCTCATGGTGCATCTATGTTCATTTAACCTCATTATGGACCAATCTATGAGTTAAACTTGGCCTCATGTAGTTGATGAGTGAATTGGTCCAATCTAAGCCTCATTGTTGTGAGCTACTCAAATTTCCACTAAGCCTCTCAATTTTGTCCCTTGAGAGCATCTATATATTGTACTAGATTTTGCTCAACAATGCATAATGGAAATAAATCTCTAGAGTGAATTTCTCTAGTTTTGTCTCAATATTCTTCTTCTCATATTTCTGCTATCTCTTGAAATATTCTAAGCGAAGTTGTTATTGAATATAGATCTATATATATGTTTGTTCTGTCACATGTATCAGAGCCTAGAGCTGTGATTGGTGTGCATTCCAAAATTTCACACTCATGTTGGATGTTATCCTTAAAAGTTTCAATAAAGAGATCCAACATATTATATTGTCACATCCCCAAACCCCTCAGTGCCCTTTAGAGGCGATGGGAGACCACTGAAGCATTTTTTTTCCAATAATTAACTCTGATTTTAGACATAGCCGTAATGGTCGTCTATCCGCAATCCACATTTTGCGATCCGCAATCCGCATGCGAATCTCCGGAATCATATTTCCAAATTCACCTCTCCAACGAAATCACGCTCCTGACTTCCACAATCCGCAATGCAGAAGTCAGAATCCAGAATTCAATTCACGACCTTGAAATTACTCGTCCTACTTTCGTAGTTCTGCAATCCACATGCAGAACTCAAAAATCAGAATTCTCCATTCACCATCCCAGAGGATTTACTCCACAATCGGCAACCCATGTTGCAGATGTCGGAAAGCGGAAACTTCATTTCGTCGTCCCAGGAAAAATCTCCTGCCGACTTCCGCAATCTTCCCTGCATATGTGGAAAGTCGTAAATCCAACGCGCCGACCCCCGTGGAAATCGCCTTCTGATTCCCGCAATCCGTAATCCGCTTGGCAGATGCTAGAAGGCAGAATTCCAATACGCCAAACCCATGGAAATTTCCCTTCCGAATTCCGTAATCCACAATCCACCTTGCGGATTCAAAAAATCGGAAGGCTAACCATGCCATTCCAAAGGTCGGTCCTCGACCTCCGCAATCTGCAATCCACATTGCGGATGCGGAAAGGTCAGGACCACAGACCCTTGCACCAGCAAACTTCCCAATCTTCTAACTCCTTCATCCTTGGGACAAATTGGACAAGGTCGGTACCGTTGGAAATATATTGAGGATATATATGCATTGGCATGTTCCCCTACTACATATGAGTACTCTAACCTTGTCATTTTTTCAACTAAACGCTATCCATAAACTCCTCTATTTGCCTTTACCCTTCTACAAGGAACTTTGCCTGCCTTCTTACATGACATCTCCCTTCACTTGATCCAGAAAGGGATCATAAAACACAACAGGGGATATCACCTTAATTTACCAAGTCCAAGTGAGGCCAAGCAGTCCTTCATGAAGGTAAATGCAATGCATACAGAAACGAATATTATGAAACTAACACTAACCAATGCATCTACAACCTGCAAGGTTAGTAGCCTATTAACTCAAGTAAATGATGAAGCATTCAAGCATGGACTCAGCCTCATAATTTAAGCTTATACATATTTCCCTATTCATCAATTTCATGCATTCATTCATTCAATAACTTGAGCATAACAAACATATCATAACATAGGGAAAATAACATCATTTTTACACCACAAAAACACTTATCTTTGGAATGAAGCTACCCTAGGCCACTGGCTAAGTGAGAGAAATTTCCACCCAACCTTAGGTCTTTTTCTAGTCTATACTCTTTCAATTGAGAGACCACCCCCGAGTGTTAAATTTTGAGCATTAATTCACAATACTCTTGGATCTTTACTGAGAGAATAACATATATAGTATATCAATGCATAACAATCACAATAAGCATGACAAGCATCACAAGAATCAAAAGCATGAGAGACAAGAGACACAGAGTTTCCATGGGGAAAACCCTATGGTAAAAAACCCCACAACTTCCTCAGAGATAGAGAGAGCAATGGCTCAACTAAAGTACAACCAAAATACACTGAGATAGACTCCTAGTAGCAGATGATCCTCCTCCTCACTAGTGCACCACTTTCTGAGTGAGAGAAGTGTGAGTTTCTAAGTGATCAAAATAGATATCTCCCGATCTCTGCTTATACTAACCTGTTTTCCCAGTTACACTATGGGGCCAACTTGTCTATCTAGATACATCCACAATATAATATATATTTCAGGGCCGATCCCACACATGGTGGTCTAATAACCCATCGGCAAGTACACACACTTGTGACACTTGTCAATCCACATGACGACACTTCCTTATAGAGGAATAACACATCTCTTATAAGGGTACAATAAATATATATGAAATACATAGATGAAATACATTCCGAAGTTACATATACATCAATACTCCCTCTTAACTAGGAAGGTATTTCTCGACATAGTTCTGCTAGACAAGTCTTCTTCTCGAGATCATCGTCATCGATGCATCGTCATCATCATTGTCACTACTACTGCTATCTCAACCAATCTCTGACTCTACTCGTCATAGTAAGTTCTACAAAGCCAATCCTTTTTCATACTGGATGTAGGCCCACCACCTGCAGGTCTTCATCATCACTGGCCATACTGTGGAATCCTCAGGACTTATTACATGCATCACAAAACCTGGCTGCAGCATCCCAGGCTATTACGAGCACACAACTTTACCTGTCAGATCTCCCAGGAGCACATTACATGTGACCCATCACAAAACCTAGCTGAAGCATCCCAGGCTATTACGAGCACACAGCTCTACCTGTCAGATCTCCCAGGAGCACATTACATGTGATCTCACCACAAAACCTGGCTAAAGCATCTGAGGCCTTTTTCATCCTGTCCAGATCTCCCTGGAGCAAATTACATGTGGTCCACCACAAAACCTGGTTGAAGAATCTGAGGCCTTTTTCATCCTGTCCAAATCTCCCAGGAGCAAATTACATGTGGTCATGGCAAAACCTGGTTGAAGCCTCTGAGGCCTTTTTCATCCTGTCCAGATCTCCCAGGAGCAAATTACATGCCATAGGACAAAACATCGCAAGAGCATCTCAGGATGTTACGGGTACACAACTCTGACCTGAAGATCTCCCAGGGCACAAATTACATGTCCTCCCAGAGAAATGTCTCGAAAGAGCATCCAGGTTGTTATGGGTACGCAACTCCGACCTATAGGATCTCCCAAACATGCTCATCTGCACAACCTGATCCACTGCCACAAAGTATCATCTGATACTCACCATACATCATCCTGGTGTACACATGATCATCCTGATCATCATCACTGCAACATCCTGCTGCATGTCATCTGGAGAAGCTCGTCATCCACGATCACCTTGATCATACAATGCATCCATCTGATGCACACCAAGGATCTACCTGATACATATCATCATACATAGTGTATCCACTTGATACATAGATACATGATCCACACAATGTATACATCAACATACATGATCTACCTGATCATACCTGATACATATCAATATATATGATCTACCTGATCATACAATGTATCCACCTGATACATATATAGATACATGATCCAAGCATCCAACATGATGCATATACGAAATACATACAAATGATCCAACCGATCATATCCAGCATCCAACATGATGCGTACATACATATAAATGATCCAACTGATCATATCCAGCATCCAACATGATGCGTACATACATATAAATGATCCAACTGATCATATCCAGCAGAAACTAGAACATCATCCTGATGCTCATCATCCTGATGCTCATCATCCAGCGCTTACATCCACATCCATGTGAAGGATCCTCCTTCCAACATGCTTGGAATGGCTTCAACAAATGTGTCCATCACTTCTTCCTCGAAGTGTCCTCGATTTGAAGAACACCAAGCCTCTCCCTGAACTACTCGAACTTCACCCTGGCTAGTGGCTTCGTCGGCACATTTGCAATTTGCTCGTCCGTCGCAACATACGGGAGCTTCACAGCTCCTTTCTGCACCATATCCCTAATATAGTGATATTTGATCTCTATGTGTTTCGACCTGTCATGAAACACTGGGTTCTCAGACAGCTTCACACAACTCTAGTTATCGCAGAAAATACCAGTAGCATCCAATGGGAGATCAAATAACTCAGACAATAGCTTCCGTAGCCATATTCCCTCACAACTAGCTGAACAGGATGCAACATACTCTACATCAGCTGTACTCAGTGCTACGCAGGATTGCTTCCTGCTAAACCAAGAGATCACACTTGATCCCATACTGAAGCAGCACCCAGATGTGCTCTTCCTATCTGTAGCACTGCCAGCCCAATCTGAATCAACATAACCCTGTAGGTTAAACTTTTGATTCGCTTCATACTTGAGCCCATAATCCACTGTACCCTTCAGGTACCTCAGAACATGCTTTACAACAACCATGTGAACACTCCTTGGATCTGTCAGGAACTGACTCAATGTGTTCACAGCAAAGCAAATATCTGGTCTCGTGTTCATCAGGTACATCAAGTGTCACATACCCCAATTTTGTAAAAATTATGTAATTATTTTATTATATTCCTGAGACATTATGTTAAATTTAATGCTAAGTAGGAATTGATGACTCAGCAGAGTCACTAGAAATGGAGTGTAATTCAGAATATTTTATTATTAATAAATAAATTATGGAGACAACAGCATGGGAGAGTTGTTAAAAAGAGGTTACTGGTCAAACTGGTGGATGGAACTAGGTGGAAAGGCAAAAGACAAGTTGCAGCATCCTCAAACACTTCCTAAGTTGCAGGTGGCAACTTCCCTATATTTGGGGTCATGATTCCCCAAGAAAGTGGAATCAGAGCAGGTGGCTCATTAATGACAGTTAACCCAACAAAGACCTAGGCAATCTTTTAAAAAGAACTCAATGAACAGAGCTGGGGGCTTGAATTTTTCCAGAGAGAATACATTCAGGTGAAGAGGGAAATACAGTAAGGAATTTGTTTGAGAGAAATGCTGCAGTAACTTGGTTCCATTATAGCTATTTGGGTTGAGAGAATTTACTTTGCTGCACCTAGTTCCAGCCAGGGAGACCAGAGCAAGCTCGGGGGTCCTGAGAAGTTGTTGTCTGGGCACTCTCCAGGAGTTGGTAGGGAGGAACCGCCTCCCATTGCTGTTGTTGTCCACAGCTTAAACAGGTTCTGCAATCTATTTCCTTAAGTTTATTAAGTATGAATGGATGTATGATGAGTTTATTTTCTTTATGTCTGAGGAGTAATTAGTTAGTAAAGTTAGTATCTCAGAGTAGCAGTAGATAGATTTGGTAGAGTTATTGTGTATTTCAGCATACCTTAGTAAGAAGTAATATAGTTAATGTATTACTAATATTGTGTTTATAATACATACAATATAATAATAACACAGTAAGTAATGACTTATAATCGTAATTGTCAACCTAGTTATTTATACTCTGTGTTTTACAAAATTAAATAAGCAATCATAGGAGACAGTAATAAAATATAACCAGATAAATTACAGTATTGATATCGTTATCAATAACATTGCAGAAGAATTGTAGCCATGGTTAGAATATCTATATCAATGCACAAACCCTAGTTAAAATTTATCCAGTCATTACCTATTAAATAAAATCAATGTGCAAGAAAACCCTAACAGAAATTTATCACGAAGAATATATCAACAGTTTAAATAACCTAGCTATTAATTTAAAACAGTAGGGTTAGCAGAATAGTATTTAGCTCAATGTCGAGCTTAAACATCATATTTAAAATCTTTCATTTGACTCTCAAATTACCAACAGAGTCATAATCGTAATAATAGAACAAGCATTTAAACTAAACCTCAACTGCAAAATTCAGGTTGAACCCTAACAGACCAGTATGTACAAGTAAAAGTAATGCTAATAGTTAAGACAATGTTTCCACTTATGGTCGTATCATAAGATCACAACATAAGTGATTATACAAATAGTTTCATTTATTCCTGGACAAAACCAAAACAAAATGCACGCTATAAACAAGCTCAAAAATACAGGAAAATGATATAATAAGTCGTATTATAAAACCCTGGGTGAAAACCCTGAGCGAATTTTAAGAGCACAATACTGAATCAAAGCAACGAGGCCAGAAACTCATTTACAGGTAGGCTTACAGCCTTTGCATTCTTCTTTTCTTTATACACAGTGTTTCTTTTATAGAAAACCCTTAAATCCCACAGAAAGATGAATAATGATAACTTAACCGAAACCACAACATCATTACACAACGCAGGGTTTAACCTGTTAAAAATCCACTTGAATATGCAGTTAAAGGTCTGAATAGAGTCGAAGAAGTCTCAGAGATGCAAACCCTTGACCGCCCAAACAAACCAACAAGAAGGACAAACAATTACAATATTGACCGAAGCCATAACCTACTTTCACAACATAGAGTAGATCTATTAAGGAACTCGGTAAAACGAATAGTTCAAGATTGAACAAAGTTGAGGGATCCCAGGTCGCCTCACTTAAACCAAAAACCTAACCATCCTAACAACCAGCAAGGAGGAAACGCCATGGTGAAAACCAGGCTTACCAGGAAAAGCAAACAACTGCCGAGACCTATGCCATCCATGCTTGAAGAGGAGCCAAGCCGTGTAGCAGAAGAACAACTTAGTTAAAATTCTTTTTTTATTGAAAATTGGTTAAACTATTCCTTGTAACTAGAAGAGCATAGGAGTAAACGAACTTACTAGTGATTTTGAAAGGAGATCAGTCATTATAACAGCCTGCTAAACCACGAGCAGCACGAGCAAAATAAGTGTAAACCCCATCTTTGTCACCAAAAGAACGAGCTGGCAGAAGCAAAGGGGTACCTTCCACGATGGAAGTCGTGACAGAGCTAAGTCAAGAGATGCAGTCACGCCGTGACAGGGTTAATATTGGTAGCAAAAGGATAAACCCTAGGTTTATAACAAACTTACAACTGCCAACAGCAAAATATCATGACTCCCAAACGATACAATGGACAAGCACGAAGGCCGGGAGTAGCATAGAAGCTGCTAGCACACAGTGTATCAGCAGAGACTGGACCAGAAGGGTTCGCAGAGAGACCAAGCCCGAAGGCAAGGGAGAAATGACAAAGTAGGGTTTAGTCAACGTTTAAGTATCACAAATGCGTGGCCCTGGAGCAACCACGTAGTTGTTTAATAATTTTCATGCAGTGGGTAGAGGTGCTATAGTATTACAACGAGAGTTTCCATTATTTGTTTTCCAAACAAAATCATAGTTTGAATATCCATTATGAACACGATACCATAGTATCACCTATCATATTTACAAAATCAAAGAGTTAGAACAATAACTTTGAACCTTGCATAATATTTAGTGTATCCTTGCCTTACATTCCATTTACACTATGCATTATAATAGCGTTCAAAATCATGTCTTAAAGTGTTTAAAATATAGAGGATTTGATCTTTAACTATAAAAATCCTAAGGATGTAGGTATCAAGTAAGTTTTATGTTGTTCATAAAACCTATCACTACTTTGCCAATCACCCTAATCTCATGTGACAAGACATAGATCATTTATTTAATTCTATGAGATAATGTAATGATATTGGGTTTAGTTGTTTACAATTATGCTACCATAATGCTAATTGTGGTAGCTTTACATTGATGGTATAGGACTTGCCATTCCTTCTTTAGGTGACTTCAACTGTAGGATTCAAGTTACATAACTCGCAATTTTGGATTAGGGTTACTCTAGTCCATTTCACTTGTTGTTACAATATAATAACAATCACTTAATTATTTCAGATTTCTTGTGATGACAAGTAGACTCTTGTTATCTTTAAGGCGCTTTGAGTTTAATCAAGATAGCTTATAGTTCTTAATCCTTTGTCAATCATAGAAATAGGAATAACATTACAATCTAAACAAACTCTGAAAATGTTAAGAGGAGACATGTAATTGACAGAATACCTTGTAATTGCTAGAAACAAGTAAAGTATATATTGATATCTTCAGATCCTTTACAATTGAAGTTGCAAATCAAATATATTCTAACTCTACACATGACTTGATGCAATAACAATGAATGAGTAAAAATTGATCTGATTATGGTAACTCAATCATATTCTAAAGTTCTAGTTAAGAAATTATTGCATTTCAGTAATCTCATCAATGGACCAATACTCCATAGGATTATCTAATTCTTTTATTTTCAAAGAAAATAGCTATCAAATTATCTAGTAATTTCCAACTCTCTCTATCAGTAAGATTATAAGGAGATCATAGGAAGAGTTCTACCTTTAAACACTTGATAACCTGGCTAAGCATGATTATACTTTTACTGAATGATTTGGTACAACAAATTGTCTTGTAACACTTTAAAGATTTGTTTGCAGCAAACCGAACATTACCTGTATATCTGTAAGGGAAAGAAAATCTGTTGCATTAGCTCGAAAGCTAAGAAATCCCAGTTTGTTATGGAAATTCCCCCTTGTGGTTGCAAAACAGAAAACAATCAGTAACTGTAAAGAAACTCATATTAAAATTTAAGTATAATAAAAGATCATTCAGACACAACTATGATCACTTAAGCTAATCAAACAGTTAAATGACTGCATTTAATATTATTACATGCTATTTTAAAATTTTTAATTTTTTTTGGAAAATCTGGGTGTTGACATCAAGGACCCAATCATCTGACGATACATAGAGATATCAACTGGCTCAGATGAAACATCACATAGAAGCTTCAGGTTCGATGCCATAGGTGTGGCCATGGCCTTGCAATCCATCATCCCAAATCTCTTCAGGATATCTACTGTGTATTTACCTTGACCAAGGAAGATCCCATTTGCACTCTACCACACCTCCATACCTAGGAAATAGTGCATCATTCGTAAGTCTTTCATATTGAACTCGGCAGCAATCTTCCGCTGCATGTCGACAATCAATCTATCTTCACCTGTAACAAACAGGTTATCTGCATACAAAAGTAGTATCACTGGATTGCCTTCCTCAACATTGTAGTACAAGTTGGAATCCGCTTTACTCTCGGTAAAGCCCAAATTGGATAGAAAGTTGTCTATCCTACCATGTTCTGCACACATATTTGACTACACCATTCAAGAAGGCTGTCTTGAAATCCATCTGGTGTATCTTCTATTTCATCACTTTTATATTTCTCTATGCTTCCATCTGCAGCATGCTTGATCTGGTAGTTCCATTTGGAAGTCACAACAGACTTCCCTTCAGCTCTTGGGACTGCATCCCAAACATCGTTCTTCATGATCGACGGATCATGGCATTCTTCCCGTATCCTAGGAACTTCAATATCTTCAATAGATAATTTTGTTGCTTGAACAAATGTTGTAGTCCTTCTTTCGTAGGTGAAGGTCTATGGCCTTTCCTACAAAACAAGTTAAATTGCATGATTAGAAACATCTCATGATTTTCAGAACAAATTCTTACACATAAATAAATATGTCACACAATCATGCAATTATCTTTGCCAATGCTTCAATACAACATTTATCCATGTTCCATAACTTTCTATATGCCTTCCAGTCTCTACCAGAACATTGTTAAGAGTTTGCGCTACTCCCAACATGTATACAAAGAGGTTTCATTCTAGATACGTAGCAATGGAATGTTGTACAGTGCCATAGGCCACTTACCCATCACATGCATATTAGTAGTATACTGTTTATTAATGGAATCATTCTAATATGCACAATACATATCCTAAGTCTTAGGAAAATAAGCATATACATCATTGAACAATTTTATTTAAACAAACAAATATATAAAATACTTATCTTTGGTTGTTTGTTGGGTGGACTCCCTCTGAGTCTTTGCTTCCTTATAGGAGTGGCTGAAGTAGCTTCTTCTACACCTTTCTATTGTGGAATGTAGAGAGATGGTCAACTCCCTCTGAATATCTGCATCCTTGCAGGGGAAACTGGAGTGTGCTCCCTCTTGATCTTTTCTTCCTGGATTACCTGTCTTTGAACTTATATTCATCCTTGGTCCCTATGCATGCTTATTAGAATCATGATTTTGTTATCCTTGTGATCTCATACAAGATCATACATTCATTAGTATATTCTCAATGCTATCAAAACATGATAATCTCAAGCATGTATAGTCATGATCATTTCAAACAGAAATAATAAGCATTAGCATTCAAGGTTTATATAGGACTCTTAAGGTTAGTCATAACATGTCTAAACCTATGATTACTCAAACCTATG
This sequence comes from Larix kaempferi, assembly GCA_027924585.1. NCBI lineage: Eukaryota > Viridiplantae > Streptophyta > Pinopsida > Pinales > Pinaceae > Larix > Larix kaempferi. The sequence goes on along the minus strand of BSBM01000223.1, from coordinate 4,361,753 downwards.
ACTCTTTTGGTTAGTCATAACATTAAATAAGGTACGACACATGATATGCACATATCCATGATTATTCAAACCTATGACTTCATGAATAAACATCATCAATCATGTCATGCATATTTATATAATAGATCCTATGATATAAGAAACACATACCTGGTCACCATATTTGCTAGTTATGTCTAGCAATGTGTTCTTGTTCTCTTCAATGACCTGCATAACTCATTTGTTAACTTTTGAAAAAACAAATTATACATACCTCTATGTGATCCATGACTATGGATGAATCTTTGTCTTTATGTCACCATGGCATGTCCAGGTTGTCCCTTCAATTTGTACAATCCTCCCTCTTGCTCTCCAATCACCACTACATCATCAATAGTTTTACCCTTTGGCCACATTAGGACTTGGCCATCTACAAATGCAACCCTCATGCCTTTTGCATCCAATGCAGAGATGGAGAAAAGGTTATTCTTGAGCCCAGATACATAAAGGACTTCTTTCATCTTGAAAGATTTTCTAGAATCTAGGTTGTAGAAGGCTTCACCACTTCCTTTGATAGGGTATTGATAATCATCCCCAAGTTTCACCTTATGGGGTGACTCATGTTTAGATAGGTTTCCAAAATATTCCTTAAACCTAGTCATGTGTTTGGAAGCCCCACTGTCAATTAACCAATCATTATAACCATGGGAGATTGTACCTGTGAGAGCAGAGATTAGGACATACTCTTCTTCACTTGATGAGTCATCTTCACTCTCTTCCCTAGCTTTCTTCTTTGGAGGTTCATCATCTTCGGCAGCATGAGCATAGTACCTTCTTTTGTTACCCTTCTTAGTGTGAGCTGTGAGAGCTTGATCTTCATTCCCCATATTTTCTTCTCTTGCCACAAGCCTTGCTTCTTCTTGAGAACATTCCTCCCACAATCTGCTGAAGGAGATTAATTTCTTTCTGGCACAGATCCCCTGGATACAAGAGTCCCATGACCTAGGTAGGCCATTCAAAGTGGTCATAACAATTTCACCATTCTCCACCATTTCATCTATGGCTTCAAGTTGTTCCTTAATATGAGAGACCTTGGAGAAATAGGATTGAATGGTTTCTCCATTCGACATCTTGACTCCTTTCAATTGATTCCGCAGGGTCATCTTCCGATTTATGTTCTTCCCTTCAAACGGCTTGGTCAAAGAGTCAAACATAGCCTTGGGTGTCTTTAGAGAAGACTCATGGGATAGGGATGTCTTCTTTTATATACGAGTCCAACTCATTCTCTTCCAGGATTAACCCAATCCTATACTTCCAAGCTCGGAAGTTATCAGCCCCTTCAAGCTTATCCTCAAGATTGGTGTGGTGAGACATTTTAAAGAGTACTTCAAATGGAAATATAAAAGATTTAGGTCTTACCACTTGAAATGCTGAAAACTGGATCTGGTCCCGGATTAGGGTTTGTCGAAAAAACCCTAAAAATTCAAAATATGAATTTCAACTTTCTGAAAGGATAGAAAGATGCGCCTTAATGAGCTGATCAGCCTGGTGCATTCAGAATTTGAGATCAACAAAGTTTTACCCTTCATATTTGACTTTTTGTCCTCCCAGGTTCACTAGGGAGAGCCCTGAATTAGGGTTTGAGTTTCGTGGAGATCTACCCAGCCAAAAATCTCGATCTAAAGCTCTAAACTTCGATTTTTGCAAGGAGCTTCCAGCTATGTCCTCAGATTTCAGAAATTCCTATTTTTGTGGAAACCCTAATTTTTAGGGCCAATTCTGAAAATGCTCAGAATTGAATTCTGATTGGACAGATGGATTCTCCTTGATGAGTGGAGTCAATCTACTATACTTCTTTTCCAAAATCTGTGGAGAGCAACCCAATAAACAAGAAACTCAAGTTTCCGTCACTCCAAAATGTCTTCTTCTCAGGTTAGCTCTGATACCATGTTAAATTTTGAGCATTAATTCACAATACTCTTGGATATTTACTGAGAGAATAACATATACAGTATATCAATGCATAACAATCACAATAAGCATGACAAGCATGACAAGAATCAAAAGCATGAGAGACAAGAGACACAAAGTTTCCGTGGGGGAAACCCTAAGGTGAAAAACCCCACAACTTCCTTAGAGATAGAGAGAGCAATGGCTCAACCAAAGTACAACCAAAATACATTGAGATAGTCTCCTAGTAGCAGATGATCCTCCTCCTCACTAGTGCACCACTTTTCGAGTGAGAGAAGTGTGAGTTTCCGAGTGATCAAAATAGAGATCTCCTGATCTCTATTTATACTAACTTGTTTGCCCAGTTACACTATGGGGCCGACTTGTCTATATAGATACATCCACAATATAATATATATTTCAGGGCTGACCCCACACATGGTGGTCTAATAACCCATTGGAAAGTACACACACTTGCGACACTTGTCAATCCACATGACGACACTTCCTTATAGAGGAATAACACATCTCTTATAAAGGTACATTAAATATATATGAAATACATTCCGAAGTTACATATACATCAACACTGAGCTGGGCTATGTATCCACTAAGGAGGGATAAATAGGATCTCTTACAATCATGGTTCCATCCCAATGATAACCCAACCTACAGTTGTGTTTATCAAGGATACAAGGAAACAGGGAGGATGTTGCTAAGCCAGTGAGCTCACCCACAAAGCTACAGGAATCTTAGATTACCCAGCGAGCATGGCAGCCACATTACCTACCTCAACCAACACAAGGAAGTCCCTCTTCTTTGCTGCACAGTCCCTCAAGGACCCTTCCCTCCAGTGCTCTTTAGGGTGGGCATAGAAATGTCCAAACTATTGTTTTCATTAGACTATTTGATCTGCACGTGGCCGGGAAGCACGAGGAGGAAAATAGTTTGACTGAATGAGTCGGCTCTATTATGGTGGAAGCTTAAGAAACAGAATGCACAAAGCAGGAATACACTACACATACGAAACATAAATATACACAGACAATATGTCACATCCCCATTTTGACCCCCTTCGCATTAAATTGTAAATGTTGTAAATATTGTTATTTAATCATGGTGAGGAGCTCAAGGCCAAGTCCCCACCATTGATTTAGCGTTTTATGTATCGGCAATTAAAAAATAGATGCCTATGGTTCTTGTGCTGGACATGCACAATGTAAATTAAGACATCATGTAAATACGAATTTTAATGAAATACCCACAACTAGCTATGCAATGCAACAAAGAGATGGGGGCATGATTCTACAAGGAATAGGGAGGGAAATTATTCAAAGCCTTGAACCAATGGTGATAAGCCAAATGTCCATGAATGAACCCCAACTACCCATTCTGACTTACACCCAATCATTTAATTCTTCCAGAAATTGGTTGAGGCAGTTAATGCCTTGAGAATGAAGAGGCATGGAAGCCAATTTCGTGCATGGGCAAACCATCAACCTGGGAAAACGTACTTTTTCTTCTAGGACAAGAAAACACCCACAAAATTGTGCCCAAATCCATTCTTCACCCATTGTCTTTCCTCTGTCACACAGTTTGAGTTAGCTGGGCTTTCCTCATCATGTTTTTTACCAATATCCTGCATTTTTCCATAGCTGGGAGCTCGTTTTTGTGTTGCACAGTAGTTGGGAGAAATGGAGTCACGTTTTGGGGGTTTATAGAGGTCGTTTCATCCCTTGGAATGCAAATAAACGTTTTCTGAAAACAAATGGCTCTCCCAGGGTTTATTTCCCATCTACCATTTCATTTTGGTTGCCCACGTTTTTCGGCACTTGTATTTTTGTTGTTGGGTGCACCCCTGTATTGGTTTGACCTGTGATCAAGAAATTAGGAGTGGAAGTGGACCTAAATTGGCTCGATAAACCTAGTGAGGGAGATAACCTCTCAAGAAGATCCAGAGGGCTGGCTACTCTTCTATGCACACCATGAAAAATACGAGATTGGAAGGTATGGCCTGAGGGACTGTGTAGTAGTGAAGGGAGTACTTCCATGTGCCAAGTGTGTAGGTATTGTGGGAGCCAAGCTAGATAGATCTTGTAGAGGGTACCCATATCTCTATGGATGATCCCACTAGCTTAGCAATTCTTCCTTCCATTGCCTAACAGCCTGATAAACCCAACTGTAGATTGGCTTGGCTGATTTGGTGTATCTTGGGCTATGTGTGAGTCTGTTGTTCCCTGATTCCTTGTAGAGATCATGCCTAGCTCGGGGGTGGCAGTGTGTTGAGATATTGATGATCACAACTGGACTATGGTTGGGTGGAATGTTGCAGTTGCATAGCCAGTTGCTCGGGACTACTTTGTTATAAGATAAGTACTCTCCTGTGTTAACTTTGCAATTATTTATTTGATGAATATCATGAATATCTCGAATGTATGATGGATGTGTAATTGAAATTACTTCCGCTGTGTTTTCTTATAATTATACATTTCCATATGTCTTTTTATATTATGTGAATGCTTATTTAATAAGTTCATGGGGCTAGATGCCCAGTTTTTGCATCACGATCCTCTCCATCGCACGGGTATGATGGAAGGGGACGTGACATAATGGTATTAGAGCCATAGGCTACAACATTGGACCTCTATGGGCCAAATCTGATTACAGTTACATGGGAAGGTCCCTTCCTGATCACCACAGGTCTCAGCATCGGGCCTAAACTGGCTAAGTTGAATAAAATTATATAGGTAAGATCACCTCCTATTGAGTAGTGAGCATCCCGAAAAGATTTCAAATTTTCTTAAGAGTTTTTGAAAATTTTGTCTAAGTGTTTTTCGGCGTCGAAGAGGAAATTTTCGGAAAAACTCAGCGAGTTGGTCCACAACGGCGGAAGAACTCGGCAAGCTGGCCCGAAACGATGGAAAATTTTCTAAGTGTTTTTCAGCGTCAAAGAGGAATTTTTTGGAAGAACTCAGCGAGTTGGTCCACAACGGCGGAAGAACTCGCCCAGTTGACCCGAAATAGCGAAAAATATTTTTTAAGTGTTTTTCGGTGTCAAAGGGGAAGTTTCGGAAGAACTTAGCGAGTTGGTCCGCAATGGCGGAAGAACTCGCCGAGTTGACCCAAAATAGCGGAAAATTTTTCTAAGTGTTTGATGGCGTTAAAGAGGAAGTTTCGAAGGAACTTGTGATTTTTCACCACAACGGCGGAAGGAACTTGTGAGTTTTCGCCGCAACACGTCGGAAGGACTCCACAAGATCGTCCGCAACACGTCGGAAGGACTCGACAAGTTTGTCCGCAATGGCGGAAGAGAATGATGAAGTCTGCCGAAACAGGGGATTTCTGCAGTTTTCCAGTGACATTTTCAAGTGCTGAAAATGGGAAAATCACCATGAAACTTATGCGCCAGATTGTGCAAAATCGAAGAATTACAAAAAAAAAAACAAGGGTGCTTCCCTCAACTCGCCTGCTTAGGTGTAGGGAAGCCACAAGGGGAAAAGCCCCCTTGACCCCTGTCGTCCCCCCCCTCATATGTTGTTGATTGTGAGAAAATTCTATGATTTGAAATATTGTCAATATAATATTTTCCCACGTACATGAAGTAATTTATGAATTTCTGAGAATATAATGCAGCTAACAATTGTGTTGATGAACACATTTTGCAGAATCACAGTTACATCAGGGCAGTACTCTAGATAGTACAGTTGAAAAGTTTTGGATCTTGGTTGGGCGAAGAAAATCAACATCATGGATGATGCATAGGATCCCTATGAGCCTAAGATAGATGCCATGGGGAAGAACATACATGTTGAAAATGTTGAAATAGAATCTAATGGGAGAAGAAATCAAGAGACTCCTCCAGGTATTGTAGCCACCATGAGGAGCCTAAGGGTGGAGTTGCAAAGCTATAGAGACGATAATGAAAGGATGATTAAAGCTCAGGAAGAACAAAATCAGTTGAATGCAGCCATGTTACAGATTTTGACATACATCCAAAGGCAAATAAACTCTGGGCATCAGACATCAAATCCAGAAAGGGGTGGGAGTAGTTCTAGAAGGAATTCCCGTAAGAGGGCCAGTAGCTCAAGAAGAGTTTCTACAGACCGAACTTATACTCCAGAAATCTCTTCTAATGAATCATCTGACTCTGAAGAATCCATTGAGGATTCGAGCTCTTCATCTCACAGAAGCAAGAGGAAGAGGCACTACAAGAACAATCCGCATGGAGAATTTAAGAAGGTGAACCCCCCTACATTTGACGAAGATGTAAAATATGGTCAAGAAGCTGAAGCTTGGATTCTTGGGATAAGAAAGTATTTCCAAGTCCAAGACTACTCGGTAAATATGAAGGCAAGGGTAGCCATCTTCAACTTGAATGGAAGAGCATCTATATGGTGGGAACACATCATGCAAGTGAAGAAGATCAATGAAAGGAAGATTGTGTGGAAGTAGTTCAAGAAATACTTCAAGCAGAAGTACCATTCTGATAGGTACTATGATCATAAGATCAAAGAGTTCCATGAGATGAGATTGGGACAATTGACCATGGAAGAATATGCAAACAAATTCTTGGAGCTGCTAAGATATGTTAGGTACATTCGAGATGATAAGGTGAAAATTCAGCGTTTCCTAAGTGGACTGCCCTAGTCATATAAAGACATAATTGAGTTCGATGAACCTCGAACTCTATGTTAAATTTTGAGTATTAATTCACAATACTACAGGATCTTTGCTGAGAGAATAACATTTACAGTATATCAATGCATGACAATCATAATATGACAAGCATCACAAGCATCACAAGAATCAAAAGCATAGAGACAAGAGACACAGAGTTTCCGTGGGGAAAACCCTAAGGTGAAAAACCCCACAACTTCCTCAGAGATAGAGAGAGCAATGGCTCAACCAAAATACAACCAAATAACACTGAGATAGTCTCCTAGCAGATGATCCTCCTCCTCCTCACTAGTGCGCTACTTTTCAGAGAGAGAGTGAGTTACTTTTCCGAGTGAGTAAAATAGAGATCTCCTATCTCTATTTATACTCACCTTTTTGCCCAGTGACCTACTGGGGACGACTTGTCTACTTAGATACATCCACATTATATTATATATTAATCAGGGCCGACCCCATAAGGTGGTCTAATAGCCCATCGGCAAGTACACACACTTGCGACACTTGTCAATCCACATGACGACACTTCCTTATAGAGGAATAACACATCTCTTATAAGGGTACAATAAATATATATATAATATACAGATGAAATACATTCCGAAGTTACATATACATCAACACTCCCTCTTAACTAGGAAGGTATTTCTCGACACAGATCTGCTAGACAAGTCTTCTTCTCTGGATCATCGTCATCGATGCATTGTCATCATCATCGTCACTGCTGCTACTATCTCAACCAATCTCTGTCTCTACTCGTCATAGGAAGTTCTACAGAGCCAGTCCTTTTTCATACTGGATGTAGGCCCACCACCTGCAGGTCTTCATCATCATAGGCCATACTGTGGAATCCTTAGGACTTATTACGTGCGTCACAAAACCTCGAAAGAGCATCCCAGGCTGTTACAAGCACACAGCTCTACCTATAGGATCTCCCAGGGCACCGAATTACATGTGACCTCACCACAAAACCTCGCAAGAGCATCCCAGGCTGTTACGAGCACACAGCTCTACCTATAGGATCTCCCAGGACAACAAATTACATGTGGTCATGGAAAAACCTCACAAGAGCATCCCAGGACTGATTACGGGCACACAGCCCAACCTATCAGATCTCCTAGGGAACCGAATTACATGCCATAGGACAAAACCTCGAAAGAGCATCTGCCAGATATCCCAGGACACCGATTTACATGCCATAGGAAAAACCTCGAAAGACTATCTGCAGATCCCCCAGGGCACCGAATTATATGTCCTTCCAGAGCAAAACCTCGAAAGAGCATTTGCCAGATGTCCCAGGGCACCGAATTACATGCCATAGGAAAAACCTCGAAAGACCATCTACAAATATCCCAGGGCACCGGATTACATGCTCATCTTGCACAACCTGATCCACGGCCATAGAGTATCAACCTGATACTCACCATACATCATCCTGATGTATCCATGATCATCCTGATCATCATCACTGCAACATCCTGCTGCATGATCCACCTGATCATCAATGCATCTACCTGATGCATACCAAGTATCTACCTGATACATATCATCATACATGATCCTCCTGATCATACAATGTATCCACCTGATACATGATACATATCACCATACATGATCCACCTGATACATATACAGATACATGGTCCAAGCATCCAACATGATGCATATACAAAATACATACACATGATCCAACTGATCATATCCAGCATCCAACATGATGCATACATACATACATAAAAATGATCCAACTGATCATATCCAGCATCAAACATGATGCGTACATACATACATAAAAATGATCCAACTGATCATATCAAGCAGAAACCAGAACATCATCCTGATGCTCATCATCCAGCGCTTACATCCACAGCCATGTGAAGGATCCTCCTTCCAACATGCTTGGAATGGCTTCAACAAATGTGTCCATCACTTCTTCCTCAAAGTGTCCTCGATCTGAAGAACGCCAAGCCTCTCTCTGAAGTACTCAAACTTCACTCTGGCTAGTGGCTTCATCAGCACATCTGCAATCTGCTCATCCGTCGCAACATACAGAAGCTTCACAGCTCCTCTCTGCACCATATCCCTGATATAGTGATATTTGATCTCTATGTGTTTCGACCTGTCATGAAACACTGGGTTCTCGGACAGCTTTACACAACTCTGGTTATCACAGAAGATACCAGTAGCCTCCAACGGTAGATCAAATAACTCAGACAGTAGCTTCCGTAGCCATACTGCCTCACAACTAGCTGAGCAGGCTACAACATAGTCTGCCTCAGCTGTACTCAGTGCTACGCAGGACTGCTTCCTGCTAAACCAAGAGATCACACCTGATCCCATACTGAAGCAGCACCCAGATGTGCTCTTCCTATCTATAGCACTGCCAGCCCAATCTGAATCAACATAACCCTGTAGGTTAAACTTTTGATTTGCTTCATACTTGAGCCCATAATCCACTGTACCCTTCAGGTACCTCAGAACATGCTTTACAACAACCAGGTGAACACTCTTCGGATCCGTCAGGAACTGGCTCAATGTGTTCACAACAAAGAAAATGTCTGGTCTCGTGTTCGTCAGGTACATCAAGGACCCAATCATCTGACGATACATAGAGACATCAACTAGCTCAGATGAAGCATCACATAGAAGCTTCAGATTCGATGCCATCGGTGTGGCCATGGCCTTGCAATCCATCATCCCAAATCTCTTTAGGATATCTACTGTGTACTTCCCTTGACCAAGGAAGATCCCACCTGCACTCTGCCACACCTCCATACCTAGGAAATAGTGCATCATTCCCAAATCTTCCATATCGAATTCAACTGCAAGCTTCCTCTTAGTATCTGCAATCAGTCTGTCATCTCCCATCACAAATAGGTCATCCACATACAGGAGTAGAATCACTGGATTCCCTTCCTCAACCTTGTAGTAAAGGTTGGAATCTACTTTACTCTTTGTAAATCCCAAACTAGATAGGAAACTGTCCATCCTACCATACCAGGTTCTGGGAGCTTGCTTCAAGCCATACAAGGCTTTCTTCAATCTGCATACATATGATTCCCTGTCATGTATTTCAAAACCGAGTTGCTGTTCCACATATACTTCCTCTTCTACTACACCATTCAGGAAAGCAGTCTTGACATCCATCTGGTGTATTTTCCATTTCATTGCTGCAGCCAGGGCAAGTACTGTTCTGATGGAAGTGTACCTGGCTACAGGTGCAAAGTTTTCTTCATAATCTATTCCCTCTTTCTGAGAGAATCCTCGAGCTACGAATCTTGCTTTATACTTCTCCACGCTGCCATCTACAGCATGCTTGATTTTGTAGATCCATTTTGAAGTCACAACAGACTTCTCTTTAGGTCTTGGGACAACATCCCAAACATCATTCTTCATTATTGATTGGTATTCCTCGATCATAGCATCCTTCCATTCTTTCTTTTCCGCTGCTTCTTCATAACTGGAAGGCTCTTTGTTCATGATTGCACAGAGTAAAGCAACATAGCTGGTATGTGATCTGGTTCTCTTCTTTGCTCTGTGTTCTTCTTCTGGAATGCCAAATCTTTCTGCATCTTGAATGAGCTCTCTAGCCCATACAGGTTTCCTCTTGTGAGAGTTATCTTCACGGGGTGGATCTACAGGCTCTTGTGGATCTTCAAACTCACGAACAACTTCTAGAGCTGCTTCAGTCATGGTAGTGTCCTGAAATCTTGTTTCCTTAGGTTCTTCATAAACTTCGGTAGGTGCCTTCCTTGATTTGATGAATGCTGAGTTTTCATCAAATGTTACATCCCTGCTGACATCAATCTTCTTGAACCCTGGAAAGTATATTCTGTAAGCCTTCGAGCTTTCACTATAACCCACAAAGATGCCCTTCTTTCCTGAAGGATCTAGTTTAGTCCTCTTCTCTTTTGGGACATGAGTATATACTGGACAACCAAATATTCTAATATGGCTGACTTCAGGTTTCTTACCAAAAAAGACCTCTTCTGGTGTCTTGTTGTCCAATATCTTGTGGGGTGTTCTGTTCTGCACATATACAGCTGTTCTAGCTGCTTCTGCCCATAGATGCATAGGAAGATCCTGGTCATGCAACATTGCCCTTGCTGCTTCCATGATAGTTCTGTTCTTCCTTTCTGCAACTCCATTCTGTTGAGGATTATAAGGAGCAGTCAACTCCCTCTTAATCCCTGAATCACTGCAAAGCTTCTTGAAGTCACTTGAGGTGAATTCTCCACCATTGTCAGATCTGAATGTCTTGATTTTCTTGTCTGTTTGATTCTCCATCAAGGTTTTGAATTCCTTGAATTTATCAAGCACCTCATCTTTGCCCTTCAAGAAGTATACCCAAGTCTTCCTGGAGAAGTCATCAATAAATGATACATAGTAAACATACCCACTCAGGGAACTGGAAGACATAGGGCCACATACATCTGAGTGGATGATTTCTAGGATGTCTTTTGCCTTGCTTTCACTGCTTGGGAAAGCCTTCTTAATGTTCTTACCTTTTGCACATCCTTTGCAAACACCTTCATGTTTGGTCTTGATTTCAGGAAGACCCTCTACTGCCTTGCTTGCAATTGGAAGTGCCCTATAGTGCATATGAGCAAGTCTTCTATGCCAAAGTTCACTTGGCTCCATGGATTCATATACCATGGCATGTTCAGGTTGTCCCTTCAATTTATACAAGCCTCCCTCTTGTTCTCCAATCACTACTGCATCATCTATGGTCTTTCCCTTTGGCCACATTAGGACTTGTCCATCCACAAATGCAACCCTCATACCTTTTGCATCCAATGCAGAGATGGAGAGTAAGTTCTTCTTGAGTCCAGGTACATAAAGTACTTCTTTCATCTTCAATGATTTTCCAGAATCTAGGTTGTAGGAGGCTTCACCACTTCCTTTGATTGGATATTGATAATCATCCCCAAGTTTCACCTTATGAGGTGATTCATGTTCAGATAGGTTCACAAAGGATTCCTTAAACCCAGTCATGTGTTTGGAAGCCCCACTATCAATCAACCAATCATTACATCCATGGGAGATGGTACCTGTAAGAGCAGAAATTAGAACATATTCTTCTTCACTTGATGAGTCATTATCACTACTACTTTCTTCCCTAGCCTTCTTCTTTGGAGGTTCATCATCTTTGGCAGCATGAGCATGAAACCTTCTTTTGTTGCCCTTCTTCTTCTTACTGGAGTTGTTGTTATTATCCCTTTTGTTCTTGGGACAATCTGAAGCAAAGTGACCCTTCTCATTGCAAGTGAAGCATCTTAGGTCTTTCTTGTTCTTTTGATAGGATCTATTGTGGCGAGAGTGATCCTTCTTGGTTTTGCTTCTTTTGGTGTGGGCTGCAAGAGCTTGATCTTCACCTCCCATCTTTTCTTCACGAGCTATAAGTCTATCTTCTTCTTGAGAGCATTCTTCCCGAAGTCTACTGAAAGAGATCAACTTCTTCCTTGCACAAATTCCTTGAATAAAGGAATCCCATGACCTGGATAGGCCATTTAGAGTGGTCATCACCACTTCACCATTCTCCACCATTTCATCTACTGCTTCTAATTGTTCCTTGATCTGGGAGACCCTTGAAAAGTAAGATTGAATGGTTTCTCCATTCTGAAACTTCACTGCTTTCAATTGGTTCCGCAGGGTCATCTTTCGATTTATGTTCTTTCCTTCAAATAGCTTGGTCAAAGATTCAAACATCTCTTTGGGTGTCTTAAGAGAAGACACATGAGGTATGAGATGGTCTTTGATAGAATCAGCAATGATTCTATTTGCCTTGACCAAGTTCTTCTTGTGTAATGCCTTGGCTTCTTCATCCTCTGGGATAGGTATGTCTTCTTTCACATATGAGTCCAACTCATTCTCTTCCAGGATTAACCCAATCCTATACTTCCAGGCTTGGAATTTATCAGCCCCTTCAAGCTTATCCTCAAGCTTAGTGTGGAGAGACATCTTTAAGAGTACTTCAAATGGAAATAGAAAAGATTTAGGACTTACCACTTGAAGTGCTGAAAACTGGATCTGGTCCCAGATTAGGGTTTGTCAGAGAAACCCTAAAAATTCAAAATGTGAATTTCAAAATTCTGAAAGGATAAAAAGATGCGCCTTGGAGAGATGATCAGCCTAGTACATTCAGAAATTGAGATCAGCAAAGTCTTGCCCTTCAAAATTGCCTTTTTGTCCTCCCGGGTTCACTAGGGAGAGCCCTGAATTAGGGTTTGAGTTTCCCAAAGATCTACTCAGCCAAAAATCTCGATCCAAAGCTCTAACCTTCGATTTTTGCAAGGATCTTCCAGCTGTGCCTTCAGTTTCCAAAAATTCCTATTTTTGTGGAAACCCTAATTTTTAGGGCCAAATCTGAAAATGCTCGGAACTGAATTCTGATTGGACAGATAGATGCGCCTTGATGAGCAGATCCAATCTACTATACTGAATTTCAAAAATCTGTGGAGAGAAACCCAATAAACAAGGAACACAAGCTTCCGTCACTGCAAAATGTCTTCTTCTAAGTTTAGCTCTGATACCATGTTAAATTTTGAGTATTAATTCACAATACTATAGGATCTTTGCTGAGAGAATAACATTTACAGTATATCAATGCATGACAATCATAATATCACAAGCATCACAAGCATCACAAGAATCAAAAGCATAGAGACAAGAGACACAGAGTTTCCGTGGGGAAAACCCTAAGGTGAAAACCCCCACAACTTCCTTAGAGATAGAGAGAGCAATGGCTCAACCAAAATACAACCAAATAACACTGAGATAGTCTCCTAGCAGATGATCCTCCTCCTCCTCACTAGTGCGCTACTTTTCAGAGAGAAAGTGAGTTACTTTTCCGAGTGAGTAAAATAGAGATCTCCTATCTCTATTTATACTCACCTTTTTGCCCAGTGACCTACTGGGGCCGACTTGTCTACTTAGATACATCCACATTATATTATATATTAATCAGGGCCGACCCCATAAGGTGGTCTAATAGCCCATCGGTAAGTACACACACTTGCGACACTTGTCAATCCACATGACGACACTTCCTTATAGAGGAATAACACATCTCTTATAAGGGTACAATAAATATATATATAATATACAGATGAAATACATTCCGAAGTTACATATACATCAACACTCTAGAGGAGGCCATAAGAAAGGCCAAGTATTTCTTTGATCAAAACAGAAGCAAACCAGAATTCCATAAGGGATGGAAGGATAAGAAAAACGAAAAGTTTGATCAAAGGAAGAAGTGGTTCAAGCCTCCTCAATTCAGGAATCAACAAAGGCAGCCATCACAAGTTGTGACTAAGCCAACTAGGGTGATGGGAGACAAGCCAAGAGATCCAAAGGAGCCAAGAGAACCACTTCAATGTTGGGGTTGTGGAGGGAAGCACATGCTTAGGAACTTTCCACATCGGAATGGGAATGCAAATCAAGTTCACAACATCTAGGGAGCTGAAACTATGGGTCAGGTGGCGAGGGAAATCCCTAGAATCTATGCAGCACTAGAAGATCGCCAGGCAGATCATCAATCAACTGTGGTTGAAGTTGAAGATAAGATTGCTAAGCAATCTGTTTCTATTTTGATTGATCCTGGATCTACTCACAATTATGTCACTCCTAGAATTGTTGAAATTTGTGCTTTTAAGAAATTAAAGCATAGTAAATCTTGGTTAGTTCAACTAGCCATTGGAACCAAGAGAAAATTTAGTGAAATCATAGAGAAATGTCCATTATAGATGGATGGGCTATGCACTTATTCAAATCTAAATATTTTACCACTGGGTTCCTATGATATTCTCATTGGAATGGATTGGTTAGAAGCACACAGGGTTAAACTTAACTACTACAATAAGACATTTGAATGCATGGATGAAGAAGGAAACCCAAGGGTTATAAAGGGCATTCCAAAGGTGACTTCTGTTAGGCAAATTTCAGCCATGCAATTGAAGAAGTTCTGTAGAAAGGGTTGTCAATTGTATGCAACCCATGTTTTAGAGGCAGCAGAGAATGAAACTCTTAAATTGGAGGACTATCATGTATTGCAAGAGTCCAGGGATGTTTTTCCTGATGAGATTCTAGGACTCCCTCCAAAGAGAGACATTGATTTTACAATTGAACTTGTGCCCAGAGCGGCACCAGTGTCTAAGACACCCTACAGGATGAGTACACTAGAATTGCTAGAATTGAAAATGCAATTACAAGAGTTGTTGGAAAATAAATATATCAGGACAAGTGTGTCCCCATGGGGAGCACCTGTTCTATTTGTGAAAAAGAAAGATGGAACACTCAGGTTATGTATTGACTACAGGTAGTTGAACAAAGTCACTGTGAAGAACAAATACCCATTGCCCCGAATTGATGACCTTTTTTATCAAATGAGAGGAGCAAAGGTATTTTCAAAGATTGACTTGAGGTCTGGTTACCATCAGGTAAGAATCCAAGAAGAAGATATTCATAAGACAACATTTAGAACGAGGTATGGACACTATGAGTTTGTGGTGGTACCATTTTGTCTCACAAATGCACCAGCTACATTCATGTGTATCATGAATATTGTTTTCAGTGAGTATTTGGACAAGTTTGTTCTTGTTTTTCTAGATGACATTCTTATCTATTCTAAGAGTGAAGAAGAGCATGGAGAACATTTGAGAATGACATTGCAATTGCTAAGGGAGCATAAGTTGTATGCAAAATTGAGCAAATGTGACTTTTATAAAGATAGAATTCATTATTTGGGTCACATCATCTCTGACGAAGGAATATCTGTAGACCCTGAGAAGATTGAAGCCATCATGAATTGGCCAACTCCAAGAAATGTGACAGATGTGAGATCTTTTATGGGCCTTGCTGGCTACTACAGGAGGTTTATCGAAGGATTCTCCAAGGTTGCAAACCCGATCACTTCTTTGCAAAAGAAGGGGATAAAGTTTGAATGGTCACCAAGATGTGAAGAAAGTTTTCAACAGTTGAAGAACCTTCTTACAAGTGCACCAATTTTGAAAATTGCAGACCCAGAAAAAGACTTTGTGGTGTGTGCTGATGCATGCAATCAAGGACTTGGAGGAGTTCTTATTGAAGACAACCACGTGGTGTGCTATGAGTCAAGGAATTTGAAGGAGCATGAGAAGAACTATGCTACTCATGATATAGAACTTGCAGCCATAGTACATGCTTTAAAGATGTGGAGGCATTACTTAATGGGAAGGAAATTTGAGCTAAGGACAGACCATCATGGTTTGAAATACTTGTTTGATCAGTCAACTTTAAATGCTACGCAAGCTAGATGGTTGGAATTTTTGTGTGAGTTTGATTTTGAAATCAAACACATAAAAGGGAAAGAAAACAAGGTGGCTGATGCACTCAACAGGAAGGTACATGAAATGCATGTGGCAGCGCTTAGTACTTTCCAACTAGATTTGAGGTAGCAGATTGTTAACCATATTGTTGAGGATGAAGTGTACGTGCAGATAAAGGACAAATTGCAGCAGCAAGACCTTAGAAAGAAGTACAAGGGCTATCATTTGGAGGGAGATGGACTTCTTACCTATAAAAATAGAGTCTATATTCCCAATGTGGTAGATTTGAGGAGGATTGTTATGGATGAAATCCATAAAGATCCATACTCTGGTCACCCAGGATATCAGAAAACAATTGCTATAGCAAGAAAATATTATTTCTGGCCAGGGATGAAGAAGGATGTCACTGAATACATTTCTAAGTGCATGAAATGTCAGCAGGTGAAGGTTGAACACCAACACCCCGCAGGTTTATTTCACCCAGTTCCAATTCCAGAATAGAAAAGGAAAATAATTTCCATGGATTTTATTACAGGATTGCCAATGACTGTGAGACAACATGATTCCATCATGGTTGTGGTGGAGAAGTTAACAAAGGAAACACATTTTATACTGGTTAAGTCCACACATAAAGCCGATGCCATTGCAAATATTTTCATGAAGGAAATTTTCAGATTACATGGGTTGCCTAAGGCAATAATTTCTAACATGGATACCAAGTTCACTTCCAATTTTTGGAAGGGTCTCTTTGCAGAGTTGGGTACACAGTTGAACTTTAGTACCGCGTACCATCCTCAAACAGATGAGCAAACAAAAAGAGTAAATCAAGTGCTTGAAGACATGCTTCGCATGTATGTAACGGACAAGCCATCCAAGTGGGAGGATTATCTACACCTGGTAGAGTTTGCATATAATAATGGGCAGCAAGAATAATTGGCAATGAGTCCGTATGAGGCTTTGTACGTCAGGAGGTGTAGGACACCAGTGACTTGGGACAATCCAGTGAACAGAATTGTACTTGGGCCAGAATTGCTTAAGGAAATGGAGCTAGAGGTTGCAAAGATCATGCAGAATTTAAAAGCAGCCCATGATAGACACAAAAGTTATGTAGATAAGCATAGGGTGCATAGGGAATTTAGTATTGGGGATCATGTGTATCTTAGAGTGAGGCCAAGGAAGGGTTCCTTGAAGCTTGGGAGTTGTGCCAAGCTATCACCTAGATATTGTGGGCCGTTTGAAGTGCTTGAAAGAATAGGCCCAGTTGTATAGAGAATTGCATTGCCTACTAGCACTAGAGCTCATAATGTTTTTTATGTCTCTTTGCTTAAGAAATATGTACATGATCCTAACCATGTGATTAATTGGGATGTGATCCAGGTGGAACCCGAGGGAGAGTTCCAAACCGATCCATTGCGCATCCTAGACAAGAAAGTAACATTGCTTCGGAACCGAGCCATTGGACAGGTAAAGGTGCAATGGAAGCACTACGGTCCCAATGAGGCTACATGGGAGCTGGAGGATTCCATGAGAGTGGCATATCCATTTTTGTTCAATTTTGATGAGCACTGAGGACAGTGCTAATGTAAGGGGAGGGGAATGTCACGTCCCCATTTTGACCCCCTTCGCATTAAATCATAAATGATGTAAATATTGTTATTTAATCATGGTGAGGAGGTCAAGGCCAAGGCCCCACCATTGATTTAGCATTTTATGTATCGACAATTAAAAAATAGATGCCTGTGGTTCTTGTGCTGGACATGCACAATGTAAATTAAGACATCATGTAAATACGAATTTTAATGAAATACCCACAACTAGCTATGCAATGCAACAAAGAGATGGGGGCATGATTCTACAAGGAATAGGGAGGGAAATTATTCAAAGCCTTGAACCAATGGTGATAAGCCAAATGTCCATGAATGAACCCCAACTACCCATTCTGACTTACACCCAATCATTTAATTCTTCCAGAAATTGGTTGAGGCAGTTAATGCCTTGGGAATGAAGAGGCATGGCAACCAATTTCGTGCATGGGAAAGCTATCAACCTAGGAAAATGTACTTTTGCTTCTGGGACAAGAAAACACCCACGAAATTGTGCCCAAAGCCATTCTTCACCCATTGTCTTTCCTCTCTCACGCAGTCTGAGCTAGCTAAGCTTTCCTCATCACGTTTTTTACCAATTTCCTACATTTTTCCATAGCTGGAAGCTCGTTTTTGTGTTGCATAGTAGCTGGGAGAAATGGAGTCACATTTTGGGGGTTTATAGAGGTCGTTTCATCCCCTGAAATGCAAATAAACGTTTTCTGAAAATGAATGGCTCTCCTAGGGTTTATTTCCCATCTACCAGTTCGTTTTGGTTTCCCATGTTTTTTAGCACTTGTATTTTTTTTGTTGGGTGCACCCTCGTATTGGTTTCAACTGTGAGCAAGAAATTAGGAGTGGAAGTGGACCTGAATTGGCTTGATAAACCTAGTGAGGGAGATAACCTCTCAAGAAGATCCAGAGGGATGGCTACTCTTCTATGCACACCTTGAACAATACTAGATTGGAAGGTATGGCCTGAGGGACTGTGTAGTAGTGAAGGGATTACTTCCATGTGCCAGGTGTGTAGGTATTGTGGGAGCCAAGCTAGATAGATCTTGTAGAGGGAACCCATATCTCTATGGATGATCCCACTAGCTTAGAAATTCTTCCTTCCATTGCCTAACAGCCTGATAAACCCAACTGTAGATTGGCTTGGCTGATTTGGTGTATCTTGGGCTATGTGTGAGTCTATTGTTCCCAGATTCCTTGTAGAGATCATGCCCAGCTCGAGGGTGGCAGTGTGTTGAGATATTGATGATCACAACTGGCCTATGGTTGGGTGGAATGTTGCAGTTGCATAGCCAGTTGCTTGAGACTACTTTGTTATAAGATAAGTACTCTCTTGTGTTAACTTTGAAATTATTTATTTGATGAATATCATGAATATCTCAAATGTATGATGGATGTGTAATTAAAATTACTTCCACTGTGTTTTCTTATAATTATACATTTCCATATGTTTTTTTATATTATGTGAATGCTTATTTAATAAGTTCATGGGGCTAAATGCCCGGTTTTGGCATCATGATCCTCTCCATCGCACGGGTATGATGGGAGGGGATGTGACACAATATGCAGGAATGCGAACTAATATTCTATTACTGGATATGAGATCATCGATTGATTATAGGTTGTATATTACAATAGTTTACATGCTTATATAGATAGTTTTTGAGACGCTTGGGTGCTTTCCTGTTACGTTCAGTTACAAAAGAAGTTAGAACGGTTCAACAGTTCAATCATTATAGTCGACTAGAATATAGAGAGACAGTTTGTCAAAGTTTGAAAGTCGCAAGTCGCAGATCGACGTTGCATGTCGATGTCGTGAAATTGTGAGGTGATGGAACTTGTCAAAGTCATGGAGTTGTCGAATCCATGTCAAAGTTGGAACTTGTCGAAGTTGTGTCGACGTCGATGACTGGTCGAAGATGTGTTCAAGTTAGCATCCGACAATAATTCCAACTTCGATGTGGATCAGAATTCCTTCTTTAAGAAACAATGGTCCCCATTGTTTGCTCGTGCAGGTGAGAAAAATTTTCAGTGAGTTCAGTAGTAGAGTACCACTTTCCTTGTGTTGGGATCTGTCCGACTTTAGCAACATGAAATAAGGGAATTGTGTTCATCATTGTATGGCGTACTCATCCTCCCACAAGTGTATCGCAAGGAATAGGCTCCTAAACATCTGGATGGATGTATTCGGGTTTTGTTGTCGGTAAGTCGTTATGCTCCAATAGTGGTGCATGGTATGGTCGAAGTATATCCACATTGAATACTAATTGTAGACCCAGGCATGTAGGAATATCAATCTGGAAATCGTTTTCGCCAATCTGTCGAAGAATACTATACGGACCATATCGCAAAGGCTTGAGCTTCTTTAATGGACCGGCAAAGCGCTCCATCTTGAGATGTAACCAGACCTTATCCCCAATTTGGAATGAATGAGGAATATGATGCTTCTCATGTCGGGCCTTATATTTGTCATTTTCTCATTGCAATATTTCTTGTGCTTGCTTCTGGATGTCGAAACCAAAAATGCTCATAAATGTCGAAACCAAAACCTCGATTTTGGCCCTTCAACCCTGTTTCCACTAAATGAAGGGATTGAACCGCACGACAAGAAAACCAACCACTGGATCAGATATGCTACTTCATAATATAATGATTGTACTAAGACTGTGTGGTTGACTGGAATAAGTTTGCAATGGGGAACATCACCCAAAGTTGGATAGGGGCGCATCTCCCAAGCCTCTGAGAGCAATCTCTAAAAACAAATATCAAAATGACCAAAAGATGTGAAAGTGGTGCAACCTCCTTCTTTTATAAGATCAATGATGAATTAGATGCATTGAATGTGGTCACCTCCTTTTCTCATGTTCCCTCCTTTACTAGATTTATCATGTTTGATTTTACCTGCTTTTACCCTTGTTTTGTTTCCTTTTTTCATTGGATTGCTTTCTTGCTTTTGGCAACATCCTTCTTTTCCTAACTTTCCTATGCTTTTCCTAGCTTTTCTCTACTTTTCCTGTGCTTTTGCCTTCTTTTCTACTTCTTCCTGCTTTGCGGACTTTCTTGATTTTCCTGCCTGATTTCTGCTTTTCAGAACTGCCTGCTTTTGGCCTACTTTCTATCTTTTGTGCTTTGTGGATTTTTCTGTCTAGTTTCCAATTTCTATGACAAATCTCTGGGTCCACTAGCTTCATGTGCCCCTCCTTGGTCACCTAGGGCATTCACTTAATTTAAATATTAAATATATTTACAAATACATTATCACTTTAACATGGTATTTTATTCTAAGTCGGAAATTAAAACTTAGGAACTTATTAAATATCAAAATTTACCCCCTTCTTAAGCTAGGATTTAGCCACATCAATGGGGTTCTCTAAGCAGCAGAATGGTAATGAAATCCTCATGGAGGGGACATTACAAGGTAGGCCATAATGACTTGGTCACATATGATGGAATTTGAGGGGCGCTCAATAATAACGCTCTTATTCCTTAGCTACAATTAGTCTCACATAGGTTGTAGGAGAAATACTTCGGGTAACGATTCCTAAGTCTCTACAACACACTCCCCACACAAGGAAAGGAAATAAATTGATTATCTAAAGGACCCATAGAAGCGACACCTTGAAAACCATGAGAATTAAAATATGCATACACTTGATTTAGCATATAGAAATTACATTTAGTTTCATTTGCAAAAGAAAAATAAAGAAAAAAAGGATTTGATTGTTTCTCATATATACTATAGGATAAATGTATGTGTGCATATTTCATAAAAGGGATTTAATTAATAAATATAAGAAAATAGAAATGGAGCACATATTAGAGTCCTAGTAAGACTAGGATCTCTAAATGATTCAATCAGAGTTGAACTCCACTTGAACCCACAGATTGAGGAATGGGATCCTAGTATAAGGGAGCACCTAGGAGTGATTTGTGGAACTCATGTGCACCTTCATGAGAGGGTGAATAATAATAGTAATAGAAAATTAAACAAAAATGGTTAATTTTGCATGAGAGTGACATGTGTCGCAAGGGAGTTTCCTATTAAAGGAAGAGAGCATAGAATGGAAAGGGCATTTTTTTCTCCCTAATGTTGGATGTTATTCGTAATGGCCATTTGTGAAATTTTGTGACTATTGTGAGTTTCGCAAGGAAGGTGCTCAAGAGATTGGAATATCTCTAGATTCGCTTGCACTCCTTGGCTAGTGTGTTAGTTCTCTACGACCCCTTATAGCTCGAGGGACTAGAAGGAAGGAGAGTAATCCTAGTGTGGTTGGTTGGTCAACCAAGGATTCCATCAGCATTTGGACAAGACTTGATTTGGTTTTGGAACCACATTGAAATTCGAAAACATCTACGATGGTGGGATCAACCTACAAAAAAGGTTTCTTGTCGTGTATCTTTATATTTTTATTTAACCTCATGAATTTGATTGCAAGGAAGGTTACAATGAAGGATTTTCTTGGGAGTATGATGTATCTCTGGTTTAGCTAGCACTATCAGTAAGCACCATAAATCGAGAGGTTTCCACATAATTCCTTGGGTTAGAATGATATGTTTTCCAAGGTGTGACGCACCTCAAAACATGTTGCCGTCGAAGGGAATATTCAAGTCTTTAAATGTGTGTTCTGTGGGAGAACTTAGATTGTTTTGAACCTTAGGGCTTGAAGAAGCCATCGAAAATATCGTTACTAGATTTATTTGTTTTCTTTACATTATTCAGCTGCTTGGATTCATATTTTTTATTGGCTGAAAATAAATTATGACAAATGTATTGATTACATAAGTGTAGAGAAACTTTGATGTTGTATGTAATTATGTTCTTATGATTGCTTGGATTTATATTTTTACTTGTTTGAAATAAATTGTGAGTTTTGCACCAAATTACGGAGTGAAGAGAATCATTTATATACATGTATGTTAAATTTTTTCGAGGGAACTAAATTTTTAATATACTTATGTTATTGATCTGTATAAATTTACAAAAAAAACGAAATGTTTGTAGCTGTCAAATTTAAGAGTCGAATAGTAAAATGATTAAAACTGATCTTAATCATTGTTTGCTTTTGCATTGGATACTTCATATTCGGAATGATTCATTGCTTTATTTTGCACATAACTTCACATTTAAAATGGAACCTTGATTTGGGTTGAAATCGCAAATTGGTTTGGGGGTTGTTAGTGCTAGATGATGTCTTATGACTGTAAATAGGACATGCCTAGCACATTTTCAGTTTGTAAGGATGTTGGTGTGAAAATTTTATTTTTAGTATTTATGAAGGATTGGTTGGGGAAGGTTACAAGGATATGGAAACTTCAAGATTTAGGGTTTATGCATATCCAATACTTAAGGTAAAGTTTCAAAGCTCTTAGGAATTTAACTCATAAAACAAACTAAGTAGTACTGGAAATAAATAAAGCAAGTGAACAATAGGTAAGGAAACTATTTGCACACAAACCAAATTCAAATACAATACATCATTTACGGATTTGAAGATAAATATATTCAAATACAGCCTTTAAGTTCAGGTAAGTAACATGAAACTATAATTGTTCTTAATCTAAAAAAAGAAAGGATCACCAATTGCATTGCAGAACAAGTTTTTTATGTATTGAATAAAGAAAGAAAGAATAAATAAGAAACATTCAGCCTTTAGAATAAGTAAATGAACATAGAACATGAAAATTCACCATTGTATTAAATATCGAGAAAAATGTACATGAAATGTATCCCCTGATAATCTCCCTCTCGAACCCCTTTGTACATTTTATTTTCTCCCTTTATAGACATTGACTTATAGCAAAATATGGCATAAGATCCTAAAATTGGGATCGAATTCTGACCATGATCCTCAACAGTTTTACATTAATTACAAAATTGGATTTCAGATTCATTTTTATAGGGATATCACAAATAACTTGACTCTTACTTAAGGATCGAATATGGAGTGCTAAAGTGTAATACCCGCATTTTGACCCTTAGGATATATTGGCTTTTAATGTAAATATTGTATATTTGCGATGTATGTTTCCCTACCGTGGAGCTCAAGGCCAAGGCCCCGCTAGTGGATGCTCATTTTTATTTAAAAGGAAAATAATTTGATATTATGTTATCCATGTGTTATTAAGCCATGTAACATTGTAAAATGATGTAAATATTAATATTGCAATAAAATACCAAAAACTAGCTATGGAAGCAACTAATAAGAGGGGTCCATGTGTATCCAATAGGGAAAAGTGAGGGGGTTGTGGGATTGAACCCCATGCTTCCAGATGTCACCTTGAGAACCCATTTGAGTTTCCTTGCTGACAATTAATTCTGTTGTAAGGAAGTAGTTGAGGAAATCAGTCCATGGATTCAATGGAGCATGGGCAGCCCAAAAATTCGTATGGGAGAGTATGGGATCTTTTTCCTTGACCCACAAGTCACTCTACCTTATTGAATTCATTTTACCTCATTCCCATTCCATTTTTGAACATCTAGGCATTAGTTCTCATCCATTGCACATTCCCATCAGTGAGAAAAACCAGAAATCGCAACCTAAAATTAAGCCACGTTTTGAGGTGCTAAAAACGCCCAGAAAATTGTGTGGACAATGAAATACAATGGGGGATCCATAGAACTAAACCTTTGGGTGAATTTGAGAATGTTAGAAGCCCAAAAATACATAGGAAAACCCATATTTGATAGCCCGAAAATCCAATTACGAGACAGAGACATTTGGCCATAGAATTGAGAAAATACATGCGTGAATGACAGAGAAAAAGATAGAACAAAGGTTGGAATTGCTTGACAAACCCGTTGAAGGCTAGAATCTCAAATATTTAGCAGCTTGGACCTTTCTATGCCCACCCTGAAGAGCACTGGAGGGAAGGGGCACCTGAGGGACTGTGTAGCAGAGAAGGGGACCTTCCTTGTGTTAGGTGTGGTAGGTATTGTGGGTGCTAAGGTTGTTTGAGTTTAGTTTGAGATGCATGTAGCTCTGTGGTTGATCTCATTGGATTGGCATCCTCCTCCTTTGTCTCTTTGCATGCTTGATAAACCCAACTGTGTGTTGGCTTAACATGATTGTTTGTGTGAAACCATGGTTGTGAGTGAGCCTGTTTAGTTCCTCCTTAGTGGATACATAGCCCAGCTCGGGGGTGTTTTCTCAGCTGAAAGAATATAGGCTGGACAGAGACATACGGTTGGGTGGAATGTTTCTCTCACGTAGCCAGCTGCTTGGACAACTTCCTTAAAAGATAAGTGCTCTCTGTGGTTCTAAATTATGCTAATTCCTATGTTATGATTATCTGTTATTTCAATTCAATTTGAATGAAATGATCACATGGAATTAATTAGTAGGAAGCCTGTGTATAAGCTTGAACATGAGGTTGGTTCGTATCTGATTGTTTCATCATTTTGCTTGTGTTAAATATGCAGTTAGTATTGCATGTTGTAGAGAATTAATCAGATTTAGTTTCGTTGTGTAATTTAATTATGCATTTTATTAAATTGTAAATTTCATCATATGGGCTTAGGGGAAGAATTAGACACCCCCAATCCCATGTCGTTGTGTTCATGTTCCCTCTGTGGGTCGGGATGACAGGAAGGGACATGACATAAAGACTTAATAGGAGTTTACATATTGTCCAAAATTACATTTAGAAATATTACATGTAAAGACTTTTTTAAAGGATGAAAACATAAAGACCCAAAATGAAAACAGGACACTATAGTTCATTCTTCAACAACCTATTGATTCTTTGCTACCATTAGCATTGTAGAATCATCATTCTGCAGCGTTACTGCTTCAAAGAAATTTCTTCCAAAATATCAAGTCTATGGGATTCTGGCTCATTCTGTTGTTGGTTCTTCAATTTCTATTGAGTGGATTTTGTATAGTGTTGTTCTATTTCCTTTTGAATTTCTTCTTTGTCTAATTCTTCCTCACTATTAGAGTAGGGAAAATTTAAAATGTTCTTAAATTTGGGATTTCCAATTAACACAATTAACTGTCGAATCTCTAGCTTTGCTTGTATAGGTGATTCAGTCTTATGAAGATCCATCTTCTCTAATTCTTGTCCTGAGTCCATTTCAAATACTAAATCAAGCTCTGCAACTTTTGGCTTCTTGACTTCCTTGTTTTTGCAGATTGTTTGTCCTTTCTTATTTCTCTAAAATTTCTTAGATGACTGACCTTTAGAAGGCTTCTTTTATGTAACTGATGGAGAGTCATCTATCTGAATGACTATCTTATCCTTTAAATATGGATAAAAAATGGCTTTAACATTCATTCTCAATTTATTAGTTGGTGTTGTATGAGGCCTTCTTCCCAAGAAATGGCATTGCTTCTTCTGTCTTTTATTTCCCTTTGAGTTTTTATTGTCATGGTTTTTAACTTAGGTTGATATTTTATCTGTATCAATAGGATGAAAATTCAAGTCCGGTGGGTCTTTCTGAACCTCGATTTCTGTGTTTGTGATTTCCTTCTCCCTTCTTCTGGTATATAATTTACTAATATTTGCATTTTCTTCACTCTGTATTGCTGCAAAATGTGGTATTTTCTTTGAACCCTTCTTCACTATGTTTAGGCTCTTACCTTCATTATTTAAAACTTATGTAGAGGAAGGAGACACCTCCTGTTGTGCATTACCTGAGGCTTCTAATTTCTCAATTAATTCATGCCCTTTATTTAAAACTAGAGATTGATTTTCTTGAGGTGGAGGGATAGTTCCAATTTTAAAGCTAGAGAAGAAAAGGAAATGCTCTCACGTCCTTTCTACTTTGTCCAATTCATATTGTATGAGAAGTTTAATTAATGCATGATAAAAAATACTCTGTTGAAGCTTAGGATTTCTTTGTATCTTCTTGGACATTTTTCTTAGACACGTCAAAAGGAAATAAGGCAGATTCATTCTGCATATTCCAGAAAAATGAAAAAGGAAACGCATGTGATATAATGTCTCAATGTTATAACTTCCTTCATTTTTTATGAATTTCTAGATCATTGCCAATAGCTCTTCCCATTCTTCTTTTAACCAAGCTCTCGGGATGCCTTTTCTCCAATTGGGGTTTGGATGTTGGTCCTTGAGAAACTGGTTGCAATAAGAAATATTAACTTGTTGCTACTTAAACCACCCCTTTCCTTCTATAGGTAAAACTAAAATGCCGGCAATTGATTCTTCAAACACTTTGATTGTTAAACCTCTCAGCATTGCTTGATGTTCGTCAAATACTTCTGCGAAAGCTCGAGCTACGTCTAGGTTGTAACCTTGAAGACATTGATAGAATTCATAACAAAAAGCCTCCTCAAACCTTCTTTTGCATTGGGGATATACATCTAGAAATACACAATTAGGTTAATGATGCACAAAATGTCTGCCATTATTAGGCTCCATAGCTAAAATCTATGCTAAGATAACTGAAGAATAGACACTGAACTAGGAACTGCATAAGGTAAGTTAGATTTGGAGGCAAAGTTATATGAAAAGAGAAATTGACCTCATTTAAAATAAAAAATGAAATCATTTTCTAATTTTAACATCCATCATTAAAGTTCCTTCTTCGGTCAGGTTTGAATTGTGAAAAGTGACACGTGTTAAAAGTATCCTAGTTCATGGTGGCACATAAATAAACTTGGCAACGGTCCTGCAAGGCATAATTATCATGTTTGAATCGTGTCCATCTACGCATGATCATGTTAATGAAAATGAACCCTACACACTGATTATTTGACAAGATAAAGGATGACAATGGCAGATAACCGACTTAAGAAAGCGGCAGTGAAAAACTTGGTTGCTACACGTGTCCTCAAGATTTGATAGGATTATGCAACATCTTGATATTAACCATACTGAAATTTCACCACATAATGAAACCTGATTCTTCATCGCCTTTTTCGCTATAGAATGGAACTTGATTCTTCAACGCCTTTTTATAAATAATATTAAACATTCGCTGAAGAATGAACACTCATTCTGCAGCGCCGATATATTGAAAACTTCAACATTTCACTGCAGAATCATGAAAATTTCTCCAATTGAAGAAATAAGACTTCCTTAGGGAAACCATCCTGCTAATGATCATAAGATAACAAAAGATCCTAACAGATTGAAAAAACTTCAAATTCATGAAAGCAATCAATTAATCAAAAACATGAAAAAACTAAAGCAAATATTTGCAAATTAGGTGATAAATTGAAATAAAATTGGAAATCTGGTTGTAAGGGAATCAAAGCTTTTGTTTTTTAAATAACTTCCAAGGGATTCTGTATCAATACAAATAAGGATTTAGGTAATAGTTTTCAGTCCTAACAAGGGTAACGGTCTGTGGGTGAGTAGTAAACCATTCTTATTTAAAGAGAGACAATCTTGACCAGTAAACCTGCAAAGACTCTCTATGGTAATGACCCAGCCAGATGATTTCCCATCGAGATATATTTACATACTTGACATCCCTAGCGCACCTCCTTCCGAGAGATCCTCTTGTAGTGGAACAATAGTTCCGTGGGACTGTCATGAAACTCCCCTCCTGGCTAGTTTTCACATGATGTCAAAATATTCAGAGCTCATTAACTCCAGCCGCAAAATCCTGAGAATGGGTGGTACCTTAAGATCTGGTATTTGCAATTTAAAATCCACCGTTAACCTTTAATGAACCAAATCGGTGGTAAGATATATATACAAAGGAAATGCAAAGGATCGACTTTTAAACACTGAAGTGTTAATTTTTTATCTTTAATTTGGAAATGCAATAGTACTTGAAATCAAATAACAATCATACACATAATTAATCACATTTGACACATGAATTTACCCTAGGGAAACCCTCTATGACTTCAGGGAGAAAACCCCAGCAAACATTCCTTAGTATATTGATAGATAGCAGAGAACGTATTTTACATCAAGCACCCCCGATGCAATTATAGCAAGAGAAAGATAAAGAGAGAGACTCAGAATAATATCCTGCACAAAGAGAAGCGCATTGCCTTCAAGGGAGAAAAGAATTATCTTCACATTGAATTCATTAATCCTGTATAACATATTTATATATTCTTCACATGCATTGGCTTCTATTTTTCTCTTTTGACTTCAGGATGAAATCACCCTCCATCTAGAAGCATCAATCTTGCATGAAGAAGTGCACCCCACTTCTCATGTAGTGCATTAACTCACTGAACTGAGTCTTAGGATGAAATTTCCCCTTAACTGAAATCTTTCCCACTTAGTTAGGTGGATAACTTAAGTGTCGTCATGCAAGTCTCACAACTCAAGTGTCATATTTTAGTTTAACATAAGTGTCGTCATGCAATAACACTTAGTTAACTAGATCTTCTTTGTCACGTCCCCACCCATCATACCAGTGCAATAGAGAGGATCGTGATGCCAAAACTGGGCAATTGGCCCCGATGCTTACTAAATAAAACACCCACATATATATATAAAGACAGGCATGTAGATGTACAAATTTAAGCAAACACAGTAGAAGTAAATCATGTGCAAAATTAACACACATACAACATCTTTGAACATAATAAGCATTCATATGGAGGGAAGATGAACATATGGAAAAGCATAGACATTTGCAAACCCAGCAGGGCTAGAAATCTATCACATGTCCATCATGCATTCCAGACATTCAAGCTGTTCATGTCATAGGCATATTGTAATTAAACATAGTGGAATTAAAGTCATATTACTATCTAGCATACACTTAGCATTTCATGACAAAAAAACAAATGAGAGTACTTATCTTAACAAGTAGTCCCTGAGCAACCAGCTACGCTTCTGCAACGTTCCACCCAACCGTAGGCCAGTGTGCTCCTCAATCTCTCAGCACCATTGCCACCCCCGAGCTGGGCATGATCTCCACAAGGAAAAAGGGGAAAGCAGGCTCTCACATAGCCAAAGGTATACCAGAATCAGCCAAGCCAATCAGCAGATGGGTTTCTCAGGCTGTTAAGAGATGGATGCATATAACATCAAAAGCATAAGTGTTGGGCATGAGAAAAACGATTATACAGTGAAGTTCCCAACAGTGGGTTTCTGCCAGTTCCAGAAAAACGTGGGAAACCAAAAACGAAAAGGAGGAAGTGGGAAATCAACCCCAGGAAAGCAGAATCGTTTTCAAAAAAATGCTCATGGGAATTTCATGGGTAGAAACAGCCTCCATAACCCCAAAAATCGTGGCTCTCTTCTCCCAACCATTGAGCTAACCAAAAATGAATTTGCAGACATGGAATAATGCAGGAAATGGTGAAAAACGTGAAGGATAAAAACCCCAACAAGCTCAGACTGCGTGAGAGGATGAATGCTCTGGGTGAAGAATGGCTTTGGTCCAATTTCGTGGGGGTTTTCTTGCCCAGCAAACCAAAACTCGATTTCCCAGGTTGTTGTCTTGCCCATACACGAAAATTGACAGCCATACCTCTCCCATCCCAAGGCATTAATTGTCTCAACCAATTATTGGAAGAATTAAATGATTGGGTGCATGAGACCAAATGGGTAGTTGAGAGTTCATGGGTTTCCTCAATGAAATGGCTTAACACCATGGGTCAAGGGTGTTGATGTATATGTAACTTCGGAATGTATTTCACATATATGTATATTGTATTCCTATAGAGATGGTATTATTCCTCTATAAGGAAGTGTCGTCATTTATATTGTAAGTGTCGTAACTTATACTTGATGGGTTATTAGACCACCTTGTTTGGGGTCGGCCCTGTATAAGTCATGTGGGTCAAAGGGTTATTAGACCACCCTATTGGGGGTCGGCCATGTGGGTCAAAGGGTTATTAGACCACCCTATTGGGGGGTCGGCCCACTCAGCATTATGTTATGTGGTTAAGTTCGAGCCGACATGAGTTAGGTAAAAAGGCAAGTCAAGTCAAGTATAAATAGAGTGCAGGAGGCACTCTATTTACTCACTCACTTCACACACATGCTCTCAAGGAGGAGAGGCGCACTTATGGAGGAGGAGGATTGCTGCTAGGTTATGGCTATCTCTATTGGTTGGTTGTATCATTTCTCTATCTATCTCTGAGGAAGTTATTGGGGTTTTTCACCTTTACGGTTTTCCCCAAGTAAATCTTTGTGTCTCTTGTGTGTGCTTGCATTATTGTCTCCATGATTGATATGCTGTAGATATGCTGTACATGTTGTTCTCTCAGTTAAGATCCTAGATCATATTGAAGTAAATTCAGAAAATTCAACATGGTATCAGAGCTAGCCTGAAAGAAGGCATGATATGGCATGTATGACACTTGTTGCACTTACGATGCTAGGGCTTGATATAGCAAAAACCAGTCATCGTAGCACTTTCGCTATAAATACGTTTTGGCGAAGTTTTCGGATCTGAAATTGTTACATGCCGAAGCTAAGATCTCCAGGTATCTTTTGTCCAAAGGACAACCTCTAATTCGTTGTACTTTGTGATTTATGATCTGTACAATATAGGGTTTCTGCCTCTTCCAGATCTGAGTCAAAATCAGGTGACCTTGGGAAAAAGGTCATATCTTGGGCTAGGAAGATCCAAATTAAATTTCGTAAAAAGTGACAGGTAGTACACAGTCTGCACTATCGCAGAAAACGTTTTCAGAGGCCGAAGTCGAACCAGTGACACGTGGCACGCCGTACAAGTTCGCTCTCCTGTATTATCCCATAAACAGGTCACGTTGCGACATTTGGCATAACTCTCTCTCAGAGAGTCTAATTGAGGTCAGAACTGTCAGGATGGAAAGGTAACAGGCCGAGATATCTCAAAAAACTTTTTCAGAGGCTGAAGTTAAAACAGTGACACGTGGCACGCCGTACAAGTTCGCTCTCCTGTTTTATCCCAAAACAGGTCACGTTACGACATTTGGCATATATCTCTCTCAGAGAATCCAATTGAGGTCAGACCTGTCAGGATGGAAATATAACAGGTCAGGCTATCTCAAGAAACGTTTTCAGACCCTGTGGATCAAAAATTTCGGAGTTACACCAGAAACAATCAGGTACATATTTCTGTCAAAACAGAATTATTTTTTGGTACCTTCATTCATGGCTTCCGGAATTTAGGGCTTTGGAGAAAGTTGGAATTTTTGTAATCGGAGACCACGGCTGGATGCTACTCATCAAAATAGAAATTTAGAGACCAAGATCAGAATTTTTGGTTGGGCAGAAGGTCGGGCTTGATTAGACCCTAGTTCGGGACTTTGATCAGAAAAGTGGAAAATTAGGGCTTCTGTAAAAATGGGAATTTTTGAAATCTGTGACCACGGCTGGAAGCTCCTCAGAAAAATAGAAGCTTAGAGCTTTGGATCAAACATTTTGATGGGGCAAAAGAGTGGGCTTCATCAAACCCCAGTTCAGGGTCACGTCCAGTGAATTTAGAAGTTTCAAAGGCAAAATTGAGGAGTGAAACTTTGCAGTTTTCAAATTATGAATATACCAACTTGATCAACTCATCAAGGCACATATTTCTATCCTATCAGAAGTTTGAAATTCAAAGTTTGAATTTTTGGGGTTTCTCTGACAAACCCATATCCAGCTCAAGGTCCAGTTCTTGCAAATCAAGTGGATTGGGTTAATCACTTGCATAAGTGAAGAAGTTCCTGTTTCAGAGGGAGATGGGGCTAAGGCCTTACATAAGAAGATTACAAGTGATCTCGACAGGTATGACTCATCGAGGTATGTTTTGAGATTTGTTCATAATTAAGTTTATGGTATGCTTGTCTTCATATTATCACGGTTAGTACAATCTTGATTTTAGACTTGTCATATCACCTTAATAAAATTATGAATGCATGATAGAAGTCATTCATTTATTAGGAGTATGAAACTTATGTTTGTACTAACACATTGAGATGTTGTATGAGTTTTATGTTGTCTACTAACATGAAAGGTACACCAAGAAGACAAATCATGTTCTAGTTCAAGAACATATGATCATGAGGACAAAGATTCATCCATTGCCATGGATCTCATAGAAGATCCATTCTCGAGGTATGTATAACTTAGTTTTATAATGGTTAACTTATGAGACATGCAGGTTACTAGCACAAGTCACTAAAGAGAACCAGAAGACATTATGCGGGTATGTTAGACATAAATAGCTAGCATGCTAATCCAGGTATGTTTTTCCTATATCAAGCTAAAATCCTACCTTGTTGTTGATAATAATTATTCATGAAGTCATAGGTTTGAATAATCATGGTTGGATGTATATTATTATAATTGATAATATGACTAACCAGAAGAATCATGAAAGTATAGGCTTGAATAATCACAGGTTTTATGCATTTTATATCTTATCTTGATTGATGATTCAACTAACCTGAAGAGTCATAGGCTTGAGTAATTACAGGTTTAGACATGTTATGTTTCTTATGATTTGACTAACCATAAGAATCCTTGAATGCTCATGCTTATTATTTCTGTTTGAAATGATCATGACTATACATGCTTGAGATTATTGTGTTTTAATAGTATACTAATGAATGTATGATTTTATATGAGATCACAAGGATAACACATTCATGATACTAATAAGCATGCATAGGGACCAAGGATGAATATGAGTTCAAGAACAGGTAATTCAGGAAGCAAAGATCAAGAGGGAGCACACTCCAGTTGCTCCTGCCAGAAAGCAAAGGAGCACACTCTAGTTGTTCCTGCAAGAAAGCAAAGGAGCACACTTCAGTAGTTTCTGCAAGGATGCAGATATTCAGAGGGAGTTGATCATCTCTCTACATTTCACAACAGAAAGGTGTAGAAGAAGCTACCTCAGATTAGGACTCCAGCAGCTCCTGCAAGGAAGCAAAGACTCAGAGGGAGTCCACCCAACGAACAAACAAAGATAAGTATTTGAATTGTCATTTCTTAAATAATACTGTTCAATAATGTATATACTGATGTTCCTAGAATTAGGTTGTGTATTATGCATATTAGAATAATTGCATTGATGAACAGTATACTACTAATATGCATGGGTAAGTAGCCTATGGAACTGTACAACATTCCATTGCTACTTATCTAGAATGAAACCTCTTTGCTGACATGTTGGGAGTTGTGCACACTCTTAACAATGTTCTGGTAGAGATTGGAAGGCATCTAGAAAGTTACGGGATATGGATAAATGTTGTATTGAAGCATTGGCTAAGATAATTGCATGACTGTATGGAATATTTCTTTATGTGTAAGAATTTGTTCTGAAAACTATAAGATGTTTTCTAATCATGCAATTTAACTTGTTGTGTAGGAAAGATCATATGCCATCTCCTACAAAAGGACTACAACATTTGTTCCAGCAAGAAAGATATCTATTGAAGATATTGAAGTTCCCAGGATCTGGGATGAAGAAATGGAATGCCATGATCCGTAGATCATGAAGAAGATGTTTGGGATGCAGTCCCAAGACCTGACAGGGAGTCATATGTATGCAGATTGAAGAAAGCCTTGTATGGCTTGAAGCAAGCTCCCAGAACTTGGTATGGTGAAGATAGATTGATTGCCGACACGCAGCGGAAGCTTACTACCGAGTTCGAGATGAAGAACTTGGGGATGATGCACTATTTGTTTTTGGCATGGAGGTGTGGCAAAGTGCAGATAGAATCTTCCTTGGACAAGGGAAGTATGCAGTAGAGATCCCAAAGAGGTTCGGGATGATGGATTGCAAGGCCATGGCCACACCTATGGCATCGAATCTGAAGCTTCTATGTGATGCTTCATCTGAGTCAGTTGATGTCTCTATGTATCGTCAGATGATTGGGTCCTTGATGTACCTGACGAACACGAGACCAGACATTTGCTTTGCTGTGAACACATTGAGCCAAATCCTGACGGATCCGAGAAGTGTTCACCTGGTTACTGTAAAGCATGTTCTGAGGTACCTGAAGGGTACAGTGGATTATGGGCTCAGGTATGAGGCGAATCAAAAGTTTAACCTGGAAGGTTATGTTGATTCAGATTGGGCTGGCAGTGCTGCAGACAGGAAGAGCACATCTGGGTGCTGCTTCAGTATGGGATCAGGTGTGATCTCTTGGTTTAGCAGGAAGCAGTCCTGCGTAGCACTGAGTACAGCTGAGGCAGAGTATGTTGCAGCCTGTTCAGCTAGTTGTGAGGCAGTATGGCTACGGAAGCTACTGTCTGAGTTATTTGATCTCCCGTTGGAGGCTACTGGTATCTTCTGTGATAACCAGAGTTGTGTGAAGCTGTCCGAGAACCCAGTGTTTCATGACAGGTCGAAACACATAGAGATCAAATATCACTATATCAGGGATATGGTGCAGAGAG
Source organism: Larix kaempferi (assembly GCA_027924585.1). Classification (NCBI taxonomy): domain Eukaryota; kingdom Viridiplantae; phylum Streptophyta; class Pinopsida; order Pinales; family Pinaceae; genus Larix; species Larix kaempferi. The sequence continues at coordinate 4,326,994 of BSBM01000223.1, read as the reverse complement.
GAGCTGTGAAGCTCCTGTATGTTGCGACGGACGAGCAGATTGCAGATGTGCTGATGAAGCCACTAGCCAGGGTGAAGTTCGAGTACTTCAGAGAGAGGCTTGGCATGCTTCAGATCAAGGATACTTCGAGGAAGAAGTGATGGACACATTTGCTGAAGCCATTCCAAGCATGTTGGAAGGAGGATCCTTCACATGGCTGTGGATGTAAGCGCTGGATGATGAGCATCAGGATGATGTTCTGGTTTCTGCTTGGATATGATCAGTTGGATCATTTTATGTATGTATGTATGCATCATGTTGGATGCTTGGACCATGTATCTGTATATGTATCAGGTGGATACATTGTATCATCAGGTGGATCATGTATGGTGATATGTATCATGTATTTGTATTTGTATCAGGTGGATACATTGATGATCAGGAGGATCATGTATGATGATATGTATCAGGTAGATACTTGGTATGCATCAGGTAGATGCATTGATGATCAGGAGGATCATGTATGATGATATGTATCATGTATTTGTATCAGGTGGATACATTGATGATCAGGAGGATCATGTATGATACTTGGTATGCATCAGGTAGATGCATTGATGATCAGGAGGATCATGTATGATGATATGTATCATGTATTTGTATCAGGTGGATACATTGATGATCAGGAGGATCATGTATGATACTTGGTATGCATCAGGTAGATGCATTGATGATCAGGTGGATCATGCAGCAGGATGTTGCAGTGATGATCAGGATGATCATAGATGACGAGCTTCAGGATGTTGCTCCAGATGACATGCAGCAGGACGTTGCAGTGATGATGATCAGGATGATCATGGATACATCAGGATGATGTATGGTGAGTATCAGGTTGATACTCTATGGCCGTGGATCAGGTTGTGCAGATGAGCATGTAATTCGTTGCCCTGGGAGATTTGCAGATGGTCTTTCGAGGTTTTGCCTATGGCATGTAATTCGGTGCCCTGGGACATCTGGCAAATGCTCTTTCGAGGTTTTGCTCTGGGAGGACATGTAATTCGTTGCCCTGGGAGATCTGCAGATAGTCTTTCGAGGTTTTGCCTATGGCATATAATAGCGCCCTGGGATATCTGGCAGATGCTCTTGCGAGGTTTTGTCCTATGGCATGTAATTCGTTTCCCTGGGAGATCCGATAGGTTGGGCTGTGTGCCCGTAATCAGTCCTGGGATGCTCTTGTGAGGTTTTGCCATGACCACATGTAATTCGTTGCCCTGGGAGATTTCAGGTCGGAGTTGTGTACCCGTAACATCCTGAGATGCTCTTGCGAGGTTTTGTGGTGGACCACATGTAATTTGTGCCCTGGGAGATTTCAGGTCGGAGTTGTGTACCCGTAACATCCTGAGATGCTCTTGCGAGGTTTTGTGGTGGGGTCACATGTAATAGCGCCCTGGGAGATCCTACAGGTCGGAGTTGTGTACCCGTAACATCCTGGGATGCTCTTTCGAGGTTTTGTGACGCACGTAATAAGTCCTGAGGATTCCACAGTATGGCCAGTGATGACGAAGACCTGCAGGTGGTGGGCCTACATCCAGTATGAAAAAGGACTGGCTCTGTAGAACTTCCTATGACGAGTAGATTCAGAGATTGATTGAGATAGCAGCAGCAGTGACGATGATGATGACTCGATGACGATTATCCAGTGACGATGATCCAGAGAAGATGACTTGTGCTAGAAGAACTGTGCTGAGAAATACCTTCCTAGTTAAGAGGGAGTGTTGATGTATATGTAACTTCGGAATGTATTTCACATATATGTATATTGTATTCCTATAGAGATGGTATTATTCCTCTATAAGGAAGTGTCGTCATTTATATTGTAAGTGTCGTAACTTATACTTGATGGGTTATTAGACCACCTTGTTTGGGGTCGGCCTTGTATAAGTCATGTGGGTCAAAGGGTTATTAGACCACCCTATTGGGGGTCGGCCATGTGGGTCAAAGGGTTATTAGACCACCCTATTGGGGGGTCGGCCCACTCAGCATTATGTTATGTGGTTAAGTTCGAGCCGACATGAGTTAGGTAAAAAGGCAAGTCAAGTCAAGTATAAATAGAGTGCGGGAGGCACTCTATTTACTCACTCACTTCACACACATGCTCTCAAGGAGGAGAGGCGCACTTATGGAGGAGGAGGATTGCTGCTAGGTTATGGCTATCTCTATTGGTTGGTTGTATCATTTCTCTATCTATCTCTGAGGAAGTTATTGGGGTTTTTCACCTTTACGGTTTTCCCCAAGTAAATCTTTGTGTCTCTTGTGTGTGCTTGCATTATTGTCTCCATGATTGATATGCTGTAGATATGCTGTACATGTTGTTCTCTCAGTTAAGATCCTAGATCATATTGAAGTAAATTCAGAAAATTCAACAAAGGGTTTGGTTATTTTCCCTCCCTATTCCTTGTAAAGATCATGCCCCCATCCCTTTGTTGCATTGCATAGCTGGTTGTGGGTTTTTCATTAAAATTGCATATATACATGATGTCCGAATTTTCATTGTGCACGGCTAGCACAAGAACCATATGCATCTATTCTAATTTCCGATACATAGAACGATAAATCAATGGTGGGGCCTTGGCCTTGAGCTCCTCACCATGACTAAATAATACTATTTACATCATTTACAATATTAATGCAATAGGGTCAAGGTGGGGACGTTACATTCTTTGTTATCAATTAGTTAAGTCTCTTAACTGATTCTTTCCTATTAACATCACTATAGTGATCAATTCAAGTTATCCTTTGATTTACTAAAGTCTTCACTGAATTTTAACAATTCAAATTTTATCTTAATTAATCCTTTTATGTGCAATTCGAATTCTCTCATATCTTATCACATATTATCTTTATCTCTTGTATTATATGCATGGTACACATGTGCCATCTTAATTATCATATCAAATATACTAAGGATATTTTCCCAATGATGTGATCATATTGTCCTACTATTGTTCCAAGTGCTTATATGCTAAAGTAATTCACTCTAGAGGTGGCCAGTCTCTAGAGGATACTTAACAACTTAACCATGGTTAGTAGTACATCACACACCATACATACTTCGACATGAAAAGCATAACCTCAACACATGAGGCACCACCTCAACTGTCACATACCCTCCCATCTATCCAAGGCAAGGAAGGGAACATGATGCCAATATCTGGGGATTTTGTATAATCTCATCCCAATTCATTAGATTCATTTGAATTAAAAACCAATGTGTGCAGATGCAAACAAATCAAACATGCACAATGGAAATAAACAACATCATCCACACACATTTCATATGCATTCAGCATATTAAAACAAACATCAAATTAAACATTGCAGAAGTAAATACATAGACAGAAAAACACTTATCTTCGTTGTGTAATTGTCCCAAGCAACTAGCTATGTCGCTGCAACGTTCCACCCAACCATAGGCCAGTTGTGTTCATCAATTCTCTCAACCCAATTTCCACCCCCAAGCTGGAATCATTATTACAAGGAAAAGGGGACATTCAGTTCATACACAGCCAATTAATTGTTTCATCTGAGCCAAGCCAGTCCATAGGTGGGTTTATCAGGCTACATTTGAACCCTGGATGCTTTCTCAAGCTCAAGCCAAAGCAATGGATTTATCAACAGGATGGCCATGGGTTTTCCCCAAATCGTTTCCAACCAAAAATGAGTTGTGGGATGGGGAAAAACATTCACAGGGAGGAACAAAAATTCTCTCCCAACTCACTAGTCATTCAATAGCCAAAATTGTCTCTATGGAACCCCAATTCCATTCCCTTTCTTCTCCACTAGTATACAACACAAAACCTCCCTTCTCCCAGCTGCGAATGAAGGAAAACATAGACAAACATGGCTAGAAAATGCCCAGGTAGCTCCCAACTCGTGAGGGAGAGCAACTGGTTGATGGATAATGACTTGGGGAGCAATTCATGGCTCTTTTCTTACCAAGGAAGCCAAACACGATTTTCCATGTAGGGTGGATTTCCCATACTCGAATTTGGACAGCCATACCTCTCTATTCCCAAGGCATTAACTACCTCAACCAACTCTTGGGAGAATGAATGATTGGGTACAAAATTCAATATGGGTAGTTGATGGTTTGATGGGTTATCTCATTGACATTTGGCTTGACCTGATAGGCTCCAAGGGTTTGAATATTTCCCCCCCAATTCCTTGTAAAATCATGCCCCCATCTCTTGTTGCATTGCATAGCTAGTTGTGGGTATTTTATTAAAATGCATATTTACATGATGTTTGAAATTTCAATGTGCCGGGCTAGCACGCAAACCATATGCATGAATAAATCGATGGCGGGGCCTTGGCCTTGAGCTCCTCACCATGATTTTTATAGCAATATTACATCATTTACATTTTAATGCAATAGGGTCAAGATGGGGACGTGACATCAACACATCAGGATCTGTCTTGACACAAAAGACCTTATCCTTGACTAGCAAGACTGTACAACATCATGACTTTGACAAACAAAGCACTTGCCTCAACCCATGAAGCTTAACCATTCTTGAGTCCAACTAAAGATTCTTCTCCAAGTTTCTTGAGTCCAACTAAGGATCCTATAAGGCACTACCTCGACACACGAGGCTCAATATTGACACACAATATTGACCTGGATAATGACTCATGATGTTGTAACTTTAACACTCCCTCTCGGCAAGGGAGGCATTCTCTATCATGCCAAGTGTTGGCACATGATAGATCCACAGGAAGTACAGAAGCCGACAGGTGCAAAAGGGTCATGTCGCGGAAGAAGGACCTTTCACCACATTTTGTGGAAATATAAGAGTTGTTAGATTAGTTGAGTCGATCATGTGGACCAAATTGTAATAGGAGAAAAACATATAAATAGAACAAGATTGTAAGCCTAAGGGAATTTGAGGTGGGAGAACTAGTGCGACCTTTTGGATTCTGTATGAATGAAGATGTTCGGTTATGAATTCTGATGTTATGCGATGATGAGTTATTTAAATACTTTTTGTTGATTTGTTTTGATATATGTTGTTTGTTAATGCGAATATGCTGTTGAATATGCTTTGAGATAAATGTGTGAATGTTTGGTTAAATAGATTGTTGTGAATATTGTAATCTTTGGTTAACGTGCACATATCTTCTTCACAACTACGAAAGCTTGGTTCCTCCAGCACCCTTATCTGCCTCAGGTGAGACATCATCTGCTTCACAGGTGTTGCTGGGAAGGGTAACTCCTTTCTGGGCTGGTGAATAATGGGTTGTTGGTGTTGTTGATGATAGAGTGAACCCATGTTGAAAGACCCTGTGTCAACACCAAGCTTGTCTCGGAAGTACCTATACTTCATCACAGACAGAGGCTTAGTCAACATATCTTCAATTTTCTCACCAATATAAATGTATTGAAGTTTTATAGCATCTATCTGGACCATGTCTTTGATGTAGTGATACTTCAACTCAATGTGTTTAGACCTGTCATGAAACATAGGGTTTTTTGAGAGCTTAATGCAGCTCTGATTGTCAGAGTGAATGATTGTAGTCTCAATCTTCTCACCGAATAACCCAGCAAGTAGATACCTAATCCACATATCTTCTCGACAAGCAATACTAGCTGCAATACACTCTTCTTTTGTAGTACTTTCGGCTACGAATTTATGCTTCCTGCTGGACCAAGAGATCATAGTTGATCCCAAGCTAAAACAAAATATGGATGTACTCTTTCGGTCCACAATACTACCACCCCAGATAGATTCGACATATTCAAGTAACATCACTCCACCATTGGAAGCATATTTGAGTCCATAATAAATAGTACCTCGAAGGTATCTAAGAACATGCTTAGTAGCAACCGAATGTATATGCCTTGGATCAGACATACACTAACTCAATATACTCACTACATAACTTATGTCTGGTCTACTATGTATCAAATACATCAAGGAACCAATGAGTTGTCTATACATGGTAGGATCCACTAGATCCAATTCAGAATATGACTCATGTAACTTATTTAGATTAGACACCATTGGAGTAGACATGAACTTACAATCCATCATACCAAATCTCTGTAATACATCAACTGTGTACTTTCCTTGAGAAAGAAAGATCTCATCTTTCCTTTTCCAAACTTCTAAACCAAGAAAATAGTGCATAATACCTAAGTCTTTCATTTCAAACTCAAAAGTGATCTCCATCTTACACTGATCTATCTGTTTCTCCTCTCCAGTAAGGAACAATTCATCAACATAGGGAACCAAGATCAATGGTTGGTTCTTCACAACCTTGAATTACAGGTTGGGTTCAACTTCGCTTTTTGGATAAGCCCAAGCTTAGAATCTATCTATCAATCCTTGAATACCAAGCCCTCAGGGCTTGCTTAATCCCATAAAATGATTTATTAATTTTTCATACATAAGAATCCTTCCCATGAATTACAAAATACTTAGGTTGTTGTATTTAAACCTCTTCCTCAACCTCACCATAGATGAAGGCAATATTCACATCCATTTGGTAAAGTTTCCAACCCAAAACTGAAGCAAGGGAAATTATGGTTTGGATAGTAGTGTACCTGGCCACATGAGCGAATGTCTGATCATAGTCTATCCCTTATTTATGTGAGAAACCAAGGGCCACAAATATTTATTTATACTTTTCAATACTTCCATTAGTTGCATGATTGATTTTATAAAGCCACTTGGAAGTAACTATTGACTTCCCGTCAGGTTTAGGAACCACTTCCCACACATCATTATTCATGATAGATTTGTATTCTTATACCATGGAATATTTCCATACTTATTTCTCTGAGGCTTCCTCATAGGTAGAGGGTTATGAATCACTGATGTGACTCATCTGTTCTACATATCCTGAAAATATTCCAGGCCACTTTTTCTCTCTAAATGATCCTGGAGGTGCTCCATGCTTTTCTTCCTCTTGCAGAATGTCTCGACACCATGCATATCTCCTCTTAGCAGGAGGTTCATCAAGATATATTTATATCTAATATTATGGATATTCAGGATCAAGCGGATCTACGGACTCATCTAGATTCTCCATCTCACAATCTAAAAGGGGAGAATCATAAATGGGATCCTCCATCATAGGAGTATCATGCTCCTCCATTTCTAAATCACATTGAAGCTATTTGGAGTGCTTGAAGGAAGCATCTTCATGAAATGTTACATCTCTGTTGACTTCAATGTTTTTTTGTCCTGGAACATAGATGTAGGATTTGGAGGATTCACTATATCCAACAAATGTTCCTTTCTTTCTGGATGGATCCATCTTTGTCCTCTTCTCTTTTGGTAGGTGAATGCAAACAAGACAACCAAAAATATTCAAGTGTCTAATATCTGATTTTTCACTAGTGAAAACCTCTCAGGAGTCTTTTCTCCTAAGATAGCATGAGGGCTTATGTTATGAATATAAACAATAGTGTTGGAGGTTGCTTCCCATAAGGATGTGGGAATATCCTGATCACACATCATGTCTTTTGCATCCTCACATATTGTTATGTTCTTTCTTTCAACAACCCCATTTTGTTGGGGGTTGTAGCATACATTCAACTATCTTTCAATTCCTACATATCGACAGAAGTCATTGAAGTCATGGGACTCAAACTCTTCTCCATTATCATATCTCAAAGCATGAATGTGCTTCCCAGCATGATTCTCAACCAATGCTTTAAACTCTTGAAACTTGTTGAAATTTTCACTCTTTGCTTTCAGAAAATAAACCCATGACTTGCGAGAGGTCATATATGAAAAGCACATAATACAAATAACCACTCAAGGAGGGTTCAAACATAGAAACACATAGATCGAAATGAATCAAGTCAAGGATCCCCTTGGATATTTTGGTACTACTTGGAAAACTCTTCTTAATGTTCTTTCCAAGAGAACAAAATCTACAAACACTATCAAAATTAGATTTAAACATGGGCATACCTTTCACCATCTTTTGCAATCTAGGTACTGCTTTGAAATGGAGATGACCAAGCCTTCTATGCCATATCTAACAAGGAATAACTATGTCATGGATCATGTCTTGAATGATTTTTCCAATAACTTTGTAGAGACCTCCCTCTCTAACTCCAATCACCGGTGCATAGTTCAAGTCTTCATGCTTAGGCCACAAGAACACTTTATTTTCCATAAAGATAACTCTGAATCCTTTATCTTCTAGAACCGAAACAAATAGTAGGTTCTTCTTCAATATGGGGACAAACTGAATTTCATCCACATGCAGTACATCTCTTGAATCCAACTTAAAATAAGTGGATCCAATTCCTTGGATCGAATAGGTGATATTATCTCCAGCTCCACCTTACAAAAAACCTTCTTTTCCTTCAAATCTGGGATAGCGCTCCTATATCTAGTCATGTGCTTGGATGTGGCACTGTCTACCAGCCATGTCTCAACACTAGTGGTAATGGATCCAGAAAGTGCTAAGACAAGATAGTACACCTTCTTTGTCTCATGATCATTGAATGAATTCTTTCTTGTAGGTTCATCTTTTGTAGTAGTAGAAGCATGAAACCTACCCTTGAAATTTCCTCTTTTATTTGCATGGAATTCTCTTGCATAATGGCCCTTCTAATGAAATTGAAACATTTAATTTTAGACTTATCAAAGTTCTTGAAATCATTCTCCTTTTGATGAGAAAATTTCTTGTGATATTTCTTACCTCTTTTCATCTGTGCCGCAAGAGCGAGGTTCTCTTCTTTGGAGGTAGTATATTTTCTTTGGATTCACCCTTTTTATTGTAGGAAATCAAGCCACTATATCTCAAAGTTAGGTTTCACTTCTCAACCATTTACTACATCCAAGAATGTCTCCCATGAAGATGGAATACCATCAAAATCGTTTTGAATGAGATTATCATCATCGACCATCACACCAATGCTCATGACTTGATCTTTTACTTGAGAGATATTTGTGAAGAAGGAAGCCACAGTTTCATCATTTTCCATATTTATATTTCGAAGATTATTCCTTAATTCTCTCTTTTGACTGGGTGTCCTCTTCTCATAAATATTTGTCAAAGTGTCGAAGCATTCCTTTGTGGTCTTCAACGGAGTAATCAAGGGCATCAAGTTGTCTTTCACGGAATCATAAATAATAATCTTTTCCTTGGCTTGATTCTTCTTGAAGTTGGTGCACCCTACATTAGTATTAGGTTCTTTAATAACATTGGATACATAGCCATCCAAATCATGCTCTTCCAGGATATTCAGAATCCTGGGCTTCCAAGTATTGAAGTTTGAAGTTCCTTCAAGACGGTATTATGGTCTTACTGATATTGAAGCCATAATTATTCAAGTACTGTGCACACTCAAGATCTACATAGGCTCAAGTTTGATTGCTGAACTTATCTCTTTCACGCCCTGAGATCTAATACCATGTTAATTTTTTATCTTTAATTTATAAATGCAATAGTACTTGAAATAAAATAACAAGCATACACATAAGCAATCACATTCGACACATGAATTTACTCTGGGGAAACCCTCTATAACGTGAGGGAGAAACCCCCAAAAAACCTTCCTTAGTATATTGATAGATAGCAAAGAATGTATTTTACTTAATGCACCCTCGATGCAATTACAGAGAAAGAGAAAGATAAAGAAGAGAGACTTAGAATAATATACTACACAAAGAGAATTAGATTTTCTTCAAGGGAGAAGAGAATTTGCTCCACATTGAATTCATCTATCCTGTATAAAATATTTATATATTCTTCACATGCACCGGCTTCTATTTTTATATTTTTGACTTTAGGATGAACTTTCCCTCCATCTGGATGCATCAATATTGCATGAAAAAGTGTGCCCCACTTCTCGTGAAGTGCATTAACTCACTGAATTGAGTCTCAGGATGAACTCGTCCCTTAACTGAAAGCTTTCCCACTTAGTTAGGTGGCTAAATTAAGTGTTGTATTTTAGTTTAACATAAGTGTCATCTTTTAGTTTAACATAAGTGTCGTCATGCAGTAACACTTAGTTAACTAGATATTCTTTATTATTACTTTGTTAACTCTCTTAACCTATTCTTTCTTGTTAACGTCACTGTAGTGATCAATTTGAGTTCTCCTTTGATTTACCAAAGTATTCACTAAATTTTAACTATTCGAATTCTCTCTTAATTAATTCTTTTACGTGTAATTTGAATTCTCTCATATCTTATCACATCTTATCTTTATCTCTTTTCTTATTTTCATGGTTCACATGTGCCAACTTAATTATCATATCAAATATACTAAGGATATTTTCCCAATGATGTGATCATATTGTCCTACTATCATTCCAAGTGGTTATATGCTAAAATAATTTACTCTAGAGGTGGCCAATCTCTAGAGGAGACTTAATAGCTCAACCATGGTTAGTATTACATCACACATCATACATGCTTTGACATGCAAATCATCACCTTAACACATGAGGCGCCACCTCAACACATGAGGATATGTCTTGACACACAATACCTTAGCCTTGACTAGCAAGACTATACAACATCATCACTTTGACAAACAAATCACTTGCATCAACACATGAAATTTAACCATTCTTGAGTCCAACTCAAGATTCTTATTCTTCTCCAAGTTTCCTTATTCCAAATCAAGCTCCTATAAGCCTCACTACCTCGACACAAGAGGCTCAATATTGACACATAAGATTGACCTGAATAATGACTCATGATGTTGTAACTTTAAAATGAAGCTCAACTCTCAATGCAAAGCTATAAATAGAACAAACACAAGAATAATACATAATAGAAATGGAGTCATCTCTATAGAGACTTCTTCCCTCTCAATCTAAAAGTAAACAGTATATAGCAGGGTGGATTCGACTCTCTCCCTCGAGGCCGCTCCTCCTCTTCCAACAAAAAAAAAGTACAGGAGGGTGGAGTCGGCTCTCTCTCTTTTGAGGCCACTCCTCATCTTCCAACAAAAAACAATGTAAAGGATGAGGATTTTTTTCCCTTCAATAAAACGCATTTTCTTCTAACGAAATAATACATAAACGATAGAAAAATGAATAGTGGGGTCAACTCTCTCCACAGAGCCTGCCCCTTTTTTTTACTAAAAAATAATATAAGAATGAAAGGGGTTCTCTTTGTCTTACAGGTTTACCATAATCCATGCATAACCCACAACACAAAAGAATATCCTATGTTGGCATTGAATGTTCAAAAAATCCAGAGATGATAACAGTACCTATTCCACCTCATGTGATTGATCTACAGCCTCAAAGCAAAAGATATTTTCCAAACACACAAGAAGGAAATTAATTTTAAGTCTATCTAAGAATGATTAAGTTATCCAATAGTACTATTGTAAACCAACAAATCTGAAGTTATAAGATTAAGTTTTCCATAAACACATATATCAAGGAGTATAGGAGCACATTCACTAGACTAAAATATGGGTCTACAAATTATTGGTATGCGTTATAAAAGACACAAAGAAATAAAAGATGTGTATTTTGCAATTCTTTGTACACAAAGAGAGGCTATAATTAGATAAACATCTTCTGAGAAAGGAAGCGAATGTATCCTAAACCTACCCATAGAGAGCTAAGACAGTGTTGTCAACTATATTCAGGGATTATCAAGCTGAGCTGATGCCTCTATGGGTCATCATAATCGAGCTAAAATGAACCATATTCAAAGAAAATAGATGCATCTTAAGATGGTATTAGAAAGCATCTTTAGCAAAACAATAATATGTGATTGCATAGAGAAAGTCATATACGACTTGCACAAAAAAAAATCCTCTTCCTTTTGCATAGTAACAACAATATATAGGAGTAAGCTATCTAGGCGACGTTTTTGCCTCCCGTGATCGGAGGTCCATCACTGGCACTGATCACCGTCTCCAGCTCCGACCACCATAAACATTGCGCTAGCAGCTACGACCCTGACACCACTGATCCTCGAGCCAGCAAGAAGTTTCCATCTTTTTCCTCCGACCACCTCTCTTCACCATTCGCACCAGTTGTCCTGTGTTGTGTTGTGCTTTGCTCCTCCCTCTGAGCAGCCTGGGATGGATGCGTAGTCTTTGGTGTCGACGAATGGCCCTCCCCCCTCAACAAAGACGAGTCTAGTGTGGATGTGAATGAGGCCGCTGATGACGTAGATATTCTGCTTTCTCTAGGCGAGGATCGGCGATGGCAGGGTGGTAGCTGATAGCGCAATGTTAACAGGGAAATCAGTATTAATTTGTAAAGTGAAATTCTATCTCTTAATGTATTGTTTCAATAGAAACTCAAACCATAATTTGGAAAATAAGCTTTGAAAAGATATGATGCCCTTTATTCCATGCTGTGAATAGAAGAAAACCATTGAGTGCTGCCGTGAGCAGGGTTTCTTTTTCATCGAGGCAACAATGACTTGCTGTCGTCTCCTCAACGTAATAGTTTTTTCTACCATTGAATAGATTGAAACACAGTGCCATGGATACACGAGGGCTTCACCAGAAGAAAATATAATACCACGTTCATTCATATTACAGTATTAAATATTCATGAAAACCTAAAAATTATATTGATTATATATTAAGGGGAAAAGGTTTTTTTTTATTTAATGTAACAATACAAAAATACTTTGGGGTCCTTTTTATATGGGCGGCTGACAAATATTCGCCAAATGAAGATGGTGGGATCATGACCGGATGAGAAATCGGGTTGAGGCAAGGCTCGGGCTTACTAGTACGCGGGGAAATCATGTCTTGAGGCATGCTTGAGGCTAGGGGGTTTCGTGGTGAATTGGGTTTCTAGTCGATCATAGTCAAGAGACAGTGGTCATTGACAGCCAATTGTTACCAATAACACTCAGCCAGTTGTTACCAATAGCCTTGGGAGGCTCTAAGCCTCCAGGGCCTGTTATAGGCCCTCGATAGGCGTTGGGGGCTTGAATACCCAACCACTCATGCCTATTACAGGCCTTCATAGGTTTAGTCAGCCTTCTAGAGCTTTTTACAGGCCCTGGGCACTTGGATACCTAGCCCACAACATGCTTAGTCAACAATTGGGGAACGACAACATGCAATCTAAATGTTGTACTATGTGCATTGGCCAAAAATATTCAGCACATTGAGATTTTAATAACAGCTTTGAAAGAAATGCCATCAGCACGATACAAACTGCAATTGCTGCTATTATAATTGCTACAGTATTCATTACAGACTCTGTGGATCGACCTCGGACTGCGAAGTTCGTCACCACATTAATCACTCTGGACTTATGCCTAAGCACAATGTCTTGGGTCCATTTAGATTTCACTATTTCCCGAAGGCATATAGCTACTCTCAGGCTCCTGGGAGTCCCAAGATATGCTTACTAGCATACCCTCACTGACAGACACTTTACAGAGGGAGTCTTCACCTTTCTGATGCAACGTTATACCCTAAGGGGCAACTTGCAGAGCATACGGGCTTCGGCTCTTACAGACTCAGACACTTTTACAGAATGAGTCTTCCCCTTTCTGGTGCAATGTTATACCCAACTGGGCAACTTGCAGAGCATACGGGCTCGGCTCTCACACACCTAAGACACTGTCGAGCGGACTACTTGCTCAGACGACACTCTAACTTGCAGAGCGGACTACTTGCTCATGCAGACCCGAAAACTCGAATGAATCAAATGAGCTCGAAGGCTTCATATTTATAACACCTTAGCCAATATACCGGTGACCACTGACTTACACTAACAAGTAAAAGGCTTTGATTCCCGAGGCATGGTGGGACCGCACCATGTTATCTCGTCCCTTGAAGGCAGCACCATATGGGGACCCGGTAATCAGACTGACATCCACTAACTGGAAAAGATTCTAATGGCCGACAAACATGGACCATCATTATTACATCAGTCATTATTACAATAATATCGGGGAATAAAGCATCCTGAATAAAAGCACTAAGGCCAAGCATGGCCGACAGCATAAAACAAGGAGAGGCCCACCAACGGCTTCCTCAAAAGATATTTACAGAGAAAAGATTCTTCAGACGAACCGGCAGCTTCATTCCCGGAGAAACTCAATGGGGCTTTTCACGGCGTATCATAACCAGAACCGCACACGCAAACAGTTGTTCCTTTAGGGCCTGGAACACCGCCACACACACAGTCAAGTACACCTTGATCATAGAGATGCTCTTCGAGTTCTCTTCGTGCCAGCTCATCTTCTATGTAGTTAGGTTGAGATTCAGTGAATCTCCAATATTCATTTTCCGGGAACTCGTCATCCATATCAGGGTACAGAAGATCACCGAAGCACTGTTCAACATCAGACCCATGAAGATATTCATTGGGACCATAAGCAAATTCAGAGGCGAACTGAGATTCAACCCTATAATTTAATGGTAGGGTTCGACGATGAACTTTGGTGTCCAACTTGTTTCCTTGATCATCTCTCTTGATGAACTTTTGGGTGACAGTCACAATGTGTTGCAGAGGAGTATACTTGCCACCATGGTGTCTTAACTTAAATTTGAACCACTGATTATTCTGATCAACGGCTTGCATATATGCTTCCAAGTGCAGAATGAAATTGGCCCTTCTTTGGACCCAATCTAACCTTGGACAGAACTTATCCAGAAAAAATTATGTCCATCCTGACCATTTTCTGTGCTTCATGTTTCCTGGATTAGCACAGATTATTATAGAAGTTTGTTCACGACAGAATTGCAGAATCAGATTATAGGTAGTCCATGTGAGATCTCCCTCACCAAGGTCTACATACCAAATTGGTCCTTCAGCTTCTTCATTGCAATCAACCCAAACTTCTTTACACTGCCTCAGCTTTTCTTCAGCATTTCTGAGACCATTGAAAGCACCCTTTTCCCATCGTTCAAGAATTTGCAACTTACAGGGACTTTCTTGAATCTGTTTTATTAGCGTGAGGCTCAAATATTTTTCGGCTTCTTGCCAATCAGCATAGTCCAGCAATTGCTGGCATTCTTTTTCAGAAATGTCTTTATCCCATGGAGCTAGGAATAAAGAACCTGCTGGCGCTCTGAGCGCTTCTTCTTCTTCTTGCATAGGAGCTTTTCCTTTATGGGCGACTATCCTGTCCTTCATGAAGGACTGACTCGGGCCAGATCCAGATCCATAACCAGATCCAGAAGAAAACATATTTAACTGTGGAACTTCTTTCTTCACAGTCTCACGAGTCAACATATCAGCAAGACAATTAAGATACCCTGGTTTATACACAATATCATAATCAAAGTTGCTTAACCAGAGAAACCATTTTAATATACGACTGCTGTTTTCAGCCATCAGATTTTCATTCTTAAAAATACCTGGCATAATTTTTAAATCAGTTCTAAAAACAAATCTGACAGGTTTTAAATAAAGAATAAAATGGCTGACTGTTTTCTTTGCATCCAAAATCTCTTTATGGCTGCTGGGATAGTTCAGTTCTGCTCCTTTAAATGAACCAGATGCATAGCCACAAATATTGGCTTTTCCTTCAATTTCTCCTAATAAAACACCACCCCAAGTGGTACTGGATGCATCTGTCTTGATTATCAATTTTCCAACTCCCTGAGGAAGACTGAGAGCTGGTAGGGTTTTTACTTTGGCTTTTATTTGCTAAACTGCCAAAGTCATTTCTTCAGACCAGGGAATAGGCTTCTTCTTAAGCCTCTGCTGTAAACAATGGATATCAGCAGAATGACCTTTGTAAAATGGTCTGATATAATTCAAACACCCTAAAAATCTTTGCAACTGGGTTTTCTCAAGTATCTTGTCAAGAAAATGTTCAAAGGACTGGAGCACATGATTTTTCAAAATAACCTGACCAGCTTTAATATGCAAACCCAAGAATTCAATATCTGTTCTGCCTATTTCCATTTTACTTTCAGACAGAACCAACCCATGCTTGAAAACCATTTCATAAAACTGCTGCAAATGTTTTAGATGTCCTTGTAGATTTTTTGAAAACCATTTCAGAACCAACCCATGCTTGAATATCATCTATAAACACTGCTAACCATGGAATGTCTCTAAAAATATCTTCCATTCTCTTTTGAAATTCAGAAGGAGCATTGTTAATTCCAAAAGGAAGAACTTTCCATTGGTATTGGCCATGGGGTACCACAAAAGCAGTTTTAAATCTATCTTTGGCCTCTATTCCAATTTGATAGAAACCAGATTTCAAGTCAAATTTACTGAAGATAGTGCAACCAGTAATTTTCTGTAACAAACTAGCTTTATCCGGCAAGGGATATCTAATTTTCTGGAGCACTGCATTTAATGGCTTGAAATTGACTACCAGACGAGGCTTTCCTCTTTTCTGCTCTGAATGTTTATTTACCACAAAGGCTCTACATGCCCATGGGCTTTTTGATGGCTCAATTAAACCTTTAGCCAACAAATCTTTTATTTCTTTGGAGCAGAATTCCCTTTCACTAGGGCTCATAAGTCTGGCTGAAGCTTTCATCAGTTTAATCTTTTGCAAAGGATCAAAAGGAAGTGAAACAAAATACTTTTCTCTAGTCCAGAAAGCATTTGGGCTTTCTGAGCAGCAATCCTTCTTGATTCTTTCTGTGATCCCTGCAAGAAACTTGTCAGCATGTACTTCTGCAAAAGAAATACATATTTCCATTTTTCCCAATGAAACTTTGGACTGAGGAGGAGGAGGAGACTGGATTATTGGCTTACACCGCTGTACAAAAGTATGACTCAAAGGCAAAGAGACTGACTGGTTATTTATTGTACAAGAAAATAACAATTTCTGGGTATCTATAGAAAATGGACTGACAGTACTCAGAAATTCTGACCCTAGGACACAATCTTCTTTAACTATATCTAATCTAAATAAATATATAGAACTTTTTACAGAAGACAAAGAGATGGGGAAGTTCTTGACTTTTCCAGTCAAATAAACTGGAGATCCTTCAATTGCAGATCCAAACTCTTTGGTATTTTCCCAATAAAATTGGGGAATGGCATTACCTCTTGCTAAATTGAATTGACATCCTGAATCTATCAAGCATTGGACTGGATATGATTTAAATTCATCAGGACAAAACTGTAAGGTAATGAACAACCTAGGACCAGAGACTGCACCTAACAAACTGATACTTTGAGATTTAGGGGTAGGAGAACTATCAGGAGAGGGAGTTCTTTCAGGAGATTTCTCAGGAGAATCTTTTGGTTTACCACAAACCCTTTCTATCTCATTTGACAATTCATCTTCTGATGATTGATCTTTTTCCATTAACAGGATTGTCAAAGCGTTCTTTATCTCATCAGCTTCTTTGACTAGAGCTCTGATTTGTTGCTGCTTTTCTTTTAACTTAAGTCTCAGCAATCTTTCTCTATCTGTCTATGTGCTTGTCTGTTTGAATGTCCATGATAATCAAAATAGAGATCTGCAGGATTAGAAGTTAAAGATAGCTTCTCTTTTCCCTTTTCTTTTGTCAGAGCCTGCAATTGAGCTTGCAAGGCTTTCTTTTCTTCTCTTAACTCGGTTCTCTCATAATGTCTGAAAACAGGAATAGTAGATAACTGTAAATCAATAGAAGCAATCTTTTTCTCTAACTGTGATGGAGAAACTGAAGTAGAAAACATATACAGGTTAAAATCAAATTCTGGCAACTCACACCCCCCTAAATGTGGGACACTGTCTGAATCAGACTCAGAAGAGGATGAGGAGGACTGTCCACATTTATCTAGAATAGGAGGATCTTCTTCAAAATCAGAATCTGTATAGGAAGAAGATTCAGAATCAGGTAAATAAATAATCTCATCAGAAGGATGAGGAGAAACCGAAGAAACTTTATACAAATCCCACCAAGCAGGATCCAAGATAGTGCAGAGAGCTGCAAGCCTCGGACGGGATTTTCTGTCTGGACATTTGCTTGCCCAATGTCCTTTCTTTCCACAAATAAAACATGTATCACCAGAACCTTTCTCTTTTCTTCTTTTCACAAATCTTTTGTTCTTACTTGTGAACTTCTTGTAAAACTTCTTAGATTTGTGCTTGTGTTTATAAGGTTTATCTAAGTGATACCTCCCATCAGAGGTGAAAATTTTCTTTTTCTTTTTCTTTCCTTCACAATGGCAATCTCCTTTGCCAAGGTGACCTCTGTTGTGTGCACCACACCCCCAATCTGGCATTTTTGCAACCTGTTTGCAGAATGATGCTGAAAACATCTCTTGATGTCTCTTGAAATCTTTATCAACTCTCTTTTGTAGGCAATGTTCTTGCCATGTTTCAAGAATATGGTTATGGAGCTGTGCTAAAGAGAGAGATCTTAATTGGATATTATTGTCTTTTAATGCTTCTTCCATAGCATCAGGGACATGACCAGGGAAACTACGGAGGTAGTGCTTCAAGTAGGCTGGATCGCCTGACTTTCCTGAAGATATGATTAATTTCTGCATATAGCAGAAATATTCTTCTGATTTACTAAGATTACATAATCTGGCAGACATGAACAAGGATGCCATATGATCGTAATCTTCCTGATCTTCAGGACCATAAAATTCTCTCCTAAGGGCAGAGAGAATCTGCTCATCTGAGTCATTAGCAGCTAACAACTCATTTCTTGCTTCTTGTGGCAACCATCGCCACCATTCATATGCCAAACCTGACAAACCAGCAACTAACTGAGCACCAAGCATTTGACCAGTTAGATTGTGGTCTTGTTGCTTTTTATACAATATCCAGTGAGTGAGCAACTGAATTGCATTCTTAATCTCATCTCTAGATTGACACTGAATATTTAAAACAGGCTGCTCTGGCATTTGTGAAATCAAATTGTTTAGATTATTGATACCAAAAGACATTACTTTAGGAGCAACAAATACAGCTTGTGCATCTGGCATATGGGTATCAAAACCTTCTTGCTGAGTTTGCCTCTCATAACCAATTCTCCTTTGGTTAGAGGATTCTGCCATCATATTCAAATATCCTATGTACTTTGGATCTAAAACAGGTTTATAATTTTTAAAAGCATCGATCCATTCTTGAATATCTCGCTTTATTGCATCTGATTCACCAAAATCCCATTCTGGTTTTTCATCATCTGGGAGAGATCTTAGGACTCCTAAAGAGACTGATTTATTATGACCTTTCTTGGCCAATCTTAAAACATGATCAGGAACAACATATTCTTTTTTCTTCAGTTCCTGTGTTTTAACAGTCAAATCTACTAAAACATCCATTCTTTTCCGTAACTTATCAGAAGCTACAACAATTGCTCTTTCTATTCTGTTGTATCATGCAACAGATGATCAAGGAGTTCCAATTTGGTGATAACTTTATCTAATTGTTCCCTTTGGGAAGCACAACTAGATTTTAACTGCAAGATATCGTTAGCCATATCATCTAAATTATGGGCTGTGCAAAGTTGCTGAAGATTGCCCCAATTGGCTAACTTAATTTCATCTGAAACTGTCTGTTCACTTGCTGATGATTTTATAGCAATAAATTCTCTCTTTGAAGTTCCATCAGAAGCATATTGTCTGAAACCAGTTTCAGGGAGATTTCTACCAGGGAAAAAGGATTTTTGCCCAAGGTTGTTTGTACTTTCGGCAGAAGCATTACTTCTAGGCAAAGCAGAGAACATACCTAGACTTGGAAACTCATGCAACGACTTGTGTTTCTCTTTTTGGACTAATTTTGTTTTTATCTTTTTGCAGGCAGGACAATCTGCATGCTGACCTCTATGTTCAAACTGAGAAAGAACTGAATAAGACTCAGTATTTACAGAAGTATTTTTTACAGGAGAGGAAGATTCTTCTAAAGACTTTTTTCCCACTTGGTCTGACAAGGCTTGACGCCTGACATTATGATATGAGGACATGGATGTAGCCTTGATCAAAGGAGGACCAAATCTTGGAATCGGTTCTTCAATTGGAGATCTGAAAGAGGATGAGGCTTCATCAAAGACTAAAGGCTTTGGATTCATAGTAGCTCTGACTCTTTCTTGGTGTCTCAGATCTGTGTATTTCATTTCCCAAGCTTGTGGATATTTAATACCAGTCCAGTTGAAAGTAATGGGTGTAGCATTTTTGGATTTGGATTTTGACAATTGGGTATTTTGATTGGTTGCTTCCACCACGCTGCAGTCTGTAGACATCTGATGGACATGGGATCTGAGCTAGGGTAAAGTATCGTTACCAAAACGAACATAGACACCACCTTTTAACTGAATGATTTTAGAACCGGTTTGCATATCAAATCCTTTGGGGAGAATATAAGCTTTCAGAATATTATATATATGAGGATCTTCTAGACTAACAGAAAAATGAGGATACACAGTACCAAAAGCAGGGCCATCGTGTAGAGGAGCTGTGAAGCCACCTATGACAGCATCAGAAAACTTATTATGACGAGTATCTACAATACAGCATAAAGAAGAAATGGAAAGACGCAGACGCACCAAGGGACCTAGACCGAGCTTTCCTGCACCAAAATGTCCTTCATGAAGGACTGACTCGGGCCAGATCCAGATCCAGAACCAGATCCAGAAGAAAACATATTTAACTGTGGAACTTCTTTCTGCACAGTCTCACGAGTCAACATATCAGCAAGACAATTAAGATACCCTGGTTTATACACAATATCATAATCAAAGTTGCTTAACCAGAGAAACCATTTTAATATACGACTGTTGTTTTCAGCTATCAGATTTTCATTCTTAAAAATACCTGGCATAATTTTTAAATCAGTTCTAATAACAAATCTGACAGGTTTTAAATAAAGAATAAAATGGCTGACTGTTTTCTTTACAGCCAAAATCTCTTTATGGCTACTGGGATAGTTCAGTTTTGCTCCTTTAAATGAACCAGATGCATAGCCACAAATATTGGCTTTTCCTTCAATTTCTTCTAATAAAACACCACCCCAAGTGGTACTGGATGCATCTGTCTCGATTATCAATTTTCCAACTCCCTGAGGAAGACTGAGAGCTGGTAGGGTTTTTACTTTGGCTTTTATTTGCTGAACTGCCAAAGTCATTTCTTCAGACCAGGGAATAGGCTTCTTCTTAAGCCTCTGCTGTAAACAATGGATATCAGCAGCTTGACCTTTGTAAAATGGTCTGATATAATTCAAACACCCTAAAAATCTTTGCAACTGGGTTTTCTCAAGTATCTTGTCAAGAAAATGTTCAAAGGACTGGAGTACATGATTTTGCAAAATAACCTGACCAGCTTTAATATGCAAACCCAAGAATTCAATATCTGTTCTGCCTATTTCCATTTTACTTTCAGACAGAACCAACCCATGCTTGAAAACCATTTCATAAAACTGCTGCAAATGTTTTAGATGTCCTTGTAGATTTTTTGAAAACCATTTCAGAACCAACCCATGCTTGAATATCATCTATAAACACTGCTAACCATGGAATGTCTCTAAAAATATCTTCCATTCTCTTTTGAAATTCAGAAGGAGCATTGTTAATTCCAAAAGGAAGAACTTTCCATTGGTATTGGCCATGGGGTACCACAAAAGCAGTTTTAAATCTATCTTTGGCCTCTATTCCAATTTGATAGAAACCAGATTTCAAGTCAAATTTACTGAAGATAGTGCAACCAATAATTTTCTGTAACAAACTAGCTTTATCCGGCAAGGGATATCTAATTTTCTGGAGCACTGCATTTAATGGCTTGAAATTGACTACCAGACGAGGCTTTCCTCTTTTCTGCTCTGAATGTTTATTTACCACAAAGGCTCTACATGCCCATGGGATTTTTGATGGCTCAATTAAACCTTTAGCCAACAAATCTTTTATTTCTTTGGAGCAGAATTCCCTTTCACTAGGGCTCATAAGTCTGGCTGAAGCTTTCATCGGTTTAATCTTTTGCAAAGGATCAAAAGGAAGTGAAACAAAATACTTTTCTCTAGTCCAGAAAGCATTTGGGATTTCTGAGCAGCAATCCTTCTTGATTCTTTCTGTGATCCCTGCAAGAAACTTGTCAGCATGTACTTCTGCAAAACAAATACATCTTTCCATTTTTCCCAATGAAACTTTGGACTGAGGAGGAGGAGGAGACTGGATTATTGGCTTACACCGCTGTACAAAAGTATGACTCAAAGGCAAAGAGACTGACTGGTTATTTATTGTACAAGAAAATAACAATTTCTGGGTATCTATAGAAAATGGACTGACAGTACTCAGAAATTCTGACCCTAGGACACAATCTTCTTTAACTATATCTAATCTAAATAAAGATATAGAACTTTTTACAGAAGACAGAGAGATGGGGAAGTTCTTGACTTTTCCAGTCAAATAAACTGGAGATCCTTCAATTGCAGATCCAAACTCTTTGGTATTTTCCCAATAAAATTGGGGAATGGCATTACCTCTTGCTAAATTGAATTGACATCCTGAATCTATCAAGCATTGGACTGGATATGATTTAAATTCATCAGGACAAAACTGTAAGGTAATGAACAACTTAGGACCAGAGACTGCACCTAACAAACTGATACTTTGAGATTTAGGGGTAGGAGAACTATCAGGAGAGGGAGTTCTTTCAGGAGATTTCTCAGGAGAATCTTTTGGTTTACCACAAACCCTTTCTATCTCATTTGACAATTCATCTTCTGATGATTGATCTTTTTCCATTAACAGGATTGTCAAAGCGTTCTTTATCTCATCAGCTTCTTTGACTAGAGCTTTGATTTGTTGCTGCTTTTCTTTTAACTTAAGTCTCAGCAATCTTTCTCTATCTGCTCTATGTGCTTGTCTGTCTGAATGTCCATGATAATCAAAATAGAGATCTGCAGGATTAGAAGTTAAAGATAACTTCTCTTTTCCCTTTTCTTTTGTCAGAGCCTGCAATTGAGCTTGCAAGGCTTTCTTTTCTTCTCTTAACTCAGTTCTCTCATAATGTCTGAAAACAGGAATAGTAGATAACTGTAAATCAATAGAAGCAATCTTTTTCTCTAACTGTGCTGGAGAAACTGAAGTAGAAAACATATACAGGTTAAAATCAAATTTTGGCAACTCACACCCCCCTAAATGTGGGACACTGTCTGAATCAGACTCGGAAGAGGATGAGGAGGACTGTCCACATTTAGCTAGAATAGGAGGATCTTCTTCAAAATCAGAATCTGCATAGGAAGAAGATTCAGAATCAGGTAAGTAAATAATCTCATCAAAAGGATGAGGAGAAACCGAAGAAACTTAATACAAATCCCACCAAGCAGGATCCAAGGTAGTGCAGAGAGCTGCAAGCCTCGGACGGGATTTTCTGTCTGGACATTTGCTTGCCCAATGTCCTTTCTTTCCACAAATAAAACATGTATCACCAGAACCTTTCTCTTTTCTTTTTTTCACAAATCTTTTGTTCTTACTTGTGAACTTCTTGTAAAACTTCTTAGATTTGTGCTTGTGTTTATAAGGTTTATCTAAGTGATACCTCCCATCAGAGGTGAAAAATTTCTTTTTCTTTTTCTTTCCTTCACAATGGCAATCTCCTTTGCCAAGGTGACCTCTGTTGTGCGCACCACACCCCCAATCTGGCATTTTTGCAACCTGTTTGCAGAATGATGCTGAAAACATCTCTTGATGTCTCTTGAAATCTTTATCAACTCTCTTTTGTAGGCAATGTTCTTGCCATGTTTCAAGAATATGGTTATGGAGCTATGCTAAAGAGAGAGATCTTAATTGGATATTCTTGTCTTTTAATGCTTTTTCCACAGCATCAGGGACATGACCAGGGAAACTACGGAGGTAGTGCTTCAAGTAGGCTGGATCGCCTGACTTTCCTGAAGATATGATTAATTTCTGCATATAGCAGAAATATTCTTCTGATTTACTAAGATTACATAATCTGGCAGACATGAACAAGGATGCCATATGATCGTAATCTTTCTGATCTTCAGGACCATAAAATTCTCTCCCAAGGGCAGAGAGAATCTGCTCATCTGATTCATTAGCAGCTAACAACTCATTTCTTGCTTCTTGTGGCAACCATCGCCACCATTCATATGCCAAACCTGACAAACCAGCAACTAACTAAGCACTAAGCATTTGACCAGTTAGATTGTGGTCTTGTTGCTTTTTATACAATATCCAGTGAGTGAGAAACTGAATTGCATTCTTAATCTCATCTCTAGATTGACACTGAATATTTAAAACAGGCTGCTCTGGCATTTGTGAAATCAAATTGTTTAGATTATTGATACCAAAAGATATTACTTTAGGAGCAACAGATACAGCTTGTGCATCTGGCATATGGGTATCAAAACCTTCTTGCTGAGTTTGCCTCTCATAACCAATTCTCCTTTGGTTAGAGGATTCTGCCATCATATTCAAATCTCCTATTTACTTTGGATCTAAAACAGGTTTATAATTTTTAAAAGCATCGATCCATTCTTGAATATCTCGCTTTATTGCATCTGATTCACCAAAATCCCATTCTGGTTTTTCATCATCTGGGAGAGATCTTAGGACTCCTAAAGAGACTGATTTATTATGACCTTTCCTGGCCAATCTTAAAACATGATCAGGAACAACATATTCTTTTTTCTTCAGTTCCTGTGTTTTAACAGTCAAATCTGCTAAAACATCCATTCTTTTCTGTAACTTATCTGAAGCTACAGCAATTGCTCTTTCTATTTTTGTTGTATCATGCAACAGATGATCAAGGAGTTCCAATTTGGTGATAACTTTATCTAATTGTTCCCTTTGGGAAGCACAACTAGATTTTAACTGCAAGATATCGTTAGCCATATCATCTAAATTATGGGATGTGCAAAGTTGCTGAAGATTGCCCCAATTGGCTAACTTAATTTCATCTGAAACTGTCTGTTCACTTGCTGATGATTTTATAGCAATAAATTCTCTCTTTGAAGTTCCATCAGAAGCATATTGTCTGAAACCAGTTTCAGGGATATTTCTACCAGGGAAAAAGGATTTTTGCCCAAGGTTGTTTGTACTTTCGGCATAAGCATTACTTCTAGGCAAAGCAGAGAACATACCTAGACTTGGAAACTCATGCAACGACTTGTGTTTCTCCTTTTGGACTAATTTTGTTTTTATCTTTTTGCAGGCAGGACAATCTGCATGCTGACCTCTATGTTCAAACTGAGAAAGAACTGAATAAGACTCAGTATTTACAGAAGTATTTTGTATAGGAGAGGAAGATTCTTCTAAAGATTTTTTTCCCACTTGGTCTGACAAGGCTTGACGCCTGGCATTATGATATGAGGACATGGATGTAGACTTGATCAAAGGAGGACCAAATCTTGGAATTGGTTCTTCAATTGGAGATCTGAAAGAGGATGAGGCTTCATCAAAGACTAAAGGCTTTGGATTCATAGTAGCTCTGACTCTTTCTTGGTGTCTCAGCTCTGTGTATTTCATTTCCCAAGCTTGTGGATATTTAATACCAGTCCAGTTGAAAGTAATGGGTGTAGCATTTTTGGATTTAGATTTTGACAACTGGGTATTTTGATTGGC
This sequence comes from Larix kaempferi, assembly GCA_027924585.1. Taxonomy (NCBI): domain Eukaryota; kingdom Viridiplantae; phylum Streptophyta; class Pinopsida; order Pinales; family Pinaceae; genus Larix; species Larix kaempferi. The sequence continues at coordinate 4,301,557 of BSBM01000223.1, read as the reverse complement.
TGCTTCCACCACGCTACAGTCTGCAGACATCTTATGGACATGGGATCTGAGCTGGGGTAAAGTATCATTACCAAAACGAACATAGACACCACCTTTTAACTGAATGATTTTAGAACCGGTTTGGATATCAAATCCTTTGGGGAGAATATAAGCTTTCAGAATATTATATATATGAGGATCTTCCAGACTAACAGAAAAACAAGGATATACAGTACCAAAAGCAGGGCCATCGTGTAGAGGAGCTGTGAAGCCACCTATGACAGCATCAGAAAAATTATTATGACGAGTATCTACAATACAGCATAAAGAAGAAATGGCGAGACGCGGACGCACCAAGGGACCCAGACCGAGCTTTACTGCACCAAAATGTGCATATCGGAATTTACATTTCTTAGCCCAATCAATCTGTGCTTTATCTAAGAGTGTTATGTGGATGGGTTCTTGATTGTCTGTAAATGAAACATCAATACTGGAGACTTTAATTTGAGTTGTGGAATGCAGATTCCACCAATTAAGCTTGTATACATCTCTTGGTAAGATCTGAGGCAATTCCCAGTTTTCACTAGGATTCTAGTCATGAATTGTGATATAAGAGGAGTCATCGCCAGAGGTGGAGGAATTAAATTGACTACTTCTTCTTTCTGCTAAACTTACTTCAAGATCATTGGATGATTCGCATTCTAAATTTGTCAGCTGAACTGTGTCCATTGTGGGATCCATTCTGACTAAGGTAAGGGCTGACTTCTACACTGTGGGTAACTCTGTAGACTTACTCCCCTTCCCGCGGGCCTTACTGCTACTCTGACTTCCACACTACGCTTATACCTTAAGGATTCCTACAATTTCCTCATCTGTCATTTCCACCGACTACAAGACACATTTGTTCATAGAATGTCTAAATGATCAACCAAGCATTTTGTACACTTTTATCATAGCAGAAAGTATAGAGTTATGAGAAAGATATGTACCAAAATAAAACTTGAGAATTTGAAACCTCACTGGCTCTGATACCAACTAACAGGATCTTGCGGAATTAAACATTGCTTGAGCCAAAATATTCAGCACATTGAGATTTTAATAACAGCTTTGAAAGAAATGCCATCAGCACGATACAAACTGCAATTGCTGCTATTATAATTGCTACAATATTCATTACAGACTCTGTGGATCGACCTCGGACTGCGAAGTTCGTCACCACGTTAATCACTCTGGACTTATGCCTAAGCACAATGTCTTTTGTCCATTTAGATTTCACTATTTCCCGAAGGCATATAGCTACTCTCAGGCTCCTGGGAGTCCCAAGATATGCTTACTAGCATACCCTCACTGACAGACACTTTACAGAGGGAGTCTTCACCTTTCTGATGCAATGTTATACCCTAAGGGGCAACTTGCAGAGCATACGGGCTTCAGCTCTTACAGACTCAGACACTTTTACAGAACGAGTCTTCGCCTTTCTGGTGCAATGTTATACCCAACTGGGCAACTTGCAGAGCATACGGGCTCGGCTCTCACACACCTAAGACACTGTCGAGCGGACTACTTGCTCAGACGACACTCTAACTTGCAGAGCGGACTACTTGCTCATGCAGACCCGAAAACTTGAATGAATCAAATGAGCTCGAAGGCTTCATATTTGTAACACCTTAGCCAGTATACCGGTGACCACTGACTTACACTAACCAGTAAAAGGCTTTGATTCCCGGGGCATGGTGGGACCGCACCATGTTATCTTGTCCCTTAAAGGGAGCGCCATATGGGGACCCGGTAATCAGACTGACATCCACTAACTGGAAAAGATTCTAATGGCCGACAAACATGGACCATCATTATTACATCAGTCATTATTACAATAATATCGGGGAATAAAGCATCCCGAACAAAAGCACTAAGGCCAAGCATGGCCGACAGCATAAAACAAGGAGAGGCCCACCAATGGCTTCCTCAAAAGATATTTACAGAGAAAAGATTCTTCAGACGGACCGGCAGCTTCATTCCCGGAGAAACTCAACGGGTCTTTTCACGGCGTATCATAACCAGAACCGCACACGCAAACAGTTGTTCCTTCAGGGCCTGGAACACCGCCACACACACAGTCAAGTACACCTTGATCATAGAGATGCTCTTCGAGTTCTCTTCGTGCCAGCTCATCTTCTATGTAGTTAGGTTGAGATTCAGTGAATCTCCAATATTCATTTTCCGGGAACTCGTCATCCATATCAGGGTACAGAAGATCACCGAAGCACTGTTCAACATCAGACCCATGAAGATATTCATTGGGACCATAAACAAATTCATAGGTGAACTGAGATTCAACCCTATAATTTAATGGTAGGGTTCGACGATGAAATTTGGTGTCCAACCTGTTTCCTTGATCATCTCTCTTGATGAACTTTTGGGTGACAGTCACAATGTGTTGCAGAGGAGTATACCTGCCACCATGGTGTCTTAACTTAAATTTGAACCACTGATTATTCTGATCAGCGGCCAGCATATCTGCTTCCAAGTGCAGAATGAAATTGCCCCTTCTTTGGACCCAATCTAACCTTGGACAGAACTTATCCAGAAAAACTTCTGTCCATCCTGACCATTTTCTGTGCTTCATGTTTCCTGGATCAGCACAGATTATGATAGAAGTTTGTTCACGATAGAATTGCAGAATCAGATTATAGGTAGTCCATGTGAGATCTCCCTCACCAAGGTCTACATACCAAATTGGTCCTTCTGCTTCTTCATTGCAATCAACCCAAACTTCTTTACACTGCCTCAGCTTTTCTTCAGCATTTCTGAGACCATTGAAAGCACCCTTTTCCCATCGTTCAAGAATTTGCAACTTACAGGGACTTTCTTGAATCTATTTTATTAGCGTGAGGCTCAAATATTTTTCGGCTTCTTGCCGATCAGCATAGTCCAGCAATTGCTGGCATTCTTTTTCAGAAATGCCTTTATCCCATGGAGCTAGGAATAAAGAACCTGCTGGCGCTCTGAGCGCTTCTTCTTCCTGTTGCATAGGAGCTTTTCCTTTATGGGCGACTATCTTGCGGAATTAAACATTGCTTGAGCCAAAATATTCAGCACATTGAGATTTTAATAACAGCTTTGAAAGAAATGCCATCAGCACGATACAAACTGCAATTGATGCTATTATAATTGCTACAGTATTCATTACAGACTCTGTGGATCGACCTCGGACTGCGAAGTTCGTCACCACATTAATCACTCTGGACTTATGCCTAAGCACAATGTCTTGGGTCCATTTAGATTTCACTATTTCCCGAAGGCATATAGCTACTATCAGGCTCCTGGGAGTCCCAAGATATGCTTACTAGCATACCCTCACTGACAGACACTTTACAGAGGGAGTCTTCACCTTTCTGATGCAATGTTATACCCTAAGGGGCAACTTGCAGAGCATACGGGCTTCGGCTCTTACAGACTCAGACACTTTTACAGAGCGAGTCTTCGCCTTTCTGGTGCAATGTTATACCCAACTGGGCAACTTGCAGAGCATACGGGCTCGGCTCTCACACACCTAAGACACTGTTGAGCGGACTACTTGCTCAGACGACACTCTAACTTGCAGAGCGGACTACTTGCTCATGCAGACCCGAAAACTCGAATGAATCAAATGAGCTCGAAGGCTTCATATTTATAACACCTTAGCTAGTATACCGGTGACCACTAACTTACACTAACCAGTAAAAGGCTTTGATTCCCGGGGCATGGTGGGACCGCACCATGTTATCTCGTCCCTTAAAGGCAGCGCCATATGGGGACCCGGTAATCAAACTGACATCCACTAACTGGAAAAGATTCTAATGGCCGACAAACATGGACCATCATTATTATATCAGTCATTATTACAATAATATCGGGGAATAAAGCATCCCGAACAAAAGCACTAAGGCCAAGCATGGCCGACAGCATAAAACAAGGAGAGGCCCACCAACGGCTTCCTCAAAAGATATTTACAGAGAAAATATTCTTCAGACGGACCGACAGCTTCATTCCCGGAGAAACTCAACGGGTCTTTTCACGGCATATCATAACCGGAACCGCACACGCAAACAGTTGTTCCTTCAGGGCCTGGAACACCGCCACACACACAGTTAAGTACACCTTGATCATAGAGATGCTCTTCGAGTTCTCTTCGTGCCAGCTCATCTTCTATGTAGTTAGGTTGAGATTCAGTGAATCTCCAATATTCATTTTCCGGGAACTCGTCATCCATATCAGGGTACAGAAGATCACCGAAGCACTGTTCAACATCAGAAGCATGAAGATATTCATTGGGACCATAAACAAATTCAGAGGCGAACTGAGATTCAACCCTATAATTTAATGGTAGGGTTCGACGATGAACTTTGGTGTCCAACCTGTTTCCTTGATCATCTCTCTTGATGAACTTTTGGGTGACAGTCACAATGTGTTGCAGAGGAGTATACCTGCCACCATGGTGTCTTAACTTAAATTTGAACCACTGATTATTCTGATCAGCGGCCTGCATATCTGCTTCCAAGTGCAGAATGAAATTGGCCCTTCTTTGGACCCAATCTAACCTTGTACAGAACTTATCCAGAAAAACTTCTGTCCATCCTGACCATTTTCTGTGCTTCATGTTTCCTGGATCAGCACAGATTATGATAGAAGTTTGTTCACGACAGAATTGCAGAATCAGATTATAGGTAGTCCATGTGAGATCTCCCTCACCAAGGTCTACATACCAAATTGGTCCTTCTGCTTCTTCATTGCAATCAACCCAAAATTCTTTACACTGCCTCAGCTTTTCTTCAGCATTCCTGAGACCATTGAAAGCACCCTTTTCCCATCGTTCAAGAATTTGCAACTTACAGGGACTTTCTTGAATCTGTTTTATTAGCGTGAGGCTCAAATAATTTTCGGCTTCTTGCCGATCAGCGTAGTCCAGCAATTGCTGGCGTTCTTTTTCAGAAATGTCTTTATCCCATGGAGCTAGGAATAAAGAACCTGCTGGCGCTCTGAGCGCTTCTTCTTCTTCTTGCATAGGAGCTTTTCCTTTATGGGCGACTATCCTGTCCTTCATGAAGGACTGACTCGGGCCAGATCCAGATCCAGAACCAGATCCAGAAGAAAACATATTTAACTGTGGAACTTCTTTAGCCAAAATCTCTTTATGGCTGCTGGGATAGTTCAGTTCTGCTCCTTTAAATGAACCAGATGCATAGCCACAAATATTGGCTTTTCCTTCAATTTCTTCTAATAAAACACCACCCCAAGTGGTACTGGATGCATCTGTCTCGATTATCAATTTTCCAACTCCCTGAGGAAGACTGAGAGCTGGTAGGGTTTTTACTTTGGCTTTTATTTGCTGAACTGCCAAAGTCACTTCTTCAGACCAGGGAATAGGCTTCTTCTTAAGCCTCTGCTGTAAAGAATGGATATCAGCAGCTTGACCTTTGTAAAATGGTCTGATATAATTCAAACACCCTAAAAATCTTTGCAATTGGGTTTTCTCAAGTATCTTGTCAGGAAAATGTTCAAAGGACTGGAGCACATGATTTTGCAAAATAACCTGACCAGCTTTAATATGCAAACCCAAGAATTCAATATCTGTTCTGCCTATTTCCATTTTACTTTCAGACAGAACCAACCCATGCTTGAAAACCATTTCATAAAACTGTTGCAAATGTTTTAGATGTCCTTGTAGATTTTTTGAGCAAATTAGAATATCATCTATAAACACTGCTAACCATGGAATGTCTCTAAAAATATCTTCCATTCTCTTTTGAAATTCAGAAGGAGCATTGTTAATTCCAAAAGGAAGAACTTTCCATTGGTATTGGCCATGGGGTACCACAAAAGCAGTTTTAAATCTATCTTTGGCCTCTATTCCAATTTGATATAAACCAGATTTCAAGTCAAATTTACTGAAGATAGTGCAACCAGTAATTTTCTGGAGCACTGCATTTAATGGCTTGAAATTGACTACCAGATGAGGCTTTCCTCTTTTCTGCTCTGAATGTTTATTTACCACAAAGGCTCTACATGCCCATGGGCTTTTTGATGGCTCAATTAAACCTTTAGCCAAGAAGTGATCTCCTATCTCTTCATTAGACCATTAGATGTTGCAAATCATAATGATATGTGGTTGAGTAATTGCATTGTGGGTGAAGTAATGTGCATCCACAATATACATCGAAAGAAGCAACGTGCATTGTAGAATGCATGTGGGGTCATAAGAGGGGTATCATATCAATATAATAGGTAGCAATATAAAGCGGTATTTTTAAATTGGGAAGGCATATTGAGAGGGGGTTAAAAAAATGATTTTGGAAGGTATTTTCGAATATTTAGTAAAATTAGGGGTATTGTTTCATATGCCACGAACGAACGTGCTATGATAACAGGTTATTGAGTGAAACCCCCTGCATGGATATTAAGTATACACAATGACATCACAAACACCAATAGTCATAAAAAAAAAAGATCTGATCCTTATGAGTACTAAATAAATCCAAATAAATAAAAAAAAACATATTTTTTCCTATAAAATAAACTATTTTTCCTATCCCCTTCAATCGATTTTTTTTGTTTTTTTTTACGTTATTAATGCATTTAATCTAGTTATATCAATAATTGTATAACTAAAAAACACATTATCAATCTTTAGATCTAATTAACTGTTGTTCATGCCAACGCTATCAAAATCATGTTATCTCGAGTGAACGATGCCTCCAGGGGGCATGTGGATGCACGTAGACCATAACTTTCCAACCTGAGCTTGGAATTGCAGTTCAAATCTGTATTAATGTCTTAAACCACTCTACAATGTAAATTAAATCTTAAGATTACAATTTTTTTCGTAAAGTTCAAATTTTCACCTAATATCACAAAATGGTGTGATCTGCCCAACCTCCTCCAACTATTGAGCTAGCAAATCCCAAGAGAATTCCAATTCGATGAAGTTTGTTTCACTAAAATCGTGGAGTAATAATTATGAACCTCTGCAGTAAGATTTTTATTAAAGAATCTCTCGTTCTAAACATGAGTATATATGTTTTTTTTTAATTTGGATTTATTTAGTATTGATAAGGATCCGATCTTTTTTTTTCATGACTATTGGTGTTTGTGATGTCATTGTGTATACTTAATATCCATGGCACTGTGTTTCAATCTATTCAATGGTAGTAGAAACCATTACGTTGAGGAGACGACAGTAGGTCACTGTTGCCCCGATGAAAAGGAAACCCTTCTCACGGCACCATTCAATGGTTTTCTTCTCTTCACATCATAGAATAGTATTTGCAAAGAACACATGTGGTTAATATAATAACCACATGTTCGTAAATAATCATTTATTTATACTATAGAACATAGGCTCATCATATATTAATAATAGTTTACAATATTAAACTCATTGTTATTAACAAATAATAGTAATAATAACTCGCTTTATGCTCCTATGCAAATAGCAATTCATTTGTCTTCTCAAGCTAATAATGCGTTGTATCGCAACACTCAAAGGATAATAATAAGTCCATACTTATACCGAGCAATAACAACTCGTTTTCCTTTAGCACCCAAAAGCACCATGATGAGCCCTGATCATCATTAATTGGATTATCATGTCTTCACTAGCCTCTAACCTCTCCTCCTAATGGATATTGTTGCCCCTTCAATTTCACTGCATTTCATATTTATCCCTAGGTTTCGCTTTCATAATTTCAACATTTACAATTTACATCACATACATGATGTCACCATGCTTTAGCTAGTGCATGGTTCTATTACAAAAAATCAAAATAATGTTCAATGTCGTATTGTTCATTGGTGTGGCCTTAGCCTTGAGCTCCATTCCATAAACCAGTACATAAACACATTTACATTAATTATAATTCATTACAATAATAGGGATTAGAAATGAGGTATAGTACATCCTCTCCCCCTTAAGATAACACCATCCTCAGTGTTCCCATTCTTTCAGACATTACTTTCAGTTTCGAGCTGCTTGCACACAATAACAGTTCTATTTTCAATATTAGTTGCCTTCAGCTAGGGTTTTCAAGATAGATACGTTCCCAACAACGTATCCTTGATATATCTTCAAGGTTTTTGTGTCTAGCATTACCTGTGCTTTCAACAAACAACATAATACAAGAATTTTCCCAAACCATACTGAAACATATACATATGTGTGATCATTTTAAATAAAAATAAGAAAGTATAATAAAAGATAAGTTCTTTTAGTCAGTTACTTATCTCCAGGAATACCATCCTTCCCTCTTAAGATTGTTGTGGCAATTTCATTTCACAAATTTAATTGGATGACTATACGCCATCCTCTTGTCTTTACCTTGTAGCAACAATTTCTTATAGTCATCTTTACCCTTAAAGTTATAACATGGTATACTCGATATCCTGGTTCAATAAGTTAGTTTTCTCATAGAATATTATATATTTCTAGACATACAACCCCAAGGCATCACAACCGCTCATTACATTCATTTTGGATTATTCTTTTCATTGCACCTACAATATTTTCTAACATTGTAAGATATGTACATAACATAATAAAAAAATGATAAGTTAACACTTGAATACCCAAGTATTAATGTTATGGCACATTTATATTGGCACCTTCAATCATTATGCTCAACACTAAGCAATTATGCCAAATTTTGATAATATGTACATTTTATGCCATTAAGCAATGTTCAAACGCATACATGTTGTATGGAATTACTTCTCCAGAATACTTATGAAATGTACATATAGGAGTCTTACACTTTTCTTGGAATTCTTTACTACACTTAACTCATGAGCTTGAACTCTTGATAGAACCACCAGTCTCGTGCAAGCCTCCTCATGGTGTACATACTTCTCTTGGAAGTATTTATCACACTTAACACACATAGTTTTCATAACCGTAGGAATATCGTATCCAACATAAGGATGGTACCCCTTCTCTACTACACGGTCCTTCAGGTGTACCTCTTTAAAGTGTTCAATTAATTAAAGTCTCATTTTGTTTGTTTTTTATTTAACTCTTAGTATCAACTCTCAATATCAACAGACACACCTATGTGAATCCTTGCCTTGCACTCTCTGGTACTCATGACAGTAGGATTCAGGGGCTCTAGGTCTCTAATACAGCCTATCCAAGAATGATTTGTACTAGTCTATAAGGTTCTTAGTATACCAACAGTACTCCTGCTTTAAGGTATACAGACAATACTCTTGTCTCAGCAACCCCGTGCTCAGCACTATTTAGTGCACTTTATGGCCATAGAGATTTTTGTTGTTGTTTATGAACCAGACTAGAATTGGATTTTTGGGTCATATGCTCACACATATACCCATTAGCTATCATGCTCCTGATTTAATGACTCAGTGTAATGGCTCAATGTAATGTATCGATGTAATGTACATGTAATGTCTCGATGTATTGTATCAATGCAATGTCTCAGTGTGAGAGTTTCATTTATTTATTTACTTCTTCATTCTCATGTCTTTGCAACTCTGTTTCTCATAGAAACTAGAATTCATAAGTATGAGGCCCCCCTCATAAAATTTGGATTCTCACATCCATAGGACCTCATCCTTCACTACCAATTCCTTCTAACTACAACTTCTTAAAAGATAGCCAAAACATATTATCAATATGCATAACAATTCTTTTCTAAATAGGATCACTTACAATTATTTCCAAGTATCCATCACTTCTGTGTTATTTCATTCACATGTATGTCTTGCATAACTGCATCATCATTCCATGCATTAATTCAGACTCAATCACCTGCAAACTTTAATTGCATTTTACATTTTCATAATCAAAATTTTCGATCATTATGTTTCTTACTCAGCATGTAAGAATACATTAATAAGAACAAAACAAACTGGCATCTCATGTTGTTTTTCTCTCTTTGGGTATACCAAACCTTAGTGAATACCAAAACTAGTTTCATTCATTTCCGCCTAATATATGGATTTGAAGCAGTGTTGTCAATTGAATGCCCGAGATTCCATTGTTAAAAATCACGACTGAGCTCCTCCTCGATACCTCTTTTGAAGAAGAATGAATTCCCTATTTTCAATGTCTTGATGAAACTCGACGAGAGGCTGCTTTAACTAATGAAGTTCAAAAGAAATAAGCCAAGCACCAATTGTTGACACAGCGACTATCAACAGGGGTTCACTGCACATTGTCGTCAACAAACACCAACCATAAACTCCCTTACATACCAACCCAGAAGGGTGTTAACCCTTCCAGCAACACTCGCAAAGTGAATGAAGTCTCACCCGAGATGCACAAGGGGGATGCAGGAACCAAGCTTCTGCAATGGAGTTGAAAACATGTATCAAACACACTTCGCAACCACATAAACCGTAGATTATGCCATTCGCACTATACTAACATTTCATTATTCGTAGATTCATCAACCACAACATCAACACATTACAGATATTCGCATTAACGTGATCTGATTACTCATTAGCATAAACAATGATTACTAAACCCACAGAGCATTATCAAACATTCACATCCATCATTCAACAGAAACAAAGACAGAGATAAAACCATAATCGAACATCTTCATGCATTCATTAAAACCTGCGGAATGACCTTTTCATAAACAATCAATACATCATATTGCGGATACAAAACAGATCAAAACTCACAAAGTCGATAGCTCTATCCATCAATGGATCTTCCATTACATGCCATGCCCTTAGGCTTACAATCATTCTCCTATTTATACAAAACTAAGTGGTTACAGAATGGTCCACATGACCCTTTTCTAACTAATTAACTACTTTCGTGCTTCCGTGTTATCCGTGAATGACCCTTTCTTCTGCAGACTCTTCCTTTCACAACTGTCGGCTTCCACACTTCCTACGGACTAATCTCGTGCCAACATGCCCCCAACACAAACTTGTGGCTCGCCCTCGAGCCACCTCAGGTGGACACCGCTGGTACTAATCTCATATGTCGTTGTGGTTAACTTCTGAAGTTGTTCTTAGCGTCTGGAGCTCACTGTCATGTACTTCTCAAACTCATCCTCCAGTCTCTTGCAACCTTGGTCATATACCTTGAACTCATCCTCCATTCGCTTCAAACCTTGATCATATACCTCCTCTGTGCTTGCTCGGGCACTTCAGGCTTGCTGCGACCTGGGGACAAGTTCATTGTCGTTTCCAAATTGTGAAATAGGCCAGCTACTCTGTCACATCTATTTCACACAGTTGACATTCCACTATTGGAGCCAGTGAGCCTCCTCCCCTGGTGTTCTGGAGGTTAGGGAAACCCCGACCCATCTAACTACTACTGCACTCTTAGACATCTCAGTTGAGACCTCATCTCTATTCCTCCCAAGTGTCCGCACTACTTCCTTCACTGGCAGTTTGTGCATAGTCGTTGTTCTGGCTCTTAGTGCACCTGGGGTGCTTCCACTCGAAATGAAGTGCACCATTGAAACTATCACTACCCTCCACAACATCCTTGGGCTTTCCTACTGAACTCCCTAACATTTGGAATCTAACCTATAGACTCGCATCAGAAAACACATTATTTCCCTTCTTGGATTACACTTTGTTTTGCGTTCTTGAACCCTGTCACTGGTATTTATGCTTGCTTCTTGACACTTGCTCATCATCTGCAAAATATTATCCATAACTTAGTCGAATATTTCATCAGTGATGTCGATCCATAGTAATCATACTCGGATTTGAATCCTACGTGCTGAAACGTGCGAAGCATCGGTGAGCGACCTGGCTGGCCATGCCTCCCACATGATTCCTCCTTTTTTCCTGGTTGGCCATGCCTCTCACATGCTTCCCACTTTTTTTCATCATTTTTTTAAAACCGCGCTTCTCAACCGCTATGTTCCTAATCATGGCGATAGGGTTTCAACCGATTTCCATTTACCATCTTAAAAAACAGCGTGCCATCTAAGCTCTTTAGCTGCACCGTACCTCCGTCAATAACAAAATCTATAACATAGGGACCTAACCAATGCATATGTAACTTACCTAGATGCTTAGCTAACTTACTGTCATATAGTAGAACTGTATCCCCGCACTGAAAGTGCTTTTGTTTAATATAGCGATCGTGCCAAGCCTTTTGTCGATCCTTTTCCACCTTCTAATGAAATCATGCGATGAACCTGTCCTCATCAAGTTGTACCAATTGGGCCAATCGGTCCTCCAGTGCTCCATCATCTCTCATATCGGTGACAACTGCAATCCGTAGATTGGGGACAATATACTCCATTGGCATTACAACTTCTTGCACGTAGACGAGTTTGAATGGTGTCTGGCCAGTCAAAGGTTTTCACATTGTGCGATACGCCCAAAGTATCGTAGGGATCTTCAAATCCCAATCATCCTGATTCGTGTTGCATACCTTTGTGAGCGCATGCTCTAGGATTTTGTTAAATGCTTCCACTATTCCATTTTCCTGTGGATGGTAAGGGGTGCTATTAATGTGTTGTATCTGAAATTCCTCTGTCATTGTTGCGATTGTCTGATTAACAAAGTGAGTCCCTTGGTCACTCATCAATACTTTTGGTCACTTGAACCTAGTGACCACATTGTCGAAGAGGAATCTTGCTGCTGTCGCGGCTGAGAAATCCTTCACTGGGGCTACTTCTGCCCATCGCGTCAAGTAGTCCATTGTTGTAATTATGTACACGACCCTGGTCTTTTTCCTGGTGGGTTTATGGGTCCCACGAAGTCAACTTCCCACTTGTCGAAATCCTACAATGTCAATTAAGGTACTAGTGGCATTTCGTCCCTTCTTGACGACTTCCCTGACCGTTGACATACGTCGCAACTTTTAGCATAGTCCGTAGCATCTCTATGCATCGTTTGCCACCATAGTTCTGCTCACAAAATCTTCCTCGCAGTGGCGCATCCTCCTTAATGTACCCCAGCGATCCTGTCATGGGATTCTGCAAGAATCATCTCCTGTTCATCCCGAAGGACGTATCGTCGAAGTATCTCGTCTGGCCCATTTTATACAATTGTCCCACAATCAATTGAAATTCTACAGCTCTGACAACTAGCTGCATCTTTTGGTTGGTAGTGAAGCCTTTCGGTGCTTCCCCTATTGCCAAAAACTGAATGATTTGTTCGTAATGGCCATCGACCATTCCAACCCTGAACAACTGAGCATCTGGAAATTCTTTCGTAAATGCTCCTCGAATCTTCCCCTGACTCAATTCATGACAAGTGTTTTGGGCCTGCATTCAATCATCCTGGATTTACAATGATTTCAAAATGAAATTCCTGGAATAACAACAACCAGCAACAGCTCTTCCCCCCCAACACAGGCTTGTTCACTAGCTATTTTAATGTTGAGTGATCAGTGAACATTTTAAATGCCCCCCTAGTAGGTAGTGTCGGAATTTTTGTAAGGCATAGACCATCGCCAACCCTTCTCGCTCTGTGGTGGTATATATCTTCTCCGCAGTAGACAACTTCCTACTTGTGAATGCTATTAGGTGGTCGATGTTGCCTTCTCCTGGTTGGGCCAAGATGACTCCTAATGCGACTGATGATGCATCGACGTGAACATGAAATTCCTTTGTCCAATATGGAAATTCCAATATAGGGGCGGCAACCATCTTTGCTTTTAATATGTCCATACTCTTCAGGCACTCTTCATTCCATTCAAAATTGGCATCTTTGTTCAACAAATTCTACATTGGTGTTGAGATCGTTGCATACCCTCTAATAAACTTATGGCAGTAGCCTGTGTGACCCAGCATTGCTCTAAATTGTTTGACTATCGTTGGTGGTGGGAGGTCGACAATAATGGCAATCTTTGCTGGGTCTACCAGCATTCCTTCCCTACAGACAATGTGACCTAGCATGATCCTGAACAGAGCACAGAAGATGCACTTTTTCAGGTTCAATGAAATCCGGTACTGTCGACACCTCTCCAACATCAATCGCATATTTGCAACATGATCCTTGACCAACCCGTACACCGTCCAATCGTCCAGGTAGACCGCAACAAACTTATGGATGTAGTCCTTAAACATAGCAAAAACCAGTCTAGAGAAGATCGTCGACGCATTCTTGAGGCCAAATGGCATCACTGTATACTGAAAACATCCCCATTCAATGACAAAAGTTGTCTTGTGCCGATCTTCCTTCGCAATCTTTATCTGGTGATAGCCTGAAAACCCATCCGTAAATGAGTAGATTTCCTAACCTCCTACTCCTTCAAGCACTTCATCCGTAAATGGCATTGGGAACGGGTCGTGTAAGCATGCATCGTTCAATTTCTGCAAGTTGACACAAATTCGACCTTCGCCAGTTTTCTTGTCCTGGACCACCATCGGGCTTGTTGTGGCCACAACAGATCCCATGATTTAGCTAAGCACAGGAGCCCCAATTTTGAAATAAACACAAAGGTATTTGGGTAAGTGTTCTTGGTAACATGATAATTTCAACTTGGCTTCAGTTGTCTTATGCTTGTACCTTTGATCATTATTCTAGGAAATTTCTAAGTGTTCTGGTTGCAGAAAGATTTAAATTTTGGGTATTTTATCATGAGTTTTTTGCCTACCCGAAACCCGACATTCCGATACCCCGAACCCAAAAGGTGCGGGTTGCAGGATTTAGTTTTTAGTCAGGTGATTTTGGTCATCTGGAAACCCGCAACCCGAAAGGATGCGGGTTGTGGGATTCTCTTGCTAATAATTTTGGGAATTTCTCTTCCCGAAAATCGAAACCCACAACTACGGCTTTCGGTTGTCGTGAGTGTGTTTTACCTTGAATCGTATTCTGAGTTCCTAAAACCCACAATCCGAAATGTTGGGTTGCGGGATGGGGGAAAATATTTGTCATTTTTTATGATTGTTCCCGTTTGTGAAACCCGTAACCTGCAAGTTTCAGGTTGCGGTTTTCGAAAACTCATTTTTTTTCTTTGTGGTCATTTTTTCCATCCCAAACCTGCATTCCGCATCGGCTAATATTTGTCGTTCATTCCTTTTAATCGCACGATTATGATTTAATCTGGCAAATCGATAAATAAGGGTTTTTATTTATTTTCTTTTACCATTTTCACTACTGGAAATTATCCTGCTGCGCCGATTTTTACTACGGATTTTGTACCAGGGAATTGTTTTTACTAGTCTTTTAGGTTGGTTGTTGTCACTGTTGCATTTGTAATTGGTATTTTCGTTATTTTGGTTTTAGTTTTGATTTTTTCTTTCTTTTATTTATCAGATTTTCAAAGATTTTCCACCATGTCGAAAAACACCCGCTCTAAGATAGCCAACAAATATTCCCTGACCAAAGACCCCAATTTTGGTATTTTCTCTGATACTAGTGAAAGAGTTAGAGAGACCTATCAGATGGATTGGTCCAAGGTATATTCCATTTTTGACAACGAAAACCTTTCCCACTTTGAAAGTGATCGACCTATGTATGAGAAAATTAGGGCTTCTCAGATACACGCCATTGCAGACCGCCTACCATTTTCCCTTACATAGATGCTGTCAAATGGATAATTGAGAATGCAAACCCCAAAGACCAGTCGTTTATCGACAGCACAGGGTCTCAATTGACCAATTTCCACCCTGAAGTCTTTATTCGAGCTTTCACTCTTAAGACACATGCACAAACCCTTAGTCCCGAGTTCATCGAGTCCTCAAAAACTCGGTATAACTTCAATGATATGCTAAAATCATGGATGGTCAAACCTAACACTTTTGTACCCAAGGCCAACAACTTGTACCCTATCATCTGGTTCAGAGAACCATACTCTTTGTTAGCATCCATGCTTTGTAGGATTTTCGGTCTTCCCAATTGTTTTGTCTTCAAAGCTGAATGGGAACCCATATCACATCATGTATTAACTACTGGTGAATCCTTCCCATGGACTTCTATCTTGTCATTTGAATTGAAAAACACCATTGAAGACTATCAGAAGGCACCTGCCCTGAAGAAACCTCATTTTTACTTCTCAGCATATGTAATTGATGTTTTCTACTCAGAGTTCCAATACCCGAACCTAGGTTGGAATTGGACCCCTTCAGACCCACCTGTTCACATTTATCACTCAACATTATGGGATGGTAACTTTATCCCTTTATTTTATGACATTTGTGATCATTTTTTGGGCACTATTTATTTCAAGATTTTCAGGCAAGAAGCACCTGCATTTTCAGCTGATGCTAAGGCTTTCATCAATACTATTGATGATTGGTATGTTGGTGAATATTTCTCATATATCAGAGTTTATGGAAGTGACACAGCACACCTTCTGCCCAGGATAGTTCTTGATAGACTGGTCATACAAAAAGTTTCCTTTCAAACTGTAATAGATGATATGTATACGAAGCTCATAGTTGCTAGAAAGAAAGGATAGCCTGAGTTTGGTTTGAACCTTGGATAATTTGTTATCCCAACCTCAAATTGGGCTACAATGCTCGGTGATCAGTTGGATGCTCTAAAGCTGGGCCTTGCTCCCAAAAGGAAGCATGATCCCAAGAAACTTATCGATGCACACCTCAAGTAGATCCATGTTAAGATTGATTATGTCCATGAGGTAATTCCAGATGAATTTATCTACCAAGGAGTCAACACCTTTTCTGAATTACTTGCCAGGACGAGCAACCTAGAAGAGCAGCATAACATTATGCATTATCAAAAAGACCTTAAGGCCAGGACCTTGGGTTACAGAACCATGCAACTAAACCTGATAGAGCAGGTAAGGAGAGAAAGAGAAGAGAAGGATGCTCCGAAAGCTAAAAATACTCTAATGCTTACTTGTTCAGATGGGGAAAAAGGCAAAGCTCCTGTTGATCCCCCTCCTCAAATAAAGATTGTTGAAGAAGTCAAAGTTCTGTTGCAGACAGCTCATCAGTTCAAACAAGGGTTAGCACAGATTACCTTAGTTTTGGGTACTCAGGCAACTGAACCTTAGAAACTCACTAAGGATATCCAAGCATCTACTGTAGCTACATGGGAGTTAGAGGTCACAACACCTCTTGATATCACAACCAAGGGACTTTTTCTACCAGTTATTCAAGAAATCTCTGCTCTATTTGCAAGAATGACTCCCATTTTCTCTATCACAGTTATATCACACTCTCACCACTACCACTATTCCATTTCTAGTTATCCCAACCTCTCTTTCCATTCCATCATCAATTACTGCAGAAGTTCAGTCTTTAAATACGCCTCTCCAATTATCCACATCCATTTCATTATCTTCCACCACTGGTGAAATACCTTTACTTTTTCATTCATCATCATCAGCGAATGTTGACAACCAAGTTTCAATTTCAAAAGCCTTTGTCTCGGTTCCTTCTCCAACTCAGGATTTGTTAGTTCCCCAAGTTATCTCAACACCTTTGATCACCCCTCAAATCAAGGTGCCTATGCCTAACCCTGCTGACACCCAAACACCCTCACTAATCTCAATAGTCAGCATTCCTTCATTCTCCACATGTCTGGTGATTGAATATGCAAATGAGGATATAGTTCCTATTGGGAACTACTTCTACAACAAAGATGATAGGACAGTAGTCAAGAGAACCAGGAAAAGAGGTGAAGATCAAGATGGGTTAGAAGCACTTGTTCCAAATCAAGTAATATGGGATCCCATAACAAATAACCCTTGAAGACTGCATTTGAAACAGCTGCATCTTTAGGGGCCTTTGCCCGTGCAAATTTATATTTAGTCCATGTTCTGGATAGGGAAGTTGATCTAAGGGAGGAAGTGATCAAGATACTTAAAGAGGAACTGGCTTAGACCAAGGAACAACATGCAGTTTAAATTGCTAACCTTAAGAAGACATGAGCAGACAGGTTACAATATTTCGAGTAGAGGAATTATATTCTCCAGAATGAACTTTGCATAGCAAAAACTTAGAATGATTCCAATACTGGGAGGATAGCCATTCTGGAAAAGCAAGCCGAGGATGCAACTACAAGTGCAGCCTCCTCCAATTTTTCTAGGTGTACATCTCTTGAGTTTAAGAATTTAGCTTCTCAAGTTAATCAGGAGCACCACAAGTTGTTACAAAAGCTGTACATTTCCCTAGATGAAATCAGAGAATATTTTATCAGTTTCTCTAAGATGTCTTCTACCCTTGAAGAAAAGGAATCCAAAAGACTTAGAGCATCCATGGCACAGGAAAATGTCTCTGAATGGAAAGTATATATAAAGGACAAACCAGAGGATATATTAGTGCTTAGCAGCTTTCAAATTAAGAAAATTAAAGCTTCATTGAACACTTGGCTCAATTTAAATGAGACAACTGAGGAGATTATCAGGAAATCAAAGGACATATGCACTTGGCGTTGGTATGCGGTGGACAACATCATGAACAAGATACATCTCCCGCTTATGGATCCTATTCTAGATGCCTACCCTCCCAAATGCCAACTTGAGGAAATTGAGCGCAGATGCGAAGAAGCTGAACAAAAGATCCAATCCCTTGATGAAGTTAGCATTGATGATATGGATATGCTGATTAGAAAACCGGTCATTATGGAGGGTAAAATCCATATTTATCTTTGCACTTGGAACAAGTTAGCCAAGCATGACATGGAAAACAACACGTGTAACACTCAGCTGGGCTTGGAATCTACCAATTATCCAAACATAGATGAGTTGTTAGAAATATGGGATAAGTGGCAGAATTATATGGATCGGTAGCCTAACCCGAGTTTTGGTACTCCCTATATTTTGGGAATTTCCATTTTGTACTCTGTTGTAACTCTTATTTAAGGAGGGATGCCTCTCTTTGTTAGGGGTTGGTAATTTTGGGTTCAAGGAATCAGCAGGATACGAACTGGAGATACTTTGTCTTAGCAGAGCTTTGTAATTTTGTTTACAGACCTCGTTTATACAGTCAAGTAATCTTTTGAATCATCTCTTGTTTATTGTTCGGGTTTCTTTGACGATGCCTGATTTCTTACTTTGAATTGTCATATACGGTGTCTGATTTTTGCAAGTAATTGATTTACATAGAGATCTATTTTACTGATTTCTCTTTATAGTTGGTCTATGTGTGAAAATGATTAATTGAATTTCTGTCAATTAAGTTATTTTCTTTATCGATTTCTGCAAATGATCAACATTCAAATAATCATTGTTAATTTTTCAATTAACAAAGTGATTACAGATTTATCTTGAACAAGTTTACATGCTTTTATTATTGTCATTTAATTTTCATTAATTGATTATGATCTAAGTAAACAAGTACATGCATCTTTTACATTTTTGTTCGAGTTGGATAACATACTTGTTATTCTTACATCAAGATTGATCTGCACAACAACAAGCTTTTATCTTAAGAATAGGTCTAACTTAGAGTAGATCCTTTTGTTTTAAAAAGGTTAAGCTAAGGCCATTCTAAGTTTTTCACACTTTGTTTTCCTTAAGTGGAGAACTGATCCTTTGATCGAAACATCAACTCATAGAGTGCCAGCGGAGGCCGAATATCTGTGGGAGATTTCCATACCAAACAAGAAGGGGATATAACTTCTCTTGTGTAGGGTCTTTCGAATCCTTTAAGTCTGGGTTTTCACCCTCTGTTGGGAGCTTTGGAACCATTCCAGCACCTTGCATTACCCTGCACCCCCGAGGCCTCATCAAAGTTGATACACTCAGATTCCTCTACGGCTTCTATGATGGTTGATTCCATTATCCTTTCAATATCGGCCTACACTCTATCCTTGTGCCTTAGGTTCAATTGGTAGGGTCGCTGCTTGACTGGTTTTGCATCGAGTTTCAAGGGAATCTTCATTTCTCCCAAGTCCCTGGAAATTTTTTTCATCTATGCAAATTTCGTTGGGAATAGATCCTGAAACTCATGTAGAAAATCTGGCATCTTCGCAATGGTGGACTCATACCAATAATACCCATTGCTTGAAAACTTCGGGTTCTCCTCCGACCCAATGTTTACTTTCTTGATCTTCAGTGGTTGTTGGAATTTGTCAGAAGGGATTTCTGGTGCCTCGACACTGTGACTTCCCTCTGATTCTAGTACATGCATGGCCCTCATATCATCCTAATCATCTGACTTTCCTATGATCTTATAGCACTCCATCATTGTTTTTGGTGTCGCATTCCACCGAAGTTCTAATGGTTTCTCTGTCGATACTGCTTCAAATATATTTTCATGGATCACTTGTAGCACACTATGGATGAAGTGGTTCTCATCTGAGAAACAAAACATTTGGCTAAAGCCAAGTGTTATCTTCTCCCAAGAAGTCATCTTGCATCGCAGTTTTGCTACGACATACCAAATTCGTGGTACTTAATCCAATGTGTGAACTAATGCATGGACCCACTCCTCTTTTGCTCGTAATCCCCATTTTCTTTCGCACTCAACCAAATGCACCTTCAAGTCACTTCTGCGGTCAAAATTCCTTCCGCTACATCCTTTCGCATCATCAAACATAACCGTGATTAGTTGGAGACATAGTGGCCAGGTTGTGATAGTAGACTTGTGTGCTTCCCACCAGTGTGCATGAGTAGCTTTCAAGTCTTCCTCCAAGGCCAATAAACGTCGCGGCTCCACCACTTTCTCTTCAAACTCTACGAGAAAGGTGCTCAAATTAGGAAATCCCTCGTATGTTGGTAGCGCGTACTCCTCTGTGGCTAGCCATCACAGTGACTATGTCATCCTTGCGCATCTCCTAAAGGACACTTCATGCATCCGGTTCTTCCAATTCTCGAGCACCTCATACAAATCCGATGACGCTAAACTGACACTGTGCCAACCCAATTCACCATCTACGGTAGGATTAATGTAATCCTTAGATATATTGTATATACTATCCCATCCCTCCATAAATTCATCTCTCGCTGGTTCAACGTATCGCTTCCCTTCCACGGGATCTAAAGGTGTGATGACCCTCATCTCGTGATTCTCAAATGACATTGTCCACTTCTTAAAGTTGCTAACCGCAATATTATCGCTTTCCTGGTGAATCCCTAGTAGCACTGGGTAGGGACTGGTGTTGTCCACAATTTCAATTACATCGAAATCAGCATAATATTTGAGGCCCTCAATCTCAATGGGAAGTTGGTACTCCTGACCAAGTTGAGTAACCTTCCTATGGTTTGCTAATCGCAATTATACTGGTGACTAGGCCAACTACGATTTCCCCATGGTCTCCCATGTCTACTTGGTCATAATGTTGACATCCGACCCTAAGTCTAATATAATTAAGTCAACAACAAAAGCTCCAATTTGTGCCGACATTCACATCTCTCTCCGTTTCTTCCTCTTGTGTATGCAATTAACTCTTTGTTCCTAGCGTACACCCTCCCGTCGAGTCAACATATTGGATATCTCCTCCAGTGCATCTTGATCCTTAAGAAGGATTTTAAGGTATCAACTCCGAGCAACTCTTTAAGACAGATTTTAAGGTATTAGCCTTTCCCTGTGACTTCGTCTTATTGAACGTCGGTGGAATATCGTAGATAACTTCTTCCTGAAGATGTAACTACCTCATCACCTCCTACGCTTCCAAGAAGATATCCCTTTCGACCTTTGCATCGAAAGTGACATGTTTCTGTACTGTTGGTCGGACCGTAGTTCATGGCCCATCGGCTCATGTCGTTTCTCCTCCTCATGTCCCCACTCCAACAGTCGCATGCCGTTTTCGATCCTCCATCGATATCATCTGTATGACCGATGGATTTTGATTCTGGTTCTGTGGAGGTGGTGGCTGATTCTTGGTCTTCCATTTTGCGATGAGATGCAGACAGCCTTTAACACCATGATCCATAGCGCTGCAATAAGTGCACTGTTGTGGTGTTGGATTTGGGAAATCCCTCTAATAGTGCCCTTGCTGCCCACAATTGTAGCATATAATTGGTCCTTGCCCTTGTCTAGCAGCTACTCCTCATCTTGCTCTAGCACCTCGACCTCCGTGGAATCCTCCTCTATCCCCTCCACATGGTGGGCCATATTGTGGGTACTGCGACTGTTGTGGTGGTCCATATGGTGGGTATTGCGATGGCAGATACTGCGGTGCCAGATATTGCGGTGTAGGATACTGTGGTGCCAGATACTACATTTGATTATACTTATGTGGTTGGTGATTATACTGGGTCAGCGGCTGGTTATACTGCTTCTATTGTTGACCCAGTGCATGTTCTTCTCCTACCATAAAATATGAGGCTGCAGTTCTCTCCTGGAGTAGGCCATAAGCTATGCAGTTTTTATCATCGTGGCCAACCGATTTACAAAACTTGCAATACAAGTTCTATGGTTTCAACACTATTTTCTGCAGATAGACACACTCTTCTGGTCGATTGCCTCTCGTTTGGCAGATACGACACCAAGGAAATCCTCCCTGGTTGAGGGGATTTGGTGCACCGGATTGAAAATAGTCTCAGAATTCTGGGCACTGATCCTTGTGGTGTTCCTCTATCCTACACCTAGTACACCAGATCTCTTCGTGAGCCTCTTTCCCTTTCTTCATGTCTTGCAGTTGGATCGTCAAATTTTCCAACTGTGCTTGTATTCGATCCATACCCAACCCTGTTTCACCGATTGGTGAAGCCTCTAGTTTCATTGCAATATCCAATGCTTCTGCTTGGGTCGCAACCTTCTGTTGCATTAGTGGTCTGTGAATGTGTGGTACCAGTCCTACGATGAACCATTCCTTGTGTTGCATGTCATTTATCCCAAAGCTCACCTTCACTATCAACGTCTTGTATCTCTAATCGAATTCCCAAACCATCTCATTTGGGTATTGCATGATTTCTTTGAGCTTGGTGACACACTGCGATTCCGAATTTGGCTTCCAGAATTCATAGATCATGCTTGCTTTGATCTACACCAACATCTTGGCTAGTGTTCCCATCGGAACCCTTGTAAAATTCATAAACAAATCCTGTGCATAGCCCCTAAGGGTCGTCGCTAACTGTCCTTGTTGAATAGCTTCATCCTGGACCTGCTTCATGGTCCATACTGCTTCACATAGAAACAAAAACTGCTCGGGATCCTCAATCCCATTTCCCTGGAAAGTCAAAACTTTTTTGTCATCTCCCATTCTAACGTTCCTACTGTTATTGTTTACTGATGCACTACTTTTACTGCTGCACGTGGGGCAACTTTGCGAATATCTTGGGTTTCTTCCTATGTAATTATGGGTAGTGCGTGGGGTTGCAGGTATGTTGTAAGTTATGATCTGTGTCTCTTCTGCTTCTAGGGTAGACTAGTCAGCGTCTTCATCGCAATAGAATCGCTTTCTCCGTTGTGGTCTTGTTTCACAGTCTTCTATTTCGGTCCTCTCAGGAGACTCTCTCTCAATCCTCCACCTCTTCTCAAAACGTCGAAATATCGCTCCACTCCTCAAGATACCACACTCTTCATCATCTTCCCATACAAACTCGCCTTTGCTCATGTCCATCTACCCCACATCTTCCTATCGGATCTGCATTCACGTGACACCTACAACCTCCGCACACTGATCTTTCTACTCGTTGAAATTCATCCTCAAAATTCCCTTTTCGCACACGAGCATCTTAATCCACAGTTTTAGCAACAGCAAGAACCTTCCCCTTGGTCCCTTGAAGAAATTCATCTTTGCATCACTGTATGACTTGATTGTGTCTATTGCAAACTCAGTAATATATCCCTCTAGGATACTGTCCACCCAGACATTGACAACCCTTGATACTGAGTTATCAACATGTTTTAGCTATCGAATCAGTTCTGGTGTCCAATGCTCAGGCTCAGTCTTTTGAAAATGGTGCTTCTGGAATATTAGATGCACTAACCACTCATGCAACAGTACTGGGAATTTACAGAAAAAATATTTCATGGATATCTGAATAAATGTACTTCTGTAACTAACGGCTTACCATCTGTCTGGGGTTTTTCTTTTTTCCTTCCACAAACTCCTATATCTTCTTGTCAAACCACTCTTGAATCTCTGGTTTTGTCGGGTGCCACAACATATCCTCTTCTTTTCCTCTTCAAGGTCTCGGCAACAGAACCATTTATTGACATAGCGACTATCAACATGGGTTCACTGCACACTGTCATCAACAAACACAAACCCAAAATCCCTTATGCACCTGCCCAGAAGGGTGTTAACCCTTCCAGCAACACTCACAGAGCAAATGAAGTCTCACCCAAGATGCACAAGGGGGCTGCAGGAACCAAGTTTCCGCAGTGGAGTTGAGGACATGCATCAAACACACTTTGCAACCATAGAAACCAGAGATTATGCCTTTCACACTATACTAACATTTCATTATTTGCAGATTCATCAATTGCAACATCAACACATTACAGATATTCACATTAACATGATCTAATTACTCATTAGCATAAACAACGATTACTAAACCCACAAAGCATTATCAGACATTCGCATCCATCATTCAACAGAAACAAAGACAGAGATAAAACCATAATCGAACATCTTCATGCATTCATTAAAATTTGCGGAATGACCTTCGTAGAAACAGTCAATACATCATATTGCAGATACAAAAAAGATCAAAAATCACAAAGTCGATAGCTCTATCCATCAACGGATCTCCCATTACATGCCATGCCCTTAAGCTTACAATCATTCTCCTATTTATAAAAAACTAAGTGGTTACAAAATGGTCCACATGACCCTTTTCTAACTAATTAACTACTTCTGTGCTTTCGCGTTATCCGTGAATGACCCTTTCTTCTGTAGATTCTTCCTTTCGCATTTGTTGGCTTCTGCACTTCTTGCGGACTAATCCTATTCCAACACCAATACGATAAACATGTCCCTCCCTAAGTATTTTCTTAAGGTGATTTGGTTTTGGTTTATGACCAAGACCATGACAAACTAAGGGCATGCAAGCTTGAACCTATGTGGCATGGAGGAACATTGCTAAATGAGTTCTCAAAAGGGGGTATTATGAGTTGGTTGACTATGATGGACAATCACTCTTGAAGACCCGCAATGGGATCTATCTGAAGAAATACTTCGCATAGAATTTGATTCCTCGTAACTCTTGTTGTATCATGTTGTATTTTTTGTACTATATTTACAACTATTTTTTGTACATTATTTGTTTTGGTTGCAAGCTTATCTTGCATGGTATTTTTCTTTGCAACTGTCATCAGACACTTTCACTTATTTAATATTTTTGGATGGTGCTATCCGTAGTACTCGAAACATTGATTATGTCACATGGGTGATACTTTCACCTACCAACCAACTTATAAGTTCAGGAGGCACATTCCTTGGTCCTATGAGCAACAACATTGATAAGTATATCACTATCACTGAGCTTCTTGTTGAATCCATCACCCTTGGCATTCATCATATCGTTTTCAAACTTGACTCTCATTTTATTGTTTCTCAATTGAACAATGATTATCATGCTCTAGATCCTACACTATTTAAAACGTTTTTACAAGTGCATCTTCTAGAACAAAAATTTGAATTTATTAATCATATTCATGTTCCACGAAGATTCAATCACTTGTTTGATTCATTAGATAAGTATGTACTTGATTGGAATATATCTCATTAACATAAATCTTATAGAAGTAAGCATGTATAATTAATCATGAACTTTAATTGCAATCACCATTTAGAACACAAGTAAATGTCGCAATAACATACATCTATATAAAACAAGAAAACAACCACATCATGACCCAAAAATGGGTAAGGTTTCAAGATACAACATTACAGCTAGATAGTTATAGATGATGCATACATAGTCTATAACAAAATATAACATATAGAAGCCATCAAAATATTCTATTAGTGGAGTTGCTTCATGAATCCTCCTTTGATGATTTATGTGGGTGATGCATCCTATCGTAACATATCACTATTGTGGCCATGAGTTATAGTAGATATACAAACCATGAAGCTATTCCCACTACATGGTGTTGAAAACTTGCATACATCATGGGATATCATTGAGATGTGTCATGGGAATGTCCGTAGTAATCCCTTCGAGGTTACTACAAATCTCTCAAATATTTTCTGCTACCTCACTGTTAGGCGGAAATATTGTCGTTTAATTTTGTTGTAGTACATGAACAACTATTTAATTTGTCAATCCAAGGTTTGTAGGCTTACGAAGCACACGCAAAATAAATAAATCTTAATTTACATCACACCAATCAATGACAAATCATGAAAGCATCAAAACTAAGATTATGAACAAAAACTGAGAATCCCCTTCTCCATATTACAAAGTCAAAACTAACTTCTACAATCTGAGACTAATCTCCTCCTAATCTACTATCTATCTACTCTCAATCTACCCTCTCCTAAATGAAGAGAGAGCACTCTCTTTTATACATGAATTTGTTTGAGAAGAAGATAACCATCTCATAATGACAGATCCACTATTCTTTCAACCACTCTCAACTAATTTCCTATTATTACAAAGTATGATCTATTCAAATCCTCCACATGTCTCTCACAAATTCTCCACATGTTTCTCATACATCCTAAATAAGATATGCCAACCAAATCTCCATGATCTTCTCCTTAGAATATTCTTTGAATAACTATCTCCTTGAAATGGTGGAGGAGATATTCGAGGAGTCTTTCTTTGAATTGATCCTTCCATATTCCTACATATTACAAAGCTCAACCATACTTGAGATATTAGTGAAAAACATGTTATTTTCCAATATTTAATCATAAATTCACTTATAATACTAAAATGAATAAAGTGGAAAATAATAAGATGAAACTCAAGTATATGTAAGGAAATGGTATAATCAAAGGTTAATGGGATGATGAAATGTGAAGAATAGTGAAAGGTAAAGTGGATTAAAATAGGACATTTCTGAGTCCCAACATACTCCCCAACTGAACTTGTTGCATGTCCTCATGCAATCGTGCATGGATCTTCTTAAGAACTTTTGGCATCTGAATGTTGGATTTGGTTGATGATGTCTTTCCAACAATGAATGTTTCCAGGGTGTGAGTAGTAGCTGACATTTTCTTATGGTTGGTTCTTGTATAACAACCATGAATACAAAGAATGTTGGTTCTTGTGTTAACAACATTTATCTCATTATCTGTTTTCTTGCTGCAATAATAATTTAACCATGTACTCCTTGGAAATGATAAGATATCAATGTGCATAAGAAAGCATCAATGTGTATGAGAAATCCTTTTCTTTACCTTTATGAATCATGCCAATATGTGTATCCACGTGTATGAAGCAAAGGGCAACAGAGTATTTGTCGAAAAAGAAATGTTGGTGAATGATAAATGAGATGAAGATGGAGTGATGGTAGTGAAATGATGATAGTGAATATAGTTTGGAGTTGCAGCTATGAAATGGAGAATTTGGTGGAGTAACAACTGTTGGAGTAACAAATGCGGAGTAACAGCTGTTGGAGTAACAGTTGCTGTAGTAACAATTGTTGGAGTAACAATTGCGGAGTAACAACTGCTGGAGTAACAGCTACGAAAGTGGGAAAATATAGTGGAGTAACAGCTGGTGTTGCAGCAAACGTCCTGAGCTAATATCTCACAAACTACGATCTGGGTTTGGCTGAAATTTTGCAAGCAACTTTCTATAAGTCCAGTGCATCTCCACACCAAAAATCAAAAAAACCCACATCACGGATTTCGAGAAAATGCAAATTGGCTATAAGTGATGATGGTTATTTTTTCGAAATCTGTGTATTGGATTGAGATGAAACTTGCCAATTTTGTTCATCATAATATTATCCATTCCCTGTCCAAAAATCATGAGGATCCAATGTATGGTTTGTGAGATATACTCAATTCAAATTCTGCATTTTATATGAGGAACAATATGCATATGAAGAAACTGTCTCATCCTCCCCGACTGAATTTGTTGCATGTCCTTGTGCAACTTGGCATGGGTTATGAAAGTGAAAAAGGAAATGGAGCATGGTGAGGGAATTTTCCAAATTATTCATTGCTAGCATGTAAGGAATTGCATGATTAAAATTCATAAACCAACATACCTCCACTTACCCAAGAATGATGATGAACTATGAAATAGGAGCGTGGTTGGTGATGTTGCTGGTACAATTGTTGTAATTGCTGGATCAGAGAAGATGTCACTATTGCAGGATCATAAAAATGTAACTGAAATTATCGTTGTTACATTATGGAGAATGTGACTGCTGTAACTCAATCGTGGAAGATGTCACTGCTGTAGGATCATGAGAATGTAACTATAAATGTTGCTGCAGCTGTAACTAGATCATGGGAAAATGTCAAAGGCAGAGAGTGGAACCGTGGTACTCTCATATAGTTGGAGTCATGCTGCTGTAACCACTGAAGGAGTCATGAAAAAGTGTATAGTCTTCACCTGCTACAAAACCTGATGGTACAATTCTAGTCATTGGAATAAATGCGTCGATGTCGAGCTTGAAAAGAAGTCATTGGATTACAGGCCATTGATGAATGTCGTTAACCAATGCAAGGAAAACCCACCATTGATGTTAATGATTGCCAAGATACCTGAGTACATCTTGCAAAGTGCGAATAGATGTGTTGATGTCGAGCCACTTGCAAGATATGACGATCAAGGGACATTGATGTATTCCCATGATTGTCAGCGAGAGAAATTGCCATTAAGGCATGCAAGCCTCCAGGTACTCAAAAATGAACTCTAGTCTATATCCCAGATAAGGTGCTGAGGTCGATGGGGAAAGACTTGTTGAAAGGTGGGCCTTAAGGAATCCCACATCAGTCAACGCAAGTTTTTACAAAAATATTGGTAGGACTATTTGAAAGATCTCAGTAGCAACAGTGCTTATGGAAAGGAAATGTAATTATGGAGAGGGAACTGGATGTTCTTATTCAAAAGGCAAATTGAAATGGAAAAAATGAACTGAAAAAGATAAAGGGATGTATGCGACTCAGAAAGACAGGCCTATGTGAAGTCATGACAGATAAGGCAATGGAAAGTGGACTTCACATGGATGACTAATGTGCTTTGAAGAACAGATGTGGGTATGATGCCAATGGGTTTATGAATGGTTTATGTGTAACAACAAACGTCATGATGTTTATGATGAGCAACAACTCCTTCAAACTGTCTATCAAAGCATGTTTCTCAAAAAGTTTTGTGATTCTTGAAAAGTCACTTCAGCAGCAAAATGCGGTTGTCTTCAAACCTGAGGAAAACTTAGTACTAATCCTGCATGAAATTCGTGAGAAGTTCGAAAGACATAACATGCAAAAAGAAATACGAATGCGGCAAATCAGAGTTCAAAAATAAAATGTGTTTTTATACCTGTTGTCATTGTGCACTTGTTTCATCGTTGACTACTATAGCTGTAACACCCGGCTGTAACAGACTTCCACATAGAGATGATTAATATGCAAGTAAAGAAGTCATGACCCAACAATGGTGTTTTTGCGAATGTGTTGCTGTGTAGCAACAAACATCATGATGCAAAAAGTCTCTCTAGTTTTTGTATGCTATTTTTCCCGTTGATTGTTGTCAAAGTGTCTTGAAGAAAACAAATTAGCATTAAATGTAAAAACATGTTTTTGAGATTTGTTCAGGAATTATAGAATGTCCATTTGCAATTTTGAATTTTTACAATGTTTTTATTTTATTTTTATAATTTTTTTTCTTTTCATGGTTTTATAATTTTTATTGTTTTTATGTTACACACCAAAAGAAAATGCAAATATTATACCACAGGAAACTATAGTTCTGTCTCGACCTCATCAAATATTCTCATGTGCAACACTTAGAGTTCAGAAATTTCAAACATTTGGAAATTTTGCGAGAGTATGATCCTCATTAATCTGTTGCATTAGTGCCAATTTTTTTCTTGCATGATTAGATCTGTATATTGTCAAATATAATTGAATATTCAGAGCATGCAATTCTCTGCATGGGGTGATTTCTATTGACATAAACTACCAGAGGCTTATAGCCTTTTTTATTCATGAAACCTAAGTGGCAACTTACCCATTAGATTTTGCATAAACCATCATTAACATAAAATACATGCATACCTACCCCATAAGTATCGATCTTCTCCTACCCACAGTTCTGAGTTTATCCCCTTTATTTTTCATCGTTGTGCAAGCAGTCATTCTTACCAGCTATAAGAACAAGCAAAAAGGTGTCTCTTGTTGTTTTTTAGATGAATTAAAATGGAAGCTTGGTCTACATATTTATTGATAGTCTTCTTTCTTTGTGATACATCCCTTGATCATCATTCAACATAGGCTAGAAATTATTACGAACAATGGCGATCATTGGTTATTCAAATAGCAAAACTATCAGTCAAAAATGTTTTCGATTGATAAATCTGTCTGCCAAGCGTTGAATAGGAAATCCTACAGTGAAAAACGTCAGCAAATATTAATAACATGCAACCACGATTTAGTTACCTTTTCTTAGAAGCATCCGTGAAGCATCAATGACTTGGCAACTGAGACAATCCTTCATGAGGCTGAGAAACCGAATTCCCAACTGGGAATCTGTTTCAACCAATTGCTAATTTATGAAACCGGCCGCAACAGTAATCTAAGAATTACACGTTCAGAGAACCAGCTTTATAGCTCAAACCATTGCTTTGTTTGGGCGATTTCCACATTATTAGGTAAATGAGGTCGTTGCGCACAAAACCCATGTCCTCGATTTTCACGATTCTTCTCCATCTGCCCGTAAATCATGGCGCAAATCAACGTGTTCTTATGCATTTTTGGTTGGAACTGTTTCCTTACCAGTTGGGGGCAGTTGTGACATGAAGAGTTTCTGTTTCTAAGTATGGTAACATCGACAATCTATGGTAGCCAAATGGAAATAGTGAATACCCTTGAACGTCTGTTTTGGAATGCAAATGGGAAAGATTTTGCACAATTTCAACAATGTAATTCAATCAATCCCAATCACAGTTTCAGCTTTTATTACTATTTGGCCTGATCTAGACATTGTGCCTTCAAACATGCAGATCTAAATTGTTATTATCATGTTGTTTCATTGTTGCTGCAGGTTGTTCTTTAGATCGAAGGATCTTTTAAGGAATTGCAGGTGAATGGAGTGTGCATATACATAAAATCTCATAAATGGTTGGGCCGAGGCATTATTGCAGAGTTAGTTTGCGGGAAGCTACATGATGAAAGGAAAAAAGAAAACAACATTGTGACTCCAATCAATGAGAAATTTGTAGGCGTAACACTGTTTCAGCATGTAATTTTTTATTTATTTATTTGCATTACTTCAAATTTTAGCAAATGGAGATAAATGATTTGCAAATTAAGGATAAAATCGATTAGGAATAATTGCAAACATTAACTTATTCTTTCCTAAAAACGTTAGAAGACATCCTACTTTCTGATCCTCAAATCGCACGAAGCACGGAGGAGAGCATACTTATTCTGGGTGAAAGCAAAAACTAAAAATAAAATCCTACCTACTCTATGCTAAATAACATTCAAAAAACAGTTACATGTAGTTAAATATCCAGTGTAGCCATTCACGTAACAATAATAAGAATATATTTTGTGTTAATTTTGCAAATAGAAAATGAGGATAAATAGAAATGTGTGAAATTAGTTGCTGTGACTGTGAATTAACTAGAAGAAAAGAAAAACTAAATTGTTCTAACCTCATACTTGCTTGAAACCATCATTCGATAGGGATTTCAAAGGCATAGTTTTCACTCCTCAGATCATGCTGCAACTCCTCCTTGTCCTCCTCGACCTCCTGCTCACATAATTGTTCATCATCAAATGTGCAGGATTCTCTGTATGTTAATTCTTCATCTATTTCTGGAGGAGTAATTAAGCTCTCGGCTGCTGTCAGGATCTCCTTTTTGTGAGAAGAGGAGATCCCTACTTTTACAAGGATCTGAGTGAGTTGTTCCAAGCTTAAACTCATTGTTAAATCATTTTGAAAAAGGGATTCTTACAACACCCAAATCTAAATGAAATAAAATAAAATAAACACTCCAGAAAGAAAAAAACACTCTATACAGAAAACCATTACTCTTCATAGCTGCAAAAAAACACACTTGCTGAAGTTGAAATTCACACGCAGAATTGAAACACTCACTGCAGAAATTGAAATTCTAGTATACGTTTGCAGAAAATCAAACTAAACTTCAATCCATCGTGCGTCCCCGGCAACGACGCCAAAATGTTAGGCGGAAATATTGTCGTTTAATTCCGTTGTAGTACTTTCCCAACTATTTAATTTGTCAATCCGATGTTCATAGGATTACGAAGCACATGCAAAATATATGCAGGACTGAAGTTGAATTAAGCTAATCTAACCCCCCTTACTAATTGCTAATTCCTAATCTAATTCCCCCTTAAGCTGAAACACACAGCTGCTAATCTAATGCTGGAAGCTGAAAGCATCAATCAATGACAAATCATGAAAGCATCAAAACTAAGATTATGAACAAAAGCCGAGAATCCCCTTCTCCATATTACAAAGTCAAAACTAACTTCTACAATTTGAGACTAATCTCCTCCTAATCTACTATCTATCTACCCTCTCCTAAATGAAGAGAGAGCACTCTCTTTTATACATGAATTTCTTTGAGAAGAAGATAACCATCTCATAATGATAGATCCATTATTCTCTCAACCACTCTCAACTAATTTCCTATTATTACAAAGTATGATCCATTCAAATCCTCCA
Organism: Larix kaempferi; assembly: GCA_027924585.1. Classification (NCBI taxonomy): domain Eukaryota; kingdom Viridiplantae; phylum Streptophyta; class Pinopsida; order Pinales; family Pinaceae; genus Larix; species Larix kaempferi. The sequence goes on along the minus strand of BSBM01000223.1, from coordinate 4,268,964 downwards.
CATGTCTCTCACAAATTCTCCACATGTTTCTCATACATCCTAAATAAGATATGCCAACCAAATCTCCATGATCTTATCCTTGGAATATTATTTGAATAACTATCTCCTTGAAATGGTGGAGGAGATATTCGAGGAGTCTTTCTTTGAATTGATCCTTCCATATTCCTACACATTACAAAGCTCATCCATACTTGAGATATTAGTGAAAAACATGTTATTTTCCAATATTTAATCATAAATTCACTTATAATACTAAAAAGAATACAGTGGAAAATAATAAGATGAAACTCGAGTATATGTAAGGAAATGGTATAATGAAAGGTTAATGGGACAATGAAATGTGAAGAATAGAGAAAGGTAAACTGGATGAAAATAGGACATTTTTGAGTCCCAACACTCACCTGCCTCCGTGTCATCATCACTTCATGTTACTACCTAATAACGGGTTGGATGCATACCCATCAGACCTGTCGGTCCAACAACTAAATCACCCATGTTACAAAGTTTGGTAGTTACCTTGTGCATACCAAAAATAATAGAATAGTCTTTCTTTTTCATTTCTTTAAAATATATCAAAGCCCATAAACATTGAAAATTTTCAAAAACTATAAAAAAAAACAATTTCATGAAGCATAATTCATTAGCAATTGCACTCCACTAACTCCCTAAAGGTAGCACTAGATTAGGATTGTGTGGGAACTCCATTTCAACATATGGATAGTCCTCAAAGATCACAATTTGGTCATCCCACCAATATAAGAAGTCCTACCAAAGGTGTCCATTGACAATCCTCCTCCTAGACTGGCCATCAAATCATCCAATCTATGCATCCATGGAATTCACATATCACCTGGTGGGGACATTACCTTGGGTTGAATAGCGGGCACTCACTCAAGAAAGAAGATACAATATAGATCCATATTGAATTGTGTGTGTTCCCCATTCCTGCATTTTGTCAATTGATCCTTCATATTGATCACTAGTCAAATATACTAGTTGAATATCTATGGCTCTAAACACTCCAAAGCATAATGTACATGATCTCTTGAATCTAGGTTCACAATAGTGGATCTCATTACTCAAGTGATAGTAAATAGGATCATCCATAGGGGGGATCTACAATCTCCTTCATAGGAAGTCATTACTGCTCTTTTTGGGACCCTACCAATAGTGAGTGGCAATATAATCATCAATCGTTCCTGAGGCACCACCCCAACCTCCTACTTTGAGGAAGACTCTTTACCGTCAACAAGATAAACCTATGATGAAGTAGATATCCTCTAATTCTAATTGGATTGTCTCAACCCGCACTCGGAACACCTGTTATTCCTGATCCCATAACCATAAAAAATAATTGGAGCAACATATTTTGACTATGTGTGTTCTGTTGGAGCATTTTCCAACCACTCATCATTTATTTGAGCTTCACAACTTAATTTTTCACTTATCCTAAGTATTTTGAATCAATCATGCACTTACACCATCAATAGATCACAGTTTCAGTAAACTAGGCCTCCTCCTACATTCGAGGAGTCAACTGGGACATCATTATCAGTTAACCGGGCCTCCTCCATCATTCAGGGAGTGATTTGCATGACTAAAGCGCCCCACTCAATCCAACTGATAGCATTTACTAGTTTATTTAGCAAATTGGAGACTAGAAGGCGCCCTACTACACTGGTTGACTTCATCTGGTGTTATTTTCACCTAATATTAAGTTAACTGCAGACAAAAAGGCGCCCTTCCCTATTTTTGGGCATTTAGTTGAGTTATGGATTCAGTTAGACTCGAGTAGACAGTTTTAGAGTCTGTTTCATAGTAGTTAAGTGGTTAACTGATGTGCTGAGTGGTGTTAACATCGAAGTAAGCCACTCTCATGCATTCAATTCGAATGACCTCTCTGGAATTTGAATTGCTTGGCTTATTGTAGCCATTGTTACACATTGTAATTATTCTTCTGAGTTTATGATAATGCATGAACTGCTATAAACCTTTTGCATTAGTGTTTTGACATATTATTTTCTGCATGCATCTCTATTAACTGTTGTCTTTGTTTCATAGATCTGTTGTGCTTATATTTTACATGGTATCGTAGCCATGGCAGGACAAGGAAAATTTTCTACAATGTTTCTGCACTTCTGCACCTGGAACACATATGAAGCTTGAGTAAGATTGCTCAAAAATATTCCAACTCTACACTAGAAGCTGAAATTTTTCCACATAATTCGTGGATAATGTGCATCCGACTCTTCAAGCTTGCTTGATAGTCTATGTTGGGTGTGATGGAACTTGAAAAGTGCAAGTTGTCGACCTAAAAAGTTCTTTTTTTTGTGATTGCAGGTTTCTCACGGTCTCCTATTGCATTCGCTATAGCAGAAATGGACTCTTCTTCATAGAATATCCTTACTCCTTTCAACTATCATCAGTGGAATGAGGATATAGAGATAGTGATGTGCTCCAGAGGACTCTTCAGAGTTACTATGGGCACAGAACCAGAGCGTAATGTTTCCATAGAGAATTCCAAATACTTCAATAAGCTTCATGAAGCTTATGGTTTCTTATGTCTCAATATTTCGAAATATCTTCTTTTCCATCTCAGTAGAATGAAAACTCCAAAATAAGTATGGGAACAACTTGCCAAACTCTTTGGCAAGTAGGATGAGATGAGGGCGTATCAGTTGGAGAATGAACTGATTTCCCTAAATCCTGATATTTTCGAGACCATCAATGAGTTTTTCACCAAGTTCAAGCATTTGGTGCTTCAGTTGAAGCAATGTGATGTTGAGAAGAAATACGAGTAGTTGATTCTTTCTATCCTTATGAAGCTAGGAAAATATTATTCAGTTTTTGTCTCTACTTTCCATTCGGGAAAACTCACCACTTTGAATTGGAAGATGCCTACCCTGAATGCCTTCATTGATTACTTAACAAAAGAGCATGAAAAGCTTGTTTATATGGGTTCCATACAATCTCCAAAGATCAAGCCCGATTTGTTGGAGGAACCAAAGCTACGAATGGTAAAGGAAAGAAAAAGAAAGAGAAGACAAAGTTTGATCATCCCAATAAAAAGGAGAAGACCAAGCAATCGGATGAGTCCTCTGGTTCAAGAAAAGACAAGCAAAAGGGAAAGGAGAAGACAAAGTGTTCTTACTGTGGTAGGGGATTTCATCCAAAAATCTCATGCATGAAGAAAACTATTGATCAGATGGCCCTTCTCTAGGAAAAAAACAACATAACTCTTCCATATGGCGCAAGGAAGAAGGACAATAATTATCATGCAGAAAGAGGTCATGCACTCATGGAAAGTGTTTTGAATTCTACAACTCTTCTCATAGATTTTGGAGCTTCGAATAACATGGTTTCAAGAAAAGACTCCTCATCATTAGAATATGACAGTTGCATCTCCATCCACATGGGAGGTGATTCACAAATTTCTTCTGAAGGAAAAGGTACTATTCATTTAGAACATGGCATTTCTCAAAATGTTCTCTATGTTCCTTCTCTAGCTTCGAACATGGTTTATGTGTATCAAATGACACACACTTTTTTTCCCAAGAAGTTTGTATTCATCCCTAATGATGTTGAAATTTCTCATATTTCCATCGGAAAGCTCATTGCAGTAGGAAAAGCAAATCATGCTGCAAAAACATATGAGTTTTCCCACTTTTTTCCACATGCAAATCCAAGTGCCCTTCTGAATCATCGAAATGAGGTTAGCCGGCTATGGAATGAGAGGTTTGGACTCCTAAATTATAAATATTTTCAGCTGCTACAAAATAATTCCATGGTTGAATGCCTTCCAAACATCAAATCCTCAAAAGGTATATGCAAGGATTGCATCATTGCCAAGCATCATGAGCACAAGTTTGATCGAGGAAAAGCTAGCAGAGCTTCTTGTATTTTGGGGCTGATTCACAGTGATATCATTGGTCCTTTATCAAATCCATCCATGAATGGCTCAAGTTTTGTTCTGACATTCATTGATGACCTCTCCATATTCACATGGGTTTACTTTATCAAAACAAGTCGGAAGTGCTTGAAAAATTCAAAAATTTCAAGGCTTCTGTTGAGATTGCTACTGGGAGCAAGCTAAAATATCTCAGATATGAAAATGGTGGAGAATATATAAAATCATATCTACTTCAAATTTGAATGGAAATGGAATCCAAATCTAGCACAGTCCCCTACACACCTCAGCGGAATGGTGTAGGGGAGAGGAAAAACCAAGCATTGAAAGAGATGGCTACTTGTATGCTTGAGTCGAAAGGTTTGGCTTCAAATATTTGGGCTGAGTCCATGAATGTTGTTGCATACATTCAGAACATAGTTCCACACTCATCCTTCAAAGGTACAACTCCTTTCGAATCCTACACTGGTCACAAGACTGATGTGTCACATCTCAAGGTTTTTGTCTCCATTGCATAGGCTAGAATTCCGATTGAGAAGAGAAAATATTTGGAACAAAAAAGTATTGAGTGCATCATAATTGGATATTTTGAATAATACAAAGGATACAAACTGATGGATATCATATCGAAAAATATATTCATCGAGCGAACTGTTCAATTTGAAGAACCGCTTCATGATCTACAACTAGTGGAGGAAGAAACTGCCAAATTGCTTCCTCTCCAAGAAGAAGATTCATAAGAAGATGATGAAAGTTTGTGTTCTTATATTTATGATATTTAATCATATCTTAATGAACATGAAATATCAGGTTCGGATTCAAATCCAAATGATCCCCCTCAGTTTCCAAAGTGGGTAGAAAATACTCTCACATATGTTGGTTCTAACATTGGAAATCCTGTCGATCCAAGAAGAACCCGAGCAGAATTTCAAAGAGAAGGTATGGCTCTTTCATATTCTGAACCATTACTATCTGATAAATGTTTTTTGATGATTGGTTCAGATCCTAAATCATACTAACATTCCCACTAAGATCCGAGACGGAAACCCGCCATGGATGAAGAGTACAAATCTCTTCAGAAAAATGCAACATGGGAGCTAGTTTCTCTTCCACCTGGGAGGAAATTAGTTCAATGCAAATGGGTCTACCCAACCAAGGTTGTTTATGATGGTTCAAACTGAAAATAAAAATCTAGTTTGGTGGCAATAGGTTTCTCACAAGTTCATGGTGTGGACTACACAGAAACTTTTCCACCGGTTGCAAAAATGGATTCAATCCACCTAGTATTGACAATTTCCGCATCCAAGCACTAGGAGGTGCACCACATGGATGTGAAGAGTGCATTTCTTCATGGAGATATTCAGGAAGAGATTTACATGAAGCAGTTTGAAGGTTACATATCAGATCTGACACTTGTTTGCAAATTAAGGAAATCCTTGTATGGTTTAAAACAGGCCCCAAGAGCTTGGTATGCAAAGATGGATTCCTTTCTTCTGTCGCAAAATTTTGTGAGATTAAAATCAGATCCAAATGTGTATCTACAATAGAATGAAGGTAATTTTTTGATCATTTTCCTTTATGTTGATGAGCTATTTATTGCAGGAAGCAGTCTTGCTTCGATTGGCACTATAAAAACCGCTCTACACCAAGCATTTGATATGAGTGATTTAGCCCTGTTGAGGCAGTTTCTTGGTCTTCATATCACTCAGAATTTTTATGGGATTATTATATCTCAGTAAAAATATGCTTTGGACCTGCTAAATAAATTCAATATGGAAGAATTTAAATTGGCACCATTCCCATTCCTCTCAGGAATCGGTCTTGAGGATGGTGATTCTACACTATACAGATAGTTGATTGGTAGTATTTTGTATCTCACATAGTCTAGGCATAATATTTATTATGTCGTGAGTGTTGTTTCGAGGTAAATGCAGAATCCCCATGAGCTTCACTAGAAGGAATCCAAAAGGATATTGCACTATGTGTAGGGTACGAGACATTTTGGCATACACTATGTTGCGGATTTCGATCTTGACTTGGCTCGATTCACTGATTCATATTGGGAGGGTGATAGCATTGATCGGAAGTCCACTTCCAGATATGTTTTCATGATTGTCATAGGGACTATTTTCTGTTCAAGAAAAAAATAGGCTGTCATTTCCTTATCTTCAACAAAGGCAGAGTATCGAGGAGCAGTCAATGCTTGCATTCAGGCAGTTTGGTTGTAGGGTATTCTAGTAGAGTTTGATATTGGTAGCACCACTTCTACTGTCATATTTTGTGGAAATCAAAGTTCTGTCAAGATCTCGATAGATACGGTTCCGAGATAGAGGACCAAGCATATCAAGATCCACATGCATTACATCCGAGAGCTTGTGCATGACAAAACCATTGTACTGCAATATTGCCCTACAGAAGAGCAAATTGTATACATCTTCACTAAGAGATTCACTGAGAATAAGTTCTCTTACGTTCATTCATTTTTGGGGGTGAGTTCTACTATGGTGAGGACAGACTAGATCCTTCAGTGTTCATTTTAATGGGAGGTTTTCTTTCCCACTGGGTTTTTCCCTCTTTCCTCACTTGGATTTCTTGAGCATTTCTAAGATTATTTTTGTACTGGGTGAACTATGGCCTTTGTTTCTAGGGCTCTTTTATTATTTTTTACTCCTCCACATGATATTAGCTTAAGGGGGGGTGTTGGATCATTTTCCAACCACACATCATTTATTTGAGCTTCACAACTTAATATTCCACTTATTCTAAGTAGTTTGACTTAATCATGTGCTTACATCATCAATAGATCATAGTTTCAGTAAACTGGGCCTCCTCCTACATTCGGGGAGTCAACTGGGCCATCATTATCAGTTAATTGGAACTCCTCCATCACTCAGGGAGTGATTTGAATGACTAAAGCACCCCACTCAGTCCAACTGACATAATTTACTAGTTTATTCATCCAACTTGAGACTAGAAGGCACCCTACTACACTGGTTGGCTTCATCTAGTGTTATTTTCACCTAATATTCAGTTAACTGCAGACAAAAAGGTGCCCCTCCCTATTTTTGGGCATTCAATTGAGTGGTTAATTGATCTGCCGAGTGGTGTTAACTTCCAAGTAAGCCACTCTCATGAATTCAATTTGAATTACCTCTCTAGAATTCTAATTGCTTGGATTATTGTAGCCATTGTTACACATTGTAATTATTCTTCTAAGTTTATGATAATGCATGAACTGCTGCAAGCCTTTTGCATTAGTGTTTTGACATATTATTTTCCGCATGCATCTCTAGTAATTGTTGTCTTTGATTCATAGATTTGATGTGATTAGATTTTAGATATTCTGGCAATGAAAGAACTTCAATAAATCGCACTCTCTTAAGGAATCAATCATGCATTTTCCATTTAATGCGACATTTTCCACATATTCACATGCTTATTCTTTCCACTCTATCATCTTGACCACTTGCAAGCAACATTACAAAAAACAATTAAATCGACTTTGAAGAAAATTTTGCAATTTGTTTTTTAGTTTTCAACATAAACAACATGTTTTGGGTGCTTGATCACACTTGTTTTTGGAATAGGCACGACCGATCATTCCTATTGGACTCAAGGGAATGACTAGGGCTATCTTGTCACACCTAAATCCTCGAAACCCTCAAATGTGCAGATGATAACTTGGGAAAGGTTTTCATCCTCAAAAAAAGAAATAACTGAATGAAATTGCTAGTGTAGGGGCCCACAAAATACTTGTTGTTATCAGATTTGAATTTGAAATCCCGATGATCCACCAATCCAAGTTTCAATATTTGATGGTTTGAGTGCTCCTCTCCACCAAAGGTAAAAAATTCCAAGTGAAATGATAAAATGAGTTACCAACTTACCCTTTTTACCCTTGTTTTCACCTTTTTCATGAATAGTGTTTGTCCTTTATGCAAAAAATTTGCACCCTTATCTTTTAAATTTTTGAATATTTGGGATTTATATTTCACTTTTGAGCCTCTTTTCTTACCAATACACATGAGTATGATACATTTTTAATCATAGGAATAATGAAACAATCACAGTTCTCCCTATTTAACTTAAGACGAAGTCTGATGGACACTAATATACAATGACAAATTCCCATTGCACTTTCCCAAACTTCAGTGTACTTATGCTTTGGTCCACACTGCCTCATTTCTTGTTGGTCATTTACCTCCTTGCTATTTTGTAATTACTTGGTACTATTTGTCATCCGTCAACCTTTATCTTTGTCTCAGATATCCATATCCATGGAGGAAACCACCTTATGATTGTACATAGACAGTTCAGTCCCTATTTGCATCTTTATTCTTTCCTTAGTATGCCATATTCCCTTGGAATGTAGGTGCACACCCTTGCAACACTCATTTACTCCATTGTACTATAGCATTATTTATTCTTTTTCAAGCGTTTAATCAAAATGAAAAAGGAATACATACAAAAAACATAAAATCCAAAAAGGGAAGAGTGAATCTATTTTTATTTTACGATGAAAGAAAACAGAAACAATCAGTCCTTGTTTCCCTTGAACACGACACATATTTGTGTCATTCACAGCCAAACAATTTTACAGCCTCTTCCTTAGGAAATAGTACCATGATTACAAGTTTTACTCCTCCAATGGGTTATCCTTCTCGTCACTATGGAGAATTCGTCAAAGCATGTGGCATTGGGGAGTTTTATTGGTCTATATTTATTGAGCCTTATTGTTGTTAGGGATTTTACCTTATAGTAGGGGATGGAGACTATCAACATACAAGGGTGTAGGATGGACATATAAAGTTCTTCATACACATGTTCTTAAGCAAATGAGTTAGAGGTTAGAAAGACATGCACCTTATTCCAAAGTTCGATCCTATCTTTCTCCTCCTTTGCTCCTCAATGTGCCAACCTACAAAACAAACCCTAGACCTTCCTCAAACCAATTTGATTACATAAAAGCAAATTGACATTTATAATGGCATGAAACATCAAATAATAATCAAATTTACAAGATATGACAAGAATTATGTTGGGAAAGGAAGAATGTCCACTCTTATTAATCAATAAATGAAGAAAGTACAATTTATACCTAACTTCTATATGAGGCACCTTCGTAACCAAGACCTGGGCTCCTTCTCCTATCTTGACTTAGGATTTCTCCAGCATAACAATAACTATTCAATTGGTGGTCCCTTTCTCATGCCTCTCCCTTGTATTTATGGAAAGACAAGGAGGATTGGTTCGAAAGGTAGTTGAGTTGGGAAGTTGAGGAAGTTAGAGAAACTGACTCAACTAATCCCAATTCGTGTTTTTAATATATTTTTTAAAGTTTACTTAAGACACCCATGACTATTGAACATAGAAACTAGCAAGTGACTTGCAATATGTGGGCTCAACAACTCGTGAGTGCAACTTTTTAATTGATACCCGTAGGTTCTTAGTATGGAGACAAATGAGTGACTCGCAACATGTCAAGTATGGGAGTCACGAATTTATGGTGAAATAAGTAAAAAAAAAAAAAATTAATCTCAAGGAGTAAGGATTCAGCTCCAAATCATCCAAGGTCAATTGAGCTCTTCCATCCATAGTGTCCTTTTGTGTGATCGACAAGGAGATGTGATCACAGACGGAGAAGTGCTAATTTGACCGATAACAGATGCCCCCTAATGTGTGAGGTCAGAGGGAAATGATTCCAAAATACATTACAATCCCAAGTCAGAGGAGGAACGAGGAAACCACAGGATGAAGTCACAAATGTACCTGAAACAAAAGACCAGGTCAGCGATAAATTACAATCTTGACATCAGGAGATGTTCATGATGATATAACATAATCTCCAATACATAACTGAAAGATGTATATAGCATGGCCACTGAAATACAAGCGTGGATCCATGTCAAAATAGGAGTCATAGCCATAATAAGAAGTTGGATCTATGTCTCATCAGGAGCCAAAAATGAGTGTGGCTCAGTATTCTGCAACTTGGGAAATAACAAAAATGTAGTAATGCTATCATAGACCCAAGGTATTCATCCAAAACAACTCAAGGTACGAATCCTAACCATGTGAATAAATGAGATGAAAGTTGAACATGGGGGATACCGTTTGATTACTAGTCATTAATGTATACCGTTAACAAACGCGAGGATTCCCACCGATAATGAAAGTGGGACCCAAGGTACCTAGTACATTCTAACAAGTGTGAGTAAAGGGTCTTAAAGTCAAACACTTGAAGAATCCATCGAATATGGGACATTGATGTATTCCTACTATGCAGTAGCGAGGGAAATTTCCACTGATGACTGCAATCCCCAAGGTACTATCTGAAACTCTAAACTTCATTCACAGAGCAAAATGAGTTGAAGTCGATGGGAAGAAGTTAGTTGGAAGGAAGGCCTTAATGCATCCTCCATCATCCAACACGAGGAACACTCAAAATATTGAGTTGATGTGGAGTAGTATTGAATAAGATGAAACAAACTGACACTAGGGGATGTTCGACACATGACTTCAAGGTAATTGCATAATGTCCGACACAGGTAGTATCCTTGAATAGTTAGCATGACACAAGAGTGACTTAGGAATCTTTGACACAACGAGAATAGGACATAAATCTACAATGTAGGATACTAACAGATTCTCCAGATGATCGGAAGAGTAACCGATCGTAGGAGTAAACACTCTAAGATCAGGTTCATCCCAAAGTAAAAACTACAACCCAACTGTTTGATAGACTCAAAAGGTGCTTTGTGCAAGGATGTGACTGACTTGCTTCCATAAAACTAAAAATATACTGGACACCCTTCCCTTCCCTTTTCTCTTTTTATTAAAGAATATCCTTCTTGTTGGTTTTAATGAGTCCAAGAAAGCAAACTCAATAGTCCTTCATTTTGTAAGTAAGCTCAAAGAAAGAGGGAGAAGATTGCTTGATAGAAGTCCAACCATGTGTAATTTAATGAGTCCATGGGAGGGAAACTCAAGAACTTCTTCATTTTTTAAAGAGTTTGAAGAAGAGATAGACTAATACTCTATAACACTGATCCATGGATTTTAATATCAAGCATGGATCGGTTCATGCTCGCTGGTGTTTTCTTTTTTGAGGAGTCTGAAAAAATTAAACAATAAATCCATACACCTACTCATGGATTTTAGTATCGAGCCCGAGTAGGTATGTGATCACCGGTGTTTTCTTGTATTAAGGATTCTGAAAAACTTAAACAATAACTCCATATACTCACTCGTGGATTTCACATCAATCCCGAGTTAGTGCATGCTCGCTTGGTGTTTTCATATTTCGAGAGTCTGAAAACCCTAAAGAAGGATCCAAGGGGTCTAGTTTTTCATACAGTTAGTCTCCACACCCGAAAAAGTGTAAAACAATGAGAGAAGAACTCTTCTATCCATGTATGACTAGAGTATACATTTTTCATAGTTAATCCACAAAGGCCCGGAAAAGGGGTAAACTTATACCTAAGTGGATGAACCTTCAATTCCTTTAATGAGTTTGAAGTGGACAAGTATACTCAGAAATATTGTTTGTTTTTGAAAAAGTCTAACAAGGGCTTAAAACGACTTTATAGGTGTCAGGGATAGTAATTTTTGTGACCTTTACAAGTGACGAAATGTTGCCGATATCATGGGGACAACCAAATTAGTGACAAATGATATATAACATGATCTAATACCAATTTCAAAAATGACATGAAATGATAGGAAGCATTATACCTAATTTTCATGTCATAAAGAAAGACAAACCTTTTGTAGACCATGGTTGAAAAAAAATAGTGAGGATCATCGCATGTTCTTTACCTAATCACCAAGACTTGGAAAGTACATTAGTCGATTAAATAAAAAATTTAAAACAGAAATGAAACTATAGAGAAATTTTAAAAAGTGGGTAAAAATCAAACTGATTTTTTATAAATAGTTCCAAAACTAAAAAAAAACTCACAAATCATTTGTTGAACCAAAAAGGTGAAAATATCCTCTTGCTTCAACCGCTTAGTGCGATCACACCGGTCCACCGATTTGATTTTCGTAGTTTGCAAGTTTGTATAATCTCCCTCTTCTTCCAGTTCAATGCATTATTTTTTATTTTTAATGGTTAATTTTTGTTTTTATTGTAATTTCAAATTTAGGGCACTGTACCCGCGGTTTTACCTATAAAAAACTTGCAGGAATGAGGAAAGTGCGCAGGTTTTCCATAAGTCAACTCGCGGGTATGCGCTACTGTCTAGTAAAGACAGTCGCGGGTACCACATATTAGAAGTGAAAAAAAAAAAAAACTAAAAAAAAATGATTGGATGGCATGTAGGAAAGGTACTCACATGGAGAGAGAGGGAACACGAGGACATGGATAGACATTCCATAGGAGATCCACTAACACTGGGTGCATTAAGAAGGTGTGGTTTACTCAAGTTTTTCTGAACCACCAGTATGAGGGCACAAACGCAACTGTTGGGAATGCTTGTAAACTATTGGGATGTCGATCAAGGGGTCTTTGATCTGCAGGGAGAGATCCTTGAATTCACAATTGATAACATATATTTCCTAACAGGTTTGTCCCAAAAAGGGGAAATGATCAACGTGAAAGGTACATTCCAAGGAGTGGGTGCCTTGTCCATACAGGATTACATGAATGCCTACTATCTTCCTGGCACTGAGAAGAGTGGCAGTCAAGTTCCTATTGGTTCAGTCTCGAGCTTCCATTGAAGGTTATCCTGAATACTTTGAACAAGATTGGGGGAAGCTCCTCACAACACTTAGCATCCAGGAACTACATGTAGATAGGGTTTGAATGCCTCCGGGGGGTTGTATTTGACTGGTGCTCGGACCTTCTGGTAAGTATGAAGCACCAACTGATCGAGTGCAAAAGAGGAAGGAAAAATAACTTCGGATATGGTAGCATCCCTTGTAGCTTATTCTTTGAGAGTGTTCCCATTCTGAGTCTGGGAATGGCCCTATCGTAGCTCAATCCTCGCGAGCCACTGATGAATCGTTTGGGAGCTATATTCCTACGCCAGGGTGGTGGCAAGTCGATACTCTTGTATTATGATGAGGACTACATGGTGGGGCCGTCGGGTGACATCCTTAAAGGAGTTTCCTTATGCAGGGATGGATTTCCGTGGAAATTGTTGAGATATTGTAACTTCAAAGAATATTATATTTGTACTTTATTATTCTGGAGATGTTTCATTCCTCCTTGAAGACCTTATTGTATATCCGGAGATGTTTATTCCTCCGTCATATTGTGGTAACTTGGGTTATTAGACTTCCCTAGTGGGGGTCGGCCCTGTATGTGTTATGTGGGTCAAAGGGTTATTAGAACACCCTAGAGGGGTCGGCCCAGTCAGTTGTAGTGGGGTATTTAAACCATTAGTTAAATACGAGCCTACATGTTTTGTGTAAAAGACAAGTCGGAGTAGTGTATAAATAGAGGAGGTGTATTCCTCATTTTACACACACTCACTCACTTGAGAGTGGTGCACTTGTGGAGGTGAGTTCTGCTATGGAGAAGGAGGAGCTTATGCTCAGGGTTACATCTTTGTATATTGCTGGTCATCTATATTGAGGAAGCTTTACTGGGTTTTCTACCCCATGAGGGTTTCCCAGGATAAATTTGTGTCTCTTGTGTTTATGCTATGCTTGTTGTTTCTTCAGTGATCCTGTATGTGATATTATTGTGAAATGGAATGTAATGCTGCTATTTTCTGTCTTAGCATATTAAATCTTAACATGGTATCAGAGCTAACCTGAAGGAAGGCAATGTATGGCACTTACGACACTTGCTTCACTTGCGACAATTTGAAGGTTTGGGTTTTACATAGCAAAAACCAGTCATCGTGGAACTTTCCCTATAAATCCATTTATGAGAAGTTTCAGGATCTGAAAAGTTTACAGGTCATAGATAACATCCCCAGGTACCTTGTGTCCAAAGGGCACCCTCAGATTCGTTGTACTTTGTGCGTTATGATCAGTACAAATTAGGGTTTCTGCCTCTTCCAGATCTCAGTCAAAATCAGGTGACCTAGGAAAAAATGTCATAACTTGGGATAGGAAGCTCCAAATGAAATTTCGTAAAAAGTGACAGGTAGTACACATACTGTACCATCTCAGAAAACTTTTTTCAGAGGCCGAAGTTGAACCAGTGACACGTGTCACTCCGTACAAGTTCGCTCTCCTGTTTTATCACATAAACTGGTCATGCTGCGACACTTGGCATAACTCTCTCTCAGAAAATCCAATGGAGGTCAGACCTATTGGGATGGAAAGCTGACAAGTTAGGCTACCACAAAAAACGTTTTCAGACCCTGTGGAGCAAAATGTTCGGAGTTATAGCAGAAACAATCAGGTACATCTTTCTATCATAACAGAATTATTTTTGGAGCACCTTCATTCATGGCTTCCGAAATTTAGGGTTTCGGAGAAAGTTAGAATTTTTGGAATCGGAATCCATGGCTGAATGCTACTTAGGAAAATCAAAATTTAGAGACCAAGATCAAATTTTTTGGTTGGGTAGAAGACTGGGCTTGATCAAACCCCAGTTCGGGATTTTGATCGGAAAGATGGAAAATTAGGGCTTCAACAAAAGTTGGAATTTTTTGAAGTCTGTAACCACGGCTGGAAGCTCCTCAGAAAAATAAGAGTTTAGAGCCTTGGATCGAACCTTTTGATTGGATAGAAGGGTGGGCTTCATCAAACCCTAGTTCGGGTTCCTGTCCAGAAGATACAGAAGTTTCGAAGGCAATTTTGAGGGGTCAAATTTTGGAGATTTCAAAATTGAAGTATGCTAGTTTGATCAGCTCAGCAAGACACATCCTTCCATCCATTCAGAAGTGTGAAAGTCATAGATTGAATTTTTAGGGTTTCTCTAGCAAACCCTAATCAAGCTCCAGATCAATTTTCAGGGGGAGTTGAGGCTAAGGCCTTACATAAGAATACTACAAGAAGTCTCGACAGGTATGACTTAAGGAGGTTCAGGTATGTCTTGAAATCTGATTCTTGATTAAGTTCATAATGTGTTTGTCTTCATATTATTTATTAGTACAATCTTGATTAATGTTGGAATTGTCTTATCACCCTAGTAACGGTATGAATACATGTGAATTATCGAAGACATTCATTGATTAGGGCTATATGATTGTACTAATGCATTATGGTGTTGTATGAGGTTGATGTTGTCTACTAACAAGATACAGGTACATCACGAAAGACAAATCAAGTTCCATGACCATGACAACATAATCTTTGATCAGATAGAAGTTCTAATTACGAGGTATGTATGACTTTGTTCTATTATGCTTAACTTATGAGATATGCAGGTTCCAGCATAGGATCTCTAAATCATTGAAGAGAACAAAGAAGATATTTATTAGGTATGTTAGACATAACTAAGCAGGTATACTAATCCAGGTATGTTTTCCTATGTCATGTTAGAATCTTACCTTGTGTTAGGATCCCTTATATAAGTATGCTTGGTATGATTGGTTATGCTTATTCATAAAGTTAATCAAGGGTTTATGCACATTATGTCTCTTATCTTGATTGATGATTTAACTAACCAGAAGAGTCCCATGATCAAACAAGAATATGCATGAGTAAAAGAAAGACTTCCCTGAAACACTGAATACTAATGATCATGACTATACATATTCAAGATTATTTAGAATTATAATGTTTTTGATAATATTGAGAATATACTAATGAATGTATGCTTGTGTATGAGATCATAAGGATGACACTAGTGCACACTTGAGCATGCACAGTGGTACAGAATGAATAGAAGTTCAAAAGACATATAGAAGAGAAAGCGGGAGGAAACCACACAAACATAAAAGATAAGTATTTGAGTTGTTATTTCAAATAGTAAATGATATTGCTTGTATCCATATTTGTATTCCTAGAATATATCATGTTGAGTGTAAACATTCATAGAGCATTGAACAATATACTACTAATATGCATATGATTGGTAAGTTGGACAAACATTCCATTGTTGCTTGTCTAGAATGAAACCTCTTTGCTGACATGTTGAGAGCTGTGCACACTCTCGATAGTATGTTCTGGTAGAGATGGAAGGAATCTAGATAGCCACTATATGCATACAGGATATGGAAAAGTGTTGTGCCAAAGTATTGGTCAATATAGTTGCATAACTATGTAAATGATATCTGTATGCATAATAGGTTATCATGTCAACATGATTTCATGATTATGAAGTATTACTAATCATGTACTTAATTTTGATATGTAGGAAAGATCATGAAAGAATGATGAACACCGAACAAGTGATGGATGTTCAATAAAAATATTTTCAAATCAAGCACACTATAGAAGGCTTGTGGCTAGAAGATTCTCTTAGAAAGAGGAAGAGAATCATGATGAGATGTTTGCTCCAAGTGGCTAGATAAGACCATTCTCTTAATGGTGTAATTAAAGAAGAAGTGTGAATCAGGTTCTGAATGGGTTCCTAGGATCGATAGTAAATTGATGAGAATACATGTGAGGATTGCATCATCCTTGAACACAAGTTCTAAAGTGAGCCGTAGACAAGTGTCTCCAAGAAAGAAGAGGGATTGTATCATCCTTGAACACTTGTTCTAAAGAGAGCCGTAGATGTATGTCTTCGAAAATGAAGTCCTTGGTGGACATGAGAGGATTGGATCATCACTGGACTTCAGTCCTAAAGAGAGCCATAGACATGATGTCTCCGAGAATGAAGTCCTGAATGAACAGGTAGGGGATTGCATCTTCCCCGGACCTCGGTCCTAGAATTGAGCCGTAGACTGATGTCTCCGAAAATTGAAGATAGGACTGCATCGTCCATGAACTGGGTTCAAAATGTACGTGAGGACTGCATCGTCCATGAACTGGGTTCAAAATGTACGTGAGGACTGCATCGTCCATGAACTGGGTTCAAAATGTACGTGAGGACTGCATCATCCATGAACTGGGTTCAAAATGTACGTGAGGACTGCATCGTCCATGAACTGGGTTCAAAATGTATGTGAGGACTGCATCATCCATGAACTGGGTTCAAAATGTATGTGATGGGATTGCATCGTCCCTAGACATGGTGAGGTGTCTTAAAGTGATAAGGACTAATCATCCTGTAAGTAGATTGGGATTGCATCGTCCCTAGACATGGTGAGGTGTCTTAAAGTGATAAGGACTAATCATCCTGTAAGTAGATTGGGATTGCATCGTCCCTAGACATGGTGAGGTGTCTTAAAGTGATAAGGACTAATCATCCTGTAAGTAGATTGGGATTGCATCGTCCCTAGACATGGTGAGGTGTCTTAAAGTGATAAGGACTAATCATCCTGTAAGTAGATTGGGATTGCATCGTCCCTAGACATGGTGAGGTGTCTTAAAGTGACAAGGACTAATCATCCTGTAAGTAGATTGGGATTGCATCGTCCCTAGACATGGTGAGGTGTCTTAAAGTGACAAGGACTAATCATCCTGTAAGTAGATTGGGATTGCATCGTCCCTAGACATGGTGAGGTGTCTTAAAGTGACAAGGACTAATCATCCTGTAAGTAGATTGGGATTGCATCGTCCCTAGACATGGTGAGGTGTCTTAAAGTGATAAGGACTAATCATCCTATAAGTAGATTGGGATTGCATCGTCCCTAGACATGGTGAGGTGTCTTAAAGTGATAAGGACTAATCATCCTGTAAGTAGATTGGGATTGCATGTCCCTAGACATGGTAAGGTGTCTTAAAGTGATAAGGACTAATCATTCTGTAAGTTGATTTGGGATTGCATCATCCCTAGACATGGTGAGGTGTCTTAAAACGATAAGGATTGATCATCCTGTAAGTTGATCTATATTGCATCGTCCATAGACATGAGAGATGTCTTAAATTGAGAGGGATTGATCATCCCATAAGTGGATCAGGATTGTATCATCCTTGGACCTATGTCCTAAAGTGAGAGGGATTGACCATCCCGTAATTGGATCATGTGTGTTGCAGGGTATGCTGCTGTTGTGTATACTTGTATCGGTGTGGATACTTGTATTGATAGATGTATTAGTGAGAATACATGCTTTTGATGATAGATGTAGTAGTGAGAATACATGCTTTTGATGATATATGTATTAGTAAGAATACATGTTTTGATGATACATGTATTGATTAATGTACTTGTATGGTTGAGGATACTTATGTTGTAGATCGAGATGATCCAGATGCTGTAGATCGAGATGATCCAGATGCTATAGATTGAGATGATCCAGATGCTGTAGATCATGATGATCCAGATGCTATAGATCGAGATGATCCAGATGCTGTAGATCGAGATGATCCAGATGCTGTAGATCGAGATGATCCAGATGCTGTAGATCGAGATGATCCATATGCTGTAGATCGTGATGATCCATATGCTATAGATCGAGATGATCCAGATTCTGTAGATCGAGATGATCCAGATGCTGAGATCGAGATGATCCAGATGCTGTAGATCGAGATGATCCAGATGATGTAGATCGAGATGATCCAGATGCTGTAGATCGTGATGATCCAGATGCTGTAGATCGGGATGATCCATATGTTGTAGATCGAAATGATCCAGATGCTGTAGATCGAGATGATGTGACGATGTTGATCGTTGATCTAGACGACGATGTTGATCGTGTGAAGATGATGCTGATGATTGTGTGATGACGATGCTGATGATCATGTGATGACGATGCTGATGATCGTGAGGATTCAGATATTTATGTTGTTGTAGCTGTTCGAGTGTTGCAAAAGATGAAGACTCAGTATTGAAGATGTTGATGTTCCAGTATTGAAGATGTTCCAGTAACTGCTTGAGTTACTAATGATGTTGAGAAAGCTTCCAATGATTTATAGATGTATCATGTATGATGTTGATGACTCCTTGCTCGTGCAGATGTTGTTATAATATCCTTCTCGTTAAGGGGGAGTGCTGAGATATTGTAACTTCAAAGAATATTATATTTGTACTTTATTATTCTGGAGATGTTTCATTCCTCCTTGAAGACCTTAATGTATATCCGAAGATGTTTATTCCTCCGTCAGATTGTGGTAACTTGGGTTATTAGACTTCCCTAGTGGGGGTCGGCCCTGTATGTGTTATGTGGGCCAAAGGGTTATTAGACCACCCTAGAGGGGTCGTCCCAGTCAATTGTAGTGGGGTATTTAACCCATTGGTTAAATACGAGCCTACATGTTTTGTGTAAAAGACATGTCGGAGTAGTGTATAAATAGAGGAGGTGTATTCCTCATTTTACACACACTCACTCACTTGAGAGTGGTGCACTTGTGGAGGAGAGTTCTGCTATGGAGAAGGAGGAGCTTATGCTCAGGGTTACATCTTTGTATATTGCTGGTCATCTATATTGAGGAAGCTTTACTGGGTTTTCTACCCCATGAGGGTTTCCCAGGATAAATCTGTGTCTCTTGTGTTTATGCTATGCTTGTTGTTTCTTCAGTGATCCTGTATGTGCTATTATTGTGAAATGGAATGTAATGCTGCTATTTTCTGTCTTAGCATATTAAATCTTAACAGAAATCCTAAGCTCGCTCTACCTCCAGGGGCAACCTGGGGAGAGATGGGTAAGACATATCTTTGATTTTTGAAAATTATTTCAATTTTTAAGTTTTTTATGTATATAATTTTTATAATGAGTTAGAGTATTAACAATATGATTTATGCAGATGTGGGACTAGTGCAACCTAAGGGACACCCTCATAAATTTACACGTCCAACTGATCCTGGGGCAGATGACGCCATGCTAATGAGCATATAGGGAAAGATCGAGTGGATGTCGCTTGTTATGCAGGAGGATGTTGTGGGTGTGCCCCCAACATGGATCAGGGCTACGTAGGAAAGTAGCCAAGCTCGTCATCTATTATAGAGAGGATGTAGCAGAGATGGCAGAGGCCCCTCCTTATCCATAGGGAGAAGGACATATGTATTTTTTTGAACCATTTTGAGCCCATTTTTATATTGATGTGACACTTCGACATACTATTGACCCAAAAATCATATTTTTTATATGGATATATACAGTAACGATATTATATACATGTGTGTGTTTTTATCTTATGTGAATGCTTAATGTGTTTGTGTGTGATGAAGATGCCAATCTAAAATGTAATTTGCATATGAGTTAGATAATGAATTTAAATGTCTTGGAATGTGTTGATAAGTGATAAAATCAAAGTGTCTTTCGAATAACTTGACCCTAAAAAACTGGAGAAGCAAAAGAGGATCCCGAACTCTGTAGTCATCCATTAACTGAAATACAACTAACTGTGAGTCAATTCATACCTCCAACTGTCAAATTCCGCGATGAATATCATCTCGGAGTAACTCGATAACTGCATTGTATTCAGCTACATTGTTCATTGTAGGGCCTAAACAAGCACCTCCCGAGGACACAAGTTGAACAGATGGAGAGTATATAATGCAAGTTGTTGAAGTAAACTGACGAGTGTGGAGGCTAGTGCCATCCGTGAATCCTATAAATCAATCTGTAAATACAACCCATACGACACATAAGACATAACAGAAAACCAAAGAGAATACTAACTATAAAAAAACATGTATAGTTGTGATACAAGAAAAAGAATAGAGAACTAAGCATAATACGTTTTTAGGTAGAGCCCATTCCTGGGCTCAGGCAACTTACATCCTTCATATTCAGTTAGCTCGTAGGAACCTTTCTTCAGAACTTTCAAGACAATATACGGTCCAAGACACATAGATTTGAACTTGCCTGCCCCCAAGGGTTCTTTGTCCTAGTCTTAAATCAGAACAAGGTCTCCTTCGGAGAACACCCTTGGTTTAAAAGACTTATCGTATTGATGCTTGACTCTACTTTTATAAGCCTCATTTGCTGTGAGCGCGTCGCGGCGCTATTCATCTAGATTTTCTAAGTGTAGCAAATGCTCCTCTAAAAATGAAGTGTCAGGTAGTAGTTGGATAGCCAAATTTAATGAAGGAATTTCACATTCAACCAGAATAACTGGTTCTATCCCATGAACGAGTTGAAAGGGTGAGAACCCAGTAGCAGTCTTAACATTAGACCGGTATGCCCAAAGATCTGGATATAGCATGATGTTCCAGTTGGATCGACTGGCATTGACGATCCTTTGAAGAATGGTTTTCAAAGTTTTGTTGACCTCTTCGACCTGACCATTTGCCTACGAATAGAATGAGGACAAATGATACTGTCAAAAACCTAGCATAGTATACAAGTCAATCATCATGATGTTCTGAAAGTGTCGACCATGGTCCATAACGATTTCTTTGGGGATATCAAATCTAGCAATGATCTGGTTAAATACGAAGTAAGCAGTCGTTTCTCCATCTGCTCTCATAGTAGGCATTGCCTCGGCCCACTTGGTGAAGTAGTCGATGGCAACAATGATGTAGTGGTGTCCCCCTGCCGAAGCTGGATTACACGTCATGAAATCAATCCCCCACTTAGTGAAAGAGCTCGCTGTGATCACAGGATGGAGAGGAGTCGGGTGTGCATGCATCATTTTGGTGAAAAATTGACAGGGTTGACAGTGTTTCATGACTTCCACACAATCTTTAAAGATTGTGGGCCAAAATTAACTGGCACGCAATATTTTTTGGGTTGTTTCCAACCCAGAAAGATGACCCCCATAGGCTCCACTAGCATCATTCAATATTGTTTATGCTTCCTCTAAGGTTAAGCAACAACGCAAAATGGAATCTATCCCATGTCTATACAAAGTGTCTGAAATGATGAGATAGTTCTTTACATGATTTTTCAATTTCCGTCGTTCATCCCTAGAGGAAGTAGGAGGACATCTCAAACTATGGAGATATACTAAAATATCTCCATACCATGGATCAGAAGTTGCAATAAGAAATATGTGTTCATCTGGGAATGATGATTCTTCCTCATTGTTTACTATGTCACTAGGAAATTCATAAATTAGCTCGGTGAATACAGGGGATTTCTTTGACTTAGCAGATTGGAAAACTAGGTCAAACTATTGCAAGATGACAATCCACTTATTGAATTTTCCGTTGATGATATGTCGGGTTAAGACATATTGAAATGGATTGATGTCCGCAATCATCGTGGTGGTTCACACTAGGATGTAGTGGTGTAGTCTCTAAACTGCATGGATGACAGCTAATGCCAACTTCTCAACGTAAGAATACTTAATCTCAAGAGTTATTAATGCGCGTGAAAGATAGTAAATGACATGTTCTTGAAACTTTTCATCCTCCTAAACAAGTACTATGCCAATCGAAGATATAGATGCCACCAGGTATAGAAGGAATTCCTTGGTATAGTCTGGAAGGCTCAACAAGGGGGGTGATAGTAATGCCTTTTTCAAGGCCTCAAATGAAGTTTGAGTAGCCTTGTCCCAAAGAAAATAGGTATCTTGCTTGATCAGTCTCATGAAACCTTTTGTGATTTTGGCATAGTTTATGATAAAACGTCGTAGAAAAATGGACATACCCTACAGACTCTAAAGTTGTCTTAGGGTTTGAGGAGGAGGCATATTTACAATAGCCTCAAATTTTAAGGGATCGACCATGATACCACGACTTGAAACACTGAATCCTAGTAGGTGTCCAAAATCGACACTGAATACACACTTATTAGGATTCAAAAAAATCTTATAATATCTACATCTCTCAAACACTAGTCGCAAGTGATCAGGATGATCTCATCTCTTGCTAGATCGCGCTGGGAGATCATCCAGATATGGCTCAACAATGTGTTTGATATAGTGAAAGAAAAATTCATGGCGCGCTGGAAAGTGGCTCCAAAGTTCTTCAACCCAAAAGGTATATTCCAATAAGCAAAGATACCCCAAGGACAAATAAAAGTCATTTTATGTTGGTCTTCAGGTTTTATTTGAATCTGATTATAACCTGAAAAACCATCCATGAAAAAAAAAACATTTCATGGCTTACACATGCATTGATAATATGATCAATGAACGGTGTGGGGTAGTTGTCCTTAGGACAAGCTTTATTTAGGTCCCGGAAGTCCGTACAAACTCATATGGTTCCTTGCTTCTTATAAACTGGAACTGGGTTAGAGACCCATTCTGTCATATCAATCAGATAGATGAAACTGGCTTTTAACAGTTTTTCAACTTTAGGCTTAATGGTTGCTGCTTTCCATGGGTTTATCGGACAGAGTTTTTGTCTCACTGGCTTAGCATTGGGGTAAGTCGTGATGACATAATTCACAATGGTGGGGTCGATTCCTGGCATATCCTCGTAAGACCAGGTGAATACGTCGCAAAATTCCTTAAACAGATTGGTATACAGAGTGATCTCATCAGGAGAACAATCTGCTCCAATAAAGAGGTTTTCCACAACACCAGGTTTGATGGAGATATCGATCGGTATGTTTCTCGTTATATTTTCCATGTTACCTTCACCATAGATCGTTTGCATAGAAGTATTGATGGAAAAATCGATATCACCACCAAGTCTCACTGAGAACTCACCATTCTCTATCCTATCTAGATAGGGAAGAAAATAGGGCCGGTGATGCATGTGTTCCCATGGATGATCCAGTCCTACCATGCCTTCCAAAATGGCCTCATCAGAGGGAAAAAAAGTATCCAAACAGTCAAAAGAGTGGATGGAGTTGATTGACCATGTAGGTGCATAGTCTATATCTGACTTTGCGGAGACAAACAAAGTCGATATATAATCTGTTGTAGCATCTTGTGTTGCTTGGTATGATATATCTGCAACAGATAAGGGCACAGTAGGTTCCTACTGAGTGGGAAGAATCCAAGGGTCGGTTGTTCTACTGATAGTGAAGACTTCCCGAGACAAAATGTCCGAAGTACTCACAGAACCAATGTAGTTCATGGGAGCAAGTAGGTCGAATGTGCTTATCAGCGATGAATACATGCCTACTCCCAAACTCTCATTGGGTGGCTGAGACTGATCAATCAAATGGATTTTCGAATCTGATGAAGTATTGTTTTTTTTCCAAGTAAATGAAATTTGATCAACTGTGATGATATTTACTTCATGCAGGAATGTAAGTACTCAAACAATAGACGATGGGACAACCTGCATCATAGAAGTCTAGCTCCTTCCTAACAACAAATTGTAGTCAAGAGGAGCATCTAACACTTAAATCCCCACAGACCCTAACTTACTGGCAAGTTCAACTTCAAATGCGGGAAAGACTCCATGTGGACGGAATGATCTCCCATCAAAATCCATAAGTATAGTGTTGGAAGGGGCTAGCTCAGGCGAGCCAAGGGCCTTCTAGCAAGATATTGACATTACACACGTAGACGTGCCCTCATCTACAACTGTTTGTCCAATGGTTTTGGGACCATGGACTACTTCAATCTGGAGAGCCACGTGATACGATAATCAGGGTTTTATATTAGACATATCAAACTGAGCAAGCATACTAGATGAGTCCATGCTCCCTATTGTCGCTAGAAGTGCATTCTATTGTAATGGACAGCTCTGCAAGATTTCTAGTGTGGACATAGCAGAGGGTGTTTGGGCCAAATCCTCTACGACATTGTATTTAGGAGCATCCCGTGAATTGGGGTTGTGCATAGCCCATCTGAAGACACCTTTCAGAATCTTTGACAAAGGATCTACAGGTCTCTCAATGTGAAGAGACATAGATGTTTCAGGAAAATCCTTATCTTTCTGCTGTGAGCTCGGTGAATAATTCCGGGATCGAGTTTGCAAAAGCATATCTGAGTTAACCATCTTTATAAAGGATTGATCAGCTTACGAGACACAAGATGTGCCCACAGCACTAGAATTTCCAGAAGCTTAACCTTATTCATGAGGGAATGGGTCCTTCAGAATAGCTAGTTTCTTCTCACGGAGGAGCTTCTAGGATTCTTCCATAAGAGGACACTGGTGGGTAAGGTGGTCATCCTTACATAACTTGCAAGGAAACTTGACTTTATTTTTATCCTTCTTGCCCTCCTCGGCATTTTTAGTGTTTTTGGGCTTTGGATGGTTCTCCTCCCCTTTCTTGCCCTTCTTTTTGTTGTTGGGTTTCCGAGGACCCTTTTGATTAGTCTATACTTGTTGTACAGATTCAGTTATAGAAGGGGAGGCTGCATCAGTAGTTGCATCTGCAGTAGACTGCTTTATAGATAAAGCATGAACTTACTTGGTCAAAGCTTCGAGTGTTGTTGAATCTACTGAACCGACGATGCCATATGCATGTGGTCTAGGATTAGGTTTACCCAGATCAATATTAGATCTCAGCGTGTCCGGTATGATCTTGTACAGGATCCCAGATTGAGCATATACCAAGTCAAGTTGTTGGTTCCTAAGGATGGCTTCCTCCTCAGAAGATGAAAGTGGTTCAAAAAGACTGTTTCCAAATCCCAGACAGGAAGATGAAAGTGGTTCAAAAAGACTGTTTCCAAATCCCAAAAGTTGTCATAAGTTGCGGCTAGTAGTTCTATGTACAACTTAGCCGCGACACTAGTCAAGATCCTTTGAAAGAGCCTCAAACTAATGGAATCATCATTAAAAGAGTTGGAAGAACACCAGAGATGAAAGGTAGTGACATGATCACCAAGGTCTTCTCCAGTCTTGCCTTCAAACTTTGGAATGTCAAAAGGCAACTTAGTTGGAACTGGTGGCCATGTAAGATGGTGCCGCACCGGATCATTTGTCAGTTTTGAAAGATCTGGCAAGTTTAAATTTTCCAGACATGGAAAACGAGGTCTTTCCGATGGCATTTGATAAGAAGGAGTTCGGTAGGGGGAACCACCCAAAACCTGGCTCATATACTGCTGGTTGGGGTTTCCCCCAGCCACTGGTTGTGAAGTAAAAGTATTATTGAAGTTGCTCCAACCATACGACAAAGGATTGCTTCCTTGGGTGTTCATCCATTGCAGTTGGGTGTTATCCCCCCTGTAATGTGGGTTGAAAAAGTTACCACCCCCTCCACCAAACAGTGAAAAGGGGATACTCCCTATAGGTATATGGGATGTTTGTACGATGAATGCATATTAGAACCTGTGAAGGGGTTAAACCCAGGAATAGATGTAACAGATGAAATAGGAATTGAGCCCACAAAAGGTGTGGACGAAGTAGGCATTGAGCCCACAAAAGGTGTAGAAGGACCTATGTGTCCTCCATACCAAGGAAAACCATGACTGAAAGGAGCAAACTGCAAATTACCCTGAGCCTGCTGTATAAAAGGAGACGATCTAAATGGTACTAAAGGTATCCCTAAAAAAGGGATATTGGAAAATCCAACAGTGTGTAATATCCTTGGAAATATTTAACCCAGATATTAACTCAACTTCACAAATTTTAATCAAATTCACGGGATAATTTCTTAACAATCTTTTCAAACCAAGCAGGATGTTAGTGAGGGGGATGGAGACTAAATCTAAGGATGGTGGGATGAAATTTCAGTTCTGGAATTTGTATGGGGAAATGTGCAGCAGCAAATATTAATATCAAAGGAAGAGTCCTAAGCACAAATCACTGGGGCCATTTATGTTTCGGACAACAGCTATCGCTGAAGCCTATCGCAAAGCTTCCTGGGAGCACCAGCATATGCTTACTAGAATGGGTGGGTACAAAACTGATTTATGATGGTCAAATAGGCATAATGGATGCTCTGGACAACAATCAGATAGATTCGTGAAGAGTAGAGGTGGTTTGGAGATTTTAGACCCTGTCGGGATGACAGAGCTAGTCAATCTTTAAGCTTTACAAACAGTGGGTAAATCCTTCCAAATTATGAAATTATGAGATGATATGGATAGTGTGGTGTATTAATGACCTCCTACAACTTACAGAAATCAGATCTGACATTTAGAGTAAATTTTACAATCATTTTAGTGAAACTATTCATTAAACAATGCTCAATGAGCTAGTCTTCTATTCTACATTAAGTACTGACTTTATTTAAACGTAAAAATCTGTTTTGAAATGTTAGAGTGATCTGATATAATTTAATTAGCAGCATCAGGTCGAAATGTTACTCGCTGAACTGAGTTTGCACTCATTTAATAGATCCTCCTTAATACAATGAATTATAGGCTAGGAAAGCCCCTCATAGAGCCATAGAATGACTGGAAGAAGAGAAGTAATGATCCAATCTCTGTTCTGAAGGTGTGATATGATCTTATACAGGACTTAAATAGAGTATGGGCTCCACACTGAGATTCTGAGAAAGTATGGGGCGCTATCCACAGCTCTTCTCTTCCTTGTAGGGAAAACACCTCCAAATCTAGCTGTGGTTGTGAGAAAGAGTAAGAAGAAGAAGATGGATCAGTTCTGAGGCTGCTTTCTGATACTGGACATTTCTATTGACTGAAAATATGGCTGTACCAACCCTCCATCAATCCTTGGGCGCATTCACTGGAGCATTCATCTTCAATGGGAGAAGCTTCACCAAAACTAGCTGGAATTTCACTGTATGAAAGATCTTCTCTTCCAATACACTGCAGAACTTCAATGAGAGATGGTAGTGACTGATAATGGCTGTAGAAGCCTGCTATTGACATGCATAATGTTGAAATATTATAACTTCAAAGAATATTATATTTGTATATTATTTATTCCAGAGATGTTCCATACCTCCGATGTGATTATACTATAAATCCGGAGATGTTTATTCCTCCGAGTTGGGTGTGGTAACTAGGGTTATTAGACCCACCATATGGGGGTCGGCCCAGTTAGTTATAATGGGGTATTTAACCTAATGGTTAAATACGAGCCTACATGTACTTGTGTAAAATACATATCAGAGTAGTGTATAAATAAAGGAGGTGTGTTCCTCATTTGATACACTCACTCACTTGAGGATAGCGCACTTGTGGAGGAGAGGTCTGCTATTGTGGAGGAGGGGATCATGTCTCAGGGTTTCATCTTTGTATATTGCTGGTCATCTATATTGAGGAAGCTTTGCTGGGTTTTCTACCCCATGAGGGTTTCCCAGGATAAATCTCTGTCTCTTGTGTTTATGCTGTGCTTGTTGTTTCTTCAGTGATCCTATATATGATATTATTGTGAAATGGAATGTAATGCTGATATTTTCTGTCTTAGAATATTAAATCTTAACATGGTATCAGAGCTAACCTAAAGGAAGACAAGGTATGGCACTTACGACACTTGCTTTACTTACGATAATTTGAAGGTTAGGGTTTTACATAGCAAAAACCATTCTTCGTGGAACTTTCGCTATAAATCCATTTCTACGAAGGTTCAGGGTCTGAAAAGTTTACAGGTAGAAGATAACATCCCCAGGTACCTTGTGTCCAAAGGGAACCCTCATATTCGTTGTACTTTATGAGTTATGATCAGTACAAGTTAGGGTTTCTGCCTCTTCCAGATCTCAGTCAAAATCAGGTAACCTTGGAAAAAAGGTCATAACTTGGGCTAGGAAGCTCCAAATGAAATTTTGTAAAAATTGACAGGTAGTACACAGACTGTACTATCTCAGGAAACTTTTTCAGAGGCCGAAGATGAACTAGTGACACGTGGCACGCCGTACAAGTTCGCTCTCTTTTTTTATCCCATAAACAGGTCACGTTGCGAAACTTGGCATAACTCTCTCTCAGAGAGTCCAATTGAGGTCAGACCTGTCAAGATGGAAAGATAACAGGGCGAGCTATCTCAGGAAATGTTTTGAGAGGTCGAAGTTCAAACAGTGACACGTGGCACTCCGTACAAGTTTGCTCTACTGTTTTATCCCATAAACAGGTCACGTTGCGACACTTGGCATAACTCTCTCTCAGAAAATCCAATTGAGGTCAGACCTGTCAGGATGGAAAGATGACAGGTCAAGCTACTGCAGAAAAAGGGTTTTAGACCCTGTGGAGCAAAAATTTCAGAGTTATAGCAGAAACAATCAGGTGCATATTTCTGTCAAAACAGAATTATTTTTCGAGCACCTTTATTCATGGCTTCCGGAATTTAGGGTTTAGGAGAAAGTTAGAATTTTTGGAATCGGATTCCACGGCTGAATGCTACTCAGGAAAATCGAAATTTAGAGACCAAGATCGAATTTTTTGGTTGGGTGGAAGACCGGGCTTGATCAAACCCCAGTTCGGGATTTTGATTGGAAAGATGGAAAATTAGGGCTTCAGCAAAAGTTGGAATTTTTGAAGTCTGTAACCACGGCTGGAAACTCCTAAGAAAAATAAGAGTTTAGAGCCTTGGATTGAACCTTTTGTTTGGGAAGAAGGGTGGGCTTCATCAAACCCTAGTTCGGGATCCTGTCCAGAAGATCCAGAAGTTTCAAAGGCAATTTTGAGGGGTCAAATTTTGGAAATTCCAAAATTGAAGTATGCTAGTTTGATCAGCTCAGCAAGACATATTCTTTCATCCATTCAGAAGTGTGAAAGTCAAAGATTGAATTTTTAGGGTTTCTCTAGAAAACCCTAATCAAGCTCCAGATCAAGTTTCAGGGGGAGTTGAGGCTAAGGCCTTACATAAGAAGACTACAAGAAGTCTCGACAGGTATGACTTAAGGAGGTTCAGGTATGTCTTGAAATTTGATTCTTGATTAAGTTCATAATGTGTTTTGTCTTCATGTTATTAGTACAATCTTGATTAATGTTAGAATTGTCTTATCACCCTAGTAACAGTATGAATGCATGTGAATGATCGAAGACATTCATTGATTAGGGCTATATGATTGTACTAATGCATTATGGTGTTGTGTGAGGTTGATGTTGTCTGCTAACAAGATACAGGTACATCACAAAAGACAAATCAAGTTCCATGACCATGACCACATGAATACAAAGACTCATCCATAATATTTGTTCTACTTACGAGGTATGTATGAACTTGTTATATTATGCTTAACCTATGAGACATGCAGGTTCTAGCTCAGGATCTCTAAATCAATGAAGAGATTGTTTAGGTATGTTGCACATAACTAAGCAGGTATACTAATCCAGGTATGTTTTCCTATGTCATGTTAGAATCTTACCTTGTGATTAGGATCCCTTATATAAGTATACTTGGTATGATTGGTTATGCTTATTCATAAAGTTAGTAATCAAGGGTTTATGCATATCATGTCTCTTATCTTGATTGATTATTTAACTAACTAGATCAAACAAGAATATGCATAAGTAAAGGAAGACTTCCCTGAAACCTTGAATATTATCTATAATCATGATTATACATTTTCAAGATTATTTAGAACTATAATGTTTTGATAACATTGAGATTATACTAATGAATGTATGTTTGTGTATGAGATCATGATGATGACACTAGTGCACATTTGAGCATGCACAGTGGTACAGAATGAATAGAAGTTCAAAAGACATACAGAAGATCAAGCGGGAGGCAACCACACAAACATAAAAGATAAGTATTTGAGTTGTTATTTGAAATAGTAAATGATATTGCCTGTAATAGATTGTATGCATATTTGTATTCCTATAATATATCATGCTGAGTGTAAATATTCATAGAACATTGAACAGTATACTACTAATATGCATATGATTGGTAAGTTGGACAAACATTCCATTGTTGCTTGTCTAGAATGAAACCTCTTTGCTGACATGCTGAGAATTGTGCACACTCTCGATAGTATGTTCTGGTAGAGATGGAAGGCATCTAGATAGCCACTGTATGCATACAGGATATGGGAAAGTGTTGTGCCAAAGTATTGGTCAAAATAGTTGCATCACTATGTAAATGATATCTGTATGCATAATAGGTTATCATGTCAATATGATTTGAGGATTATGAAGTATTACTAATCATGTACTTAATTTTGATTTCTAGGAAAGGTCATGAAGAATGATGGACACCGTACAAGTGGTGGATGTTCAAACAAGAAAATTTACAAATCAAACAAAATATAGAAGGCTCATGGCTAGAAGATTCTCCTAGAAAGGGGAAGAGAATCATGACAAGATGTTTGCTCCAAGTATGGTGTAATTAAAGAAGAAGTGTGAATCAGGTTCTGTATAGGTACCTAGGATCGATAATAAATTGATAAGCTTAATGATCACCATGGGTGATGTGGATCTCAACCTTTGCTACAAGGTTGAATATGATTTCTATACACATATGACATGGATGCAAGAAGGAACTCACCACAGAGTTCTAATGATATTGAGGTTCATATTAGTAGACCCATCTAACGAGAGATGGCACAGATAGATATGCAGAAGATCATTCAATGCAGAAATGAAAATGAAATATCTCAAATTGATGCTTTACTTCCTAGGTCTGGAAGTATGGAAAGGCTCAGAAGAAATATTTCTCAACCAAGGAAAGTATGATGAGAAATATGACTTGAGGTGTTGGAATGGCCACTCTTATGGATTCCAACTTGAAGCTGTTAGGGGATAACTCATCAGAGTTAGTGGATATAACTCTGTACAGTCAAATTATTGGGTCATTGATGTATCTAACATATACTAGATTAGATATATGCTTTGTTGTGAACACCTTGAGTCAGTATCTAGTGGAAACTAGATGTGTTCACCTGATAGTTGCAAAGCATGTGATGAGGCACATAAAGGACACGATAGAATTTGATCTACGCTATCTTGAAAATCATGACTTCAGATGGTTATTCAGATTCTGATTGGGCAGGAAGTGTATCAGACAGGAAGAACACATCGAGAGGATGTTATTGTCTGGGATTAGCCATGATCTCGTGGTTTAACTGGAAGCAGTCTAGTGTGGCTCTCAGCACAAGCAGAATATATGGCTGCTTGCTCTGCTAGTTGTGAAGAAGTTTGGCTTCAGGATTGCTTGACTTAGAGATAGAACCAACTGTGATCCTATGTGACAAATAGAGTTGTATCAAGATGACATAGAATCCAGTGTTCCATGATAAGTCAAAGATCATAGGGATCTAACAAGATATGACATAGAAAGGAACTATAAATTTTGAATTTGTAACAGGTTACCGATGTACTAACCAAACCTCTACCTCAAGTGAAGAAGTTACCAACATACTAACCAAGCCTCTGTCTCGAGTGAAATTTGAATACTTTCGAGACAAGCTTGGTGTAGCTCAAAAGGACCCTCCTCGAAAGGGGGAGTAGTATAGTCACTGATGATGAAGATTGTCTCATCGAACAACAAGGTCAATGATGAGGTAACCTGTTCTCTACACCTAGATACTTAGAAATATTTAGATTTAGGACTCGTATACTTAGAATACTTAGTTTTACTTATACATGCTTTTGATGTTATATGTATTAGTAAGAATACATGCTTTTGATGATAGATGTATTGGTGAGAATACATGCTTTTGATGATAAGATGTATTGGTAAGAATACATACTTTTGATGATACATGTATTGATTAATGTACTTGTATGGTTGAGGATACTTGTACTTGTATTCATGAGAATACATGTGAGGATTGTATCATCCTTGAACACTTGTTCTAAGTGAGCCGTAGACAGGTGTCTCCGAGAAAGAAGAGGGATTGTATCATCCCTGGACTTCAGTTCCTGAATTGATCCGTAGACGTATGGTCTCCGAAAATGAAGTCCTTAGTGGACAGTTGAGGGGATTGAATCATCCCTGGACTTTCAGTCCTAAAGAGAGCCGTAGACGTGAGGTCTCCAAGAATGAAGTCCTTAGTGGACAGTTGAGGGGATTGTATCATCCCTGGACCTTGGTCCCTGAATTGAGCCGTAGACGTGAGGTCTCCGAGAATGAAGTCCTTAGTGGACATTTGAGGGGATTGGATCATCCCTGGACTTTCAGTCCTAAAGAGAGCCGTAGATGTGAGGTCTCCGAGAATGAAGTCCTTAGTGGACAGTTGAGGGGATTGGATCATCCCTGGACTTTCAGTCCTAAAGAGAGCCGTAGATGTGAGGTCTCCGAGAATGAAGTCCTTAGTGGACAGTTGAGGGGATTGGATCATCCCTGGACTTTCAGTCCTAAAGAGAGCCGTAGACGTGAGGTCTCCGAGAATGAAGTCCTTAGCGGATAGTTGAGGGGATTGGATCATCCCTGGACTTTCAGTCCTAAAGAGAGTCGTAGACGTGAGGTCTCTGAGAATGAAGTCCTTAGTGGATAGTTGAGGGGATTGGATCATCCCTGGACTTTCAGTCCTAAAGAGAGCCGTAGACGTATGGTCTCCGAGAAGTGGGGATTGTATCATCCCCGGACTTCGGTCCCTGAATTGATCCGTAGACGTGTGGTCTCCGAGAAGTGGG
Organism: Larix kaempferi; assembly: GCA_027924585.1. NCBI lineage: Eukaryota > Viridiplantae > Streptophyta > Pinopsida > Pinales > Pinaceae > Larix > Larix kaempferi. Next base: position 4,235,885 of record BSBM01000223.1, on the reverse strand, counting down.
GATTGTATCATCCCCGGACTTCGGTCCCTGAATTGATCCGTAGACGTGTGGTCTCCGAGAAGTGGGGATTGTATCATCCCCGGACTTCGGTCCCTGAATTGATCCGTAGACGTGTGGTCTCTGAGAAGTGGGGATTGTATCATCCCCGGACTTGGATCCCTGAATTGATCCATAGACGTGTGGTCTCCGAGAAGTGGGGATTGTATCATCCCCGGACTTCGGTACCTGAATTGATCCGTAGACGTGTGGTCTCCGAGAAGTGGGGATTGTATCATCCCCGGACTTCGGTCCCTGAATTGATCCGTAGACGTGTGGTCTCCGAGAAGTGGGGATTGTATCATCCCCGGACTTCGGTCCCTGAATTGATCCGTAGACGTATGGTCTCCGAGAAGTGGGGATTGTATCATCCCCGGACTTTTGTCCCTGAATTGATCCGTAGACGAATGGTCTCCGAGAAAGTGATTTTTTTTTTGTGGTTACTTGTATCGGTAGGATACTTGTATTGACGATGTGGTTACTTGTATCGGTAGGATACTTGTATTGATGATGTGGTTACTTGTATCGGTAGGATACTTGTATTGATGATGTGGTTACTTGTATCGGTAGGATACTTGTATTGATGATGTGGTTACTTGTATCGGTAGGATACTAGTATTGATGACGTGGTTACTTGTATCGGTATGGATACTTGTATTGATGATGTGGTTACTTGTATCGGTAGGATACATGTATTGATGACATGACTACTTGTATCAGTATGGATACTTGTATTGATGATATGTATACTTGTATTGGCATGAATACTTGTACTAATGATGTGGATACTTGTATTGTTATGGATACCTATGTTGATGACGATACTGACGATCGTGTGATGACAATACTGATGATCGTGTGATGACGATGCTGATGATCGTGTGATGACGATGCTGATGATCATGAGATGACGATGCTGATGATCGTGTGATGACGATGCTGATGATCGTGAGATGACGATGCTGATGATCGTGTGATGACGATGCAGATGATCGTGTGATGACGATGCAGATGATCATGTGATGACGATGCTGATGATCGTGTGATGACGATGCTGATGATCGTGTGATGACGATGATAATGATCGTGAGATGACGATACTGATGATCGTGAGGATCCAGATGTTGATGTTGTTGTAGCTGTTCGAGTGCTGCAGAAGATAAAGACTGAGTACTGAAGATGTTGATGTTCCAGTATTGAAGATGTTCCAGTAACTGCTTGAGTTACTGATGATGTTGAGAAAGCTTCCAATGATTTATAGATGTATCATGTATGATGTTGATGACTCCTTGCTCGTGCAGATACTGTTATAATATCCTTCTCGTTAAGGGGGAGTGTTGAAATATTATAACTTCAAAGAATATTATATTTGTATATTATTTATTCCGGAGATGTTCCATACCTCCGATGTGATTATACTATAAATCCGGAGATGTTTATTCCTCCGAGTTGGGTGTGGTAACTAGGGTTATTAGACCCACCATATGGGGGTCGGCCCAGTTAGTTATAATGGGGTATTTAACCTAATGGTTAAATACGAGCCTACATGTACTTGTGTAAAATACATATCAGAGTAGTGTATAAATAGAGGAGGTGTGTTCCTCATTTGATACACTCACTCACTTGAGGATAGCGCACTTGTGGAGGAGAGGTATGCTATTGTGGAGGAGGAGATCATGTCTCAGGGTTTCATCTTTGTATATTGCTGGTCATCTATATTGAGGAATCTTTGCTGGGTTTTCTACCCCATGAGGGTTTCCCAGGATAAATCTCTGTCTCTTGTGTTTATGCTGTGCTTGTTGTTTCTTCAGTGATCCTATATATGATATTATTGTGAAATGGAATGTAATGCTGCTATTTTCTGTCTTAGCATATTAAATCTTAACACATAACACTCATTGAATATTATAGGACCTTGGGGCACATCACCCAAGAGAAACAGTTGAGGCACAACACTCAACTAGAGAGGCTCAGAGCTCTCAAACCAAAATTACAAATGATAAAAAATATGAGATGGAGTTGGAAACTTAGTTAAATAGGAGAGATGACTTCTTCCTCAAGCCAGCCACATGTGTGGATGAAGGAAGGCGCCTTCCTTGCTAGGATTAGAAACTTATAACTAGAAAAACTTGCCATCTTTTGTCTTTCTTCACTTCAATTAGCAAGTGCGCCCTTAGGAAGATTTCTGGATGTTGCTAATTCTTTTTCTTACAACTTTTCTTGTGTTTTCCACTTTCATTCCTTTCTCCTTTCCTGATTTTGTCTGATTTTTCCAGCTTTTGTCAGTTTCCTTCTTTGTCCATCTTGCCAACTTGTCTTCCACTAGATTCCTTGGCTTTTTCTAAGATTTATCACTTAGCAAGATTGGCCTACTTGACCAATTCGAATTGCCTATCCAAGTCATCAACCACTTGGCACATTTATTAGTAATAAACATTTAAATAACAAAATAAAACTCATAAATAATTTGGCTAAGAAAATAATTAATTATCCAGTAATTAATTAACTACTATGGTGTAATTGCCTCAAAATCTCCCCAATTAATTAATTTCTCAATTAATTATGAACTTAGACCCCTAGGGATAGGAGGATCCAAGTGGTGACCAAGGTCACTAGGGAGGGGATATGACAGTCCTCCCTTCCCAATACTGCTTGTCCTCAAGCAGTTTCAAACCAGGATGCTGCAGAATCTTTTCATCTTCCCAAGTGGCATCTTCACTAGGCAGCCCTTTCCACTGTACTAGGTATTCTTTAATAATTCTACTTCTCAACTTTCTTTCTCTAACCTTCCAGATGTCTTCAGGTTCTAGGACCAAATGTCCTTCATCATCAAGGGGGGGCATAATTTCTGAAACCTTAACATGCTGGCCCAATGCTTTCTTCAAACATGACACATGGAAGACATTGTGTATCTTACTCTCTGCTGGCAAATCCAACTCATAAGCTACTTCACCCACTTTCCTTTTATTTTGTAGGGAACATAAAACCTTGGCAATAATTTTTCAGCCCCCTTTGTCTTAAGAGTGGTTTTCCTGTATGGATGCAATATTAGATAAACCAAGTCTCCTTCCTACAAGGTTCGATCTGTTCTGTTCTTATCTGCATTGATTTTCTGTTGATTTTGTGCAACCTACAAATTTTCTTTTAGTGCTTTGAGGATATCCTGGCCTTCTTACAACCAATCCTTTGCCTTTTGTGCTTTACAGTTTCCAAAAACCAGGTCTTCAAAAGTGGCAGACTCTTACCCATACAAGGCTTTGAATGGGGTCATTCCAATGGACATGTGGAATGTGGTGTTATAGCAGAACTCCCCCAGATGTAACCAGTTGACCCATGCCTTCTGTTGTCCTGTAACATAGTTCTTGAGATAACCTTCCAGCCATTGGTTAACTCTTTTAGTTTGCCCGTCTGTCTGGGAATGATAGCTAGTACTAAGGTTTAAACGAGTATTTACCAGTTCGAACAAAGATTGCTAGAAGGCACTGGTAAACTTACTATCCCTGTCACTGATTATGATTTTTTGCAGCCCATGCAATCTAAATAATTCCCTAAAAAAAAGTGCAGCAACTTGACTAGCAGAAATAGTAGATGTGACAGCAAAAAAGTGAGCAAATTTGGTTAATCTGTCAACTACTACAAAAATATTGTCTTTACCTTGGGATTTGGGCAAACCTGTGATGAATTCCATTGATATGCTTTCCCATTTCTGTCCAGGAATTGGCAAAGGTTGTAGGTGACCATCCAGATGAGTGTGCTCAACCTTGTTCTGCTGACATGCAATACACTCACTCACATGCCTTAGAACATCCTCCTTGAGGCCCTTCTAGGTGAACCTTTCTCTTAACTTCCGGTAAGTTTTGAAAATACTGGGATGGCCTGCTACTGGTGCATTGTGGGAGGCCATCAAAATCTGTTCCTTCAGTTTGGATTCAGGAGTTAAAAAAATTATGTCCTTATAATAGATGACATCATTGATAACCTGGTAATGATCTTCTTGATTTACTCTATCTAGCAATTCACAAGCAAACTGATTTTCTGCATATTCCTTAATTAGTTGTGCCTTCCAGTCAGTAGGCACTTGCAGCAAAGAAAAAACAGGTTTCCTAGAAAGGGCATCAACAACTACATTCAGCTTATCCTTCTTATATTCAATATCAAAATCATAAGATTGAATTTTTCTTACCCATTTTTTTTGCCTGTCATTCAGCTCCTTTTGGGTTAGGAAATGCCTCAAACTGTTGTGGTTTGTTTTAACTATGAATTTACCTCCCACCAGGTATTGCCTGAAATTAGCCAATGCATGCATGATGGCTAACATTTCTTTATCATAGATAGAGTACAGCTTGTCATGGGGCTGTAACTTTCTGCTCTCATAAGCAATCAGGTGTCTATTATGTATTAAAACTACTCCGATGCCTTCACCCGAGGCATCACACTCTAATATAAAAGGTTGGCTGAAATCTAGGAGTACTAGTACTAGGCAGCTGCTCATCAACTCTTTTATTTTATTGAAAGATTTTTCAGCCTCCTCATTCCAGCAGAAAGCTCCCTTCTTGGTAAGGTCTGTCAAGGGAGAAGTGAGTTTGGAAAATCCCTTCACAAATTTCCTGTCGTATGTACATAAACCTATGAACCCTCTTAAAGCAGTTATATTCTTTGGGCTGGGCCAATCTAAGATGGCTTGGATCTTCTCCATGTGTACCTTGACTCCTTCTTGCCCAATGATGTGGCCAAGATAGAGGAGCTCCTTCATACCAAACTCACACTTCGACAGTTTGGCATAAAAGGATTGTTCTGCAAGTAGAGTTAGTACACTATCCAAGTGCTGCAAATGTTCTTCCCATGTCTTACTATAAATCAGAATGTCATAAAAAAATACAAGTACAAACTTATGGAGTTGTTTGCTGAAGATTTTGTTCATGCAATACTAAAAAGTTGCTGGTGCATTTGTCAAGCCAAAAGGCATGACCAAAAATTCAAAGTACCCAAAATGGCATCGAAAGGCAATTTTCTACACATCTTCACTTTTCATTCTGATTTGGTGGTAACCAAAATGAAGATCGATCTTGGAAAAATATTTGGCTCCATGCAGCTCATCCATCAGCTCATCAATCCTTGGAATAGGATATCTGTTCTTGATGGTCTTCTTATTTAAAGCTATATAATCAATGCACATGCGCATTGTTCCATCTTTCTTTTTGACCAAAACCATCGATGAAGCAAAGGGACTTGAGCTTGGTCTTGCGAACCCCATCTCAAGCAGCTCTTTGATGGTCTTCTCTATTTCATCCTTGAATCTCTTGGGATGCTTGTAGGGGTGTATTTTTATGGGAAAATTGCCAGGTTCCAGTTCTCTCCAATGTTCAGTACCCCTATCAGGAGGCTATGTGGTAGATCTTCAAACACCTTTTTGTGTTTTTGGAGCAATTTTTGGATATCTTCAGGATGTTGTGACACATCAATGGTGGTTTCTTTAGTGGATATAAAACATTCAGCATCCCACTCTATGTCTCCATGCCTCAAAATAGATCTCATACTATGTGTAGAAATCACTTGTTTTGGGTAGGTGTTAACCCCTCTCAAAACCAATTGCTTACCTTCAGTGTCTTTAAAGCACATTTGAGGAATCCTATAATTTACCACATGCTCACCAAGTGAGAATAACCATTGTACTCCCAACAGAACATTAGTATTAGCAACATCAACAATGTAGAAACTATCAGTTACAGTATGGTCTCCAATACTTACCTGCATCTTGGGAATCCATATGTTGCACTGCATAGTGTTGTTCTTTCCAAGGATAATAACTGTGAAACCTCCAAATTTTTCTGATGGGATTTTTCTTCTCTCCACCATGGATGCATCAATGAAATTATGTGTGGCCCCTCCATCGACCAGCACTGAAAATTTATGCCCTTGCACTACTCCCTTAAATCTCATAGTGTGGTAGCGAGGAACTCCACTCAAAACTGCAAATTTTGCTTCTGTTTGTGATGGTTCTTCTTCTTCTGTTGTATTGTACCCTTCTTTTGCTGGTTCTTCCATTTGTACTTCTACACTCATTTCCTCCTCATCACTATCAGAAAATACTTCTATGTAATGAGCTTTACTTTTTGCACATTGGTGCCCCGGAACCCATGGTTCTTGGCAGGAAAAACATAGTTTTTTCCTTCTTAACTCATCCCGATCTCGGAATGAGTATTCTTTCTTATTTGGGGCTGCATTATTTCTGAATGGTGGCTTTGAATTCTGAAATTTTGCAGGTGGATTAAACTTAGGTGGGTATCTGGTTCTTGGGATTGCATCTTGCAGATCCCTTGTTCTGCTTAAAGCTTCTTGTAGGGTAGCTGGTCGGTAGGCTTTAACCAGCCCTTTCAAAGGTTCTGTTAATCCTTCTGTGAACAGTAGGATCAACCTTGGTTCTGATATATCAGTGACCACCACTTCCAACTTTTGAAATTCTGATATATATGCTTCTGAAGTGTTGGTTTGTTTCAAATGTGCCAGCTCACGGAAAGATAGCTTGGGATCCCTCCTATCAAATCTTTCCACCAACCTCCTGGTAAAATATTCATAAGACTCAACTAAATCATGTCCCAAGGTTCTCATGCCATGGAACCACCAATCACTGGCCTCTCCTTCCAAATGCAACACTACCATCTTGATGGCATCCTTTTCTTCCATGGGATGCAGCTGGAAATATATGTCTAGTTTCTACACCCAGGAACTAGCATTGCATTTTGCAGTCCCATCAAAGTAAGGTATCTGGACCTTACCTGCAGCATTCCTCAACTCAAAATTGTTTATTGGCTGCCTATTATATCCCCTTAGCTGATTTTTTAGGTAAATCTCAGAAAAATATTTGAAAGTGAGATGTCTTCTGCACTCATCACTCAAGGTCAGATATACTGCATGCCTTTCCTCACAGGTAGCTACAGGTGCACCAGGTGCTTCTTTATTTTCCCCAAAGAAGGTAGGCATGGTTTGTTGAGGTACTTGATCTTTCAAATCCATTTTGAAGTCTCTAGGCCTATTGTGTGGACCAGTCTTTGAGAAAATGGTTTCTGCAAATGTCTTTCTTTCACCTTGGTGGGAACCACTAGCACTCGCTTCTGGCTCTTTGTGTGCAAACTGTCTACTAAGGATTTCTTTAGTTTCTTGACCATTCCATGCCATAGTATGAGTCAGAATTTCTATCCCTCTAACCATTTTAATAAGCAGTTTTCTAAACTCATCATTGGCTTCCTGTTTAGACATGTCTCTATTCCCTTGTATTTCTCCTTCTATAGAATCTACTTCTTCTTCCCTAGTGTTTTTGGGGTCTTTTCCTTTAGTGCTAGGTGTTCTTCTTGAGCTCATCACCACAACAAGAGCAGGTTCAGAGGACCATGCTCTGATACCACTGTAATATCCTTGGAAATATTTAACCTAGATATTAACTCAACTTCACAAATTTTAATAAAATTCATGGGATAATTTCTTAACAATCTTTTCAAACCGAGCAGGATGTTAGTGAGGGGGATGGAGACTAAATCTAAGGATGGTGGGATGAAATTTCAGTTCTGGAATTTGTATGGGGAAATTTGTAGTAGAAAATATTAATATCAGAGGGAGATTCCTAAGCACAACGCACTGGGGCCATTTATGTTTCGGACAACAGCTACCGTTGAAGCCTACCGCAAAGCTTCCCGGGCGCACCAGCATATGCTTACTAGACAGGGTGGGTACAAAGCTGATTTATGATGGTCAAATAGGCACAATGGATTCTTTGGACAACAATCAGATAGATTCAGGAAGAGTAGAGGTGGTTTGGAGATTTTAGACCCTCTTGGGATGACAGAGCTAATCAATATTTAAGATTTACAAACAGTGGGTAAATTCTTCCAAATTTTGAAGGTATGAGATGATATGGCTAGTGTGGTCTATTAATTTCCTTCTACAACTTACAGAAATCAGATCTGATATTTAGAGTAAATTTGACAGTCATGTTAGTGAAACTAGTCATTAAACAATGCTCAATGAGCTAGTCTTCTATTCTGCATTAAGTACTGACTTTATTTAAATGTAAAACTCTGCTCTGAAATGTTAGAGTGCTCTGATATAATGTAATTAGCAGTAGCAGGTCAAAATGTTACTCACTGAACTGAGTTTGCACTCATTTAATAGCTCCTCATTAATACAATGAATTATAGGCTAGGAAAGCCCCTCATAGAGCCATAGAATGACTGGAAGAAGAGAAGTAATGATCCAATATCTATTTTGAAGGTGTGATATGATCTTCTACAGGTCTGAAACAGAGTATGTGCTCCACACTAAGATTCTGAGAAAGTATGGGGTGCTATCCACAACTCTTCTCTTCCTTGTAGGGAAAACACCTCCAAATCTAGCTGTGGTTGTGAGAAAGAGTAAGAAGAAGAAGATGGATCAGTTCTTAGGCTGCTTTCTGATACTGGAAATTTCTATTGATTGAACATATGGCTGTACCAACCCTCCATAAATCCTTTGGCACATTCACTGGAGCATTCATCTTCAATGGGAGAAGCTTCACCAAAACTAGCTGGAATTTCACTGTATGAAAGATCTTCTCTTCCAATAGACTGGAGAACTTCAATGAGAGATGGTAGTGATTGATAATGGCTATAGCAGCCTGCTATTAACCTGCATAACACTCACTGAATATTATAGGACCTTGGGGTACATCACCCAAGAGAAACAGTTGAGGCACAACACTCAACTAGAGAGGCTCAAAGCTCTCAAACCAAAATTACAAATGATCAAAAATATGAGATGGAGTTGGAAACTTAGTTAAATAGGAGAGATGACTTCTTCCTCAAGCCAGCCACATGTGTGGATGAAGGAAGGCGCCTTCCTTTCTAGGATTAGAAACTTCTGACTAGAAAAACTTGCCATCTTTTGTCTTTCTTCACTCCAATTAGCAAGTGCGCCCTTAGGAAGCTTTCTGGATGTTGCTAATTCTTTTTCTTACAAATTTTCTTGTTTTTTCCACTTTCATTCCTTTCTCCTTTCCTGATTTTGTCTAATTTTGTGTAATGTCCCTCCTATCCTACAAGGCTATGGAGAGGACACTAATAATAATACTGGACATCTAGTTCCATACCTAAACAAATAAGCATTCATACAAATTATAGATGGAGAAAATGCAAATGCATAAACATTTGAATACACAGCAGAATTTGATTCCAATATACATCCATCATACATTCTAGATTTTCATGCCATTCATCAATTTAAGCAATATCAAATTAGCAAAGGAGAATACTTATCTTAAACCAAGTAATCCCTGAGAAACCAGCTACGCTTCTGCAACGTTCCACCCAGACATAGGCTCTTCGACAGCTTATAGTGAGTCTGTCCGAAGGCCACCCCCAAGCTGGGCATGATTCCGTCAAGGAAAAGGGGACATTCACTCTCTCACAACCAATTAATCATTCCATCTGAGCCAAGCCAGTCCATAGCTAGGTTTATCAGGCTACAATTGAACCCTAGATGATTGCACTCAAGCTCAAGCCCAAGCCATGGATACCCATACCCATACCCAACATACTCTTCTCTCACATAGTAAGCACAAATAGGGGGCAGGGATACACATTTTAAACAGCGGGATTTACAAATAAGATGGCCATGGGTTTTCTAAAAAACATTCCCAACCAAAAACGGATTGTGGGATGGGGCAAACAACCACAGGGAGGAAAAATGATTTCTTCCCCAAATATCTCAGCCTTCAACAGCCCAAAACAGTCTCTATTGAACCCCCGTTAGATTTCCCTTTCTTCCCCACTGGTATACAACACAAAAACGCCCTTCTCTATTGGGAAAATGAAGAAAAACGCAGCAAACATGCCTGGAAAACGCCCAGGTACCTCTAAACTCGTGAGGGAGAAAGAATGATGGTTGCATAATGGCTTGGGGGAGAAATTCATGGCTCTTTTCTTGCCCAAGAAGCAAAACGCGAATTCCCATGTAGGGTGGTTTTCCCATACCCAAATTTGGATAGCCATACCTCCCATTCCCCAAGGCATTAACTGCTTCAACCAACTCTTAGGAGAAATCAATGATTGGGTACAAAAGTCAACATGGGTAGTTGAGGGTTTGATGGGTTCTCTCATTGACACTTGGCTTGACCTGATTGGCTCAAGGGTCGGAATGTTTTCCCTCCCAATTCCTTGTGAAATCATGCCCCCATCTCTTTGTTGCATTGCATAGCTAGTTGTGGGTATTTTTATTAAAACGCATATTACATGATATTTGAATTTCCAGTGTGCATTGCTAGCACGCAAATCATATGCATCCTTAAATCGATGGTGGGGCCTTGGACTTGAGCTCCTCACCATGATTTCATAATAGTATTACATCATTTATAATGTTAATGCCATGGGGTCAAACTGGGGACATTAAATTTTGCCAGCTTTTGTCAGTTTCCTTCTTTGTCCATCTTGCCAACTTGTCTTCCACTAGATTCCTTGGCGTTTTCTGAGATTTATCACTTAGCAAGATTGGCCTACTTGACCAATTCGAATTGCCTATCCAAGTCATCAACCACTTGGCACATTTATTAGTAATAAACTTTTAAATAACAAAATACAACTTAGAAATAATTTGGCTAAGCAAATAATTAATTTTCTAGTAATTATTTAACTACTATGGTGTAATTGCCTCAAAATCTCCCCAATTAATTAATTTCTCAATTAATTATGAACTTAGACCCCTAGGGATAGGAGGATCCAAGTGGTGACCAAGGTCACTAGGGAGGGGATATGACACAGTGGAACCAAAAGGAATAGCTGATGTCGAAGCTGAAGAGATAGACATACCTAAGGAAACAGTATTGAAACTGAACGAAGGGCTCGAAGCAGAGGCAACCTGCAAAGAGATAGGTACCGATGTGTTTGTAAGAGGAGGAGAGAAAAATCTAGAAACAATGGTTGTAGTAGAAGTATGGGAACTCCTGACTTGTACCCTGAACTAGCCATGAAAAAACCAGGTGTAAACCGATATGAATTAAACTCCGGTTGACCTAGAGAATCTAAACTTACAAGTAATGGATCGTTAGGTCCTATCAAAGGAGGGTTTTAAGGTGTGTTAAACTCTTTAGAGGTTATTTCTTCAGCCTCAATAGTGTTAGGAACCTATTGATACTCAGTTATAAGGTGTGGTTCTCCAGGTGGTTCCGTTATGCCCGTAAGTTCGTATGAACCACGAGAATCAGTCCTCCGGCGTTGAGGTGGCGGTGGAGGCTCCACAGTGTGCAGGGGAAGGTTTTGCATTCTTCGTGACCTACGAAGAGGTTGGTCCTCCACAATTATATAAAAAATAAACTAAGTGTAAAAACCCAATGGCCACTAATCGACTAAGGAGCAAACAACATACCACTAAAAATGTCCTATAGTAATCAAAACCAGGCAAATGAAGATAATACTCTCAAAATTCAGTCTGGGATGATGAGGGCCTAGAACAAACTAGTATAATATCGAAGGTCAGTTATACGGCATCCAATACAAGTCCTCTGGGTGCAATCGTTTGAATCACCAAACTGCCCTCCCGGGATTACTGTGAGAGGGTTACATTTCGTGTCTTCCCTAGGTGCAGTGGAAATAGCATTCCACTATACATGTGTATATCCCTAAGGTCAAGATACTAATGCTACCACAAATACGAAAATATCTGGGGGGGAAGTTGCAGGTCCAGCCAAAACGCATAGGCAAGGTATCTAAGCCCAAAATCCAAGAGTACTTGAAGTACAAGTGGAACCCCGTACACGAATTAGCCCTGGTGTATGCTTGAAAGGAAAGTGGGGGGGTATCCCCAATAATTCCAATCTCACACGACCTCGTGCTTAACTCCGATTTAAGCGGAGCTTCCCAAAATATTTTGGTAAGAGTGGATTTAGCTAGATAACAGTTCATACTACGATTTGAGAATTTAAATGATTTCGGAAAGTTAAATGTGATCTAATCCGAAATCCTAGCCTAAGCTAATTAATGTCATGTAACCCTAAAAAAGAAATGTTGCTAATAAATTTTAAATTAGGTTCTTTTTATGGGATGTTACTTACTCAAGGTGTAGTGTAGTGTGTGGCATGGTTATGACTGTAAGCAAAGTGCATATCAAAATGAAACTTCACAATTTTTCTTTTCGTTTGTTCTTTCAAAACACAAAATCTAAACAAACTAAGCATAAAAAGTTTTTTGTTTTTGTTTTCAATGTTAATAACAATGCAACTACCCTACTTCGAAAAATAAACTGACAAATCTAGTAAAAGAAGTTCCTTGTTTTTTTTTTAAATTGATATTTTCTCTATCTATGAAAGAAATGCAAATGAAAAAGATGAACTGGCAAGACTTATCAACTTTCGTGAGTAAAGAAAGGTGGCCCAAGACTTAAAACAAACAGACCTAAAGCAAGATCGACAAAGACTTAACCCAAGAAGTTGCTTCACAGAAGTAACTAAAGTTTTGGAACAAGATGCTGAAAGAAAAATTGATGCTTAAGATGGAAAAACAAAAATATCTTTGTGCAAGAACCAAACTGCTTCCGAACATCAGAAAACAAAAGAAAGAAGCATCCACCAAAAAGAAAAAGTGCTACCAAGCTAGGGAAAACTCTACAAAAACAAATGACTCAAAGAAAAACAATCAAAGAGGTTCCAAAATAGATTCAAAGTACCTTGAAACAATTTCCAAGAGGTATCCAAGTTAACAAGGACTTTCAAAACCAAGGAAAAACCCAACTGAGACCAAACCCTAACGAAAACGTGAGACTCAAGAAATACTCGCGGTTGTTCTATGTGACAACTCGTGGTGCACTCGCGGGTATGTATAAGACCAACACGTGGCTAGGACACAAAGTGCGCGACTGTATGTATAGACAGGTCATGGGTAGGCTTTAAAAAGTCATAAAAAAGAAATAAAGGAAACCAAAAGCTACTAAAATCAAACTAAGAAGATCAAAAAGGTTTCTAAAAAGGCTGTGAACAGACCGAGGAGTGACACAGGAGTGTCAAGCAAATACCAGGGTGCAAAGCAAAAACTCAAATCAGACCTAAAGACCCAAGATCAAACCCTAAAGCAAGGTTTAGACCTTTTAAGGTAAAATCGCGACTGTCTAAGCAAACAACTGGAGGGTGCAACTGAATGTGCGCGGATAGCAAAGCCTACAACTCGTGGGTACAATAGAAAGTGTGCGCCTGTATATACAGGAAATGCCCGGGTAGGCACCGATAAAAGAAGAGAAGAAACTCTGTAAACCAAACTGGACTGAGCCAACACAAAGGGATCTAGAAAGAAACCATAAAGACCTCAAAAGAAACTGGAAAGGTTACAAAACTGAAAAAACCAAAGAACCCCAAAGAAGAAAAACAAGAAGGTGTCCCCAGTGGAGTCATCAGTTCTGTTGTTAGGGATTTTACCTTATAGTAGGGGATGGAGACTATCAACATACAAGGGTGTAGGATGGACATATAAAGTTCTGCATATACATGTTCTTAAGCAAATGAGTTATAGGTTAGAGAGACATGCACCTTATTCCGAAGTTCGATACTAGCTTTGTCCTCCTTTGCTCCTCAATGTGCCAACCTGCAAAACAAACCCTAGACCTTCCTCAAACCAATTTGACTATATAAAATCAAATTGACATTTATAATGGCATGAAACATCAAATAATAATCAAATTTACAACATATGACAAGGATTATGTTGGGAAAGGAAGAATGTCCACTCTTATTAATCAATAAATGAAGCAAGTACAATTTATACCTGACTTCTGTATGAGGAACCTTCGTAACCAAGACCTGGGATCCTGCTCCTCTCTTGACTTAAGATTTCTCCAGCATAACAATAACTCTTGAATTGGTGGTCCCTTTCTCATGCCTCTCCCTTGTATTTATGGCAAGGCAGGGAAGATTGGTTCAAAAGGTAGTTGAGTTGGAAAGTTGAGGAAGTTAGAGCAACTGACTCAACCAATCCAAATTCGTGTTTTTAATATATTTGTTCAAGTTTCCTTAAGGCACCCATGACTATTGAACATAGAAACTAGCGAGTGACTCACAGTATGTGGGATCAGCAACTCGCGAGTGCAACTTTTTAATTGATACCCACGGGTTGTCAGTATGGAGACCCATGGGTTGTCAATATGGACACCCGCGAGTGACTCGCAACATGTCAAGTATGGGATTCGCGGCTTTATGGTGAAATAAGTCAGAAAAAATAAGTTTTAAGCTAAAGGAGTAAGGATTTAGCTCCAAATCATCCAAGGTCAACTGAGCTCTTCCATCCATATTGTCCTTTTGTGTGATCGACAAGGCGATGTGATCACGGACGGAAAAGTGCTAATTTGACCGATAACTCTTATGTTGTCTGGTTTCACTTTGAGTCATGTTGTATGTTCAAGAGAAGTTTTGTTACTAAAACTATGTCGGTCATTCCTCAAATATTCTTGACCAATCATATCGGCCTTCCTTGTGTTAGTATGCAATGGTGGGTCTTCTCAGCTCTATTCCTAACAAATCATATCAAAATATTGATCTTTGTTTCATTTCGGTTGATGCAGGATGCCCTAACTCCCTCCTTTCGATGGACCTCTTCATAGTGATGCCAAATCATTTTCTAGGAAGTTGGTCTATTAACCATGAATGTACCTTGAAACATGCAATTATTAGTGGAAGGTATCCTCACAAATGATAGTGAGTATACATCAATGACCCATAATTGTTTGATTCTGCAAGTGTTCGACATCAGTTCATTTATTCACACTTGTTAGATTATAATTAAGTAACTTTGAGCCCATTTTCATGATCGATGGGTCTCCTCGTGTCTACCAATGGTATACATCAATGACCGGTGATTAGACGAGATGATGTTCTACCATGCTTAACTATAGTTCATTTATTCACATGTTGTAGACTCATACTATCAATGAGTTTTTGGATTGAGGACCTTGGAAACAATAGTAGTATCCCTCATTGATACTAACTTCCTAAGTTGCGCAAGATTAGACTACCATGTTTCAAGTCCTTTGAAGACTCTTAGATATTGCACTCCTCATAATGCTAGTTTTCATTACTGAGGTACTTTTTGACATGGATCCACTGTGTATTTTTCTTGGACATGCTTATTTGTTGTTGAGCATGGGTATACCCACCTCAATAAAGATATTGCCTATTTGAGATATGGTTGTTTGCTTGCAGGTACTTTCCAACTTTTACAATTCTCCCCCTTATCCCATCCACCGCAATTATGGATTATTTCATTTAATGTATTTCAGCCATTAGCCTCACTTCTGACCTCACACATTATGGGGCATCTATTATAATGATATTTAACACCTCCAATGATGAAAACCAAAAGTGGACATCTAGCCCCTTTTCGACATCAAAGATTGACTTAGAAATATTGAAAATTGCACTTTACTAGGACATGGTCATTACTTTCCTTCAAAAGAGGGGTGACCAGTGGCGGGGTTTGGCCCTAAAGGGGTGAGCAAGCAGGCACGGTCGCTACATTTGGACCGACAAGTGTGACCAAGTCTTTAAGTGAAGATAACAAGCACTAAAAAGTGCACAAATAGTTGCATAAAAGCTCAATTATGCATGCCAAAAGGACTTGTGAAGCATGCAAATCATGCACCTTGGGATCATCACCTCTAGTCTATACCTAATCAAAGGCTATAAATGAGACCCTTTTGGGTGAAGATCCATAGGTTGGATTGATTGAAGATTGGACAACGTTAGGATAAGAGAGAGAGAAAAAAAACCCCAATGTTCATAGCTTTAGTGATTGAGGCTAAGGGAAAGGGAGAGAACTCAAATGGTGGAGGAGGATAGTACAAGAAATGATCAAAAGGATTGTAAGCATTTTTTTCTCTGTATTTAATACAAATGAATTCTCTTTTCCCCCAATGATTAATGTCTTATGTGTTCTTGTGGAAATAATGTATAGCTTAGTTTATTTATGCATTGTGATTGATTATCTATCATGGGAATGAAGAAGGTAGGTGTTGTTTGTGAGTGCAAGTGCATTTGTGAAGCTTATGAGTAATGAACCAAAATCCTAGGATCCTCACTCGACGAGTACATCAGATAAGCTTTGTAAAAAGGTGCATTATTTCTTCTTCTTTAAAAAGTTTGTTTTCACGATGATGCATGATACATGTTAAGGAAAAGTTGTTATAATTGATTTGAATCTCTATTGGTGAAACTAACCCACTCACAACAGTATTCTTCCCTAATAACAGGTTTACCTAATGCATGACATATCTTTATGTTTAAAGATGTTAGAACAAATCTTTATCCTAGATTAATTCTAAAATTTAGGCACTTGCTAGCTCAAGAAAGAGCTTTGATACCTCTTGTAATGTACTTAGCCAACAAAAATACTAAACCATGAAAAATATTTAGTGAAATACAAAGGTAGAAGAAGCAAATATAAGAGATAATTAAATTAAACATATAGAATAAAACCCTTGTATTGATCATTCCAAATAAAAGAGCAATGTTCTCGAGCCTCGTCGAGGAGGGCCAACCTCCTTTGAGTCGAGCTCCAATACAATAACAATCATTAACAAAACATTACACATAAGAATTTTAGCTCTATAAATATATTCTCACTAGCAAGCCATGACTATTTCTAGTCCCATTATTAATGAGTACCAACCATCTAATAGATCTTATTTAATAAAGTTGACCATTTTGCATTGAGTACTAATTATCTATTAACTACTTATTGGACCTTATTCAAAAAATGATATCGTATACATTAAGTAATTAAGCTTAAAATGAAGAAATTAAAATTAATATCAATATTCTTTAACACTTTTATGATGATTTGCCATTAATTTTCAAAATGAAACAAAATATTTTGAAATAAACAATAAGAGGAGACACATACTCTGCACCACATTCTCCTCCAAAAAAATCACACTCCAATTTTTTTATTAATTATGAACCATATTAATCATAAGACACAAAAGCCATACATTTATCTTTTATCATAAAGTACAATCCATATTCTCACATAAATTATCCATAATTTTCTATTTTATGATACTATCTATCAACATACAAAAAAAACCCTTATGTAACAACACTTACTCTGCACCACATACATGCAATGTGACAAGCACATTGCATGCAATGTTTTTTCACACTGTAGTTATATAGTCCATAAATATTATAATTTTATTCATTTTATAAATTATTAAAAATTAAAATTAATTTTATAAATATTAATATTAATAAAATTAATATTAAATAAATAAAATTATTTAAAATTTTGATTTTATAAATAATAAATTAATAATAAAATATTAAAATCAAAATAAATTAATAATAAAATATTAAAATCAAAATAAATTAATAATAAAATATTTTATTAACGTTATTTAATAATAATAAAAACCGTTAAATAGAAAAAAGGGAGTAAGCGTATGTGGTTGTGATTAGTGAATAAAGATTCGAATGTTATCTTATGCTACTTGAAAATCTGCACTTCCGAAATTGAAAAAGTGTATTATAAGTTGAGAAAGAAAAAGAAAATATATTTTTATTAAAGTTATTTTGTATATTATTTTAATATTAAGATATTATTTTAATATTAAGATATTATTTTGTTTGAATACTTTGTATAATATATTATTTTGTTTAAATATTTTAAATTAGTTGTGGTTTCTTAAAATTTATACAAATAAGAATATTTAAAATTTGTTTATATTTAGATTATAATAATATTTTTTATAAATATTATATTTATAATATTTTTTTAATTTGTATGTAAATTTAAATTTTTTATGTAATATTTTTATATAATTTATAAATATAAAATTTATATATCCTTTATATATAAATTTTATTTCCATTTATATTTATAACATATATTATTATTTATTATAAATGTTATATTTGTAAATTAACATATATATTTATATATGTAATTATAACTTTATCATATTAAATTATATAATAATAATTCATTTTTAAAATTTATGGAAGTGTACATATTCTACTCCTTTTATATTTAAACTTATAACTTCTTAAAAAACACTTAATGAATATATGTTTTTAATTATCAGACCCATTTAAGTTGTATGAATCTATATTAAAATAATACATGTACTTAACTTATTGTTGTCAATAAACCACTTTTAAGTAGTTGTTTACAAACGACTCCAACAACCCCAAACAACTATACATTTCAGATTTTTCTTTACCAATAAATATTGAAAAGGGAACCCCTTCTAGGATACAACATTTTTGGGTAGATAAAATCCCCTTCTCCACCATATATATGATAATTGAATAGAGGGAAGCCTTATATAGGATAATTGATTTTTGTTCGAGTATATAGTAAAATGAATGGATCACCGTTCAAATTAGAGAATTATAATACAAATCTTTCACAATGTTTGTAAATTAACACTTCATAAATTCTAAATTAACACTTCAAACTAAATTTAGAATTCTCGATGTCAATTTATGAAATTGACTTAAACTATAATGCAAAAATTAAAAAATTATTGGAAACGAAACTATACAACCTCTATGATAAATATATTATTGTGCATGTCCTTTGAAATAACTTAAATCTAGATCTGTCAATTGAGTGTAGATCGGGTGGTTGGGAGGAATGTTGTGATCCTCCCCACTCAGGTTCAAATCTTGATTCTTTCAGAATAGCAAGTGTTGGCATTTTTGTAAATGTGGCCATACCTTGATTTTTTCAGAATAACAAGTGTTGGCATTTTTCGTGGAAAAAAAAATTAAATCTGGAAAACTAGAAGCAGTTGTCGCTCCATGGTTCGTGTAGAAGAGTCATGGAAATCCACTAAAAACTTTTAGTAAAAATCCAAACCCACAATAAAAATTTGTAACAATAAAAATTTGTAACTATAACAAATAATCTTCGAAATTTTAGGATTTGTGGAGATCGATCTCCATGTCAAACTAAAATTAAAGAGAATAAGATTTAACAAATTTAAAATTTAATGAAATTTATTATTAAAAAACATTGCATATAACATAATATCTTTTAAAATATATATAATTATAAAATAAATGTAATATTTTTTAAAATATATATAATTATAAAATATTTATTTTAGAAATTAAAAAATTCAATAAATCAATCACAAAAAAAATTTAATAAATTAAATAAACAATATATATATAAAATTATATATGTAAATAAAAAAGATTTAAAGTATTATAAACTAAAATATACCTATTATATTAACTGCTTTTTATTTTTACATATAATCAAACAATTAAACTTTAATCAACAATTCAACAATTAGCTCACCAAAAATACATATGTCATAATAAGAATTTAAATTCAAGTTGAGAAGATAATAGTTATTTATACAACCATCCTATTTAGACCCAAGTAATAACCATTACAACCCTTTATATTCATAGGATCAATATATTAAATACATGGCATAATTTAATTTCACTTATAAATAAATATAATTTATCAAATTTTTTTTTGTTATTTTAATATACATTAATTTTTTTTTTTTCATTGTTTTTTTTTCAATAAATTTATAAGGTACTCATAGTTAATCTTGTTTATTCTACTTTATGATATAAAAGTATATTGAACGAGTTTTCAAATTTGAAGTTAAAATATAGGTTATTAAATGTTCATATTGAATAATTTTTATTGATAATTAACCATATAAATTTACCGTATTTTTTTTACAATTTAAATTTATGTATATTTTTTTCAAATGATCAAATTATATATAAAAAACAATAAAAAAAATCCATATACATATACAAAATACATAAATTTGAATATCAAAAAACACTTTAAACATAAAATAAAATTATTTCTTTTACAATTTAAATTCATGTATATATTTCTCAAATTATTAAATTATGTATAAAAAACAATAAAAAAATCCATATACATGTACAAAATACATAAATTTGAATATCAAAAAATACTTTAAACATAAAATAAAATAAAATTGTTCATATTTATTAATTGTTATTGATTATTTTAACTTTCTTTTACAATTTAATAAAAGTAAAATGTAAGCTTTATATCAATTTTCCAAATATGAAATAATAATAGATAACTTTGATTTTTTTTTAAATTCTTTAAATTCTTAAATTGAATGTAATTATGTTTATATTCTTCTTTTTATTTGGACAATAAAAAAATCACATTTTTTTAAAGAGAATTTGTGGTGAAACAAAAAATTGGAGATTAAATGTAATATCTCGATTTTGACCCAATCATATTAAAATGTAAATGATGTAATATCGTTATAAAATTGTGGTGAAGAGCTCAAGAACAAGGCCCCTCCATCAATTTAGAGATGCATATGGTTTGTGTGCTAGCTAGGCACAATTGAATTGCAAATATCATGTAAATATGCATTTTAATAAAATACCCACAAC
This sequence comes from Larix kaempferi, assembly GCA_027924585.1. Taxonomy (NCBI): domain Eukaryota; kingdom Viridiplantae; phylum Streptophyta; class Pinopsida; order Pinales; family Pinaceae; genus Larix; species Larix kaempferi. The sequence goes on along the minus strand of BSBM01000223.1, from coordinate 4,215,433 downwards.
TAGCTATGCAATGCAATGCAACAAGAGACGGGGCATGATTTTTACAAGGAATTGGGAGGGAAATATTCAAACCCTTGAACCAATCAAGTCAAGCCAAGTGTCAATGAGAGAACCCATGAACCCTCAACTACCCATGTTGACTTTTGTACCCAATCATTTATTTCTTCCAAGAGTTGGTTGAGGTAGTTAATGCATTGGGGAATGGAGAGGTATGGCTGTCCAAATTCGGGTATGGGCAAGCCATCAGTTTTTGGAAAACGTGTTTGGATTCCTAGGCAAGAAAGTAGCTACAAATTTTCTCCCCAAACCATTATTCACCATTGTCTTTGCTTCCTCACACAGTTTGATCTTCCTAGGCGTTTTCCTCCATGTTTTTGTTGTGGCTTCCTTCATGTTTCTAGCTAGGAAGGGCATTTTTGTATGGTATAATAGTGGGGATGTGACAGAGCTCAAAGGGAAAATCGATTGGGGGTCCATAGAGGTCATTTATGGCCATTTGAATGCTCACATACTCATGGGAGAAATTGGTTTCTTCCCTGTGGTTGATTTGCTCTTCCCACAATCTGTTTTTGGTGTGCCCACGATTTGGGGAAAACCCATGGACCTTGTTTTGTAAATCCCTTTGTTGAAAATGTGTATCCATGCCCCATATTTGAGATTGTTGTGTGTGAAAGAGAATGTTGGGTTATGGGTATCCATTGTTTTGGCTTGATCTTGAGTGCAAGCATCCATAAATGAAGAGGGTTTAGATTTAGTTTGATAAACCCAGCTATGGACTGGCTTGGCTTAGATGTGATGGTCATCTTGATGTGCATCAAATGTAGGCTCCCATTCCTTGTAGAAATCATGCTCAGCTCAGGGGTGGCAATTGTGTTGAAATATTGATGAACACAATTGGCCTATGGTTGGGTGCAAAGTTGCAGTAGCGTAACTAGTTGCTTGGGACAATTTCACAATGAAGATGATTATTTTATTTATGTGCTTTACTTCTGCAAGGTTTTAGTTATTTGATGAATGTTATCAATATGCTAGAAATTGCATGATATATGTGTGCAAGAATTTTACTTCCGCTATGTTTGAGAGATCTGCACACACATATGTTTTTATTTGTATGAATCTAATGAATCGGGATGAGTTTATGTACAAGCCATATAATTTGATGTCATGTTCCCTTCCTTGCGTTGGATTGATGGGAGGGGACATGACATTAAAAGAAAATTAAGATATTATGAGGTCATTAATCCTAACCTAGAAAATCAAAAGTCTCTCTATATTTTAACTAATATAAAGAATAATAAAATTAATGTAGCCAATATAAGAATAAACTCCCATGAGCTCCATAGTGAAACAAGGCATTGGACAATTCCTAAAACACTATGGGATGAAAGGATTTGTCATCTTTGTGAGATTATGAACATTGAGAATGAAAAAGACTTTCTCTTAGAGTGCCCTAAGTACAACCACATTAGATCTCAATTTCAAGATCTTTATTACAATACAAATCTTCTTAACCTTCTAACCTATCAAAACTACAATGCCCTGCGTACACCCACATTAGATCCCAATTTCAAAATCTTTGTTACAATACAAAACTTCTTAACCTTCTAATCTATCAAAACTATAGTGACTTGAGAACACTTATCTTCAAAAAAGTTGAGCATATAGGAATAAAATTTTAAAGCAAACCAAATAATTCCTTAGTGAGGTCTGATAGACCAAAGTTGATCTTAGTGGACATTAACCACCACCACCACCACGTGCATGGTTTCAAATATAACATTCTAATCGAAGAATCGATTTTAATCGTTTTAATGCAACATAAATTTTAGTTAGTTCCATGATCTCTTATCCTCTTTTTGAGCATAGAAAATAAATTCTAAAGCAAACTAAATAATTCTTTAATAGAATCTGATAGACCAAAGTTGATCTTAGCCACCACGTACAGGGTTTCAAATATAACATTCTATTCTGAGAATAGATTTTAATCCTTTTAAACCACCACCACGTGCATGCTTTGAAATATAACATTCTAATGTAAGAATATATTTTTAATCCTTTTAATGCAACATAAATTTTAGTTGGTTGCTTGATCTCTTATATTCCTTTCCTTGAATTTATATTTAGCTGGTCGAGGGTTTTAAGAATGGAGATTTGAGAATAAATCTTTCAATTTCACATAAATTTTAACTGGTTGTATGATTTTACATTTTTTTTAAGTAAAAATAAATAAATAAATTGTCATGAGATTATATATATATATATATATATTCTATTAAAACCAAGAAAATTGTACAAAAAGAGCATTGTCAAGAGTTTGCAGAAAGCTAAAGCCTAAATTTTATTAGGGCCCAGAGGTGCCTTTCAAACCAAAATATCTAACAAGTCAGTTGGCTAGAAATATTCAAGAAAGAGCTAAGAGTCTAAGTCAAAATACTAAAGAGGCCCCCCACAGGCTAGGGGTTATGACCACAAAACTCAAAATAGGACTAAATTCAAGCTTCTTAGGACTTTGAAGACAAAATATTGAATACATAGGGCCCCTGGAAAGACTATTCATCATCTAATATAAAGATAGGAGAGGAGTTAAAATAGTCAGTGCCTAGAGTTTGAGGTTCATGCTTGGTTCTGGAAGGCTCACCAGGCTGATGACGAAAAATCAGCTAGGCAACAACACTGTTCTACAAATATTGGTTGAAATTTTTTCCAGCCAACTCATGGGATAAAGCATTGATATTTGCATTGAGACAAGCATCTAAATCCATTTGTGCCTAAGTTAGTCAACGAATCCAACCCTCCATGTGCTCCATATGTGCTTCCAAATTCATGCCTTGAGGATTGTACTAAAACTGTCCTTTTGCATATTCGATAAGAGCTTGACCCATAATCATCTTAGCATACCAAAATAGACCAAGATTTCTAGTGTATCTAGTTTCCCTAATGCGGGTGGAACCCACCTCATCCACCAAATTTTCGAATTCAATAATGAGCTACTATGTTCTGGGCTTATGAATTCGATCTTAAATTTGGGATTCAATACCCTAGATATGGTTCTAAGATTTAGGAAAAACCATTTTGGCATAGCAGGCATGCTCTTTCTCAAATTCATGAATGGTGTGAGGCATGTGAGATCGATGGGGACTCATAGAGTGTAAGGGTTCATCCTTACATAATTATCATATTTGATAATAAATATATTTTTATAATTGAATTGATGATTTTACAATAGGAATGGCCGATATTAAATATGGCCTAATAAATACATTTGTAATAACTAATTAGGTTTATTACAAGTCATCCTGCTCTGAAAAGATTCGACCACGAATCTTCTACGAATGTGATGCAACTGGAACTCTTTCCACAAATAATGGTGCCGCGGTTTAACAGTTCTTGAAATAGTTGGTCACATTTCCATTCAAATCTTTTCATGCATATGATTGTGTAGATAAACGCATAACAATTATATGGAGTATTCTTTTGAGATTCTAATATGATTTTGTTCTTTTGATCTTCTAATTTGATGTAGATTTCTTATATTTCTGCATGCTTTGATATGGTTTTCTTATCTATAGCGTTAATTACTAATAATGTACTTACTTCCTTGTCTGACAAGCTTCCCTTTTAGTTGTACCCGGTGAGCCTTTTGATATTGAGATTCTAGAATAACTTGATTTGCGACCACTATTAGAATCTTCATCTTTTCATTTGTCACAACATCTTCTGGGTTTCGTTCTTCTCCGTTACCATGATTAGGGTTATATTCGACGCTTTTATTATTGCATTCTTCTACCACTTCATTTATTTCATAATTGTTGTTAATAATGACTTCATTTTTAACTGTATGTTGTGTTATATTATTACAACCTATGACATCGTTGTTTTCTTTATAATTGATATCGACATTGTGATTGTCAATATCATCTTGATCTTTCATATCCTTGTCCTCTAGCTCTTTTGTTTTATTGCCCTTGTTATCGTCTTCCTTAACAAGTCCTTGTTCTAGAGTTTCACTAGAGAATTTTATAGATTTTTCAGTTGGCGTATTAATGTGCCTTGCTTCCCTACCTTGTAAGAATCTGCAACGAAATTCTGGTAGACATACATATTTTTGACTGAGTATCATATTTTGAGGTTTGTAGTTGGGGAGTCTTTTTTTATCCCTCCAGAAGTCTGGTGGCTTGAAGCTTTTGTGCGGAGGAATATAAGGAGGCGATCGACGTGGCTTCTCTTCCTTTCTGATTGTAGTAACAACTTCAGACTCTTCAGTACTTGAATATTTAGGGGTCGTCATAGTACCTTGTTCCTCTTTACTTGGGAAACTGGGAGTCACAGTTGATTCTTCTGTTGAGAGTGCATATGCAATTTCTAGCTCTACTTGAATTGAGAACTCAGGAGTCACAATAGCTTCTTCCTTTATGGTCATAGTCCCTTCTTCTATCGTGAGTGCATATGCATTTTCCAACTCTATTTGACCTGAGAAATCATGAGTCCCTTCCTTTCTGGTTATAGTAGAAGCTTCAGAATCTTCCCTACTTAAATATTTAGGAGTCATTGTAGTACCTTGTTCCATCATAGGTGTCAAAGCAGTCTTAAGTTGTACTTGATCAATATCATTTAATTTTGCTTCATGTTTTTCATTGCTTGATAATTCAAATGGCATAGCTCTGATACCACTTGTAAGGTTCATCCTTACATAATTATCATATTTGATCATAAATATATTTTTATAATTGAATTGATGATTTTACAATAGGAATGGCCGATATTAAATATGGCCTAATAAATACATTTGTAATAACTAATTGGGTTTATTACATAGAGGTTTTGCACTCCATGCACTTGGAGCGAACCATGGTTAGTGTGAGGCAAGACCTGATAGAGGGGAAATGAGGCTGGAAAGAGCAAAAGTGTTGTGTAGATGATCATGAGTGAGCCAAAGAGAGATCCAATGTAGGAGCTGACAAAGGTGAAACTTGACATAACAATTTCTTTTGTTGACTCAGCATAACAATCAGCTAGATCCTTTCCAAATCAAGAGCATTATGTCTATGGAAGGTGGTTGAAGATTCCATGAGTGCAAGGTTAATGGAATGGGGATATAGAGGATGAATGGACATGGAGTAGATCATTCACTCATGCGGGGAAATCTTTCCAATTTGAACCATAATTCCCATCGCTCACAAGCCAACGTTGGATTTGTACCTACAAACCGTACTCATCGCATGTGGGCGGTCAGAGAAGTAGCCCCGTTTACACACCATGATCATGCCACGGGTCGGAGGTCCTGACAACACCCAACATGGGGGTGAATTTATAAATAAGTTGGACATATCTAAAATTTATAATTTTAGAATTGTTTAATAATATAGATATTTTTTTCAAAATATCAATTTCATAATGATTACTTGAAATGTGGCAATTCACACAAATATATAATCTCTAATATACTATGATCCTTATATTAATGAGAATAATCACAAATGAGTGGGATAATCACATATTAGTTGATTGTTTGTTCCGTAATTTATCATAAACATTTTTGTTTAGTTGACTAAGAATCATTTTCAAGTCAAACCAAAATGAGCATAATAAACCTAACTTAAGTATAAATATTATTTTTCTATAATCTTTATAAACAATAACATTTATATATAAGGTTAGATGTTCATGATTAGCAAGGTAATTTTTAGGGACGAAATTTCGCCAATTGGCTATTTTTGGGGCTTTTTTTCAAAAAATAAATTCGCTATTTGGTCATTTTTAGTCTCTAATATCTCCTATATTTACATAAAATATGTTTTTTTATCATAATATTCGTCAAAATTTACAATTTTCAATAATAAATTGTATGTTTCATATTTAATATTCGCCTACCTATCTATATATATGTTTTTTTTAATCCAAAATAATCACCTAGAATACTACACTTAAGTATACTATTAGAATCCTTAAAAAATTCCCTAAATTATTGATTAGTGAGATAAAATTATTCCATTAACACCTCAATATCTTGTATACTAATAAAATAAAGGAATTTTTATATCTAAATTCAAATTCTTATAAACATTGAGATGAAAATATTACATTAACACTTCAATATCTTATATATTAATAAATGATTAAAAATTGTATATTAATAAATGGTTAAATGTTCAAGGTTGGCAGGTGCGTAGGATCATCTTTTATGCTAGGGTCCATGAGAGGAAGTGAATTGTGAACGGGTTTTAAAAAACAAACAACCAATCTAAAGCATTGACTCCTTATCAAGGGCCTATAACTCTAGACACCAATCAAATCAAAGATTTAATTGTAATTAGTGATTCATCACTAATAAGGCATATAAGAAATTCATATATTCTAGTCAATTGTCATTTGACATGAATCATAACTAGGATAAGTCAAGAATCAACAGGGTTGGCAATGATACAATTACTATCACATCTTAGGGACTATAAATCAAAATGTGGATAGATTGGACAATGTCTCATCTTCAATGTAAATAGGATAACTTTGAAAATAGGAGGGATATATTTCACCACCATCCCATGGTCATTATTCCAATGTTTAATATCAAGTCAAATATGCCAAGTGAAGGTCATACATTTTCCATACATCAAGGATTGCATGCAAAGTTGTGAGGTCAAATAGAGTTAAGCATACAAGACAAGAATAGATATAGAGTTAATATGGATCTATGCTAGTGATAAAGGGCCCTCACACAAAGTTGAGGGACCTTTTAGATGCAATCTTAGTTTCTCAAAACTCGCAAAATTTTAGTGAAACCAAAACACTCGAGCATTTCTTTGAACTAGGAATGGGTGGACCCAGCCCTGCCATGTCATTTAACACGTAATAGAGGAAATGAAAACACTCGAGCGTTATATAAATACATAACACTCTAGCGTTACTTTTAATATCTACACACAAAACATTATCCTTGAAACCTTATTTAATATATCCTTACCAAGAAAATATTTCCTTTATTTCCCTATCCCTCCTTATCTTCAAGGGTTTTGGGCTTCATGTTATATGGGTTAGGAGGTCAACTAGGGATTTGGTGTTAGGGGTTAAGGGCTTGGAGTTAAAGGGATAAAGGGGTTTAGGTGTTTAGCGATTCTGGGGCTGGAGGGATAAGGAGCTAAGATGTTATGGGTTTTAAACTTAGGGTTAGTGGTTAGTGGTTGAAGCATTAGAGGTAAACAGGTAAAGGGATCAAGGTGTCAAGGGTTAGGGGAATTAGGGGTTAAGAGATTTAGTTCTTAAAAGGGATTTAGGGCTCCAGTTTTAGGGGTTTAGGATTTTATAGGTTAGACATTAAGGGCTTAAGTGTTTGTGAATAAACTAGGGATTAGGTATTAGGTGTTAAGTGCTTACAGATAAATGGGTTTAGGGGTTAAGGGATTGAGGGCGCTAATGTTAGGGGGTTAGGGTTCAAGAGTTTAAGCATTAAGGGTGAAAGGGTTTAAGTGTTAAGGGCTTGTAAGAGATTAAGGACTTAGGGGATTAGTGGTTAAGGACATAAGGGTTATGGGATTGCTGGTTATTTAAGAGGTGAGGCCTTTAGGGGTTAGCATATTTACGGGCTAAGGGATTTATAGCTCTACGGTTAGGATGATAGGGTTGATTTGGTTAAGGGTTAAGTGTCAAGGGGTTAAAGGATCAAAGGCTTGGGGGTTAAGGTCTTAATGGATTCTAGGAGATGAGGGATTAAGAGTTTCTAGGGATTTAAGGGTTTTGGTATTTAGGGATTATGGGTTAGGTGTTTTAGGGTTAGGGGGTTAACTAGGACTTAGGGGTTATGGGTTAAGAGTTTAGAGGTAAAGGAATAGAGTGGTTAGCAAGTTTAAACATTTATGGGTTAGGAAGTTAAGAATAAATGGGGTTAAGGGGTTTTAGGGGTTATGGGATTTAGGGGTTAAGGAATTTAAGGCTCAATGGTTAGAGGGATAGGTTTTAGGGTTAAGGCCCAAGCAGTTAAACGCTTAATTGTTTCTAGGGGTTAAGGGCTTAGGGATTTAGGGCTTTAGGGATTTGGGCTTTAAGTATTATGGGTTAGGTTGTTTAGGGGTTAGGGGAGGACTAGGTCTTAGGGGTTAGGGGTTGTGGATCAAGGGTTGTGGGATTAGAGGTAAAGTGGTTAACGTGTTTAAGGGTTAGGGGCTTTAGAGGTTAAGGGAATTAGTGCTCTGGGATTAGGGTGTTATATTTTATGAGGTTAGGAATTAATGGTGAAGGGGTTAAAGGGTTAAAGGCCTATAAGAGGTAAACTAGATATTAGAGGCCAATGCACAAGACCAAGTGAGAATTCCAAAGCCGAGAGAGGAGAAATCAATCCAAAGAGAGAGAGATCAAGAAAACATGGAGATCTCATGCAAACAAAGAGTGCACATGGAAATGTAGAGCGCACAAGCAAATGCAGGCCGCACTGGCACAAGGGAGGTCACACATGCAAATGCAGTGTAGAGGGAAACAATTATTTTAACTCTATAGGGTAAACTAGATCTTAGAGGCTAATGGTTAAAGTATTAAAGGTAAATAATTAAAGGACTTAAGGGATTTATGGGTTAGTGGATTTAGGGGTAAATGGATTTATGGCTCTGGGGTTAGGAGGGTTAGGTTTTAAGAGGTTAGGCATCAAGGGCTTAGGTGTTATAGTGTTAAGGGTTTAGGGTGTTAGAGGATAAGACTATGAGGATGGGAGATATAGGGTTAATTAAGGGACTAGGGATTTAAGGATTAGGATCTTTATAGGTTAAGGGATTTAGAAATCAACTATTAATGGGGTAAGTTATAAAAGATCAGGATTAAGTGTCAAGGGGTTAAAGTGGTAAGGGATTATGTGTTAAGGGCTTAGGTACTTAGGGTTTTAGGGATTTAGGGGGTTTGGGCCTTAAGACTTATGGGTTTAGGAATTTGAATTTTCTCCCTCCTCATTCCTCTCTCCACCTCCATAATTTTATGTTCCTCACCCCCCCTCTCGTATCCCCCCTCTCTCATACACCCCTCATCTCCATGCAACACTTAACACATAGTTTATGTGGTTTATAACGCAAGAGCATTCTAGAGCATTTTGGAGAAACAAAACGCTAAAGCATTTTTGTTGACACCAAGCGCAGGAATAAAAATTTGAATTAAAACATAACACGTGAGCATTCCTTAGTGCCTAAAACACACCTTATCACGTGCACGCATGTCATCCACAATCCTATGTGGTTGGTTCTGAGTTACCGTCCCTGTGCTATGGAATATGGTAAACCATAGCTAATTGGGCATTTCCTCCATTTTCTCAATATGTCTATCTTCCAACACTCTTTACACATGACAAATACAACCATTTTTGACAAGATTTTAGAAATAGATATCATTTTTTATGCAGATTCCAAATATGTAATTTTTTTCTATTTTTTTCCTAATTTTCTTGTATCATCACTCCTTCAGTAAAAACACATGTTTTTAGTGTTTCTTTCGTAACTTTTTCATTTCAAAACCATTTTAAAAAAAAAATGTATGTTGCACTAGTAGCCACCGACCTCTACATGCTATAAAAAATCCATGTCTAAATCATTGCATTAAGACCTTCAAATGATGCACCCACACTTGATGTACCATTCTCAAGGTTTGATCACTTAGATAATTAAAAATAAATAAAAATTAAACATTTAATTTTGTAAAAATAGTGTTCACTAGTGCTACTTGTTCTTTACATGTATATTAATTTTTGTATCCCAAAACCATCATTTAGGAACTCAAAGGCTTCCCCCAAAAAAACATATACCTTATCATTTGCCAAAAAAATAAAAATAAAAATAAAAATGATTGTTAGAAAAGATGAAATTTGACATAGTTATGTAAATTTTTGTGAGGAACCTCCAACAATTAATTAATGAAAATGAACGATATATCAGAAATAACAGAACACATAATAAATTTATTGATGACGGGCCACTTCAAGGGGGGAACCTCCTTTGAGAAAGCTCAATACAAATAACTTTTGGATGCTTTCATTGGCCTCAACACGTACTTATATACTAAGTCTATGCGCCAATACTATGGATCAATACCGTGGAACATATAATACTACGGGACGACTTACAAAGCATATGCGTCCAATACTATGGATCAATACCATGGAACATATAATACTACGGGACGACTTACAAAGCATATGCATCCAATAATAATATATTAACAAAGTAAAGAGAAGGGTTGACATGGGTTCCTAACATCCCCTCCCCCTTAGAAAAAGCTTTGTCCTCAAAGCTTTATATGTGGAAATTGATGTTACTTTGAAGGAGTGGTTCCCATGTAGCATCCTTTGGTTGCATTACGTCCCACTCAACTAATACCTATGGCATAGATCGAGAGCGAAGCTGATGAGTGTGCCTATTGAGGATGGCCTCCAGCTCCAAAAGGATGGATCCTTCATTATCTAGTTCTGGTAAAATAGTGTGTCCTCTGATTTTGGTCCCAAGAACTTTCGTCATACAAGAGACATGAAATACTGGATGAATTCGGGAAGAAGGAGGAAGTTCCAATTTCTAAGTAATGGACCCAATATTCTGAAGAACCTTATAGGGACCATAGAAATTTGGAGTGAGCTTATGATTCCCTTTTAGTTTTAGGGAGGATTGCTTAGAAGGCTCTAGATGAAGAAAAACCATATCACCTGCTTGAAAAGTACGCTCAGAGCAGTGCTGATCGGCTTGTTGTTTCATTCGAATTCTTTCCATGTGAAGATTGTCCTGCAAAATCCGAAAAATCTGATCATGGATTCGAAGAACTGTGTCAATTTCCTTAACTAGTGAACTGTTGAGGGTGTATGAAAAAATAATTGACGGTGCCTAAACATAGATTTCTTCATATGGAGTCATTTTAGATGCAGTATTGTACCACCATTCAGCGAGAGGGAGCCACTTCGCCCACTGATGTTGTTGTTCAGAGGTGAAGCAACGAAGAGAACTTTCCAAACATTTATTGGTAATTTCAGTCGGACCATCTATTTGTGGGTGAGACCCTGAACTCATCTGTAGTTGTAATATCCCGATTTTGACCCTATTGCATTAAAATTGGAAATTATGTAAATATCATTATTAAATCATGGTGAGGAGCTCAAGTCCAAGGCCCTGTCATTGATTTAGCGTTTTATGTATCGGCAATTAAAAATCGATGCATATGGTTCTCGTGCTAGCCACACACAATAGAAATTAAGACATCATGTAAATATGAATTTTAATGAAATACCCACATATGGCTATGCAATGACACAAGATATGGGGGCATGATTTTTACAAGGAATAGGGAGGGAAAATGTTCAAACCCTTGAGCCAATAGTGTTAGAGCAATATTATACATTAGTACCTTAATCATTAATTAATTTATGATTATTTGGTGCTAATATGGTTAATAATGCCTCCCTAGGTGTGAAACTAGTTATTATAAAGTTGCTAGAACTTGTATATGTTAGTGTGAACAAGATTACATGGTTTGGGACAAAGTATGGGCCAAGGAGGTGGTCAAAATAGCTGTTAAGCATGCTTATCCATGCATTTATTTCCCAGCATGCCTAAGGTGCATCAATTCCCTGTTTTAAGGAATCTGTTTTGACCAAGGGCGCCCATACACTGAACCTAGTCTTTTATGCCATTTTTGGCCTATTCTAGCTTACCTAACTTCCACCCAACTAACTCCTTCACATGTGTGAGCTCCATCTTGGTTCCCCCTGCTTACCCAGTGTTCACATGCACAATTTCAACCTATTTGGGTTATATTGGAAACCATTTGGTTAACCTAGGGGGGATTGGGGTAAATCTAAGCTAGCTAAGTGTGGACACTCCAAGTGGATATTTTTCCTTACTATTTCTATATAAGGATGAATCCAAACTCATTGTAATATTGGATAGTTAATAATATCTCAATATTTGATCATTTGTGCATTTCTGGAATTTTGATCATTTGTGCACAGTTTTGATCATTTGTTCATTTTGTAATAGTTTGCACTTGTTTTACTTGCTTAATGAGTTTAATCTTTCAACTGTGAGGAATCCATGGTAGCTAGATCCTACTATGTCATAGATTTTACAAATAGTGTCAATCCAAGTGTCAAGAAGAGAACCCATAAACTCTCAACTACCCATTTTGAATTATGCACCCAATCATTTAATTCTTCCAAGATTTGGTTGAGGTAGTTAATGCATTGGGAATGGAGAGGTATGGCAGCCAATTTCATGTGTGGGCAAGCCATCAATTTGGGGAATCGTATTTTGGATTCCATGACAAGAAAACACCCACAAAATTGTGCCCAGGCCATTCTTCACCCATGGTCTTTGCTCATTCACACAGTCTGATCTAGTTGGGGCGTTTTCCTTTACATTTTCCATCATTTTCCTTCATTTTCCATAGCTGGGAACGCGTTTTTGTGTTGCACAGTGGTTGGGAGGAAGAGAGTCACGATTTGGGGGTTTATAGAGGTTGTTTCTTCCCCTTGAACTCCCATAAACGTTTTCTGAAATCGATTTTCTCTCCCAGGGTTGATTCCCCATCTAACATTTCATTTGTGGTTGCCCACAATTTCTGAAACTAATGAAAACCCCATCTTGGGCATCCCACAGTCAAAACGTTTTACTCATTCCCAATACTTGTGTTTTGTTGTTATGTTCACCCTTGTTTTGAGTTGAATTTGTGAGTAGGAAGCTAGGAGTGGAAGAGGATTAGAATCGGCTTGATAAACCTAGTGAAGAGAGTAACCTCACAGAAAGATCAAAAGGGCTGGACACTCTTCTATGCACACCTTGAAGAGCACTAGAATGGAAGGTATGGCCCGAGGGACTGTGCAGCAGTGAAGGGAATACTTTCATTGTTGGGTGTGTAGGTATTGTGGAGACCAAGCTAGATAGATCTTGCAGAGGTATCCATAGCTCTGTTGTTGATCTCACTAGCTTAGCAATTTATTCCCTTCCTTTTCCTTGGTAGCTTGATAAACCCAATGATGGATTGGCTTGGCTGAAGTTTGGTGTGTATTTGGCTATGTGTGAGCCTGTTGTTCCCTTTTTCCTTGTAGAAATCACGCCCATATTGGGGGTGGAAGTTGTGTTGAAAGATTTATGAGCACAATTGGCCTATGGTTGGGTGGAACGTTCAAGTTGCATAGCTAGTTTCTTGGGACTACTTTATTTCAAGGTAAGTATTCTCTTGTGTTAATTATGCAATTTCTTTAATTGATAACTAGTATGAATATGCTGAATATATGCTAGATGTGTAGTAGAATTTACTTCCACTGTATTTATTGCATTTATATACATTTTCAAATGTATTTTATATTCAGTGAATTTTGTTAATAATCATGGGGCTAGATGCCCAACCTTAGCGTCATGTTCTCTCCATCGCACTAGATCGATGAGAGGGGACGTGACAGCAGTTTGGTGCCAGTGTGGCGAAATAGTTCTGTCCAAAAATGTCTAGTGAAAGTTGCATCACGATCCGAGACAATGAAAGAAGGGATTTCATGAAGATGAAAGATCTGGTCGAGGAAAATTTGTGCAACTAAGGAGGATGTATAAGCATGTATGAGGGCATAAAATGGACTATATTTGTAGAGGAGAGAAACCACAACCAAAATCATTGTCTTCCCTCCATATCTATGGAGCCCTTCGATGAAATCCATAGAAATATCTATCCAAATCCATGTAGGGATGGGAAAGAGTTCAAGCAATCCTGGAAGGAGTGTCGTTCCACCCTTATTGAGCTGGAAAGTATCACATTCAACCACAATCTGTTGAATTGTACTTTTCATTCCCTTCCAAAAGAATTTACATTGTTCCTGCTCATATGTTTTGAGGAACCCAGAGTGCCCTGCCAATGGAGAAGCATGGAGTTCATAGAAGACATCCTATTGAAGATCTGTGCTCTGGGGAAGAACTAGATGACCCTTGTATCTAAGGAAATTACCATCCCACGAGTAATGCATTACAGTAAAAGGTTTTTTCTCCAACCGTTGGATGATTTTAGATAATGAGGAGTCATTGACATAGCCCCGTTAAACAAATGGAAACCAATTTGGAACAAGCATAGAAATAGTTGAAAGAGAAACTTGGTCATCAAATGTATTGGCTTAAACTGACCCAGAGGTTTCCAATTAGACCCAGGTTCTTTGCGATTCTCCCTTTGACCAACAAAACCCCTTCGCACCGGCCCTTTCGGCAACAACCTGTGAGCTGGTTGAGGTCTCACCCGAGGCATATCTTATGGGGTACTGTGGAATCAGGTTTCCACAGTAAATGATGAGTTTTTTATATGAACAAGCTGCGCAGCGCAGGGCCGAAGGAGTGTGTCAAGCACTCTAATTGCAGATAATTAAATATCAACACACAGAGCGTATGAAATTTATTGTCAACCCGAGAAAGTCTTTTTATTTCAAAGGACAAGTGCACAATATATGCTTAAACACAAACCATTAGAAGTGAATACTTTTATCTTCTATCATCTATGTTCATCCCAAGAATCTACGCAATCCCAATTGCCTTCTAACTGCTGTACTACAATCCTTTTCTATTATGCATCAAGCAGAACGAATATCAGATCTAATCAACGATTGCAGGAAGGAAATCTCAATTGCATTCTAAAATAATTAACTGTCTAATGAAATCAAGCTGGGAATCATGAAGCATGACCTGAACATTACTCTAGAATTTAATAAGGGAGATTGAAGCAACTGTTCTAAGATGCTGAATTGCAGAATATAAATCAATCAACACATAACAGGAAAGCTAATTCGTAGGAGCTTCTGGGATTACGTTTCAGCTGCAGGATGAGCACAACAGTGTGAACAGAAATTGAATTACATAAAACAAACCTGACTCAGTCGACTGTTATTGATACCATTCACCAATCTCACAAATAAATCATTTACTGAGAAATCCACACAATGAATATTGCTGCTGCGTACAAAAGAAAGATCAAATCATCACACAACAGAAAGATGAAATCCTAAATTAACACAGCAATCTCTGTGGAAGACGGGCCCAGTCTTCACACAGAGACGCTGGTTGAACAACACTCTCTTTAACTCAGAAGCAACTCCTTATATTAACAGAAGGATGAGTACACAAGTTCGGCTTCACTGCTAATACAAGATGAATTAATTCCTTGCTGTCCAACCCCTCGATCGAGGTAATACCACATATTTATACATACAGTTGCAACATCTAAACCTATAATTGGGCGGCCATGAAGATCTATGATCTTCAGGCGCCCTAAATAATCTAGCTGTTACAATGCGTGGCAGAACTGAAATATCCAAATATAAGAGGAGTTATCAACTGTCCCAAGAGTGGCGGTCCTTCCAGCTCACAGCTGGATTTGAGCAGCGACATACTTAAGATAGAACTTTATGTTACAGCTGCCCTGCCACGACTGTGCCTTGATTGACGAATTGAGCCCCAAGGAACCTTCCTTAAGCAATGGACGTCCCTTCCTCCGTGACTTGTTCAGCTCCGATCTTCCTGCAGTCCATTTATCTTACTACCTTCATAATTTGCATCATGTTAGCACGAATTAAGAGATGAACAGCTTAAATCATCACAATCATAAGTATTAATACAATAAAACGATAATCGGCCATACCTTGGTAAATTGGGGAATATATAAGGACAATAAGTTGAATTGCCAAGGTAATTGGTGTGAGACAAGGTAAGGGACAGTGATAAATGATGGTCAAAAAGGGCCAATTCTGGGCTCAACATCTCCCCCCAACTATCCTGTTGCATGTCCTCATGCAACAACCTGCATCTGAATATTGTACTGAACCTTGTCCAGGCAAGAGGAAAGAATGTAGATAAATCAGGCATCCCCTCTATCCCCTTGAAAAATTTCTGTGAGCAACCCAGCAGCTCCCAACTTTACTGTTCCCCTTCTCCCGCTACTTGCTAATATCTGCAGTTCTCTTATGCTATGCCTGGGGAAGTTGAAAAGACACACTCAATCTGAATCCAATTCAATGATACCTGTAGGAGGTGGAAGCACTGGTTCTTGTGGGACAGTGTCTTCCAGCGCATCTAATCTTATCAAGGGAGTTGCTGGTTCTTGTGTAACAGCAACATCCCTTAAACCTTCTTCAGCAGCTGCCTTTATTGCTTTTGGAGACACTGGTTCTTGTGTAACAGTGTCTTCTTTGTCAATTGGCTGCTGAGATTGGATATCCTTTTCAATTTGTAGCTCCTCCTCCAATATTTCAGTGTCACCTGAGCAGGGTGTCTGTACCTATTCATCATCACTCCATTGTGTATCAGGAATGATCTCTACTCCCGGGTTATCCTCCAACTGCAGTTCAGGGGTTCTTGCTGCAGCATCCAAGGATGTTGGTTCTTGTGTGACAACATCCTGGCTTACATCTTCATCTTTATTTTGCTGCAGCTTCTCTTCTATGAGTTCTGTATCATGAGAGCTTTCTGGGGTCACCACCCAGAGTTCATCGTTGAATGCCAGAATATCCTCTGTCCCGACTTCTTCTTCTGTCTGCTCAGTCGGTTGGACGGTCAAGTTCAGGATTGCTGGTTCTTGTGTTGCAGCATCCTGTTTCAACTTGTCACTGTCCTGCATTTCCATTTCCCCTTCTAAAATTATTGTGTCCTGGGAACGTTCTGGGGTTACAGCACAAAATTCTTCACTATCCTCCAGGGTATCCTTTGGCTCCATGATCTCTGTATCAAGGGAACATTCTGGAGTCTCACCATATTCTTTTATAAGCTCCAGAGCATCCTTCATTTCCTGTTCTTCTCCCATCTGTTCCATGATTTCTGTATTGTGGGAGCAATTTGGGATTGCCATACATTCCTCATAAATTTCCAGGGCATCTTCCAATCCCTGTTCTTCTCCCATCTGTTCTATGACTTCTGCATCATGGGAAGTAGCAGCTGCAGCAAGGATGTTTAAAGGTGCTGGTTCTTGTGTTGCAGCATCCTCTTTCTCCACTGCTTTCCCTTCTGTGGCTACAGGCTGTTGTGCTGAATAGGTGCTAAGTAAAATTTTATGGCCTGCTTCCTCAAAGATCTCCCCACAGGTGGGGCAGAGTATTCGCTCATCCTTTTCTCCAGCTTCAGCAGAAGCTGTTTCCTCCACTTGGTCTGCAGCCTCTATTAATGTATACATCTTTCTTCCACCCTGCTTTTGGCAGATTTCCTTCCATGTTTCCAGCTCCTTTCTAAGTGCTTGGAGGTCCTCTTTCAGCATTGCATTCTCATACAAGAGTCCCTCAACTCCCGGCTCTTCCTCCACTGGCCTTTGTGGAGCATCCCTCGGTTTTGGTGTAAGGATTGGGGGTTCAACCTGTGTCTCTAAGGTTGCCCATTTTGTTCTAGCTGCCTCTGCTGCTGTAATTGACCGAGTTCGCTTCCTTCTAATTGGTGCCACTAAATCAAACTCATTGGTGGTCCTCTTCCTTTTCTGCGGCGTTTTCTTTTGTGACTTCCCTTTCTGTAGTGTTTCTTCTCGTGGAGCTGGAACATAGGGAGGCAAAACTGAAGTCAAAGGAACATTTCCCTGCCCCCCATGCTGTTCTTCTTCAATCACAGCTGCTCCTCCTGCCCATTCCGGTGAAGATTCGATTGTGACCAGCTCAATATCTTCTTCCATTGCTCTGGCTCCGCCATCTTCAGGTTCCATTGTCGCAGCATTTGATGCTGCTCCAATTTCACCTTCTGCTGGCGGAGCTGCCCTGTTGTCTAGGTTTTCCACGAGGGTTTCATCTACATTGTCTCCTGACAGCTCTGTTTGTGCTTCCCCTCGCTCTCCTTCAAATGCAGTGTCATCCCCCACTGGTTCTGCTTGTGCTGGGGATTCAAATACTTCAAATGGCTCTGCCTGTGCCTCGGGCTGTTCTTCCTCTGTGGTTTTGTCAACCCCTGATGTCCCTGCCTGTGCCCTCTGTTGCTCTTCTTCCGTTTCATCCCTTCCGGATGGTCCTGCCTGTGCCCCCTGTTGTTCTTCCTCCGTTTCATCCCTCCCCCCAACTTCGCTGGAGGAACTCCGGTCCTCCTGTTGTGGTGGAACCGGTAATTGCTGTAATGGAATGACCCTTAAGGGAACAGGTTGCTGTGGCCGGGTAATGAATTGCTCCCATGTTATATTATGTTGGGCCAGGGTTCTCATAATAATTAACTTAATGAGGCCATGGTGTGTGAGGGAGGATAATGGGTGTTTTGCAGATTGAACGAATGTTGCCATATGGCGCAAATCATGCAATAGATAAAATGGAATATTTAACAAAATGCCATGACGGAGATGAGAAAGCAAAGGAAGTTTAGAGTTGTACACAGTTTGGTATCTACCTTCGCAAGTTATGTATTTCTTGAGGAAGATAGCGACCTGGTCCCATGGCTGCGGCAGTGACTTCAATGCAATCCCTCTCCTGGATGCTTCAACTTGCTCCCCTGGAAGTAAAAATTGTTCTCGTGCAACTGTTGCAGGAACTCGACGGTTAAACCAAGGTTTTCCCACCAATGGGATAGCTGTAACCTCGGATATAATGACCTCCGAAACATCTATACACAGCCCCCACACCGTGGAGTGTGTTTTAGTGAGATTCAACGCAAATTGCAGGGCTGCGTCCCGGTCGAATCCATCCAATCGTTCAAAGAACTCGACCCAGCCAGCGGCTTGAAAAATGGCCAGAACCTGCAAATTCCGTCTAAGTTCCCGGGTATTGAAAGGTTCATGGCGAACTGGAATGCCCATGGTCCTGGCTGCAAAATAGAACTGCTGTTCGACAGAGTACAGGATCCAGAATGGAAGTTGCAGCGCGGAGAATGCACGAATCGTTGAGCGGAGACGTTGAGCGAATGAACTAATTCGGAAAGTTAAGCGCAGAGAGGAGTTTAAAATTTTCATGCCGAATTGGGGAAGGTGGCAGTTATTAGCATTACGTCGTACGAGGGAAAGGTTCAATCAGATATAAATGGTGGTACGAGTGAAGGTACGGCCGATCTCGTTTACATGATATCAATACTTAGTCACGTGATAAATGAAAGCCATACCTCATAAAACTGTGCGTCGGAAGGCTGCGGAAACTGGTGGAGCATGGAGTTGGTGACGTCATGGAGCCGAACGCGTGCACAATCAGACGTGGAATCATGATGACTCGGATAAGGCACTGATTTCCTTCGCCGGTAAAACACAAGGCGTCGCATCCTCCGGGTGGAAATGATGAGTTCGCCGGCAGGACTGGGCTGAATCAGCGTCATAATTAGCAAGTTGAACAATCCTTCTGTTAACACGGGAGTTACTACTGCAAATTGCCAAAGAAATGATCACACGGCCGATGAAAAAGCTTGTTGCAGCTGACAAGAAAGAAGTTACAGCCATCGGGAAAGAATTCGTGGCAGCCGGAAAAAGATTCACAATATCCGGAAAAAATTACGGCTGTCACGGGAAAAATTTACAGCGGCGGAAGAGACTTACGGCTGGCGGGAAAAGATTTTTCGAATATGGGAAATATGTCGCAGCCGCTGGAAAGAAATGACAGCTGTGGTGTGGAAGTGACTTGGTCAATGAGGTGGCGGCCGGGAAGTGATGTGGCGACTGCGAGAAAAAGATGTTGCAGCCGCCGAAATTACAGCCGCCGGGATTGCAGCTGCCGGAGTTGCAGCTATCGGAAAAGATTTGACGGTGGACGGGAAAAATTTACGGCTACCGGGAAATGGAGAATACGGTTGTGGCTGGTAAATGGAATGGCAGCTGCGGAAAATGAGATGGCAGCCGTGGAAGATGAGGTGGCCATAGCTGGTGAATGAAATGGCAGTTGCGGAAAAATGAGATGGCAGCCGTGGAAGATGAGGTGGCAGCCGCGGAAACTGGAGTTGCAGCCGCCGATGTTGCAGCCGCCGATGTTGCAGCCGCTGATGTTGCAGCCGCAAAAAAGATTGACGGCTGTCGGAAAGGGCATTACGGCTCCCGGGAAATGGAGAATACGGTTGCCGGAAAAGGAAATACGGCTGCCGGAAAAATATGTTGCAGCTGCCGGAAAATATGTTGCCGCTGCCGAATTTTTTTTTTTTTTTTTTTTTTTTTTTTTTTTTTAACACAAGGACGGCACAGAGAGATTTTCATTATGGGCCCCAAACTGATCGTTCTCCTGGCGCTTCCCTGAAAATTTTTTCTTAAAAGACAACAGCAAGCAAAGAGATCAAATGCAAAAAGAAAGAAAACGACAATTATACGCTACAGCAAGGAATTATTTATGTACAGCAAATATGATTTTCATTTTAAGATTTGGTAAAGGTAGAAAAATGTTCCTGCTCTGGTGCCAATTGGTAGTTTGGATCAGCAGCAATCTGTGAAATGAATGCATCTTTCGAAATGGGCTTCCGATACAGTCGCAGCCTGTGGCCATTAACAAGTAATGGCATACGGTTTTCATCAATGGTGACCAGGCGAACAGTGCCGTTGTCAAATACCCTGTCAACCAAATATGGACCCAGCCATCTTGTGCGTAATTTCCCTTTGAAATCTTTCTTGAATCTAGAGTCGTACAGTAGTGCCCAGTCTCCTTCATGGAAGATTTTCTTTTTGATGAATCGGTCATGCCAGTTAGATCTCTGTTGCTGAAGCAGCACAGTCTGGTCTACCGTAGCTAATCGTTTCTCATCCAGTTCATTCAATTGATTCAATCTTCTTTTCTGGGCTTCTGTTACATCCAGGTTCATTTCAATGGCTGTTTTCAGGGTCTTGATCTCAAATTCAATTGGAAAGATGGCACTCTTACCATACACCAGATCATAGGGAGAAAAGCCCGTGGTGTTGCGCCAAGTCGTGCGATATGCCCACAGTGCTTCTGGAAGTCTGTCAGCCCAATCCCTTCGATGGCTTTTAACTGTTTTAGTAAGGATTGCTTCGATAACTTTATTAGTGCTTTCCACCTGACCATTGGCCTGGGGATGATAAGGTGAAGCTATCTTGTGCTGCACATGATACTTCCGGAGCAAAGATTCGAATTGATGTGAAATAAATTGTGGTCCTCCATCGGTAACTACTTCCTTTGGTACTCCAAAACGGGTAAAAACTTCACTGTACAGGAAATCAATCACCGCCTGGTCGTTTGCCTTAGCCAAAGCTACAGCTTCTACCCACTTAGTCATGTAGTCTGTACACACCAAGATGTAAATCTTTTGTTTGGAAGGAGGGTTGATAGGACCAACAAAGTCCAATGCCCATCTATCAAACGGTTCTAGTACCACTTGGGGCTGTAAAGGCATCTGGTCTGTCTTATTAGGTTGGCCCATCCTTTGGCAGCTGTCGCAGGACTGAACATATTTTTTAGCATCTCTGAACAGTGTCGGCCAATAATAGCCCATCCGCAACGCCTTATGTCCTGTTCTTTTATCTGCAAAGTGTCCTCCGCAAGGTTCATCGTGACAGGCCTTCAGTATATGAAAGATCTCATCTTCCCTTACACATCTTCTAATTTCAAGATCAGGTCCTGTGTAAAAGAGATGGCCTTTGAGCCAACAATACCTGGCACTTTGCTGAATAATTTTTCTTTTCTCTCGTTTAGACATATGTGGCGGAAGTTTCCCTGCAGCCAAATAATTAGCAACATCTGCATACCAGGGTGAATGAGCTGAGAGTGCAAATAAATGTTCATCCGGGAAAGCATCCTCAACAGGTGAACTGTCATCACTGTTAGTAAATCGTGATAAAAAATCAGCAACAACATTTTCTTTTCCAGGTTTATCTATAATAGTAATATCAAATTCCTGTAATAATAAAAGCCACCTGGTTACTCTGGCATTAGTGACAGGTTTATTCATTAAATACTTAATGGCAGAGTGATCAGTATGCACAAATGTAGGATACCCAGTAATGTAATGCCGAAACTTATTAATAGAATAAACAATAGCAAGAAATTCTTTTTCAGTAACAGTATAATTTAGTTCAGCAGGGGCTAAGTTTTTACTCACATAATAAATAGCATAAGGTACTTGACCATCCTGCTGTCCTAGTACTGCTCCAATGGCGGTATCAGAAGCATCTGAAGAAATGTAGAAAGGTATGGTCCAATTAGGTCCCCTTAAAATAGGGGCTGTGGACAGTTTCTCTTTAAGCTTATCAAATGCTGTCTGGCATGCTGTACTCCATGCAAACTGCACATCCTTCATTAACAATGAAAACAAAGGAGAAGCAAGTTTGGAGAAGTTTTCTATGAATCTCCTGTAATACCCAGCATGTCCCAGAAAACTTCGCACCTCTTTCTGAGTTGAAGGGGTTGGTATATTCTTTATCACCTTAATTTTTGAAGGATCCACTTGAATACCGTTAGTAGAGATGAAATGTCCTAATACCACCCCCTCACTCATCATCATGTGGCATTTTTCAGTGCTCAGTGAGAGGCGAGCCTGTTCACAGCGAATTAAAACCTTCTTCAAATTTTCCAACGCTTCATCAAAATCCCTGCCATAAGGAGTGAAATCATCCATAAAAACTTCCATGCTATCATTTACCAATTCAGAAAATATGCCAATCACAGCTCTTTGGAACGTTGCAGGTGCATTGCACAACCCAAAGGGAAGCACCCTGTAGGCGAACGTTCCCCAAGGGCAGGTGAAGGTGGTCTTATCCTGATCCTCTGGAGCAATCTGGATTTGATTGTACCCACTGAATCCGTCCAGGAAGGAGAAGAACTTCTTCCCAGATAAGTTATCAAGTACCTGGTCAATAAAGGGCAGAGGAAAGTGATCCTTTTGTGTAGCCTTGTTCAGCTCCCTATAATCGACACAGACTCTCCATTTACCGTTTTTCTTGGGTACAATTACAAGTGGGGAAACCCACTCACTGTCTGAAATAGGATAGATGAATCCTGCTTCCAAGAGTTTCTGGATTTCTTCCTTCACTATATCCCTCAGATTGGGGTTCATGCGTCGTTGGGGTTGACATACAGGCCGGGAGTCGTTTTTAATATAGATATGATGAGTGCACAGACTAGAAGGAATACCCTTCATGTCTGTATACTCCCAGGCGAATGCCCCCTTACGTTCCTTCAAGAGATTGGTTAAGCGCTTTTGTTCTTCTGAGGAGAGAGCAGGATTGATGTTCAAAGTTCTTCCAGGCTCTACCTCAATAGGAATACTTCTCGAGCTTTTCAATACTGGGATTATATTTGCGTCATTGGCTAGTGCTTCCTCCGTAAGCTGTTCTTGTTCTTCTTTGCCGAGGGTACTGTTCAGAAGTTGATAAACTTCCTTGTCTACAGAAGCAGGTTCGCTAATGAAATTATTAATGGCATCGTCTTCTGTTTCGTTTTTGAAAGTTAGTGCCTTCCCTATTGTTAGTAATGGCTGAACATCTTCTTCTTCTTCTTGTTCTATCCAAAGGGAGGTTTCAGTTTCTAGACTCGGCCTTGCTGGAGGGTACAGGGTAAGATTTTTGGTTTCCATGCCATCAGATATAGTCATAGATCCTGATCGACAGCTGATGCAAGCATCAGCTGTAGCCAACCAAGGTCTCCCTAAAATCAATGGATGTCCCCCCAGCTGTGATTTTGGCTGTAATACCAGAAAATCGGCAGGGTATTCCCACGAGTCTACTGAAATAACGAGGTCGTCCAAAATCCCTTCAGGTCTGATGGTGGATCTGTCTGCCAGTTCTAAGATAGTAGGGGTCGGTCTAATATTGGTGAATCCGAGCTTTTTTACAGTCTCCATCGTTATAACATTGATCGCAGCTCCTAAATCTACTAGTACGTTGGGTATCTGCGTTTGTCCTATGTGTACAGTGACAGTAGGATTGCCGGGATCCTCATACTTAGTTACAGGGGTTTTTCCAGTCATTAAAGCGGATAAATTCCCTATAACATGAACAGTAGGAGGATCTCTGGGTTTCCTTCCCGGTCTTTTAGTGCACAGGTCCCGAACAGTTCTAGCGTAGATAGGTACATCTTGAAGAGCTTGTAAAAGGGGAATCTTAACATAAAGGTTCTTCAATTCTCCTAAGAGATTGAACTGAGGTTGCCCCCCTCTTTGTGGCAGCATCAATCTCTCAGGGTAAGGTGGTTGCCTTACCAACTGGGTAGGCTGCGTGTTATCCACTTCATCGTTCAATGTTTCAGCCCTCCCCTCTGAGGGATGCTCAGCATCTTCAATGATAGGAACCGGATCAAAAGGATGCTGGGAACTCTCTCCTTTGTCATACACAGTTGGTGGAATATTTTCTGAAGTTACACGTTCTACTACCTTCCCAGACCGTAAGCGAATGTCATTACAAGGTACGGGGGAGAGAGAGTAGGCTGGCATATTGAGAGTTTCCAGTTGCTGGACCGTTTTATTATTTGGGTTAGGGTTAGGTTGGGCAGGCAGCTGAGGCCGTATCGGTATGTTAGGCACAGGATTATTTTGCAGCTGCAGCTGCGACTGCTGAGGTAGGTACTGAGGATATTGCTGAAATTGAGGATATGGAGGATACGGTAACTGTTGAGGTGGAGGTGGTTGAGGAAATTGATTCCCAGGATGGAAGTTCCTCCATCCAGGAGACCATGAAGTAGGTTGATGAGGTGGCTGTGTCCAAGGACTCCATGAATTATAACCTTGCATCGCTGGTTGAGGAGAATTCCACTGAGCATAATTTGAAGGGAATTGTGTATTCACGTTTTGCATATTAGTATTCCAATTATTCAAATTATTCAAAAATGGAAACGAATCGGGAGACATACCTTGATTCCGGGGCTGCCAGGGTTTCTTCTGTGCAATAAAGTAGGCTGAATCCACCTCTGGAGTTGATGCCTGCAGAACAGCTTTCACTTGGGGCAGCGTGGGGCATTCTTTCATATCATGATTCAGCTCGCACAATTGACATACTTGAACTTTGTCAAGGGGGCATTCTTTCAGTGGATGAGTCTTTCTACATCGGGGACAAAACACCCCTAGTGTGAGATCCTCCACTGCCTGTCTTTGCTTGGCCTTCAAGACGTCAATCTCTGAAGAGATAGAGCTCATCATTTCTGTTTTAAAGTTTTCAAGAAGATTGCCTATCTCTGCACGTGTAGCTCCCCCATTGGATGACTTCTGAGTTCTGTCGAAGACATCACGTTCCAGGTTATTTCGTTTATGCTGCTTATTATGCCTAGAAGATCCCCTGGAATATCTCTTACATAATTCCACAATTGTCTCAAAAGATTCTTTAGAGATATCCCCCTTTCCTAATAAATTTAGCATGTCTAAACAATCGTCCCTGATTCCTCGAAGCAGGATTATCTTAAGCACATCTAGTCCCATGTTCGTCTGTCTAGCTCTCTGCACATTGTACAGCAATCTCTCTACAAAATCCTCCAAGCTTTCGTCCTCCTTCTGTACCATCTTGAATAACTCCTCCCTCTTGTCCCTGGTGTTGCAATATTCTTGATATTTTTCCAGGAACACTTGCTTCATCTTGTTCCAATTGGCAACAGTTCCTCCCCCAAGGCTCATGAACCAACGTAATGCATTGTCCTTCAGGGTGGCAGGAAAAAGCTTCAACTTTTGAGCATCTGTGACATAATCATAGCTGCGACAGAGGATATCGAATTCAAACAGGAATTCGTCTGGATCTTCTGCCGCCCTGCCATGGAAGCGGGGTAACACCGACGGTGAGATGTTTTTCATAGGAGCTGTCCCCTCGAGCTGCTGTATTGGGAATTGCAATGTAGCCATAGTTTCTGGCGGGGAATTATCTTCATGATGGTATTGTACCACTGCTTCTTCCTCTTCATTCTCATGTCTGTTATTCATCTTTTCTTCTGTATCTTCTCCTTCGTTTGTTCCTTTATCCCTTACCTCAGTTGTAACAACTGCGTATTGTTCGGATGTAACAGCTGCGTATTCTTCGGTTGCAGTAGCTGCGTATTCTTCGGTTGTAACAGCTGCGTACTCCTTAATTGCAACAGCCGAATCAGCTGTTCCTTCTTTAGCAGGAGTATATGCAGAAATCACCGCTGCTCCTGTATCTTCCACTGTAGATCCTGATGCTAACGCTCCAGGATCAGTAGGGCCTCTTTTGATAGGAGTCACCTGTTGACGAGATCTGACAGATGAATCAGTTTTGTCAACAAGGTCGTCAATGAATGTTCTTCTGCCCAGCGGTGGACCTCGACCACGACCCGAACCACCTGTACTGTTAGTAATTTGTGGGGTTTTGGGGGTCGGGAGGTGATCGCGTTTTACCCCCCTCGTATTCATGCGAAGCAGATCATTTCAAAAGCAACCAAAAGACTGACTAAAAGCAATTATCAGATACAACTAATGACTAGTGTTTAATTTTCATCCTTCCCCGGCAACGGCGCCAAAATGTCAAGCACTCTAATTGCAGATAATTAAATATCAACACACAGAGCGTATGAAATTTATTGTCAACCCGAGAAAGTCTTTTTATTTCAAAGGACAAGTGCACAATATATGCTTAAACACAAACCATTAGAAGTGAATACTTTTATCTTCTATCATCTATGTTCATCCCAAGAATCTACGCAATCCCAATTGCCTTCTAACTGCTGTACTACAATCCTTTTCTATTATGCATCAAGCAGAACGAATATCAGATCTAATCAACGATTGCAGGAAGGAAATCTCAATTGCATTCTAAAATAATTAACTGTCTAATGAAATCAAGCTGGGAATCATGAAGCATGACCTGAACATTACTCTAGAATTTAATAAGGGAGATTGAAGCAACTGTTCTAAGATGCTGAATTGCAGAATATAAATCAATCAACACATAACAGGAAAGCTAATTTGTAGGAGCTTCTGGGATTACGTTTCAGCTGCAGGATGAGCACAACAGTGTGAATAGAAATTGAATTACATAAAACAAACCTGACTCAGTCGACTGTTATTGATACCATTCACCAATCTCACAAATAAATCATTTACTGAGAAATCCACACAATGAATATTGCTGCTGCGTACAAAAGAAAGATCAAATCATCACACAACAAAAAGATGAAATCCTAAATTAACACAGCAATCTCTGTGGAAGACGGGCCCAGTCTTCACACAGAGACGCTGGTTGAACAACACTCTCTTTAACTCAGAAGCAACTCCTTATATTAACAGAAGGATGAGTACACAAGTTCGGCTTCACTGCTAATACAAGATGAATTAATTCCTTGCTGTCCAACCCCTCGATCGAGGTAATACCACATATTTATACATACAGTTGCAACATCTAAACCTATAATTGGGCGGCCATGAAGATCTATGATCTTCAGGCGCCCTAAATAATCTAGCTGTTACAATGCGTGGCAGAACTGAAATATCCAAATATAAGAGGAGTTATCAACTGTCCCAAGAGTGGCGGTCCTTCCAGCTCACAGCTAGATTTGAGCAGCGACATACTTAAGATAGAACTTTATGTTACAGCTGCCCTGCCACGACTGTGCCTTGATTGACGAATTGAGCCCCAAGGAACCTTCCTTAAGCAATGGACGTCCCTTCCTCCGTGACTTGTTCAGCTCCGATCTTCCTGCAGTCCATTTATCTTACTACCTTCATAATTTGCATCATGTTAGCACGAATGAAGAGATGCACAGCTTAAATCATCACAATCATAAGTATTAATACAATAAAACGATAATCGGCCATACCTTGGTAAATTGGGGAATATATAAGGACAATAAGTTGAATTGCCAAGGTAATTGGTGTGAGACAAGGTAAGGGACAGTGATAAATGATGGTCAAAAAGGGCCAATTCTGGGCTCAACAGAGTGCACTGCGGGACAAAGTGATACGGTATGCAACAGGATCTATGCTACGAGCGGTACTACGCGGTGGAGGCAACACTGCGGGCCTCACTAAGGGTTTCTTACTACTGCGAATCTTCTACTGGAACTGTGAATTATCCACACTTATCCTCTACTTGGAAGATCTCGGAAACGTCAAGGCACTGAAATGAATATCACTCATCCATTCATTCAGGCACTTACTGGTTATCTTTCTAGCATTCGTCAAGAACTTGGATTATTACAACGAGAACTGAAACGATAGACATGACTAACTGTCCTGCGTCCTTCACTGTGTTTAAGAAAGTAATCATCTTAAATGACTGATTCACAATCTTAACATAGAATTGAAATGTTTTCCATTCATCTGCTTCCGTGGAACCTAGCATATCATTCCAAAACTTCTCCTATTGGTAAATGCATATCAAAGTTCTCATATTACAGCATGCAAGGAAACATTCAATCATTCATTCAACAGAAAATATAGACAGTCATTCATTCATAAACATCATCACATAAAACAGGATTTAACGTCGTTCACTTCCATGGATGGAAAGCTACGTCCACAAGAACGGTTGGTAATATATTTCTTTCAAAAGGGATGGGGCAACCGTTCTTAGTCTACGCACTCAACTGCAGACTCTCCTTTCTCTCGGCTAGGTCTTTGTGCACATAGCTGCAGAGCCTTTACAATATTCTTAGCTCAGAGAGATTTTACAATACAAAAAGGTTATCTCAAGATTACTCTAATGCCCAATCAACTAACCAACCCCCATCCCATACAAAAGTGTCTTCTTAAATAGATCATGCCCGAAGGTCATGTCTGTACAATGTCAAAGACCTAAAACCCAAAACCCTAAGGGTTTCCAAAACTGCATCGGTTTTCCAAACCGGCTTGCTGGCTCCTGGTAGTGTTTGCTTAATCATGGCAGATCTCCACGTCCTCATTCTGTCACTATCGGCCTTCCTGTCGCATGCGTGCCTACAGGCTGCTTCTGCCGAACCATTTCTCTCTAACAGTTTTACCTTCTAAGCGTGCCAAACATCGCTTTCCTTAACAACCCATGCGTGGCTGCCTTCCTGTTTTGCCTACGTCCGCCGCTTGGAAATCCTGGAATATCTTTCCAAAAATGGCTGCTACCGGTCGAGCCGGTAGCTATACTTGATACTTGTCCAGCACATCGCTTTGTTGGTTCCACATAGCCTCCTAACTCTGTAGCACTGCTTCGGTGCAATACTGGTCTTCTCATCACGGCCAAAACTTTGATGTTGTGTGCAACTCCACAGTCTAGTCAAAAGTTGGATGTTGCGCGCAACTTCGCAGCATCCTCAATACTTAGCCAAAAATGTGTTTCTGAGCTGCGCTCAGCTCAGCTTTCCCTGCTTGTCTTAAAAAGGTGCTCCCAAAACTTTATCTCAACCTGGGCCCAACATGCCCCTAACACTTACATGTGGCTTGTCCCCGAGCCATTGATTGTTTCAGCTGTCTCACTCTACGCTGCGACCAGTGGAACGAACTTGCCACAAACTCGTCATATGTACCGCACAACTGCACCACTGCTTCTCTTGTATCCTCCTCAACCTGTTTAATTGTCTCAAGCAGTGTTGGAGTTATTTCTTGTCCAATTTGGTCTTGTACCTACTCTTGGTTATCGTGCAATTCTACTAACTTATCTTCAATCTGCTGCGATACCGCCATGGCATTCTCTAGGAGCTGTTGCAACTGATTATCCATCTCAGTCTCTTTTTGTCGTAATTCCTGTACTTCTTTCTTTAAGCTGTATATCTCCTTGTATCTCGGTAGCCTTTCTCTGGGTGGCAGAGCTTTAACCTCTGCATTCAACTTGTCCAGCACGGTCTGTTTTTCTTGTACCGCGGTTTTGACTTGCAACAACCCTTGATCCTCTTCAAGGGTCGTGATTGCCTGTGACACCTTATCCAGGAGCGATTGGAACTTAGCCATCTCACTTGTAATGCTTTTCGAAGCAGCGCTCACTTCTTTCTCTCTGACTTGCTGTTTAGTTTAGTTAATGGCGCCTGCTTATTGAGCTTATCCTTCAATGTGGCAATATCAACCTCATAATAAATCTCTTTATCCTGCATCTCCATGTGCAAGGATCTCACCTTATCTCTGATCCTCAGAACTGTGTCTGCAGGATCATCCTGGATTTCTATTCCTTTGATATCCTTCGCCACATTGGATATGGTGGTCTCCAAATTTTTTCGGGGGTCCAGTTCATTGCGTAGCTGTATTTCTGCCTGCAGCTAAATTTGCCTGTTTGCTGCGGTGAGCTCTGCTTGTAACTTCATTGATTCAACCGTCCATTCATGCATCTCCTCAATGATCTGTGTGTGGATGAAGTGCAATCTAGGTAAATGGATTTTGGCTAAGTCGAGCTCTACCCTCTCGACTCCCTTTGTGTCCAGGACAACTTGCTCTGCCATTGGCAATGCAATAGCCAATGGGTCCAGATGGACAATTCTATTCTTTGACGACAGCGTTATTACTAGCTGTTGGCTTCCTTGCTGGGAGGTCCCTATCGACCTCCCTTCAGCCCCTGCTTCCCGCAGAAAAATAAGGCTTTTCTGGACATCGTCCATTTTCTTCATTAGGCCTTGCATTATGAGCCGTGTCTTGTTAAGGTCATCCTAGATGACCATGTCCTTCTTTTCTTTAGCTTCCATAAGCTCCTTCATCTGCTCTGAGACTGTTTCATCTATCATCTCATAGTCATCATCATTGAGGACTGCCTCCGATTGAATCTTTGTGGCCTTCACCTTCTTCCTTGACTTTGGCTTATCCGAAGTCTCAGGTTCTTTTCTCTTCCCTGTTTCTTCAATGATTGGGCATGAGAGTAGGATCGGCTCATCTTCTGTTGAATCTGTCTCCACATCCATAACCTCTACGCAGAACTCTGTTGGCCAATCTTTCATGAGGTCCTCAATATCCTACTCATACATGATGTACTTCCCTAGGAACCACTTCAGTTTCCTCGTTTGTGCTTTCGGTGATATGAAGATACATTTCATATCTGCCTCAAAGTCGATGGTGCGAATTGACTTCATCGTGACCTGCTTTGTAATGCGGGGTGTCTTCGTGATTGCATCGTGCAGCTGAATTTAGTACTGGTAAAAGACTTCTACTATCGCATGCTGGCGCTCTGCATTTGTGTTTGCCCAGAGGTTGACGAACTTAAACCCTCTAGGATCCTTGGTGTCCATAATGACGCCCGCATAATCTCACGGCTCCTTCCATACACAGAAAGCAATCAGGACGATGAGCCAGGTGAAATGGAACTGGCCTCCATTCACCTGTTTGTCATTGAGTTCTTCAAGGATCTCATTCAACAGAAACTGACACCAATTAAAGCTGTTGCCTTCGGCCGCTATGGCACTAAGGAGTATTGCGCCCGCAGGCACCTCCGAAGGCCTAGCTGTTTTGAGTATCTTTCCTCCGAGCAACTGCGTTACAAATATTGTTGCTCTGTCCTCTATATCTTCCATCAGGAAACCTCTTTTTTCCTTTACCACCGAATGGGTTTTCTTCATCTTCTCAACAGCCTCTTTTTCTTTGCTCTTCCCCTAGAATAATTGCTTTGGATCCTTACCGCGCTTGCTTAGCCCGGTGATGCGGTGGATCAAATCAATGTTAATATCAATGTTCCTATCCAGCCACAGATAACCTTGGTGGATTCACGCCATGAGTGTGCGAACTACAATATTAAGTTATGGAGAACGGTCAAAATGTGGCAATCTCAGCAAGTTCAGTAGCCCCGATTGAACAACAGGTGCTAACCAACTATCAGCTACCAAGTTCAGAGTTCCCCTGGCATCCTTTTTCCAGCACATATATTGGTCTGGTTGAAAATCTGGGTATTTGGGAACATCTGGCTCATCTTTCTTCATTCGCAAGAGGTCATAATCCTCCCATTTACAATCTGCTATCTTTCCCAGCAGATTCTTAGCAACATTTACATGCTTTGAGATAGGTGACAGTGGGATGTCGTATCTCACATTTTTGGACAATTTAAACACAGGGGCATTCAGTGCCAGTGGGGAGATATATTCGGGTGTCATCTTCAAGGGTTCTGTCTGAAAGACTGGTGATTTTTGTGTCGAGGAGCCCATCTTTATGATATTGGACCGAGGTGCAATTATGACTTTTCCTTTATCTTTTGCTTTTTCCTACATCATCGAATTAATTCTTGGTGATTTGCGGGATCCTTCACCTTGTTATATGGCGACCTTCTTAACTCGAGTTTTCATTAACTGCTGAATCCCTCCATGTTGAAAGATCCTCAGTGCTTCTTTAATGGTCAGTTCTTCTTCTCTAAAGGAAGGTTCGGACATTCATAATTGAGGTAGCGGCTAAGGCAGACAAAATACAGATGGCTACTAGCTTAGAGAAGTTAATCGCAAGAAAATTCTAAGTGCTCGGTAACACCCACGAGTCTCCCAATGGTGTTATTTATAGGCGTAGCAGACCCTCTCCCATGCCCTTCAACGGCTAGATAAGCCATTAATGAGGTGTCCATTGGTGAATTTGAGTGGATCCTTCGGTCTTTTCTGTCGTCAGTGTGCTCAGAACGACTATCTTCTCTTAAATGCTGAAGCGGTTGCTGCAACGGTCATCTAACGGCTATTTTTCTGAAAAGCCATGCAACAGCTATTTTTGTCTGAGTGTTGCACCAAAATGCGTGGCAAGCCATCTGCAACCCTGTGCGGCTACTTCGCAGTGCCAAAAATTTTGAACTACGTGCCTTCCACTATACATATATACATATATATATATATATATATATATATATTCCTTTCCACGCAGCTTCAACAGTGTTGCGCGGTGCATATGTCATTCTTCTTATCATACCTTCTTCCTTTTATCATACATGTACAGACTCCTTTACATTTTCAGTGTCCACTTTCAACTATACTTGACACTTAGAACTTCCTTCCTTTGTTCGTTACTCGGGGTTCTACGAAGCAGTGCTATCATGGTATAGCTTTAGCCTGCTTCCATTTATCAAAGTTGGCAAGGTATCACCAGCTAAATTGGCTAACTGGACTGCACCAGTCTTAGTAACATGTATCACAATATATGGGCCAAGCCAATGCATCTTAAATTTACCAGGGAATTTCATGAATTTGCTATCATACAGGAGGACTAGATCACCTACCTGAAAACACTTGTTCTTTATATGGCGATCATGCCATGCTTTCTCACGGTCCTTCTGAGCTTGCGGGTGGAAGCCTCCGATGAAGCGATCTTCCTCCAATCCCAGTAAGTGTAGTAATCTTTCTTCTAGAGCTTCGCAATCTGCCATACCTATAAATGAAGCAATTCTCAAACTAGGGACAATATATTCCATTGGCATTATGGCCTCCTACCCATAAACCAACCGAAAGGGTGTCTGTCCTGTCAATTTCTTGCATGTGGTCCTATGCCCATAACACAGATGAGACGCGTAGGTCCCAATCATCTCTATTTACATTGCACACCTTAGTGAGTGCGTTCTCTAATATTTTATTGAAAGCCTCTACAGTACCATTCACTTGTGGATGATATGGAGTACTACGCTGATGACGAATGTGGAATTCCTCTGTAAGCACCTCAATCGTCTTGTTCAAAAAGTGAGTACCTTGGTCACTCATCAAAATCTTCAGACAACCAAATCTACTGAGTATTTCTTCAAAAATAAACTACGCAGTAGTATTGGCGCTGCAGCCCTTAACTAGTTTTTCTTCCGCCCATCTAGTGAGGTAATCCGTAGCAGTAATAATATACCTTGCACCCGTTCTTTTTCCTGGTGGGTTGGTAGGACCCACAAAGTCTATTGCCCATTTTTCAAATGGATGCAGTTTCAACTATGGATTCAATGGCATCTCATCTCTGCGTGATGGTTTTCCTGTTCTCTGACAGACATCATAGTTCCTGCAATGTTCTTTGGCATCTTTATGGAGCATAGGCCACCATAACCCTACGTGCAATATCTTCTACGCAGTAGCCCTTCCTGCATAGTGACCTCCCGCGATTCCTGAGTGTGCGTCGGCTAGAATAAATGGCTTCTCATGATCGAGTACGCACCTGCGCAGGACTTCATCAGGCCAAAGTTTGTATAACTGTCCTGCAATTATAGTGAAGTCTGCAGCGTGCACCACTAATTGTTTTTTCTGCTGGACCGAGAATTCCTGCGGTACCATCCCTGTGGTTAGGAAGTCAATGATATCCTTGTAATAATCATCGGCAACGTGTATACTAAATAACTGCGCATCAGGCAGACTGTATTCAATATTTTTTGACTCCTCTCCTGACTTGATCCTTGACAGATGATAAGGTCCCAAGTTCAGTCTGCCTGGATTGACAATAATTTCAAAGTCATATTCCTGGAACAGCAATAGCCATTGGCATATGCTTTCCCCTAAAACTGGCTTATTAACCAAATATTTCAACACAGAATGGTCAATAAAAATAAGGAAGTGCGATCCCAGCAAGTAGTGTCTAAATTTCTGTAGGGAATATACCATTGCAAGGCCTTCCCTCTCAGTAGTAGTATAGTTCTTGTCTGTTGTTGAAAGTTTTTTGCTAGAAAATGCAATAGGGTGGTCAATACCTCCCTCTCTTGGTTGAGCTAACACGATCCCCAGGGAAATACATGATGTGTCAACATGGACATGGAATGGCTTCGTCCAGTCTGTAAAGACTAGAATAGGTGCAGTGACCATCTTTTCTTTTAATGTGTTAAAACCCTGTTCACATTCTGCGTTCCAAATGAACGATGCATCTTTCTTCAACAACTTTTCCATTGATGCGGTTATCTGTGCATATCCCTTTATAAATTTCCTGTAATATCTAGTATGGCCTAATGTAGATCGCAACATCTTGACTAAATTTGGTGTTGGTAAGTTTGCAATAACTGCAATCTTTGCAGGGTCTACCATCAATCCTTGCTTACAGACAATGTGGCCTAGTAAAATTCCATAGGGCACACAGAAAATACACTTTTTCAAATTCAAGGATATTTGATGCTGTCGACACTTCTCGAGCATCATGCGGAGATTCACGCAATGATTTTTCAATCGACCAAATACAGTCCAATCATCAAAATACGCTTCTACAAACTTGTGCATTAAATCTTTAAATGCTGCGATGACGACTCTAGAGATAATGGTAGGTGCATTCTTCAACCCAAAAGGCATGACAGTGTACTGGAATGGCCCCCATTCTGTAACAAACGTTATCTTATGCCTATTTGCAGGATCAATCCTGATCTGATGATAGCCAAAGAAACCATCAGTGAAAGAATATGCCTCATTTCCTCCAACGTTATCAAGCACTTCATCTATGAATGGAGTAGGAAATGGGTCGTGCATGGAAGCATCATTCAGCTTTCTGAGATCCACACAAATCCTGATCTCTCCTTTTGCTTTCTTGTCCTGAACAACCATGGGGCTAATCCATTTGGATTCTTCGACTGGTTCAATGATTCCTACTTCTAGCATCTTATCGAGTTCTGCACGGACTTTTTCCTTGTAGCGCGGATTCAATCTGTATGGCGTCTGCTTGACAGGCTTAGCACCTAGCTTTAAAGGTATTTTCATGACCCCTAGGTCTCCCAAAATTCCTTTCATCTCTGTAAATTTTGTTGGAAATAGTTCTTGATACTCATGTAAGGTATCTGCGATCTCTGCAATAGTCTGATCGTCCCAATAATCTCCTATGGATGCGAACTTTGACTCTTTGTATGTGCCAATGTTCACTTTTGTATTTTTACTGGTCTAGTCATATCTGGGATTTCCAATGGAGGTCCTTCTACCTCATGCGTGCCTTCTGACTCTGGTATATCTATGTTGCGCGGGTCCTCCTCATCGTCTTCATTTGTATAATTGGTATCTTCAGCTAAGTTGTAACACTCAATAAAGTGCTCTTCATGTTCCTTCCATTCTGACTGTAGATGCGCAGGAACGCACTCTGTCCCAAAAAATTGCTGCAATGTTATGTTTTGATGAGGACAGTCGTCCTGGAATATGTGCTTCTTGATTAGCTGTAATGCTTCATGGATTAATGGATTCTCATCTTCAAAACTGAATTCCTTCCAAAATTTCATAGCGAGTAGCTCCCAATCAGTGAGTTCACTGTGCAAATCCAGGTCTAGGTACCATTTCTCTGGGATACCCGCATCTAATGTATGTACAAATAAATGTACCCATTCTATAAGTGGTCTTTCCACCCATGCCTTTCAACAGATTTCAATGTGCTGACTAGGGTCTATCTGTCCATTATACTTTTCGAAGGGTAAAGAAACCTTTTCGGCGAACCGGATCTGCATCTTAGTTCTGCATTGATCCCAAGTGGTCAATGTTTTCTTATGTGCATTCCACCATCTGGCAGGTGTATCGCGCAATGATATATCTAAAGATGGCAGTCTATGCTCATCTGGTATAGCTGCAGTATATTCCCTTATGAAACTGTAAACATTAGCAGAACCATCATATGTGGGAATAGGACTTACCTCTTTTCCGATCCAGCGCAGTGATTTCGTAACCTTCGCACATCTTCTTGCTGATACTTCATGCATGTGGCTTTGCCAATTCTCCAGTCCTGTATCTGAGTCAGAGATACAAGAAGTGTCGCATCGCCAGCTAAGTGTACCGTCCACAATAGGATTAATGTAGTCTTCCTTGTTCGCAGTCAATTGGTATAGACGGTCTAAATCTTGAGCTTGGGATTCCTCCTGAATCGGTTCACTGTATCTATCACCATCTTTAGGATCCAATGGTGCAATGACCCTAAGATGCTTCCCTTCAAAGATCATCTTCTTTGTCTTCAAGTTTATGATAGCCAAGTTATCCATAGCCCAATCAATTCCCAATATTGCTGGAAAAGGTTGACTATCATCCACAATTTCAATAACCTCGAAGTTTGCATGACTCTGTACTCCGTCAATGTCAACTACTACATTAGCTAAGCGGCCAAAAGGTATGACCTTCTCCTGATTATCCATTCGTAATTGGATAGGTGACCAAAGCAATTTTGGTCGACCCATCTGCTTCCATGTCTGCTTAGTCAAGACATTCACTTCTGATCCCAGATCAAGGATGACTTCATCTATTTCAAAATCTCCTATCTGCGCAGTAAGCCTCATCTCTCGGCCTGTTCTTGTGTGCTTCCTTATATGATGTACAGCGCTATCTGGAGTCTCTGTTGCAATCTGAGGTTCATACTGGCTGATGAGCTTCTAGAGCTCTACTATGGCTTTTTCTCTTTTTAGTAACTTCATGCAGCTTCGCAAGAACTGCACAACAGAAGTACGGACATCTGTCATAGTACTTGTTTTGTCATACGGGACCGGCATGTCTTCAACAACATGTGTTGTTTCACTGCGCAACAAGATCTTTGATGACTTATCTGTTGGTTCTCTACAGGTATCCCACGCGTCAATGAAGATCTCCTTGTTCTTCTGTAGGTTAAGAGGGGATGCTTTTCCTAGAGCTTTCCTTATCCATACTATTTCAAGGGGATCCTTCTTCATATGTGCCTCCCCTAATGTTGAAGCTTCCGCTCCTCTGTCGCGGCCTATCTCAGTGCCACTGCGCATGACCACATTAATGCTCGGATCCACTGGTCTATTTTCTACCGTAATCCACTAGACATTTGCTTTCGGAGCCTCTGTTCGTCTTCTCTTCTGCATTTCCACCTCTAATACTGGGCAATATTCAATGACATGCTCAAATGATTTACAATAATTACATGTAGTGCATGGGTTAACACAATCTCTAGACACGTGCCTGGGTTGGCCACAATTATAACAAATTACTTGGTCATGGCCTCTTCCCTATGCTGGACCAGCATTTATTCCTCTGCTGCGGTATCCACCACCACGACCTCTGTATCCTCCTTGGTCATATTGTGCATTTTCTTGTTTCAGCTGGGTATCTTCTTGTACGCGGTACAAGCCAATGCCTCGCATTGAGTCCATATCCCTTTTTCTTTCGTTCATTAATTCATATGCGCGGTAGTTGGATTCATCATGTCCAACTGATTTACAGAAATTGCAGTATAAATTCTTAGGAGTTTTCACATATTTCTGGATGAGGTAATAGTCTTCAGGTCTATGTCCTGTGGTTCTGCAAATTTCACACCATGGGGCCTGATTCTGATTTAATGGGTTAGGCATGCCACTGTTAATATAGTTGTGGAATAGAGGGCAATGCTCGTGATCATGACCTTCTCCTTTACAACTTGTACACCAGACCTCCTATCTAGGTTCATATCTTTATTCTTTACCATTTTTCATACTTTGCAATTCAAGTGTCAGGGTGGTTAGCTGGTTCTGGATCTGAGACATCCCAGAACTAGTATCACCAATCAGCGAAGCTTCCAGCTTCATTGCAATTTCCAAGGCCTCTGCCTGGGATAGAACCTTCTGCTGCATCAATGGTATTCTGATATGAGGTAACAGCGCATCAATGAACCATTCTTTATGCTGTTCTGGTGGTATAACAAAACTTACTTGGTCTAGTAAGGTCTTAAATTTCTGAGCAAATTCCCAGACCGTTTCAGTTGGTCTCTGCTTTATTTCCTTTAGCTCAGTTATACACTGAGACTTAGACTTAGTTTTCTTAAACTTTGCCACCAGTGCGACTTTAATTTCTGCGAGGTTTCTTGGCTATACGGTAGAGTATTTCATAAACCAATGTAGCACTCTATCCCTAAAAGTGGTGATGAGATGTGCTTGCTTCACGACATCGTCCTGGATTGTCTTACACTCCATACAGCTTCACAAAGGAACCAATGCTGATCAGGGTCTTCTAGGCCAGTTCCTCTGAATATTGGCAATTTCATATCAGTGTTTTCCATTGTGCTACTAGGTGGTGGGGCACTGGGATTAGTGTGCGGCTAGTGTAAAGGGATCTGCACAGTAACTACAAATGGGACTATCGGGAGATATAAATTAGGCTGAGTCTTCTGCGAGGTGGGCTGCGTAGCGGGTGGGTTCTACGATAAGGGTGGCACGGTTTGTGTAGCCGGTGGATTCTCGGGGGTAAATGGTTGTGTAACTTTGCTATCAAGATCGCAGGGGATCTCAGTATCTATATGAAGTTTAGGGCCTTCCAGATTCTTATTAATGTTATATCTCTTACCACTTCTAAGAGTATGTGTCTCTTCATCAGAATCAATATATGTACTGTTTATCATGACAAACTTCAAGAATATTATTGCATTCTTAGAAGACCTTTCTCAGCTAACAGCATCTTAATGTATAGATTGAGATTGTTCAGAAACTTACCTTGGAATCCTCCGAAAAAATGTGCTTCTGCTTGGCTGTAGGATTTGAGTGTGTCTACATCAAATTCTGTTACAAAGCCTTCTAGCATATGATCGACCCAATAATCAACTGCACGTGACAATGGGCTGTCTAACACTTTAAGCTGCACTATGAGCCCGGGAGTCCATTATGTAGGAACTCTTCCTTGGAAATAGTTTTTCTTCTCTGCAAGTCGCGAGATCCACGCATGCAGCTCGTTTGGAAACGATGCCCAAAAGATCTCATGAATGTCGTCCAACAGATATCTATCCAACCACTATGTGTCGCTTAGACACGAATGTCTATTTTCTTGTATGTTAAAATCGCTTATGGTCTTATCCCACCAAGCTTGGATTTCTGTCTTTTCGGGATGCCAATAGTCAGATCCTTCAAGGAACTGATATTCTTCTTCATACACCATGATTACAACTCATCATGGATTCTAGCACGACAACAGAACCATTTTTTGGCTTAAACTGACCCAGAGGTTTCCAATTAGACCCAGGTTCTTTGCGGTTCTCCCTTTGACTAACAAAACCCCTTCGCACCGACCCTTTCGGCAACAACCTGTGAGCAGGTTGAGGTCTCACCTGAGGTATATCTTATGGGGTACTGTGGAATTAGGTTTCCACAGTAAATGATGAGTTGTTTATATGAACAAGTTGCGCAGCGCAGGGCAAAAGGAGTGCACTACGGGGCAAAGTGATACGGTACGTAGCACGATCTATGCTGTGAGCGGTACTGCGCGATGGAGGCAACACTGCGGGCCTCACTAAGGGTTTCTTACTGCTGCGAATCTTCTACTGGAACTGCAAATTATCCACACTTATCCTCTACTTGGAAGATCTCGGAAACATTAAGGCACTGAAATGAATATCACTCATCCATTCATTCAAGCACTTATTGGTTATCTTTCTAGCATTCGTCAAGAACTTGGATTATTACAACAAAAACTGAAACAATAGACATGACTAACTGTGCTGCATCCTTCACTGTGTTTAAGAAAGTATTAAGATTAAATGAATGATTCACAATCTTAACATAGAATTGAAATGTTTGCCATTCATCTGCTTTCGTGGAACCTAGCATATCATTCCCAAACTTCTCCTATTGGTAAATGCATATCAAAGTTCTCATATTACAGCATGCAAGGAAACATTCAAGCATTCATTCTACAGAAAATTCAGACAGCCATTCCTTCATAAACATCATCACATAACACAGGATTTAACGTGGTTCACTTCCCCAGATGGAAAGCTACATCCACAAGAACGGTTGGTAATATATTTCTTTCAGAATGGATGGGGCAACCGTTCTTAGTCTGCGCACTTAGCTACAGACTCTCCTTTCTCTCAGCTAGGTCTCTGTGCACACAACTGCAGAGCCTTTAAAATATTCTCAGCTCAGAGATATTTTACAATACAAAAAGGCTATCTCAAGATTACTCTAATCCCCAATCAACTAACCAACCCCCATCCCATACAAAAGTGTCTTCTTAAATAGATCATTCCTAAAGGTCATGTTTATACAATGTCAAAGACCTAAAACCCAAAACCCTAAGGGTTTCCAAAACTACGCCGGTTTTCCAAACCAGCTTGCTGGCTCCTGATAGCGTCTGCTTGATCATGACGGATCTCCACATCCTCATTTTGTTGCTATCAGCCTTCCTGTCACACGCGTGCCTACAGGCTGCTTCTGCTGAACTGTTTCTCTCTAATGGTTTTACCTTCTAAGCGTGCCAAACATCGCTTCCTTAACAACCCATGCGTGGCCGCCTTCCTGTTTTTCCTATGTCCGCCGCTCGGCAATATTGGAATATCTTTCCAAAAATGGATGCTATCGGTCGATCCAGTAGCTATACTTGATACTTGTCCAACACACCGCTTTGTTGGCTCCACGTGGCCTCCTAAATCCGCAGCACTTCTTTGGCGCAATACTGGTCTTCGCATCATGGCCAAAACTTCGATGCTGCGCACAACTCCGTAGACTGGTCGAAAGTTGGATGCTGCGTGCAATTTTGCAGCATCCTCAATACTTAGCGAAAAATGTGTTTATGAGCTGCGCTCAGCTCAACTTTCCCTGCTTGTCTTAAAAAGGTGCTCCCATAACTTTATCTCAACCTGTGCCCAACAAAATGTGCAAGAAAGAGCAAATTCCACCATATTATCGTTACCCTTCTTGTAAGTGATCTCATAGGCATAACCCATGAGTTTTCTAACCCATTTATGTTGTGCTAGGGAGGAGACCTATTGTTCCAGGAAATATTTCAGACTCTGGTGATTAGTCTTGATGCATAAATAATTCCCTAATAGGTATGGTTGCTACTGCTGTACTGCATGCAAAATAACCATCATTTCCTTCTCATATGTAGAGGTGGTTAAATTCTTACCGGAAAGGGATCTTGAAGGTGGCAATCCCACTGGGTCAACAAAGACACCTGCATATCTATCTAAATTTTGTTGTAGATCTAGAGTAGTGGACACCATTGATGGGTGCATCTGAATGGAATGGAGTTGAGCGATGACACCATGTGAATTCTTCTTAAGGATCGTTTTCATGTGATGGGAACTGATGATGCAAAGAGACCCTGGTTGTAAGCCCGTCAATGTGTGTTTTTTCCCATTGACTGAAAACTGCATCCAAAGTTTAGCAAACTCCCATAAGATGGGGCCAAGTGTGCGTAACCATTGAGCGCCCAAAACCACATCAAATCCTCCTAAGGCCAAGGAAAACATGTCAGAGCGCAAGTTATAGTATATCATAGAGATATGCACATTACGTCACTTCCTCTTGCAATGTAAGGTTCCCCCATTGGCAATCATGACTTCAAAGTTGGAGAAAGGATGGACAAAAAAATCATCTTGTTTGGCGATCCGAGGGTCAATGAAGTTATGAGTGCTACAAGAATCAATGATTATTGTAAGAGGGAGCTTATTGAAGTAACCCCTGACCCGCATTGTTTGTGGGGTGGTGACTCCGGTTAAAGCATGGAGAGATATCTCTGGGTGGATGTCCAGAGACGGAGATTCAATAGGCAGTTGTTGAATGCTGGAATAATCATCTATGGTATCTGGAGCTTCTTCACCAAGTTTAGAGGTAGGTGGAGAATCCACATCCAAGAGATAGAGCTTTTTCTCAACACATCTATGGACCCGAGTGAATTTCTCATCACAATTATAACAAAGCCCTTTTTCTCTATGTGCCCGCATATCTGCTTCAAACAAATGCTTGATAGGAGTTGGTCGAGGAGCTGGCGTGATGGGAATTTGTTGGGAAACCATATTTCGGAATGGAACAAAAGTGGATTTGGAGCGTTGTTGGGTTGTGATCTTGTCCTCTGCCAACTTAGCCAACCCTAGGACTTCCATCATTGTGTTGGGACAAAACATTTTAACCTTTGATTAGATTTCATCCCTGAGACCACTGATAAAACAACTCTTGTAGAATTCATATGACAATCCTTCTGTTTGATTGGCCAGTTTCTTAGATTCTGTCTGATACTCTCTCATAGTTCCAATTTGGCGAAGTTTAGTGAGTTCTCCTATGAAGTCATCAAAAGCACTAGGGCCAAATCATTGCAAAAGGAGTTGGCAAAAATCTGTCCATTTTGGCTCTTCATGAGCCTTGATGTACAAACGGTACCATTGAAGGGCTTCATGTTCCAAATGAAAGGATGCAAGTGGAACTTTGTTGACATCAAAAGTATTATGCAGACTGAAATATTGTTCTTCCCGGATATATACATCCAGTCGGATCATTACCATTGAAGCAAGGAAAATCAAGTTTCGTCCAACGAAAACTATTGGAAGAAGAGAACCCAGTGTCTGTAGAAGATTATGGTTGTCATTTATTGTTCGTGGTTTAATGCTGAAGATGGAGGCTGATAAAATTTTCATCCAGATCTTGAAGTTTGGTTTTGAGGGTTGTAAGTTCTTCCTCCATAATTTTTTCTCCTGCGTGGATGACAACCATAACCAAGAGTTTTTTATTTGTTGAATGGGTGGAAAAACAAAATTAGAAGCTTCTTTAGTAAATGGAAATTTGGATTTGGGAAAAACTTTGATGGGTAATTGGGGTTTGACGAGGTTTTGGACACTTTCTGATGGACAGGGAAGCATAAAATGGGGATTTCAAAAGCAGGGTGAAAGAATGAGAAAATTTGTCAGATAGGGACAAAGAAGCATAAATAGGAAATGAACATTGTGGAAAAATTTGAAGGCGATTGGGTGAAAATTGAAGAAGTTATGGCAAACCCTAAAAAATAGACAGATGTGGGATTTCTGGCTTCGGGAAGTGGAATTTGGGATAGGGTCCTCAGGAATGAAATATGCAGAATGAGATGGCAAGGGTGTTAGTGAATTTGCAAGGGAAACGAAGTTAAAAAAAAGAAGATATGGCAGGGGTGTCAGTGATTTTATTTTTTTTCAGAATGGATCTGCAACGACTCAGAATTGATCTGCAACAGTTCTGGATAGATGTAATCTGTGATTTATCAGTTGGCAATAGATATGGACCTCAGGTATGCTCGACTGCCTTACGGTTCATGGGATTCACTCGGCCACCAATTATTTATGATGGCTTGCGTATTGGGGCACACTACTACATATGGCTCAAAAGTTTCTTGACACTTTGCCACGAAAAATTTAAAATCAAATTTTTTGTGGAAAAACAGTTAAAAAATTAGGAAAAAATTGATCTTGCCCCCGATGATCGTCGCTATAGTGAAGCATACTCCATATTCTCGCTATAGCAATGTATATATGTCGCTATAGTGACATACATGTGTTCATCGCTATAGCGACATACATGTGTTCGTCACTATAGCGATGCATGTCGAGGAAAGAATTTTCTTTAACTTTTCAACAGTTAGCTTTTTGTTTTTGTTTTTTTAATTTGATTGTTGTGCATTTTCGACGGAACCTCGACCCTCATTGATCTATAAATACAT
The DNA here is from genome assembly GCA_027924585.1 of Larix kaempferi. Taxonomy (NCBI): domain Eukaryota; kingdom Viridiplantae; phylum Streptophyta; class Pinopsida; order Pinales; family Pinaceae; genus Larix; species Larix kaempferi. Next base: position 4,171,455 of record BSBM01000223.1, on the reverse strand, counting down.
GTTCTGAAGTCATATTTTCACAAATCATTTACTATAGATGCAACGATCTTTCTGTTGGTTTTTCATTCTGTGATTTCAAGAGTCCGGTACTGGTTTGACACATCGAATTTTTTATCTCCTTCGTTTTCCAGGTTAGTTTGACTGCAATTCACTATTCGTTTTTTATCTCCTTCCTTTTCCAAAGAGTCATATTAACAAATATTATTACATACAAAGTTAATAGGTTGATACTTGATATGACTAATTTATATCTATATTATAATAATTTCAAACTTTTTCTTTGTAGAAGTTGAAGACCTTACTTAACTAGATGAATGATCAACTTACAATATATTTGCTAGTTAATTGCTTTAGCAAAAATATGTCTCAAATAGTTAAGGCGTTATGTCATTGATGCATAAATGTCAAAGTGTTTTTTTTGCATGCATTGGAATTTGTTATTTTGAAATTTTGTTATGTTGGCTTAAATAGTTAGGGCATCACATTGATGCATAAATAACAAAATGCTCTTTAGTTTTTTCTTGACCAAAATTGCAAACTTTTTTCTCAATCATTTCACCATTCAAATTGGCACCGAGGTGGTAGGTCTCTCCATTAATTTGTCATAACAACTACTTTTCCTTTTGAGGTATGGAAACCTTTAGATATTCCTCGAGCCATGACAATCTTTAGATATCCTTTTGTGTTTTCTCCACAATTGTTTCTTATCACCTTTAGATCCATCATTTCCTTTCTTCTTTTAGGTTCATTTTGTTTTGTCGTGCTCATTTATGCTTTTCCTTGGAAATCTAATATTTTTTTCAAAACAATAATAACATCCATTTTTTATATGAAAATAGAAGAAATAGTTACATATTTATCATTCCCACTATGATTGATAGGAAATAAACGACTAGACAAAATAAGAAATACAAATATCTTAGTATGCCTTACGCGATCTCAATTCCTTGAAAAATCAATGCCATTTGTTTGCTGAAAATATATTTTTAGAGTTGTTTGATAGTTTTCCTTTATTGTTTGCATTATTGCTTTCCTCAATAAGGTTCAGACTCTTTGATCCAAATGTGAAGATTTCTTCATTGGGTGTGATGCCAAGTTTTCCTTTTGCTTCTTAACTTGAATTCATGTCCCTTGATGTCCTTCCCTAGAAGGAATATTGTGTGGGGGAGCTGCTACAACCTGCTCTAAGATAGCAAATTCCTTTGCAGTTTTTTTTTTTTGCCATGGGTTTCTATTTTTTCTTCAATTTTTTCATCTTTAAATAATTCCACTTCAAGTGTTAGTGTTCTACACCCTTCCACTAGGTGGAATTTATTTTCCACTTTCCTACCTGTCTTCTAGAAGTATTCTTCGAAGACTTTTCAGTGTCCCTTCCTTTTGTTGGGTAAGAAGCCAGCATACTCAAATCATCCTATACATTTCAAGGCTATTTATTCATAGTTAAGTTTTTCCTTTTAGGTCTTTCCAAATACCTCAATCAAGATATTTTCTAGTATGCCTTTAGTGAAATCAACAATTGCAAACAACTTAGCATTGGGTATGATATATCTATTGTTGGTTATTGGGAAGAAAAAATGAAACTTCCTCATTTGACTTTGAATCTTCAAAATGGAACTCCAATTTTTCCTCGATATTGTGGAATCCAATGTTTGTTGGTCACAATTTCCCTTTTTATAACTAGAAATCTAAATCTTTCCCTAATAAGAATTCATTACCTAAAATGTTCAAAAACAACTATTTCTAGATTGTTGAGTTGATATTTGTGACTAGTAGTTTATATTTGGTTATTTTACAAATAATATTAAACCATAAGGTTTTATTTTCAAAGTGCCCCTCTCTAATTATATGTTTTATGTCCACTCTAGGAGATGATTACATAAACTATATAACTAGAAGTTGTTTCAGTGGCTTAAGTTTCAATGGATCTTGCTATAAAGTTTCAATGGATTGTGACGATGATGATGATGATGATGTCGATAATGAATCATCGTCATTGTAATCAATAGGACCATCATCGTAGATTTCAAGTACATTATCTAATTAGATTTAACTAGCCCCCTCATAGAGTTACATTATTTAATGAGTTTTTTGTTCTTATAGGCTATCAGAATGTCAAATAAATATACCTGGGAAGAAAACAATAGAAGGTATGCTGAGATTAAGGCAGCATTGGAGGAAAAGGGTGATGGAAAGTGTTATTGCCCTTGCAATGATTGCATAAGTTTGCAAACTAGAAGACTTTTAAGAACAACAACTAAAAAACATTGTAAGGAGAAGGGACATGATGAAGGGGGGTATGAATGTCATCCCTTGGTAAGATGTTATTCATTACATAATGTATTTCTTGTAATAGTATTGATAATGTATTCGCAATTTTTTTTCATTTTAAATATATGTGTTGTATATTATACACTAATGTTATTGCATTGTTTGTAAATATAAATACAATGCCCTGAAGATGTCGACTGCCAGAGAGCTATTTGCCACATAATAGTATAAATACTACTTTATAAGACAATGAACATGGAGATCATGCGATTGAAGATCGAGTTCTTAATGATCTTATGGACAAAGATGACGTTATCGATACTAATGGTGAAGATGAGATAAATAGATTGCTCCAAGACACATTTGCTCCATTGGATGAGGACAACCTCATGATATTCATGATGTTCCTCTACTTGAGAAGTCCCAAGAACCTCTTTATGAAGGCTCAACAACCAATATTCTATTTGCTATATTGTTGTTGGTGAACTTGAAGGTTTTGAATGGTTTATCAAACACTTGTTTCACACAGCTCCTAAGGTATGTAAAGTTGACTATTTTCCTCTATATTTAGTGTTAATTAATTCGTAAATATTTATGACATATATTGTTTACATTTCATTTTTTGTCAATGTTGCAGATTGTTGGGTGAATTTCTATTACCACCATCAAATAATTTACCACGGACAAGTCGATAGGTATTCTTGATTATGAAAGAAATTGGAGTGGAGTATCAATTTATTGATGCATGTCCTAATGATCATATATATATTATGGGTAGTATGCATCAGAAAACAAATTCCCACAATGTGAAATTAGTAGATATCGAACCGATCAAGTAACAATAGAGGTCCCTCGCAAAGTTCTTCGCTATATTCCCATAATTCCACGTTTCCAATGAATATTCAGGCGCCAAAGTATAGCACATTTTATGGATTACCATGCGAAGAACATAAGTGAAGATGGTGTTCTTTGAATGCCTACAGATGGTTCTGCATTAAAGAACATCGGAGAAAAATGGCTAATTTTTAAATATGAACCTCGTAATGTTAGACTTTCATTGGCAGCTGATGGTTTCAATCCATTTGGTGAGATTCATTATACTTACTTAGTGTGGCCTATTTTCGTCAGAAACAATAACCTAACTCCTTGGATGACGATTAAGAGAGAGCACACAATGTTGGAAGTGATTATTCCAGGTATTTTTTTGAAAGTAATCATATTATTTCATTGAGTTATTTGTTTAATTGCTGCATGAGAAAACCTTTTATATATTGGGATGGATAACTAAATAGCAATATTGTATGTTTATTGATCAATTAGGTTAGTACCAAGTTAAAGATATGAATGTATATATTGAGCCTCTTATCGATGAGCAATTGAAGTTATGGGCTGGAATCACTATGTATGACATCTCCAGACGAATAGGGAAGAAACAATTTTAGTTCCATGGAATACTTGCATGGACAATTCATGACGCTCCTGGGTTAACACATTTTTGTGGTATGTAACTTAATGTTCCACGTCATTAAAACTATATGTTTTTAAGGTAAAAAACATGCATTTCTTTTAAATTGATAATCTTTTGATGCTATAACATTAATACACATATCTCACATGTATTCAAACAAAGGGAAAATTTGCATATCCAGTATGTGGTCCTAGGATAAAATCTCGTCGTTTAAGAAGTTTAGCAAAGGAGGTGTTCGATGAGTACATGCACTTCCTCCCTAAGAACCATAGGTACCGAACTATCGAAAAAACAAAATTCAATGGTAAAGAAGAGAATGGAAAGAAACCACGAAGAATGACACCTCACCTATGGAAGTTGAAATATAACAGAAATCGTCGAGGTATGCAAATTGTATATGTAACATATAATATGTTCACGCAATATTATGATTTTTATATTTTTACTAAATTTTCTCTACCATGGGTGTCATGAATTTTTGTAAATGTGTTTTTTGTTTATGTTTAATGAATGTATGTAAGTCATGAATGGGCTTCCACGATGAATGAAGAGTTATCCCATACAATTTAGTAAATTGCCTTACTACGAGCACCTACAAATAGCTCATTTGTTCGATAAAATGCATATCGGGAATAATGTAACAAAAATGATATGGTGGACATTAGATGGAAGGTCTGACAAAGATAAAATTGGAAAAATTTGTAGAGACATTGTAGAAGCCAATCACGCATTGCAAAGTGTAATTATTTCCAATGCCGGAAATGGTTACCGAAATATTAGTCTTCCATGGTTATTGATGGAGCAACAAAGCAATGCTATAAAAGAGGTCATTCAGAAAATAAGGTTTCCGACGGGGTTTTCGTCGAACATACAAAATATCTTAACCAAAAAATGTGATTTTGGCGATGTTAAAACTCATGACTGACATATATTCATTAAGGTAATTATTTACGTATATAATTTCCATTAAGTAAATCTTTTTAGTAATTGTTCTCTCCTATTTGGTACATTATATAATGATTTGCTTTGTGCTACAATACGTTCTACCTCTAGCTCTACTGGATAGCTTTGACGACAACATAAAACAAGTTATATATGATCTTGTTAAATAAATGAGGTAAGTAACAATTTTATATGCATGAAAAATGTTCTTTCTTTTTGTTGCATTGCTTATTGACATATTGTGTTTTACAGCTTGGAACTTCATTATATATGCCTCAATCTGGTTGATCATTGTTATTTTCTTGCATTTTATGCAGGTGGATTTCATCTAAAGAAATCCATAAAGAAGATATTAGGTATTGGAAGAGAGAAATTCCTCGTCTAATGTGTGAAATGTAGAAGTATTTACCTCCAGCATTTTTCAATGCACAAGAATACTATCTCATACACCAAGTTGAGGAGATTGAATTGTGTGGACCTGTAAACTCAAGGTCAATGTGGATGGTGGAAAGGCATTTGAAGTCATTGAAGACTTTTGTTAGACAAAGAGCAAGTCTCGAGGGTTCTATGGTGTAGGGCTATATGCTATATCAATCCATGGTGTACATTAGTCAGTATCTTCCAAATTTAGCAAAAAATATCAATTTGCCTCGCATTTGGCATGTCGACTCCATCAACAAATTTGAAGGGGAGGTCTTGCCGGGGAATGGTAGAACGAGGAAAGTGAAAGGTAATTGAATGGTGTACATTTAATTTACTATACAATTAATTTTTCAATTTATGTAATTTGTATTATTCCGTTAGTATTTTAAGGTAAACTTAATTGCCTTTAATGATAGCTAATTTACAATTCTTAATTGTTATTTTTTCATATAGTTGGTCGCGTGTGGGATGCAATACATTTATACATTGCAAACAATCTTGATTGGTTGGATATATGGATTGAACGATGTACATAATACTATGGTACCTTATCATGGGAAGGGGTTAGTAAAATGATTAAAATAGTGCATCGTCATTGAGAAGAATATCCCGAAGAACTTACGCAAAGGGAAATTGATTTAGCATGAGGTTTAAAAGATAAAAGGAAAGTATATTTACCCTGCTCATTTTTTTTGTTGTTTTCCATTTTATCAAAATATTTCTCTCGTTTATGTCTTCTTATATATTTATTTACCGAGTCGGGCATGATGCAGCTGATACGTCACAATGCTATGTGGTGCAATGGTTGTAAATTTCACATCAAAAAGTTGGATGACAAGAGGAAAACATTTGATTGTGGGATAACTGCAGTTTTTCAAGTCACTAATGTTTCCTCTAGAAGTGATAGGCATCTAGAAGTATCTGAAAGTAGGTACTATGGTTATTTGGAAGATATACTTGAGTGTGACTTTAATTCCTTTAAAGTAGTTCCGTTTGAGGTCAAATGGTATAGGATACAAATGAATGAACGCGATCCCGAAAGAACTGTTATTGAGCATGCCAATGGATTTACCATGGTTAATACAAGGGCACTTGAACCAGGTACAGATCCTTATGTTCTTCCAAGTCAATGTGAGCAGGTCTTTTACTCAGAGGTTCCAGGTAAAGAAGGTTGTTCATACATTGTTAGATACGATCCAAGAGGAAGACTGGTCAAGTATAATGCAGAGGAAGAAGACAATGTTGAAGAAGAAGGTGATGCAAATCAGGAGCAGTTGGTCGCCGACATAGATGTGTTAGATGAAGAATCTGATCAAGAAGTTGATCATCCAAATGATGTACTAGATGTTAGGATATTCCTATACTCCATCCTAGTTCTACCATCATTATCATTATTTTGCATTTCAGTCATGCATGCATTTTTGCATACAAGCATGCAATTGCATGCATCTCGGTCATCAGCATGGTGTCCTCCAGCACCTAGTCCCTATTTTTCTAGCCCCGGGAGCTTCCTTCTAATCATTTCTAGCCCTCCTAGTGCATAATATGCCTTGCTTTCACCTACCACATGTGAAAGGATCCCTCTCACCTACCACTCAGTTACACTCAGTTAGTTCCTTGATTTATGGATCTGCTCCGTGATTTAAGGATAGATGGCCTAGTTAACTCATTGAAACACTCTGATGGACCTATAGAGAGCCTATATTGACTATTTTGACTCCAGTTAGCTCCTCATGCACCCTCCATCAGTGCTCCATGCATCAGTTACACCTTCTACAACCAGATAGACTCAGTTTGACACATAATTGATGGTTACTTATGCTTTGATGACTCTCCACTGATCTCATGATCAATCCATGGATGCTAATTCGAATTACACCCTTGGTATTCGAATCCTATGCATTGTAGCATTATTGTTTATTATACAGATTAATGAAACATGTGTGATTATTCTGCTCCTATCTGAGTTCTATTGCATCTATGTTCTGTTGCTCCATTCTGCACTTATTGGGCCTAGGTTGAGACAAAAAATTTGGGAAACACCTTTTTGAGATAAGCAGGGAAAGCTAAACTGAGTGCAGCTCAGAAATACAATTTTGTTGAAGTATTGAGGATGCTGCGAAGTTGCGCGCAGCATCCAACTTTTGACCAGACAGCGGAGTTGCGCGCAGTGTCGAAGTTTTGGTTGTGATGAGAAGACCAGTATTGCGCAGAAGCAGTGCTGCGGAGTTAGGAGGCCCCGTAGAGCTAGCAAAGCGGAGTGCTGGACAAGTATCAGGTGTAGGTACAGGTTGGACCGGTAGCATCCATCTTTGGAAAGATATTCCAGGATTGTTGAGCGACGGATATAAGCAAATCAGGAAGGCGGCCACGCGTGGGCTGTTAAGGAAAGCGACGTTTGGCATGCTTAGAAGGTAAAACCGTTAGAGAGAAACAGTTCGTCAGAAGCATCCTGTAGGCATGCATGCGATAGGAAGGTCGATAGCGATAGGATGAGGACGTGGAGATCCACCATGATCAAGCAAACGCTACCAGGAGCTAGCAAGCCGGTTTGGAAAACCGGTGCAGTTTTGGAAATCCTTAGGGTTTTGGGTTTTAGGTCTTCGACATTGTACAGACATGACCTTCGGGCATGATCTATTTAAGAAGACAATTTTGTATGGGATAGGGTTGTTGTTGGTAGGTTGATTGTTGTTGCTCTATTTTTGGGGGCTATATGCTAGTTGCTAGAGTAATCATAATATAACCTTTTGTATTGAGAAATCTCTCTGAGCTGAGAATATTGTAAAGGCTCTGCAGCCGTGTGCGTAGAGACCTAGCCGAGAGAAAGGAGAGTCTGCAGCTGAGTGCATAGGATAAGGATGGTTGCCCCATCCCTTTTGAAGAAATATATTACCAACCGTTCTTGTGGACGTAGCTTTCCATCTAGGGAAGTGAACCACGTTAAATCCTGTGTTATGTGATTATGTTTTATGAATGAATGACTGCCTATATTATCTATAGAATGAATGTTTGAATGTTTCCGTGCATGTTGTAATAGGAGAACTTTGATATGCATTTACCAATAGGAGAAGTTTGGGAATGATATGCTAGGTTCCATGGGAACAGATGAATGGCGAACATTTCAATTATATGTTAAGATCGTGAATCAGTCATTTAAGCTTAATACTCTCTTAAACACAGTGAAGGAACGCAGCACAGTTAGTCGCATCTATCAATTCAGTTCACGTTGTAATAATCTAAGTCCTTGAACGAATGCTAGAAAGATAACCAATAGTTGTCTGAATGGATGGATGGTTGATATTCATCTCAGTGCCTTAACCTTTTCAAGATATTCCAAGTAGAGGATAAGTGTGGTTGATTCGCAGTTCTAGTAGAAGATTCGCAGCAGTAAGAAGCCCTTACTGAGGCCCGCAGTGTTTCCATCACCGCACCGTAGTCGCTTGCAACGTAGATCCTGCTGCATACCGCATCGCTTTGTCCCATAGCTCACTCCTTCTATCCTATGCTGCACAGCTTGTTCATATAAACAACTCATCATTTACTGTGGAAACTGGATTCCGCAGTACCCCATAAAGATACAGCTCAGGTGAGACCTCAGCCTCCTCACAGGTTGTTGCTGAAAGGGCCGGTGTGAAGGGGTTTTGTTGGTTAAAAGGGAGAACCTCAAAGAACCTGGGTCTAATTGGAAACCTCTGGGTCAGTTTAAGCCAACAAATGGTTATGTTGCAGCACTAGAATCCATGATGAGTTGCAATCACGATGTGTGAAGAAGAATATCAGTTCCCCGAAGGATCTGACTATTGGCATCCTGAAAAGACAGAAATCCAGGCTTGGTGGGATAAGACCATAAGAGATTTTAACAGACAAGAGAACAGACATGCGCATCTAAGCGACACACAGTGGTCGGATAGATATCTGTTGGACGACATTCACAATATTTTTTGGGCATCATTTCGAAATGAGCTGCATGCGTGGATCTCGCGGCTCGCAGAGAAGAAAACTTGTTTCCAGGGAGGAGTACCCACGGAGTGGAATCCTGAGCTCACAGCACAGCCCAAAGTGTTAGACAGCCTGTTGTCACGCGCAGTTGATTATTGGGTCGATCATATGCTAGAAGGCTTTGTAACAGAATTTGCTATAGACACACTTAAATCCTACAGCCAAGCAGAAGCAAACTTTTTTGGTGGATTCCAAGGTAAGTTTCTGAACAATCTCAGTCTATACATTAAGATGTTAGCTGAGAAAGGTGTTTTAAGAATGCAGTAATATTCTTGAAGTTTGTCATGATAAAAAGTACATAGATTGATTCTGACGAAGAGACACATACTCTTAGAAGTGGCAAGAGATATAAATTTAATAAGAATCCTTCTGGTCCTAAAATTAATATAGATACTGAGATCCCTTGTGACCTTGATAACAAAGTTGCACAACCATTTACCCCTGAGAATTCGCCGACTGCACAAATCGCGCCACCCTTATCGCAGAATCCACCCGCTATGCATCCCACCTCGCAGAAGACTCAGCCTAGTCCATCTCTCTCGATAGCCCCATTTGTATTTACTACGCAGATCCCTTTACAGCAGCCGCGCACTAACCAAAGTGCCCCGCAAACTAACCCGACAATGGAAAACACGGATATGAAACTGTCAATATTCAAAGGAACTGGCCTAGAAGACCCTGATCAGCATTGGTTCCTTTGTGAATCCATATGGAGTGTAAGACAAATCCAAGATGATGTCGTGAAGCAAGCATAGCTCATCACCACCTTTAGAGACAGAGCTTTACACTAGTTTATGAAATACTCTCACGTACAGCCCAGAACCCTTGCAGAAATTAAAGCCGCGCTGGTGGCTGAGTTCAAGAAACCAAAGTGTAAATCTCAGTGTATAACTGAGTTAAAGGAAATAAAACAGAGACCAACTGAAATGGTCTAGGAATTTGATCAAAAGTTTAAGACCTTGCTAGACCAAGCAAGTTTTGTTATACCGCTAGAACAACATAAAGAATGGTTCATTGCTGCGCTGTTACCCCCATATCACATTACCATTGATGCAATAGAAGGTTCTATCACAAGCAGAGGCCTTGGAAATAGCAATGAAGCTGGAAGCTTCATCGATTGGTGATACTAGTTCTGGAATGTCTCAGATCCAGAACCAGCTGACCACCCTGACACTTGAACTGCAAAGTATGAAAAATGGTAAAGAAAAAAGATATGAACCTAGACAGGAAGTCTAGTGTACAAGTTGTAAAGGATAAGGTCATGACCACGAGCATTACCCTCTATTCTGCGACTATCTTAACAATGGTGCACCTAACCCATTAAATCAGAATCAGGCCCCATGGTGTGAAATTTGCAGAACCACAGGACATAGACTTGAAGACTGTTACCTCATCCAGAAATATGTGAAAAATCCTAAGAATTTATACTACAATTTCTGTAAATCAGTGGGACATGATGAATCCAACTACCATGCATATGAATTAATGAATGAAAGAAAATGAGATATGGACGCAATGAAAGGCACTGGCGTATACTGCGTACAGGAAGAAAATCATCTTAAGCAAGATAACACACAATATGACCAAGGAAGATACTGTGGCAGAGGAAGAAATGCTGGTCCGGCGCAGGGAAGAGGCCGCGGCCAAGTCATTTGTTATAATTGTGTCCAACCCGGTCATGTATCTAAAGATTGTGTTAACCCATGCACTATGTGCAATTATTGTAAATCATTTGACCATGTCATTGAAGACTGCCCAGTATTAGAGGTGGAAATGCAAAAGAGAAGACGAACAGAGGCTCCGAATCCAAATGTCCATTGGATCACAATAGAAAATAGACCAGTGGATCCAAGCATCAATGTGGTCACACGCTGTGGCACTGAAACAGGCCGCGATAGAGGAGCGGAAGCTTCAACATCAGGGGAGGCACATACGAAGAAGGATCCCCTTGAAATAGTATGGATAAGGAAAGCTCTAGGAAAAGCACTCCCTCTTAACTTACAGAAGAACAAAGAGATCTTCATTGATGTACGGGATACCTTTAGAGAACCGGCAGATAAGTAATCAAGGATCCCACTACACAGTGAAACACCGCATGTTGAAGACATGCCGACTCCTTATGATAAAACAAGCACTGCGACAGATGTTCGTACTTCTATTGCGTAGTTCTTGTGAAGTTGCATGAAGTTACTAAAAAGTGAGAAAGCCATAGTAGAGATCCAAAAGCTCATCAGCTAGTATGAACCTCATCTTGCAACAGAGACTCCAGATAGTGATATAGGCTGAGAGATGAGACTTACTACGCAGATAGGAGATTTTGAAATCGATGAAGTCATCCTTGATCTGGGATCAGAAGTGAATGTCTTGACTAAGTAGACATGGCAGCAGATGGGTCGACCAAAGTTGCTCTGGTCACCTATCTAGCTACCAATGGCTAATCAAGAGAAGGTCATACCTTTTGGCCACTTAGCTAATGTAGTAGTTGACATCGACGGAGTATAGAGTCATGCAGACTTTGAAGTTATTTAAATTGTGGATGATAGTCAACCTTTCCTAGAAATATTGGGAATTGATTGGGCTATGGATAACTTGGCTATCATAAACTTGAAGACAAAGAAGATGATCTTTGAAGGGAAGCATCTTAGGGTCATCGCACCATTGGATCCTAAAGATGGTGACAAATATAGTAAGATGATTCAGGAAGAATCCCAAGCTTAAGATTTAGACCGACTATACCAGCTGACTGTGAATAAGGAAGACTACATTAATCCTACTGTGGATAGTACGCTCAGCTGGCGATGTGACACTTCTTGTATCTCTAAATCAGATACAGGACTAGAGAATTGTCAAAGCCGCATGCATGAAGTATCAGCAAGAAGATGTGTGCAGGTTACGAAATCACTGCACTGGATCAGAAAAGAGGTGAGTCCTATTCCCACATATGATGGTTCTGCTAATGTTTACAGTTTCATAAGGGAATATACTGCAGCTATACCAGATGAGCATAGACTACTAGCTTTAGATATAGCATTGCGCGATACACCTGCCAGATGGTGGAATGCACATAAGAAGACATTGACCACTTGGGATCAATGTAGAACTAAGATGCAGATCCGGTTCGCCGAAAGGGTTACTTTACCATTCAAAAAGTATAATGGACAGACAGAACCTAGTCAGCATATTGAAGTCTATTCAAAGGCATGGGTGGGAATACCACTTACAGAATGGGTACATTTATTTGTACATACATTGGATGTGGGTATCCCAGAGAAATGGTACCTCGACCTGGAGCTACGCAGTGAACTCACTAATTGGGAGCTGCTCACTGCGAACTTCCAGAAGGACTTCAGTTTTGAAGATGAGAACCCATTAATCCATGAAGCATTACAGCTAATCAAAAAGCGCATATTCTAGGACGACTGTCCTCATCAAAACATAACATTGCAGGAATTTTTTCGAACAGATTGCGTTCCCGCGTACTTACAATCAGAATGGAAAGAACATGAAGAGCACTTTATCGAGTGTTACAACTTAGATGAAGATACCAATGATACAAATTAAGACAATGAGGAGGACTCGTGCAACATAGATATACCAGAGTCAGAAGGCGCAAGCGAGGTAGAAGGACCTCCGTTGGAAATCCCAGATATGACTGGACCGGTAAAAACACAAAAAGTGAACATTGGCACAGACAAAGAGCCGAAGTTCGCATCAATAGGAGATTATTGGGACGATCAAACTATTGCAGAGATCGCAGATACCTTACATGAGTATCAGGAACTGTTTCCGACAAAATTTACAGAGATGAAAGGAATTTTGGGAGACCTAGGGGTCATGAGAATACCTTTAAAGCCAGGTGCTAGTCCTGTCAAGAAGAGGCCATATAGATTGAATCCACGCTATAAGGAAAAAGTCCGCGCAGAGCTAGATAAGATGCTAGAGGCAGGAATCATTGAACCGGTCGAAGAATCCAAATGGATTATCCCCATGGTTGTTCAAGACAAGAAAGAAAAAGGAGAGATCAGGATTTGTGTGGATCTCAGAAAATTGAATGATGCTTCCATGCACGACCCATTTCCTACTCCATTCATAGATGAAGTGCTTGATAACGTTGGAGGAAATGAGGCATATTTTTTCACAGATAGTTTCTCTGGTTACCATCAGATCAGGATTGATCCTGCGGATAGGCATAAGACGACATTTGCCACAGAATGGGGGTCAGTCCAGTACACCGTCATGCCTTTTGGTCTAAAGAATGCACCTGCCATATTCTCCAGAGTCGTCGTCGCAACATTTAAAGATTTTATGCAAAAGTTTTTAGAAGTGTACTTTGATGATTGGACTGTGTTTGGTCTATTGAAAAATCATTGCGTGAACCTCCACATGATGCTCAAAAAGTGTCCACAGCATCAAATATCCTTGAATTTGAAGAAGTGTATTTTTTGTGTGCCCTATGGAATTTTACTTGGCCACGTTGTCTGTAAGCAAGGATTGATGGTAGACCCTACGAAGATTGCAGTCATCGCAAAATTACCAACACCAAATTCAGTCAATATGTTGCACTCTACCTTAGGCCATACCGGATACTACAGCAAATTTATAAAGGGTTATGCGCAGATAACCGCAGCAATGGAGAAGCTGCTGAAGAAAGACGCATCATTCATTTGGAATGCAGAATGCGAACAGGGTTTTGATACATTGAAAGAAAAGATGGTGACTGTGCTAATTCTAGTCTTTCCAAACTGGACAAAGCCATTCCATGTCCATGTTGACGCATCATGTATTTCCATGGGGATCATGTTAGCTTAGCTAGGAGAGGGAGGTATTGACCACCCTATTGCATTTTCTAGCAAAAGCTTTCAACAGCATAGAAGAACTATACTACTACTGAGAGGGAAGGCCTTGCAATGGTATATGCCCTACAAAAATTTAGACACTACTTGCTGGGATCGCACTTCCTTATGTTTACTGACCATTCTGCGTTGAAATACTTGGTCAACAAGCCAGTGTTAGGGGGACACATATGCAGATGGCTATTGCTGTTCCAGGAATATGACTTTGAGATTGTTTTCAAGCCAAGTAGACTGAACTTGGGACTTGATCATTTGTCAAGGATTGAGTCAGGAGAGGAACCGATGAACATTGAAGACAGTCTACCTGATGCGCAGCTATTTTCTATACAGGTTGTTGATGATTATTACAAAGATATTATTGATTTCCTAACCATAGGGCTAACACCCCAGGAATTCTCTATCCAGCAAAAAAAATAGTTAGTGGTGCGTGCCGCAAACTTCACTATAATTGCAGGTCATTTATACAAACTTGGTCTAGATGAAGTCCTGCGCAGGTGTGTACTTGACCATGATAAGCCATTTATTCTAGTGGATGCACACTCAGGAATTGCAGGAGGTCACTATGCAGGAAGGGCTACCGCGCAGAAGATATTACGTGCAGGGCTATGGTGGTCTACGCTCCATAAAGATGCCAAAGAACATTGCAAGAACTGTGATGTCTGTCAGAGGATAGGAAAACCATCACGCTGAGATGAGATGCCATTGAATCCACAATTGACACTGCAGCCATTTGAAAAATGGGAAATAGACTTTGTGGGTCCAATAAACCCACCAAGAAAAATAACGGGTGCAAGGTATATTATTACTGCTACTGATTACCTCACCAGATAGGTAGAAGCAAAACCAGTCAAGGACTACAGCGCCAGTACTACTGTGCAGTTTATTTTTGAAGAAATACTCACTAGATTTGGCTATCCGAAGATTTTGATGAGTGACCAAGGTACTCACATCTTGAACAAGACTATTGAGGCACTTACAGAGGAATTCCACATTCGTCGTCAACGCAGTACTCCATATCATCCACAGGTGAATGGTACTATAGAGGCTTTCAATAAAATATTGGAGAATGCACTCACTAAGGTATGCAATGTAAATAGAGACGATTGGGACCTGCGCGTCTCATCTGTGTTATGGGCATACAGGACCACACGCAAAAAATTGATAGGACAAACACCCTTTCGGTTGGTTTAGGGGCAGGAGGCTATAATGCCTATGGAATATATTGTCCCTAGCTTAAGAATCATTGCATTCACAGGGATGGAAAATTGTGAAGCTCTAGAAGAAATATTGCTACACTTATTGGGCTTGGAGGAAGATCGCTTCATCGCAGGCTTCCACCAGCAAGCTCAGAAGGACCGCGAGAAAGCATGGCATGATCGCCATATAAAGAACAATTGTTTTCAGGTAGGTGATCTAGTCCTCCTCTATGATAGTAAATTCAAGAAATTCCTTGGTAAATTTAAGATGCATTGGATTGGCCCATATACTGTGATACATGTTACTAACACTGGTGTAGTCCAGTTAGCCAATTTAGCTAGTGATACCTTGCCAACCTTGATAAATGGAAGCAGGCTAAAGCTATACCATGATAGCACTACTTCGTAGAACTTTGAATGACAAGCAAAGGAAGGAAGTTCTAAGTGTCAAGTATAGTTGAAATTGGACACTAGAAATGTAAAGGAGTCTGTACATATATGATAGAAGGAAGAAGGTATGATAAGAAGAATGATCTATGCACCACGCAACATTGTTGAAGCTGTGTGGAAAGGAAAAAAAAAAGTGGAAGCCACGCAGGGTTGCAGATGGATTGCCGCGCAGTTCGGCACAACACTCAGAGAAAAATAGCCGTTGCATGGCTTTTCAGAAAAATAGTCGTTAGATGACCATTGCAGCAACCACTTCAGCATTTAAAGAGAAGATAGTTGTTCTGATCATGCTGACGACAAAAAAGACCGAAGGATCCGCTCAAATTCGCCAATGGACACCACATTAAATGCCTATCTAGCCATTGAAGGGCACGGGAGGGGGTCTGCTGCGCCTATAAATAACACCATTGGGAGACTCGCAGGCGTTACCGAGCACTTAGAATTTTCTTGTGATTAACCTCTCCAAGCTAGTAGCCATCTGTATTCTTTCTGCCTTAGCCGCTATCTCATTAATGAATGTCCGAACCTTCCTATAGAGAAGAAGAACTGACCATTGAAGAAGCACTAAGGATCTTTCAGCACGGAGGGATTCAGCAGTTAATGAAAACTCTAGTTAAGAAGGTCGCTATAGAACAAGGTAAAGGATCCCACAGATCACCAAAAATTAATCCGACAATGCAGGAAAAAGTGAAAGATAACGGAAAAGATGTAACTACACCTCAATCCAAGGTCATAAAGATGGGCTCCTTGGCACAAAAATCACCAGTCTTTTAGAAAGAACCCTTGAAGATGACACCCGAATATATCTCCACGCAGGCACTGAATGCCCCTGTGTTTAAATTGTCCAAGAATGTGAGATATGACATCTCGTTGTCACCTATCTCAAAACATGTAAACACTTCTAAGAATCTGCTGGGAAAGATTGCAGAATGTAAATGGGAGGATTATGACCTCTTGGGAATGAAGAAGGACGAGCCAGATGTTCCCAAGTACCCAGATTTTCAACCAGACCAGTATATGTGCTGGAAAAAGGATGCCAAGGGAACTCTTAACTTGGTTGCTGAGAGCTGGCTAACACTTGTCGTTCAGTCGGGGCTACTAAAATTGCTCAAATTGCCACATTTTGATCGTTCCCCAAAACTTAATATCATCGTTTGCACACTTGTGGCGCGAATCCACCAAGGTTATCTGTGGCTGGACAAGAACATTGATATTAACATCGATTTGATCCACCGCATCACTAGGATAAGCAAGCGCGGTAAGGATCCTAAGAAATTCTTCCAAGGGAAGAGCAAAGATAAAGAGGCTGTTGAGAAGATGAAGAAAACCCACCCAGTAGCGAAGGGAAAAAGAGGTTTCCCAACGGAAGATATAGAGGATAGAGCAACAAAATTTGTAACGTAGTTGCTCACAGGAAAGATACTCAAAACAGCTAGGCCTTCGGAGGTACCTGTGAGCGCAATACTCCTGGGTGCCGCAGCGGCTGAAGGAACCAACGTTAATTGGTGTTAGTTTCTGTTGAATGAGTTCCTTGAAGAACTCAACGACACACAGGTGAATAGCGGCCAGTTCCATTTCACCTGGCTCATCGTCCTGATTGCTTTTTGTGGATGGAAGGAGCCACGACATTATGTGGGCATCATTATGGACACCAATGATCCTAGAAGGTTTAAGTTCGTCAACCTCTGGGAAAACACAAATGCAGAGCACCAACATGCGACAACAGAAGTCTTTTACTAGTACTATATCCAGCTGCGCAAGGCAATCACGAAGACAACCTGCATTACAAAGCAGGTCACGGTGAAGTATATCCACGTCATCGACTTTGAGGTGGATATGAAATGTATCTTCATATCGCTGAAAGCACAAACGAAGAAACCGGAGTGGTTCCCAGGGAACTACATCATGTATGAGCAGGATGTTGAAGACCTCATGAAATATTGGCCACCAGAGTTCCACGTAGAAGTTATGGATGTGGAGATAGATTCAGCAGAAGATGAGCCAATCCCGCTCTCATGCCCAATCTATGAAGAAATAGGGAAGAGAAAAGAACCTGAGACTTCACAGAAGCCAAAGTCGAGGAAGAAGGTGAAGGCCACAAAGATTCAATCGGAGGCAGTCCTCAATGATGATGACTACGAGATGATAGCCGAAACAGTCTCAGAGCAGATGAAGGAGCTCATGGTAGATAAAGATAAAAGGGATAAGGTCATCCAGGATGACCTGCAGAATACGCAGCTCGTAATGCAAGGCCTGATGAAGAAAATGGATGATGTCCAGAAAAGCCTGATCTTGCCGCGTGACACAGGAGCAGAAGGGAGGTCGGCAAGAACCTCACAGCAAACGCCACCGCAGTTAGCAATAATGCTGTCATCGAAGACTAGAATTGTCCATGTGGACCCATTGGCTGTTGCATTGCCAATGGAAGAACAAGTTGTGTTGGACAAAAAGGGAGTCGAGAGGGTAAAGCTCGACTTAGCCAAAATCCCCTTACCAGGGTTGCACTTCATCCACATGCAGATCGTTGAGGAGATGCATGACCGTATGGTGGATTCGATGAAGTCACAAGCAGAGCTCACCGTAGCAAACAAGAAAATTCAGTTGCACGCAGAAATGCAGCTGCGGAACGAACTGGACCGTCGACAAAATTTGGAGACTATCATATCCAATGTTCTGCAGGATATTGAAGGTATAGAACTCCAGGATGATCCTACGGACATAGTTTTGAGGATCGGGGGCAGGGTAAGATCTTTGCAGTCGGAGATGCAAGATAAGGAAATTTTTTATCAGGCTGATATTACCTCGTTGAAGGCACAAATGAACATATAGGAGCCATTAACTAAGCAGCAGTTGAGAGAGCAAGCCGTCAAGACCACCGCGCAGAACATAACAAATGGCATGACTCAGTGCCAAAATCTGTTGGAACAAGTTTCCAAGGCATTCACCGCCCTTGAAGAGGATTAGGGGCTGCTGCAGGTAAAGACCATGGTAAAATAAAAACAGACCACGTTAGAAAAGTTGGACGCAGAGCTCAAGGCTTTGCCACCCAAGGAGAGGTTGTCCAGGTACAAGGAAGTATCATGATTAAAGAACCAAGTCCAAGCATTAAGAGAGAAGGAGACTGAGATGGACAATCAGTCACAGCAACTCCTGGAGGATGCTACAGCAGTATCGCAGCAGACAGAAGATAAGCTAAAGGAACTGCGCAAAAATCAGGAGCAGGTACAAGACCAGATTGGAGAAGAGATAACTCCAGTGGTGCTTGAAACAGTTCAGCAAGTTGAGTAGGATACCAGACAAGTAGTGGAACAGATGCTCGGTGTATATAATGAGTTCACGGCCAAGCTAGTCCCATCGGTCGCGGAGCAGAGTGAGACAACTGAAGCAGCAAGTGGCTCAAGAACGAGCCACATGTAAGTGTTAGGGGCATGTTGGGCCTAGGTTGAGACAAAAATTTTGGGAAACACTTTTTTGAGATAATCAGGGAAAGTTTAGCTGAGCACAGCTCAGAAATACAATTTTGCTTAAGTATTGAGGATGCTACAAAGTTCCATGCAGCATCCAACTTTTGACCAGACTGCGGAGTTGCACGCAACGTCGAAGTTTTGGCCGTGACGTGAAGACCAATACTACACTGAAGCAGTGCTGTGGAGTTAGGAGGCCACGTAGAGCCAGCAAAGCGAAGTGTTGGACAAGTATCAGGTGCAGGTATAGGTTGGACCGGTAGCATCCATTTTTGGAAAGATATTCCAGGATTGCCGAGCGACGGATATGAGCAAATCAGGAAGGTGACCACGCATGGGCTGTTAAGGAAAGCGACGTTTGGCATGCTTAGAAGGTAAAACCATTAGAGAGAAATGGTTCAGTAGAAGCATCCTGTAGGAACGCATGCGACAGGAAGGTCGATAGCGATAGGATGAGGACGTGGAGATCCACCACGATCAAGCAGACGCTACCAGGATCCAGCAAGCCCATTTGGAAAATCAGCGCAGTTTTGGAAACCCGTAGGGTTTTGGGTTTTAGGTCTTCGACATTGTACAGACATGACCTTCGAGCATGATTTATTTAACAAGAAAATTTTGTATGGGATGGGGTTGTTGTTGGTAGGTTGATTGTTGTTGCTCTATTTTTGGGGGCTAGATGCTAGTTGCTAGAGTAATCATAATATAACCTTTTGTATTGAGAAATCTCTCTGAGCTGAGAATATTGTAAAGGCTCTGCAGCTGTGTGCGCAGAGACCTAACCGAGAGAAAGGAGAGTATGCATCTGAGTGCGCAGGCCAAGGATGGTTGCCCCATCCCTTTTGAAGAAATATATTACCAACCGTTCTTGTGGACATAGCTTTCCATCTAGGAAAGTGAACCACGTTAAATCCTGTGTTATGCGATTATGTTTTATGAATGAATGACTGCCTATATTGTCCGTAGAATGAATGTTTGAATGTTTCCTTGCATGCTGTAATAGGAGAACTTTGATATGCATTTACCAATAGGAGAAGTTTGGGAATGATATGCTAGGTTCCACGGGAACAGATGAATGGCGAACATTTCAATTATATGTTAAGATCGTGAATCAGTCATTTAAGCTTAATACTCTCTTAAAAACAGTGAAGGAACGCAACATGGTTAGTCGCATCTATCAATTCAGTTAACTTTGTAATAATCTAAGTCCTTGAACAAATGCTAGAAAGATAACTAGTACTTGCATGAATGGATGGATGGGTGATATTCATCTCAGTGCCTTAACATTTTCAAGATCTTCCAAGTAGAGGATAAGTGTGGTTGATTCGTAGTTCTAGTAGAAGATTCGCAGCATTAATAATCCCTTAGTGAGGCCCGCAGTGTTGCCATCACCACACCGTAGTCGCTCGCAGCGTAGATCCTGTTGTGTACCGCATCGCTTTGTCCTGTAGCGCACTCCTTCTGTCTTGCACTACGCAGCTTGTTCATATAAACAACTCATCATTTACTGTGGAAACCTGATTTTGCGGTACCCCATAAAGATACACCTCGGGTGAGACCTTAGCTTGTTCACAGGTTGTTGCCGAAAGGGCCGGTGCGAAGGGGTTTTGTTGGTCAAAAGAGAGAACCTCAAAGAACCTGGGTCTAATTGGAAACCTCTGGGTCAGTTTAAGCCAACAGCACTCTTCTTCTATTTTCTCCTTAATTCTTCTTGTGAAGTATACATCAGCTCTTATATCTGCTGTGAGGATTTTCACATGGTATTAGAGCATGTTGAGAGTATAATCTATCTCCATTCTTGAGAGTTTTTTGTAGGTCATTCGAAGTTCCAACAGTTTCACCTTGTATTCGCTCCAGCAGTTGAGATGAGCAATTCAAACACCCCTCTCACTCCTATAATCCTGACTCCTTTCAATTACTTTGATTGGAATATTGTAACGGAAATGTCCTTGAGAAGCAAATCTCTACACAGGATAACAATGGGAAGACAAAATCGAACCAAATTGAGTTGTGGAGAGAACTAAGCATCTGAATCGATTAGATGAAGCCTTTGGTTACATGTGCATTCATATTTCTAGAGATATATTGTTTCATCTCGAAGGGTTGAATACTCCAAGAGAGTTATGGTTGAAGTTAGAGGCCCTATTTGGAAAACAAGATGAGCTAAGCGGCCATGTTCTGGAGAATGAATTGGTTGCCCTACAACCAAGCAGTTTTGAGACCATTCAAGAACTCTTCTAGAAATTCAAACATTTGGTTATGCAATGCAAGTAGTGTGGCATTGATAATAAGGATTAGCAATTGGTGCTCTCCATTCTAAGTAAGTTAGGATCTGAATTTTCTGTCTTTGTATCTACCTTCCACTCTGGGTGAAAGTCAATCCCTGGATGGAAGATGCCCTCCTTAGAAGTTTTCACTACAGCTCTCATCCAAGAACAACACAAGTTGATCCAAATGGGTGCCATCAAGGCCTCCAATGATCAAGCTCTTTTAGCTGGTGAAGCAAATAGTGCAAATGTGAAAGGGAGGCACAAACGAAAGGACAAGAAGCCATCTGAACCCAAGCTGAAATCCAAGTCAAGTCCATCAAAAGGGGCCTCCAACTCCAAGAAGTAAAAACATAAAAGATATGATGGATCTAAGTGTCCCTACTGCAAGAAATGAAACCACCTAGATAGATCTTGCATGCACAATAAAATAGATCAATTAACCAAGCTTCTTGAACATAACAACATTGCTCTTCCAAAAGATGCAAGAGTGTCTGATTTTGGAAGTGAATCTGATGGTCATGAGAAATGTCATGCATTGATGGCTGGGTTTTCGAAATCAAAGGCCCTCCTTATAGATTCAGGAGCCTCCAACCACATGGTTGCTTCTGAAGAATAATTTTCTTCTTTAGATCTCAAAGATGGCCCTACTATTGACATGGGAGACAACTCTCAAATCTCTGCCAAAGGGATGGGTACAGTACATATGGAGCATGGCAAGTTCAAGAATGTTCTATTTGTCCCCTCTCTGATAGCAAATTTTTTGTCTATATATCAAATGATTCACACTAGATCACCAAAGAAGGTGATCTTTGGTCCCGACACAGTTGTGATTACAGATATATCTACTGGGAAGACTATAGTGAAAGGGTTTGCAAATCATGCCTCCAAGGCATATGATTTCTCACATTTTTTTCCCTTCTCTCTTCCTACTCCTTCAGAATCTGATGTAGATCCGAGTGACTCTTCTTCTAATGAAGATCAAGATCAATATCTTGATGTTGAGATCAACATTGAAGAACATTCAGATTCAAATCCATAACCAATACATTCTCCCAATCCAAAGCCAAGGCCAATATGGGCTCACACAGTCCTTCCAGTTGCTGGTAACACAGTTGAGGATTCATCTGATCACATAACTATCATATCTCAGTATCATTCCAACCTTGCATTATGTCATCTACCTCTTCCTAAGAGATGTTGCATGATGGTGGGGTTCGATCCAAAATATTTTGGAAAGACTCATCATGAGCCATTCGTTTTAGTAGCGGAAAGGTTTCCTGAAAGACTTGCTTTGGACAATACATATTCTACACAATGGGACACACATCAAAAGACTAGATCCAGATCTAGCACCTGCATTAGCATCCTATAGAGGATCAACTTGCCAAGTTTTTTGCAAAATTTTTCACTGAGGAAAACTTTGTCCTTCTCTACTTAGTATGATGGTTCTTTGAGTTCCTTGTTGTTCTTTTGAGGGGGGGTATTTTTCCCATGAGGTTTTCCCCATTTCCTCGGTTTATGGGCACTTCTTATTTTTTTATCATTATATGGGTGACCTTTGGTCCTAGTTACCAGGGCCTAGGATGGATTAAGGGGGGGTGTTAGGATATTCCTATACTCCATCCTAGTCCTACCATCATTATCATTATTTTTCATTTCAGTCATGCATGCATTTTTGCATGCAGGCATGCAATTGCATGCATCCCATTCATCATCATGGTGTCCTCCAGCACCTAGTCCCTATTTTGCTAGCCTTGGGAGCTTCCTTCTGATCATTTCTAGCCCTCCTAGTGCATAATACGCCCTCCTTTCACCTACCACATGTGAAAGGCACCCTCTCTCACCTACCACTCAGTTACACTCAGTTAGTTCCTTGATTTATGGATCTGCTCCCTGATTTAAGGACAGATGGCCTAGTTAACTCACTGAAACACTCTGATGGACATCCAGAGATCCTAGATTGACTATTTTGACTCCAGTTAGCTCCTCATGCGCCCTCCATCAGTGCTCCATGCATAAGTTACACCTTATACACCCAGTTAGACTCAGTTTGACACATGGTTGATGGTTACTTGTGCTTTGATGACACTCCACTCATCTCATGATCAATCCACGGAGGCTAATTTGAATTACACCATTAGTATTCGAATCCTATGCATTGTAGCATTGTTGTTTATTATACAGATTAATGAAACATGTGTGATTATTCTGCTCCTATCTGAGTTCTATTGCATCTATGTTCTACTGCTCCATTCTGCACTCTTCTATTTTCTCCTTAATTCTTCTTGTGAGGTATACATCAGCTCTTATATCTACTGTGAGGATTTTCATAGTAGACAATGAAATTGAAATTGATGATATTGATGATGAATATCTAACCGAAAATGAAATTGATCATGATCCTGATATGAGCAATCTTTTCAACGATGGTGATTCTGAACCAGATGATGATACAAATGTTGAGTTAGATGAAGAAGAATCCGAATGAAATTGTAGCAATGTTGGAATCTAGGATGTATGCGAGAACATCTTTTTGCATAATGTATTATGTTTACGACTATATATTTATTTCTAAACCATCATTTTCATCATCATCGTCATCACCATCATCATCATCATCTTTGTCATGATCATCATTTTCACCACCACCACCACCATCATCATCATCTTCATCATCATCGTCTTTTTCTTAGTTTTTTTTCCATTCTCTTGTATGTTGTCATATGTTGTAATTAGAAACATTGCTTCTTAAGGATGGCAAAAAACACTATTTTTTTGTTTATATAGATTTTCTTGGGTTATGGTGAATTGAGAGTGATGTGAGGGGGGGGAGGGGCCATAAGAGCTTCCACTTTCACTTGGTTGGCCCTGTTCAGTAAAGAATATTAAATTATTCTCGAAACAAAGAGAAGCTCAGTAAGGCAATGCACAGTTATCATGCTAACCCAAATGGCATGCTTGATCATGTACTGCACGGGGCCAACATTGATGTTGTGCTTAATTCGACGAAGACCATTAATGCGTAAATAATGTTACCTAATGGGACGGTATTCTTACTTGAATATATCCATGTTACGGTATTCTCTACTTGAATAGTTACTTGAAAAAAAACCCTTGAAACTTCTTTTTTCATTTTATCTTGTTGGTCCCTTCTTATCCCTTTTGTTGCTTCCCTTTTCTGGACTATAGCTCAATATAGAGAGTTTTATTGCTTTCCTCTCCTATGCTTTTCACAATAAGGAGTTTGTAATGTCCCAAACCCAAATTGACTACTTGGCCTCAACTTGATGAGGTGAATTTGGTTCAGAGTCGATGGTTGTAGAAGACTCCTAATGTCTTGATATAACTGCCACAATAAAGATATACATTCAGTGGCGCATAATATAAAAATCCATGACTTTGATTTATGTCTTCACAAGCTAGCTCTAATAGATATAAATCTGAATCTAAACATGAAAGATATGGCCGTCACTAAGCAAGATTAATACAAATGGAAATAAGTGGAGGATTAAAAGAAAACAACGAGGAAAGATAAATAGGTAACAAGGTTACAAATCAAATGAGGTCATTAAATAAATAAAGAAGAAATATGTATGTTAGAGGAAATATAGTAAATATCTTTGTATATAAAATTATGAAAGCATTTAACTAAAAATTAAGATGACAAATTAGACATCAAGATAGTAATGAGTGCAACTTAGTGAGACAAAACAAACCAAATATGATGGAGAGATAAGGGAAGAATGATGGAGACATGTGGGGAAGGGATCAGGATAAGATCTAAAAATAGAAAGATATTGAAAATCAAGAGAAATATAAATATAAGAGAGGGCGATGGGGAGAGGAATGAACAATAGCAAGGGGAGGATGGAAACAGGGGGGGAAGGATGTCAAGGGGACATCAGTTAGTATGAAGAGAGGAAATATGGAATGAGTTAATAGCTTATAGATTGGATTAAAGTTTTCTACAATTGACTCACTTTATAATCATCTTCAAATTAAATTTTTCTTGGTTTTTTCCCATTTATACATCTTCCCTAATCAAGTGGGAGGAATAATGAGAGGTAGATGCCAAATTTTTTGTTTTATTAATGAAATTTTTTAGATTCTAGATCTTTTATTTATTTTCAAAATTATTTTAATCATGTTTCTATCAATCAAAACAAAAAATTATTAACCTTAAATGCAATTCCCTTCTTTTCCTCATGATCCACCCATCCAAATCACCATTCATATTAAGCTTTCATCACCACCCTCCTCATTTATTGCAACCCATCAACCTTATCTCTTCTTCTCCAAATCTCAATACACTATCCTCATTGTCATCCACTCTTATATCCAACGACTTCATGAAGTCAATGATCCCCACCATGCCCTCTTATCCGCCCTCTTCAGATATGAACAACCTCAATTCCGACTTGTATCATATTCCGCCCATATTTTTCAATATCCAATTTTGGTAATCACCCCCAGTTTCTATTGGTGCGTTGAATCCTTATCTTAACAAAAATCATAACCAAATCCCTCCCCATATTATGTCCCTTTGAACATTGAACTAATTTCCACTCGACCTCCCTCCTTCAACCTGTCTCTCTTACAAATTCCATCCCCTCATTTGTCCCATCTTATCCTTCCTTACCATCTATCCCCTCTAGCTCACACACATCAATTACTTTTAATCACCTTTATTCTTCCCATCCTTTCTTGAGCGCTCCCATTATAAACCCTAACTCCTCTAATGTAAGTTTTATAACTAATATCAATAATGAATCCAAACTCAAATATGATCTTATCCACCCCCATCTTTGTAATCGTCCAAATCGTTTATGACATCCACCCTCACCTCAATCTCTTTGCAACATATTTTTTCATAATTGTTAAAATTTCATTCTTCATCCTTGACTCCCGATCCTTCAATTTCTTGCAAAAAGGATTTAACTATTTGACTATAGACCTTAACCACATTTCCACTGAGGATATTTTATGCTCCATTCAATCCATTATCCACAATCTCCTCTCTCATGAAGCTGAAGAAATTAGGAAATATTTCTCTTTGATTCTTAAGTTTGCCAAACTTCCCAAGTCTAAGCCATCCAAGGAGGAATTCTTAACCCTTCGAAGGCTTAATGGAAACAAGGAAATTGTTATCCTTAAGTTTAATAAAATAAATTCCATTGTAGTAATGAACTTGATTGGTTACTAAAATAAGTTACTTGAGCTCCTATCTTCTTATTATTATAAACCCCTTCCCAAATATTCCATTAGTAAAATCACCAATTTGGTCACTAAATCCATAAAATCCTTATCTTAAGACCCCTTAATCAAAAAGTGAATTCTTCCTCACAACCCCCAAACTCCCAAAATTTATGGCCAGCAAAATATCGATAAGAAAGACAACCCTCTGTTGTTATCTCTATGGGAGACCCCATCCATGCCTTATCCAAATTCTTAGAAAAAAAGCTTCTACCTTTCACTAGTCAAACCATGCTATTTATTAAAGACTCGTTGGATTTTATCTATAAAATTCAAATATCCACCTTAATGATCATGACCTAAGCTTCTCATTATGCAGGCGTATTAAGCTCTTGAGAGATTAACTAAGCAACTCTGGATGTATTGGAGCTCTTATCCGGGCATCTACCTTCCAGGCACTCTTAAGCCCTTGGTCACTCATGTGACCATCATTGTCATTTTTTCCAAAAGGTAGGGGGCTTGACTTGTCACTATCCATCTCAATGCCACATTCACCAAAAGGTTAGGGGGCCTGACAGGTCGTCCCGAGCTCCAGGATGGTGATCTTCTCGTGGAGTCCAATCACCGAGAGCCCCCACCATAACCTTTGCTCTATGTGTCGATAAGAAATACTAAGCCCTGGCGTTATAAACACATTAAACCTAAAATTCCTTGCAAATGTGGGATAAATCCTAGATACAAACTAATCCCCACCATCGATTTTTTAATCCAACGATCCTTGAGTCTCTTCAGCATTGAAGCTTTGATAAACTCAATTTGATCTTCAAACACATAATCATATTCTTGAGGCTTCTGATCTAGAAAATCGTGATCAAACACTACTCCACTGATGCTTTCCCTCTTAGTCATGTCTGTGTGAGGAATCATGGAATTTTTATTTAGCTTCTTCCTTGATCAAACTAGACACATCCTTCTTATAAGAAGCCTGTGAATACTGTGTAATACTATATGTAAGATCAATCATATCCTAACCGATATCTCGCACTCTCTTCAAAATCTCTTGCATATCTGTATAAAATAGCCCAGGCGACAAGCCATTGTTCCATCTTTCATTCTCACATCTATAAGCGAGAAATAAAAAACTTCATGTGTCCTGGATCTAGTAAATCTACCATGAATCAAGGTACAAAGGTCTGCAAAGGTTTGTGCTTTAGTAATATCCTGGAACACATTTCGACAATGCTCAGTGATCACTTCAGAGGGTGGAATTTCTTTCTGACCAACATTCTTCCTTCCATACCCATTTTCAATTATTCCTTAACATGCCTTGCCTATTTCCTGAACACTAATGGGTTTCTCGTAGAAAGTCTACTTGATTGTCTGCTTGCAGCTTATTTCTTCACCTTGGTACTGTTTCAATACTGAAAAAACAACTTCCTTCACATTTTTGCTTAAGCCATGGTGCAGCTTGTATTAAAAGACTCTAAAACAGTTTTGAAGATGTTTCATTTTGAAATTGTAAATTCAAGAATTTTCTTTTGACGAGATAGCACAGGCCTGCCGGATGGAGATCTTATTGCAGCTAGAAGCCATTTAAGAATGATCATGCTAATGCACAACCTGCCTTCCGAAGAGTTGGAGAAACTTCTTCTCAGAGCTATCAATAATCATTACCATCACACATTTTTCCATCAATGCCAACCTATATATCTGCCATATTGCCAATAGTAGCAAGTGCCCAATAGAGATACCGAGGGCTGTTTACAATTATTACCTCTTGTGCTTTGTTTCCTTAGATTTCCTCTCATGCTTTTCCATGGCATCCTAAGCAATGAATCCAGTAACTTTCCATAATATCCCGAGTTTTGTTTTTCCTTTATCCATTTCTCCCTTTGTGACATCTCATCCCAGTTTATATTGCCAGTAATGGGAAAAATATATTGTGGATTAAGCCTGAGGCCTATCCATCTTAGCTTCAATTTTTCCAAGGTCTCTTTGTACAACTAGGACCTAAAAAGTTCCCTCTGAATATTAGCAAGGGAATGAGGTTCTTTTTCCTATACTTGTGGAGAAAGATCCTCCCATTTGATCTATATACTCTTAAGAACCATGCTTCTTCCTTCTCTTACTAAGCTCTCATAGTGGTCCAAAACCATTGCTCGTTTTTCCTCTAGTATTGGAATAAGTTCTTCATCTCCTACTAGGGTTTGGTGGCTATTGATTACCTCTTGTACTAATGTGGCATCTTCCCTAATCTATAAGTGAGCTTAGTCTTCTTCCCTTTGGTAAACTATGATCTCATGTTCTCTCTTGTTCTTTTGGAGCATGCAAGAGCAAATCCGACGGACTTGTGTCGCTATAGCGACACAAACCCTTTAACGTGGTCTGTTTCAAAAACCAAACTATATCTCTATAGCAGCATTCCACCATTGCTATAGCGACGCTATAGCAACACTTTGTGGTTGCTATAGCGACGAAGGCCCACATATTTAAGTGGTATTTTGAACATGTGACCCCATCGCTATAGCGACCACACAGTGTTGCTATAGCGACGATAAAAGTGTTGCTATAGCGACGATGAGGTTTCGCTATAGCAACACCGTCTGATTTTTTGAACAATCCACGTATCATGTCTTTTGTGTCGCTATAGCAATGAACAGTGTAAAGCGTTGCTATAGGGATGAAAAGGTTGCCATGAAGAAAAGGGATCTTGTTCGTCGCTATAGCAATGCACAGGTGTTGCAATAGCAATGATCTTCCGTGGGAAAAATGTGCACATGTACTAGTGGCAGTACCCCTCACTCCACGGTTCAGGTAAAACTGATAACTGCTTTGCCACAAATGACAGCTCTTTGTTTACCTCAAAGGTGGGAACTAATCAATCAGGTAGGGGTCATTACCCTTTTCACTGATAGGCCCTCTCAATGGGCCAACTACTTCAGGGTTCCTTTGGTACTCCTCACAATGAGTTTTATGGCTATACCCAAGTACTTGTCACAGTTAAGCGGATAGGGATTATTCCCATATCCAAACCTGCAATTGAAAGGAACAAGGTAGATGCCAAATTTTTTTTGACAGAAATTCCACCCAACGAGCCCAAGAAAGTGCTATGATACCAGATGTGAGGAACCTCCAACAATTAATTAATGAAAAATGCACGATATATCAGAAATAACAGAACAAAAAATAGATTTATTGATCGTGGGCCACTTCGAGGGGTAAACCTCCTTTGAGCAATCTCAATACAAATAACTTTTGGATGCCTTCATTGGCCTCAACACGTACTTATATACTAACTCTATGCGACAATACTATGGATCAATACCATGGAACATATAATACTACGGGATGACTTACAAAGCATATGCGTCCAGTACTATGGATCAATACCATGGAACATATAATACTATGGGACGACTTACAAAGCATATGTGTCCAATACTATGGATAAATACCATGGAACATATGATACTATGGGCTAATACAAACTATGGATCAATACCATGGAACATATAATACTACGGGACGACTTACAAAGCATATGTGTCAAACAAAAATATACTAACAAATTAAAGAGAAGGTTTGACACGGGTTCCCAACAATTTTCAATA
This sequence comes from Larix kaempferi, assembly GCA_027924585.1. Taxonomy (NCBI): domain Eukaryota; kingdom Viridiplantae; phylum Streptophyta; class Pinopsida; order Pinales; family Pinaceae; genus Larix; species Larix kaempferi. The sequence goes on along the minus strand of BSBM01000223.1, from coordinate 4,141,318 downwards.
CATAAAATTTATATATTCGGAAACGTGATTCAATTTCCTACATTTCATCTTTTTTACTCAATGCAAGATATCTTGTGTAAGTATCTAAAAAAATCCAAGTAAGTTGAGGGATGCTTGATTTTTCAATTTTCTATTATGTCCAACGCGCCAAAAGTGACCCTCATTAGCTTGCACTCACCCTAAAACTATATTAAATGAAATCATAAAAGATGAATTCTGCCACGATTTAAAAAAAAACATGTAAATTGCAAAGAGGTAAATACATACAAATTCCAAAATATCCATATCAAGTAATTAATCAATATTCAATCCATTCACCATACTCAAGACATGATCAAAATGGTGGACAAAATAATGCTGGTTGCAACTCTAAATTAATAGACAATTCTAATCGATATACTATGTGATGTGAGTGATGGATATGGACCTAAATACTATCAAAATCTAGATAAGGAGTCCTCCATTTCTCTCTATGAAGATCCTACAGAAATGGAAGATGATGAAGAAATCAAGGAAGTTGAGGTTATGCCTCAACAAGCTCCCTTTTTTTATGCCATTGTCGATCCTGCATTAGAGAATGGAAAGAACCATATGGATATATATTAGCAAATTCAACTTGGTAGGTATGGCTATAGACGTTTGAATGCCTTAGGGGTCACCACATCAAATTAGACAAGTAGATCGAAGACTACATCATTTCTCTTTATGGGCAATGATTGAATAATTGTCACGTAGTGTTAACAATTAGGAGATGGTGATGTGTGCTCCAATAGATATGAGGATGTGTGGTATATCACCACAAATACTCAAACAACATATACACAATGTGACCACAAATACTCAAACAACATATACATAATGTGACCCTTTAGGTGCCAATTAATGCTAAATTTGACGTTGTTGACACTTATGGACGTGGAGAACTTCACTAGTAAGTGGTCATCCATTGGCATGGTACCACCTTGATGCTTCCCTACATTCTTAGTGTTTATGCCAAACAAATGTGAATTTGTGGTCAACTAAATATCTACGGTTATGACATGCAAATGTGAATTTGTAGTCAACTAAATATCTACTTAAAGTGTAGCAGATAATGTGTGAATAATCTACTTATTGGTTTCTTAGTTAGAGCATATGCTCTTGAATCGCAACATGTCAACTTTATTTTGATGATATCACGATAGTTCATGATACATATAGATGGGAGAAGTTGGTATTAGAAAATGAGTTTAAGGAAGTTCTACCTCGTTTCACTTTGATATAGACAAAGTTGTGTCAAAGTTATGTTAACATGATCCTTAATTGGCGATCTAATGCAATACCCAAGTTATGATTCTTAGATATATTAAGATCATATTATGTATAATTGTAAATAAGGTTATAAAGATGAGTCAATATATATGAGCTTAAATAAATGACCATATGTGTAAATGGTGTAAATACAATTGTATGGAGCCCTAATGCATAACTCAAAGCCAAGTCCAACTACTGAAGGGATCAACCTATTCTTGTAGTAAACATATGTGTTCTAAGGATTTCTTTGTAGGCTTGCCATGGAACAATCAAGATATGTTAATATTGTTGTTGAACATTAATATAAAGGTCCAAGTTCATAGTGGAGAGCATGTGAGAGGCTATGAGTCTAGTAGAAGGGAATAGGAAAGGGAGCACAAAGAAAAATCTATTTCTAAATGTCATCCATAACCCCTCTCTTTTCATCATGTGCCTTTATCTTAAAGCTCATTAACCATCTTTGTATTACAAGCTAATCATCGTATCCATGTGGTGGTTGGTGAGAAATATCTATCTACCTCAAATAGTTATGAAGGCATGGTGTTGTGTGCCACCAATATGGGAAACATGTTATCCCTCCCTCCTCATGGGAATTCATTCCTTTCTTCCATTCTCATGGAAGAGATTGAGACTCATCACATTCACCATACACTCTCACCATTTAGTTGTTGAATCACTACCCAAGCTCTAAAAATGGCATTCCTCATGTTGGCACTGACATCCAAAACTTGAAGATGATCAAATCAGTTATGAAAGAGTAATTCATGGACCTAGAATAAGGGATGGCTGTAGGAAAGCCTAGAGGTTGGGTCATTTAGGAACCTTCCATTCCCTATTAATTTATGCTCATTAAAGATATTAGAGCCAAGGAATTGGTCTACTAAGTTAGCCCTACAATGCAATCAACATAATGGATTCATTTTCCTACATTGAACAAAACTAAAAGGGGAGAATATTCTCGAGGGATTGTTGAGTGGAGAAAGGAAATATCTTCCTTGTGTTTAGGGGAATGGAAGAGAATTATATCAATGATTGATGGTTGGATGAGTTACCTGAAGTGGTTAATATTGAGTAGATTGGCTAAGTTAGAGAGAAATTGGGTTGGGTTGGGTTGCCTAGCTTGGGGTTGGCATCTTCTCTTAATGCCTATGGTTAAGTATAAAATTACTCAAACACAACTAGTTTCTTGGATGCCTTAAACAACTAGACAATGGCATCCATATAGTTAAACAATAACAAATAGTGATGCCCTTTTATTCACCTATTTTCGTTAGTTAATCTAGGGTTTTTACTAAATACTTCTGAATATAAAAAGAAACTTAGCTAAACATTTTTTTTTAATCTTTTGCTTATTCAAGCTACTCAAATAACCTAAATACAATTAAATTGTGCAATCTTCGATTCCATCAACGTAACATAATCATTACCCACTTTGGAGTCAAAAATACCTTCCTTGGATTCATTGCTGCCCTGCTCAGTACTTAGAGGATATTCGCGGCGAGACATCGAAATCCCTATATGGGCCGTAGCAGATGGTAAGACCCACCCAAAAAAAAATGATAAAAGGGAGAATTGGCAAGCACGGGAGCATCTTTTTTAAGGAGACGAGACGTTTGTGGATCAGGTGCAGGAAGGATTGTGGCCCACTCACTGCTGCGTAGAATTTTATATTTGCTGCTATGAATAAACTCAACGCTCAATTTGCAGAGCAGCTGTATTTGCTTTTTGAATCACGTGGGTTGGTCCGTTTGAACGCCGAATACCCATCTGCATTCAGTGGAAATATGAGGGGTTGGATCGTCTGCCATTATGGCAGCATAGTAAGCTTCCAGCGAGGATTCGTATTCGTGCAGTGTAGGGTACTTACAGACGAGTAAGTTAGATTCATTTTTATGACATTTAAGTTGAATTTGGTGAAATTTTCAGAGATATGGTTTAGAGTGTTCTGACCATCGAATTTTTTCATATATTATATATGTTGAGCTTTGTTTCTGAGAGTTATATAAACCATTCGAGATCAATCAAAATTCAAGATCAATCAAAACCCAGACTCTGTGAAAAGACCACTGATTAGACTGCTCTCCGTGTTCAGCCAACCTACCTTCATATCTAAGGTAATCAGTGTCCCGAACAAGATGGATCGGATTCGTTGGTGGGGGAGTAATCTAATCGACTGACTCAAAGTGCTGTCACTGCACAGTCAGAATGCTGCTACGAAACCCTGAATTGTCTTTGCCCACAACGTCTATCCATGTACGATCGAAACCCTAGATTGTCTTTGCCCACAACGTCTATCCATGTACTATCAAAACCCTAGACTGTCTTCGCCCACAACGTCTATCCGTGTATTTGCCTATCAATGACTGTGCAACTGCAAGGCCCACAATTGCCCACAACGTCTATTTATGTACTCAGCTATTAAATTCAATATAATAATTGCGGAAGGCCCACAGTCACAGCTTGTGGCGTAAGTTTTCCCTGTCAAATTGGCTACACGGATTGTCTGTTCCTTGAATATGAACACCGGGCGCACGGTGCACCTGTTGATGATGCCAGTGATGTTGCACGGGCTAAGGTGAAGGGCTTGGAGGTACAAGAGGGGGACCCGGTGTCGTCTCACACTGTGCGTACACATATCAGTGGCTTTGAATAGAAAATTGTATATTTGGAGACTGGAGTTACAGTGCGGGCATGAGAGCGAGATGGATAGGCACAGACGTTTATTCAGAATAGGCACAGACGTTTATTCAGAATGGACATGTGAGAGTCTCATGTACGATAAACAGCGTAGGAGCTTGAATGAATTATTGCAGCTTTTGTGGGTGCTGTAATTCAGCGATAAGGATTTAGTTGCAGGAACGGGTCTACGTCTTCGTTTACTAGATCCTGTCAAAGTAGTAGTTATTGATAATAACAGGGTAGTAGTTAGAAGCAAATGGTGGGTCACTGCGTAGATTGTTAGGATATGATGAGACATGCCGGCACTTTGTCCTTCAAATATGGTCAATGTCACTTAGTGGTGTGGGTCTTAGTGGTGAGGCCTTCCTGTGGTCAATGTCCCTAGGTCTTAGTGGTGAGGCCTTAAGGTTGATCCAATGGAGAACAGGTTCTATTTCCTCCGGGGTTGTGGTAGGTCTTAGTGGTGAGGCCTTAAGGTTGATCCAATGGAGAACAGGTTCTATTTCCTCCGGGGTTGTGGTACTTCTTGCCGAGACTTCTGCAGTTCTTCAAAGGCTAGGGTGACAGTTTCCTAACCATTAAAGGCAAGGCAGATCGTTCTTCTATCCAAACTAGGCTGGACTCTATTTGGGTCTATTATTCTGTCATAAGGCTGGACCTTATCTGGGTTACTATTGTGTCATGGGGTGGGTTTATTATTATGCCATGGGGTGGGTTTCAATTCAAAAAAATGGTTAATATTCCTATAAAGTTTTTCATGGGCATTTTTTCCATCGAATTATTGTACATTTCACCCAAAAAAAATATTTTAAATATGTTTTATATTATAATGTAAAAAATATTTTAAATCTGTTTAATATTGTTATGTAATTTTTGTGTAATATAAATGTGAAAACAAGGAGAGTAAAATTAACTTGATCCATTTTAATTTTCAATCTACCATGTATTCAGGGATCAAATCCTTCTAGGTGTAATCTCTTTTTAGTGTGTATAAACTAACATGCAACTTTATTTTAGCATGTGTATAAATGAACAAAAGATTTATAGATTTTATCCATATCAAGACATGGTAGATCTAGAGTTAAGATGGATCTAGACTAGTTTGAGTTGTAGGCGATCATATCAAATTTGTAGATCATCATTATGCATATGTATGTGTTTGAGACAATTATAAATCTTCCAACTAATCAAGCCATCGAGGTAAGAATTAAATGTGCTATGGCCATTAAAAAAACAAAACCGCCCATAAGGAATTTGACCAAGGAGGAACTCGTTGCACTGAAAAATCTATGGAACAATAAGAGCATTAAAATTCTGAAAGAAGAAAAAGGTAACGCAACCGTTATAATGAATGCTACAGATTATGAAAAAAAGATGCAGGTCCATTTACGTTGCGGCAGCTACATGAGATTAGAGAAGAACCCGAGCAAGAAGGTTATAAATGATATTAATAAAGCAGTCTTAAGCTCTAATCCAGACAAAAAAAGAAAAAATAAACTCATCCCGAAGGATAATCTCATGCCTTGAATTTATGTCTTGCCAAAGGGTATGCCACTAAGACCCATTGTTAACACAATTGGATCCCCATCCTACAAACTAGCTAAGTTTCTCGCAAACAAACTCAAGATCCTAGTTGGTCACACAATGTCATTTGTAAAAGACTCTACAAACTAGGTAAATGAAATTAAAAATGATGAAATGGTGGTAAGCTTTGACGTGGTGTCTCTTTATAGAAAAATCCCATTAAAGGAGGCCATAGACATCATAAAAAGTAAGGTGGATGATGACATAGCTAGGCTAGCTTAAGTATGACTCAGATCTACATATTTTAGCTTCATAGGGGAATATTATGAACAAATTGAGGGTGTGGCTATGGGCTCTCCTTTGTCCCCAATAGTCGCAAATTTGTACATGGAACACTTTGAGGAGCAAGCCATCAATACTTTTCCTCTTAAACCTAGAAGATGGAAGAGATACGTTGATGATACCAACTTAGTATGGCCTCATGGGGATGCAAGCTTGAAACAATTCTTTGATCATCTCGATAATCAACATGAATGCATAAAGTTCACAATTAAAGAAGAGAAAAATGGGTGCATATCGTTCTTGGATGTCCTGCTAACAAGAAAACAAAATGGATCTCTATCTCACCAAGTCTTCAGGAAGAAATCACACACGGATATGTACCTACACACAACCTCTCATCACCTTCCCTCCCAAAAGATCGGTGTCATTAATACCTTAATAACAAGGGCCTTCAGAATTTCAGACAAGGATCATGTGGAGGAGGAGCTATGTCATCTATCATAAGTATTTAGTAAAAATGGCTATGATAAAAAACTATTCAATAGGTTGGTCCATAAAGCAAGGAGATCTAGGCTGGAAAGATGTAAAATGGAAAGACACAGGGTATCTCTCCCTGACATAAAAGGGACCTCTAACAAAATAGCCAAGATTCTATGTAAAAGGAACATAAGTGTCACATTCACACCACCAAGCACTTTAAGAAAGATCCTTGATTCAATAAAAAACCCAATAAAAGCAGGATCCAAGAAAGGTGTATATTGCATTCCCTGTTCTTGCGAAAAAGTATATATTGGTGAAATTGACAGATCATGGGAGGTAAGGTTAAAAGAGCATATGGCATATATAAGGCACAACATAATTAAAAGCTCATCCCTTGCAGAACACGTAAATAATAGAAAACACCTTGTTTGTTTTGACAAGGAAAGGATCATAACCACAACTGATCATTACATGAAAAGAAAAATTAGAGAAAAGTTGGAGATAAAACTTTATCCTAAGAATGTTAATAGAGACGAAGGTGCCAAAATTAGTGAAACATGGAACCCTCTATTGCACAATCTATTGAAGAATAAAATTAAACACCAGGCGACATGATAATACAATGAACAAAACCCTATTCTATTATTTATGGGTATGTTAACCAAATAATTTTCCTTGAGCTCTAGTTCTCCTAATGATGATCCATTTGAGGGATCGAAACGTTGAGACTAAAAATCCTATGACGTGGATCCAGGATACCCTAAACCTGCGTAAAGATGGCCTATAATGAATATTATCATTTGATGGATATCATTTAAACTTCTATTTTTGTACGATTATCATTTTGTTGAAGTTGTGCATATGTTACTATGGTTGTATTGGTCGAATATTTTTTTCTTTGTTGATATGCTCCTTGTTCTTCTAAATTTTGTTCTATGTTCTTATTATTGTTCAAATGTCATTGTTCTCACTTTCTTTATTGATATGTTTTTTTTCATTCATAATTTTGTTTTCCCTATTCTAGTTGTAGTTCAATTGTCATTTGTTGTGACTTTCTGTGTCGATATGCTCTTTACCATTCATAACTTTGTCTTCTTTGTTGTGACTTTGTTTGTCGATATCTTCTTTGTTGTTCAGTTTTTTTTTTTTTTGTATCTATATTTTGTTCATGAGTCATTTCTTCTAACTTCTTTCTTTGTTGCCTAACATGTTTTTGTGTGTGTCTTCTTACTTCCTCAGCATGCACATCATCCATTTGTTCAATATGAGAGGACATGTCCACTTTGATTAATATACCACAATTGTCATTGAAACCTTGTATCGAAAAGAGGAAACATTGAAATCAATGCAACAAAAATTGAAACCAATGCACAACCACTAAAAGAACTATAACTAAAATCATCTATAAAAAATAAAAATAAACATTGAAATCAATGCAACAAACACTGAAATTAATGCACAAACACATAAATCAATGCTCCATGTAATCTAATTTCTACAACTAAAATTAATTAAATTGAATTAACATATGACTTTTTCAAAGCAACATAATATCATTAATGTAACCAACATTGAAATCAATGCACACAGATCAAAATGTAAACAACATATTGTTATTAATGTAATAAACACTTAAATATATGCATGAATATCATAATGTAAACAACATACTGTCATTAATGTAACGGACACTAAAATCAATGTATGAAGACCAAAATGTAAACAACATTTTGTCATTAATGAAATGGACACTGAAATCAATGCACAAAGATAAAAATGTAAATAACATATTATTATTATTATTAGTGTAACGGATACTGAAATCTATACATAAACAATAAAAAATACAATAATTTATATCACTCATTACTAAAAGGCTTGTGGCTTTTTCTAGTTTCTAATAGCTTAATTATGTTAAAGAGTTGGCATTCTCGTTTATAATTATATAAACATAATAATCATATATATCCTTATATTAAGGATGATGATGAATATCTTTACTAAAATTAATTTTCATATATAAACCGTAAAGGAATATAAAAGTTAATTACTTTAATATAAGTAGTGAATTAAAACATAATAGTAATATTGATTTGATTACTTATGAATGTACATGAAAAACTAGTTCTTGTGTTTATTTCATTTTTCAATATGTTTTAGATACATATTGTTATAAATGAAGTACAAGTATTGATTTTAAACCTCTAACCAAAAAAACTGCTATCAAAAGTTTTATCATTGATCAAACCATTATCTTAAAAATATGAATATACTAATTTTCATCATAATTAGAAGTAATTGTTGAGAAAATGAATTAGAATTGGTTGGACATTTTGCCATAGAATTAAAATTAGTTTATAGAATAGACTTGAAGATACAACTATATAAAGGTACAAATCTAACGCTCCTCAAACAATCACTGTGTGATTCGAGTATAGTGAAATGGTTCATTAGTTTGATATCAATGATGTGTGTGTGTGTGTGTTTGTGTTTAGTAGACAACCACTTGACATGTGATCTGTTTTTTTTTAACTCAACATTTTTGTCTTTTGTGATTTGTTTCTGTGTTATAGTTGCCACATTAGTGTTACCTATGTTATGTGACGAAAACTCCCCCATTCTGGGTTGTAGCGCACCTCTCGGCAAAATAAGGAGTACTTTAAACATCATACGATTTGGGTCTTTTCGGGCTATCATCACCAAAATCTGATTAAACAATCTTTGGTGAAATTACAATTTTTCAGTGTTAAAATTACATTTTGAATCTATAAATGGATTCAACACCCTCAAATACCCTTATTACATGTGGATTGTGCAATCTCAACAATTAAATATACAATTCCAACAACTTCTATGAATTGTTGACCAAATTTCAAACAAATATGACTGGAAAAATGTGGTTAGAAATATCCAAAGCATAGCTTGTTTGGACTATTGCATAAAATCATGGGTTGATACTCTATATCTTAATTTTAATTTTTTTAGAAAGTAAGAAAACAATACAATATTTAGGGTTGTTGGGATAGCTTTTAAAATGTATATTACTTTGGGCTATTATCATAATTTTTATTGATACAATCTCGAGACCCCCATATGGAACTACACCATTGTGTGTAGACAAAACTTGACCACTTGAAATAACTCGCTAGTGATATGTGAGGAGAAGAATTCTATTTTTGTTGAATGTTTTAAAAACCTATAATACTTAAGGCTACTAATGTAGCTTTTAAAACCTAAAATACTTAAGGATACCAATGTAGCTTTTAAAACTTATAATACTTAAGGTTATTGGCATAACTCTTATTGATAAAATCTCAAGACTCTGATATGGAGCCACACCATTATGTGTAGAAAAAATTTGGTCTTTTGAAATAACTCGTTAAGCGTCTATAAGGGGGAAAACTTCCACTCTTGTTAGATGTCTTTGGTTTTTTATCATTAACTTGTTTCGTTAGGTTTAAAGAAGATGAACTATCATCCAATAAAAAGAAGTTTAAGGTCATACTCCATTACCAAAAGGTGGTTCAACCTAAATAACCTTAATCTACATATAAAAAAAAGCAAATGCCACATACTAATTATCAATAAAAAGTTATGTACATTCTTTAAAGGTGTTTTACATTTTATGTTGACAAAAATATTGATAATATATAATAAAATTTATAAACTAAAATAATAATATTAATAATAATTGTTTATATAATATTTAGACATATAGATAAAAAAATAATAGTTATATAAAAAAAATATAAAAAAATATTAAACCAAAGTTTTCAGTAAACTTTGAAGTCTTATATATCTAGCAAAAGCTAATGAAATGGGCAATATAGTATAAAAAATGTAAAGATGTTGAAGAAATAATATAACTCATCCAAGTCTCTTCTTATGCCTCCTATCACTCCATCGAGATAGCATGCATCGAATATAATGGGTTGTATGATTAACATGAAGCTCTTAATGGTGAAAGTTGCACTCCTTAATATTCAGGAATTGGTGTTAGTGTGCTACTTTCGAAACAGATTTAATTTGCTGCAAAATATTAACATAAATTAGCATTTTGTCATTTAAAAAAAAAGGTCTTAACCAATTACATTAGATACATTCCCTTTTTATAAATTAAAAACATAACTTTAATTTTAACCAGTTATCCAACAACATGACATTCAAGTGTTTATGTACATTCGTCTCATAACGAGGATTTCTATGATCATAACGAGGTTTGGAGAGCAATTTCCAGAAAAATGTGGCACATAAATAAAACCCAAATACATGCTTGAGGATTTTAGTATCAACACAAAATGGAAATTATGCCTACACAATTATAATATGGAAAAATATATGGCATACTTTAAACCCATCCAAGTTAAGGTATGGGAAGAAGAAAGGAGATCCTTTTTAAACTCCACGAAGGCTTATGTAAAGTTTTGATACAAAATATCTAATTTGATTACTTAGATCGATGTTCTCTCATTTATTAATTTGGGCATCTAAAATAGGTTTATGATGCAACCACTATATTATGAATCAAAGTTTATCCTTTTTAAAAGCCTTGAAATAATTCCAATTTCAATCCTTCTATCAACTCTTCGGAGATTGGAATCCTAATAACAGAGAGTTAAAAATGAGTTATTTTACATGATCCAAGGTCAACCTATTGGGGTTGGAAAGTCTAAAGTTACTTTTCGTTAAAAGATAAGAGAGTGAAACTTTGGTTTGAAAGGTAAAGTGTTGTATTTATTTTTAATTCCTTTTCTAATAAATTTTATTATTTCAAGAGAAACACATCTTTGAGAGACCCTCAAGCACTTCCCCTCATTCCAAGTATGGTAACCAATAAAAAATGAGCCATAAAGACTATTGTGTGTTGACTCAATATGGACATCGAGTGAGACCCATATGTACAAAAATAGCTAGCATGGGGACTTGACCCGAAGACCCCCTACTTGTTATATTTCACAACTCTTAACTGCTTGGGCTAGTGTGCCATGATATATGAAAAATATTAATGGTGATTTGACTAGGCTTATTACCTTTATGTAGGACATGTGACCACCAAATTATACGTTCACTAAAAAAATGTCAAAATGTAAATCCTTGTCCTTGCCTTTTCAAGAATGGCTTAACAACCTCACAATATTTCCAAATGCTTTAAGTAACAATGAAAGTGCCTTTAATTTTAGTTGTGACTAGGGTGGTAATTAAGGTTTGTAAATTCAATTCCTACCATGACACCTTGACAAAGCAAGCTACTTGTAGAATTATGTAAAAACACTTACATACAAACAATTTGTCACTAAGATGGAAATTAAGGTTTGTAAACTCAATTCATACCCGTTATAATGATATTTAACACCCTCAATGACGAAGACTAGAAGTGGACATCAAGCTCCTTTTCTATATCAAAATTGACTCAAGATACTAAAAACAACACTTTACTAGGACAAGGTCGCTACTTTCCTTTAGGCATGCCTTCAGAAGAGGGGCAACCAGTCATAGGTTTTGGCCCTAAAAGGGTGACCAAGATGATCTGGTCACTACTTTTGATCCTACAAGTGCAACCAAGGTTTGAAGCGAAGAAAAACATGCACTAAAAAAGTGTGAAAATAGTTAAACAAAAGCTCAATTACACATGGAAGGGATTTTTGAAGCATGCACCTTGGGATCATCACCTAGTCCAAACCTAATAAAAGGCTATAAAAGAGACCCTTTGGGTGAAGATCCTGAGGTTGGATTGATTGAAGATTGAATGATGTTGGGATGTGAGAGAGAGAGAGAGAGTGAGAGTGAGAGAGAGAGAAAGAGAGAGAGCAAAAGGCCTCCATTGTTCGAAGCTTTAGTGATTGAGGCTAAGAGCGAAGGATGGAACTCAAATGTTGGAGGAGGATAGTACTACAAGTAATGACCTCAACGATTATAAGTGTTTATCTCTCTGTATTTAATATAAATTGGTTTACTTCCCCCCCCCAAATATATGTATATATGGCATTTGTTGAAGTAATGTATTGTGTAGTTTATGTATGCATTGTAATCAATTTTCTATTGTTAGAAATGAGGAAGGTTGGTGTTTTTTGTGTGTGTGGGTGTTTTTGGGAAGCTTAGGAGCAGTGAATTGAAATCCAAGTATCTACACTCAATGAGTACATTAGACAAATTTTGTATTAAAGGTGCACTCTTTCTTGTTCCTTAAAATCTTTGTTTTTATGATGATGCATGATAAATGTTAGGGAAAGGTGTTATAGTTGATTTATATCTCTATCGGTGAACCTAACCCACTAGTCACTGGAGAGAATGTGCTTTGCTTTCTACCACTGCGATGATTTACCTCACAATAGAATTGGTGACTCCACTAGGCAAGAAGTTCTTAGAATTTCTTCTATTAGATCAGTTGTTTTTGCTTGATTAATCAATATTTCAAAGCCTTATTTTAGACGGTCTTGCCTTAGTGTTCAGTTTGGGAAAGTTTGAGGCAAAACTAAGCACTCTTGCTTAGCATTTGAAGCAAATTTTTCACTCTTGGGATGCTTGGTCACACATGAATACCCAATAATAGAGCTCCATCATGCTTATTATCCCTAAAGTCATAACAACGCCTACTTAGTCTCCCTTTCTAGGCCAATAGGAGCGATTAGAGGTGCAAAAGGTCATCTTTTGCACTCAATTTTGTGTTGTTTCTTGGTTTTTCTTCTACATGTTTATTTTGCATATAGACTTAGCAATCAGAAGTGGTTAGAATCCATGTTTCATTGTATTGGAGAAAACTCACTATGGCTTGGGAATACCACAACAGACAGATGACTACCAGAAATCAACTCAATTCTCAAAACAATGCTACTATAAATGACAATATTAAGATAATGGAGAAATGTAACCAACCTCGATCCAAACGTTTGATGTAGATCCCCGTTGGAGCTTTCAATCCATGCACTTGAAATCTGCAAATTAGTCTTGACAGCCAATATCCAATAAGTATATATAATATATAAATGACATTAACATTATCAATAACAATGGTCCATAATATCACAAGCAAATGTAACCCAATGTATAATAAACAACATTCACACCATGATGGACGAGAATATGAGTATTTCTATTAATGAACAAGAAGAAGTACAAAGTGATACGACCTCTTGCCGGCAACCAATCAGAACCAAGATCTAGATCAATCCACTTGTGCCTCCACCACTTCAATCCTCCATGAATGGCAAACTCAAACTAGATAGGATTTTGCTAGGTGAACATAAGGGGTTCACAACTACAAGGATCAATGAGTGTAGACTCAAGATAGGGAAAAAATCCACTAGAGTTCTCTTGCTATTCTCTTCTTCCTCCCGTCCATAAGCCATATGTGCTCTATATATAGTCCTCTCAAAGGTAGGTGAAAGGACACATCAAGGCGTTACTCGGGCAGATGGAGAGCCAAAGGTCACCCAATGAGCGCTTTTTGGGAGTAAAAAGTAATTAATAGTGGTTTTTACCATTTTACTTGATACCCGCGGGCTATAGTGATGCAACTCGTGGGTACACATGCTATAGTGATGCAACATGTGGGTAGGAATAAAAATAGGGAAAAATAGTATCTCTGAAGGATATAAGTGGATCTGAGTCATTGAAATGGATCCTATAGGCCAAGTAATGCTGATGCTCACAGGGTGGAAGATTACGATGTAACAGATGCCCCCTAATGTGTGAGGTCAAAGACTAAAGCTACGATGGACGAAATACATTATAAAACTTAGAAGTGGAATGATGGAGACACAAGTGGAAAGAGCAGCTCACTCGTCATAATACAATAGTATCTCTAAATACATGTCAGTATAGTACAACAATATGATACAATGGCCATGAAATAGGCAGTATATAATGGATACATGTCATAAGTGATCATAGCCATGATCCCTCTATAGTAAGATATGGTCTTCTGCTGAAAATAAGACAACCGGTGCAAACTGGAGGTACAAATTGCTGAAATCTGAGAGGTGATATCTCAGATGTAAAGTCAAAGTCATATGTAGCATATTGAATGCCACAATCGCCTGGGGTCTTCTACACAAGTCTTCGATGGTGCAAGTCCCATTAAGTGAATAAAGGATTTGGGGTTGAACCTGATGAGACATCGTCTGATTACCAATCGATGATGTATACCATTAATAGACGCGAGATAACCCACCAATAATGAAAATGGGCATCATGGCACAGAGCACAATAATCAGAGTGTGAATAAATGGGTTGAAGTTGAACACTAGGATGAATCCATCGATCAGGGGACATTGATGTATTCCCAAAACTGTCGATGGCGAGAGAACCTGCCACTAATGACTGCAAACCTCAAGGTACTCAACCGAACTCTAAGCCTCAAGTCTCGGAATAAATGGGTTGAAGTCGACGGAACGAGACTCGCTGGAAGGAGGGCATTAAGGCATCTCCCATCAACCAGCACAAGGTACCAACAATGCTGAAAGATTTGGAATATCTCAGGTGAAATGGATTGACTCAATAAGGATGGCTGACATGCAATAGTCAAGAGATCTGAGGAGTGGCCGACACTAGTTCAGGACTTCCTTTAAACAAGAGCATGAGCAGATGGATAGATTCAGGTAGCATAGACTCGACATAAATTGTGCAATGCAGGAGGCATTACAAAGGGCTCCATAATGACTGGAAGCTTAACCAATCGGTGGAGAAAATTGAGAAACAAGTACAGCTCCTAAGGTCCAACTATAGTCCCGACTCATAATGTATGGAGTGGAATGAATGCTCTGTTCAAAGGTGACACAATAGCTTCCAACAAGAAATAGTGATCATAATCTCGTCCGACTTTTTGAAATATTTGATTTTTTTTGTCTTTTTCATATTTGGGAAAATCTTGAAAAAGAATAAAATTGCTTATAGTACAACAAGTGAGGGAACGAGTGTCAAATAGCTAGCAGACTAGTCCCAAGTAGTGGAACATACCTATGCTCAATGCAAGGAAGTGTGTGCAGGATGTGGACACTCGGGGGTATGTTCCCTCAGGGTAAAGGGTCATCAAACTGCAAAGGTAAAGTGCTCAGGCACATGGCTAATAAGTGAGTAAGTGGGAGTCAGCACAAGGCTCAAGCGACAAGTAGGATAATGCAATGCAATAACAACTGGACATAAAAGGGAAGTCCTTTTTCGTAAAGTTAATCTTCTCACCCGAAAAAGTGTAAAATAATGAGAGAAGAACTCTTCTAGTCACGTATGACTAGAGTATACCTTTTTCGTAATTAATCCACAAAGGTTCGGAAAAGGGGTAAACTTATACCTAAGTGAATGTCGCTTCAAATCCTTTAACGAATCTGAAATGACAAGTATACTCGACAATCTTGTTTGATTTGAAAAAGTCTAACAAGGGCTTAAAAAAGACTTTATAAAAAACTTTTCCGTAAAGGTTTAACGAGCCCGAAAAAGTAAACTCGTGACCTCCTTACTGCTTTTAATGAGCTCAAAGGAGATATGGAAGAATGCTCGTAATGGGAGCAGACGAGTGTCAGGGGTATGCGAGACTAGTTCCAAGCGCATGGAACAAAGCTATGCATAATGCAAGGAACATGAGCAAGATAAGGACACTCAGGGGGTGTTTGTGAATTCGGATGGCACAAGGTTTAAATGCATCATAACAATGGGGAGGACTAAACCTATATGCAAGGTTCCAAATATTCTTGCCATGGTCGAAGTAAATGTTGAAAAGGACCAATAAACAAGTATAAGTCTAGCTAAGAATCCTATCTCCAAGAAACATAAGTACCAAGATCATTTCTAAAACGTACGTAAAGAAAAATTTGATACAAGTCACTGCGGTAGAATCATTTTCAACTTCACTATTGTTAACCTCAAACATAACCACTGAAGGTGCCATAGTACCAATACCTGAGGGATCAAAATGACCATTTTCAAAATGAAGAGCAAAGTTGAAGGATGTGAAGGAATCTACAGTGGCAAATTCATCATCACAGGAGTTGGAAATTCTAGGAGTAGAATCGAACTCATCAGGATCACCGATTTGCAGAGCTATAGGAGAGTCTATTGACTCATCAGTAGGGAGATCAAACTTTAATGTCAAACCAGGGCTAGACAAAACTATGACTGGATCAAAATGTATGGCAGACTGTATTCTAGACTCATCTTGTTCAATAAGATCAAGGGTAGGAGGGGAATGAGATCTATGATAAAGATCCCCCCACAGCTTGTCATCACCACTCATGGCCTCAATGAAAACTTCATCTGAAGGTAGAATACCATCAAAGAAATCATGTGAACAAGATAGGTCAACTGCACATGTGGGCAACATAACAGGATCTTCCACTACTTTCCATGAAGAAGAGAGATACGAATCTGCAATGGCTTGTTGAACATCTTGAGAAGCAAGCTTGATTGCAGACAAGGGCATATCCATTCCGATGTGCGAAACGTCTCCAGACAGGGAACTCATGGAAGGTGGATCCCATGGATCACTAAAATATGAGGTCCGAAAAAGGTACATGATTCAATGAGGAAGGAGCACCATCGAAGATGGTTCCTATGAAGGAGATGGGTGCAGGGAGGTCGAAAGATCCCATGAATGAAGGATACATTCCAACACCCATGTTCCCAGTTGCCGACTGAGAATTAAAAACTTGCGGGACTACAGATCCCGTGGATGCTGTGGAAGGAGTGCCAACAAAATACAGCTGATCGATCATCACAATCTTTCCTTCATGGGGAAAGTAGATAACTCTAAATACAATAGATGCGACAGCATTCATAGCATACATCCAATTCTGACCCAGTAAAAGGTTGTAGTCGATGGGCGCATCAACCACTCCGACTTCAATAGGCATAGACTTACCTCCCAAGGAGACAACAAGGGAATGGATAATTCCATGTGGCGTAAAAGATCTACCATCGAATGCAGTGAGTGTAGTTCTAGACACGAGTAGAGGAGGAGATCCAAGAGCTTTCCAACAAGCTAATGACATTACTGATGCGGAAGCATCTTCATCAACCATAGTACGTTTGACGAAGCTCTTAAGGCAAACCACCTGGATTTGAAAATCCATGTGGTAAGGTAAGCGAGGTTGGACATCAGTAGTATCGAACTTGATAACATTGGGATTTCCCCCATCCTAAACTCCTAACGCACTCAAAAGGGCATGCTTCTGAGAAGGACAAGCTTGCAAAACTTCAAGAGCCGACATGGCACACAGAGTTTGGCCCAAATATTCTACAATGGAGTAGTTATGGGTGGCTTGAGCATTGGGATTATGCGTGGAGCGCTTGAGAACACCTTTCGGTATCCGTGGCATAATGGAGGGCTTCTCGATATGCAAGGAATTTTCAGGAGGAGGGGGAGGCTCACTCCCCAAGTTGGGTTGTGGTGCACCATAATCGCACTGACGAGTAGCAACACAAACCTCCGATTGAACCATATTCACACATCCATAACCACTAGTATTGGAAGAAGACGTTGTCGTTTCATGAGTACCATAACCATTGGTGGGAGCATGCGAAGCCATGTTTTGGTGATGAGGTAGGGGATCCTTCAACACAGTTGGGCTCTGTGCCAAATGCTTCGATGCTTCTTCAATTCGAGGACATAAGTGAGTAAGATGATACTCCCCACAAAGCTTGCAAGGGAATTTCACCTTACGCCTAGGTTTATGATCCTCGCCAGCATTATCTCCTTCTCGAGGAGGATTGGCATTCTCTTTACGAGGAGTATTATGACTACTATTGTTATTACCTCCATTGTTTCCACCCCTACGATTATTTCTCCCCTTTTTCTTACCACCAGGTTGCTGGTTACCCGACGGTTTCGTTGATTGCACATTGTGTACATCAGACGACGGAGTGGAAGTGGACAACGTGTGAACCTGTCCGGGAGCAGACTGGTTTAGCGACAAATTTTGCATTTGATTAGCTACCAAGTCTACAGGGTGAGTGCATGCAGACCCCACGATGCCATCGGCATGTGGTCCAGGAATTGACGTAGGCTCATGTCTTGTTCTCGGTGCATCAGGAATAATGTCATACAAAATGCCAGACTGAGAATAAAGTAGATCTAACTGCTGGACTTTCAAGATACCTTGTTCATCAGTCACAATGCTGGACATCGAAACATCCTTAGCAATGTATGGAAGTAAAGACTTAAGGAACCATTCCAACAGGAACTCTGGAAGAATGTTGGCTTTCACTAATCTCTTCCACCGACGCCACTCTTGAATGTGGTCAGAAATATGTGTGGCCTTATTCTGATGGAAGGTGGACAACAACTCAGTACCAGTATCATAACAAACTGGTAACTAGAAATGGTCTAAGAAAACCAAAGCAATCTCGTCGAATCCTCTATAGGTGTTTCCGAGCAACTCCACATACCACTTCGCAGCTGCCCCCATGAGGGTGCATTGAAATAGTCGTAATTTAATGGAATCATGAGTCAAAGAGTTGGAGGAGCACCAAAGGTGAAACATCGTGACATGATCTCCCAGGTCCTCACCATATCCCCCCTCAAACTTCGGAATGTCCGAAGGGAGCTTGGTAGGGACCAGGGGCCAAGTAGGGTCGTGACACAACAGATCATTCATGAGCTTCAAAAGATCCAGGAGATTCAAGTGTGCAAGGAACGAGAGCTGAGGCTGGAAAGCTTGATTATAAGCTCCCATAAAAGGTTGGTTAAACAGAACTGTGTTATAAGATGGACCAAAAGATTGACCATGAGGATTAAACTGCTGATAATGAGGACCTAATGGACCATAAGCTTTCCCATGGCCATAAGATTGATAACCTCCTCCTACCTGGCCCATTTGAGAGTAAGCTGGTATATGCGTGTTTTGGGCACCATATTGGGGTGGTGGGTGATACTGGTGGCCAACACCGACTGTGTTGTAGTAAGGGTTGCCACCATGAGTATGGGGCATGTATGTACTATTCATAGCGGGAACCATGTTGTAATGACTGTAATGGTATGGTATGTTCCCACCCCCAGCATTAGGATTAGCTTGATCAGTCGTGTGATGACCATGAGCATGAGAAGTATTCCTAGCCCCAACATTGGTGTTACTAGTAGCAGGGATGGTGGCATGATGTCCATGTGGATAGGAGATATTCCCACCCCCTACATTAGCATTACTAGTGGCGGCAGTGGACGCAAAAGTATGCGGTATGTGTCCACCCCCGTGGTTGGGAGGAACATTATCATTCGTAAAAGTAGTCCTGGGTTGACGAGTAGCAACACGTGTATTAGGTGGTGGATGGCGAGTCGTGTTCTGAACAATGTTTTGATTAGGTTGGGTAATCCTAGGAGGTGGTCATCTTCCAACATTAGCATTGTTAGGAATCTGACCAGTCCCCATACCATGTGTGTGGGTGGACAACGTAGTGCCCCCAGCGAGGGTAGTGCACCTAGTGGGTATAGTATGGCTAACACTTTGACTAGTGCCAGCGTGACTACCAACTATAGTGGAAGGTTCGACAGTACTATGACTAGGCATACCAAAAGAGAGTGTGGTGGGGTTGATCGTAGTGTCATTATGTGATTCAGGCATCCCGTATCTATAACTATGTGGAAATGAAGGAACAAAAGGCTCGTCCCGTTCTTCGTCCTCGGGTAAGTCAGGCATTCCGTAAAGATAATTATCCGGATTCGAAGGATCAAACGGATCTCGATCAAGTGGATTAGGAAAAATAGAACCAGGTTTAGTCTCAGGTGGATCACCTCCCCACTCCTCATGAGGAGTATGGGGATCGAAAGTATGGTCAACTCTACCCGAAGGAATCGAAGGTTTTTCCTCAGTATCAAGATGTGCAACCATGACGTCTTGGACGTAAGTCTCGTATGAATCCGAAGACTCAGAGGGATCCCTCCGGCATCCTCTAGCAACACCACGTGAAAACTCGAGTGGCTTTAAACCAGCCAAACGATGGGACTGACTGAGAGTAGGGATTTGCGCCACGATATCTTCGGAGAGAATGTGTAATCTAAACATCCCCTAAAGGCCAACTATCGATCAAAAATAGAAAATCAAAAGCACACACCTAGAGAAACTACAACCAAGAGGAGACAAACAAAGTGACTAAATGAGCTCTCGACACTAGAGCTGGTATGTCTCGCCTAGGAGAGGCTTGACACTCCCAAACTATAGCCGGAGGTAACAGAATTAGTTATAGAGACACCCAGGCTTCACTGCATGTACAGGGTCAAGTCCACTGCACAAACACAACTGTGCTATCCAATCCCTATCTGACTCAGGACACAAACAACATAACCACTTCAAGTACCCTGTGCGATACCTAGGTAAGGAAACTATGGTCATTGCAATATAACCAATGCTCAGGGGGACAATCACAGGTGGGACCCGTCGTATGGGCAGGGTAGCAAATCCCGAAGCACAAGAGGATGAACCTCCGGTACCCCTAGATATGAACAAATCTTGGATATATCTCCCACGTTCAGCCGATATCAGAGGGATATCTCCTCAACCAACCTCCCGTGACCTCGTGCTTAACTATGGCTTGAGTAGAGCTTCCTGAGAACACTGATCTATACCATGGATTCCTCCACTATCTGGTCAGACACCTAATGTTTTGTCTAGTAGTCTTGGATTGTTAACTCACAATGATCTATTCCAAGACTCTAAACCTATGCTAGTTGGTGTCCCCTATAAATAAAATCAGTCTTATCAATTTTAAGATTAAGCATTAATTTTAGTGGCTATGGTTACTCAAGGGATATGATCGTGAAACTAGTGATGTGTAGACTCATTAGTATGCAAAATCGTCAAATCCTAGACTCATCTATCCAATAAAACAATGTCACTAATATGCAAAATCAACCAACAATTCCGAAATAAAGATGCAATCTTTTATCTTTTCGATGCACAAGCAGAACCTAAATGAAGGCAACAAGCACTCAATGCAAGATGCAGTACATGAAAGTAAAATATTTTTGTATTTTCGCTTATAAACAAGAAGGAAAATGCAAAAAACTAAATGTATATTTTTGTATTTTTTCAATATAAATGGAATGAAAAAATGCAAGCAAAATCCTATTATTCAGTCACTGAAGTGCTGAGAAGATCACTAAGACAACCCAATAGATCCTAAACAACAAGACTCAGCCAAAAGAAAGAGCTCAAAAGGAAAAAACCAAGAGGCTAAATCCAAAGTTTGGTAAAAAACCAAGAAGGCTCAACCAAGAGAAACGAAGAGTTCTGGTCACAACCAAGGCATGAATCAGTCAAGAAAGAGGCCAACAAAGACTCAGGAACAACCAAAGCCAACCCAGCAACAACCGATAGCCATAAACCAACAAAATTCGGAGTTATATGCTACTGTCGAAGGAATACCTGCGGGTACCTGCAAGCAGTAGTGTAAACAAAGGCTGGTATACGCGAGTTGAGCTAAGCTAGCCTACGGGTGAGGAAAGGAAAATGGGAAAATAAAGAGTCCAATGGCTCAGGAAAAACAAGTTTTCTATGGTGTATCTTAATGGCCAATCAGTGACACAGAGCTTCGATAAACAACAACTCTAATTATGGACTAATGCTCAAAACATTTCCCAATCATGGATGTTTTACCCAGCGGAGTCGCCATTTCTGTATTGGAGAAAACTCACTATGGCTTGGGAATACCACAACAGATAGATGACTACCAGAAATCAACTCAATTCTCAAAACAATGCTATTATAAATGACAATGTTAAGATAATGGAGAAATGTAACCAACCTCAATCCAAACGTTTGATGTAGATCCCCATTGGAGCTTTCAATCCACACACTTGAAATCTGCAAATTAGTCTTGACAGCCAATATCCAACAAGTACATATAATATATAAATGACATTAACATTATCAATAACAATGGTCCATAATATCACAAGTGTCACGTCCCCTCCCTTCATAACAGTGCGATGGAGAGGATCGTGATGCTAAAACTAGGCATCTAGCCCCATGAACTTTTAAATAAGCATTCACATAATATAAATGTCATATGGAAATGTATAATTATAAGAGTAACACAGTGGAAGTAATATCAATAACACATCCATCATACATTCACGATATTCATCAAATAAATAAATGCAAAGTTAACACAAGAGAGTACTTATCTTATAACAAGTAGTCCCAAGCAACTGGCTATGCAACTACAACGTTCCACCCAACCATAGACCAGTTGTGATTATCAATATCTCAACACACTGCCACCCCCGAGCTGGGCATGATCTCTACAAGGAATCAGGGAACAATAGACTCACACATAGCCAAGCATACACCAAGATGAGCCAAGCCAATCTACAATTGGGTTTATCAGGCTGCTAGGAAATGGAAAGGAAGAATTGCTAAGCTAGTGAGCTCAAGCACAGAGCCAGGGATACCTCTACAAGATCTATCTATCTTGGCACCCATAATTCCTACACACCCCACTCAAGGAAGTATTCCCTTCGCCAATGCACAGTCCCTCAGGCCATACCTTCCAATCTAGAGTGTCTAAGGTGTGCATAGAAGAGTAGCCAACCCTCTTGATCTTCTTGAGAGGTTACTCCCTCCACTAGGTTTATCAAGCCAATTCTGTCCACTACAACTCCAAGTTTCTTGCTCACAGGTTCAAATCAAAACAAGGATGCACATAACAGCAGAACTACACTTATTGAGCATGATAAAAACGTTTCTTTAGTGGGATGCCCAAAGAGGGGGTTTCTACCAATTCAGAAAAAACATGGGAAAGCCCAAAAATGAAATGGCAATTGGGGAACAACCCCGGAGAGTAGAAATCGTTTTCAGAAAAATGCCCATGGCTATTTTGGGGCAAAAACGACCTCCATCACAGTCCCAAATCGTGGCCCTTCTCTCCCAGCTGTTGTAAAATGAAAAAACGACTCCCAGGCATGGAAAATGCAGGAAAAATGGTGAAAAACATGATGGGAAAAGACCCAGTAGTTCAGACTGCGTGAGAGAGGAAAGACTATGGGTTTAGAATGGATTTGGGCACCATTTCGTGGGTGTTTTCTTGCCCAAGGAGACAAAATACGAGTTCCCAGGTTGATGGCTTGCCCATACACGAAATTGGCTGCCATACCTCTTCATTCCCAAGGCATTAACTTCCTCAACCAATTTCTAGAAGAATTAAATGATTGGGTCCATAACCCAAAATGGGTAGTTGGTGGTTTATGGGTTTTCTCATTGACACATGGATTAACACCATTGGCTCAAGGGTTTGAATAATTTCCCCCCCTATTCCTTGCTGAATCATGGCCCCATCTCTTTGTTGCATTGCATAGCTAGTTGTGGGTATTTCATTAAAATCCGTATTTACATGATGTCTTATTTTCATTGTGCCTATCTAGCACAAGAACCATAGGAATCTATTTTTAATTGCTGATACATAAAACGCTAAATCAATGGTGGGGCCTTGGCCTTGAGCTCCTCACCATGATTAAATAACAATATTTACATCATTTACGATTTAATGTGAAGGGGGTCAAAATGGGGACGTGACAACAAGCAAATGTAACCCAATGTATAATAAACAACATTCACACCATGATGGACAAGAATATGAGTATTTCTATTAATGAACAAGAAGAAGCACAAAGTGATACGACCTCTTGTCGGAAACCAATCTGAACCAAGATCTAGATCAATCCACTTGTGCTTCCACCACTTCAATCCTCCATGAATGGAAAACTCAAACTAGATAGGAGTTTGGAAGGTGAACATAAGGGGTTCACAACTACAAGGATCAATGAGTGCAGACTCAAGGTAGGAAAAAAATCCACTAGAGTTCTCTTGTTATTCTCTTCTTCCTCCCGTCCATAAGTCATATGTGCTCAATATATAGTCCTCTCAAAGGTAGGTGAAAGGACACATCAAGGTGTTACTCGGGTAGATGGAGAGCCAAAGGTCACCCAATGACCGCTTTTTGGGAGTAAAAAGTAATTAAGAGTGGTTTTTACCATTTTACTTGATACCCGTGGGCTATAGTGATGCAACTCGCGGGTACTCATGCTATAGTGATGCAACGTGCGGGTAAGAATAAAAATAGGGCAAAATAGTATCTCTGAAGGATATAAGTGGATATGAGTCACTAAAATGGATCCTATAGGCCAAGTAATGATGATGCTCATAGGGTGGAAGATTACAATGTAACATTCATTGCTTACATGTCAAACACCTTGAAAGATAAGTTGCATCGAAGTGCTTAATCAAAATTCCTTGTTTTTCTCGCATGCAATGAAGAATCTTGTTTGAAAATTGTAAGATTGTTTGCATTCATCATAATGTAATAAACAAAAGAAAATAAGACATACTTTTCTTCTTAAAATCTCTTTTTAGTTATTTCCAAAGTGAATAGAAGTTGTATAGTGATTGCATGACATTTGTTACTTGAACACTTTGAAAGGTTTCTTGATTGCTTTTCGAAAATATCATTACATAAGTTTTCTCATTTTAAAAATCTTTTTTAGATTGAACCTTGTAGTACCTCTCTTCTTGATTGTTTTTGAACCAAAATAGATCCATCTTAAATCCAGATCTATCAATCACCGAGAGGGATCCATTTCTTAAGGTGTATTTTTTTTTATCTTAAATATTTTACACATTAAGAAAACATTTATGCATCAAAATATTTATGGTGCTTGATATATCTAGGTTTAAGATAAAATCATTATATTTTTTTGTTTAAGCCAACATCTTAAAAAAATTACACATCAAAATATTTGTGGTGCTTGATATATCTACCTAGTTTAAGATCAAATCATTATAATTTTTTTTGTTTAAGATGACATATTTTTTTTATGGGAACGACATATTACATAATGTTATGCATTGGAACATATCCCCCATATTGGGTTGTAGAAAACCTCGCTACTCTCTGTGCAATTAAAAAATTCCTTATGATTGTAGTGATTGCATTTTTTAGTAAAAACATTTATTTATTAGTTATGAAGATTATGGGTTCCTCAAAGTTTTGTGTGATTCGTTGCATTTTTTGGGTTAAAGGAACAAAGAACCTCTCTTCTCTCTTATGGATTAGATAATTTTTAACGCTCAAATCTCACACACATGCGACATTTCTGCAATTTGCATGGTAAAGTGTCATAAACATATAACATGCAACCCACCGAAGGCATCCTCATCAAATATAAGAAGCAACATGAGTCCAGAAATTCCCCAAAAATAGTCCAATCCACTTCTGCGTGGTCACATGTCTGTTAATATGTGCTACCACACATGTTATTAGAACGACAACCACGCGACCAACATGTATAATCCTTCGATATCCAAGTGACTGACATAAACGATAGAATCTCAACCACCAGCGGTGCATTAATGACTCATGAAAAATCCATTACCTCCAAAAGTTTGAATTTGTCCCCTCACACACTTGGGTTCCATAAAGGGCCTCTTTTGTGTACCTTGGATCTAGATCATAGGATCAAGGATTTCACATTGGGATCTAGTTATTTCTTGGCCACATCTTGGCCTATAAAAGGAATCCATGGGCATGATTACGAGGAGAGAAATTGAGAGCAAGGTTATGCTGCTAGAATTGTGCTTGATCTCCCTTATAGCTCACCTCTTCCCTCTTGTATAGAATTCACCAAGCTCGCTTGCCACCTTCCTTCAAGGGGAAAGTGTTCTTCTCATTTTTTCTTCAAGCTACTTAAAATCAAGTGTGGACTAGATAGACTTCCCTAAGAGAGATTGTTTACCTCCATATAAGGATCTCACATCCCCTAGGTGTTGTATATGCTTGACCATTGGGAAATACAAAATTGGTTTGTCATCTATTGGTTGTTGGAGTTTGCATTCCTACCCCCTTGTTCTTTGTTTTATTTCATTTTTATTTTTCTCAGTTTTATTTATTTTCACTAACAAACACTTGCAGGATCACTTGGATCACTCACCCACCACTAGGGGAACCTAATACCAAATCCATGTTGCAGCTTGTAGGGATTTTCCGCTCAGCAAGTGGGAAGGATTCACTCTTGTGCAATATTTTTCACAACAATATTTATGGCGACTCCACTTATTTTAATTCATTTCTCTTAAATTAGGTTGTTGTTTGTTGAGTAACTAATTTATGGTATCTTGTGTTTTGCAAGTGAAGAGGTTCTTATTCTTTTTTCCATAAAATCAGCCTCCTTTTGGCCGCAATTGTTGTTTCAATAGAATTGCCGATCCCGGCGTCTCGGTGCGCTGTACGCATGGATTATCCCTTGACAGTCATGTTGTTGTGCATATTAATATATTTCCGCATGCGTGGATTTCTATACCACTAACCAGTGCGACCTCTTCACATTGTAATCATTTGCCAGTGAGTTTTTCTGTCATGCTACATAGCATCTTTTTTCGCTTTTTCCACGTGGATCTTCTCTTTCTTTGATTTATACCTATTTTTCACAATTTTGCATCCACATTGCTACTCATTAATGAACCAGAACTAATTCACTTGCAATAGTTACATGTTTCTAAAGTAATTATTTCACTTAGAATAAGATTAGGGAGTAAAGATTCCTTCTCTCTTGAAACTTACTTAGGTAACCAACCTTCAGTCTTTCAACGGGTCTCATTGTTGTAACTAGAATTCAAGATATCTTGTGTTTTTGTTTACTTGACATGTTTTTAGGATCAAAATAGTGTAGAATCCACTTTTTGCACACAAGCAAGGACCTAAAGACTCTTGTCTCCCTAAGTATGCTCTTCACCTCACACTTCTTGTGAGCTTGGTGAATCAGAAAGGGGTGATAAGTGAGAAATAAATTCATTGCACACTTTTACTTCATTAGCACTTTATGTTTGCAAAGCACCATTAGCATCTTTAGGGTTAACATTTAATCTCCATTTACATTTACTTTACACTCTTATAGTTAATTTGCAACAATCAATTTCCTTACCTCACATGTGTTTGCACCACTAGCACACGCTAAGGGACCTAAAATATTTTTCACTCCAAGTATGCTCTTCACCTTGCACTTCTTGTGATCTTGGTGAATTAGAAAGGAAGGGAATTGTGAAATACCTCCCTCACACACCTTAATCCAAAGTAGACCCTTAAAATTTACTTTGTAAATTTCCAACCAATTAAAATCCTCCACAGGAGGTCACAAAACAATATTTTAGTTACATAGGATTGATTGGGATAGGAATCCATTAATGCCCACCAATCTAGTTTCATTAGTCAGATTTTGAAACATAACATTGTTGACTTATATGGTATTATCAAAATCCTGCTATCGGCAAGTGTTAACAGAAAACCCAGATAAGAAGTGCATTGTGACTAAGGAGGTCAAAGACGAGGTATAGTTTCCTTTCCCTCTCCAAAGAGCCACTCAACCTCTTGTGGAGGTGACACTATACCTCCCAAGCAGAACCACTTATCCGCACTTGACGCAAGGTATCTTAGTGGCCAAACTTAGGACATCAACAAGGAACAATTGTGAGTGAAATTGACTCCTGAAGTCAACTATTTCCATTGGAAAGTGTTTCCATGTCTTCTTGATTGGGACATTGTGCCCATTGCCAGTAGAACTGGCTCTTTGTTACCTTCACTACTTAATTGGTGTGTGGAATCCATTGTCACCATCAATTGTGCTTTTGGAAGGCCTAGTTACACTAGGATGTTAGGTATTTTAGGGAATTTACACTTATTTTATTTTTAAATACAAACTCACTAACTTGTGATTAAAAAGAACCTACATGTGGGAGACTCTTGCTCTAAACAGACTTTGCACATATCACTCACTTATTGCACCATATTGCATCTGTTGTGGTTGTAATATTTTTTTATTTGTTCAATTGTGTTTAATTCCACCATAACTCTCACTTGACACTAAGATTTTACCATTGAGGAACAAAACAACCCCCTAAGGTAGTCCTGAAGACTACAGGGCCTATCCCCTCTCTCGAGGGGTGTTTTTACACCTTCTCCACACAGTTCACATGGAAGATGCTCTAGTCGGGGCCATTCCCAAGTCACATTGATAGGAACATCATGGCGAGGATGCTCCTTGCTCGGTTCTTTTTCTCCTCTCCCAAGGAGTGTTGACCCTTTTACCTCATCCACCGTTGGAATAGGTTCCCCTTCATTTTCTCCCCTCAGAGATAATCTAGATCCCTTTGCCTCAACTTTTCTTGGAAGAGACCCTCCTTCAGTTTCTCCTCTCGAAGATGCTTTGGAACATTTTGAACCTTCCTCTCTCATAGGAGGTCATTCATTATTTGAAACACCATCTCAATCTATGTTGTCTCCTTCCAAACACTTGGGGGTTAATGTGTAAGAAATATTCAAGCCACTAAATGTGTCCTTGGGGGCTGTGAGGAACTTCCAACAATTAATTAATGAAAATGCACGATATATCAGAGCTAACATAACACATAATATATTTATTGAT
Source organism: Larix kaempferi (assembly GCA_027924585.1). Taxonomy (NCBI): domain Eukaryota; kingdom Viridiplantae; phylum Streptophyta; class Pinopsida; order Pinales; family Pinaceae; genus Larix; species Larix kaempferi. The sequence goes on along the minus strand of BSBM01000223.1, from coordinate 4,112,670 downwards.
CGTGGGCCACTTTGAGGGGAAAACCTCCTTTGATCACGCTCAATACAAATAACTCCTAGGTGCCTTTATTGGCCTCAAAACGTACTTATATATTAAGTCTATGTGCCAATACTATGGATCAATACCATGGAACATATAATACTATGGAACGACTTACAAAGCATATGCGTCCAATTTTATGGATCAATACCATGGAACATATAATACCATGGGCTACTACAAACTAAGGATCAATACCATGGAACATATAATACTACAGGGCGACTTACAAAGCATATGCCTCCAACAACAATATATTAACAAAGTAAAGGGAAGGGTTGACACAAGTTCCTAACATCCCCTACCCCTTATAAAAAGCTTTGTCCTCAAAGCTTCAGATGTGGAGATTGATGTTGAATCTGAAGGAGTGGTTCCCATGTAGCATCGTCTGGTTGCATTCCATGCCATTGAATTAATACCCTTGAGATAGATCGAGAGCGAAGCTGGCTAGTGCGCCTATTGAGGATGGCCTCCGACTCCAAAAGGATGGATCCTTCATTATCCAGTTATGGTAAAATATTGGTCCTTTGATGTTGGTGCCAAGAAATTTTGTTAGACAAGAGACATGAAATACTAGATGAATGTAGGAAGAAGGAGGAAGTTCCAATTTATAAGCAACGGACCCAATATTCTGAAGAACTTTATAGGGCCCATAGAACTTTGGAGCGAGCTTATGATGCCCTTTGAGTTTCAAGGAGGATTGCTTGGAAGGCTTTAGATGAAGAAAAACCATATCACCTGCTCGAAAAGTGCGCTCAGAATGGTGCTGATCAGTTTGTTGTTGCATTCAAATTCTTTCCATGTGAATATTTTCCTGCAAAATGCAAAAAATATGATCGCGGTTTCGAAGAATTGAGTCAATTTCCTGAACTGGTGAATTGCTGAGGGTGTATGGAAGAAGACTTGGCGGTTCCTGACCATAGATTGCTTCATATGGAGTCATTTAAGATTCTGTATGGTACCACCGGAGCCCTTCAATGAAATCCATAAAAATATCTGTCCAAATCTGTGTAGGGATGGACAAGGGTTTGAGAAATCTCGAAAGGAGTGTCGTTTCACCCTTGTTGACCTAGAAAGTATCACATTAAACCACCATCTGTTGAATTTTCCTTTTCATTCCATGCCAAAAGAAGTTACATTGTGCCGACTCATACATTTTGAGGAACCCAAAGTGCCCTGCTAATGGAGAAGCATGGAGTTCATAGAAGACATAGCCCTGTTGAACAGATTGCAACCAATTTGGAATATGCATAGAAATAGCTGAAAGGGAAACTTGGCCATCAATTGTATGAGAAAGAGAATCCACCACCAGATTTTTCTTACCCTTCTTGTAAGTGATATCATAGGCATAACCCATTAGTTTGCTAACCCATTTCAGTTGTGCTGGGGAAGAGACCCGTTGTGCCAGGAAATTTTTCAAACTCTGGTGATCAGTCTTGATGCAGAAATAATTCCCTAATAGGTATGGTCACCACTTCTGCACTACAAGAAAAATAGCCATCATTTCCTTCTTAGATGTAAAGGCGGCTAAATTTGGACCAGAAAGGTCTCTTGCGGGCGGAAATACCACTGGTTCAACAAAGACACCTGCATATCTATCCAAAATGTTTTTTAGATCCAAGGGAGTAGTGGAGACCATTGATGGGTGGATCTGAATGGAATGGAGCTGAGCGATGACACCATGTGAATTCTTCTTAAGGATATTTTCTAAGCAATGTGAACTGATGATGCTAAGAGACCCTGTTGTAAGCCCATAAATGTGTGTTTGTGCCCATTGATTGAAAAATGCATCCAAAGTTCAGCAAAATCCCATAAGATGGGTCCAAGTGTGCGTAACCATTGAGTGCCCAAAACCACATCACATCCGCCTAGGGACAAGTTAAACATGTCAGAGCATAGGTTATAATCTTCCATTTTGGGTTACTATGGGGGTTGGCCCATAGTTATTGTAAAGGTGTGACATTCGGGAACAGTCTATATAAAGGGCAATTTTTTATAAGGAAGAGTTAGATAATAGAGAGATCTTATTAGACTTATGTTAGATTTTGGGAGAATTAGATCTAGACTGAGAGAGATCTAAGAGAGCAAAATACTTTGCAGATGTGTGCAAAGGCTGGAACTGTTACCCCTTCCGAGTAATAAAAGAATAGTTCCCGTGGACATAGCTCCCATCTGGGGGGTGAACCACGTAAATATATGTGTTTTGTGTGTGAATCTATGATATATTTTGTGTTTATGTATGATTATGCTTGTATATTTTCTTTCATATGAATGTGAATGAGAATGATATGCTATGTAAGCGGAACACACATGTATGAGCACTGCGAAGTAATGTTAAGTATGATAAATGCATAGTTATAAGAGTTAAGATAGCAATGATTCAACGAAGTCTGTAGGTTGTTGATAATTGCAAAGTGCGCACTTACATATTGGTAATAATCTTTTAAGTAGATGTTGAGTAAAGAGTAATAGCAAGCTCACATAACCTAATGACGCATCACTAGGTTATAGAAACCTGATTCTGTAACCACCCATCTTCGCTTCGGGTGAGACTTCATCATGTTCGCAGGTTGATGCCGAAAGGGCCAGTTAAGGGGATTTTGTTGGGTCTACAAGAAGGAACTTCATCGAACCCGGGTCAACCCAAGAGAGAGAAAAATTAAGCCAAAAGTGCACCACCTAGGATTGATAGACTAGTCCTCATCCAAATTTTTCCAAACACTTCCAAAGGGTCGCAAATTTCATATTCAAGGATGATTTTTCCTTTATAAGATTCTTATGGACCTACATAAACTCAAAGAACAATAATTGGATCTACATAGACCACTATACTTTATTTTCTGGAAAACTAGTTGTTATCCACTAAGTTGCACTTAGGTGGATTTCCAGTGAGAAGTCAAACACTTGAACAATTAAATTGTTCATCACATGTGTTCAGAAGTTCACCAGGCCATTTTTAGGCCCTTTTGTAAATTTACATGTCCAAACTCCCAGGGGGGAATTGTAATAAGTTGGTCTAATAATGGTAATTTTGTAACAGGATTGGCTTACCTTAGGTTTATTTATCAAGGGAATACTCTAGAGTGTTTTTTCCTTAGGAATTATGTGTTATGATTCAGTGATGTATAATCCCCAAGTTTTTCACTCACACCTCCAAAGTTGGAGTATTTACCATGGTGTTCGAACCTTATGAATTTATTAAAGCATATGTGTATATGTATTTTTTACATGCTAGCCATCAATAATAAGTCATATGATCATGTAATAGGTCCCCTAGGAGTTTGAGTCAGTTCCGACAAAAAATATTTGTTTTCCATAAAGTTAGGCTATTTGTTAATAGTTTAATGGGAAAAATTAAGATTATTAAAAAAGTGTGGCTAGGAGAAGGAATTAGACATGGGGGTGTTTTTTTCCTAACTCATAGCACACACTTAACCCCTAAACCCACTTTCCTAAGTTTTCAAGTAATTATTTATCTCCAAAATTGAATATTACTCGAAAATAATAAAAATGACCAAAAAATGGAGAAAATAAAGAAACCAGAAATTTCCAAAACTCAAAAAACATGTTGAAAGTGAAATTTCTAAGTTGGAAAAGCAAAATGGAAATATTCCTAAGGTTTCTAAAACATTTGTGAGTGTTTTTCTCGGCAAATAAAGGCAAGAGGATGTTTCTCTATAGAGAGCACGCATTTCCTCATGGATAGGGTGCGAATCCCAAGAAGTATGTTAGCAAGTGCAAGATAAAGTATGGCAAGAGAGTTGGAAAGTGGAAGGAATATGATTTTCAACCTTTTCCAACTCAATACAAGCTATCTCCAACTCACCAAGTGCGCCCCTCTCTTGGAAACTACGCCCCCCCCCCACTGGCTATCTCATTTTTATATTTAAGCAAGGTCTTGGCTCCTCATTTGAATATGAAGGATAGCATTGACACTTGTTTATGCATGCAATTTGAAAGGATTTGGAGGCCATATGTTGGCAGCTGTCCCATTGGATGTATGTTTGGTTGATGTTGTGAGGTGATATCTCGCTATTCACTTGTCATTTTGCAATTTTTTTATTATCTAGCTTAGACGACCTTTGTGCCCATAGTATAAGCATTCATTGTATTTGATTTTCTTATAAATGCTTGGTTAATTAGAGATAGTGAAGCAACATGTGTATTTAGTTGTACTAATGACCTTCTAATCTCTGTTAATTATGTATTCTAGATTTAATCTATTTTTTTGTAAGTGTTTGTGATAGTGCAAGGTAAAAATATGAAGGAGGAGGTTGAGCTTAGTTGCATCCTCATCCACCTTAAGTGTTGGTTGTCTTGGTCTAATTATTGTTGAGCTGCAAGAATCTTTGTTTCCTTAATATTTCAAGACCGAAGTGGGGTTTCTTTTTTTTTTAACAAGAACGATTAAGGGTCATTTATATTAAAAAGAGAGAGATTACAAAACAAAAGAGAAGAATTGCTCTCTGACAGAGCCAATGTCTGTGTCATCTTGCTTCTCTTTTACAAAATTGAAACTGTTTCTGAAAAGTCCTATTCTATGGATACTATAGCTCCTTACAAATTTCCCAAGTAGAAGGATTACAAAACAAAACATGTTGAGTTTGCAGAGTATAGAAGCTTGCTGAAAAAAGGTTTGTCGCTACTTAATTGTGGCAATAATTGACTAGAGTAGATTCTATCTTGTATACTGTTCTGTAAGCAAAAAGGATCATTTCCATTAAACTGAACATAAATAGCAGAGTATGCAAAAAACCAGGGACTTGTGGATTCTCACCGACGTCCATATTGTTGCGTTGGAGGTCCAAAGACACTTTCAACAGAAGGGTCGTGATGCTTGCTAGTATCTGATTCTTCGTTGTCGTGAGTGGGTGGAAGGCAATGACTTACATCTTCATGGAGCTTGTCAATTTTCCCTTCCACATTGACTATGTTCCTGTTATTATCGTCGGTTTTGGAGTCAATATTCAAAATGCTAAGAACCGCATAGTCCAGAGTTTTAGAGATTGTGCCAATTCTTCCATTCATCAAGGTATTCCCATTTCTGACTTCGGTGATGGTGGCTTGAACCAGAGTGTAGATCCTTCCTAAAGGTTTATTCAGGTCTGTGTTCTTGGCCCTTATATGTTGAAGTTGCTCCTCCATATTTTCCATCCCAGAATAGTCTTCAACAACAGAGAGGTTAAGAGTGTGAGAAAGGAGAACTTTTCTGGAGTTTTCCAAAGAGAGTAAGTTGAAATTCTGCAGATAGGATGGGGAGGGAGAAACTGCAGGCAACGACTTTTGACAAAGGATGCAGTGAGGGGGAGGTGGTCAGTTTTAGGAGTAGCACCCACAAAGGATGCTAGTAGAAGAGTAGAAGGTAAATCACCCATTACACAAAGAGCCCAAATCCGCACCCAATCTAGTTGGACAGAAGGTGTGAAGGAGCTAAGCGAGAATGCAGAAGTTTGAAAGAAATCCAAGGTTAAATAACGCATGCCAACCCATTTCCAAGGCCGAGGAGGGTAGGCTGTAATCCACTATGCCATAAATGCATGGTCAGAATGGTTGGTAGGTGGAAAAGGTGAAGCACCACTTATAGAATGAAATAAAATGGCCAGGTGGGAGGGATAAGAAATGAGGTTCATAAGAAAAAGGTGGTGGGGTAAGGTAGGGTCCTTGAGAGGCTTAGGGTATCCAAATTTGTTCAATAACATTGTCATTGAGAGAAATATAGCCATAATCAATGAGTACCCCTTTGTTATCCATGAAATCAACTGCATGATTGTTTGTCCGGAGGATGTGTAGGAGATTGATGGCACTAAAATCGGTTATAAGATTCTTGAAGATATGATGGTGCTTAGAGGAAGGTTTGTTAAATATCAAGGTTAGCTTTCTAGCCTCTCTGATTACAAGGAGCGAGTCACCAAAAATTACTAGTTCTTTCAGTCCCAGGCTAGAAGCTAATTCGAGCCCTTTGATTAACGCAAGCCATTCCACACTATTGTTTGTCGCTTTCCCAAGTACCCAAGAAAAATCTAGATGTCTGTTTCCACCGGGGTAAAAAATGACCCCTCTCGCACCTGCCAACCCAGGGTTACCTTTAGAGGCACCATCAAAGAACAAAGAATGACATCCAATATTTTTCCACCAGCTGTTGAAGACTTCTAAGCTCTTCCAAATTTTCCAGCCCAAGGAGTTTGGCTTGCTTTTAGATGGAGTTTCAGAGAGTGCTGGAGAGAAAGTAATGAAATATGAGGACCAGTCTCTTTCTTCAGTCGTGAGAGGTTCAAGGTGAATGTGCTTTATGCTTTTTGAAAGAATAGTTTCTACCCAAATAGCTTTTGCTGAAGAGGAAACTTTGGAGGAAGAGAGCATAGAGTTTTCATATATGCCTTTATTCTTGTTTGTCCAAATCTTCCAACATATATACTTTGGCAGAGCAACCCAAATTTTTGTAAAGTCAAGTTTTTTTCGAAGAGATCCTTGGTAATAATCTTTCCAGCATGAAAATAAATCTCTCCAATTAGTAGGCAGGGTGAGATTCATGCAAAGATCTTTAAGAGCATTATTAACCAGACCTCCTGCGTAAAAGTGCATTCCAGGAAGAGATGTTCCAAGGTTTCTTCCGAGTCTTTGCAGTGGATGCATCGGGAAGGGCCAGTGATGCCTCATTTTTTTTTAATTATCGGTAGTCAGGATTTTATGATGAGCTAAAATCCGGTAGAAGGAGTTGACTTTTGGCATGTCATTTCCCCCCCATATGTTTACCCACATGATTTCTTTTTTGTTATTCTCTATGATGCTCCTGTAGCCAGCTTTGACCGAGTAGTTTCCATGTTTTCCCCACATTCTGAAGTCTGAAATATTGCAGTGGATTGGAGTCAAACCATGCAGAAGTGATTGGAACGCAAAAAAATCAGAGGTGAGGTGTTTGGACACTGCCAAATATTTCCAACTGACCCATCTTCCACTGGTATGCCAAGAAGATAGATCATGGATGGTGTGAATGTTATGTTGATCCATACAATGTTTGATATTTGCTAATTTTTCACTGTGAGAAGGAAGAGGGGAGGTTCCAAAATTGTCTCTCTAGATTCTGATTTGTTTTCCATTGCCTAGAGAACACTATGATTTTTCCTGAATAACAAAGACAACTCTTTTGAAGAGATTCCAAATTGGGGAGTTGTTTTCAACCAAAGGAAGATCGTCGATGCAACGTTTTTTGCTTCCTTTCATATATTTTTTCCTAAGGATGTCCTTCCACCATGCATTTTCTCCAGATATGATTATCCAAATGATTTTGGCTCCTAAAGCAAGATTCATCATTCCAATATCACGAATCCTTGTTCCCCCACAACATTTTGGATTGCAGATGGTATCCCAATTGATCAAATGGAAATTTTTTGTGCCATTGCTTTTCCCACCTTTTCAAATAAAGTTTCTGAGATCCTTGGTTATGTATTGAAGTATTTTTATAGGGGCAGGGGAGATAGAACAAGAATAGATAGGGAAAGAAGCTAGGATGGAATTGATGAGGACTATTTTCCAGCAAGGTTTAAACATCTGGTTCCCTAGGATTGGATTTTATCTTTGATTTTTTGGACCAACCCCTTCCAATCAGAAGATTTTTTTTCCTTGATGTATAGGGACTCCAAGATAGCTAAAAGAGTTCCACTTTAGCTTTCCTTCATACCCCAATGCTCTTGAAATCCTTGCCATTTTTCTTTATGTGCAGTTCCAGCCATAGAGTATGGTTTTTAAGGTATTTACTTTTCCATCTAAGGCTTGTAGGAAAGTGGTGAGAGGTTCTTTAAATATGTTGGCAATAATAGTCGAGGCTCCCCCTAGGAGAATGGTATCATCTGCAAACTGAGCATGGTTTTCTACTTTGATTCCTCTAGCAATTTTTAAACCTTTAAGTTGTCCATTGAATTGGAGGGATTGTAATTTTCTGCTCAGCGATTCTGCAACAATAAGATAAAGAAAAGGGGATAGAGGGCATCCTTGTTGAAGCCCCCGAGAAGCTTGGAAGAAGCCAACAGGTTTGCCATTGACAAGAGGGGCGATCCAAGGGATGCTAATGCAATCTTTAACCCATTTGATGAACCTTTGAGAGAATCCTACTCTTTGCATGATCTCAAAAGGAAAAAGAATGATTTACTCTATCAAAAGCACTTTCCATATCCAGTTTGATTGCCATACCTTGTTGTTTTCGTTCTATGCTAGAGTGGATGGCTTCTTGGACAATAATAATGTTATCCGTGATTTTTATTCCAGCAATGAAGCTTTCTTGTGTGTCCGAGATGATGTGCGACATTATCTTCTTCATTCTTGTAGCAAGGATTTTTGTGAGGATCTTATATGAAGTATTGCAGAGGGAGATAGGTTGAAATATCTCCACTGAGAGAGAGTTTCTATCTTTAGGAATCAGAGCTAGAAAGGTGGAATTTGTAGCTCCTCCAATTTTATCTTTTTTCTTGTCTAGTTTAGCATCCTTTTAAGATCATCTTTGATGACTTCCCATGCAGCTTTGTAAAATTTAATAGTGAAACCATCTGGTCCCAAAGCTTTATCAGGTTTTAGAGCCCAAATTGCTTCTATGATTTCTTGCTCTGAGATAGGATTTTCTAAATCCTTGTTTTCTAGATCAAAGACAGATGACTGGATGCCTGAGAGGAGGTCTATGTGACTAGTTGGATCAGTGTCCCTGCTGTTAGAATATAATTGGTTAAAATGCTGGAAGGAGAGTTTTTTTATTTTATCCTGCTCAGTGAATTTTTTATTGTTGTTGTCTTTTAGTTCTTTGATGAAATTGAAGCTCATTCTGGCCTTGGTTTGTTTATAGAAATAGGTAGTGTTTCTATCTCCCCCTTTTAGCCAAAGTTGTCAATATTTTAATCTCCATGCCTCTTCTTCAACTCTGGCTGCTTTCAGAATATCAAGGTTTAGGGTCTTTTCTTGGAAAAGAAGGGTGTTGGTAATTTCTTCACGCTCCATTTTAGAATGGAGTGCTGCTAGGTCAGATTACAAACTCAGTTTTGGAAGGAAGGTTCAAGAAAGGAGGAGATGGCCCAATGTTTGAGAGCAGAGCAGGTTGCCCATAATTTTGATTCCCAAACGTAACTAGGGGAACCAGATAAGGAGGTGTTCCAGGCTAAAAGGATGATCTCAAGAGATTTAGTGTTATTGAGCCAAAGGGGATTGAATCTGAAAGGGATAGGACCAAGATTGACCGGGGATAAATAGAGAGTGATATAGGTTTATGGTTCGAAGTAGCTGAAGGAATGATGGAAGAAATCAAAAGGAGGTTTTTTGGAGGAAGGAAGAGCTTACCAAGAATCAGTCGAACCTAGCAGCAATGTGTCCCGATCCAGATCATTTGTTGCTCCAAGTATATGTCCCATTTTTAGGAGAAGGGTCCAATAGGTACATATGATCCATTAAGTCTTCTAGATTTTTTCCAAAAGGATCTCTGACGATTGATACTCCTTTTTTTCCATTCTTGACTTTGTGGTATTGAAGTCCCCTTCTATGATGACATCCTTCCCATGTAGATTGGCCTTGAGGGATAGGAGAGAATCCCAGAAGTTCATTTTATCTCTGTAGTGCGTAGGTCCGTATACATTGTAGATGTAGATGAGATCTTGGTTGTTTTCATTTTGGATTTCTACCAACATCCAGTGATTATTTTCGGTAACGGTGTTGATTTTGTAATTGTCCATTTTACAGAAAAGTGCTAGGACTCTTGAAGCTCCTCTGGAGCTAACTGCTTTGCCTATGATGTTTTTCCAGAAGAGGCGAGAGAGACTCAAAACCTCTTCATTTGTCATTTTTGTCTCTTGAAGTAGTAGAAAGTCCGGTTTCTCAGATAATAGAATATTTTTTAGGGCTTCAACCTTGATTGTGCCCCCCATACCTCTGCAATTCCAAGAGACAAGTTTCATTATTTTTTGGATGCGAGAGATCCTACTCAGGACCTAGTATATTTGATACCTCCAGTGTTCTTGTTATTTTGCTGAAGTTTGGTATCCTCTATGCTCAGTTTCCTTCCAAGATCTATTTCTCTTTCAGTTTCCTATTCTCTGTTCTGCTTATGGGACCTTCTTCCTCGAGTGGACATAGATGGACCTAGGTCTGAAAATTCATGAGTCCCTTGTGAAGACGTGTTACCTGGAGTTGAAAATGCTAGATTAATTATGCTTTGCTTTACCATCTCTGCCCAAGTACCCTCAAGGGTTGTTGCTTCTTCGCTTGCATTGTCCACCGTAACTTCATTTGCTGCATCTAAGGGTGGAGGGAGGTTTTGTGTCCTTTGTTCTTCTACTTCGTGATTTGGATCGAGAATTTCAGAGTCAGGAATTTCTCCTTTCTCAGGAGTCAAGGAGTCGAATTGATTGCTGGTAGAGGGATCCATATTTTCTTTGATTTTTTCCTTATTTTTTCCTAAATGTGTTCCATTGTTGTTGTTGGTAGGGTTAGGGTTCTTTTCCCCCCCTTTTTTTGTCTGTTTCCAGTTCTCTTCTTGGTTTTTTTCATTGGCTTCTTGAGCTGCTTTAGGGCAGTTTTTTACAAAATTCCCATATTCATGGAATTTCTTGCATTTAAAAGGGAGCTGTTCATAATCAACTTTTTGATATAATTCCCAACCGTCCATGAGAAAATTTACTCCTTTTGGAAGTCCTTTTTCCAAATCAACTTCAACACATATCTTGGCACCAGAGAAAACCGAGCCTTTTGGCTCAACTTTGTCAATGAATTTACCTAAAGAATTTCCGATTACCTGAAGGGCTTCATCATTCCATCAATGAAGAGGTAAAGAGGAAGTCCTTTTTCCAAATCGACTTCAACACATATCCTGGCACAAGAGAAAACCGATCCTTTTGGCTCAACTTTGTCAATGAATTTACCTAAAGAATTTCCGATTACCTGAAGGGCTTCATCATTCCATCAATGAAGGCGGACCCAAACCAGCATGGCTGAGGGGACGTCTTTCGTCGAATAAAAGGAAAGGATCCAATGATTGAGATAAAGAACTCTTGGGCCCAGGAAGTATGGACCACTCCGGAAAATTAGATCTCTATCTTCTTTAAATTTGAATAGGAAAGTAAAAAAACCTTTGCCATAGAAACAATGCTGAAGACCTCCAAAGACAAGGGAAATCCAATTCTTGGAGATCCAGGTTTCCATAATTTTCGATGAAGTCCAAAGGCCAGTAAACTGACCTATGAGTCCACAGTCGCTCAGGGCTATATCTTTCATTCTTGAAGCTGTGGATGTGATCTAGATACTTGGAGCAGCGGCATGTTTGACGAAAGAAGAGGTGGAGGGATCCGTGACAGGAGGGGGAGGAGAGGCAACAAACAAAGCTTAAAAAGCGAGATCCAGAAGGAGTCGGATCTCCTCCAGAGAAGGATCCAAGGGCCTTGAATCCATGCGTGCCCTGAGGGAAGTGACACTGCAAACCGTAGGAGAGTGCATCCCTAACCAGACTCATTCCCGTGCTCATTCTCGGCAAGTACTCCTGCTCGACTGAAGTGGGGTTTCTTGCTTCTTCTACACTATTAAATAAAAAATATCTCTTGGTCACTTATTTACCCGTGCTTAGTGAAAGTTAAATCTGTAGTTGCATATCAAAATATTTCTTTTATTAGGCACATATATTGGATTTGATTTGCTTTCAAAGTCTACTTTCATTATAGATCTAGATCATAAATTTTATACTTGAAGTAGTAATTTTTACTGAAAAATTTTCCAAGTATAAAATCTGTAATTTTTTTTTTGTATTTTATTTGATTAACCCACTAATTTGTATGTTTTAAGATTGCTGGTTTTTAGCAGGTCCAAGAAAAAAGAGAAGGAACCTATGGCCAATTTTCGTCAGAAAGTGCCAAAAACACATTCCGAGCACACTATTTCACCAACCTTTCATTCTATAAAAGTGTAAGCCCTTAGATCCTAGTTTAAAAGGACTAATAGGCACTTCTTCTAGAAAGCATTGTAAAATTTATTAGATGAGAGCAAGTGAGATACACAACGCCCACTTCCCATCCCCCTGGGGGGATTCACGTTTTCCTTTTTCATGGCATGAATTTTTCTAACATTATGTGCAGGGAGTATACTTTGATTAGGTAGTTAATTTTTGTTTTCTTTTCATTAAATAAATCAAATCTTGTTGCCACAAAGTATGCTCTCACCTCCACACAAAGGCATTGTCGATTAGTGGAGGTTGATCAGAAAGTGACATGTAGGTTTGGCAAGTTTTTTTTTTTATTCAAGTTATTGTTATTTAAAATTCATATATTTCAAGCACTCAAATTTGAACGAATGTTCTGTTGTTTCTCGAAGTATGCTCTTTCCCCTTGCAGGAACTGGCCTGGTCCTGGGGAAACTAGAAAAGAGCATGGCAACTCATTAATTTCCAAACACCTAATAATAACTCAGATCAATAAAATTAAGAACCCTCAACATAGTGAAAATCCGACACTCGAACATTGAGTAATGTGTGGGGAAATTTCTCAAAAGAAGTGGGAACCACTGGAGAGTCACCCCAGGGCATCGTTAGACTACATCCTTGTTGGTGTAGTGTTGAACACGCTCTTGATACTCCGCTCTATCCTACAGAAAGATCAAGTCACATATGTCACCTTAAGCAAATATTTGAGAAATGCAGAAAGTATGGTATTTCTCTAAATCCATCTAAGTCAGTCTTAGGAGTTGATGATGGAAATCTTCTAGGGCATATCATCTCAAAAGACGGTGTAAAAATATATTTAGAAAGAATTGAATCTATTAAACAGGTGGCCATCCCTAAAAATGTAAAATCACTTCAATATTTCAACAGCCAAATTAATTTCATAAGGAGGTTCATTCCAAACTTAGCATAATTAATGAAACCAATGCAAAAGCTATTAAAGGAAGATGCTAAGTTTGAATGGACAAATGAAGGAAGAGAGGCTTTTAAAAATATCAAAGAGGCAATTTCTAAATCTCCAGTCTTAATTAGCCCAAATTATTCCAAATATTTCCAAATTTTTTCTTTCTCCTCAGAAGATACCATTGCGGGGCTTTTGCTCCAGAAAAATAATGAGGGTTTTGAGAAACCCATCGCATTCATGGAAGAGCCTTGCAAGAGTTAGAGTTGATGTACAGTACGATGCAAAAGCAGGCTTATGCCTTGGTGAATTCCCTAAAGCATTTAATGACTTATGTTGGTTATTCGAAAATAATAGCCTATGTCCCCCATCCAGCCGTAAAAGATATTTTATCTCAGTAAGATTGCCTAGGAATAAGGGGAAAGTGGGTCTCGAAAATTCAAGAGTATGACTTAGATATTAGACCCACTGAGTTAATCAAATGTCAAGGGATAGATAAGATGATGACAAAAGAAAATGAGAAGTATTTGGGAATGGTATGTCAGAATAACAAGTCAACACCAGTCAGGTCAACAAAGCTACAACGTTTAGAACAACATCAATGGTATACAGACATCATCTTTTTCTTAGAAAACCTTACTTGCCCAGATCATCTAGTTGGCCATAAAAGAAGAGCATTAAGGTTAAAATCTACTTAGTATTGTATCACTTAAAATGGATTGGGTTGGAAGAACCCCGATGGGATAATACTTAGGTGTATTGATGAGCCAAAGTCTAAGAGGATTTTGGTTGAGTTTCATTCAGGATTTTGTGGAGGGCACTTTGTAGTGGACACAAAATCCCACAAAATTCTCAGACCAAGTTACTATTGGCCCGATTTGTTCACCTATGTTCACAATTTTGTTAGATGTTGCCCCCAATGCCACTTGTTCACTGGGAAGCAAAAGCTGGCATCCTTGCCTCTCCAACCAGTAGTGGTCCAAGAAACTTTCTAGCAGTGGGGGATTGATTTCATTGGTAAGTTCAAGGATAATTCAAGTAATGGATATTCTTGTATCCTTATGTCAACTGACTATTTCACCAAGCGGGTAGAAGCAATACCCACCAAGAAGGAAACCGATAAAGTTGTTATGGATTTCTTAGAAGACAAACTCATCACGAGATTTGGTGTGCCTAGTAAGATAACAACTGATAATGCCAAAGCCTTCAGTTCAGTAGAAATGACCTCATTATGTTTCAAATATGGCATTATCCTATCCCACTCCTCCAACTATTATCCCCAAGGAAATGGTCTGGATGAGTCAAGTAATAAAAACTTAATGACCATAATAAAGAAAACAATTGGTGATAATAAAAAGTCTTGGAATAGTAAGATAAAATTTGCACTTTGAGATGACAGAATAAATAATAAGAGTGCAACAGGGAAGAGCCCTTTCGAATTGGTATATGTCCTAGATGTTACCCTTCCCATCCATATCAAGCTTCCAATGTATCAGTTGCTTAAGGATTTCAGTTCAAATCAAGACATGGTTCAGAACATAATTAATCAATTGATTGAATTAGATGAAAGTAGAAGAAAAGCAATGGATAAGAGTATCGGAAATCAAGAGAGAGTGAAGAGGTCATTCGACAAGTCTGCTAAGCCAAGGCCATTTCAGACAGGAGATACAGTTCTTCTTTGGGACAAGTGAAGAGAGAAGCCTGACAAGCATGGAAAATTTGATAGCTTATGGATGGGTCCATTTATCATCTATGACTTGACTGGTGCCAATTCTTTTCTTCTCAACAATATGGATGGTGTTAACACCCAAAAAGTGCTCACTACCTCATCTTCCCATTACATGACTCATTTGTCCATATTTGCCTCCAAAAGGCTAAAAAACCATTAAAAAATCCTCCAAAAGGCCAAAAAACCCCTTTACCCCCCAAAATAATCCAAAATTCCTCCAAGATAGCAAAAACCCTCTAAAAAGGGAATAAAAAATACAAAAAAGAGGAAAAAGAGGGAAAAAGGAAGCAAAAACCCTATACAGCTGACCTAAACCATATGGTGCCCAAAACCATGGGCCAGCACTCCACCACTAAAAACCTATAAATAGGTGATGGAGGCCCCTCATTTCATATCCATAGTCAACCACACCCTTACTCTACCAAAATCACTCCTGAAACCCTAGCTCACCCTTGAGCTACTTTCACATTTGAGTGCCCCTTTGGCCCATTTCCAAAACCCTTTGGAGAAAGAGAAAGGAACAAAATTGGAGCTTGGAAGCAACC